>OZ005655.1:30346554-31664054 GCA_963930645.1 Salticus scenicus | reverse complement strand
TTCATTATTTTTTAAATTTATTGTTTAATTTACACAGAGCTTTTTGGTAGATTACAGCATTATTTAGCTGTTAGAGGAGTATTGTTTTTTAAAGTTATACTATTTTAGCTATTTTAATAAACAGTTTTATAATTTTTGTTTTGTGAAAACTATTTTCATTAACAGCTTTAGATTTATGAAGAGTTAAAAGTTTCATTCAAAGTTAAAACACTCTTTGCATATATATATAAACACATAGTAAGTTAATGAAAATCCTTGGTGTTTATTGTAGTTTCTAAAAGATATTTACAGATTATACCATATTTATAAAGTTGTTATTTTTTACAATAAACATAATATTTTATTTACATTAAAATTAAGAAAACAAATTTCATGAAATACTATTTTAAATAATAAATTATCTCTTAATCAAACGCATAATCTTCGGCGATAACATATTGCTCTAATTTCTTTAAGTATTATTTTTCTTTAAAAATTCCCATTTCTTAAAAAATAAATAAATACATAATACATAAAAAAAGGGGGGGGGGGGGAGTTATTAGAGAACATAATTCTACATTAAGAATAAAAAAATATTATCAGAAAAATTATAGAAAATAACTAACGAAAATAATTAATATTATTGTTTATAGCCAGTAATTTTTTTATACATTTAAATTTGCTATTTTTATTACATGTTCAACTCTTTATATGCATAGTAAAATTTGGAAACAAATTTCATTAAATATTTCGTTATAATACTCTTTCCGCTAAAATTTGAACTTATCTAAATTCCTCGTGTTTTTATCTCAAAGAAAAATATATATATATACTTTGATCAAAATCTTTTGTAAATTGTAATCAAGATCTTCAATTTTATTGTCTAGGGAGAAAACATTAATTTAATAGATCTATTTCCAATTATTATTGTTTTGTTTCTTTAAAATTTGGCTTGTTTTAAAAACTTGTGTTTAAATTTAAGTACATTAAAAATCACAATTTTTTAATGATTGATTACACTTTTATAATATACACACACACATATATATAAGAGAAAAAATCCATTGACAATATATGTGTGTTATTACTTTTGTTATTATTATTATTACCATTATTATCATCTTCTTGATTACCAATAATATTATGAGTCATGGTAACTCTTGAAAACATAATAGTGGATAATTTCTTGAAAATATTTTATGTTGTTGAATTTAAAAACGCGGAATAATTTCCTCTCAAACAATTTCAGTTTTTACATCTTTATTTATTTATTTTTTATTTATTTTATATTTTTTTAAAATTAATTTCGTAATATATATATTTATTTATTTATAGATAGATAGATATATTTAATATTATTGTTTTAAGAAACATTTTTATTCTGAAACAATTTATATTTAAAATTATGAAATATTTTAAGTTATTTTAATTATTTATTTATTTTTAATCTTGACACTAAAAATGTTTACATTTAAGTTTCATTTATATTAAAATATAGAAACTAATTTAATAAAAATATTTATAATAATTATTTTTTTTCTCCAAGAATTTTTCACAGATTTGTATTAGTTTATTCCTATTTAATGAGAAAGTTTTATTTTAATTATTTTGTACACAATTTTGCACTTATATTTTCTTACATTTTATTTTATTTATTTTATTTTATTTTTCACAATTGTAAATTCTGTTTAAAAGGGATTTCTATCTTTCATTATTTAAACTATTCATTTAAAAAAAAAGAAAAAAAAAGGAAAAAGAAAAGAAAAGAAAGAAACTCTGCCTAATTTTAAAGTGTTTTTTTCTTTTTTTTTTTTTTTAGACTTTACGTAAAATTTAGAATTTATTTATTAAACTTATAAAAAACTTGCAGCTAGCTTGTTAGCTTGTTAACTCTTTGAACTTAGTAAAAAATTAATAAATAAAAATAAAAAATAACTTGTACAATATTGGTATCATTTCGATTATTATTGCAGTAAATTTTATAATTATTATATTTCCAAGCATTCTCTAATAATTATATTTTTTCGCTAATAGTGTTAAATAAAATTCGTATTAAATAAAATAATTTTAAGGCTTGCATAAACTTTTTATTATGCTTATATTATTATTATTATTATTTCTTCTTTTTTTTTAAGTTTTTATTTAATTTGAAACTCTTTATAATATTTTCTTAGTAAAAAATCATTCAATTAGTGAATAAATAAATAAATAAATTATCTGTGGAATAAATGTTCAAGAACATAAATCTTAATAAACTCTGTATAAAAAAAAATTGATTTTTTTTTTTTTTTTTTTTTTTTTTTTTAAATGTATTTCTTATTTTTATTATCATAATCTTAGTTGGAATCACGAAAGGTTTTAATTTCTTGCATACTTTATCAAATGCTATAATATCTCATATCTCAATTTCAATTTCCAGAAAACAAAGAGGCAAATCTAAAATAAAATATTTAAAATTTAGAGACATTTAAATTTTTAGATAGGCTTAAATAAGAGGAGGGGGGGGGGGTTAAAAATTAAAAAGGAATGGATAGAGTATATCTCAATTTTTAATAATATTTACTTTTTTTTTTTTTTTTTTACAAAAACTATTTTATTCTTTTTATCCCAATTTTTTTTCTTTTTTTTTTTACGCAAATCACGGCTTTAAATATTTACGAAAACTAAAAAAAAAAAAAAAAAAAAAAGAAATTTTTTGAAAGAAAAATAAAACTAAGTAGAGTTACATTTCCTTAAAAACTAAAGAAAAAATAATTAATTTAGTATATATTAAATATTAAAAATTAATTTAGTATATAATAATTTAGTATATATTGAAAATACAGTCAGCCCATGATATGTGAAATTTAAAAATAAAGCTAAATTAAATCGCAAAAACATTCCCCTAAATATTTCCATCTAATAAAACAAAAAATTTTTGTATCGCATCTTAAAATTTAATATATGCATATATAAATCCTTACCTTTAGCTCCTTCTTTCCTTCCAAAAGGATTAGGTGATCTAGGAGGCCAGCAGGTACCCCTATATCTCGAGGAACCTGTGAACTTCTCCGGATCCAAAATATCATCGACGGAGAATGGAGTGTGTGTTATGCCGCCGCCCTTGTCCCCTTCGCCGCAAGTCTCGTCGTCCAGGGGCCCGGCGCTCGAGCCCGAAGATTCACACCACTGCATCGGACGCGACTCAAACACGCCCACAGGACGTCCCCGCTCTTAGATGCCAACCGTGTTTTTGTTCATTGGTTAACCTCCAGAATACGTAATGCTCTGTAGGAGTGCGTTGTGGCGAAAAGAGAGCGCGCTTGCCTGCGCTTCTTTTTTCTTTTATTTCGGTTTTGCCAAAGTTTTGAAATAAACCCGCGCATTTTCTTGCAGCAGTTCAAACATAACTGAGGATATTTCCGATTAAAATTTTTAGAATGGAATCAAATGCAAAACAAAATAGGAAAAAAAAATAAATAGTGCATATAGACAAATGCTATTGTTTAAAATTGGCCTTTAAAAATGAATTGATAGTCTTAAATATAACAGAAAAAGAAAAAAAAAATTGTATAATGTAAATAAAAAGGGAGTATATAACATTATTTTATTGGTATAGATATTTAATTTTAGTATTTTTAGTCTCCTTCTAAATGCCTTCCCCTCACCCGAATCAAACATGCAAGAAAGTAAACGCTAAAACTTCAAATCTTGTATAAATTAAAAATTCTTTACTCAGAATACTCATAATATACTCAAAAGAAACAGAATGTATACAAAAACATACTCAAAGTCCGAAAGAGCAATTAAACAATAAAACACAAATAAACGCAGTGTATTAAAAATAAATAAATAAATAAATAAATGACATTTACTCAAACGCATCTAAATTTTTTTTTAATCAATTAAAATCTACAAATGCATATTATATTATTAAACTGCATGTATAATGCAGTATAAATATTTAATATTGGTACTATAAAGTTAATTATAGGGCTAAAATAATATTGCAAAAACTGTAACCATTAAAATAAGTTATATTTAGAAACACCTTTAAAAAGCAAACTATAATATTTATATGTACTTTTTACATTTATAAAATCTGTTTATACTAGAAAAAAATAAATAAATAAATAACTCACCTTCAAGGAGCAATATTTGGTGAATTTCTTTTCTAAAAGTAGGTTACTAATCTACTGCTATTTTTATAGGGAGAAGCAGGAAAATCATTCAGTTATATACTTTTATAAATTTCCATGCTAATTTATCTTTCTTTATCATTAGTTTTTTCTTTAAACTTTTTTTTTAAATTATTTAGTAAGTTAGTTATTTATGGGAAGAGAAGAGATGCTTAGGAATATCAATACAGCACTTGCAATTCTCCACCAAAATTTCCAAGCACTTCTGGATTTGTAGATAAAATCCCTTGCTTTGGATGCAATTTTGACTATATTAGGTATATATCAGGTAGAAGAAATCTCAGTTACAAATATGAAATTTCAGAAGAATTATCTAAAATTCCCTATCATACACTTATAATATATTTTCCGCTGAAAAAATTTATCATTCCAAGGGAGGGGAGGGGGACGATGAGTCAAATAAATGTTTGATTACTTATGCAGCAAATAAAGAAAGGAAAAAAAAAAAAAAAACTTTATGCTAATCGTTAATAGAAAGATACTGACAAAAATATAAATACTTTAATGTAAAAACTACAGAAAATATTAAATTAAATTGTTTTAGATTAAAATTAAAAATAAACTGCTATTATTTGTGTATTCATATTTTTGTCAACAACTAAATTTTTATGCATTTTCAATACTTTCTGAAGAACATTGATTCTAACGCTATTTTAATAATTATAATAATATTTTTCTTTATTTTCTGGAATCTTTTTTTAAATGGTCACTCAGTTCCCAAACACATTTATTTTTATATTTACTATTTTTCACCTTTTGAAGAGAGTGTATAGTAAAATAATTAATTTCAAGTTTGAAGGGTGACTGAAGTTAACATTTAAAATAACAACAACAATAAAAACGTACTGGTCTTTAAAACAGCAGTTTTTTTTAATAAACAAGAAGTTTATAAACTGCTTTATAAAATGCAATTTAGAAGTTTATAAAATGCAATTTCTTATAAACTGCTAACAGCTTTAAATTGTAACCTGTAAAACCAGTGTTACTTTCTGAATTGGTGTTTGACATTTCTGACGTGTTTAAAATAAGCTCATGCTGTAAATATTAAGTAATTCATAAATTAGTTCAAATTTTAGTCAAAAGATGGCACTAAGTAGACTTCACATTTATTTAACCGCAGTTATCTATTTATTCTAATTTATTTATCAATTATTTTATTTTATTTCATTATTTTATCTTATTTTTATTTTATTTTGTTTTGTTCCCTTCTATTTTTTCATTATTTTTTCTCGTCTTAGAAACCAAGGCGAATAAATAATAAAAATGAGTATATATATATATATATATTTTTTTTTTTTTTTTTAACCTAGCTTTAAGACAGAGCCGCCCTATTATCTAGCATTTTAACTATTTTTAAATTATTGTTTAGAAAATTTACAGACTGTTTACTTATTGATTATTACAGACTGTTTCACTTATTATATCTTATTTTTTGGATGCTGTTCTCCATATTTGTTATTATCTATTTATTCTTCATGTAAATTTTTGTCATTGAATTCTGGAATAGTTGAAATCAATAAAGAATTACTAAAAAAACTATTTGCAGTGCGTATACCAGACAGTTTTTATTTTATTTTATTTTATTTATTTATTTATTTTTTTTTTTTTTAATGAACGAACCAGTTTTGTGCACTGAGCCCGATATGCATGCCTAAAAATATTAAAAGGAATAATTTAACATCGTAGACATTTTAAGATAGACAAAAAAAATATAAAAGTATTTTTAAATATACTTTATTTTTAGTTCGTAATTACATTTTAAATGTAACATAATAAGAGAAAAGTAACAATAGCAATATTGAATGGGATACATAAACAAATTTAATTAAAGCCATTTGACAATAAATAATCCTTTGAAGCGAAAGGTGCAAATACTAAATAACGAACAATTTTCTAAAACAAAAGTAATTAATTCAAATTTTATCTTTTAACTATTCGTTGGTTCAGAATTTGTAATTCTAATATTAAAAGGTTTTTAGTTATTGTTAAATAAAGCAAAAATAACTAGGAACTAATTGATAACGAAAGAATAAAAACAAAGATTTATTTACGCGTTGGAGCGAGCGCGTTCTTTCTCGCTCGTAACGAAAACAGAACTAACTTTCTACAGCTGTTGCCAAACACGGCAACTTAATTTAAAATTCACTCGAACGAACTTGTAGCACCCATAGATATAGTAATAAGACAATAGATTGATCAGCGAGAGGGAAAAAGTGATGCCTAAAGTCACTCTAATGGCTGCCTTTCCCCGAGTAAATCACACACAGGAATACACACGGATAATTTGGTAAATAAAATTTATGAATAATTTATTTACTAAAGGTGAATGAAAAACTCCAGATACAGTTTCAAATTCATTTTTATTTTTATTCTTTTTTTTTACAATACTCTCTAATGGCTGATTTTAGAACTTTTTTTCGGCATTAAAATTTTTTGCTCGATTACATAGGGATGATAGATCTATATATTACTATATCTATGATAACACCACGGGGGAGGTGAAATATTTCATATTCCCCGCCTAAACTCTTCTTTAAGTGTTTACAAGAATGAGGAATATTAATAACAAAAATTAAACATACATTTCAAAATTGACCATAGTTAAATCAAATAACATGAATGAAATCAAGAAAAATTCTGTTAAATTTACAATTCATAATAAAGAAAATTGTTATACTTAATTAAGCTTCTATAACATTTTATAAAATGAAATCTGAAAAATCTGAAAATAAGAGATTAATACATACATCAAAATTGATCGAAAAAATTTATTTTATTTATATTATTTTTTTATGCGCATTTATTTCATTTTCTGCTGCATTATTTTATAAAGGTTAGTTGATTGGTTGGTTAGATGGATTTTACGTCGCACTAGTGCTGCGCAATGAGCAATCTTATTTTATAAAGGAAAACGTAAGAATTTGAGATATTATTAAAACGTTTCTCCCTTCTTTCAATTACATGGCCTTTTGCCTTAGTTGCGACAGGAAAAAAATTCATCCCACAAAATAATTTTCTGAGAATGCTTAATTTTTAAACAAATTTTCGAAAATTATTTCGCTGTATTATTATTATTATTATTATTATTTTAGATTTTACACTGCCCCCCCCCCTTTTTTTTTTTCGCTTACTTAAAATTTACAATTAAATTAAAACAAAAAATAATAATAAGTTTATTTTATTTTTCTAAGCAACATATATAAAATTCTGCACAAAATAAAACAGAATTTAATTTAGTAGGACAGTACGTATGTTAATCTAATCTTCCATGCATAAAGGAATGCAGTAACTGTTCCATTGCCTAGCATCTTTTGCTATATTCATTTCTTAAAATTTCTTTGGTGTAGCTTTAGCATAGGAGCCTCTTGGCAGCTTTTAAAAATTTCTTGTCATTTTGTCAATGTATTAAAATCACAATTGCGAAAAAGTAACCATTTTGGCGAGAAACGTCCGAGTTACTTCGGTGCCAAATTTCAAATTTCGCCAAAAGGGGTTTTATATTGAAAGTGCTCCATTTCTTTAGCACGTTTTTCTCAATTTTATTTTAATTATTTTTGAAAAATGCTTGCACGTTCATAACTTTTTTTAGACATAACAAGAAATATATTTACTTAGGGTAACTCTAGAGGAGATGGCCAGTCTAAATATTTCCTAAACTTGATCTTAGAATGCAACATAAACTTTGTTCGTTGGAAATAGTTAAAATAGTTCGTTCATTCATTGCGACGTGAAGCTATTTTTCGATAGTAGAAAGTAAGTGAAATTTTAAAGTTTATTTAATTTAGTGGTTGAATATTTTTGTTGAGTTAGGTATTTGAATGCTTTACAATACGTACATTAATTTTTTTTTTTTTCACTATACGGACTTTAAAGACACACATATAATCTTTGCTCTTAAGCCTTAAATAAGGACTTACATAATGGCGGAGTGACGGTTAAAATTCGATGGATATTTGTCCTTCAATTTTAGGAGGGATGGCCGCATCAAATCGAGATTGCCACCTTTAAAATATCAAAAACTCATTATGTACCATCCCCAACAAAAGTACTTTATGATATTGCACCAGCTCCTAATGTGCAATGATACTGAAAATATAATGAAAATACAAATAGGTAGCTATGATTTGATATCACCAGAAAATATTGAAAATCATCGGAAACTTTCATTCCAGAAGCAGACAAAGTTGATAAAAAAAAAAAAAAAAAAAAAAAAGAAGCTTAAAACCCCGAAAAAGTCATAAAGAAACGGAAGAAAAAACAAAAACGCTACACTTCCAGCAGCGAAGAAGATGAAATACATTTGAAATTATCAGATTCTACAGATTCCGAGGGAATGAAATTTGATGAGGATCACTGTGTTGGTTGTAGAGAAGAATACAATACCATAACCAAAACTAATGACTGGATAAAACGCACAAGGGGCATGAAGTGGTTCTATGAAACATGTACAAACTATCAAGACCCTTGCCAAAACTGTGATAAAATTATACGAAAAATGAAGGGTTGAAATTTTACTTCAAATTCTGTTTAATTGAATTTTATTTACACATTTTCCGCGGTATAATTGCCCCTTTACAAGATATGTTTTACATGATTAACAATATAAAATGTATTATTTTTGGCTATTTCAACTTCGATTTTTCTTTCTTGAATTGGATCGTCCATCTGTCCACAACTTGAAGGAGGGGTAGCCATCTGCCATTTTAATTTCAGGCTATCTTTATCACTTTTCCCCCCTCAATATTTAACTATTTTTTGGCCAAAATATAATTTGCATATGTATAAGAATTTTAGATATGGATAAATATTTCTTATTCAGGGGTCAATCCAGGCATAAATTGGGACCTTTTTGCTACCCCTTCACAAAATTCAAATCTCTAAAATAGGCCCCTTCACAAAATTCAAATCCTTAAAATGGGTCCTTTCACAAAATTAAAATTCAGAAAACGAGTCCATTCACAAAATTCAGATTAATAAAAACAGCCCTTTCACAAAATTTTGTTTTATAAAAATAATACTTTTGTAAAAATTTTCCATGTTTACAGTATTATTTTTAATGAGTGTCTATACTTGTTTAATAAAATGCTCTGCCATTTTAATTTCAGGCTATCTTTATCACTTTTCCCCCCTCAATATTTAACTATTTTTTGGCCAAAATATAATTTGCATATGTATAAGAATTTTAGATATGGATAAATATTTCTTATTCAGGGGTCAATCCAGGCATAAATTGGGACCTTTTTGCTACCCCTTCACAAAATTCAAATCTCTAAAATAGGCCCCTTCACAAAATTCAAATCCTTAAAATGGGTCCTTTCACAAAATTAAAATTCAGAAAACGAGTCCATTCACAAAATTCAGATTAATAAAAACAGCCCTTTCACAAAATTTTGTTTTATAAAAATAATACTTTTGTAAAAATTTTCCATGTTTACAGTATTATTTTTAATGAGTGTCTATACTTGTTTAATAAAATGCTATTAACTTGATATTAAACATTAGATTGAATAACGGCTAAAATGAAAGGTTTCTAGCGACAATTCTTTTTTTTTTTTTTTTTTTTTTTTTTTACAAAAATATTTTGATTTTCATAAAAATAAATAAAAATTTCACAAAAATAATTTGTTTTTCACAAAAATGGGCCCCAAAAATTAAAACCTTTATTAATCCCTGTTATTATTTGCATTGTGAAAATTTTTATTTCAATCTTTGAAAACTATGGGGATCTATCATTCACTTGTACCCTATTTATTTATTTATTTTTGGCATCAATTTTTTTTTTTTCATTATTTTAAAGTTAAAATGAGGTTTTTATTTAATATCTTTTGAACCAATTATCTGATTAAATTAAAAATTACGATGTTAGCTAAAGTTTGTCCTGATTAATAAGGATACCAATTTTTGATAAAATCTAATAATCCGGACTGATACAACGACAAACTTTCAGCTTTATGTATTTAGATAAAAACAAAAATGTTTGCACGTTTATTCAAGGTGATAGATAAAAATTGGTAACGGTAACAAAATCACTGTCTAAAAGAAATAGTAAGACCTGTTGTACTTAAAAGAAAACAAAAAAAAGTTGCATAATATTTAAAGAAAGGTATGAAAAGAAAAAAGAAAAAAAATGCAAGATAATAATGATATTATTATTCTTAATATTACTACTAATAATAATATTAATAATAAATTTACTAAAGGAAGTTTAACAGAATATTCTAATATAAAAACTCGAAATTTTATGAGTTAAGTAATCTAAATGTAATTAAGCTTTTTGAATTTAAACTATTTCTTAACCCGTTAGTAGTCGCTAGTTGTTCGATTTGCCGCCCATCCTTCAGTGTTGCCAGATTTTTTTATTCAATAGCCACCAAAAATTTTTAGAAGTGGCATTTGATATACATAAAACGCGAATAAAATCGAAGAAACGTCGAACACATCACTTCTTAAAATTATTGGTGACAGTTAAATAAAAAGTGGGCAATCTGTAATAGGTGGCGCTGTCTATAGCGACTATTAACGGGTTAAATTGTCAAAATACAAATTTTAGAATTAACAAATATTAATTCCTCTATATTTAAAAAGCCTTTATTTATTTATTTATTTATTTATTTTTTTAAGAAAACCCAAATTTTAGGTACGTTGTAATATTTTTTCATTGCTTGATAATATTTTGTAAGCGTCTTTTGTTTTATCCAATAAACACTAATGTAAAAACCTATATTATTTTATTTTATAATAACAGTACTTACTATGATTATTTTATTTATTTGTCTTTTCATGTTTTACTTTCTTTTATATTCAACAGAAAGCAGTATTGGTTAAAGCTTCCTTTTTTTTTCTTTTTTTTTATAATGGATTTACACATTCTGAGAGGTCCAGAATACGATTTGACCATTTTTTAAAAATGTTTGTCTGTCCGTGCGAGACAAAATATTGTACCAACTCTAGTTCAAGAATTGATTCTCAGAATTTCATACACATTTATATGTAGCTGAAACTTGACGAATACTGGAACGTCTAGGACAAAATTTTGTGTGAATGTGCCTAATGAGAATTATTTTTATCGAGTCATTATGATATTAAATATATATATATATATATATATATATATATATATATATATATATAATAGTCACTTGAAAAGTTTTCTGTATAAGCAGTAGCTTTGCCTCAACCCTGAATTTGTAAATTTTCAAGATAAATATTTTCAGAAAGAACTCGTCAGTATACCTTTAAAACGAAAGATTCAACTATATATCTATGACAATTTTAAAAATCAAGTATTTTTATTATTATTATTATTATTATTATTATTCACAATTTAAAGTTGTTGTTATTTTTTTCACGAAAAGAAAAAAAAAAAAAAAAAAAAAAAAAAAGAAGCATTTTCTAAGATGTCATTTCTAGAACATAAAGGCATTGTTTGGACATTTCGTATATTGTATTTCTGCAAGACGAAAATCGTCTGAGTTTTTCATGAAAAATAACATTAAAGAAAAATCATTTTAATAAATAACTTGTATTTGTATAGGAAAATGTAGAAAAAAGTTTTGTGATGTCCACATACTAATTCTTTGTGTTCATGTACAGCATTTTCTTTCCTTATTTTTCCGAGATAAAACATTTCATTCGAATTCTTCCGTATAACTTAAAAAAAAAAAAAAAATTCTTAAGATGCTATTTATAGAGCATAAAGGCATTCTTTGGACATTTCATATTGTATTTTTGTAAAATGAAAATCGTCTGCATTTGTCATGAAAAATAATTTTAATACATAACTTGTACTGCGTGAATTTGTATAAGAAAATGTACAAAAAAGTTTTGTGGTGTCCACATATTAATTCTTTGTGTTCTTTTACAGTAGTATTTCTTTTTCTTTTCTTTTCTTATTTTTCCGAGGTAAAACATTTCATTCGAATTCTTCCGTATTACTAAAAAAAAAAAAAAAAAAAAAAAAAAAGGATTTCGTAAGATGTAATTTCTAGAACATAAAGACATTCTTTGAACATTTCGTGTTGTATTTCTGTAAGATGAAAATCATCTGCCCTTGTCATGAAAAATAATTTTAATAAATAACTTTGATAAATTAACTAAAATAACTAACTAAAATAATAACTATAACTCTAAATAAATAACTTTGATAATGAATTTGTATAAGAAAATGTCGAAAAAAGTTTTGTGGTGTCCACATATGAATTCTTTGTGTTCTTTTACAGTATTTCTTTTTCTTTTTTTTCCTTTTTTTTTTTTTTTTTTTTTTTCCGGTATAAAACATTTCATTCGAATTTTTCCGCATAACTTAAAATAAATAAATAAAAATATAAAAATATAAAAAATATAAAGAAAGAACGTAAAAATTTATAACTATGTCTGGTTTACTGTGAAAAATGGAAATTTATCCTTTCGGCAGAAATGTATCAGCTACATGTACTTAAATATATACTATATATATACACATCATGTAAAAAAAAAAAAAGAAAAAGAAAAGAAAAAGAAAATTTTCAAAATAACCATAAAAAGTTTCATTTTTCCTCTTAATAAATTTTATATTCATTCCTTGTCTTATTACGAGAAGGAGAAAGAACTTTATTCTAAATTTCAGTTCCATTTGATAAAAATAATATAAACGTGTTTAAAGCCTGTTTTATATCTTTTTTTTCTTCTTCTTCTTTCGGTATAAACTGAGATAGAGAGAGTGTGTGTGTGTGCTAATTTGCATTTTCGTTGTTAATTATGACTTATACGATGTTTATTAATGTAGATAATTTGTCATTATACATAGATATAACCATATAACCCTATGTATTTACCTTTTCAGTATAATATACTCGAAAAACTAAGCGTTTTAAGCACACTTCGAAATGATATAATAATACATGTGATTTTTTTATTTACACAATTTTCGGGAAGTGCCTGGATTCGAACCCAGAAAGCGTTCGTTGGCCTAGCATTTCAGAGTTTTCAGTGGTTTTACCAAAACTCGGGTAAATACAGATTAGGACCAATAAGAAAGACTACCAGGAACAGGCGTTTCATCCAGGCCGAAGACCCTCGCGTAGTCAGTCGGCTTTATTTCTCAGATACACACACATTTACACATTTTTCAAATATTAACATTAAAAATAATATAATTATAACCGTGATTTTTAAACTTTAAGGGTTCCATAAATTTAAACGTATAAAGACATTTACAGGAAAAGACATAATACAGAGGCTGTTCGCACATTTTTTAGACGATTTTTGATGGAGTGTACTGAAGCAATTTCACTAATATTTCGAGTTTTATTTGTTCAGTTTGATAGCCCTTGTTCTTAACTAACATTCTACATCATAATTTCTATGATAATAATGCTTTTTATAATATCGGAAGAGGTATATTTTTCTACTCCTCTTGAACGGCTTTCCAGAGTCCACAAAGTGTTGTAGGTAGGTGTTTGGATAATGTTGATTTTAAGAGTCGAAAAATACAAAAATCCAACAGTGATACATCAGAAGATTTAGCAGGAATGTCAGTGAAGGGTATGGTTTTAATTCTCGTTTTTTGTTCCATTTTTTTTCTAGAAAAGCAATTGCGGCTTGTGATGTGTCGCTGCTTGTTTTGTCTTGATACAGTTCAACGGATTGATAGCATTGTGGATAAATATCTGGATTTTCATTTTTAAAAATTGGAATTAAAATATGTTCTTGAGAGTATTTAGAGTTGATTTTGACATTTTTGTCACATTTTTTTGCTTTTATCTTGCGCTTGTATGAAAAACCAGTGGCAATCTTAAATCCTTTAGAAAAACTTTCTTTTGATGCTTTGAGCCATGTAGCAAATTTTTTTTTCTCCACTTTTGTGATAATAAATTGACCTTTTTTTTATTGCAACCACTTAAATAGACCCAAGATTCATCTGTTGTTGCAACATTTTTCCATTTTTCTCCTGATAAATGCTTTTCATAAAGATTTCACTAAAAACTATCTTTGGAAAGAGCGGAAACCTATCCTTCCATCCACTGCCATTTTAAAAACGCATTTTTGCATCTAAACAAAAATTCTAAATATCAGAAGATAAATAAAATTTCCAAAAATATAACTGTTGTGAAAATAAAATTCTCCATGCAAACGATTTTTTCTTACTGCGAAATAAAATCGTCTAAAAAATGTGCGAACAGCCTCTGTAGCACATGTGACATTTTCACATATTTTAAAAATTTCCGAAAATTTCCGAGTTATTTGTACAAGTCATTATTTTCAAAGGTTGTTGCATTTTCTGATGCTTAAAAGGTGTTAAACAGATTTAATAGAACAATAATATATATTTTTTCGTATTAGTTAAAGTATTGTATTGGTTCCAAATGTTTTATCGCAAAAGGTTGCAAAAGTTTAAAAGATTTAAAACAGATTTAATAGAATAATAATGTCTATTTTTTCGTATTAGATAAAGTATTGTATTAATTCCAAATATTTCATCACAGATTTGAGTTAATATCTTTAATTTTTTCAGTCGTTTCAGATCTTAAAAATATCTAAATATTTTCAAATATGCCAAAGAAATACAGACATTAAAAAAACTGCGGTTTTAATCTTTTCCAGTTTTAGAAATATTTATATATATATATATTTGATCAGAGAAACTGTTATTGTAATACAAGGAACTCCACTGTTCTCTTTTGAAATAAGTTTTATTGTATAATAATTATTACGGAAAAATGCGTGTTAAAGATTTTTAATTCTGGTGTTATTTCCCGCCATGAAAAATAATTGAAAATTTCTTAATGGTATATTTATAAAAGTAATATAATGTAATTATAGATTTTTTTTTCCACGTGGAAAATAATTTTAATATTTTTAGATTGTTCGAAGCAAGAAACTTACATGATGATATATTTACGATTTATAGATTTTTCTTATCTAAAAACAATTCGATTTTTTTTTTTTTTTTTTTTTTCTTAGAAAAAAGACGATATTTGAAAACTTTAAATATTCTTATTTTAAAATTTGTAAACATTTCTAAATTTACCTAAAAATTAATTATAAGAATATTATCGACTTTCAAACTTTCATATTAAAACAGTTTTTATATTTGATAATATTAAATATAGCTAATTTTTTTTAATAAAATATAAAATAAAATAAAAAAGCTTAATAACCAGTCTAAAGCCTCAAAAAGTGATGCGGTAAAAAAATAAATAAAGTAAAAAGTTATTTAAAGTTACACTTTAACATGCCATTAAATTTAAAAGTTTCTTTATGAATGAGATTCTGAACTGATTACAGATTGTTTTTCTGTAACATTTTCAAGTATAAAACTTTATTTGTTAACGTACGGTTTAACTGATAACACTGCGCTGCAAAAAAAAAAAAAAAAAAAAAAATCGAGCCTTCATATTATTCTTACTGATTCTTATGTATGTATATAAGAATATATAAGAATAAATGTATGTTCTATCCTCCGTATATGCGGATTCTACCTCCTGAATCCGCATATGACTCCCATTTAGTCAATCACCCATCGTTTTCTCGGGATGTCACTACCTCCCCCAATTTTCATCATTTTTCGGTAATTTTATGGCCATAAATTTCATTTGGAGAATGGAAAAAAATTATTTTAACACTTAAATATATATATATATATATATATATATATATATATATATATAATTTAGAAAATATGATGAAACTTGAAGACAAGTGGGCGTGTATAACAAGAAAAAACGTTAAAAAAAGTAACGAGTTATAGTAACGATGAACAATTGTAAAAAACAACACTACATGCGAAAAACACCCTTCCGCTTCCTCTTCAGTGGGTGGGAGCAGCAGAACAGACAATAAATTAAATTAAAAGAGGCCTAACAGGTTTCGGAAACATGGCGAAACTAGCATACTCCCAACAAAATCAAGAATAAATTACTGGCAAATTAGATATAACAAAATTGGTGCTTCATAAAAGTAACATAACTAAATTAATATAATAATCCAAAAACTACAAAGTCAATATTTGTGACAAAAATAATTTAAGAAAAGGACATGCTAGATCGTCATGTTCCCACCCAGACCTGAAAGGCAAAAAGAAATTGTAATTATATTGTTATTATTGTAATTGTTTAATTGTAATTATATTGTAATTGTAATAACAAATATATATATATATATATATATATATTTGTTACCTATCATCTCCTCCTCCTTTACTTCAATTTAGAACATGCGGTTCTAATCGATGAAAAACTTTGCCCTATGGCCTCTCGCACACAATTAAATACTAATCACCCTTTGGCTCCATTTTGTCAGGCATACAATGTTATTTATAAAATCAGTTGTGGTCTTTGTAAACTCAGTTATATTGGTGAAACTTCCACTTCTCTACATCTACGTATTAATCAGCATCGATCAGATTAAAAAAACCTTTCATCTTCAGCTACACCTTCTAAATCAACTATAGAATTACAACACTTTAAATCACATAATTTTAATTCATGTACCTTAGAGATTGTCAAACTTCAGAAAAATAAAAGTGAGCGACTATTTCTTGAATCAAAATTTATGCAATATTACAATACAATTTATCCATATGGCCTAAATTCCGAATACTTTAATAAAACTATTAAAGCATATTCTAACATCAACCCTCTACATGATTATTCGACTATTTATGCACAACTCAATCACAAAATTAACAATATAACTTCTAGAACTAAACGAGGTAGTAAAAAAACAGAATTAATCTTTTCTAAAAGTGCCATTATTAAACTAATTTCAGATATACAGATTAATTACTTATCTAACTATAACTGGTTCATTATTCGAAAATTTATTTTTGCAATTAAAAAGAAATGCTTAGTAAATTCTGTACTGATAAGTATAAAGGATTTAAGTCCATTTTCTTGAATTCTCAGGAGACGAAAAATAAAGTTAAACTAACTAAAAACTAATGAACACAATCGATTAGGAAAAAGGGATTGTGTTGATTTATACGCTTTATACCATTCAGTGATTGTTAATCTTCATTTAATAAAGGGAAAAATTGAATTAAATATTTTATAGTAAAGATTAATGCTAAATTTCTGACTTGAATCTTTTTTTACCAATGGATTTTCTCAAAGACTAAATGGCATGTATTTAAATCCTTTATACCAATCGATAGAGAATTTTTTTCTGAGTCTGACTATGTACTTAACTCAAAATCGACATTTTTGGACTTAAATCCTTTATACTTATCAATACAGAATTTTCTGAATGTCTTTCAAAGCCAATCCTATAATAAACATTTTTCAGACATTTTTTATGATATTATAATGTACAAAATCAAACAACTTAATTTAAAAATTAATAAAAAGCCCAACAAAATTAAAACAAATACTCAATTAATTGTGACTTTTACAAATCAAATATTGAATAGTATTAACATTACGTCTATCATTAATGACAAAGAATGTTTGTTTCCGATTAAAGATTTAAATCTATCTCGTACCTTCAAATATCCTCTTCCTCTTGGCAGAAAGATATTCAATTATAATTCTGCATCCAAGTCTACCTCTTTTACTAACACTGTTACATGTAAATGCAATGATCCTTCTTTCTCAAAATTTATTGACAGAGACCATGAACACATTATCACTGGTAATATCAATATTATTGATAATTATCAATTAAAAAAATTCATAGAATTTGGCACCAAATTTAGACTTCCAGTTAAAACTAGCATTCCACAATCAACAGTTTTCTTATGGCCTAGATTTATTTATTTATAAAATATCTATCACTCATAATAATCCTATTGCCTACTTCACTCAATGGAAAGTTTTAGTGTTACAAAAAATTAAAAATGCATTATTTATCAATTCTTCAAATCTGGTGTTTTTAAAAAAATCTGTACTTCTTAACTCTATCAAATCACTACGATGACTTTGTGATCACTTATGTTGACAAATCACCTAATAATTATGCCATTATTTGTAAATCTTACTATCTCTCTATTTTAAACTCTTCAGTCACTAATAGTAATATTTTCAGTTTAACTAATAATAACCTTATTATTAATAACCGAAAAATACATAATTACTATAAACTACTTCAACTTCCCTTCAATAACTTTAATTATCCTTATATAGTTCTCATACCTAAGTTTCACAAATCTCCAATTAAATTTCGCACTGTCACGGTTGGGTGTAACACTTATAACAACAATGCTAATAAAGCTCTACTGGATATTCTAAAACAAATTTACAATTGTACTTGCAAAGTTGATAATTTACACTGTCTTAAAAATAGCTTTCAATTAATTCAATGCTTCAAATCGCTCGATTCAATAGACAATATTATGACTTTTGACTTTCAAGATCTTTTCAATAACATTAAGTTATCAGATCTTAGTAATATCATTTACAGTCTTTTTCATGAATATAAAGCTCAAATTAATCTTCCTCACAATTTTAAAGCAGAAAAATTTAAAGCATTTCTTAGCTTTGTTATCCATAATAATTATATCTTCCACAACAACGATATCTATTTGCAACAATTAGGCATCCCACAAGGAGGTTGTAGCTCCAGTATTTTGGCAGATCTCTATCTTTATTATTATGAAAAGCAAATTTGCAATGATGATGTTCGATTTTATCGTTACATCGATGATATTATTGTATTTTATCTCAACAAGCACTCGCAAAATGACTTTTCCTTCAATTATCCCCCTAATTTAAAGCTAACTCAAAATACTCTCACTAATCAATCAATTACCTTTTTAGATCTCAAAATAATCATCGATAGTACTAAAATTTACACAGATATCTATGACAAACGGCAAGATTTTAGTTTTAAAGTAAACTTATTTGCACATTTTAATTCATGTCTGCATCTTTCGGTATTTAGAAACATCATCATTAACCATTTATTTCGAATTAATAATTTATGCTCTGCGAAGTTTAAAAACAAGAATATTAATAAACTGATCACAGCCACTGCTAAAATGGGTTTTCCTAAAAACTTTGTATTTTCTATTTTATATCCTTAACCATGTCTCTGTCAGTACAAAAAAAAAAAAAAAAAAAAAAAAAAAGCTGTGTGCACTTTTGTGTATATTAACAAAAAAATTATAAAATAATAAAAGACAATAAAAAAGGTGGCGGTTGGGTGGGCAGATGTTTGATTACGGAGGTGGGGTGGTGTTGTAAGGCTGGACGGTTGGGTGGATTTGTGAAATTAAATTAAAAAAAAAAAAAAAAAAAAAAAAAAAAGCAGAAGGCTTGTTGCATTTACTTTGTATTACTATGCAAACTTTCTTTTTCCAATAAAATTTCAGTTTCTTACTTTTTGAGTTGTCAACTGTATTTAAAATTCTAATTGTACTATTTAACACAATGTAATCAATTGGTGAATTTCATTGTTGCTTCGTGGTTTCATTGTTATTCATCTGCTTTGAAATTTTGCTTTTTAAATCCATATGGCTCCTGTTCTGGTCGCGGCAGGCTAGGGGAGTGTTGCCGGCGTCCTCTTCCTATATTGTGTTTCCTAGGTTATTTTTTCATTAATTTTGATAAGTTTATGGTTTTGAGTTGGGATTTGTTGTGTTGCTTTGTTGATTCGTTTGTTTTGCAGGCTGTTAATTAATAGATCTGGTTTCTTTACATTAGTTTATTTCATCCACTGATATTTTTTTATCTTATTGGTCATCGGTGTTTCAGTGATCTTGTATCTGTTGCTTGGCTTCTACTATGCTTAATGGATCATCTTTATTATATATATATATATATATATATATATATATATATAAGTGGTAATAATAATTGATTAGTGAAATATAATAAGTGTAATTTATAATTTCATTAGCAAATTTCTCCCCCCCCCCCCCAAATTTTCCCCTTGCTGAAAATGTTCATCTTTTAGAACTTTTCACCTCAGAAGTGAATAATTGTGTTCATGTGAAGAAAAATGTTCAGGTTTTAGAACTTTTCACCTCAGAAGTGTAGACTAGATTCACCTCAGAAGATATTTAACCATTAAAATAATACTTTCCTCCTCTATAAATCAAGTTTATAGCCATAAAATTACCGAAAAGTGATAAAAATAGGGGGGCGTTCCCGAAAAACAGTGGGTGATAGGGCAAAATGGGCGTCATATTCGGATTTATGAGGTCATTTTACATAAGAATTTGCAAAAATGGTGTCAGGGCAGATTTTCATGCAGAGCAGTGTAATGATTCTAACTAAGAAAAATATTTATGTAACAATAGTAATATTTATGTAACAATAGTCCTCAAAAAGGGAAAAATATAACTAAGAAACACGTAACGAAATATATATGCACAAGCACACAGTTTACACTGAGAAAAAATTCTGTAACTAACATCTAGAATCTAAATTGTGGCTCTAGAAAAAATAGTTCCATGTCATCCTTATAAATTCTAGCCCCCTTTCAAAGCGAGTTCTAGAAACCCCTATTAGAATTCTAGAGCGTTTGCCTATATTCTCGAAGGCAAAGTTGTTTAAAATTCTCTGCAAATAAATGCAAATACAAGAGGCGGGTTAAAGCAACTATAATCTTGGTTTATGACCGAATTCTAGAAAATCAAGCGAGAATTTCTCCCAATACAAAAGATTCAGAATATTATTTCACCATTTAGAAATGTGTAGACTAGAAATTCTCGATCATTTCTTCTATTCAGTTTATTGGCGTTTCTTATGCACATAACTCGAAAATCTGTATTTCTAGTTTAGGGATTTAGAAAATGACCACTTATTCATTCTAGATGAAGGCGGTATTTATTTTTTTCTCAGTGCACACATTGCATATTTAATACAAATAATTATAATAATAGTAGTAAAGAGTTACAAATTCAGCCAGCTACCTATGTCTAATTTGTAAATTGTAAGTGTACTAATAACACAGGCCTACAGTTGGTAACAAAAGTGTCCGAACACTATGTAGCAAAATACACTTCATACGGTTTTGTTAAATAAATCCTTATCGAATCCTGTTCTTACACTGACTAAGAACAGGGTTCGACAAGGATTTTATTTAACAAAACCGTATGAAGTGTACTTTTTTTACATAGGAATTTTTGCTAGTGTTTGGACACTTTTGTTACCAACTGTATACGAGGACATTTTTTTCTTCAAGATGATGTGTTTTTCTGGTGTATTTTTGGATGCTGGTCAAGGAAAATCTATTCAAAAATTTCCAGCACGCAGAGTTTTGACAAAAAATGAAATTTTTTAAGCTTAAAGCTCCACTTTTTCAACTCCCATCTAAGTTAATTCCCGGAAAAATCTGAGTAATGTGAGTGAATAACAAAGATTGCTATTTCATCAAAACATCAAAAAAATGTTGAAGAGGTATGAGGGACGATGAAGAGCTAACCTGTTAGAAATTATCGTTGGATGTTGCATAGGGAATCATCCACACTGAGAAAAAAAATATACCGCCTTCCTCTAAAATGAATAAGTGGCCTTTTTCTAAGTCCTTTAACTAGAAATATAGATTTCCGATCTATGCGCATAAGGCACGCCAATAAACTGAATAGACGAAATTATCGAGAATTTCTAGTGTACACATTTCTAGATGGTGAAACAATATTCTGAATACACTAAATATTCTGAATCATTTGTATTGCGAGAAATTCTCGCTTGATTTTCTAGAATTTGGTAACAAACCAAGATTATAGTTCCTGGAACCCGCCTCTTGTAGTCTCATTTATTTTCAGAGATTTTTAAATAGCTTTGTCCTCGAGAATATAGGCGAACGCTCTAGAAATCTAGTAGGGGCTTCTAGAACTCGCTTTCCAAGGGGACTAGAATTTATGAGGATGACATGGAACTATTTTTTCTAGAGCCACAACTTAGATTCTAGATGTCAGTTACAGAATTTTTTCTCAGTGCAATTGAAAAAGATCTAATGCAATCTTCTACGTAAAGAAACACAATAAAAAGATACTGATGGCCTATTTTAATGTATTTTATATATAAATAATTTCGGATTTATTACAACTTCTGTGTGACATTTTCTGATCTTTATCCTTACTTTGTGAAAAATCCTTACGTGGTGATAGGAAGAAAAAACAAGCATTTATGAATTTAGCTTATTAAATAATTAAAAACACCTAACACAGTGTAAAAAAAGAAAAAGAAAAGAAAAGAAAGAAAAAATAAAATAAAAAAGAAAAGAAAAGAAGAAAAAAAAAATATGATTTCACAGGCTTGTGTAATATAAACAGTTCTTTTTACTATTGCGTAGTCGTATTGTTTAGAATGTTAATTTATAAGTAAATTAATTATAATGTAGTACAGTGAAACTTGAATAATTCGAACTTGTTTAATTCGAAATTCTGGATAATTCGAGTTTTTTACTCGGTCCCTTGAATTTTGTATTAAAATAATGTTAAAAAATCGTGGATAATTCGAATTTTATTTTGGATAATTCGAATTTTTCATGCGATTAACTTTAAAATATTACAGAAAAAAAAATTCCCAAGATTTTTCTTAGCTAAAATGCATTATTTATTTTAATAGTCTTTCAAAATAAGGATAAGGAAATACAAGAAAAGCCCTACCTAAGTGCATCAGAAGATATGGTGCATATACATGAACTTCTTTTTTGAATTGAAAGTCATGTCTGATGTAGAAGATTCTATTTTTGTATCAACTGATAGGTTGAAGTCATATGCTATGACACAAAGATTGTACTTGAAGAAGCAATAAAAAGTATCTATTTAAAAAAAAAAATGTTGACTAATTAAGCTCGTAAAAAATATTGATTTAATCGGAGGGGGGGGGGGGATGTAGCAGTTTTCTTAGATATAGTTTATATGTTAAATCTTTGATTGTAGGTAGAGTTTTAATTTTTTTTTTAATTTATCTCTTCTTTTTGACAAAATAGCATGCTTGCAAACATCCTAATTAATATTCTGTAGTGTTGTTAGACCCGCCCTTTGTTTTCACACCAGTAAACTTTTAAAGTAACATTTTGCAAATGCAATTACGATTAAATAAGAAGAAAAATACTCTTAAACGGATACGGGTGTGAAAAAGAAGGCGGAGTTAACAATACTGCGAAATTTTAATTAGTATGTTGGCAAGTATGAAACAGTATATGTAATTCGAATTTTTGGATATTTCGAATTTTTCTCAGGTCCCTTCAACTTCGAATTATCCAAGCTCTACTGTACTAGAAAAGTCAGAGTTCAGTTTGAATATCATATAAACTTTATCCAAAAAAAATGAGAGATTCGCTCGAGGTTAACCCAACACGAAACTAAAACAAAATGCATAATATTTCAAAATCTAAATCCGAAATATTTTAACACAAACTTGATGTGAAACCAAAAATTAAAATGCTTTTATCCTCCCCAGTTATGAATAAAAGTCTAAAATCATATTTCTAACTTCACTTTAATATTTCATGAAGTAATTAAATGTGGATCATCATTCTATTTACAAATATATATATATTTAATCTGAAACGTATCTTGACTTTCATTTGAAATATAATTGTTTCGGTAATAATTTGTGTATTCATTGGTAAGTTAGGTTTTAATTTTAATATAATAATATATATTTAAATTAATTTTTTAATATATTTCAATATATATTTTTAAATATATTTTCAATATATGTTTTTTAATGTATCCCAAAGCATGCGCACGTAAATTTTTATAATTCAAAGAAAGTAATTTACAAAAATGAGTAATAATGTCCACCATTTCTTTTAAACTATGACTTTACTTGCCCTTCCTCTTTATATTTTTATAGAAAAATGAAGAAAAGAATTTTTTTTTCTATTATTAAAAAATTATAGATAAAAAAATTCGCTTTATAGATCACTCCAATTAATGAACTTGGTGACATACCTTGTATTGATTTGATTGATTTTTTTCAAAAGCTTCGAGATGATGAATACCATCCTCGATGGTTATTTCTTTTTTATTCAAAATTAGTTTACGCTTAAATTCTCCTAGTTTCCTTATTTAATGTTTTATAATTTAGCAAACATTTTTATATAATAAAAAGTAGGGGGTTTTGAGTGTTTGATAATTTGCTGGCATACTTCAGTCCCTATTATTTACTTATCACTATTATTCCAGACATGCAAGCTATTTTTAACCTGGGGATCTGTCAGCTGATGATGAATCAGGGATCACATCCCCAGTTTTTTTCCCTGTAGGGCTTGAATCCCCCTATAATCTTGTAGGGGACTCTACAATATCAACATCGTTATTAAAGAAAATGACCTCGATTTCCGTCTGCTTCCAATGTTTGTCAAGCCGATTAATACATCGATACCATTTACTCTTATCAATTGGACAGTTTTACGGGATCCAGTGGGGATGAACTCAGCTACAAGTAACAAATTTATTAAAAGAGCGTGCAGTTAATTTCTTTTGGAACAGTGGTTACGAACCCCTTTTATTTGTAATTTATTTATTTCAATATATGTATATATAATCATATTTTGAAAACACGTTCTTTTTTTTTTTTTTTTTTTTCTAGCCATAATTGCGTGCACTACAATTTAGAGTGACTTATTAAATCCTTTTTTTCTCTGATATCGTTCCAATCCTTCTTTTATAGAACGCAGTGATGTTTTCTTTTCCTAGAAATATTCATTTCATCAAATAAACCCCATTTCTACGTTATATTTAAATTTTTAAAATGTCAATTGAATTTACATTAATTGTATTTAATAACAAACTATATGATTATTATTATTTTATTTTATTTTTTATAAAAAATGTTTATGAGGAATAATGTCTATACATATATATATATCATAGTTTAGTTGACAAGTGTTCCGTATTTTGGATACCAGTATTTTTTTTTATATAATACTTTTATAAATTTTTGTAGCTGTTTTCTATGATTAAATAAGGGGAATTTTTTATTAAAAAATTTATCACCCCGAACACTTGGCAGCATATAATGTTTGATCTGTAAATCTGTATCATAACTGAAAATCAATATTATTGGATAAGTTATAGGATATTAAAATTCGCTGATCGATTTTCCTTGAAAAGTAGCATTTATCATACAAATAATTTAACTAAATTATATATGCAAACATTCTTTTCCAAAAAAGAAAAGATTAAAAAAAAACAAAAAAAAAAAAAAAACATATAGAATAGTAAAATAAGAATTTGAAAAAAAAAAATCCACTTTGAAACACGTAATAATAATTAATGATAAATTAATATTACTTTACATACACTGATGGAAAAAAAAATCCCAACACCAGGAAGGAGCTGTGCTAGATAAACGAAATTTGGTAGGCGTGTTTATACATCTGAAAGATGACGTCGATTCAAATTTCGAGCTACGCACATAAGTGTGGCGCTATGAACATGCAAATGAGGTTTGCTTTAAATAAGCGCTGTAAGGTTCGTGATCGTTATTTACAGTTGAGATTTAACGTGGTGGGTTAATGTTAGTCAAGGATGCCTCTAAGAAGACGAAGAAGCCATTATCAACAGCTCACTGAGTTTGAACGAGGTCATGTAGTAGGGCTACGAGAATGTAGTTTTCTTTCCGCGATATTGCAGAAAGACTTGGCAGGAATGTATCTACTGTGCATGAGTGTTGGCAGCAGTGGTCAAGGCAAGGTACTGCCTCAAGAAGACCGGGTTCCGGGCGGCCACGTGGCACTACTGAGAGGGAAGACCGCCGTGTTCGGCGTATGGCTGTGGCTAATCGTACTGCGTTTGCAGCTGAAATTCGAGCTGCAGTTGGCACCACAGTGACACAACGAACTGTTACAAATCGGTTACTTCAAGGACAGTTCCGAGCCAGACGCCCTGTAGCGTGCATTCCACTGACTCCAAACCACTGCCGTCTGCGACGTGAATGGTGTCAAGTTAGGGCTCATTGGAGGACGGAGTGGAGATCTGTTGTGTTTTCTGATGAAAACCGGTTCTGCCTTGGTCGCAGTGATAGCCGTGTGTTGGTTAGAAGGAGGCCAGGTGAACGCCTGCTAGCGACCTGTCTGCGGCCTAGACACACAGGGCCTACTCCTGGAGTTATGGTTTGGGGAGCAATTTCGTATGACAGCAGGAGCACTCTCGTGGTTATCCCACGCACCCTGACGGCAAATTTGTACGTCAGTCTAGTGATACAACCTGTTGTGCTGCCATTCATGAACAGCATTCAAGGGGGTGTTTTCCAACAGGATAACGCTCGCCCTCATGCCGCTGTTGTAACCCAACCTGCTCTACAGAGTGTCGACAGGTTGCCTTGGCCTGCTAGACCACCAGATCTTTCTCCAATCGAGCACGTATGGGACATCATTGGACGGCAACTCTAGCGTCATCCACAACCAGCATTAACCGTCCCTGCATTGACCGCCCAAGTGCAACAGGCATGGAACTCCATCCCACAAACTGATATCCGACACCTGTACGACACAATGCATGTACGTTTGCATGCTTGCATTCAAAATTCTGGCGGTTACACCGGTTACTAATGTACCAACATTTCACATTTGAAATGGCTCTTCTCGCCAATTGCTCTACCTGTGATCTTGAAACTTTAATCAATTAAATATGTTACCTAGACAAATGTATTGTTGAAATTTCATTACTGTACAATAACTTTTTCTTGGTGTTGGGATTTTTTTTTCCATCAGTGTATATAGATAAATTAAAATACATGTAATTTATATGCGTGTAATGATAAAGTAATATTACTTACAAAAAGATTTTTTCTTTCTTTCTTTTTTTTTTTTTTTTTTTTTTATGTGGAAACTAGTGTATAATAACACATTAACTTTTATCCATAGACCTATGGGCGAAGCATTGCTGTATTATGGGAATAAAAGAAAAAATGCCATAGATGATTCAACTCATTGCATGGGAAATATTTTGGCAATTAACGCGTTATTCAAGATTTAATTGTTTGGATATATATTAAGATAACGGAAGCTAAACTTGTGAAAAACAAGACATTTTTAGCTTTTCAGTGATAAATAAAATTATTAAATTCATTATTTTGATTAAATTTATTTAATATGTTTAAATACACGAATAACAATAATAATAATTATATATATATATATATATATATAATATATAAGAAAGTAAATAAAACCTAAAAACTTTTATAAGTTTAAAAAAGTTTTTAGAAAGAACATATGTTAAACAAATGTATGATGCAGAGAACTAATGATTTAAAGTATTTGATAATAAAAATACAACATTATAAATGCCAAACAATTAATACTGACTACCATATGCCTTATTCATCCAAGCTCCCTCCTTCCGCACCTCCCACCCCTCAAAAAAAAAAAAAAAAAAAAAAAAAAAGATTAAAGAAAGCAATTTTACTTTGATGTTATTTTAATTATGCCTCTTTGTTTTGTCAGACAAAAAATAATAAATAATTACGTTTTTGTTTAAAATAAAATGTAAACTTTATATATTTTTTCAATTTTTGAAGGAACAAATTAACATATTTAAGATATTACATTTTCTAGCGGAGAATCACAAATGGGATGACATGTTTCTGAACCACCCCTAGAGGTGAATCCCAGACGGTCTCGAATTGCCCACTACGTAGCTACTAAGATGAGTCTAGTGCGACGCTAAACGGCGATCTCAACCTTGGTTGCCTATTAATCTGTGAAGAAATATCTTATATAAATTTTAAATTCGAAGTTTAAGAAAATTAAAAGTTTGATAGATTTCACATTAAGTTTTATTTAGTTTTCTTTATAAATTATTGAAATGAAGAAAAAAAATAAGTCGTGTTCATATTACCATAAGATGCATCAATAGGCATGATCTTAAGAAAATATTTAAAAAGTCTTTTTTTTTTTTTTTTTAATAGAGTTTTTAAGTACTGAAAAACTGGACTGAACTGTTAACAGTTTGGGATGTCATCTTACACAGATTTAATAGTATATTAATTAAACGTCATTTGCTGATATGCAAGACTATTAAACACATTAAAAATAATAACAATGTTAAGATAAATTAATTCATTTATTTTATTTTATTCTTTTTTACTTTCTCTTACCCATAAGGAAGAGAAAACATTGTTTTGGGGTCAAATTTTCAAAACTGAGTTTTGGTTATATTTACATGTTTTAAGGTCTCCTGAATCCGAAAATCATGTTTTCAGCGATTGGTCTCTGTGTGCGTGTATGTCTGTGTGTCTGTTTGTTATCAGCGTATCTCAAAATCAAATTATAACAGAAAGTCCAAACTTGGTATTGTAAATGTGTAGGATACGGAGATACTACACTAAACTTTTCATTGAGATCAAGCAATTGGTTCGTGTACAGGGACGTCCAAGGAAATTTAAATACATTACGTCTATGGGGGAAATTGCAGGTAAGTAGAGTTTAAAATCTATAGATTGCACTAAACCAAATGAAATGAATATATATATTTTATATACGTAAAAGCATGTTTCGAAATACATCGTTTACATACGAAAATACGTGATGGAAGTGTGCTTAAGGTTGTGCCGTTTGTTAATAATATAGGATTACATCTGTGTGCACCATGTAGTATGTACATAATTTTCAGAAGATATACAGGGCAGCCAATACATAAGCCATAACATTTTTTTTCATTGTTAATGGAAATGCTTTATTTTATTATTCTACCATGTCCGGGAAAGCTGGCTGCTCAGGGATTGAAATTAATTCCTCATAGCCATAGGGTAAATAATGTATTTTTTTTTTTTTAAGCTAAATATTCATCGCTTGTTTTTTTTTTTTTTTTTTTTTTTTTTTTTTGTATATTTACACGTTTTGAGATTTTCTGAATACCGAAATCAAGTTTTTAACGTTTAATCTTTTTCTATGTTTGTTAGAGTAAATTAAAAACTAATAATTTCAGGCGATCCAAAAATTGTATTTTGAAGTTAATATGTTTGTTACTAGAAATGTTTGATCAGGATTGATAAGTTTCAGGGAATGTTGGTGTGGAAGTTGTCTGAATAATTTTAAATGAACGTATGAATTTAATAGCAGATTTGAATTCTATACATTCTATAAGTACAGTAATGAAACGGGAGTTGGGGGGAGAGGGGGGGGGGAGGAATTACTTGTCAAAAATTTCATAATTACTAAAAGTCAAAAAGTTACAGAATTACTTGTCAAATAAAGCTGTTCCGAAATCTAATTTGAATTGTTTTAACATAGGTTTGCATAACAGTACTGATTATCTTACCCCTTAATACCCAGTCTGTATTTATAATATTGTTGCGTACTTGAGGGTTCGTGAGTTGTCCGGGAATGAAAGGCCAAACGTACAAAAATTCAGTAATTTATTCACAGAAAGTTCCAGAAAAATACAGGTTAATAAACCAATTATCAGCTTCAATTCAAGCAGTAACCACAGCTTAAACAACAGCTGTCAATAGCAAATCCACAGTACAAACTGTATAGCAATAATACTTGAAGCAAGTCTCTCTCAAAGAGGCTCAAGAGCAATGCAAGAACTAGCGAAGCTGGCTGAGATCTGAACTGAACTGACTGACTTGGCGGGAAAGCGCTTCCTTATATACTGTTCCATGGAGCCCAGATTTTTCGAGAAAACTCTAGAAAGTGGTCAACCAATCAACTTACAGCTCCCATATTTGGTATATCCCATATAAGGATTTTCTCGCCAAGGTCGCCAAAAAAATCGCCAAGGTGGGAAAAAGTCGCCAAATTTGGCGCCAAATGCATTACCTGCATTACTGGGGCTTTTTAATGCGTTTTTAAGGGAAAATAAGGCTATTTCAACGCTAAAACGACTAGAAACGCACAAAATTAGCACTTTATCAACTTACTAAGCCTCTTTGAAAGAATTTATACAAAAATAAACACAGTTATTTACAATTTCGTAACACTGCCCCCCTCCCAAGGACTGCACGTCCCGGGCAGTGCAACCCTTGGTCGAGAGGCGAAACTCAGAATGGCTAACCTCAAATTGAATCCAGGCAAGTGTAACTTGTTCCGTCGCGAAGTGAGCTACCTCGGCCATATCATCTCTGCCGAAGGTGTGAGAACTGATCCTGAGAAGATCTCTGCAGTCGAGAACTGGAGTCGCCCTGAAAATGTACACCAACTACGAAGTTTCTTGGGGTTATGCACTTACTACAGGAAGTTTGTCAAGGGTTTCTCAAATATTGCCAGACCACTCCACAAGCTGACGGAAGCCAAACAGAAGTTCCTGTGGACAGAGGAATGTGAAAATGCGTTCAAGCGACTTAAAGAGGCCTTAACATCATCGCCTATCTTGACGTATCCACAGCCCGACAGACAGTTCATACTTGATACAGATGCCAGCCATGAGAGTGTCGGTGCTGTTCTGTCGCAGGAAATTGATGGTCAAGAACATGTCATTGCCTATTGGAGTAAATGCCTGTCTAAACCGGAGAGAAATTATTGTACCACCAGGAAAGAGCTACTCGCCATCGTAAAAGCCATAGAACATTTCCATCATTACCTCTATGGCAGAAGATTCCTGCTCCGGACTGACCATGCATCTTTAACGTGGTTGCTCCAGTTCAAGAACCCGGAAGGACAGATTGCCAGGTGGATACAACGCCTGCAGGAATATGACTTCGAGATACGTCATCGTAAAGGGACTCTACATGGTAATGCAGATGCCTTGTCCCGGAAGCCCTGCTCGGAAAGCTGCAAGTATTGCTCTAGAGCTGAACAGAAATACCTGCCGATAAATCCGGTTGCCTGCCAAGTTACTGTGTCAACACCATCAGATCAAGATCCCGATCCATGGAGTGACGAAGAACTTAGAAAATCCCAGCTGGAAGATCCTGACATAAAGCCAATATTACAGCTGAAGGAGACGACCAGCAACAGACCTATCTGGCAGGATATTTCCAGATTTAGTCCCATTACGAAAAGTTATTGGGCACTTTGGGACTCTCTTCATATCAGAAACGGCGTATTATACAGAAAGTGGGAATCTGATGATGGGAAAAGCTTCAGATGGCAGATTCTATTACCAAGATCAAAAATTCCAGCTGTTTTAGAACAACTGCATAGTAGCTCTACCGGAGGCCATTTTGGGGTAATGAAGACTCTGCAGAAAGTTCGGGAACGCTTCTACTGGTGCAAGGCAAAGGAGGATGTGGAGAAATGGTGTAAATCCTGTGATGCTTGTGCGGCACGTAAAGGCCCGCAGAAACGAAGTCGAGGAAGATTGCAACGGTATAACGTAGGAGCACCATTTGAACGGATTGCAATCGACATCTTGGGTCCTTTGCCACGGACCTCCAGTGGAAATAAATACATCCTCGTCGTGATGGACTATTTCACCAAGTGGCCTGAGGCATATCCCATTCCCAATCAAGAGGCATGCACAGTCGCAGAGGTCCTAGTGCAGCAATGGGTGTCAAGGTACGGCACGCCCCTACAACTTCATACCGACCAAGGTAGGAACTTTACCTCTGATGTTTTCAAAGGGCTGTGTCAACTACTCGGCATAGACAAAACCCGGACTACACCCTTACATCCCCAGTCGGACGGCATGGTCGAGAGGTTCAATCGTACCATCCTGAATAACCTCTCACTTCTAGTATCAAGGAACCAGCAAGATTGGGACTTGAAGTTGCCATTGTTCCTGCTGGCTTATCGAAGTGCTGTCCATGAAACCACCGGCTATACTCCAGCCCAGATGCTGTTCGGACGTGAACTTCGTCTCCCTTGTGATCTCCTGTTTGGTTGTCCACCCGATGCGCCTTCATCGCCCGAGGAGTACATCCAAGATCTCCAGGCACGATTTGAGGACGTACACAACTTCGCTCGGGAGCGGATTAACATGGCAACGGAGAAAATGAAGACAAGGTACGATCTAAAGGCTACACAATATGAGTTCCAGGAAGGAGAGAAGGTCTGGTTGTGGAATCCTGTTCGACGCAAAGGACTCTCTCCCAAGTTACAGTGCAACTGGGACGGACCATACACAGTCTTAAAAAGGCTGAATGATGTAGTGGTGCGGATCACTAAAACACCTTCATCAAAACCGAAGGTGGTGCACTATAATAGGCTAGCCAAGTACCACAATTAATGGTAATATTAAAATTTAAAATGTAAATACTGGTAAAATTTGCGCTTGCGTAATGTAAATATTTGTACATATTTGTGAATTTTGTAAATATTTGTATATAGATATTTGAACATATTTGTGAATTTTGTAAATATTTCTCACTTGATTTGTATTTCTATTTTATCGTTATATGCAACTTAGTTTTTGTGTTTTAGATTGTGTAAAATTGTTTAGTTTCGCCTCTCGACCAAGGGTTGCACTGCCCGGGACGTGCAGTCCTTGGGAGGGGGGCAGTGTTACGAAATTGTAAATAACTGTGTTTATTTTTGTATAAATTCTTTCAAAGAGGCTTAGTAAGTTGATAAAGTGCTAATTTTGTGCGTTTCTAGTCGTTTTAGCGTTGAAATAGCCTTATTTTCCCTTAAAAACGCATTAAAAAGCCCCAGTAATGCAGGTAATGCATTTGGCGCCAAATTTGGCGACTTTTTCCCACCTTGGCGATTTTTTTGGCGACCTTGGCGAGAAAATCCTTATATGGGATATACCAAATATGGGAGCTGTAAGTTGATTGGTTGACCACTTTCTAGAGTTTTCTCGAAAAATCTGGGCTCCATGGAACAGTATATAAGGAAGCGCTTTCCCGCCAAGTCAGTCAGTTCAGTTCAGATCTCAGCCAGCTTCGCTAGTTCTTGCATTGCTCTTGAGCCTCTTTGAGAGAGACTTGCTTCAAGTATTATTGCTATACAGTTTGTACTGTGGATTTGCTATTGACAGCTGTTGTTTAAGCTGTGGTTACTGCTTGATTTGAAGCTGATAATTGGTTTATTAACCTGTATTTTTCTGGAACTTTCTGTGAATAAATTACTGAATTTTTGTACGTTTGGCCTTTCATTCCCGGACAACTCACGAACCCTCAAGTACGCAACATTTCTTTGAAAGAATTTATACAAAAATAAACACAGTTATTTACAATTTCGTAACACTGCCCCCCTCCCAAGGACTGCACGTCCCGGGCAGTGCAACCCTTGGTCGAGAGGCGAAACTAAACAAATTTACACAATCTAAAACACAAAAACTAAGTTGCATATAACGATAAAATAGAAATACAAATCAAGTGAGAAATATTTACAAAATTCACAAATATGTTCAAATATCTATATACAAATATTTACAAAATTCACAAATATTTACATTACGCAAGCGCAAATTTTACCAGTATTTACATTTTAAATTTTAATATTACCATTAATTGTGGTACTTGGCTAGCCTATTATAGTGCACCACCTTCGGTTTTGATGAAGGTGTTTTAGTGATCCGCACCACTACATCATTCAGCCTTTTTAAGACTGTGTATGGTCCGTCCCAGTTGCACTGTAACTTGGGAGAGAGTCCTTTGCGTCGAACAGGATTCCACAACCAGACCTTCTCTCCTTCCTGGAACTCATATTGTGTAGCCTTTAGATCGTACCTTGTCTTCATTTTCTCCGTTGCCATGTTAATCCGCTCCCGAGCGAAGTTGTGTACGTCCTCAAATCGTGCCTGGAGATCTTGGATGTACTCCTCGGGCGATGAAGGCGCATCGGGTGGACAACCAAACAGGAGATCACAAGGGAGACGAAGTTCACGTCCGAACAGCATCTGGGCTGGAGTATAGCCGGTGGTTTCATGGACAGCACTTCGATAAGCCAGCAGGAACAATGGCAACTTCAAGTCCCAATCTTGCTGGTTCCTTGATACTAGAAGTGAGAGGTTATTCAGGATGGTACGATTGAACCTCTCGACCATGCCGTCCGACTGGGGATGTAAGGGTGTAGTCCGGGTTTTGTCTATGCCGAGTAGTTGACACAGCCCTTTGAAAACATCAGAGGTAAAGTTCCTACCTTGGTCGGTATGAAGTTGTAGGGGCGTGCCGTACCTTGACACCCATTGCTGCACTAGGACCTCTGCGACTGTGCATGCCTCTTGATTGGGAATGGGATATGCCTCAGGCCACTTGGTGAAATAGTCCATCACGACGAGGATGTATTTATTTCCACTGGAGGTCCGTGGCAAAGGACCCAAGATGTCGATTGCAATCCGTTCAAATGGTGCTCCTACGTTATACCGTTGCAATCTTCCTCGACTTCGTTTATGCGGGCCTTTACGTGCCGCACAAGCATCACAGGATTTACACCATTTCTCCACATCCTCCTTTGCCTTGCACCAGTAGAAGCGTTCCCGAACTTTCTGCAGAGTCTTCATTACCCCAAAATGGCCTCCGGTAGAGCTACTATGCAGTTGTTCTAAAACAGCTGGAATTTTTGATCTTGGTAATAGAATCTGCCATCTGAAGCTTTTCCCATCATCAGATTCCCACTTTCTGTATAATACGCCGTTTCTGATATGAAGAGAGTCCCAAAGTGCCCAATAACTTTTCGTAATGGGACTAAATCTGGAAATATCCTGCCAGATAGGTCTGTTGCTGGTCGTCTCCTTCAGCTGTAATATTGGCTTTATGTCAGGATCTTCCAGCTGGGATTTTCTAAGTTCTTCGTCACTCCATGGATCGGGATCTTGATCTGATGGTGTTGACACAGTAACTTGGCAGGCAACCGGATTTATCGGCAGGTATTTCTGTTCAGCTCTAGAGCAATACTTGCAGCTTTCCGAGCAGGGCTTCCGGGACAAGGCATCTGCATTACCATGTAGAGTCCCTTTACGATGACGTATCTCGAAGTCATATTCCTGCAGGCGTTGTATCCACCTGGCAATCTGTCCTTCCGGGTTCTTGAACTGGAGCAACCACGTTAAAGATGCATGGTCAGTCCGGAGCAGGAATCTTCTGCCATAGAGGTAATGATGGAAATGTTCTATGGCTTTTACGATGGCGAGTAGCTCTTTCCTGGTGGTACAATAATTTCTCTCCGGTTTAGACAGGCATTTACTCCAATAGGCAATGACATGTTCTTGACCATCAATTTCCTGCGACAGAACAGCACCGACACTCTCATGGCTGGCATCTGTATCAAGTATGAACTGTCTGTCGGGCTGTGGATACGTCAAGATAGGCGATGATGTTAAGGCCTCTTTAAGTCGCTTGAACGCATTTTCACATTCCTCTGTCCACAGGAACTTCTGTTTGGCTTCCGTCAGCTTGTGGAGTGGTCTGGCAATATTTGAGAAACCCTTGACAAACTTCCTGTAGTAAGTGCATAACCCCAAGAAACTTCGTAGTTGGTGTACATTTTCAGGGCGACTCCAGTTCTCGACTGCAGAGATCTTCTCATTATCAGTTCTCACACCTTCGGCAGAGATGATATGGCCGAGGTAGCTCACTTCGCGACGGAACAAGTTACACTTGCCTGGATTCAATTTGAGGTTAGCCATTCTGAGTTTCTCCAGCACCTTTCGGATGTTTCGTAGATGGTCTTCAAATGTGCGCCCCACAATGATAATATCATCCAAATACACCAGACAGGCTTCATAGGAAAGTCCTTTTAGCACTGTCTCCATCAGGCGTTCAAAGGTGGCAGGAGCATTACATAATCCGAACGGCATAACTTTAAATTGCCACAGTCCTTGTCCCGTGGTGAATGCAGTCTTTTCACGATCATCAGGATGTAATTCTACTTGCCAGTAACCGCTCTTCAGATCCAACGTGGAGAACCATTTATTGCCAGCAAGTGTGTCTAATGTGTCGTCAATTCTGGGAAGAGGGTAACTGTCTTTCTTCGTGATGTCATTCAAACGACGATAATCCACACAAAATCTTGTTGAACCATCCTTTTTCCGCACCAGTACGATGGGAGAGGCCCAAGGACTCGTTGATGGCTCGATGACATCATTGTGCTGCATTTCACTTAGAAGTTCAGTGACCTCTTCCTGTTTAGCAAAAGGAAGTCTTCTTGGATGTTGTTTGATTGGAGGATGATTTCCTGTATCAATTCTGTGCTGGGTGATGTTCGTTCGCCCGACGTCTTCAGGTGTTCGAGAAAAAAGGTCTTTAAATTCTTGGAGTAGCTTCTCCGCAGCACATCTCTGTTCCTTTCCTAACTCTGCATTCTTGAGTAGTTCCGTCATTAATTGTTCGGAAGACTTGGATTCGGTTGACTGCGTGGGGCGATTGATGCATGTGACAGGAGTGCAGGTTGCTAACACCTCATCCTTCTTCACTGTCCGGACCTTATCGCTGATGTTTGCGACTCTCACAGGAATAGTACACTTTGAGAGATCAACTAGAGATGAAGCTACCAGAACTCCTCTTGGGCTATTGTCTGTATTCGGGTATTCAATCAGTCCATAGCGGAAATACTGCTTGGTAGGAGGTGTTCCTGAAACTATTGTCTCTGTATGTGGAGGGATGGAAATTTCCGACTTGGCTGTTATCTGGCATATTGGCTGAATGTCTTGATTTTCAGTGTTGAACAGAGCTATGTCTTCCGAACTCGAATGCAGTTCATTATTCTTGAAGTCCAATTTAAAGTTAAATTTTCTCAGGAAATCAATTCCAATGATTACAGGATCTCTTATATCTGCCACATATGCCATATGATGGTAACTGGCATTCCCAAAAGTGATGGTCAAGTTCATTTTTCCATAAATTTTGATTTCGTCTCTGGTCACAGTTTGGAGTTTAACACAGGGCGGCGTCCAGATGATCTTCTCTTTTAGTTCTTGAGCCAAATCCGTTCTAATGATGGTCACGTTGGCTCCTGTGTCCAGAATCATCCGGCAGGTGGCGTTGTTGACTTGGCCATAGACGTGAAGTCCATTATCGCCGCCACTCATCGATGAAACATGAAATACTGTAAATTGGGGCTCTTTAATTTTAGGCAACCTCCGCCCCGCGAGATGGCCTCCTCTTAGTTTCCCTGCAGTGATGGTGAAGCCGGGTGATTTCCTACAGTTGGTCGTACAGGGCAGTTCCTCTTCACGTGACCATCCCCTCCACAGCCCCAGCACTTTATCTTCCGGTCCTTTATTTCCTTATTATTCTCCAGGCTGCGCAATCTCTTTAAGATCTCTTCGATACTTCTCTTCATTTCATTTTCACCAGCAGGCGTGTCGTTTAATGAGACTGCTCTTATGGTATGGCGGTCTTTACGAGAGGCTTGTTGGGCTGCCTCTATCCTAAGTGCATAGCCTAAAGCTGATTCCACGTCTCCGATGTTGGAAAGTCTCAGCGCTTTTTGAATTTCTGGATCCCGAACAGCATCGATAAAGTACTGAAGAGCTAAGTCGTTTCGAGTATCAGCTTGACAGTCTGAGAATGCTAGGTGTGACAATCTCTGAATGTCCGCTGCCAGCTCTTGCAAACTTTCGCCCGTTTTCTGGTAACGGGACTTTAGCTGGAGGCGACTATAGTCCTTAGAACACTTCTCTCCGAACCGTAGCTCCAGTGCTCTAGTCAGGGCCTCGAAGTCGTTCCTTTCTTCTTTAGAAACATTTCTCAGGATCTCGGCTGCATCTCCCCGTAATGCTGCTGCTAAGTGGACTGACTTGGCGGCAGAGTTCCAGCCGTTAGCTTCAGCAACGATGGAAAATTGCGTCTTATATACATGCCAGGAGGAACTGCCGTCGTAGGTGGATAGGTTAATAAATTCCTGATTCTGGATTCTTCTCTCTTTCTTTTCAGTTTCCTGGGGCAGGGATTCTAACTTTTCTTCGAGATTCCGAATCTTGCTCTGCAGTTCATTCCCTATTACCTCTCCGCTCCACTCTTCTCTCATTTTTCTCTCAAGATCTTCCTCCATTCTCTTAAACTTGCTTTCTATCTGTGAAACCTTTCCTTTCAGCTCTTGATCAAAGTTTTCTTTAAATTTCTCCTCAAAATTCTCTTCTATCTTCATAAATCTCTCTTCAAAATTCTTTTCCATTTTCAAAACTTTCTCTTCAAAATTTTCTTCTATCTTTATAACTTTCTCTTCTATTCCATCCATTCTGTTTTCCACAACCGTTAATTTACCCTCGATTGATTCTTTCACCGTTGAAAGCTCTCTCTTCATCTCATCTTGATTAGATTTTATTTCTTCCTGAACTTCACCCATAGTGTCTTTCAACTCTCTTTGCGATGTTTCCATTTTCTCTTGTGCTACCTTCATTTCTTCATTTCTTCAGTCAAACCGTCTTTCAACTCTCTTTGCGATGTTTCCATTTTCTCTTGTGCTACCTTCATTTCTTGACTCAGGCTATCTTTCATCTCTCTCTGTCCCTCTTTCATTTCATTCATCTGGGTAGCTAAGCTTTCTAGAAGTTTCCTCATCTCCTCCATAGCTCTCGTTATCACCATTCACAGACAACCCCACTCCTGACACCAGAAATGTTGCGTACTTGAGGGTTCGTGAGTTGTCCGGGAATGAAAGGCCAAACGTACAAAAATTCAGTAATTTATTCACAGAAAGTTCCAGAAAAATACAGGTTAATAAACCAATTATCAGCTTCAATTCAAGCAGTAACCACAGCTTAAACAACAGCTGTCAATAGCAAATCCACAGTACAAACTGTATAGCAATAATACTTGAAGCAAGTCTCTCTCAAAGAGGCTCAAGAGCAATGCAAGAACTAGCGAAGCTGGCTGAGATCTGAACTGAACTGACTGACTTGGCGGGAAAGCGCTTCCTTATATACTGTTCCATGGAGCCCAGATTTTTCGAGAAAACTCTAGAAAGTGGTCAACCAATCAACTTACAGCTCCCATATTTGGTATATCCCATATAAGGATTTTCTCGCCAAGGTCGCCAAAAAAATCGCCAAGGTGGGAAAAAGTCGCCAAATTTGGCGCCAAATGCATTACCTGCATTACTGGGGCTTTTTAATGCGTTTTTAAGGGAAAATAAGGCTATTTCAACGCTAAAACGACTAGAAACGCACAAAATTAGCACTTTATCAACTTACTAAGCCTCTTTGAAAGAATTTATACAAAAATAAACACAGTTATTTACAATTTCGTAACAATATTAAATTTTAAGAGAAAGTCGTGGAAATGACACACCAGATTATTATTATTATTATTGCTTAGATATAAAACAATTTTCTTACAAATGATTTTTCAATGAAGAATTAAATTTAACAAAATACATTTTTCTGATTTCATTTAATGTTGAACATGGAGCATATAACATCCAATAGGCTTTATGCGTGTAGATAATGGTTCACACATTCATTTTAAGGATATTGATGGATTTTTTTGAACGAAACCCGTGCTTAAAATTTACTCCTCTCGGAATACCCCCTAGGAGGGAAGCGTTGCTTCTACGCGTCCAAAATATATTCTCCTAGTTGACTATTACTGTTATATATATATATATATATATATATATATATATATATATATATTTAAAATAATGATTCGTCAAAATAAAATTCACATTGTACACATTTATAGGAAATTTTATCCTATACTACAATGTTAAAAATTTAGGAAAAATGGAATGGCAACCTTGGGAAATCTTCACTATAAGTTGATAGGCACTAATTTATATCAAAGCATAATTACATATCAGTTTGTACAAAATCCCCTGCAGTACTTCCTGAGATACCGTTGCCACAAAATATTTGTCACATACAGAGAGAGGTAGACATTTTCCAAAAATAATCAAATCGTGTTCTAGACCTCTGAAAACGTGCAACGCGATTCACCCCCAAATATAATCAGCATCAGTTTAGGTCAGGATCCAACTAAATTATAAGTTCGGTTAAATTCTGTTCATTGGTTCGTGAGATATAGCATCCACAGAATTTGTGATACACACAGACACACAAACACGCAGATAGACAGACATTTTCTAAAAATAGCCAAATCGTGTTTAGGACATCTCAAAACGTGTAAATCCTCGAAACTTTTTGCGAATCCAATATTTTCTTTATATATATATATATATATATATATATAGAAAAAAATAAAAATTTATAAACGTATTCATTAGTTCAATGTTATACCTACAGTCGGTAACAAAAGTCTCCGAACACTAGCAAAAATTCCTATGTAAAAAAAGTACACTTAATACAGCTTTGTTCAAAAAATCCTTGTCGAATCATGTGCTTAGTCAGTCTAAGAACATGTTTCGACAAGTATTTATTTAACAAAACTGTATTAAGTGTACATTTTTCATATAGGAATTTCTGCTAGCGTTCGGAGACTTTTGTTACCGACTGTATATGGTTAATTTCATTTGTGAGGGACTACTCATCAGACAGCTTTGTTGCCACATTTAAAACACTAAATATTGATTTATCTTAATGAATTTTCTTATTCCGATATATCTGTATGTCTTGCTTATAAATGATACAAAACTTTTAATTTAAGAAAAATAGTTTACACTTAATGAAGTAAACATATAATGTGACAGACATTACAGATATATTTTCAGTGACTGATCTTTGTCACTCAAATTGAGACACATTTTAAGTTTAGATATTTTAATTTCTGCAAAGAGAACTTACATATGATATCTAATTTAAAAAATATTTTAGAAATTCAATATATAAAAATATTATTTGATAGCGCGGCTCACATGCACTGAGGAAAAAAATATACTGCCTTCATCTAGAATGAATAAATGGTTATTTTCTAAATATCTTAACTAGAAATATAGATTTCTGAGCTACGCGCATGTGACATGCCAATAAACTCAATAGACGAAATCATCGAGAATTTGTAGTCTATACATTTCAAGATGGTAAAAAAATATTCTGAATATTCTGAATCTATTTGTATTGCGAGAAATACTTGCTTGATTTTTTAGAATTGGGTCATAAACCAAGATTATAGTTGCTGAAACCCGCCTCTTGTATTCGCATTTATTCGCAGAGATTTTTAAATAACTTTGCCCTCGATAATATAGGCAAACGTTCTAGAATTCTAATAGGAATTTCTAGAACTCGCTTTCAAAGGATACTAAAATTTATAAGGATGACATGGAACTATTTTTTTTCTAGACCCACAATATAGATTTTAGATGTCAGTTACAGAATATTTTCTCAGTGTGATAAGTGTAAAAATTTAGAATTATCTTTTACTTACTTAATTTTAAATTTAAATTTTCTTTTTACTTTCTCTTGCACATATACAGGTGTTAGATAAAATAATAGAAACACTTTCATTTTTTTTTTCTTTTTTTTGCTGAATGTCTTGAAAAATACTTAATGTGGTCTTCTTGAATTTTGGGAATAAGGAACACATGTCTTTCTTCATATTTGTTTGCAAAAATTTTGTCTTGAAGGTCCATAGAGGACGAACAACAAATACAATAAAATAAAAAAAATATTTGTGATTGCCCTGTATCTGGAAATAATCGTCGATCCATCTGTAAATTTCAGATATGTAGTTATAAATATTATACATGTAGAGTTTTGTGAGGATAGCTCGAATATTTAAAGAGTTAGAAATATTTTATTAAAAAATGCAAAAAATTTCCCAAGTTTTTACTTTATAACTTTAAAGTTTTCTTTTTCTTTTCTCAAATTTCATGAAACTTTCAGAAAACACCGCAACATGTGCCTAAATTATTATACTACAGTTTAAAACAAATACATTTAATATTACCATGTTTTTATTAACTTCTATTCTTGTTTGTCCAGTACAAATCTTGCAATCGATTTTTAACTAACTTCCCTACTAGCTAGACATTTGAAACTTACGGAATAGCTCGGAAACCGATGACAACACAATACTTCGAAGCCCGATTTTCGAATTTTTTATTTTTTATTTATTTATTTATTTATTTTATTAATTAAAATATGAAAATAATAATTTCTTAATAGCCTTAAAAATAGCCATTAAAGTATTAGCTATAATTTAATTGTTGCCAAAAAAAATTTACGAGTTCATTTTCTTTCGACATAAAAATAAACACATTTAATTAAACGTGAACGTTAAAAAATTGTAAAAAGTTAAATTATGCATCTCACAAAAATTGTAGTACCATTGAAATAGTCAACCCTGATTAAATTAAATTTAGGTATCTACTGCGCATCGACCTTCATCGTCATGTTAAAATGTTACAGTTACAAAAGTTCAATCTCCTGTGGTATCCGCGGAAAGTTTTAAGTGCTGTTCCCGCCTCGAGACGCAGGCTCGGGAACAGAGGGGGAGGATGTAACACGCAAATTCAAACTCTTACGAATATATTAAATAGCCTATCGATATTGAGCCATCTTCCCTATCTTTTAAAATAATATAGACGGCGCTGTCGCCATTCTTGGCAAAATATTTAATGATATTTTGCCAGTCCATAAAGTGAAGTGAAAACATTTTAATTTCAGTAGTCTGTCAGGAGCAGTAGTTGTCAGAGACAGTGGTTGTACGATGTCGCGGAACATACATCTGTGGCCTAACTGATATATCGTCAATTTAGTTATATTCTGTTCTTTTATTGCGAAAAAATGTAAATATGTAAATAGAAATTTATATAGTTATTGTAATTGCGCTTCATTTTAATTAAAGTATTGAGTAATGGGATTCCGGATATCATTCTTAAATGTTCTATCGTGGAATATCTATTATAACGTCATTATCACTTTAAAAATTTTATACTCATTGATAAAGTGCTAATGTAGTATAGATAAAATTCGACAGAAAAATTAAAAACGTGGTATATAAAAAGTTTTTTATCTTAAAATTATTTAAAGTAGTATGGACAGTTGTAATAAATAATTTATAACTGCGCATGCGCAGATTTTAACCAAAGGAAGGGTCATACGCAAATGAAAATTTGTATCAGAAAAAATTTGGTGTGTAACAAACATATGACTTCCATTACCCACTATTACGTGCATTATATGCCCTTTTTGGATATAATGTAGTCAGAAGACATGAAATTGATTTAACAAATTAGACACTCAACAATTTTCCTGTGAGAGAAAACTAATATATGTGCAAAGAGAGATAAAAAAAAGTTTACGTAGGCGAGTTAAAAAAATAAAAAATAACGTTTTTTGAAATACACATTTTTGAGATGTAAAACTGACCTACCTAATGCAAACGACTGTAATAACCATGCAATACATGTGAAAGGATATCTGAAAGGGGTTTGAGTAGCAATTTTCAAAAAAAAAAAAAAAAAAAAATTTAGAGATGTTTTTGAGATATCGACTTTTCTCCAAACTTGGCTAATTCAATTATTCGCCGAAAGACAATTACATACGAAAGGATATCTAAAAGAGTGTTAATATGGTGAGTTTAAAAAAAAGAAAAAAAAGAAAAAATCCGTACAGCTGTTTTTATAGAAACGCACTTGCGAAGCCTCATATTGAACTACTTATACAGTACACATATCAATTTTCATGAACTAACCAATTATTACGTTATACGAAAGGACATCTATTAGAGTATTTATACAGCAAATTTAAAGAGCCTCTTAGAGATATTTTTGAGATACGGACTTACGATACTACTTCTGAATTTATATATCCCCCTTCCGGCTTTCTAATTTTCACCAAAAGTAAAAAAATTCATCTATACACCAGAAGTTTCATTGTTATATCTTTATTAATTTTTTAGAAGATTCCCATCACACAAAGACACATACTGACCAATTGCCGAAAACCAATTTTTTGGACTCAGGCGACCTTAAAACATGTAAATTAGTTGAAAATTCGATATCGAATTTTTGTACAGAATACAATACTCCCATTACCTACGGTAGTAAGGCAATGGAAGTAAAATCTATGTTACACAATAAAATTTTTAGTACAATATTTGTGATTCATTTTTCTTTCTTTCTTTTTTTTTTTTTTTTTTTTTTTAGGTGTGTACTACATGTCACTAGAGAAAAAGAAAAATGAATTATTTCAAAATAAAAATGAAATATATTTATTCTGATACAAATTTCCATTTGTGTATGACCCGTTATCGCAAAGACTGCTTTAGCTGAAAAACCCCCCATTTAATCAACGATATCTCCATGAATTTTCATGATTTTCATCTGGATTTTTTTATAAGGTGCTGTATACAGTTGAATATTAAACTATATCAAAGTTTTTTTTTTTTTTTTTTTTGCCACAGTCCGCGCATGCACAGTAATAACTTATTTACTACGATTATCCATATCTCTTTGAATATTAAATGCATTCGTTTTAAACTATAATATAAGTATTTAGGTATAGTATAACCATAGCCTCCTCAACTAGATGCCTATCGCATGGCTCAGAAACTTGGCAACAGTTCAAGCGGTAGACAGCGCCACCTGGTACAGATTGCGCGACTTTTTTATTCATCAGCCACCAAAAATTTTTTAAAGTAGGATTTGATATACATGAAAAGCAAATAGAATCGAAGAAACGTCGATTATATATATATATATCATATATCACTTCTTAAAATTATTGGTGACAGTTGAATAAAAAAGTCGCGCAATCTGTACTAGGTGGCGCTGACTACTTCTTGAACTGTTCCCGAGCTACGCGACAGGTATCTAGTTTAGGAGGATATGGTATAAATATAGTATAATGTCATGTCTTCTGAAAGTTTCATAAAATTTGGAGAAGAACTTTTAGAGTATAGAGTAAAAACTTGCGAAAACTTTTTGCCTTTTTAAATAAGATATTTATAACACTTTAAATATTCGAGCTGTCCTCACAAAACTCTACACATGTATAAAATATGACATTTATAATCCTATCTAAAATTTGTAAACGGATCAACGCAATTCCAGATACAGAATAATCGCAAATATTTTTTATTGTATTGGATTTGTTGTTCGTCCCCTAAAGGCCTTCGGGACAAAAATCTTTTCAAACAAATATGACAAAAGACATGTTTTCCTCATCCCCAAAATTCAAGAACAACACATAAAGTATTTTTCAAGATATTCGACAAAACATAAAGAAATAAAAGTGTTTCCTTTATTTTGTCCAGCCCCTGTATATGGTAGAAAAAATATTTTTTTTAGGTCAAACTGTCGGAAGTGGGTTTTTGTAATAATTACACGATTTGGGGGTCCCCTGAATCCGAAAATCATGTTTTTAACTGTTAAGATATGTATGTGTGTTTGTGTCTGTCTGTATGTCTGTCTGTGTGTCTGTTATCAGCATATCTCAAGAAAAAATAGTAGCAGAAAGTCCAAACTCGGTATTCTAAATCTGTATCATATAGTGATGCTACACTAAACTTTTCGTTGAGACCAAGCAAATGGTTCGTGTACAGAGACACCAAGTGAAGTCAAATACATTACGTCTATGGGGGAAATTGCAGATAATTACAGTGTAATATCGGTAGGCTACCCTATACTAAATGAAATAAACATACTTTTTTTAATGCATAAAGGCATGTTTTTTGTGCATTGTAATATGGAAATCATTCATTTTTCGTTTACAGGGTTATCCAAAGTATTTGGATATACTGAGGTCATACTTAGAAATTGCTGGAAGTGTATTTTATTTTGTGTTAGGTGTTTTTCATTTAAAGTAAATTTAAGTGCACAATGTCATGCACATATAATTTATAGACAATATACAGGGCTACTCAAAATTAGGCTAATTGTTCTATTCTATACAATGTAATTGATGGAAGTGCTTTGCTACATTTTACTATGTCAGTGAACCCTGCTCAGGAAGGAAAATTAATTTTTCGTACCCATACTGTAAACAAAATATTTTTTGAAGTTCTGTTTTTAACTCTAGATTTTTGTTTTTCAGGTTCCTTGAATAAATAATTCAATTTTTTAGCGGTTCGTATCTGTTTATGCGTATATGTTATCTGCATAACTTAAAAACAAGTAACCGCATGAAACTCAAATTTGATATTCTGAAGTTAGTATTAGGTTGCCATTTGAAAAATTTGATAAAGATTGTCAAGTTTAAAGGCAAATTAATAACAGTCTTAGATAAATAATAATAAAAAAAAAAAAAGAAATGTATGAACTACAGTTAAATGGGGTGTTGAGGAAGCAGCACCCCCCCCCCTCCTCACAAAGATTATGCATCAAATAAAACTGTTCCTAAACCAATTATAGGTTATTTTTAAAGTAGATTAATCTTTATTATCTTACCTTACTTATCTTACGACTTAATCTGCAATGGGTCTTAGTACTCAAGTGCAGTTTAAGAGAAAGTGACGTGAGTGATACACCAGATTATTTTAATTTAAAATATACAAATTTCTTTATATATAATTTGTTATGGTATTTGATATATTCCACATATTTTCTATCAAGAAAAATAAAAAATGATTGAGTTAGTTGAAAAATAAGAAAGTGCTTTTTTCATCCATTTTCGCATTAAATTAACTATATGTGTCCATAAATAATGGTATTAGTTGAGTTGTTCCATATTTAAAACCCGAATAAACTACTACGTCAATCTTTTTGCACTGAAGACGGTACGCTTAAGGCTGCCGAAACAACTGTATGCATTTCCAATATTTTTCTTTGGCGTTTCTGACGTAGTAGTTTATTCGGGTTTTAATATTCCAACGCCAAGTCTCCTGTTATTATTTGCTCCATATTTATCATAAATTTCTAGCATATTATGCGCCTGTGAATAATGTGTTGTAAATTACTTTTCACATTTTGTTATTTATAGCTTTTACCATAAATATTTTATTCCATAAAGAACTCTAGATCTAATTATTCTATTTACTACAATTGTTATCTTGCATTATTTACTTACGTACTTATTGAAAGTGGTTTAATATTTACCCTAATTCGCATCCAAAGGGGGGAAAATACATTCTGAGTCTGAAGTTGGACTATTCATTCATACAATACATGTTTTAAATTATTCAAAAACCCGTATTTTAGCATATATTTAACAAACTGAAAATTTATTTGTACAATACCATCCAGCCTAAATATATTAACAGTGCGTTTAATCGGTTACGTTATTTTAAATGTATTTGCACATTTAATGAAGTAACTTTCATTTAAAGTGTTTGCTGTTAAATTCAGATTATTGATATATTAAAAAAAAAAAAAAAAATCGATTATCTAAAGGGAAAAACTTTCCTAGTGATTAATTATTATAAAATTAATTATATTTAAAGCAATAATTTACTCTAATTTAAATAGATATTCATGGTCGAATATATCAGTGAAGATTCTCCTTTGTTATAAAAAAAAAAATAGTAATTAAACTTCAAATATAAAGGAAATAACTAATATATTTTCACAAAATTTACAGAAGTTTTATTTTTGTATATCAATCGATTCATATTAAAAAGGAAAAAAAAAAAAAAAAAAAAAAAAAAAAGGCCATTTTTCAAGGATTTAGTTATTACAGTATGTCCACAAAAGAATGTCCCAGTTATACATTTTAATAGTATCAACTATAAGCCTTGTAGAGTGTTTTTTCATTATCACAATTAAAGAGTAACACAAACAGTATTAGATAAGCGCATGCGCAAGTGCTGCTTTGTTGTTTTCTCGATTGCAGCGCCACATATGCAAAATGGCGACTCCTGAGCTTAAAGTGTTTTGTGTTCTGCAATTTGCTAAAAGCCAATCTGTAATTTCTGTTCAATGTGCGTTTCATTTGAAGTATAAATGTGATCCCCCATGTGGCAAAAACATCCGCCGATGATATAGACAATTCAAAACGACCTGATGTGTTTGTAAAGGAAGACGCACGGGACGACCAAAGTGTGGGAAGAACTGGAATTGTGCTGTATAACTAAATGTGCACATATTGAACATTTATAAGAAAAACTAGGTTAGTTTACCTTCAATTTGATATATGATTTGTTGTAAATAGTCTAAATTAAACTGTTGTAATATGCCATTGAAACTGGGACATTCTTTTATGGACACCCTGTATAACGTTGTATTAACAGACAAAGAAAAGGAATTATCCATTAGATTTGCATTCTAAAGTTCCGTTATTAGTTTCTATTGGCTAAGACGAAAAATGTGACATTTAATTAAAATGACGAAAATGTAACATTTAATTAAAATATGTACTATTTTTCCACCGGGCTGGACTTGCTTTACTTCACCAGTTCTTGTAAATCATTCAACAATCACTTAATAAAACATGAACCTTCATTCCAACAAGCCTTTTGCATGACTTTGTAAAGTGTCAATGGAAAATCTGACACATTTTGATGCTTAACAGGATTCATAAAATAATAAGATAGGTTGTAATAAAGTTAATTCCTTAAACTACTTTAATTCATAAGGTTAAAATCTAAAAGTTTTAAGGTCCTTGTCCATAAACTTTTACGTATGTGTTTTCATCGCATGGACACTATCAAGGCAGTCGTCGATTTCACTCTAGGTACAGGCAAGAATACCGACTGATTTTTTATCTCTTCTTTTTGTTAGTTTAACCCGTTAGTAGTCGCTAGTTGGTCGATTTGCCGCCCATCCTTCAGTGTTGACAAATTTTTTTATTCAATAGCCACCAAAAATTTTTAGAAGTGGCATTTGATATACATAAAACGCGAATAAAATCGAAGAAACGTCGATCACATCACTTCTTAAAATTATTGGTGACAGTTAAATAAAAAGTGCGCAATCTGTAATAGGTGGCGCTGTCTATAGCGACTACTAACGGGTTAAATAAAATAATTTTAAAATAAAATGTTTGATCATTTTTCTGCTTTTGAAAAGTTATTATTAAACAGAAATTAAACTTTAAACTGAAATATTTTTTCTTTATTATTTATTTATTTTTTCTTAATTTAATCTCTTGTTATTGTGTATATATGTATCATTTAACTTACTATTTTCTTTACTTCATTATTCATTAAATTTAACTCTTTTGTTTTAATTAAATTAAAAAAAAATATTTAAAAAATAGGCAATTAAATTTTAAAACTAAAATGCTTACTTTTGAAATATTTACTTAAATTTATACTGAAATAAAAGTTAAATTCAACTAATAATGAAGTAGAAGTTAATTTCTGAATTAAAACTTACAACTGGCAAATTATTTATTTTAAACTTCTTTTTTCCAGACTTATAAGTAAAAAATTAAAAAAAAAAAAAAAATCCCTGTGGACATAACGGGGATTGAACCCGGGTACTGCTGGTTTGAAACGAGATGCTCTGTGTCCAAGCCACTACGACACGTATCACGATCTCCTTAAGTTATTTATTACAGAGTCCTTAAATGAGCATTTTTACAATTATTTTAGTATGAACGATGAATTCACATGATTTAACTTAGAATTTATAGCTCTGAGGACGTCAAAATTGATTATTTCCAGAAAGTTATTCTTTAGTCTTTAATTTTAGGGTTATTTTTGTTTTATTATTTTCAGGTAAAAGCAACAGACTTATCGTCACTCCTAAACTTCCTAATCAAATATATTTAAAAGAAATTATTAAACGTATATAGTATTTATAATTTTGAATGTTGTGCATCATTTTTGCTTTTTAAATCACCCGTTTTTATTAAAAAATAGCTGACAATATTTTAGCGTATTCACTTTCGACTATTTACGCACTGTGATTGGTCAGGTAGTATTCGAAGCTGAAACTCGCAATTCGGCTTCCGCTCACGGCTTCCGATCAGTTCATTGTTGGGCCAAAAGTGATTGTCGTAAACATTTTAGTGAGATCTTCCAAACTCGGCATCGTGAAGTTCTCACGTTGTGAGCTTTGCGAAATGTTCGTTGTAGGCCCTCAGGTCTTTAAGTCATGAATGTTCGATATATTCCTTCTGTAAACGATGTCCTTTACAAGTTAATAAAAGTCCAATGTCATTATATCAGTTGATCAGGATATCATTTGGGCTGTATTGCTCAGTCGATCTTCCTTCGAAATGGCCATTCAAAGAACTACGAACGATGGTTCTTCAATGGGGTTGCAAAAAGACATGTGACTAAAGCTCTTTGAATTGTAGAGATATGAAATTTTCCATCATTTCTATACTCCGTTTTAGTGCTGAGAATATCAATATATTATATATATCTGTAATTAGTGAGGGGAAAAAATGACCATGAATGCATTATTATAATTGCAAAAATGAAATATTATCTAATTTATCAAACAAGATTATCAAGATAATTGAAAAATTATTGAAAATGCTAGATTTCGGAATTGGACCGCTATGAAATTCTTGAATAGATTTTTAGAAAATGTTTAGTATAATTTTTCTTATACTTAAATAATGTATACTGACAGAAGTGTAAACAAACGTAAATTAGTAGTTGTAGATACGTGTTTACAATTTTACATATTTCTATTTTGATTTACTGAGTGTTATTCCGTGTTATTGCGTGTTAATTTCAATTAATTAGGAATTTTAAAAAAACATGTCTTATTCTTTTCGTCTGCAAACTAATGAAAATGCACATGCCGAGAAAATTTATCATAATAGAAATGTAATGTAAAATTAAATCTGAAATTTAATTTGCATTATTTTAAATCATAGGGTGCGTCCCTTATGTAGAAATTTTAATTGATAAAAATGATGTTAGTAAACAGAAAAATATTCTTTATGCACTCCGCCGTAAAAATACTTTAAATTATAACTTTATACTGCAATCAAAAAACTAATACAGATAACAAGGAATGTTCAAAGCGATAAGGATTTATTAGAAAGGTATATGCAAAAGTTATTGGCACATCTTTATCAAGCAAGACATGGAGTTCTCAAAAATTAATAGCGGCGGATGATTCTGATATCAGTCTTTTTTTTTTTTTTTTTTTCTCTGCCTATGAAACATAAGAGTTTTTGCTACTGGGCGGAGTGATTTTTAGAATGGTATTGTTATTGTTATTATTATTATTATTATTATTAGATATCATCATGATAGTCGAATATCGAATCAAAAATTCAACACAATAAACAAACCAACAGATAATAAGATAAAATCAACGATTTTTTTTTTCTTTTTTTTTTTTTTTTTAATATATTGAAACATATATACCGGAAAAAATTGGGGGAAATATAATATTTAAATTTATGAATAGATTTTTAACTTCAAAATCCTCATCAAGATTCTCCGGAAATTTAAATGCACGCAAAAAGCGCACTGAATTTTAAAACGAGAAATTGAAGTAATAACAAAGCATCATATATATATATATATATTACATTGTTATGGACTGTAACGTTTCATTTGGGAGTCATTTTATAAAGAAGCTATTGTTTTATATTGTGTTTCGTTGTAAGTATTAAAGCACATTGACTGCACTTGAGTCGTAGACCTGGATGGAATATTCTTCATGGTGGGGGGGGGGCTTCTAAGATGTTTTATTACGTATTTATTACATTATGCTGACATTAAAAACATATTTTGCATTTTAGTTAGCATTCTATTACTATAACAAGACAGAAAAACAGTTGTCAAAAGCAAGCCCATTAAAACGTAGCATAGATTTTTACCAGTTATATCATATTATAAAAATTATTTTAGCATAAGTAACAGTTTATATTCGTTCTAATTATCCAAACTGATAATGAAATTTTTCTTCAAACTGAATTTTAAAATACAAATAAAATTTGTTTTTTTTTTCTTTAAAATTCATATTTTAACTTTTTATGACGCTAATGGGTTATAAGCAATAATATATAGATATAGATATAATTTGAATAATTTAATTCCTTTGCAACACTCAGCAAATGAAAGATAGATGAAAATACCAACATAGGAAATTTTAATGAGATGTATTTCGAATAAAATTATTGTCACGATGATAATTTAATTTGATTGCACTGATTAGTAAAAACATGTTAAAGTACTTACGCAGAAGAGAAATGACACAAACATAACACATAAGCCTAACGATGAGATGATTTGCAAAAACCATTAAACCAATAGAAACATTCATGAATTATTAGAAATGGAAAGAGATAAATTAACCAAAAGGATCCGATTGAAATTTTGAGGTACTAATAATTTTTATAATAATGTTTTAAAATGATATACAACAATTTTTAGTATAAATTATATTTTTATCTTCAGAATTTATTAATATAATTAGCATCAAGTGAAGAGGAGTAAACTATTATAAACTATTATACCACATACATTATATTATTTTTCCGCTGTTCTTTTTCTTTTTTTCTTTATTATTATTATTCATATTTTATTTTTTTACCTTAAGAATTAATTAGTGTACTTAGTTAACGTACATTTGGTAGATATTATTTTATCAAAAAGTACAAAAAGAGTTAAATATTTTAATGCTACTGAAATGCGTGAAAACTTAAAAATATTTAAAAAAAAGAAATAAAAAATTTTGTACCTTCACTGTTAAAAAAAATTTAACCTTGCTTCCAGAAATTCTCTGTAATTACAGAAAAATACGTTTTGTCAACGTAATTTTTCCGTAATTTACGACTTTTTTTCTCAAATTACAGAGAATTTCTGGCAGCAAAGTTCTATTTTTTTAACATAGTGTAGTATTAGTTTAAAATGAAAATAAATCTTTTTGTCCTTTTATTTAATTAATACTATTATATATAAAAATCTCACCATAATTAATACGTATTACTTATACTAGGAAACAAGAAAAATCGATACACATTTGACATACAGCAAAAATGAAAAGTAAATAAGTAAATACAATCTAAAATTAAAAGCGAAAAAAAAAAAAAAAAAAAAAATTTAGCATAAAGTACAATTATTTTTTATTATTAAAATTTCATGCAAAAAATATAAGCAAAGAAAAATTGCAGTTTAAATAATAATTATTATAATTATTGAATTATAATAATAAACCAGTAAATTAAACATTAAGTCAGATAAAAATAGAGGATGAATGACGCCTAGGACACCGAAACTTTACTTATTTCATCTTTCATTATTATTGAAAAGATTTAAAAGATGTACCGAAACAACATAAAGAAATATTAAAAAAAATAATAAAAAAATCTGGAGTGACTCCACTCGACTTTCCGAACATTGAGTAATTAACAGTTTTGTAGATAAAGTAAAGAAAGAGGAGTTGTTAAACAAACAAAAGAGAGAAAACCATAATAGAGTGTTTGAGTATTTTTCGCCATATATTATACGATGTTTTATTTAACGCTACTGAAATTTGAGCCCATAAGATCATAATGATAAAGAATTTTTCGTTGTGTCCCTGTAAAAACCTATAAATGTTAGATTCACCAAAATGCTTATAGTTAGTGTAACAGTGATTTATAATATTCGTATAAATTTTCAGCTCAATTGAATAAGGCGTTTAGATGCTATCGCACTTTTAAAAATTTGGTCCCATAGGCCATAATGATAAAGAATTTTTCTTTGTGTCCCTGTAAAAAAAAACTGTAAGTGCTAAATTCACCAAAATCTATATAGTTGGTGCAACTGTGACCTATAACATGTGTACAAATTTTTTGCTCATAATTAATAAGGCGTTTAGACGCTATTACATTTTTAAAAATTTGGCCCCATAGGCCATAATGATAAAGAATTTTTCTTTGTGCCCCTGTAAAAAAAAAACTATAAGAGCTAAATTAACCAAAATCTATAGGGTTCGTGCTATGGTGACTTACAATATACATACCAACTTTCAGTTTATTTGAACAAAGCGTTTAGACGCTAGCGTGTTCATTCATCGATGTACACACATACACACATACATACATCATCGTAAAAATATCGGAAACGGACTCAGGGACCTCGAAACGTACAGAAACATCAAAATCTCAAATTTGGATTTTTGACATGATTACAATACTTTCCTCACTATAGTGTTCAGAAAGTTTAAAAAAAAAAAAAAAAAAAAAAAAAAAAGTCGTAACTGAGGGTAAATATGCTTGATAATAAAGCATTGGCTCATTACAAAAATTTTCACCGTTTCCGTTGCTTTAGATTGGGGTCGGTCTTTGTGCCAAAAAAAAAAAAAAAAAAAAAAAAAAAACGAATTTATTTAAATAAATAGATTTACCCCTTGAACTGATTTTTCCAAAAATGTTTATTTACTTGAGACTTTTATGTTAACGTGTTAACTTCCACATACATCGAAACCGTTCTTTGCTGCAAATGCCTGAAGTTTCAGTAATCAATGAGAAGAGTTCTAATTCAGAGAGACGTATCAATTTTGCAGCTTCTGAAATATTAGAACAGGACATTGTTTGAACTGCAGCACCAGTGATCAGTATCACTTACGCTAATTAATTCCAGCCTTCAAGCGAACTATATGTGTTTATCAGTGCTTACTGAGCAGTACTATTAACAAATGGCTAATCTCGATCAACGGAGGCAGATGGAATGCTGTGTAGAAAACATCCAATATGTATTAGGTGTAATTGAATGAAAGCAGGGAATTTGGTAATTGATGAAGAGAAATTGAGCAAGACACATTCACAGTATTTATTTACATTATGATTAAATAAAACTCGTCATTTCATAGCTATAATGCTTATTGAAATTTTACATATTTATAAAGAAAGCAATTTACCAACAAAATAGTCTGTTGGAGTAGCGAACGTTCCGATTTTGTTAATCATTCAATTTAACAGTTTTAAATACCGTTAAAAGTACTGTAGACATTCACAAATTTAATATTTAGCAGCTTTTTCATAAGTAAAAAGTGTGTTAATTTGCTAAGATGCTTTCCGTTTCATAATGGCTATAAGAAAATGGAATACCACAATAAATATATAATTCAAGGAATTTTATAATAAATGATTATATTTACTGAAACTTTTTCTATGTACAGTCGGTAACAAAAGTTTCCGAACACTAGCAAAAATTCCTATGCAAAAAAAGTGCACTTCATACGGTTTTGTTAAATAAATCCTTGTCGAAACCCGTTCTTAGTCAGTGTAAGAACATGATTCGATAAGGATTTCTTTAACAAAACCGTATGAAGTGTACTTTTTTACATAGGAATTTTTGCTAGTGTTCGGACACTTTTGTTACCGACTGTATGCTAGATGATCCAAAAGTGGCAGAAAAAATTAAAATACAGAGTGGTCAAAAAGCATGATAGAAAGCAGCCTGAAACGGCCCGTCTCAACATGACACGCCAGTACTGTTTCATCCAGGATGAGGCTCGTCCCCATAGAACTGCTGTCGTCTCCACGTGGTTTGAAACGACGTTTGATGAGCGTTTGGTTGCATTGGATGCAGAAAAATTCACGGGGCACGGGATAGAGTGGCCCCCACACCGTCCGGACCTAAATCCATGCGAGTTCTTGTGGGGTTACATCAAGTACAGAATCTATAGGAATCTCCCTGACTCACTGGAGGACCTGAAATCGATCATCAGAAGTGAGATTGATGTATTTGATTTCGACACACTGCAGCGCGTTAGGACAGAGTTTAGGAACCGGCTTTATAACCAGAGCCTGACTAAGGCAGGGGCATACGGGGCAGTTGCCCCGAGCCCCCACATCAGAGGGGGCCCCCAAATCGAAGAGAAAGTTTATTTTACGTTTCCTTCTTTAATGAACTTTTTTTAAACAAAATATCAGTACAGTGTAAAATCCGGCTTAATTGAGCCATCGTAATTGCGAAAATTTAGCTGAATTCCGCCCTAATGTCAGCAAGTATATGAATTTTTCGCAACTAGATGACAAAGTTAACAATCAGAAATAAAATGGACAGAACGATATTTCGTCTGACCGTTGGAGAGGGGGAACTTTATAGCTATTTTAGGTTCTAGCACATTTTCTTGTTATATATCTAATAATGAGGTAAAAAATTTAAATACCTCCATAAACTTCGGTTCTCCACTACTGAAGTAGTGAAACAGAGGGATCCCCCAAAGAAGTGTTTGTCCAAATAGTGAAGCAGAGGGGGCCCCAAAGAAGTTTTTGCCCCGGACCCCAATTAGGCTAAGTCGGGCCCTGTTTATAACAATATAGTCGGGGAAGTTAGACATTTCGAGCATTTTGTATATTAAATGTCATTCATATCTCTACTCAATAAAATAGGTTTCATGTTCTTGCATTTTGTCTTTTTAACACAACGATTGCTTAGTTTCTATCATGTTTTTCGGACCCCTCTGTATGTATTACTCATAAAGGATTGACCGTAGTATTATGCGGTCTTCGCTGAAATGCGCAGAAAGACAGGATTTTTTATTTTTTTTTTTTTTTAGCTAACAAATTAGTTTAAATGTTCCTTATCAGGTGGAGATTCAATTATAAAATTATTATTATTATTATTATTATTATTATTATTTTCAGCTGCGCAGTACTTTCGATAATGCAATTAGGATTGTCGATGCTCAATGTGACGGTTATCATTAGAATGACCGTCAAATGTTGCGCATACAAAATTCTCTTTAAAAAATCCTCACATTTCGCAATATGGTGTGATTTGATCAGGCGGATCTGTTTAAAATGTGAGATAATACTGCGAATACAAATAGTGCGATATGTTGGTGGAAAACGTAACTAATATATTTTTCATATACATATATAATACATTTCAGTGAAAACCGAGCTGCAGTCAGTAATTTTTAATAATATATTTTTTGTCTTTTCTGTGATTTTTGGATCACCTGGTATTTCATTCGTAACCTTTTATAAGATTTATAATTTTGTTTTTTCCTTATATGGGAGTAATTAACCCTTAACTACACGCGATAGTGTAAAAAATACACCATTTATAGTAAACAAAATACAAATGACTTTGGGATCCCTCTCCCTACACTGCGTGCACATCTAACCTATCATTGAAGTATTTATTCGAAGATTTTTCATTTGTTTTTACAAAAAGTTTTGATAATTAAAACTTACACAGTCAGCAGCAAAAGTGTCCGAGCACTAACCAAATAATTCTTATCTAAAAAAAGTACACTTAATACTATTTTGTTAAATAAATCCTTGTCGGATCATGTTCTTAGACTGACTAGGAACATGGCTCGACAAGGATTTATTTAACAAAGCAGTATTATGTGTATTTTTTTTTTTAGACAGGGATTATTGCTAGTGCTCGGATACTTTTACAGACAACTGTAGCATACATATTTGTTCTTATTTAATTTATTTTCCCTAACAACGCCTCTTCTCCGAAAGGCATTCTCAGGATGTCCTGTGGATAAAAGGGAAATCCTATGGACCTCCTCAGGATGTTCTGTGGGCAAGTGTGTTGTTAGGGTTTATTTGATATTTTGGTGGTGTACAAAATACACCACGCGTGTACTTGTGTTAAAATATTAAGCGCGTGTAGTTAAAGATTAAACAGAATGTTACAAATATACTTGAAATATTTATGTTAATAGAATTCTTTGCTATTTAGACAATCCAGTTTCCAATACTGGAGATAATTTCCAATTTCATTAGCAGAGAACTGAAAAAAGAAAAAAAAAACTGTGAGATTAACTAATGTGCTATAGATATCACAAACTTTATTTTATGTCGTTTTAATATATGAATTGGACAGAAAACTATGTAAAATTTAAAAAGGTATGTACAAGAACGCCACCTTTTGGCATATATGCATCGGCGTAGGGTTTCTTAAGTAAAAGTAATCTAATATTTAAAATTTGGTGCATCTATACACAATAGAAACTGAAATACAATCTTTTCGTAAATGACAAAAACTGCAACATAGCAGAGCATTCTTTCGGCGAATATGTGCTCAAATTGTGCCAACGCAGTTTTATCTTATATATATATATATATATATATATGTATGTCGCAGGGCCCGAAATTTCAACTTGGATTACACTCGCTAAAAAAAAAAAAGTTACTCGCCGCAAAATATGATTAACTTACTCTATTTTTTTTTTACCTATAAGGAGACCAGAATTTTTATTGCAAAAAGAGAAATTACACAATGTCTTTTATTTTATATGAAATTAGAAAACATTCAATTTTGAAAAAGAGTTAATTTTAGAGGACACAAAATTGAATGAAAATGATTATAAAAACAGATTCAAAAGCTACTTTACACAAGTGGTGGAAACATTTTTATCTCAAATGATGAATTCGGATCAGTATACCTTAATTTAAATTAATACCATACGGATACGAGAGAAAATAATTCCTAATTTTTATAGGTGCCACTGGACAATATGGATTTTTTTTTTTTTTTTTTAATTATTATTATTAGTTTTTTCTATAGACTTTTTTTTTTTTTTTTGGTACTTTTATGTACTTAGATAAAAAAAATAGTTGGTAGACATTTTTTTGATTAAAATCATAATCATAAAAGAAAAAATAAAATTTGCAAATGAAAAAACAAAATTAATATTCGACAGATGAAACGATTTGTTGTAAAAAACAGTCATTCTTTGTCAACATTTTATAAAAGTTCTCACATGTATAACCTAAATTAGTCTTAGTAGTTAAGTTTTTAAAGTAGGTGTATAAAGGGGATTTTTTTCACATGTCTGCATTTTGTTTATTGAAGAAAACAGTCACTTTGTGGGAGCATTTTTGCTAGAAGTACATAAAATGAATTCAACTAACCTTTGCATATTTTTTTGAGGTGGTGGTAGTGTTATCATTAAGGCCAATTGTCTGCACTAGGGCTCTAGACCTGAGTAAGAGAGTCCTCCATGGGGTTTTTCTAACAGGTCCTAGCCCATATTTACACTAGTTTCGGAGAAAATCACGAAAATTCCTAACAGCTAAGCCAACATGCGAGACCGGGTATCGAACCCAGCGCATCACGTAGACCATCTTCGAGGACGGAACCTCTCTATCACTGGTGGGCCTATTTTTATGAGGAATATTTTTCACGCAAAAGTGAGAACACACGTCAACCGACCGCGTATCGTCAACCGACCGCGTCAACCGACCGAGGAGTCACAACCACCTTAGTGATTTTAAGATAATTTCAATAGTGATTTCGTGTTCAGGATCAAAGAACGGTATAAATATAGAGAATACTTTTATTTCTTTGTGATTCAAAGAATCTGAATACGCATAAACCATAATATGCTTTGGCAAGTTTATTAGAAAGTTGTTCTTTTTGCGAACCTAACGCAGAAAAAAGTTAGTGTTCACCGTTCGATACAGGTAACAGCCGATTGGGCTTCCCAGTTTTGCAAAATTTTTGAAATTAAGGACTAAATCCTTTTCATTTGAAAAAGAGGACAGCGGACAAAAAACATAAAAAAGAGGACATTTTAGTCTTGTAATGTTTGTTTCGTTTAAGAGGGCAGAGCGTTGAAAAAGAAGACTCTCCTCTTGAAAAGAGGATGGCTGGTCACCTTACCTAAGATTAGCATAATTTTACGTTTTTAAATCGATAATTTTTTTTTTTTTTTTTTTTTTTTTTTTTTTGGCTTGTAGCAACGTATGCTGTAAAATTTCTGTCTACATTTAGATCGAAATTTTACTCGCCACAGTAAAATTTCCACTCGCCAATGGCGAGTTGGCGAGCGGAAATTTCGCGCCCTGTGTATGTATGTATGTATATATATATATAGCCATCTTACATATCAAGTTTGGTACACTTATATATTATAGAAGCAAATATATAGCCTTCCCGTAAATAGAGAAATTAGACCATAAAAATACTACTTATCGCCCGACATGCACCCAAATTGATTCAGCTTAGTTTTCCAGAATAGTCATTTTATATCAAGTTTGGTACATTTATACTCAGCAGAAGCTCAGAAATAGCCTTCCCTAAAATGAAGAAAATTTTAACATACCAGCTCTATACCTGTCCAACGTTATGTGCCATACCTAACAACTGAAAGTTGGTTATGTCAAGGTGCAACTAAATGTAAAGTTTGATAAAATTTTGTGAATAAGCTCTTAATCAAGATCTCCACTATCCAACTCAAAAGACCCCGATGGCTGCATTACAAATGCATTTTATTCGGACGAGACGCACCGGTATGCAGGGCTGGAAAATTGGCTCGGAACTCATACCAGAATTCGTTTAAAATATTTCTCTACATAAAAAATCGTTAGTTTAAGAAAAAGAAAATTTTGTTTTAGTTATTGTGGTAGGAATTCTGTGCCGATTTGCCATCTTTGCGGTGTGTATACACACACGCATACAAAGTTCCCACGGCTGTTAACTTTTCAAACCACAAATTTTAAATAGAAATTTTTGTCATAACCTAAGCATATGAGTTTAAAAAGAAGTTTATTTTCAAGGAATAGAAGTGGCTGACATCTTAAAAAAGGTGGATCATTGGGAACACTGGTATATATATGTATAGGTATCATTTTATATTGTTTTATCTTATAAGGGCCAGGACAGATTTTTTAGTTTTTTCTCTGTTAACAGAAGATACGATTATATAAATTTTCTGAATTTTACCATGGGATGCATGTAGCTCGTGTGCCCCGGGATCGAGATTATACAAATTTTTTGTGCACACACAGACATTTTCTAAAACTGTTTAAGATCGTGTTCAGGACACGTCAAAACATGTAAGTCTGTCAACAATCAAAATTCGGAAATTTTTACAAATACAATACTTTGTTTTTATGACTATAGATGAAAATAATAAACAAATAAAAATGCAGTTTAATAAAAAATATTTATTAAATTACAAATAAAGTAAACAATATGCATGCAAGAAGGAAAAAAAGCAGGAGTAGAAAGAGAGAGAGCTTTTGTTTTATTTGTGATATACTTGTATGGAATTATTGAAGCTTACGAATATCAGCTGTGTAAAAAAATACCATTAGTTGAAAAATAATGACATTTTTAGCACAAAGCAACTGTTTTAAGTTGTGTTTAGAGCATACTGTGAAAACGAGAAGGAAAAAATAAAAGTTAGGAAGGAACATCTTAATCCTTTCCAAAAAATTAAAATTTTGAGCTTCATATATATATATTTTTTTTTCAATTTACTGAAAAAGTTGTTATATATTGAATAATATTACTTTCTTCTACATTCAAAAGAAGGAAGTATTTCTTTGTAAATGTCTTGGATTCCCGTTTTTCAAAGGATTTGCACGGTTTGAGAGTCCTAGAACAGTATTTGATCTTTTTTTTTTTTTTTTAATGTCTGCCTGTTTAAAAAAAATGCATCTTAGGAATTACTGCACAGAATTTCATAGAAGTTGTAATGTAATTGCAGCTTGACATAATATTGTGTCAATCAAATTTTGGTGAGTATCGCCCAACAAGTGGTTGACATTGGCCGCAAAATGTTTGCAGATTGTGGTAACTATCGAGACTAATTGCTCATAAGTTAGGAATTTTCTTGATTTTCGGTGAAATAATTACGCATTTCAGTAATGTATTTTATTTTATTTTATTTTATTTTTTAATGGTGATTTTACTAGCCACGAAATATTTACATATTCCTACGATCGGGGGTGGCAGGTGGGGAGATCACGTTTTTACGAAGTTGCTTTTGAATAAGCATAATTTGTTTTAATTAGTGGTGAAATAGTCTCGCATTTTAGCGATCGACTTCAAAAAAATTGCAAAATTCACTAACTAATTATGAAAAAATGACATTTTCTGTAAACTATCTACAAAAATTCATATCTAAAAATGAACCTATCTCAAAACTCGATGAACTTAAGGACTCTTTACAAAAATCGGATATGATTTTAAAAAGTTTCTTTAAGAAATTTGAACAAAGAAAGTATTTATATTGATAAACAGATGAAAAATTTACATAAAAGTCGCAAATAATTTTAAAATACCTATCGACCACTGACGACTAACTTAAAATTTAATTTTCAAGTTTATAAAAATATTCTTAATAGCACAGAACTTCCAAGAAATGCCACGAAAACTCTTTGCATAAAATATTCAGATCATTTCGAAATTTGGCCTTGCTGAATAGAATTAGTGATGAGTGAGTAGATTTTACTTCGCACTTGCGCTACTCTATGTGTAATTTGCGACGGTCGAAATACTAATGAGATTCTGAAGTAATTAGTTAATGCCATTTTTAATTACCTAATGATGCGACAAAATACATTTATTTCTACATGCAATCGTCATGAAACTTAAATTGAAATTATTTTAAGTAACTACTTATTTTAAGTAAGTTGATTCAAACAAGTTTGTCGAAACTTTTTACAAATTAATTTTCGACAGAAGTAATAAAGGAAACGAAAACATATAGTTTGTTTCATAAAGTAAATGAGTTCATAACTTTTCTAATTACAATATGAAAACTATTCTTTTTTTTTTTTTTTTTTTTTTTTTTTGTCAAGGAAAATTTTCAGCATGAATTAATTTTTAACTCAATTCATATTTTAGAAAAATAATTGTTCTGCGCATTCATGAAATTTTAAAATCACCACGATTTATTTTAAAGTTAAAACATTTCCTTCTCCAAATGTGATTAGAATTTATAAATTGGGTAAAAAAAAAATCTTATGAAAATAATTTAAAAGAAGAAGCGCAAATTTTCATGTTAATAAAATAATAATAAAAAATAAAAAATCAAACTGATGTGGACACCACATGACTTCCCTATACACTATACCTTATACACAATATGGAATATACATATTGTTGTGAAAAGATTGACATTCTTCAACCACAAATGGCATGATAATAAGATTATATATCGCCAAACAAATATACTAGTTTTTTCAGAAATGGCTTATTACAGAATCTCTCATTGGCGCATTCATAACCTAGAGTTTAATGAAAATCATTCGAGAGCAGATGGCCTACTTTTGTTCTCTTTGCCGAAAATTAGAGATGAAAAACGATAAACTTTACCAAAACAATTAATTCAGTTAAAATTGAGAAAGGATTTAATAATTCTGGCTATCCTGAAACATTATTTACCTCCAAATTTAATCTCTAATCTCGCCAAGTCCCCACGTTTGTAGCCAACGCTTATTTTTGTCTTGACATTGATTTTGGCGATTTTTTGTCGAATTTGGTGACTTGGCGGCCGAATTTGGCAAAAATTAGTAGTTTAGGGTTGCCAAAGTTTGGAAGCTCTAAATTCAATAAGAACAGAATTCTGGAATTTTCCGGGAAGATTCATTAGTTTAAAGCACTGAAGTAAATTCTTCGAAAATTCTTTAAGTGACAAACAACACTAAAACAAAATAAAGTGCATTCGTCGACTAAAACATGCTTAGATATTAAGAATTACTTTTTACACTCAAAAATGTCGGCAACTTTCATAACAATATGATTACGTGCTCTATATCTACGTGCTGATTATTCCTTAAAGTGCATTCATCAACTAGCACCTGTTTATGTCTTTAAGAATTACTTTCTACGCGCAAAAATATCGGCAACTTTCATAAAAATAACATTACGGGCTATAATTTACAGGCTAAATGTTCATTAAATAAAATGCATTCGTCGACTAGAACCTGCTTACGATTTTACAAATTACTTTCTGCACGCAAAAATGTCGACAATTTTCATAATAATATCATTATGTGCTCTATCGTTAGCTTATTTTGAAATCTCTATGATGGTGGTCAGATATAATGGCCAAAACTTTTGTATATTTGGCCATTATGAATATAATTTTCTTAAATATCTCCAAAACAGAAAGCCACAGAAAGACCAAAAAGGGAGGTGCACAACTAGATGTTACAACAAACCTATATACCAACTAGCAGACCCGGCCACGCGTTGCTGTGATCAAGTTATACGTTGAATTATACGGCTGTAAACTATTTAGTACAGTCAAATTATTATTTACGAACAAAGACGAAAACGTTGTAGTCGATGTAAAAACCCACAGGTTTGAGATTTGAAACTTAGGTCAAAATTTGGAAGCGATTGATAAAAATTTTCGTAGTGTTGATATTAAGCACAAATTAATTTTATTGTAGGGTCCTATAAATTTTAATGGAGAAGGGATATATATTATTTCTAATGCCACTTTGGATAAATTTGCTAAAATGACTAATATATAAATTAAATTCTATTAAAATTCTATTAAAATAAAAGTATAAAAGAAACAGACGATTTTAAAATCAATTTTTATGGAGGAGTGAAATATAATATATGCTGTAATGGATAATTTTACTATAAAATGACCTCATCATTTTAAATATTTTAAAGAGGGCAACAGCTGTAGTTATAAAAAGGAAAACAATAAGGCTAAACCAGAAAAATAAGTAAAATTGATAAATATTTTAAAACTTTAAAATTGGAAATCTTATGAAATATTGGACATTTAAAGTAAATACATGTATCATTTTAAATAGAAAAAGATTTTGGAAAAGTTTAGTGCATTTTAACGAAGTGATGAGAAGTTTTTGAGTATGTTAAAATTTTAATAGTAAATTCAAGTTAATAAAGATGGGAAACATTGAGGATTAAGATAAGAATAATTATAAGTTAAAAAAAAAAAAAAAAACTTTTTATATACCATGCTTTTAAATTTTAATATACTAATATTATACTAATTAAAAGGAAAATGATAAATATTCTATCATAGTTTGAAGTCAAATTTGTTTTCAAATGTCTAAATGAAATATCTGATGTAAGATACTAATATTTTGCAGCGGAATAGATTTCATTTCTGTCATCCTTGGCGAAAAAAAAGAATATCGCCAAATTATCTGGCGAAAATATTTAATTCCTTTCAAAAATCATGGTTATTTTAACAACTTATATTAAAAGAGTAATGAATTATATGAAACAATATTTCGTACAATACATATTACATGTCATACATACGTACAATGAATAATACATATTACATTTCGTACAATGCATACATCTGGCATGTATATTTTCGTGTTACGCTTTTGATCGCCAAATAATAATAATAATAATAATAATAAAAGCCAAGGGCGACAGAGTTTTGAAATTTAAAATTAAAATTTTGTCAATTTGACAGCAAAATAATTCAATCTAACACCCGCGATAACTAATACATATCTATACCCAAATATAAGGATTAAAATCGGGAAATAAATTTCCTCGATTTTTAATAATTTCTTACAAAAAATCCAGTGGGCAATTAACATAGGAAATCTTTTTCTTGGCTGCACAGACGGTCAGTGAGTCACACTTCGCTTGCGTATAGAACTCATAGATATAGTATAGCATATATAGAATAGAGTGATCATTGGGGAGAAAAAAGTTATTCCTTTTCATTTGGGAAAAGACGACGTTTTTACCAAAATATGGCCGTCTTTCCCCGAGTGAATACACACGGTAATATATACTAATATTTTAGCAAATAAAATTTATGAATAATTTATTTGCTAAAGGGGAATGGAAGACTCCAGATACAGTTTCAAATTCATATTTCTTTCTTTATTTTCTTTTTTTTTTTTTTTTTTTTTTTTTTTTTCCAATACCACTTAATGGCTGTTTCCAAAGCTTTTATTTATTTTTTTTTTCAGCAACAAAAATCTTTGTACGATAACATGGGGATGAGAGATCTATATATATTACTATATCTATGATAGAACTATATTAGCACTTTATCAATGCGTATAAAATCTTTAAATTGATTGTGACGTCAATTTTCGTGAGATGCATAATTTAACTTTTTATAATTTTTTAACATTCACGTTTGATTAAATGTATTTATTTTTATGTCAAAAGTAAATGAACTCGTATTTTTTTTTGGCAACAATTAAATTAATGGAACTCACAGATATTTTGGAGAAACTTTAATAAAGGTCTATAATTAACAAATAATTGCAATAAAACAATATTGTGACAATAAATTGAGATAAAAACTATCCTATCTCTCAAGTTGGACCAAACTGCACACAGTGTGCAAAATTTCATTAAAATCGGTTCCTTAGTTTAGGAGTTTACCCCGGACAAACATCGTGACACGTAATTTATATATAGATACAGATTTGAAACGTTCTACGTCAAACCGTTTTTGAGTTATGCGAGATACATACACACCGACGTCACGAAAAATCGTATAAACTCGCTGATATCTCTAAAACGAAAGCTCGTATTAAGACGAAACTTGCAGGTGTACAACTAGATATCATGCCAGTATTTGCAACATTCTACGATGATTCATTTTTGAGCTATGCGAGATATAAAATCCTTTTCGCAAATCGGAATTGCAATACTTCCTTAGAAACTTTTGGACGGCCCCTGCCTGCCTGGGCTTGGCCAAGCTTAACGGGTTGGATGACGTCCGCCGGAGCGAATAAATTGCCAGATCACCGCATGGAAGCTACCTACACCAGACAGTAATCTAGTCGCTAAATAGAACGAGCTGTGCCCGATGATTCTTCGTTCAGACTTCATCCATCATCTTCAGGAACTAGATGGAACTGCTACGTCACTTCTGGGCAGCAATGTGACTAGAACACCAGAGCTCAGGAATTGCAGGGTAGCAATTTCTGCTAATTGGACACATAGCTTGACTTGCACACCACACCTTCCAAGATAGCCACGGTGGAAACACACAGACACGCTCTGGATGTTATGGAATTTGGAATAAGTGCACTTACTAGCTGAGAGTCGAAATAACCGGAATTCAACAAAAATTAAAACAATTTTGAATTTAGGCAGGGAGTGAAAAAAAAAAAACCGCTGGGGACGCCGTTAAAGGTAGTAGTGCACACAATAATTAAAACCAAAAGTGGAGGCCATTTGAAAAGGGGAAGGGGACAACACTTAAGAAATCTGAAATATGATTATTTGGCTTAAATTTGATTAATTATCTGTATATTAAAAAGCAAGCAAGAAATATGTGGTTCACTTTTAACTTATTAATTATAGGAATAGAGGGTTGAAAATGGTATCATTCGAAAGATATGATATGCCAGATTTGCAGAATACAAAAATTTTTTCTTACGATGTGAAGAATGTATTTAAAAATACTTTTATTTTTCATGCATTTTTCCCTTTTATACACGTATTCTTTTACATTAAAAAATACCTAAAAGTATAAAGTTGTTACATCTGGCAATTTCTTAAAACTGAAAATCATAGACACAGTAATTTGTGTAGATGTAGCATCACTATACTCTCGACTACAGATTTTTTTTTTTTTTATTCTAAAAGAAAACAGGTAAAAATTTGAGTGAATGAGTGTTAGATCGAAAGTTTACACTGTTGAAGATATACGCAAATTAAAAAAGGATTTGATTTATAAAAATTTTACATTTTTTTTTTTCTTCTAATTTCTTTAAGATCTAACATCTTCCTTTCTTTTTCTTTTCTTTTTTTTTTTTTTTTTTTTTTTGTGCGTGTGTGTGGGATTTACATCAGATCTAATTTAAAGACATATTTTTAAACTAAAACATAATCCATTCTAATTTAATAAAATTATCTACTTATTTAAAAACTTAAAAACAAAAAATGGTTTGTTACTATATCTTCTGCATATATAAGAAGAAAGAAGACTTGGAGAAACTTTTGATTTTCGGTTTTCGAGGAATTTTCACGTTTTGAGATTTCCTTGTATTTCAATTAACTGAAAGCGACTACTTTTTTTTTTTTTAAGTGGATATAATACTAGCTTCTGTATATATAAGAACAAAAGTAGAAGATACAGAAAAAAATTCGATTTCCTGTTTTCGACGAATTTACACATTTTGAGATTTCCTTGCATTTCAGTAACTGAAATTGACTACTTATTTAAAAAAAAAAAAAAAAAAAAAAAAAAAAAAAAATGAATTTATTATTCTACCTTCTCCATATATAAGAAGAAAATATAAGATTTAGAAAAAAATTCGATTTCCGGTTTTCGATGAAGTTACACGTTTTCAGATTTTCTGAACTGAATTCGACCACTTTCAGAAAATGTCTGTCTTTTTGAGTTTGAATACTGTACTTCATGAACCATTGGGCTTAATTTAACCGAAGCTTGATATTTCGTTGGACCTTGGTTTGACATGGTGCCGATTAGCTTTCGGGCTGTATCACCCAACAGGGGGCGCTTCCCCGTAGCGATTTGCTCTCATTTCAGGAAAGGCTCAGCATCTACAATGTGCCAAACTTAGAGAAATATATTAAGTAATACTCTGACTCTGCTGATTCAGTTTGAGTGCATATCAACAAACAATTGTCGCAGCTGTGTTGCAATTTAATTCCGTTTTGGAGAAGGCTATTGCTTTGCTTCTCTTTGCAAAAAAAATGATCGAGTTTCGAGCACTGGGCGATACTAGTCTGTATAATTATCCAAATTCACGTTAATTAGTCCAATACACCTGTAAATAATTTGCCGCTTTAGAAATACTATTTTAACCAAATATTCTTCTATATTCTAGACGAACCATAACACAGGTCGACGAAGAAATTTTTTTCTTTAAGGTGATGGGTTTTTCTGGGGTGTTTTGGATGCTGATTAAGGAAAAACTATTCAAAAATTTTCATCTCGTACAATTTTGACAAAAAAAAAAAAAAAAAAAAAAAAAAGATTATTTGAGCTCGCAGCTCCGCTTTTTCATCTCCCATCTAAGTTATTTTCTGAAAAATCTGGGTGATGTGAGTGAGGAATAAGAAGAGTTATTTCATCAAGACATCAAAGAAACGAAATGAAGTATCAGGGACGATGGAGTATTTATGCAGATTATTGTTTGATGCTGAATAGTGAATATACCCCTCCTCAATGCCCTCAAATTATGCACAAGGTAAAAAGCTCTAAAGTGGGGAGATTTGATGGGGGGGGGGGGGAAACACATTTAAAAGATGATGTGTAAATAATAGCCTAATTTTCAATGTGTTTTATACATAAATGTTTCGAATTTGTTACAGCATCTGAGTAAATTCTTACGATCTTCAATCTTACTTTGTGAATAATCCTTACGAGATAGCAAGAAAAGACAATCATTTCTGAATTCAGCGTATTAAAACACATTACAGGCATCCAACGCAATTCAATTAAAAAAATAATAATAATTAAAAGCACGATTTCGCAGCCCTGTGTAATATATTGAAACATCACTCCTCCCCTATCCCATAAAATAATATAATAATAATGATAATAGTAGTGCTTCCATATTCTTTTAAGCAGTTAATCGGTTGAAACACTGATATCTATTTGGAGAATAACGTCACTTCAGACTATTGTCTCAATTGATTGATATACATTAAAGGATTTAAAAAAAAAAAAAAAAAAAAAAAAGCCGCACTTTGATAATTTTATTTATTTATTTATTTATCTTTTATTTTTTATTTTTTAGCGATCAATTTAATCAGTTAAAAATAAGAAGGAAACGGATAGCGATTTTTCCGGATATCGGATATATCCGTATACAGCAAGAAATTGAGTTCTAAACATTCGATATCTGGCAAAATCACTATCTGTTTCAACAGACTATTTAAATAATAAAATTGGTGGTTTTTGAAATGTAAAATGAAAGTATCCAAGTGCAGTTATTTATTTATTTATTTATTTTTTGTCCCTTAGTGGTACATGTTTTTTTTTTTTTTAATTATTATTATCTATATATTAATTTAAAATGTGTTTTTACTGTATCCACTAAATTGAGAGAACGAATAAGTGTAAAAATTTGGTTGAGGTGTCTAAAAAATGGTCTTGGTCTGTGGATGTGTCATCAAAAGGAAAAAATAAAAAAGTCGAACAGTTTCCCCCTGCGGGGGGGCGGGGGGGGGGGCAGGGGTTAGAAACACGTTTGCGAGCATAATTCAGCTCCAAAATACTTCACAGTGAAGAAATTGTTCATGGGAGAACTAGACTCGAATACTAAAAAATCATTTTCTGCGATTTTAGAATTTTCGATTTTAAAGGGGGGGGAAAGGGGAAAACAGATTTGGGGGGAAAGTAGGGAAATTAATTTGGAATTTCATGTCAATTGATGATATTCGTATACAATATAGTGGCCCCTTAGCGATGGAAAGTGCAGTTAAAGGATTTTGCAGTTGACACCACCATATGGCACCTTATTTGAAAGGTCTTGGAAATTTAAGACCCTTGGATGTTCATATATGGGATGCCATGTTGATGTTCGTATACAACATACTGCGCCCCCTGGTGGAGGAAAGTGGATTTTGCAGCGTGTGCGTAGCACGCTTGCTATACGGTGCTGTAGCCGCAGGCAGCGGGGCCGTAGGTAGGTTCAATATCGATTAATCGTAAGGTATCAAATATTGAAATGAAGCTAACTAACTAGAATTAAAGTAAGTCTGATGTGAAAATAAATAAATAATATACATATATACTTATATATTAGAATTAGAAGAATTAATTGTTTAATGAAATCTTATTCGTCTGTGTAGTATTCAGTGACATTAAATCTTCTTTCTGTTACTCTAGCTATTGCTACGTTCTAAAATTAATTTACTATATATTTATATAAATATGTACAGCGGGCGAGAAGCGCTAATAATGACAATAAAAATTTTGGTCTTGACACCAATTCGTATGATTGTTTAGTTAGTTAAAGTTATAGGGCGACTAAAGCACCCGTTGAAAAATGATCATTTTATTCTATTTATTTCTCACCTCAAATGATTCATTTGCTTGCAAGCCCGTGCGAAATTTTCGCACTTTATTTATCTCTCCGTTACCTTTAAAACTTAAATGCATGAGCAAATTTAATATTTTATATATAGGGGAGAGTGGGGATGAATGGGACATTTTTCATGTTTTTACTGATAACGTTCACCATATGTAATTCAGAATTTTGTAACATTGCTCCTAAGTACACTTCATTAATCAGTTACATATAAACATACTAACTTTAATGAAAAATCATTATTGTAAATTATTAATATATATATATATATATATTTTTTTTTTTTTTTTTTTTTTTGCATGCATGTGTATTGTCCCATTTATCCCCCACCTATGGGGATGAATGGGACAGGACTGGAGTTAACAAAGAAAAGAAAACAAAATGGAAAGAAAATAAATTTTTAAAGTTAAATTGGTTTATGTGATTTTATTACACACTGTGAATTTACTGAAATTAACATAAACTGATGTATTGACTCAAAGTAAAATCAAAAGGCAAAAGTCCTTTAGTTGGCACAGTTCCTAGTGCTCTACACTGTTCAAAAAAAAAAAAAAAGTCCTATTTGCTGCCAGAAATTTTCAGTAACTGAGAAAAATACGTTCTATCAACGGAAAATTACGTTGATAGAACGTATTTTTCTGAATTACAGAAAATTTCTGGCAGCAAACAGGACTTTTTTTTTTTTTTTTTTTTTTTTTTTTTTTTGACGGTGTAGGCTTTGGTAATTTAATCTAATAAGATCTGATCTAAAAATAAATAAATAAATAAGACACTAGAAAGAGATAAATCATTATAATAGTGTACAAATTATCCAGATAAATTTTTGTTTCCGACTAATCGGGAAAAATCAGCATTCTATTCTGTATTTCATTAATAATCACCAGGATTTATTTAATTAACTTGATTGAAACTGTGATTTTAATCAAATTATTATTAGTTTATTTATTTAATTTTTTTATACATTGATTTAAGTTGCAATGAAAATTCTAACTTATAATTTTTTTAATCATAATTATTATACACAAAAATCAAAACAAATAATTTCAATCTATTTTTCTCTAAATCTATGCTACTTTTATAATTCCATGCTATAATTACTGAACTACAGGTTATAAAAATATTGAAAATCTTTTTAAGATTTGTTTTAATATAATTCTTGTGTACAATTTTAAATTAGCACATAGTGCGAAATGTCCAATTCCCACATTCTTCAAATGTCCCCATTCATATTGTCCCATTCATCCCAACCACCACATGATCATATAAAACAGGAAATAGGCTTAATGAATAATTGTCAATATTCTTACTGAATACCAGAAACACAATAAAAGACTATGCCTTTTCAACATATAACAGTTATATTAACTTTAAGCAAACAGTTAACGTCTTAACTACTACCTAATTCAATCAGTAAAAACTTACCTTGGCAGCTGAAAAACACTCTTTAATTTTTTTCTGCCCTTCTATGGATAGCACAATTCTGAAACTACACTTGATGAATGACCTCAGTACTGCTATATATCTGAAAAAATGTCAAGTTTCTGGTGCTTGCAAAACATAAAAATCTAGCTATTGTCCCATTCTTCCTGCGTCCCATTCAACCCCACTCTCCCCTAATATATATATATATATATATATATATATATATATATATATATATATATATATTCTTCACGTGAAAGCATATTTCTTTATGCTGGAAAAAAAATCTGGAGTGACTCCACTCGACTTTCCGAACATTGAGTAACTAACAGTTTTGTAGATAAAATAAAGAAAGAGGAGTTGCTAAACAAACAAAAAAGAGAAAACCATAACAGAGTGTTTGAGTATTTTTCTCCATATATCACACGAGGTTTTATTTAACGCTACTGAACTTTGAGCCCTTAGATCATAACGATAAAGAATTTTTCGTTGTGTCCCTGTAAAAATCTATAAATGCTAGATTCACCAAAATGCTTATAGTTAGTGCAACAGTGATTTATAATATTCATACAAATTTTCAGCTCAATTGAATAAGGCGTTTAGATGCTATCGCTGGTCTCATAGGCCATAAAGATAAAGAATTTTTTTTTTGTGTCCCTGTAAAAAAACTGTAAGTGCTAGATTCACCAAAATCTATACAGTTGGTTCAAATGTGACCTATAACATGTGTACAAATTCTTTGCTGAGATTAATAAGGCGTTTAGACGCTATCACACTTTTAAAAATTTGGCAAAGAATTTTTCTTTGTGTCCCTGTAAAAAAACTATAAGTGCTAGATTCTCCAAACTCTATACAGATTCAGTATCTGTGACCTATAATATGTGTATAAAGTTTTTGCTCAATTGAATAAGGCGTTTAGATGCTATCGCACTTTTAAGATTTTGGTCCCTTGGCCATAATGATAAAGAATTTTTCTTTGTGTCCCTGTAAAAAAAACTATAAGTGCTAGATTCACCAAAATCTATAGGGTTCGTACTATGATGACTTACAATATATGTACCAACTTTCAGCTTATTCGAACAAAGCGTTTAGACGCTAGCGTGTTCACTCACAGACATACACACATACATACACACATACATACACACATACATACACACACAAATACATACATCATGGTAAAAATAGTGAAAACGGACTCGTTGGACCTCGAAACGTATAGAAACATCAAAATCTCGAATTCGGATTTTTGACATGATTACAATACTTTCCTCACTATAGTGTTCGGAAAGTAACCAGAACAGAGTGTTTGAATATTTTTCTCCATATATCACACAAGGTTTTATTTAACGCTACTGAACTTTGAGCCCTTAGATCATAAGGATAAAGAATTTTTCGTTGTGTCCCTGTAAAAATCTATAAATGCTAGATTCACCAAAATGCATATAGTTAGTGCAACAGTGATTTATAATATTCATACAAATTTTCAGCTCAATTGAATAAGGCGTTTAGATGCTATCGCTGGTCTCATAGTCCATAAAGATAAAGAATTTTTCTTTGTGTCCCTGTAAAAAAACTGTAAGTGCTAGATTCACCAAAATCTGTACAGTTGGTTCAAATGTGACCTATAACATGTGTACAAATTCTTTGCTGAGATTAATAAGGCGTTTAGACGCTATCACACTTTTAAAAATTTGGCAAAGAATTTTTCTTTGTGTCCCTGTAAAAAAACTATAAGTGCTAGATTCTCCAAAATCTATACAGATTGAGTATCTGTGACCTATAATATGTGTATAAAGTTTTTGCTCAATTGAATAAGGCGTTTAGATGCTATCGCACTTTTAAGATTTTGGTCCCTTGGCCATAATGATAAAGAATTTTTCTTTGTGTCCCTGTAAAAAAACTATAAGTGCTACATTCACCAAAATCTATAGGGTTCGTACTATGGTGACTTACAATATACGTACCAACTTTCAGCTTATTCGAACAAAGCGTTTAGACGCTAGCGTGTTCACTCACAGACATACACACATACATACACACATACACACACACACACACATACACACATACATACACACACACATACATACATCATCGTAAAAATAGTGAAAACGGACTCGTTGGACCTCGAAACGTATAGAAACATCAAAATCTCCAATTCGGATTTTTGACATGATTACAATACTTTCCTCACTATAGTGTTCGGAAAGTAAAAATTGACAACAATTAAAAATTTAAATGTCTATTTTAAAGCGATGTCTGTTTTGATATTTTAATTAATTTTAAAAATCTAATCCAAAATTCGTTACAAATAAGATACCAAATGAAAGGGACGATTTTTCTGAATCCGTTGCTTTAAACAGCTTATCAATCGGACAATTAGATTTTTTAAAATTAACTAAAGTATGAAAATTAGGTGGCAAATTGCGTTCACAAACAGACAGAGTCCAAGGAAACCTCTTAGCCTTTTTAAGCATGAGAGAGTCAATCAGTGATGATCGTAACTATATATGCTGATTTCATAACTTTTTAATCTATTTATTACAATTTTTCCTTTCATGTATTTTATGGGTAAGGAATTGTCAAAAAATGAGAAATACGCACAAAAAATCAAAGAAAAAAATTAAGAAAAAACAAATATTAATTTCACTATTAATATTTATTATAATTTCTGTCCTAAACGGAATTTAATTTATAACGAGACGCTTCTTAGAAAAAAGAGGAAATGAATGTCTTATAACAAACTTAAACGTACAATGTTATGTAACTTATAAATATTTTCGATTTCACACGCTTTGTTAAATGCTTCAAAAAATACTTGAAAAATACCTTGAAACTTCAGTAGTGTTGTAATCTGTTATAACGCTACTGAACAGATTTCATGTATGTATTTCAATGAAAGTTTTACCCCGAATGCAAAAAAAAAAACAATGCTAGCGAACGCGTTAACTGAATTGGATAATCGCTTGTATCTGACTCGAGCTATAAATCGAACATATGTTAAAATTTTAATTTTACAAATTAAAAAAAGGGGGGGAACTAATGTGCAAGTTGTACCTGACGGGACTAAAGTGAAAGTTGTACCTCAAGGGACTAATGTGAAAGTTGTACCTCACGGGAATAATGTGCAAGTTGCACCGAACGAACAAACTATTTCTTTCAGCGAAAATGCCTACTAACCCTGGACGATAGGTCTAATACATCGTATCATATTATGTATCGTATTTATCATAATATAGCTCAATACTTATTTCGCTTCCTTCTTCGACTCGTTTTAATACGCATTTTTTATATGCATGAGCAGCCCCCGAAAAACAAAAACATTAAATCATTTAATTCATTTTTTTACTTATTTTTATTTCATATTATTTCACGCGCACTTTTTATTTCCTAATTCAAAATTATTAAAAAAAAACTTTTTCGATATCGCTTGTAACGATACTGATTATTATTAATTTTCTTTTCTTTTTCTTTCAATAATAATAATAATAATAATAATAAAGATTTTGATGAAATTCTGGCAAAAGCAGAATTTAGTTTAGGACGGAGGACTATTAGTCTTTTTTTTTTTTTTTTTTTTTTCTTTTTTCAAATTATAACATCGCTTTCAAATTATTCAATTATATTTTCGATAAATTTTAGATTTCGACAAATGTCCAACTATCGAAATCGACAACGCAAAAATCCCGCATTGAGACTAATCCGCGATTGTAATGAAATGCTCGCCCTCTTGTGGGCTAAGGTGAAATTACAATAAACATGCTTTAATTCGGCTTCCATCCAGCCGCCATTGCTGCCGATGTTTAGTTTCACATATATTTATTGAATAAAAATGAATAAATCCGGTAAAAAAGATAACACATTCTGTTGTGTGCTCCAGTGTAACTCCAAAGGACCAAGAAATCCAGAATTAAGCTTCCATTTATTTCCAAATGACAAATTTAAAATTTCAGTTGCTTCGGCTAATGGAAGTAAAGAATTAATCAGATGATTTGAAACTAATATTTGTTCAACTTCAGTTAAAAATCTACTTCCGATCGAACTTTGAATAAACTGAAATATTTTTTTCCAAAAGCAATCAATTTTCCATGATGTAATGGTGGAGAAATTATAGTACGAATATTAAGTAGAATAACTAAAAGAACAATAATAGATACACGTGGATATAATATTTACTAACAACAAAAACTGAAAAAGCGCCATCTATGGATCATTACAAACGCGGATAGGCCCTCAGTCCTTAAAAAAAAAAAAAAATAGGTAAAAAGAGAGAGATGGAGAGAATTTTTGGAATTATCGTGTAAAAAATAATGCTAGAAATTCGTTGTAAATGTGACATGCAATACGATTCTTTTTTTACATAATTATATGTTTTAATTTGTATGAGAATAATATGTATATTCTTAAAGATGCAAGATTTTTTTTTTTTTTTTAAGTATGGTTTTGTTTGTAATATTCAGGTTTTTATAAAGAATGCAAGAACATTTTTTGAAAACTTGACATACTGCAGTATAAATAATATTCTGCAATCAGAATATAAAAATATTAAATAAATATTTGATAAATTATGAGTATTTTTAGTAAAATATTTTTAGTAAACAAATTTTAGCAAAATTCCATTTGCATAATTTTTTATCTAAATGTATTGAGCTACTTACATGAAAAACCCACTCATTGCGAAAGCTCAAAAATTTATTATATTTAGAATTAAATGAATTTCAGTTACTCACAGTGAAAAAAAAAAGGAAAGAAAAAAGAAAGGAAAATAATAAAAGATTTTATTCATATTTATTTACGATTAATACATATGTGCAGCATATTACATTTATTAAATAAAAATAAAAATTTTGGTAAAACCCTTTAATGTTTTGATACCTTTTCTTTGTTTCTTTGCTGTTTCTTTCTTCTCTTCTCTTTTCTTTTTTTAATGAGCTAAAGTTATGTTCATTCAAACGATAATAACTTCTACAATTTTCATGATATTTGTTTGGGGTTTTCATATAAGTAGCTCAATATATTTAACTAACAAATTAGGCAAATGAAATTCTGTCAATGCTCGCGTATTCACAGTTAAAAATTGCTAACTAAAAAGACTAATGTTTCATCATATGTTTAAAATTTTAATTGCAGTAAGTTGTTTCTGTTGCATTATGTTAAGTTTTCAGAAAATGACTTTGCGTTGGCTTGAAAACCCTTCATGTTATATATAGAGAGAGATAGATAGATAGATATAAGTATATGAAACAGCTACCTTTTTCAAACATTTACTTTTTAGTGAGAAATGTGTTTTTCTTCGACTTTTTTAATGGTCACACTCTAGAAATTGCAAACTAATTAATCAAGTATTGTTTGAGGTATTTCATAAAACATCTAAATCGAAATAGTTCGGTCATTTATGAAAAGGTAGCGTATCATTATTTTATCTCTCAATGAATTTAAATTCGCCATATTTCTTTTGTTACTTTTTTTTTTTTTTACTCGCTGTGGTCCACAGCAAAATGGTGACGACTTTTTTTTTTTGCTTTCTGATAGAAATAGTCTTTTCATCTTAAATAATCATTACAGTAATAATAATTATAAAAAGTTTCACTCTAGGCATATCGTATCGCCAACTTGCTCAAATAAATATTTCTATCAATGTATTGGGATGCCACCATAACAACCACTGTTGGTTAATGTATTATATCAAAAACAGAACATTGTCTCATGAACATATTTTACTTTATGAGATACAATAGTATGCACGCACGCATATTATTCAAATATATACTCACATGTTATATTTACGTATCGCACATTTATGTTCAGTTATAAATATTACATACACAAACATTTTTAGTTGTTTATCTATGAGACCTCAAAACATCTCTACGCTTAATTTAAAAAATTCATTTGCGTCTTTTATTACGTTATTATCTTTACATTCTACTATTTTGTAAATGCATCAAAAACAAGTGAGATTTGATTGGTAAAGACTTAACTTTTTTTTTTTTTTTTTAAGTTTAGGGAAACAAAAAATACCTTGGTCACCCTACGTACGCTTCTTATTTTTTGAACTGGCGACTAAGCCGTTTTTCGTATCAGCATAACCAAGACTATCGACTCAAACCATCCGTGTCTCTATCCCGAATTGTTGTCCTACTGAGTACGAAAGAGCTATTAAACCGAACTGTTTTCCCCAAGTTATTTCCGGATCCCGGATATGTTTCGGGTTATCGGGCGGAAAGGGCGCTTTAAGGATTAGGGGGCTATCCTCCGAGCCGTAAATTAAATCGTTTTGTGGAAGAGAGGATTTAAAATCGAGGGTCGGAAATTAGAGACGGTCGCCTCCATTGTATTTTAGGCTTTAAGAAGCATGCCGTAAAAACTGTGCACAAAAGGCGTAAAATATTATGTTTATCAACTATTTCGAGAGAGAAGAGGTATCTCTTAACGTCATTTAATACATAGCGAAATGCATAAAAGGAAATACTTGGTGTCAATTTGTGATCATATAATTTATACTTTCCGCTTGCGATAAATTTTGAAACGATTGAAAAGGATAATGTGAAGGAAATTAATAATGATCTCGCAATAATATGGTCATTAATATGACATATTTTTATGTTGTTAGATATTTTTGTTTTATAATATGTATCATGGAAACACAAATTAAGATAAAAACGTACACTTTTGTATTCAGAAATATGCACATTTAATGTATACGCAATTTTTATTTATGTATTATGCAGTTTTTAGTATAAAGCATTTCCATTAATTTAAGAAGTAACTAACTACTAGTGGACTTACAGATCAGGACCTTCAACGTACCATATCGATTACTCATTAATGAGTAAATCAATTTTGCTATATCATATTATTATTTCACATTATTATTATTATTATTATTATTATTATTACTGTTATTAGTAGTAGTAATATCGCCCAGTGGTCGAAACTCGACCACTTTTTTGCAAAGGGAATTAAAGCAAAACTAATTACCTTCTCCTAAACGGAATTAAATTGCACCTTGCACCACAGCTGCGACAATTGTTCGTCGATGTGGACTCAAACTGAATCAGCAGAGTTTTACTTAATATATTTCTCTAAGTTTGGTACATTGTAGATGCTGAGACTTTCCTGAAATTAGAGGAAATCGCAACGTAGAAGCGCCCCCTGTTGGGTGATACAGCCAAACCTTCTAGCCTGAAACAGGATTGGAACCGGTACCCGAAGGCCAGATCGATAACTATTCAATTACCAATCAGAATATACAGAAATACTTACAAAATCAAACCAAAAAAGGGAATGTACAATAATAATCTATAGGTAATTGATTGAAAAACTATAAAATATGGTAAATATGAAAAGGATTCCTTTATCATACATTTTCTATTGCTTGCGTGTAATTTAGTGTGATCATTAAGGATGAGATGTAATTGTTTCTCTACATTTTTATTTTCGTTTTATCTTTTAATTATCATTCTTTAGTGGGTCATTCTTTTTTTTTTTTTTTTTTCACTTCTACTGTAAAACTGTTCAGGAAAAACTTTTTAGGCGCATCGAGATTCCTTATAAGCTTAAGAGGTGGTGTTATATTAAATTATTTCATATCCTTAAAAGTTTTAAATCAAAAGAACAATTGCTATATGGACATTTAGACACTGATGTTCATAGACATTTGCATCGCCCAACTTACGGCCAACCTAAGCTGTTTGAAATTTGATATAGTAAACTGACTAGGTAAATAAATAAATTAAAAAAAAAATAAAGAAAAGAAAAAAATGAAAGAAAGAAAGTAGAAAGTAAAAAGTAAAAAGTAAAATTGAAATATGTTTTCTACAGAGCTTCGCCCGCAATGGCCATTTTTTACATTCTATCACCGACATAAACGGCAGAAGTATTGTTTTGGGGTAACATTTTATAAATTGCGTTTTTGTTATATTTATACATTTTGAGGTCCCTTGAATCCGAAAATCAGGTTTTTTAGCGGTTGGCCTGTGTGTCTATGTGCCAGTATATGTGTGTGATGGGTGTCTGTTGGGTGTCTCTTATCAGCATATCTCAAGAACTTAGAATAAAGCCCAAACTCAGTATTCAAACTATGTATTATACAGGGCTAATACATCAAACTTTTTCATTGAGATCAAGCAGGGATATCCAAGAGAATTCATATATATTACGTAGATGGGAGAAATTTTTGGTTGGTACAATTTAACAGGTATAGGCTCTACTAAAAAGTAAATAAACATATATTATTTATATGAATGTTTCATGTAGAAAGTGGTATAAAAATCATTCATTAATCGTGTACAGGACTGTCCAAAAAAACTAGAATTGTATATTGCGACTATACTTGGAAAATGTTGAAAATGCATTTACGGTCGTGCTGTGTGCTTAATATAAGACTATTTTTAAGTGTACATACGATGTTTTGCATGCATAATTTATAGAAGACATACAGGGCTATCAATAATTAAGCGAAAACATTCTTTTTTAATTGAATGTAAATGGTGAAAGTGTTTTACAATATTTTACCATGTCCAGAAAAACTGCTCAGGAATGAAAATTAATTTCTCATATCCATAAGGTAGTTAAAGTACTTTTTAAATTTAATTTTCAGCGCATGTTCTTATTTATTTATTTATTTTTGTACAATTACGTGTTTTGAGGTTCCGTGAATACTTAAGTGAAATTTTTAGTGGTTAATATTTGTGTCTGTCTGTTATCAGCTTAATTTAAAAACAAATAACGCTGTACAACATGAAAATTGTCCTTTGGATGAAAATATAGGTTTCTTGTATATTTTTGGCTGAAAAGAACGAATCTGTAATTGTTTTTTGTTTACTACGCACCATTATTCCAAAAATCATCCGCATTTTAGAAGATCTAAACTATGAAGATCTTGTTGGTGACACGGTGAAATACTATCGCGTTATTAGTTTGCAATATGTCATTAAAACTACACTCTTTGCACTCACATCTGGACTTTTTTTTTCCCTCAAAACCTTGGCGCAATTAGTTATGAACATGGGGAAAAGTTTCACCAAGATATCTCTATATTTGAAAAGCATTTCAGTGGACGGTGGAATGGAAGTATGCTAGTTGAATATTGCTGGTTTGAAACAGTGACACACCAACAAATGTCTACAACAGAAAACGGTTAAAAAAAAAAAAAAAAAAAAACTTTTTAATGTTTGTGTTTTCTTTAATCAAGCCTTCGTTACATTTCTCTGTAAACAATTTCTATACATATGAGAAGTGTGTCTCCTAACTATGTCAACTCTAACCCTCAGTAATACTCAACATAAGATGGATACCACAGAATACCACTCATCAGAAACAAAAGATTTTGGTACATTTGTTAACCCCATCCCTTCGAAAATCGCCGTAAACAGAACCTCAAATTGATCTACCAATTCACCACACACACACACACACACACACACAAAAAAAAAGTATAATGAAAAATTTTATTTAAAAGTCAGAAAATTGATGAAACTGAGATTTGTCCTTCATGGTGCTTTCAAGCAAACTTAATTCACGGAGGGGGGGGGGGGGTGCACCTGTACATACATTTCCTATCAGTAAAATGACAGTGCTCTATCTTCACTGTGCAGGAAATAGAAGCTGAGTGCTAACTAACCTCTTATTCTAACTAACCCCTGTCTTCCCTACGAAATGGTCTTATTACACGTGTAAATATCAGAAATGCTAGTATTCTAATTTATTCTAGAGCATTGACCACTTTTCTGGAAATGTACACTGTAAAAATAATGGTAGTTTTTATAGCAGAAAGTGCTGGCCAAAATGAGTGCCACCACATTCTGCTGTTAAAAAGAAATAAGTTACAACATCTGTAAAAGAGTCTTTGGTTACAGATGTTTCCACTATAAATTACCTTATTTAACAGCAGAAAGTGCTGCCAAAACAAGTGCAAAACCATCATGCTGTAAAAACTACCGAAATTTTTTACAGTATTTTTTCCTTCCTATTTAATTGTATTCGCATATTGGAGAAAATTTCACTACAGATAAAGTGTGTGTGTGTGTGTGGGGGGGGGGGGGTATGGTCGGGTACTGACAATGCTCCGGAAAAAATAAAAATGTTGGCATGCCTGAAATATGTATACATAATTAATTTCTTTGTTTTCCCTTTTATGATTTGAAGCGTTTAATTTCCAAACGAATGAACGAATTTCAATGCGGTTATTATTGTTATTTAGAATGCTCATTTAATTGGAAGGGTTCTTAGATATTTTTGATAAAAATCTGTTTGATAGATAGCTTTTAATCAATCAAAACAGGAATGGAAGTTCTGCTCCTTTTTCTTTTCCTTTTTATGAAACCGAAAATCCTATATTCACACCGAAATAAACTTCTCATTTAAGCACATTTATTTTAATACATTATCTGTGTGTAAATATAAATGCATTCAAATGAGAAGTTTATTTTGGTCTAAATGTAAGATTTGATTTTTGATTTTGTTAAAAAAAAAAAAAAAATACCTTTTTGGCAAGCTTAAAGGCAAAGGTAGATTCCTTTACGTTAATGTTACAAAAGTAAAGAAATATTACTAATAGTCAATGGCTTTGTTCCCACACATTGCATTATTTACGTCGCTATTCTGTTTTTTAAGATATTTAATTATCAACTGCTATTATTCATTCTACTTAAAATTTTAGGCTAGATTTATTGGTCAGTAAAGGATTCAATTTTTTTAAATCCACGTTCATAATCATTCAACAAATAGAAGCCATAAAGATATACAATTTGGTGACAAAACTTGCGACTTAGCAATGAAATTTCTGATTTGGCGGCAAAATTTGATAGTTGGCGACGAAACTTTTGACTTGGCGACGAAATTCGTTATTTGATGACGAAATTTGGCGAGCTTGGCGATGAAAATGGCAGCTTTGACGTCATTATATTTTCTTTCCACGCAAAAAGCTCATATCTCTTCACAGACCAATGCCTTGTTTCCACATGATAAAAAATCAAAGAAAACTGTAACGAATTACTCTCAATTTCAATCGTAAATTTTAAATTCTTGCGTAAGCCGGCGTTCTAAACTATTCACCACAAACGATATTTTTAGCAAGACTAACGTATTATTTTAATTTTGTATTTTTAAATGATTAATTAAAGCTGTTACCATGTTTTTTATATTTTCAGTGATCTTTTTATCCGCGATTGTAATGAAATGCTCGCCCTCTGGTGGGCTAAGGTGAAATTACAATTAACATGCATAGCTTTCGGCTTTCATCGAGACGCCATTGCTTGCCAATGTTTAGTTTCACATATATTTATTGAATAAAAATGAATAAATCTGGTAAAAAAGACAACACTTACTGTTGTGTGCCACAGTGTAACTCCAAAAATCAAGAAATCGAGAATTAAGCTTCCATTTATTTCCAAATGCCAAATTTAAAATTTCAGTTACTTCGGTTAATGGAAGTAAAGAATTAATCGGATAATTTGAAATTAATATTTGTTCAGCTTCAGTTAAATATCTACTTCCGATCGAACTTTGAATAAACTGAAATATTTTTTCCAAAAGCAATCAATTTTCCATTATGTAATGGCGGAGAAATTATAGCACGAATATTAAGTAGTAACACAAATAGAACAATAATAAATACACGTGGCTATTATATTTACTAACAATAAAAGCTGAAAAAGCGCCATCAATCGATCATTACAAACGCGGATTATCGTTTGCTTGTGATGTAAGCATCAGATTATAAATTTAAGCAATTAAAGCTATAGAAAAAGTTGGCTTCATCACAATTGACGAAAAATCATTTTTTAACTTGTAACTTTTAAGCAATTGAAGTTATCGAAAAAGTTTAAATGCAAAAGTTGTTCTTTAGAGTAAGGCGGTAATTCGCCTGTTTCAAGTATTTTCCTATTTTCAATATTAAAGAAATTATGGGCAAATGAAAATTCCCCCCCCACCATTTCCACCCCCTTTGAGCTGGACGCCCCATCTACGAACTCGACCGAGATTTTTACTGTTCTGACAACATATCCCAAGCTGGTTAAATTTAAATAAAAATTACTCCAGTTATCGTGTTCACAGCTTAACATGGGAAAAAGCGTTATACATACATACATATATATGTATATATATATATATATATATATATATATATATATATATATATATATACCTATATATATATATATATATAAACTTTTGAACGGAGGGTGGTTTTGGATACTAGGGGTCATGATCGGTGAAGATATGAAGACATTTTCCAGAAGTCGTGTCATGAGAACCATTGCAATAGGTAGATCTTCTATAAGGAATCTGCCTGAAAAGCAGAACTCCCATTTCTTATTAAAATGTGAATTTTTACACTACATTTTTTTCCATTAATATTTTAAAATTTGTGAACTTTCATTCTTTAAATTCCAACATATCTTTAGATGATAAGTCACTTTTATTTATCGTAAATTTTCAACTGATTTTAACAAAAATTAATATTAATTTTAAATAGTGGTTTTGAGTTTAAATATTGCTCAGAAATATTTTTATTCGATTGAAGATTGGAGATTAAATATATATATATATATGTGTGTGTGTGTGTATGTATATATTTAATTAAAATTCATGCCCAGCGATGTATTGATATGTCATATAATTTGGCTAATGGAGATATTCCGTCTTCAAGCTAAATGTAAAGGGTAAATCACGTGGCTTATGTAATATAAAACAAAGCTTTAAAAAAAAAAAAAAAAATCGCGAACTTTCAACCGATTTTAACGAAAATTAAAAAAATTAAAATATCTCAAAAATTGGTTGAAATTACAGATTTTAATATTTTTCATTAGATTTTAATTTTTAAATAATAGTTTTAATTAAATTCAATGCCAACGATGTATTCACATTTTCTAAATTGTGAACTAATGTTCTTCTAACTCACAAAAAAACCATAGAGTACGTGAACCAAAGATGACCAGTGTTACTAAGGTAGCCCATTCCCCTAAAAGGGGTTCAATTTAATTTTTGATCATAAAGTGGTGCTACTACATTGTAAATCATGTATCTCCATGGTATGTGACTGAATTTGAAGAAATTATCTTGATCGACCACCATTATGTGCAGTGATTTCACTTTAGAGGAGTAGTCGATCTAATTTCCAAGTAAGAAGGTATTCTAATTTACATGTGTTTAAAATCTTAGAACTTTGAGCTGTAATATGTTTTTCGAAAATCTATTTCTTCTCTTTAACCATATTAACTTTATTTCTAATAAATTTATCATATTAAAAGTTTAATGCAGTGCAAATGGCGACCCTATACATGTTCTCAAGGTGGACCAGGTGTCGGTAAACCTTGGGACACGGGGGTAACTTAGCAAAAATATACGCAGCTTAATGTAATAAGAGTAACTTTCAAAATTTCTGCTTAAATATTTGAAAAAACTTATTATTTTTTACCCCCAAAAATTTTCACACTATTGAGAATACCTCAGCTCAGAGATAGATCTCCCGAAAGAAATCAATGAATCCCAGAATAGAAGTCCTGAACTTATACTTTGCACAAAAAGTGGTTGAAAGTCATTTTGTGTAAAAAGATAACATGAATAAGAAGAAAAATAACAAAAAAGAGCGTCTTAAGTGCATTTTAAAAGTGCTTTCATTCAATGTATGGGCCACCTTTGGAACACTATGCGCCAAAGGTGGTCCACAAGCTACAGTTTAGAAATTGTATTATAAAAATATCTAAATTACATTTTACAAAGAAAATTATACTTGGTATGTGTAAGAGATAAGTGTATTTTTTTACACTATAAGGTTCAGCCACATACACTTAACCAGAAAATTATAAAAAATTCTCAGAGCTTAACTATGGCGACCTTTGGCTCACCTACACTGTTAAGAATTTCAACAGAAAACTCCGTGTAATCTATTATCTTAAGTCTTACGTAAAATTACAGAGAAAAATAAACGGAGATGTTAAAAAACTTATTTTATACATTCATTTAAATAACCAATATTAATTTAATTAATTATTGGTGAGAATATATTTCGGACTTGGAATGCTTTATCTAAAGTAGAAACAGTCATTTTTAATTTTAATTAAATAATAAAATTAGGTAAAATTACAGAATAAAGATCGAGAATCTCGATTATTCACTTTTAACTAAGAATTACAGTAAATTTACAGAGACTATGGATAAATATTTACATTAAATTTACAGAAATTTTTAACAGTGTACCTTATTTAATTAAATTCAAGGTCGGAATTTTTTTTTATAAAGCTAGCATTACATTATTTTTCCTTTCTTTCTTCCTTTTTTTTTTTTTTTTTTTTTCCCTTTATGTTATAAGTTAAACAATGCTTATTTTTACAATATTGAAAAATTACTTTTGAACATATCTTGCATAAGCAATTGAACTTAGAGTGCTTTTGTAAAGAATTGATGGATGCAGGACATTTTCTTTAAGTATGACGACAACAATCTTAACATACCATTAAAGATTCTGTTTTCATTTTCGTTTTTCTTTCTTTCTTTCTTTCTTTCTTTTCTTTTTCTTTTTTTTTTTTTTTTTTTTTCAACGGAAACTCGTGAAAGAAATGGAAATGAAAACTACTTTCAGCCTTTATTGCTGCTTTATTTACGGGAAAGTAAAAACCGCATCAATCTACTCAAAATACATCACAATCCATATATTATTCTTTTCTTAAAGCTATCTATGAATTTAAAATAAAGCAGTGAAATTAAATAACGGAGACATAAGAAAAAAAATAAAACATATCCGATGAAGAAAATTGAATTATAGAAAGCGATCCTCGTCTTTCCATAAGTAGTGCAAAAATTGGAAAATGGAATTGAAACAAATAACATTACTTTGCACCCAGAAGTCAGATCTAAAGCCCGTTACAGCTTATTTGTTTACTCAGCGAGGGAAATAGATATATCGAAAACGAAGGAAAAAAGGTACTTTCACCTTTTCAACCGCAGTGTATTTCTTATCTTGGGATAGATTGATATACACTAGAGATTGTCATATTGGAGATCCACATCTGCATGCATTCTTGCACGCTCGTACAAACAAAACGCCGTGCGGAGTTATTACATTTCTTCTTTCTATTTTCAATTTTTGCTTTCTTTTTTCTGTTTTTGCATGTTATTTTTTTTTATTTTCTTCCGTTCTCTGACTTTTGATTCGGGAGAAGGCTAGGCTTCAGAAAGATGACACAGCTGATGAAAACATAACTTATTCCAGATCTCATCTTCGTCGCAGCGATATGGAAAAGAGTTAGTCGGGTGGGAATAAGGGGAGGGAGCAGCCCTAGACGGACTGATTAATACGAGAGGAAAGGCTGAAGTTTCTTCCCCGAGGGGACAAGACGATGCCATCAGATTCCATTAGACGTAGCTTTACTCATCACCTGCACAAGTTCCTGAGTTTTTCTTTGCATCGGATCGAAACCCGCACATCGCTTTATACTTTCTTCTTCCTTTTTTTTTTCATCCCAGCGGCTCTTTTTTCGTATTTTTCTACAAAAATGATTGGATGAGTAGGAAGCCCGTTCTTTTATCCCGCCTTTTATTTCATGGGTTGGTGGGGTTGTAATCAAGTCTCCCCCACATGCCCTTTTGACTCTCAAACACAGGAGTTATTGTATTATTTTCTGATTTAGAGTCTAGAAAAATAAATTGCTCGTCTCGTGACTCTGGTGGATTAAATTTTATTTTCCTTTGAGGAAAAACTATTAATGGCATGAGAGTGAACGAGATCTTAAAGGTATCAACATCACACTTCGATAGACAATGAAGAACTTTCCTTAAATTATACGTAGCGAAGTAGCTCATGGAATCATTTCTTTAGTCTCTTCTATTTATTTCCGCTCAAATTAAAAGAGTGAGAAATGTTTTCCTTTAATGTGTGTAATATGAAATATTAAACTCTTATTTAAGGTGGACATTTTAAAGCGTTTTTGTAAAATATCGAATCAAAATTAAGAAATTTTGAACAAATATGCATTCAAATAAAATAATATTAAGTATATTAAAATTTATTTAAAACCGTTTAAATTAAAAAATTAATTTATTTTCTTTTTGAAAATTTTTAAAATGCTTCATCCAATTTTCCTAATTCATTTTTTGTCCCAATTTCACGTTGTATTTTTCAAATATATATTTCTGAGCATCATATTCATTTTTACGAACCTAAGAAATATTTTTTTTTTGTGTGTGTGTGTGTTTAAAAGGGAAATTTTCGTGTACTTTTCGTTTTTTATTCTTTTTTTTTTTTTTTTTTTTTTCAAAACTTAATATTATTGTGTTTTAAAGTTTCATTTATAACGGAAACTCAAATGAATAATACATTTGAATATCTATAAAGTGTTTTCATTATACTTTTTATAGACTAATTCACTAAAATTTTTTCTTTCACCAAAATTTTTGTAGATGTAGACTAAAATTAGAAAGGATGGGGCATATAAAAAATATTTAAAAAATAATAATAATAATAATAACAGTTTTTAAGAAAATGTAATATACTAAATAACATTTTATTTTTAATGAATATATATGCAAAACTTCTTAATTTTATGATGGTCAATTACAAAGGAGCATTTTTATGTCCACTGTTCTCTTAATTAAGATTTTTCGGGAGGGAAATTACATTTGATATTAAAAAAAAAATAACACTTTAACGCTAATTTTTAATATAAATCATTTTGTGAATATTTTATTATCATATATCTAAAAAATGTATACATATATATAGGCAAAAAATCTACATTTATTCTTTGTTTAACACACATTTTTCCCATATCAACTATGGTATGGTAATAAATACACATCTACGCAAATAATCTACATTTATCCCTTGTTAAACACACATTTTTCTCACATCAACTATGATATTACCATATATATATATATATACTAGCTGACCCGACAAACGTTGTTTTGTCATATAAATTATTTCTAGAGAATATTTTGCTAGAAAAAAATAACTAACTTATTGTAAGTGTGTAAGGATGTGGTATATAAGTGGAAGATGTATGGAGCGCTGTGAACGATGAAAGAATATAAAAATAACAAAACACCAATCATTTATTTTTTTAATTTATTAAAATTGATTCTTTAAAATTATATACATATCGCTACTTATAACAATATTACTAAAAAACAATATCAATCCCTTAATGCAACAGAGTGTACAATATTTTTTGTTATCCCATCTTTCGCCAATACAAACAAACTGGATGGTTTGCCCACTCGAGAGCCAAGTATAATTGTCCGTGTGAAAAACATGATGTGCTCAAATCTAAGCCACAGACAGACATCGTTTGGCCCTGAGACTTATTGATAGTCATTGCAAATGCCAGTCTAATTGGTAATTGAGGGCGTTTAAATTGAATTGGCACATCTGTGGGTATAATAGGGATTCGCAGTAGTAATATATTTTCACCTCGGAATTTGTCATTTAAAATGATGGCTTCGATAACATTTTTCATTAATTTTTTTATGACTAATCGCGTGTCGTTGCACAACCGTGGTGGGTTCAAATTACGAAGCAAAATAACCGCAGATCCAACCTTCAGTTGTAAAATATGCGGTGGCATGCCTGGTAAATCCAATGAGTTTAAAAACTTTGTTGGATAATTTACAGCTTCGGTGGCATCGCAAACTGTATCATTAGATTTGCATGACACCAAGTCTCCTGGTAACAAATGTTGTATCTTGAGATTCAATTCGTTGACGTCCACATTTTTTGCTGCTAAAATTGCTCTTTCTGCCAGCCACTCATGATTTGTGTATCGTCTGTGTACATCGGGAAATATCTGGTCAATAAGAGCATCTTGAGAATCAATGATTGTGCAGAAATCGGTCGGTAATTTTATGCATCCAGTTTCATCTGTAGTAACTTTTCCATTGCCGATATCTAACACTTGTTTTGATAATGTTTCAGCGGATGGATCTTGAAGCTTTTGAACGCACAAATTTACTTTCAGTTGTACTTTTTCAACATTACGCCCCAATGACGATGATTTTAAGCACGCATTGATCTCATCAGCGTATGTTGAACGCGGAATAACGGGAAGTGCTTGTCTGAAATCACCTGAAAAGAGTAACAGAGTGCCGCCAAATAGTTTGTCGTTGTTTTTTATATCTTTCAATGTCCTGTTCGACGCCTCAATCGAATGTTTGTGTGCCATAGTGCATTCATCCCAGATAAGAATTTTACACTATTTCAGCACTGTGGCCATGGACGATTGTTTTTTTTTATGTTGCACACTGCGTCTGGGTTATTTTGAATATTTAGTGGCAGTTTAAATAATGAATGAGCTGTTCTGCCTCCATTCAATAAAGTTGCCGCAATGCCAGATGATGCAACAGCCAATGCGATGCCATTATTTGATCGTATTTCGGCGAGAATTAGCGAAATAAGGAATGTTTTGCCAGTTCCACCTGGTGCACCCAAAAAAAAAAAGAATCCACCTTGTCCTGCCAAAACTGCGAGCATGATGCGGTCGTAAATGGTTCTTTTTTCTTCATTCATTAGTGGGACATTGCGAGCAACAATCGCTGCCATTTCTACAGTATTGTATTGTAGTTCACGACTCAATTCAGTGCTTATTAAATCAGATGCATTTCGATTTGTTGAATGCATACCGAAATGACTGAGTGGTAAGTTGGCAATGATAATGCAAAGATCTTCAATAGCAATCAATGCTTCATTGTACATAGCGTCACAGAATACTATCGTTAGATCGTTGCACCGTGAACGATGTTGATGCAATATATCATCAGTCATTGAATCTTTGTGATTATCCCATAATGTCTCTGCTCGGGCCGGGAAACATGTAGTCAACAATATAGCGAATAGTAGACGAATTTGTTTTGCTGTACAGTTCAGTCCTACTTCAGCAAGCATACACTCCCACTGGTTGTCGTCTTCCAGCAAGCCGTGTGCAAGGCATGCATCTTTATACGTTGGATACTGTTGTCCATTTACTTTACGTAAATCTTGAAATGACAAAGGGCCGATGACATTAACCAATAACAGTCGAAGATAAAATCAGTCTGCCTTGGATTGACTGTAAATACTCATCCCAAGGTGTTTGATTTGAATGAACCGGGACATGCATCAATCGGCGTGCCTTGCTTGCGGGGCATCCATTTTTTTGTTGGAGCCCATGTGAAATAGCGTGATACTTCTGAATAGAGTAATGTCCGTGCAAAAGCACCAAAAGCATCCGCACGATTACACAATTAAAAAAATTCGGTGAGTGTAGTTTTTGGTGGATTTATAGCACGATCAATCGCTGTCTCGCTCGTGAAATATACGCGCTGGCCATTTTTAAGATGGACGGCTAAATGAAGAACTGCTGGATCCCGTTCATGAATTGGGAAACCAAAGATACGCCAAACAGCTTCATTGGAGCTGACGTACCGGCCAATTTGGTAAAGTGTTATTTCATCGTTGTTATTCACCGGAGGAGCATTCACATTGGTATTTTCAACTCGAAATACAGCCATATCACTGCCTTTATTCACATACTTGCAAATGTATTTGATGCTCTTCACTGAACTGCAGAACTGAACATTAATATAAGGATTGAATGTTTTGCTCAGCAGAGGGGAATATGGGACCACCCAACGGTTATCAATGTCAATATCTATGTTGTTGACATAGATGATAAGATTGTCCGCCATTATCGGAATTTCTTCGACGATATATTGGATATCCGTCAACATTTGTGATCGTGAAATTTTTCGGAAAACTTTTAGTACATTTTCCATCCGCACAAATAATAATGGCCTAAAAATTCATTTTTCATTTTAACATAAAATAACTCCGTCGGATATTGACGAATTTTTTAAAAGAATATACCATTTTAACTAATTTTAACATTTTAACAATATTAAAATAACTCCGTCGGATATTGACGAATTTTTTAAAAGAATATACCATTTTAACTAATTTTAACATTTTAACAATATTAACGTTGAAAAAATATTTTAAACACTTACGGTTAAAAATTCATTTTTCATTTCAACATTAAATAAATTCTGACATCGTGTTTACGATTCTAAAATATTAACTTTGAAAAAATATTTTAAACACTTCGTAAAATACGGTTACGATTCTGAAAATATTAATTTTGAAAAAATATTTTAAACACGTCGTAAGATACGGTTAAAAATTCATTTTTCATTTCAACATTAAATAAATTCTGACATCGTGTTTACGACAACTCACGCCATCTAGGTGGAAAAGTTGTTGAAAGAGTTGGTTAAAAATTAATTAAGAAAGAACTAATTAAGTTACAACTTTCATTTGTAAATCTAAACCATTCTTGAATCCACCTGAAGACACACAAAAAATTTCATTAAACTCAGTCCAGCCGTTTAGGAGGAGTTCAGTGACATACACACGCACAAAAGAAATATATATATAAAGATAATAAATTCAATATGTAAAATTCAACTACGTCACGAGAAGTTAATAATATAAATAATTATAAGAAAAAAAAAAACTTTTTATAAACCATGTTTTTAAATTTTCTGTTGAATCATAGAACTAACTACATTAGCACTTTATCAATGCGTATGAAATCTTACATAATTTAATTTTTTATAATTTTTTAAAGCTCACGTTTAATTAAATTATTTATTTAATCACGTTTATTTATTTTTATGTCGAAAGAAAATGAACTCGTAAATTTTTTTGGCAACAATTAAATTATAGCTAATATTTTAATGGCTATTTATAAGGTATTAGGAGGTTATTATTTTCATATTTTAATTAATAATAAGAAAACTATTCGAAAATTTGGACTGAATTGTAAATCTAAACCATTCTCGAATCTACCTGAAGACACAAAAAAAATTTCATTAAACTCGGTCCAGCCGTTTAGGAGGAGTTCAGTGACATACACACGCACAAAAGAAATATATATATAAAGATATATATATATATATAATAATAATAATAATAATAATAATAAATTTTAACATTAAAATTATAGCATTTAATAGATACATGCTAATACCAACATAACAAAAAGAAAACTGGTTGTAACACAGTACAAAAACTAGCACATAAATCATATTTATTGAAAATTTATTTTTCCAACTGAGTGAAAATAATGCCAAGACCGGGAGTCGAACCCCGGAACTTTGACTTACAAGGTCAAGGCTCTACCAATTGAGCTATCCAGGCCGACAACCGGTGGTCATTCAGACACTCACTCAGACAACCTTTATGCAGAGCAACTGGTCTGTCATGTAGATAGCTCGACAGAATAAGCCGCATTATTAAATGTAGCACATAAATGTTGCGATTCGTATTTAGATCCAATAAGAGACAAAACCATTTAAAATTACTTATGCCCACATGAGTAAAAAGGACCTTAAAACCAATTGACAGAGAAAATTGATGAAGGAACTCATTAAATGTATTAAAAGTGATTCAGGGATTAAGAATTCAGTTAAAAAGTAAGAAAAAAAAATAAAGGACCACAGGAATATTAATTGGAATAAAAAATGCTTAAAAATAGAAGTATTATCTCATCAGGGAGCATGTACTTCTTTAAAGCAGAGAGAGCTGCAAGATTTCGTAAAACAGTATAGCTAACAATAGCGAAGATATATTGTTCATGCTCCAATCGAGCAGCAAAACCATTTTGTATGAGAAATGAAATAAAATGATCAATAAAACCAGAGAGAAAAATGGAAAGAATCAGAATAACTACATGTAAACTATCACACAACACTGAGAATAAACTGTTGCCATCAAAACAAAGAAATTAAAAATAAATTGATTCCTTGCAAACATCGATTAGTCGATAAAGATTTAACAACTAAGCCTTTTCAATAACGATAAAATTCACTTTATAATTGTATTATGAATTAGTTAAATTTTAATATTTTCTTAAATCAAATAACTTAAAAACTTTCTTTGAAAGGAATTTAATGATAGCAATCATTAATACATCAGTGTGCTAGCGCCATCTATCGTGAAGCTAGAAAATCCTTAAAAGTCAGTTAAAAGGATTTAGGATTAAACAATCAATTGCTATTAAGTGTATCATTTAATAGAAGGTGTATTATGATTAAGCAAGAAATTACTACTAAATGTATTATTTAATAGAAGATGTGTAATTTTAATGATGTAAGTGAATATGTGGCACCTTTTTAATTAATTAGATTGATCTTAATTATGTTAAACCTGAAGTGATTAAGCTTAATCTTAATGTTAATAACAAGAATTAAATGCTAAGTTGTAAAAAGCAATAATCCCAAAAAGCCCACGTGTAAGGATAAGCAATTCAAGGCAATCTTAATTTATTATTATTATTATTATTTATTTATTTATTATTATTATTATTATATTTATTTATTATTTATTGGAAATTTTGTACATATATATAATAATAATTATAAATAAGTAAAAAAAAAAAAACATAATTAAGTAATTAAGTGTACATGCCTTTATCGGGATTACATGTTATTAGGAGAAGTTAAAATGACAAATATTTGTAAATACTAGTTTGATTAAATGGTTTAAAGGTGACCAGTTATGCCGAATGCATTTTCTTAAAATGCACACTTATATGAATACCTTCGTACGAACTTTTTTTATTTTAACTTTCTTCTATATAAATAAGAATAAAGTAATAGATTCGTAAAATTTTCGACTTGATGGACTTGTCACATGTCCTGAACACGATTTGACCATTTTTGGAAAATGTCTGTCCGTGTGTTAGTATGTGTGTGTGTGTATCATACATTTTGTGAACGCTGTGTCTCACGAACCAAAGAACAAAATTTAACCAAACTTGTTATTTAGTTACGCACTGACCCTTAAACTGAAGCAGATTACATTTTGGAATCAATATCGCTTAAAAGCTCTGTTATACCATTTCTTTTTTTCTTTTTTTTTTTTTTTTTTTTTAATAACTTTTAATATGGCAGTATAGGATAAAAATTCATATATATGTGCATAATGAGAATTACTTTTAACAAATGTTCGGGAAATTAATATGAATCATTGATAATATTAGAAGAAAACTAGGAAAAACATTACGGGCATTGCTGTCTCCCCTGGAGTGGAAGTAGCCTCCCCCTCTTTCAACGGGGGGTAAATTTTCAATATGGGATATCTTTCAAAAGGACTCATTAGTACTTTTAAAACAAATGTTTGAATCATAGATTTGTGATAATTTAAAGCAAAGTTATCATTTTTTTTCATTTTTAACCAATAATCGCATTTCTTTTGATGTCGGCGCAATATTGACTTTCTTTCGGCATTCAGTGTTACACATCTCTGAGATAAAAATCGTCTGAATTCATCGTGTAGAATAATTTTAATAAATAATTTTACCGGGGTAAGTTTGTATAAGATAATATAGAAGTCCTTAGTACCCGAGGAAGATGGGTATCATCTAGCTTATTTTGACAAATACTACACTTCCCACTTCTTGTAACAAAATGACCAAATTATTGGAAATAATTGTCCTTTTCTGGATCATGATTATTTGGCAAGATTTCAATAATTTTCAATGAGAACACATTAGGCTATATAAACGCGTTGTAAACAAAATTTCAAATGAGATATTACTTTAACTGGTTTTACTTATGTCCTCTACTGTAACACTTGCTATAAATATCCTTTCTGTAACTTTTTATAACTTTAATGTTAGGCTGTTCGATTTTCCGAATACCCTCAAATAAGTTATGATGAATATTTAATCATCGGTCAGTTTTCAACTATTCAGTTAAAGAAATTCCAATATTAATTTGCATCATATAAACTATTTTGAAATTCCTTAATTAAATTCGTAAATATAAATGTAATGCATAGAAAACATATAGAAAAGAAGATTTAATGATTTTTTTTTCCATTCTTTTATAATTTTTGTGTTGAAATATTTTCATATCCATCACAGGTATATCAACATTTTTACAGCTTCTCGCCTTTTCATTGAAGTTGTTAAATTTTATGCTTTCAAGTTTCGAATTGCGGCAATTATTCAGCATTTTATCTATTTCATGCATCTAATAAATAATTTATGAAACAATAAACTACATATCAGCACTATTCTCTAGAATAAAAATTATAGGTATGGAAGCAATTTTCAATTCAACATACATATTTTTCCGTTTTCACCGAAATTTTTTCATCTAATCAACAAATATGATTAAGAAGACGCTATGTTATAATTATTTCCATTAAGCAGCGGATCCCTAGAGATAGTTATTATGAATATCTGAAAAGATGATTTTTACTCAGATAAATTAATATCATAATGAAAAAAATTTATAGAGCTTAAAATTTATTTGTTTTATTTGAATTAAAAATTTATGCACGAAATCATTTTAGAAAGTTAGCATAATGGGATCATTTAATTTCAAGTTGGAATATTAATTTACAATTCAGTTAAATTCTCGAAGCAAATTAATAATCTGTATTATAATGCTTCTATAAATATCTTCCAATAAAAATGGATCAAATCAAATTAAAATAAAGGACGATTAAAAAAAAAAACTGCACTATTTAATTTATGAACTCTTTATTAAAAAAAATAATAATCCAGTAAAAAAATTCCCCCATCCGTTTATGATAAGCTTATAAAAAAAAAAAGGGAAAGATAAAGAAAGCGTCCGTTTCTATTAATTGTATGGTCACGAAAGAAATTAAAAGCACAGAAATTACATCCATGTGACTTGTTTCAAGAATTAAATGAATTAAGTTTATTATATTCTTTGGTATAAAGATCTCGGTGAGATTAAAAGTGCTCCCTTAATTCCATCTCCAAGAGTGTAAAAGATATTTGCTTTTATCTTTAGGATTTTTAAATTATTAATTGACTTTCAAATTATTGAGGCGATAGAGAACTTAAGATATCTAATTAGAAGTTCGATTGTTCCTGAAAGAAATTTCAAATCCTTTCAAATACATTTTTTTTTTTTTTTTTTTTTTTTTTTTTAACACAGCCATCTTTTTTACTTGTTCCTACCCATACATTGCAGAGGAAGTATTGTTTTGGTGTGGTTGAAATTTTCGAACTGAGTTTTTTTTTTTGTTTTTTTTTTTTTTTTTTAGGTTCCCTGAAATCAGAAATTGATCATTTTGTGGTTGGCCTTTAGTGGTTATGCTATCACCTGTATTAAAAACGTATTAGTAAGAAGTTCAAATTTGGTAAAGATATTAAATATCTGTGCCATAAGACAATATTATTTTTAAAAAAATTACCGAGTTCATGTAAATGTTTGCGGACAGAAATATACAAAAGAATTATAATACATTAAGTCTATGGACAGAATTTCTCGGAATACAGTTTTAACATCTTTAAATTGCATCCAATGTAATGAAATTAATATGTATTATATATTATATACACAAATGTATGTTTCTTACAGAATATGTTATGAAATTAATTCATCATACTTTTACCGGGGGATGGGGGTGTACAAAAGGGTTAGGATATATTAGAGATTATTACCGAAAATTTGTCGAAATGCTTTTCCGATTGTGGTATGCTTTTTTTTTTTTTTTTTTTTTTACTAAATTTAAGCACACTATGTGATGCATATACACTAAGCGACAAAAAAAAAAAAAAAAAAAAAAAAAAAGCCGCACTTGAATATTTTCCTTTTCACCTTCCACAACCGCCAATTTTATCGTTTAAAAAGCAAATTTTCGAACATATTTTATTATGTTGTCCTCCACATACACTTTAGCATTGAGCCCAGTGTTAAAAACAAAATACAATTGTCAGGAAAATTGTAATTTTAAAAATTGTTTCAAAAATGCTAAGAATAAGGTACTTAACGGTGCCACAAAAAGTATTAATTTTTGAATGAAAATCAAAAAAATATTTTAATACGTGAGATGGCAAAATAATTAAATGTTGACGAAATATTGGAAAAAAAGTTTTCAGCAAAATATAAAATTTTTTGGCCGTTTAAACTGGAAATTTGGCTTTAGGCGGTCATATTGCTCATCTAAGCGAAACGACCGTGAGTTAACAAGCCATTGCTTATAAAATCGGTTTGTATTACATTTAGAACATAAAAGACATTCAGAAAATGTGTTTAGCAGCATAATTTCTTTAACTACAGTGCAGCAACTATTAAACAAGGCAGGTTTAAATGACATAAAAATTGAAAAAATCCCATTCTTAGTGAAGAGAATTAGGAAAGCAAGACCTCAAATGGCTAAAAAAAATTAAAAATGATTAGTTAATTATTGGGTTGAGCTGGTTCTCTATGAAGAGTCAAGTTTAACTTATTTCGAGCTAAAGAAAACAAGCAGAACTCACAACGAAAATGTGACCGACTGAATGAATCGCACTTTTAAAACAGTGACACATTCTCCGTACATTATGGTACGGAGATGCATAACTTTTCAAACAGTCGGTCAAATTTTTATGCTCAAAAGATCAATTAACTCGAAATAAAACACAATCTTTAAAGTGGTGTCTGACAGACTATTTTGGAGGTATCTTGGACATTTCCGCAAACAGCATTTCGAAATGATAATGCACCTTACTACCTATGTCTGTGGTAAGTTTATTCACTTCAAATAGTCAAAATTTCCTATCCATTCCCATGAGAACCTATAATTCTGTAAGTAATCATATCCTTTTCACTTTAAGTTAAATCCCACAAAAGATATAGTAGAATTTCTTCTTTACCAGACATGAAAATAGTCCTAATTGCGATCCGCTCGAAAATGTTTCGTCTATAAAAAGGCTGGGGAGAGAGGAGAGGATTCGAAATTTGCCAGCTTACAACTCTGCCAGAACTAGAAAAAATTATTTGTGATATTTGGCACATTAAAATTTCTGAGATTTATATTAAAACATTGTATAATACTATGCCATTTCACATTAAATCAGTAATTCCATATAAATGTGGAATTAACCCAATGCAGAATACATATTTTTAATAAAAAATTACTTAGATCTAACAAATAAATAGTTTTATTTCATATATTAAAATATAATTTCTTTATTTCATATAAAAAATCGTAATAGAATACAAAGTGCATGGTTATTGCATTATCTTTAAAAAGAAAGTTTTATGCAGATTTTTATAAAGTACTTCGTAGAGTGTAATAAAACGAATTATTAAATCGAAAATGTACACATGTATCATTTCATTCCTTTGGTATTATGCAAACAAGACAGTTTTATTTGTTTCAACCATTAATTTTAAAGTTATTGCAAATAAAAAAGGTATAAGTCATTTTTTCTGCAGTGCGGCTTTTTTTTTATTTTTTTTTTTTTTTTAGTGTACAATTATTTACGATAAACCCGATATTGAATAATACAATCTCCAGACAAACAAAGCATGCAATAGCTGTCATCTGCACAGAATGGTTCAAATACCAAAGTAATAATTTATATATATATATATATATATATTAATTGTAATTTAAGGAAAAGTAATATGTCCGCCGCGAATGGAAAAAAAAATAGATAACTTTGTTTCAAATTGCTGCAAATCTATGGTTCAAAGGTGTTGATGAGTTCTTTTGAAAGAAAACCATACTGAAAATAAATTTTCAACCCTGTGTGTGTAGGGGGGGGGGAGGGGAGGGTTACTTCCAGCTCTATGGGGGAAGCTCTGTAGGATACCTCTGCTCAGAGAAAATAATAAGAAAAAAGAAATAAAAATAACTATGACAACTACTAATCTATATATATATATATATATATATATATATATATAAAGCTTAAAATAATTCTTATTAAGTACATTTCTAGGAAATTTTGTCCTGTACTGCCATATTAAAAATGGGATGATAGCGATGATTCTTATATATATATATATAGTGAAGAATTTAATAACGTTATGAAATTTAGCAATTAATAGGTACATGATAATACCAACAACACTGAAATAAAAGTTATTGTACTTCAATTTAAGTGTTAGCACATGTTTTTTTCTATGATTAATTTATAGTATATCGATTAATAGATTAACCCTTTCAGGGGCGGTGGCTAGAGGGTCTATCCACCTACTTTAGAAATTTTTCTCTAGGTGTGCAGTGGCTACTTTTTCTATCCACCTTTATGAAAAGTTAATCTGTACTTCTAAAATTGAAATAGAGACGGCAGCACTACAGTAACTTTAAGCAGGATGTGCCTGTGACTTTTTTAAATGGACAAGTTGCAGGAAAAATTTTTGAAGTTTCTATTATATATTTTTATGAAAAATAATTTTTTATTCAAAAGTATTTGGTAGTGTAAATATACTGTAATGCACCTTTTAAATACAACAGATTTACATATTATCTTAGATCATTAATTTTAGTTTGATTTTTAGGAGCATCTTTTAGGTGGATAGACCCTCTAGCCACCGCGCACATAAGACAGGTTCTGCTGGGGAAAAGAATCTCAATTTCTTTTCCTTTGAGATAAACAAAGAGGGTCTTTTGGGGTTAGTAAACTGTGATAAATATAAATAGTAAGGGATAGCAGAATGTAAAAACAGATGTAAACAAGCGTGGGAGAGCATATTTCTGTGTATGCAATTTGTGAATTGATTATTTCATTACAATATGAAGGTAAGAAATTATGTCTTTTAGTTTATGTACTGAATCAATTTCAAAATTTATTGCACTTACAATATAATTGAATAACTATAATTTTTATTCCTTAAATAGTGAATAATTTTTTCTTATTACTAATGCATAGAGGTTTCTAAACAAATTTTAAACAGCCCATATATGTGTGTGTATATATATATATATATAATAAATCATTAAAAAAGGATAAAGAAGCATTATAATTTAAGTAACAATTAATTATTGTTACATTGTATTATTATAATTACATTTTCAAGGCATAGTTTCAATTTTTATTCCTTAAATATATAAATATTTATTTCCAACGAAAATTAAGGTACATGACGTATGTGCGCAGTGGCTAGAACGTCTAGCCACCACCCACAAAAAAATCCCCACATGCTGAATTTTTTTCTTCATCAAATATGACTTGTAGGGGATGTTTACTTTATGATGTATATATATTTAAAACGAAATTCAATCATTTTTACTTAGTGCCCCTGAAAGGGTTAATTCATTTTAAATTACTTAGGCAAATGTTAGCAATTAGAACCATAAAACTAAGTCCAGCAAGCTGGGATTTTTATCATGCGAAATTCAAGAAAGTTATCAAACGGAAACCAATAATTTTATAAAAATATGAAAAGAAGATAACTAGAAAGGAGAACTAGATTTGGAAATGCTCAAAAATAGAAGGATTGACATTTCAGGGAGCATGTCCTTCTACCAGCAGAAAGATCGCAAGATTTCGGAAAAATGCATTGCTAATTGAACCCAAAAATAGAGTTCATGTTCCTATCTTGCAACAAAACCCAAATCTAAAAAAGAACGAATTAAATTTTAACAAATCATTAACACAACCCAATAATGAATCACGATAGAAAAATGATATTTATCACATGTCATTCAGACTCCAAACTCAGAGAGAAATATGTAAAGAGTGGCTAACAGAACTATTCTAATAAGAAAAATTGATATCGAGACCAAACCCGATTAATCGATAAAGGTTCTAAAAATGAGCAAGTTCATTAATAATTAAATTCACTATTTTAATGTATTTTATTGTAATAATTCTTAAATCTTTAAAACTTTCAATAATTGCAGTTTGATGACATCTTTCAGTTATACATTGTTTTCTTTTAAATTTCTCCGCATTAGGGGAAAATAGATGAGCATTATAATTCAAATCAGGAGAATTTTGATAAAACAGGTTTATTTTATTTTTGTTTATATTTATATATTTCTTTAAGAAAAGATTTTTTTTTTTTTTTTCAATTGTTTAGTTTTAAATCCTTTAATTTAATCGTGAGATAATAATATATATATATATATATATATATATATATATATATATATATATATATATATTAATGACGTATCATTTGCTGCTTGAACATTGACCGGGGACATTTGTGAAGTGACACCAATAAGTGGCCGTTACTACCCGTAACATGGACAACGCAGGGTGAAGCATTCATGTCTTTTCCGGGATACGAATCCGGTCCCTACCGTGCAGGAGTGAGAGACGATTACCACCAAACCGCATATATATATATATATAGAAATACATTAATATAATCAGTGCAAAAATGTTTTTATGAAATTTAAAGATGACTCAACTTCAGTATCAAAACAATTCCTCGGATCACAAGCTGAGACTACCCATATCAAATCAAAGAATAATTAAAGAAAAATCGAAATAAATATTGGAAATTGGAATGAGAAAAAAAGCATTATTTGCATTCTAACGTTGTCAAGGGCCTGGTAGAATGCAAATATGCTAAAATATGGATGTTTTTCTGTAACAAAGAAAGCAAAAGCTAAGAATTTCTTTGTTCGCAGGCCCGAAACACCCATAGAAAATCCATTAAAGAAGAAGATAAAAATAAAACTATAACCTAATATGACCTAATATGACAATCCAAAACCATATAAAATTAAGATTAAAATAAAAATACAAAAATTCAACTTACTGAATAAAATATTTGATATGAACACAACTCAAAAAAGAAATAGACATAGTCAATACAGAAAAACGAAGATCATAATAAAACGACGATCATAATAAAACCTTTACCTAAATATGAAAAACCATAACCATTTAAATGTAAGATTAAAATAAACCCCATAAAATTGTAGAAGAATAAGATTACTTTAACCTTTCTAAATGAAATTGAAGCAATAAACGTCGCACATGTAAAAATGTAACAATCAGTTAGCAGTTAGATCCACAGTTAATTAGTTCAAAATAGCATTGACCATGGAGTAATTTTTAGGATTCACAGTGGAATTCATGTAGGGTAAGGATTCAAATCCTTGAAATAATCAGATGATGATTCCTAATATTGAATCATGAATAGTGCTGCCATCTGGAGTAATCAGATGAAAATAATGGAAAAATACAATCAAATAAATTTAGGATTCAAATAATCAATGTATTTGATTGAAAACCAAAAAATAATACCTAATATTTAGACGTAAATTTAAAATTTGAATAAAATTTATGAGGAGAAAAAAAAAAAAAAAAATAATAATAATAATAATAATAATAAATAAATAAATAAATAATTAAAAGAATTTTTTTATTAAGTGTTTGGGATAGCCATTAATTAATGCTAAATTTTTAAAGAATCGAAATTGTAATTTTTGATGTTTATCAGACACTAAATATTTGATCCTTAGATTAAAATTAAGAAGAATATTGACAAATACAGATTTATGTAAGTATGTTTTAAAGTTAGTGAAAAAATTTACCTTAAAGGGGAAATCTTTCTTTTTATCGTATAAGTCAAATTCTAATTGGGCATTACTATTAAGAATAATTTTTAAATCTAAGAAATTAATGACACTAGAATCCAAATCAGTACTACTTAGAGACAGATTTTCAGGATATTTGACAGGTAAGTCTAGGTTGGTGTGATTTTTATCCAAATATAATATAATTATATCATCTATGTATCGTAATAATTTAAAGTTAGTACACTCAATGTCACGCTCATAATAATATAAGTATAGATCAGCTAATATGCTAGAAGCAATTCCACCTTGTGGCAATCCTAAACGTTGTTTATATAAATAATTATTGAATAAAATATAGTTATGGAAAAGGATAAACCTAGTCAGAGTTTTAAAGGCTGAAGGAGTTATGCTAACATTTAGATTTAAATACTGCAAATTTTCTACAAAAAGTTTATTTATAATATCAAACATATCTTTAATATCAATATTATTAAAAAGATCATTGAAATCAAAAGTTTTTATACCAGTAATATCAGTAAGATTTTTAATTTTATTTTTGAGTTGAAAACTATTTTTAAGAAAAAAATTACACTTGTTAGAAACAATATAACTATGTAATTTTTTAAGGATATTCAATAACATAATATTAGCATTAGAAGTATAGGCATTGCAGGCAACAGTAACAGTACGAAATTTAATAGGATCATTATGAAATTTTGGAATTACAACTAAATAAGGATAATTGTAGTTATTACATTTAGTTTTTATCAACTTATAATAATTAAATATATGCCTATTTTTAATTTCGATACTGTCATTAATCTTAAGAAAAATATTACTAGTATCCATAGTATCAAAAAGAAGTTGTTTATAATACTTTTTGCAAATAATTGCATAGTTATTAGCCGCCTTGTCAACATAAGTAATAATAAATTTAGACTGTAAGTCTAGAATTGCTGAATGAATTTCTTTGAAATCATAGTACTTGATATTAGAAAGATGGTGCATATTATAAACTAAATCAAGTTTAAATTTCTCCAATAACTTAAATTTCCACTCATTAAAAAATTCCACTGGTTTATTATAATCAATAGCAATTTTGTATATAAAGAGATCCAAGTCTAAATTAAATTGAGTAATGATATCAATAAATTTGAATTTTGAGGGCATCCGAAATTTAGTACCATACTTCATCAAAGATCTAAGAGTAAGATTTTCCACAATATTGATATCACCAGTAATAATATGACCATGAGAAGTATTGAAAAAAGATTTATATTTGGAATCAGAACAATAGCATGGAGGCTGATCATTAGAAGTAAGAAATTTAGCAAATTTATTGTAGTTAAATATTTTTCTGCCTAAAGTAATATTGTATTTAAAAGTTTTTTGAATGAGGAAGTTTTTGATGGGAAAAGGATTGGATGGATCATTAAGTAAATAGTGAATATGAAGTTTATTAAAAACCAGATGAGAAAAATTTATCACCAAGAGAGAGTTATTTATTTTTTGACCAGACTTTAAATCAAGTTTAATATTAAAACACTCAGCCCTATAGTGTAAAATATCAAAGAATACATCACTGAAGTGTGAATCAAAAGAATGAGAATGGAATACTTTAAAATATTTAAGAAGATACTTCTTTTTTATTCCAAAAATAAAATTACGTATAACTTTCCAATTATAAGACTGAAGAAAAATACTTTCTAAGGATTTGAGATTTTGTAATATATATGAAATGTCCAGATATTGGGAAGACGACCTAGAAGATCCCCTAGAAGTTCTAGTAGTCTTTTTATATAAAGAGTGATTTAGAGTTTTATAAATATTACTGTAAAATTCAATTTTTGAAACGTTGGAATAAACAATATGTTGTTTATTATAAACATTAGAATTTAAACCAAAAGGATAGATAGTATTCAGTGATTTAATATATTGTGATTCAAGTAAGAGACGTTCATTCAAATTCTTCTTAAAATTAAGAATTTTCACAGTAATATTATTAAAGTCATGTTGATATATATATATATATATTAGGGCTGTGCCGATTAATCGATTAATCGGTTCGGTTAATCGATCAATGCTTAGTCCCGATCAATTTTTTTAATCGAGTTAATCGGATCGATTAATTCGATTAAATATTTCAAAATCCGATTGAAATTTTCAAACTACGAATTAAAGTAAAAATATTGTTATGCCTACAAAATATTTTTTCACATATTTTGCTAACAAACATTCTAAGAAACATCCATCAAATAATGAAAAAGCAAAAAAATAAAATAATAAAAAATAAAATAAATAAATAAATAAAAGTAAAACCTCTTAAAAGAAGTTGTTGCACTTTTGTTGATAGAGAAAAGGGGGAGGACAGTTATTAAACAAAATGCCGCTTCATGTGCATGCTGGAGCAATACCACCTGTCTGTAGCCTTCTACAGAAAGTGTTGGCTAGGGTAATAGTATTCTCAGAAACAAGAAGCTTTCAAAAAAAAATAGAAATTGGAATACATTGAGATTTCTACGATCCCTCTGATGGGGGAAATGTCAACAGAGTTTCACAGTATCTTCAAGCGTTTATTGTCTGTTCAGAATTGCTGATAGTAACTATTGAAGTAGAAACAGAAAATAACATTCTGTGTTCTAGTCCGAAGTGACAAAGAAGAACTAAAATATAAGAATTTGAGATTTTTATGATAATGATATGGAATTTTGAGAATTCATTTAAAAATAGTGACAAGCGAAATGGACAAGGCCTGCAGATATAAAACTAAAATATGTGTAAACTCATTTAATGTTTCTTTCAAAATGAATCGAAAAATTAATTTATTAATAAATATATAAATAAATAAAATTGAATAAGTGAAAATATTTGTATAAAATTAACACTTAAAGTCACCAATTATTACTCTAAAAATTGATTTAAATTTCAGTTATGAAACAGATATAATTGATTAGACAAAAATTTTTTGGGAAAAAAAAAAAAAAAAAAAAAAAAAAAATCAGTCAAACTTATGAATTATATATATATATATACAATATTAGAGTTTTATTCATTATTGAAGTAAAATTATATAAAGAAAAATTAAAACCGATTAAAAATCCAATTAATCGATTAATGAACTACGATTAACCCAGTTAAAACTCTTAATCGATTCCCATCCCTAATATATATATATAAGAAAGTAAAAAAAAAAATCCTTTTTTATCAATTTGCCTGTAGCTACTTTTATGTACAGACCTACCATTTTATCTCTGAAAAAGCTTGACATCCTTTTCCCCCCAATCTATCTGAAAATGTGTGTTATTTACATTAAACACTGCACAAACAATTTAAAAAAAAATTAAAATGTATAAAGATAAATTTGTTTGGCTACCCAAGACAGCAGTTTTAAATGTTTTGTGTAATTGGAAATATGTGTCTGAGACAAATGGTTGCAGATATAAAAACCTTCTACAACTTTGTTTCGTCCCATGTAAAGTATCTTATATATTACAGATGCGATTTTTATTATAATATAAAATGTATAATCTACATAAAAGTCTTTAAATGTTACTTAGAAGAAAGGAGAACAATTATGTATCCCAACATTAAATCTGGAAATTATAACTCTTTAAAAAAATTCTTTAAAAAAAAATAAATAAGTGAAGTAAAATATTTATATATTTTTGATAGTCTTATTTTTTAGTGGGAAGTGATTTTTTATTACATGGAAGGGATTTTTTTTTTCTCTTAACAATTTTGGCATTTATTCAACTGACCTTGTAATTTCATACGTACGAATGAAGAAAGTAGATATATATACGTATACAAAAGTCATCAAACTGTTGTTTTATTTTATTTTATTTCCTTTTTTGACAATTTTTCGATTTTCTAAAAAAAATAACGGGCGAAATGATCTGGAACTTGAAACCTGCAAAAAACATTTAAAACTAATATTTTCTACTATTGATTAGTCCTGAGTGCAATTAGGGGACCAACCACAAAGGGAAGAAAAGCACAAATACTTTGGATCGACCTGTACCAAAAAAGCTACAAATGATTTATAACTTTAACACATTGTTACACATACAGTGTACAATATTTGTATGTTTCTACTTTCCGAACATACGAGTACATATGTAAGAAAAGTATTGTAATCATGTCAAAAATCTGACTTTGAAATTTTGGTGTTTCTTTACGTTTTGAGGTGCCCTGAGTTAATTTTTATTATTTTTAGGATAATGTATGTATGTGTGTGTATGTGTATGTATGCGTATGAATGGAAACGGTAGGGCCTAAGCGCCATGTTCGATTGAGCTGAGAGTTGGTACGTTACGCATGTTATAGAAATATCACCATAGCACAAACCCTATTGATTTTGGGGAATCGAGGACTTATCATTTTTTTAAAGGGACGCAAAGAAAAATTCTTTATCATTATGGCCTATAGGCCCAAACTTATTAAAGTGCGATAGCGTCTAAACGCCTTATTTGCCTGAGTTGAAAATTTATATACATATAAGTCACAGTCAGTACAACTGTAATAGATTTTGGTGAATCTATCACTTACAGTTTTTTTACAAAGACATAGGAAAATTTCTTTATTATTATGGTCTATAGGTCCAAATTTTTAAAGTGTAATAGCATCTAAACGCGCTCTTTCATTTAGCTGAAAATTTATACATATATTCCAGGTCTTAGTCGCACAAATTGTATAGATTTTGGTGAATCTAGCTCTTAGCGACCCAAAGAATTATTCTTTGTTATCATGGCCTATAGGCCCAAATATTTTTAATTGCGATACAGTCTGAACGCTTTTTTTGATTGAGCTGAAAATTTATACCCATATTATAGGTTCTCGTCGCACGAATTGTATAGCTTTTCGTGAATCTAGATATATTTTTACAGGGACACAACAAAAGTTCTTTATCACTATGATCGATGGGCTCAAATTATTTAAAGTGCAATAGCGAAAACTTAAACAATGAAGAAAAATACTCAAACACCCTATTATAATTCCCCCCCCCTTTTTTTTTTTTTTGGTGGTGGTGGGGGGGGGGGATTGCATAATTATTTAAGCATATATATATATATATATATATTCTTCACAAACTATTAATTTTTCTATGAAGTTTTTTGCTTATACCTACAACGTATTTCCAAAAAAATTTACAAAGCTTTCAGAAAAATTAACAAAACATCAGAGAAACATTATTCTGAAGCATAAAATTTACACGTATAATATTCGCTGAGGTATGAGTATTTATAGTAAATATATTTTTTTACCGCGCATTCGCGAAAGATTAAAAGAAAAAAAAATGCATAGGTTAAAAGCTAGATATATTGGACAACTTTTGTCAAAAATTCATTTGAATAGAGTAAAAATTAAGCAGATTGTTGATAAAAGAACAAACTAGATTTTAGGTATTTTTCAGAGTTGAAATTTCTTAAGAGCCTTCTCACATGCGCGTATTTAATTCAAAGATTATTTTAATTATTTCAATCACGTTGGAAAAGTTTTTTTTTTTTTTTTTTTTTTTTTTTGTGTGAAAAACTCTTTATGAGCTCACAAATCTGAGCAAATAAATAAAAATATGTTAGAGTTACAAGATTATATTTAGAGTTAAAGATTTTTTCACAAAAAAGAACTTTTGCAACGTGGTTGAAATATCGGATTTTCAAATAAATTACGCAACATATGAAATCTCACTTTGAAATGTCAACTCTGGAAAATACCTAAAATCTAACTCGTTCTTTTGCCGACAATTTTCTTAATTTTTACTCTATTCAAATGAACTGTTGACAAAATTTGCCATTGTATATCTAGCTTTCAACCTATGTAATAAAAATTGTAGTATCGTTCGCGAATTCACAGTAAAAAAATGTTTATTATAAATGTTCATACTGAACGAATATTATACGCGTGTAAATTTTATGTTCCAGAATAATGTTTGTCTATTGTTTTGTCAATTTTTCTGCAGGCGTTGTCAATTTTAATGAAATCCGTTCTAGTTATGTTCAAGTTATAAGCAAAAAGCTTGAGAAAAAAAATTAATAATTTTTGAAAAAAAATATTATATCTGTCTGAATAATTGTACAATTCCCAGCACAAAATATACACAAATGTTTAACACAGTATGTGCAACTAGGTATTAAAGTTACAAGTCATTTGTAGTTTTTTATAATACAGGGTGACCCAAAGTATTTGCGCTTTTCTTCAATTTGTGATTGACGCCCTAATTGCACACTGGACTAAATCGATAGTGGAAAATATGAGTTTTTAAATGTTTCATGCATGTCTCACGTTTCAGACCATTTCATCTAGTATTTTTGTAGAAAATCGAAAAAATATATATTTATTTATAAACTGGAAAAGCCCCGGTTCGTGAACGAACCGAATTCCGAATGCGGGAAGAATTTCAAAATCAAACTCGAAATGTACAAAACTCGGCCTGATGCTTCCTGCGTGCCAATCCATCTCATCCAAGGTAGAAAATGAGAGAGAGCAAACAAAAGAGATCCACACTTTAAAAATCAATAAAGATAGCATCAATCTGCGCTTACACAAAAATGTGATTATTCGTACGGACATATACGGATTAAGTATACGGATTATACTTAAAATTCAAAAGCACAAGCTGTAAAACAAAATGTAACCAACATACTTGCTTCTCTTTAAACATTATCTTATAAACATTTCCTTTATTCTATTTCTTTAATTCTATTTTTTTTTTTTTTTTTTATCTATTTCCTATAAACATTTTATACAGATGTCACATGCATCACATAAACTCTTAATTTTACGCTCTTTTAAAGATAGCACGTGATCATATTTTTAGATAAAAATTAAAACATTAAATTCATTTAATAACTTTTTATTTTTTGTTCAACATGTGATCTTTTACTCGGTGCGTCCGTGCACAGAGTCCAAGGAAATCTCTTAGCCATTTATATATATATAGATGGGCATTACTAATTTATGCATTGGGATATGCTGATTTTTTTTAAATATCAAAATTTTAAAGTTCTTTTATACTATTTGACGATTGGCCTTTTCTTTCTTTCTTTTTTAAATCACATTTGAAAAATAGGTGTTTTAACTTTGAAAATATGCACTCCTTCTCATATTTATAAGGACACTTTATGTTTTAAAATAACTAACGTAAAAATAATTGTGAAGAAGATTATACTAAGTGCACTTAATATATCTAGTATTCTAAAAACCAAAACTGCTATAAATTTTTTAATATGAAACAAAGTTAATAAAAAATAATGCAAAAAAAAATTTTCTTCACGTTTTTAGATGTTCATAATTATAGGGACAATCAAGATTTTTTCGTTTTATTTAACCTACCAGCGGAAAAATTACAGTTGACATGCGAATTTGTTAACTACTGGGCTAGATTAATTCATATATAACCCAGACAGCACGTCGCCTCCCCAGGATATCTTCAAGATGTCTTCTGGATGACAAGACATCCCAGAAACGTCCTTAAGATGTACTGTGGATAAGTTAAGCCTAACTGTGCTGTTAGGGAAGTCTTCAATTTTTCTTGGACGGACATTACTGATAATTCCTCGAAAAAAAGAACGTTCCTGTAGCGAAGTATGATAAATGTGTTTTCTAAGTGGAAGGATAATTTCAATCCACCGAATTTCTAATGAAATTCCAAGATCTAAAATTGCTGAAGGAAATGTGATCAAACGTTGAACTGCTGGTTCGATAGGAGAGAGATCTGATGAAAAATCAGAGTTTTTTTAAAGAGATCGAAGACTCATAATTCCTCTTATTGTTCTACTCATAATGACTGCTGCTGAATTTGCTCGTAATTTTTAACGAAAGGTTGGGGTCCACATTTATGCATGTTTAAAATAATTAATAATATGTTAAAATGAATAAAAAACCTGTAATAATCAATAAGCATTTAATGGGGATAAGAACGTCTGTGTTAAAGTTGAATAAAGACAATATTAAATGGTAAAATGTTGCATTTTCGGATGAAAAACATTTTATTCTTGATTAATCAAATGCTTTTAACAGTTATTGGCACGATCTGAAGATAGCGAAAGACAGAGCAAATTTTTTAAAGGCAGATATGAGTCGGGCATTTTAAAGGTGGATCTATGGTGCTCTGGGGAGCTGTTTCTACTGAAGGCAGAATTAATTGAGTAATTTTTTTCTATTATTATGAACATCAAGAGAATATTCGCAAATTTTAAACGTGGAATTCTCAGATTTTTGTTAGATTTTGGGGTGGTAATAATATTTTTTTCAAGAAGACTTACATTTTTGCTCTACTTCTAGAGCAGCAGGAAATAGTTTGAAGAAAGAAACTTCTGTATTATTGCCTTTCCCGTGGCCGAAAAGTTGAAAAAACCTTAACTTATCATATTAGAAAAGTGCATGCAAGTGAAAAGCAATTTTAAATAGTTTAAATGTATTCAGGATATCATCTATGCTGTATGAAATGGTATTGAAACTGAATATTAAAAAAAAAAATGTATGTATATATATATATATATGTATATATATATATATATATATGTATATATATATATATATATATGTATATATATATATATATATATGTACCAGAGAGAATGTCTAACTGCTTCACTCTAAAAAGAGACCCCATAAAATATTAATTTACAAAATAACTGAAAACAAATTACTAAGATTTGAGCTCTCCTTATAATTGTGAACACCTGAAAAATCATCTTTTTGACCGTCTTTAAAGTTTTTTAAGATAGAAAAACAATAAAACTTTTTAAATATAGTCTATTAATGAAATTCAAATTAATAAAAAATATATTTGTTTAAATAATAGTGTTCAGTGTTTAGTTAATATAGAAAAACGGGTGACCTTATAATTATGAGAACCAGTGTATATGCAGCAGTTTATAAATATAAAATAGTAATTTTACAAATTATTTTTTACATAAACCTCAATACCTCAACACCATTCTTGCAAATTCTTATGTAAAATGACCTCCCTGAATCCGAATATGACGCACATTTTGCCCTATAACCCACCGCTTTTTAGGGACGGCCCCCTATTTTTATCACTTTTCGGTAATTTTATGACTATAAATTGGATTTTAAGGGGGTGGGAGGATTATTTTAACTGTTAAATATTTTCTGAGGGGCTACAGAGTTGAAAAATTCTAAAACATGAACATTTGCGGCAAGGGGAAAATTTAGGGAGGGATTTGCCACTGAAATTATGTATTACATTTCTTATATTTTTTTTAATCTATTATTAATACTACTTATTAAACATTATATATATATATATATATATATATTTTTTTTTTTTTTTTTTTTTAAGTGTTAAACTAATTCTTTTTCATTCTCTAAATCAAATTCATGGCCATAAAATTACCAAGCAGTGATGAAAATTGGGGAAGGTTGTGGTGTCCCGAGAAAACGGTGGATGACTGGGCAAAATGGTAGTCATATTTGGATTCAGGAGATCATTTTACATATGAATCAGCTATAATGGTATCAGAGCTCTAACTTTTTTTTTTTTTTCTGCTAGAGGCCTATTTCAGTCGGTGCAGCGTTGTCGAATTTTTATACGTCACTCTTAATAGTGCTAAGGGCCTATTTCAGTCGGTTTATTGAATGGGGATTTATTGAATGAAGTCCCCCCAAGGCACAACTTTGACATGAGTCCCCCCCCCAGGCCCAACTTTGACATGAGTCCCCCCCAAGGTACAACTTTGACATGAGTCCCCCCAAGGCCCAACTTTGACATGAGTCCCCCCCCCAGGCCCAACTTTGACATGAGTCCCCCCAAGGCCCAACTTTGACATGAGTCCCCCCAAGGTACAATTTTGACATGAGTCCCCCCCAAGGCACACCTTTGACATGAGTCCCCCCCAAGGCACACCTCCTCCTCATTGGGAAAAAGAGAAAAAACGTTGTTTTGCGACTATAAGACAGTTTGGACTTCCAACGTTATTTGTTACAGTATCTGCAGCTGAAACACATTGGTTTGATTTAATGAAAACTTTATCATGGAATTTAGATCGTCACGAATTAACTAAAGAAGAATTTGTCGATATCAACAAGTTTAGCAGTAGGCCTCTGGCACTAAATTAAAATCTGTCAATGTCAGATTTTCATGTTTTAAATAATGAAATAATGTCGTGTCTGTATATATATATATTTTTTTTTTTTTTTCAGTGCAATGTAATCAGCCATTTTAATAATCAGCCTAAACGAGGTAGCATTGATTTAGATGGAAAAATATTACTTTATCAGAAGCTCCTTCAACCCAACCTGTAAATTTTTACTGGCGAGCTAAGTAATACCTTGAATTACTTAAATATTTAAATAAAGAATAAACTACAGTTCCATAAATTGCATTTACTTTTCATTTAAATTAAATAACTTCGCTTTCGATATATTAAAATATATTTAATAAACCAAATCTCCAAGTCTATTCTAACTTGAAATAATGATGGTTCATAAAAAGCTTTAAAATTTCAAAATCATTTTTCTACGTTCATAATCAAAAGAAAAAAAAAAAACACTAAATCAAATTGTCCTACACCAAAAATGGAAGAACGGCTGCACTCTTTAAACCACAACTAAAATATTAAACCCTTAAAAATATTCATGTAACAATTTATTCCGACGGAAAACAATCAAAAAACTCGACAGCTTATTTCTTTACACATAAATTGTAATCTATTTTGATAGTCCTATCTCCCGGTAGGGATTTTGAATCTACGTAAAAGGGATTCTTTCTAAAAATATGTATATGCTTCTTCTGACGTTCCTTCAACGCAATCTGTAAATTCGTATTTATGGTTGAAGGGGACGCGACGTCTTGAATTTTAAAATATAAATATACCATAGATCATGCGGATGTGCAAAAAAATAAAGTTCTATATGCATTAAGTACTTACACTTTTGCTTCTTTAAAATCATTCTATAAATCAACTGTAAAAATAAAATTATTCTATTTAAGATAACTATTTAAGATAAAGAGTCAACTATTAACTATTTAAGATGAGTAGTCAAACAATAAATTGAGAGCTAAATTTGACAGTTGAACAACAAAATTGTAAATTAAATAATAGTAACAAATTTGTATGAATTTCATACTAAGTATATATATACCGGGTGATCCAAAAGTCAGGACAAACTTTAAAAATGAATAATTCGAAAACGAATCAAGATACAAAGATACGGTTTGCACTAAACGGATGAAAAAGAAACCGGGTTTTGTGTGGCAAAGGAAAAAAATTAGTTCTGTTGGCGACCAACAGATGGCGCTATAGTGTTTTATTTCACCAAAAGATGATTTACAAATGAAAAAAAAAATGTTGACAACTTACCAGTCAGCTTAATTAGTACTCCAGTACAGTTAATTAGTACTACTACAGTAACTGTTCAATGTCCATCATTCAGAAGTACAGCTGTGAGATGATTCACCACATCGTTCACAGCATTTAGTAGCATTTCTTGCGTTATGGCAGACACATTTTTGGCGGATGGCATCTTTCAGTGCTGCTAGTGATGCCGGTTGGTCGCGGTACACTTTTGACTTCCAAGAATCCCCACAGCCAAAAGTCACAGGGTGTCAGATCGGGAGATCTTGGAGGCCATGCGTGATTAAAGTAGCGACTGAGAATGCGATATTTCGATGCATATAAGCGTCGACTACCATTACCTGCTGTAGTTGTTCCTTTTTATATCGTTTGTTGCTTTGCATAATCCTACATCAGAAATACGACAGCGCCATCTGTTGGTCGCCAACAGAACTATTTTTTTTTTCTTTGCCACACAAAACCCGGCTTCTTTTCCATCCGTTTGGTGCAAACCGTATCTTTGTATCTTGATTCGTTTTCGAATTATTCATTTTTAAAGTTTGTCCTGACTTTTGGATCACCCTGTATATATATATAAATATATTGTTACAACGGATTATGTCTTCCCCCCTCCCTGCCTGAAGCCCACCAGCGGCCAAGTGGCTCTGCACTCAAAACTGGTAGATAGGAAGTGCCAGGTTCGATCCCAGATCGCGCTCATTGACCTAGTCATTCAGAGTTTTCCGTGGTTTTCTCTGAAACTCACGTAAATACGGGCTAGGATCTCTTAGAAAGATGCCTACGCAGGGTATTCCCTACCTGTGACCCTAGCGTAATCAATCGGCCTTAAAACCCACAATCAACCAACCAACCAACCCGCTGCCTGAATTGTCCTGCTGCAGTGAAAGTAATTTTACAAACAAAGTGAAAATAAAGGGGTAGCCTTTCACTTTCAGTGAGGTCAGCCTTGGCGACAAATTTGTTGACTTGGTTAACAAATTTGACAAAAAATAGTATTTTAGAGTTCTCGAAGATTCAAAGCTATACTATGCACGGGGGCTGAGATCTAAAACTATTCGTGGGCTTCAGAATAAAAGTATTGCCTAATCCCATCGTAAAAGGTATACATAGAATTCGGTGGATTTCTGCGGAGAGAGTGTGTAGTCACTGCGATTAAGAATTGTTCAGAAACCTAATCTGAGCAACTGAACTTCTTCGTGAGCTAGAGAAAATTTTTGTTCTCAAGTATTTTAGATTATTTGCTTACTCTTATGGAACAAGTGATTGTTTTCTTGAATTGTTGCAGAACATTCGTCGAAAAGTGACTTTTGCGCTTTCGAGTATTAGCTTCATTGGATTGCTGCTAGAATATTCGATAAAATAACAGTACTATTGGAGAACATTCGTTGTAATCACAGATTTGTTGTATTGGTTCGAGGAGTTACATTGAATAAAGAGCATTCATCGACTGGAACCTGCCACCTGCCTGTTTCTATATAAACTACTTTCTCACATAAGAAAGTCGACAAGTTCATACTTGTCAACATCCTCATTCTTATTCCATAGTATTGTTAATCCGGCCTTTTTATTCACACCAGTATTTTTTTTAGAGTACAATTCTTCTTATTTAATCGTAATTGCATTTGGAGACTACAGAGGCTGTTCGCACATTTTTTAGACGATTTTATTTCGCAGTAAGAAAAAATCGTTTGCATGGAGAATTTTATTTTCACAACAGTTATATTTTTGGAAGTTTTATTTATCTTCTGATATTTAGAATTTTTGTTTAGATGCAAAAATGCGCTTTTAAAATGGCAGTGGATGGAAGGATAGGTTTCCGCTCTTTCCAAAGATAGTTTTTAGTGAAATTTTTATGAAAAGAATTTATCAGGAGAAAAATGAAAAAATGTTGCAACAACAGATAAATCTTGGGTCTATTTAAGTGGTTGCAATTAAAAAAAAAGGCAATTTATTATCACAAAAGTGGAGAAAAAAAAAATTTGCTACATGGCTCAAAGCATCAAAAGAAAGTTTTTCTAAAGGATTTATGATTGCCACTGGTTTTTCATACAAGCGCAAGATAAAAGCAAAAAAATGTGACAAAAATGTCAAAATCAACTCTAAATACTCTCAAGAACATATTTTAATTCCAATTTTTAAAAATGAAAATCCAGATCTTTATCCACAATGCTATCAATCCGTTGAACTGTATCAAGACAAAACAAGCAGTTACACATCACAATCCGCAATTGCTTTTCTAGAAAAAAATGGAACAAAAACGGGAATTAAAACCATACCCTTCACTGACATTCCTGCTAAATCTTCTGATGTATCACTGTTGGATTTTTGTGTTTTTCGACTCTTAAAATCAACATTATCCAAACACCGACCTACAACGCTTTGTGGACTCTGGAAAACCGTTCAAGAGAAGTAGAAAAATATACCTCTTCCGATATTATAAAAAGCATTATTATCATAGAAATTATGATGTAGAATGTTAGTTAAGAACAAGGGCTATCAAACTGAACAAATAAAACTCGAAATATGAGTGAAATTGCTTCAGTACACTCCATCAAAATCGTCTAAAAAATGTGCGAACAGCCTCTGTATAACATTCCAAATTTTCTGTTGTGAGGAAAAGGGCAGAACTAACAGTACTATGGAATATTAATTAGGATGTTGGCAGGTATGCAAGTTTTTCGCAACGATATACATGTATATAAATCTTTATACACAGTGGTCATATTTAAACTGACAGTCTTACAGTGTTATGTAGTGGCGATCTAATTGCAAGAATGGCACTAAAGTTTGTAGGACGATTAAACAAGACAAGAGACGAAGAATTTCGGGAAAGAAAAAAGAAAGGAAGAAAAAGAAAATGCTTCAAAAATTACCATTAGGAGAATACGAAGAAAAGAGAATTTTAAAAAATGCATAAATTATTTTTGTAAAAAAATAAAATCGACTCCGAAAAGCAACAATCATTCAAACAACTGAAAATAAAATTAAACTCGGCATAAAATGAAATTGTAAATTGTGCCTAAAAGTATAAAATAAACTCCTTCGCCAAACAATATATGCAGTACAATGTAGTCGGCTCAAAGTCAAATAAAAGTTGATACTCTTTTTACAGATTTGTTTTTAGATCGATAGCTACAATGCTGTTGTGTCTCGAATGATCTACCTTTGTAGTTTCTGTTATTATTTTATCACAAAATAGAATTGGTCCATTAATAACATCTATATAGAACAGTGAACATCCTTCGCAATTCGGTATTTATGTCTCTATGAAGTTACTAGAGTTTCCTTTGAAACTTTTTCAGCTTACGAAATCTTAATTGTTTATTTGAATCAAAGTAGTTTTTGACTGTGCTTTGCAGATGCGAAATAGAGATGTATATTTTGAATAGAGTTTGATTTTTGTATTGAATACGTACCGATTTTTTATTTAGTTTTACGCCGGCTGGCGAAGGAATTAATTTTATACTTTTAGAAGCAATTCACAATTTCATTTTATGACAATTTTCATTTTATTTTAAGTTGTTTGAATGATAGTTACTTTTTAGAGTCGGCTCTATATAGTTTTTTATTTTTATTTTTTTTTAACAAAACGATTTTATTACTTTCTTCTATATTCAATAGAAGAAAATACTGGATTCGTAAAAATTTTCGACTTCCAGTTTTCGGTAGATTTACACGGTTTGAGGGGTCCAGAACACTATTTGACCATTTTTAGAAAATGTCTGTATGTCTATGTGTGTGTGTGTGAGAGAGAGAGAGACAAATATTTGTGGAGACCGTATCTCAGAAACTACTGCACAGAATTGCATATAATTTTATATGTAGATGCACCTTGACCTAAATTAGTCCCTATCAACTTTTGGTGTCACACGCTCAACAGGTCGTGATGGTGCTGCTATGCAGCGATTTTCAAAATTTAAGGGAAAGTTATAGCTTAGGAACTACTGCACAAAAATGCATATAAAATCATATATATATGCAACTTGCTATAAATTAGTGCCTACCAAATTTTGGTGTCAACAGCTCAATAGGTGGCGCTTCTATGCAGTGATTTCTACTGTTTAAGAAGAGGCTATATCTCAGGTAAAACTGCGTAAAAATGCATATAAATATATATGTAGATGCATCTTGACATTAGTGTCTATTAATTTTCGGGGTCAACTGCTCAACATGTGGCGCTGCTGTGCAGAGATTTTCATTATTTAAGAAAGGGTTATACCTCAGGAACTACTGCGCAAAATTGTATAAAAATTTATACGTGGTGGCACCTTGAAATAAGTTACTGTGAATGAACTTTTGGTACTAATTGCTCAACAGGTGGCGCTTCTGTACAGCGATTTCCTAAGTTTAAAAAAAAGACTATATTTAAGGTTCTAATGCGTATAATCAAACAACACTTGATATGGGAGAAAGCCATTATGAGACATTATGCCAATTCAGTTTGGATGAATATCTACTTATAGGTTGCGCTACTATAGTGCAGTTTTTCCCGAGAACGGGAATGCTATATTTCAACTTCTATGGCATTTAACTATACGAAACTTGTGAGGTAACCATTATGAAAACGCATTTTTTAAGATGTTAGTTTAACTATGTTTCTTAGTGTTAGTTTCCTCTAAGAGGAAAATCGCCTGCATTCATCATGGTAGATAATTTTAATGAAGAATAGTTTTTGTAAATTATTTGAACTGAGTGAATTTATACAGGAAAATATAGAAGAAAGTCTTAAGACTTTCACAGAAAATATAGAAGAAAGTCTTAAGCCACAACATACTAGTTTTTTTTTTTTTTTTTTTTTAATCAGTGAAAATGTATTCATATAGCAGAACACGGTAAGACGTTCGATGACGGTTGCACGTATCGCAACCTGCAAGAAAGGTGACACAACTCGAAAAATGGCAATTTTAAGTTTATGTCACTGAAAAATATATGAAGTGCCCGAATGTGCGAAAAACGTTATATCTCCGTATCGAAAATTAACCACTCGAAAGGCAGTTGTGTCAGTTTTATTCTAGTCAATGGTTAATCTTTAAGTTGATTTTTCTCAAATACTGCATTTTTGAGTTGTGTCACTTTTCTTGTCTTTATACTATATGAGAAAAAAAAAATCCATTGTATTCACATACGTTAGATTAAAAGGGCTTTAGAAATCTAAAGAACGAATGCACTGCTAGTATCAAAGTATCCATCATCAGTAAATACATATGAAATTAAACTTTCCAAGAATCGATGGCTCTCTGTTATTCTCACTAAGCTATCAAATGAGGCTCTAGAGAAAAAAATTATAGCGTGTATCTTTAATAAATTAAAAAATAGACATAGAAACGACACCACATATTCCCCTAGCGGTCAAATTTGGAATTTTTTCTTTTGAACCCTTTGTCTTCAAATTTCCAACTTATTTAATCTTCCTGCATAGTTTGGGGCGATTCTTGCAATTAGATCGCACTGCAGAACACTGTAAGCACCTTTAGTTTAACCCACCCTGTATGTACATAAATATGTTACTCTTTTCATAAATTCAACAATAATTTTCGCCCTTCTATCGAACAATATGCTGCATTACATTACGTAAGTAGACAATTGTTTTTTACTTCCATTACCCGACTACCGTAGGTAATGGAAGTATTGTATTCGGTTCAAAATTCGATATCGATATTTCACCTGATTTACATGTTTTAAGGTCTCCTGAGTCCAAAAAAAGTGATTTTTGGCAATTGGTCAGTGCGTGTGTGCGGGGGGGGGGGGAATCTTCTGACAATTATATCTCCGAAACTAATAAAGATAGTACTACGAAACTTCAGAATTGAGACAAGTCTGGTGTACAGATAAATTTTCTAAATTTTGGTGAAAATTGGAAAAACCGAAGTGGGATATTCGAAACCGGAAGTGGTTTCGAAGGCCGTATCTCAAAAACAGCTCTAACGATTTTCTTCAAAATTACTGTATGAACACTCTATTAAATTCTATTAAATGTCCTTTCGAATGATATAGTTGGTTAGTTTGGGAAAACTGATAGGCGTCCTGTATAAATAGCTGAAATTCAGGTACTGCAAGTGCATTCTTTTCAAAACAGCTGTATGGATCTGTTTTCAAACTTGCAATATTAACTCTCTTTTAAATATCCTTTTGTATGTAATTGTTGTTTTCCGGTCAACAATTGAATATGCCAAGTTTTGGAATAAGTCGGTATCTCAAAAAGGGCTCTAACGATTTTCTTGAAAATTGTTACATAAACTCGTTTCAGATATCCTTTCCCATGGTTTATTACATGAAAATTAATAGTAATCCTAATCATATACATCTTGAAAACTGGTGTTAAAAAAAAGAAAAAAACTTTTCTTTTCTTTTTTTTTTTTTCTTTTTTTTTTTTTTTAACTCGCTATGTAAACTCTGTTTTAAATGTCTTTACGCGTGTATTAACTTTCTCTTACTGAAAAATTTTTAGTTGTCTATTTCATTATGTTAATTTTATGTCTTCTGATCACATTATCTCCAAAAAGTGCGTATAATACGTGCAATAGTGGACAATGGAAGTCGTGTGGTTGTTTCACACCAGATTTTTAATTGAATCAAAGAATCCTTAAAAAATAAGTTTCCAATTTTTTTTACGATAAAGCTTTAAAACATATAATATTTTGTTTATATTTCAGTTTATTTCATAAAAACAAAACCTTTTGTGCAATGTAGTTTTTTATGATAACATCAAGTAAGTCCATCAATTCAAAACCCCGTAAATATTAAATGCTTTAATTAAAAGTTCATGAAAAATAAAGAAATTGGTATATTCCTGCAATATATGTATATATATATATATATATATATATATATATATATTCCATGGATTTTTTTTTTTTTTTGTTGTTAAAGATAAAAATTATTTAAGTTATTGCCGATAGAAAGCGGAGGACACAAGTAATAAAAGCAAATTTGCTAATTAAAATCCTATAAAATCAAGAATTGACAATTAAGAACTCATTTTTTATATTTCTTGTTACTTGTATTTTTCTATGAAAGGTATCTGCAAGAGTGTTAACTCTGGTAGACAAAACAGTACTAGTGAAATTATTTTACCTTACGGAAACTTTTCGATGCATTTAGAACGCAGAAAAAAAAAAAAAAAAAAAAAAAAAAAAAAACTAAAAAAAGCATCAAATGGTCGCTTGTGGTAACGGTGGGTACTTGAAAAAAGTTTTCTAATGTTGTATTATACTTGGTAACATTTATCTGCTTGAAAATAAGCGTAGTTTTCTAAACGATTTCTTTCATGCAGCGTCAAAAGTTTATTTTATTTATTTATTTATTTTTAAATCCCCCCCCCCAAAAAAAAAAAAAAATCAGAAAGTGGTTCTTATAGAAACAACACTATAATATACCTATTTCTCAATTATATATATATACATAAATTTTCAAAGTATTTACGCATTTACAAGTCACCTAACATTGATTAAGCATATCTCCTTAACTGGATGCCTTCCGAGTGCGGCGAATTCCAATGTTCAACTAGACAACATTTAAAAAACAAAACTGCCGCTAGGTGACAGCGTCTACGCAGAGCAACAATTATCTTCTGTTTTATAGATAAGTTCTATTTTTCATCTAAAAATTTAGCTATTAATTTCAATTTAAAATCCAAAATTGCATTTTTTTTTCTTTTTTTTTTCAAATTTGAAAAAATAAAGTGAAAGTGCTTTATCGTAAATATTTTCAATAAAATATTCAAATATTTAAAAATGTATTGGGTTTAATTTCCTTCGAAAGTAGACAAGACCATATTTTAGCTTTTCAACTAATGCAATTGCTTTACATTTTATTGATAGGAAGTACATGGAACGTATCAAATAAATAACACCTTTTTTTATATTAATTAAAAAACGAAATATAAAATTAAATAGGCAAAATATCACGCTATTAAATTATTTTTTATATATTTATTTAATAAAATTTTCAGAATTTTTTTTAATTTGGGTATCAGATAAAAATCTATTTTGAATAAATTAAAATTTTTGAACTTTAAATGAGTTTCAGTTTAGAATGAATAATTTATAATGATAAATTATTAAAATCATGTCATTATTATTATTATTATTATTATTATTGTTGTTGTTGTTGTTGTTGTTTGGTCATGTCCTTCACGCTACATTTTCACCTTATTAAGTGTGATTTTTTTTTTTTTTTTTTTTTTTTTTTGAAAATTTTATATTATTTATAAGAAAGATAGACCAGCATATTAAGGAGATAAATTGACATTCAGTTATAAAAATTGAACAAGAAAACAATCTGTTGTCTAGTCCATCGCACACACAAAAAATAAAATAAAATAAAATAAATAAAAAATCGAAATTGAGGATTTCTTGAGTATAAGTTTTCTCTTTCAAAAGGTTTTTTCTTTTTATTCTTTTCTTTTTCTTTTTTTTTTTTTTTTTAATTCAAGATTTTATAAGCTCTACCAATTCCGAGAGGGTATGCTTTCGAAACTGATAGACATTTTCGAAATAAAGTTGTGTTATATTTACACGTTTTGAGGTCTCCTGAATCGAAAAAAAAAAATGTTTTTTGCGGTTTTTCTGTGCGCGTCGGTTTGTCTAACTCGGATATACTTGGAAAACGCTGAAAGTGTATTTCATTTTGTGTTAGGTGTTTTTCATACAAGACTAAATTTAAGAGCGGACAATACCTAATCTCGCCGGCAGCCTTGGCCCATGTTATTCTATGGGAAAATTTGATTACATAATTACTCATTACCTAATGAATATTTTTCAATTCTGTTTTCACATTTAGAAAATTCATAAGCGTTAAATTAGTACTTGTTTTCCAAAAATTGATTTTTTAAAATTTTAGTATTTCATTTTGCGATTAGAAAATGATAAAAATGCATTTTTTGAAAAATCGCATTTTTGAACTCAAAATTAAAATGCAAAAATAAAAAATAAATGAATTTTTCAAAAATGAGTACTCATTTAACGGTTATGAATTTTCTGACTGCGAAAACAGAATTAAAAAATATACATTAGGTAATGTGTAATTGTCGCAACAAATTTTCCCATAGAATAACATTGGCCACGGCTGTCCGCGGGATTAGGTATTGTCCCCTCTTAAGTGCACAATCTGATGTACATATAGTTTATTGAAAACATGCAGGGCTACCCAAAATTAAGCTAAACGTTATTTTCTATAGAATGTAATTGACGAAAGTGCTTTGCTACACTTTACTATGACGACGAATACTGCTGAGGAAGGAAAATTAATTTTTCATATCCACAATTTAAACAAAGTATTCTTTGAAGTTCTATTTTTAACTCAGATTTTTGAATAATGTCACGTTTTGAGGTTTGCTGAATACAAAAATAATTTTTTTTCAGTTTTTAGCGATTGATCTATATCTATATTTGTTATCGGAATAACTTAAAAACAAACAAATGCAAGAAATTCATAATTGCATTTTAAAATCATTATTAGGTTTCAATTTGAAAAATTTGATCAAGATTGGCGCATTTATACACACGCACTCACACACACACACATATAATGAATGAAAACTGCCTCTCCCGTGGGACTCGCACATTATTATTATTATTACTATTAATATTCTGCGTCCCGCCTTCGGTTTAATAAAAGGAAAATTACTACTTAAAATAGAGGTTGGTCAAGAAAATATTAAATATTTTTAATAAAACAGGATTTTAACAAATATAAACATTTTATCATTATTAACCTTTTACATGCCGCATTCAGATCCGGGTGTAATTTAAATTAGTTTTTTACATATTTTGGTTTCTAGTGCTTTAGTTCAAAGAACTCTATCATTAAAATGTGTAATAATAATAATATAATTTAAGATTATTAATTTAATATTATTATATTTAAAATTATTATTTAATGTTATTATATTTCAATATTATTATATTTTATTTTATTTTAATAATGTAAGCTATTTTAAACATGCCAGCTCATTTTTAGAAGCATTTGCTTATTTTTCAAATTATGTGAATTTTTAAACTGTGGGGTAAAAGGGAAAATGGTAAAATTGTATTCCTTATGGCTAAAAATACAAAGGTTTTAGCCATTATATATGAACTACCATCATAGATATTTCAAAAGAAACTAATGATAGAGCCAGTATTTATATTGTTATGAAAGTTGAAGACATATTTGCGTGTAGAAAGTTGCGCTTAAAGACATAAGCAGGTTCTTGTCGACGAGTGCATTTTATTTAATGAATATTCAGCCCATAGATAGAGCCAGTAATATATCTGGCATAACTGAAAAACGGTTGGACGTAGAACGTTGTAAATTGATATATAAGTTTGTTAAAACATATAGTTTTGCACCACACTTTTTGGACTTTATATGATTTTCCGTTTTGGAGATATTTAGGAAAATTTTTATCATAGGACTAAAAATACAAAAGTTTTGGCCGTTATATATATGACCTACCATCATACAAATTTCAAAAGAAGCTAATGATAGAGCTAGTAATTATATTGTTATGAAAGTTGAAGACATTTTTGCGTGTAGAAAGTTATGCTTAAAGACATAAGTAGGTTCTTGTCAATGAATGCATTTTATTTAATGAATATTCAGCTCGTAGATACAGATCGTAATTTTATTGTTGTGAAAGTTGTCGACATTTTAGAGTGTAGAAAGTGATTCTTTAAGACAGAAGTAGGTTCTAGTCGACAAATGTATTTCATTTAATGAATATTTAGCCCGCAGATAGAGCCGGTAATGATATTCATAAAAAAGTTGTCGACATTTTAGCATGTAGAAAATAATTCTTCTAGAAATAAACAAGTTCTAGTCGACGAATGCACTTTATTTAATTAATATTCAGTAAACAATTGAATAAATCTCTTTTTTGTGCTACAAAAATTAATATTCTTGAAACAATCCAATGAAATGATCCTTTTTTACGACAGAAATCGAATAAACATTGTTAAATACGCTGCAGAGCATAAATTTCGCTAAATCATGAACAACCGAATATTTCGAAGTCTGAATGGAATTTGAATTCATCGAAAGTATTGTCAGTGGTTTAAGAAATTTTCAAGGTAGTTCTGCTCAAGAAACCAATGCGTCATTACAAAATTTCCAGAACTAGACTCCTATTGAGATAAAGTTTCAAAATTTCCCTACTACAATTTTTCGCCGCATTTGAATGCCTAATTTGACGCTAAGTCAAAGCCCACCTTCGTGGAAATGAAAAAACTTTCACCAGTTTCCACTTTTACTGTAATACTGTGTAGAAAGTAACACGTAAAGCAAGTTCTAGTCCTCAATCCTCAACAATCATTCTTTTTTTTTAGTCTTGCGAGTCATTTATAGAACTTTCAAGGAATTTAGTTCTGCGCAATAAGCCAATGAAATTTTCCAGAATATTCCAGAACTCTTCGGCAACCCTAAACTACAAATTTTGGCCATATTCATTCGCCAAGTCGCCAAGTTTGACGCCGAATCGCCAAATTCGATGCCAAGACCAAAAATGTACGCTGTCTACTGGTTTGCGGTATGGTGAGATTAGCGATAAAATTTTGCGGCAAATATTGTTTCAGGATAGCTAGAAACCTTTTCTCAATTTTAACTGAGTTAATTATTTTGGTAAGATTTTTTGTTTCCCGCCACTAATTTTTGCCAAAGAAAATAAAACTGGGCCATCTGTATTCGAATGATTTTCATTGTACTCTAAGCTATGCATTTGCCAATGAGATATTCTGTAACAAGCCGTTGACTACTCTCCCTGAAAAAACTAGTATATTTGTCTCGACGTCATATATAATCGTATTATCCTGGCTTTTTGGTTCGAGTAGCAGTTTTTTTTTTTTTTTTTTTTTTTTTTTTTTTTAAGGATTGTTCGTAAATTGAAACCTGCCTGTTTATTTACGAATCAGTTACCTCACACAAAACGGTCAATATTTTCATAAAAATATGTATATTCCTATGGTTGTATAAGGAAGTCATATGGTGTCCACATCAGATTTTTTTAATTTTAGGTATTCTGCCCCCAAGGAAGGGGGCGAAACATGTTTTCACGGGCCAAAAAGTGATTTCACATATCCTTCACATCTCAAAGAAAGAAACAGATATCCATATGATTTTTGTCTTTAAATATAGCAAATACAAACCCCTAAAAACCAATTTTTGGAATTTTACAAATTCGACTCCAAAGATAGGAGGGGGAAAAAACGTGATTTCATATTACCCTTCATCTATACATGTAAAAGAGTACATCCGAAACTAAATCAACATTGCTGTGGCAATTCTGTGTGGGACTGGGTCACGAATTTTGGTGTGAAGTTTGGATCTAGAGCCTTTACAATAAGACGGGGTTTTGAAAAAATTCCCCCCTTTCTTTCTAGGGGGACGGACGGCAATAACACGTTTGAGAGCATAACACGGCCTCAAATTGTTTTACGGTACAGAAATTGCACATGAAAAGACAAACTCAATTGCAAAAAAAAAAAAAAAAAAAAAAAAAAAAATTATCTATTTCCGAATTTTTGATTTTAAGAGAGGAATGGGGGAATTTTTTTTTTTTTTTTTTTTTTTGTCGGTATTTGCAAAATCCAGATTTTACATAGAACTCTTACAAAAATGGTATATAGAAGTTGAAATTTGCTCTGCGTCTTCTGAAGTGTATTTCTAAAAAACAATTAGAATGTTTTGAGATTTTCGATTTTTTTTTTTCTTTTTTGGGAGGGGGAAATTTACGTCGGGGCGGATTCGAGAGCCGCCTTTTTACGTTAAATATGTCCTGAGTAATCTATAGGACCTGCATTCACGAATGTTTATGTGTGGGTTGGTTATTTGCATGGAATCTGTGACGGGATTTTGTGAAATTCCTCTTTTTCTCCAATGGGAGTTGGGGAAGGGCAAGAACAGTTTTCCAAGCGTAGCTCTGTCCCAAATTATCTCAGGACGACAATTTTTTGGTATTTGTTTTGGCTATGTATACCCAACACACATTATAAAGGGATTTTTAGACGAACAGACAGACACATAGGAAATTCATATTCACAGTTAAAAATTGTTAGAAGGTGTTAAAAACGCTTAATATACACGAAAGTACAATTCCAGCAAATATTTTTAATGGCTCTTAATGTGACTGAAAATTTTTGTGTGTCCCAGTAAATCTAATGCTAGTCATACTATATTCTATAGAAAATGTTCTTTTGTGTATACAAATAACATATTTCAATTTAATTAAACTTTTGCAAAGTAAAGTTATTAAAATTTGGTTTTTAGAAATACCTCTCATTGAACGCAATGCTTTGGAATACTTTTGAGTGTCCCTGTACACAAACCAGTGGTATGTACTCCATTTCATAAAGGAAAAATTCGACGGTGAACTTGTATAAGATATTTCAGTTTCATTAAGAATCGTGTACAGTAAAGGTATTGAAGTATGATTTATAGAAATACCTCTCATAGAACTTAATGATTTTGAATACTTTTAACATTAAAATTATAGCATTTAATAGATACATGCTAATACCAACATAACAAAAAGAAAACTGGTTGTAACACAGTACAAAAACTAGCACATAAATCATATTTATTGAAAATTTATTTTTCCAACTGAGTGAAAATAATGCCAAGACCGGGAGTCGAACCCCGGAACTTTGACTTACAAGGTCAAGGCTCTACCAATTGAGCTATCCAGGCCGACAACCGGTGGTCATTCAGACACTCACTCAGACAACCTTTATGCAGAGCAACTGGTCTGTCATGTAGATAGCTCGACAGAATAAGCCGCATTATTAAATGTAGCACATAAATGTTGCGATTCGTATTTAGATCCAATAAGAGACAAAACCATTTAAAATTACTTATGCCCACATGAGTAAAAAGGACCTTAAAACCAATTGACAGAGAAAATTGATGAAGGAACTCATTAAATGTATTAAAAGTGATTCAGGGATTAAGAATTCAGTTAAAAAGTAAGAAAAAAAAATAAAGGACCACAGGAATATTAATTGGAATAAAAAATGCTTAAAAATAGAAGTATTATCTCATCAGGGAGCATGTACTTCTTTAAAGCAGAGAGAGCTGCAAGATTTCGTAAAACAGTATAGCTAACAATAGCGAAGATATATTGTTCATGCTCCAATCGAGCAGCAAAACCATTTTGTATGAGAAATGAAATAAAATGATCAATAAAACCAGAGAGAAAAATGGAAAGAATCAGAATAACTACATGTAAACTATCACACAACACTGAGAATAAACTGTTGCCATCAAAACAAAGAAATTAAAAATAAATTGATTCCTTGCAAACATCGATTAGTCGATAAAGATTTAACAACTAAGCCTTTTCAATAACGATAAAATTCACTTTATAATTGTATTATGAATTAGTTAAATTTTAATATTTTCTTAAATCAAATAACTTAAAAACTTTCTTTGAAAGGAATTTAATGATAGCAATCATTAATACATCAGTGTGCTAGCGCCATCTATCGTGAAGCTAGAAAATCCTTAAAAGTCAGTTAAAAGGATTTAGGATTAAACAATCAATTGCTATTAAGTGTATCATTTAATAGAAGGTGTATTATGATTAAGCAAGAAATTACTACTAAATGTATTATTTAATAGAAGATGTGTAATTTTAATGATGTAAGTGAATATGTGGCACCTTTTTAATTAATTAGATTGATCTTAATTATGTTAAACCTGAAGTGATTAAGCTTAATCTTAATGTTAATAACAAGAATTAAATGCTAAGTTGTAAAAAGCAATAATCCCAAAAAGCCCACGTGTAAGGATAAGCAATTCAAGGCAATCTTAATTTATTATTATTATTATTATTTATTTATTTATTATTATTATTATTATATTTATTTATTATTTATTGGAAATTTTGTACATATATATAATAATAATTATAAATAAGTAAAAAAAAAAAAAACATAATTAAGTAATTAAGTGTACATGCCTTTATCGGGATTACATGTTATTAGGAGAAGTTAAAATGACAAATATTTGTAAATACTAGTTTGATTAAATGGTTTAAAGGTGACCAGTTATGCCGAATGCATTTTCTTAAAATGCACACTTATATGAATACCTTCGTACGAACTTTTTTTATTTTAACTTTCTTCTATATAAATAAGAATAAAGTAATAGATTCGTAAAATTTTCGACTTGATGGACTTGTCACATGTCCTGAACACGATTTGACCATTTTTGGAAAATGTCTGTCCGTGTGTTAGTATGTGTGTGTGTGTATCATACATTTTGTGAACGCTGTGTCTCACGAACCAAAGAACAAAATTTAACCAAACTTGTTATTTAGTTACGCACTGACCCTTAAACTGAAGCAGATTACATTTTGGAATCAATATCGCTTAAAAGCTCTGTTATACCATTTCTTTTTTTCTTTTTTTTTTTTTTTTTTTTTTAATAACTTTTAATATGGCAGTATAGGATAAAAATTCATATATATGTGCATAATGAGAATTACTTTTAACAAATGTTCGGGAAATTAATATGAATCATTGATAATATTAGAAGAAAACTAGGAAAAACATTACGGGCATTGCTGTCTCCCCTGGAGTGGAAGTAGCCTCCCCCTCTTTCAACGGGGGGTAAATTTTCAATATGGGATATCTTTCAAAAGGACTCATTAGTACTTTTAAAACAAATGTTTGAATCATAGATTTGTGATAATTTAAAGCAAAGTTATCATTTTTTTTCATTTTTAACCAATAATCGCATTTCTTTTGATGTCGGCGCAATATTGACTTTCTTTCGGCATTCAGTGTTACACATCTCTGAGATAAAAATCGTCTGAATTCATCGTGTAGAATAATTTTAATAAATAATTTTACCGGGGTAAGTTTGTATAAGATAATATAGAAGTCCTTAGTACCCGAGGAAGATGGGTATCATCTAGCTTATTTTGACAAATACTACACTTCCCACTTCTTGTAACAAAATGACCAAATTATTGGAAATAATTGTCCTTTTCTGGATCATGATTATTTGGCAAGATTTCAATAATTTTTCAATGAGAACACATTAGGCTATATAAACGCGTTGTAAACAAAATTTCAAATGAGATATTACTTTAACTGGTTTTACTTATGTCCTCTACTGTAACACTTGCTATAAATATCCTTTCTGTAACTTTTTATAACTTTAATGTTAGGCTGTTCGATTTTCCGAATACCCTCAAATAAGTTATGATGAATATTTAATCATCGGTCAGTTTTCAACTATTCAGTTAAAGAAATTCCAATATTAATTTGCATCATATAAACTATTTTGAAATTCCTTAATTAAATTCGTAAATATAAATGTAATGCATAGAAAACATATAGAAAAGAAGATTTAATGATTTTTTTTTCCATTCTTTTATAATTTTTGTGTTGAAATATTTTCATATCCATCACAGGTATATCAACATTTTTACAGCTTCTCGCCTTTTCATTGAAGTTGTTAAATTTTATGCTTTCAAGTTTCGAATTGCGGCAATTATTCAGCATTTTATCTATTTCATGCATCTAATAAATAATTTATGAAACAATAAACTACATATCAGCACTATTCTCTAGAATAAAAATTATAGGTATGGAAGCAATTTTCAATTCAACATACATATTTTTCCGTTTTCACCGAAATTTTTTCATCTAATCAACAAATATGATTAAGAAGACGCTATGTTATAATTATTTCCATTAAGCAGCGGATCCCTAGAGATAGTTATTATGAATATCTGAAAAGATGATTTTTACTCAGATAAATTAATATCATAATGAAAAAAATTTATAGAGCTTAAAATTTATTTGTTTTATTTGAATTAAAAATTTATGCACGAAATCATTTTAGAAAGTTAGCATAATGGGATCATTTAATTTCAAGTTGGAATATTAATTTACAATTCAGTTAAATTCTCGAAGCAAATTAATAATCTGTATTATAATGCTTCTATAAATATCTTCCAATAAAAATGGATCAAATCAAATTAAAATAAAGGACGATTAAAAAAAAAAACTGCACTATTTAATTTATGAACTCTTTATTAAAAAAAATAATAATCCAGTAAAAAAATTCCCCCATCCGTTTATGATTAGCTTATAAAAAAAAAAAGGGAAAGATAAAGAAAGCGTCCGTTTCTATTAATTGTATGGTCACGAAAGAAATTAAAAGCACAGAAATTACATCCATGTGACTTGTTTCAAGAATTAAATGAATTAAGTTTATTATATTCTTTGGTATAAAGATCTCGGTGAGATTAAAAGTGCTCCCTTAATTCCATCTCCAAGAGTGTAAAAGATATTTGCTTTTATCTTTAGGATTTTTAAATTATTAATTGACTTTCAAATTATTGAGGCGATAGAGAACTTAAGATATCTAATTAGAAGTTCGATTGTTCCTGAAAGAAATTTCAAATCCTTTCAAATACATTTTTTTTTTTTTTTTTTTTTTTTTTTTTAACACAGCCATCTTTTTTACTTGTTCCTACCCATACATTGCAGAGGAAGTATTGTTTTGGTGTGGTTGAAATTTTCGAACTGAGTTTTTTTTTTTGTTTTTTTTTTTTTTTTAGGTTCCCTGAAATCAGAAATTGATCATTTTGTGGTTGGCCTTTAGTGGTTATGCTATCACCTGTATTAAAAACGTATTAGTAAGAAGTTCAAATTTGGTAAAGATATTAAATATCTGTGCCATAAGACAATATTATTTTTAAAAAAATTACCGAGTTCATGTAAATGTTTGCGGACAGAAATATACAAAAGAATTATAATACATTAAGTCTATGGACAGAATTTCTCGGAATACAGTTTTAACATCTTTAAATTGCATCCAATGTAATGAAATTAATATGTATTATATATTATATACACAAATGTATGTTTCTTACAGAATATGTTATGAAATTAATTCATCATACTTTTACCGGGGGATGGGGGTGTACAAAAGGGTTAGGATATATTAGAGATTATTACCGAAAATTTGTCGAAATGCTTTTCCGATTGTGGTATGCTTTTTTTTTTTTTTTTTTTTACTAAATTTAAGCACACTATGTGATGCATATACACTAAGCGACAAAAAAAAAAAAAAAAAAAAAAAAAAAAAGCCGCACTTGAATATTTTCCTTTTCACCTTCCACAACCGCCAATTTTATCGTTTAAAAAGCAAATTTTCGAACATATTTTATTATGTTGTCCTCCACATACACTTTAGCATTGAGCCCAGTGTTAAAAACAAAATACAATTGTCAGGAAAATTGTAATTTTAAAAATTGTTTCAAAAATGCTAAGAATAAGGTACTTAACGGTGCCACAAAAAGTATTAATTTTTGAATGAAAATCAAAAAAATATTTTAATACGTGAGATGGCAAAATAATTAAATGTTGACGAAATATTGGAAAAAAAGTTTTCAGCAAAATATAAAATTTTTTGGCCGTTTAAACTGGAAATTTGGCTTTAGGCGGTCATATTGCTCATCTAAGCGAAACGACCGTGAGTTAACAAGCCATTGCTTATAAAATCGGTTTGTATTACATTTAGAACATAAAAGACATTCAGAAAATGTGTTTAGCAGCATAATTTCTTTAACTACAGTGCAGCAACTATTAAACAAGGCAGGTTTAAATGACATAAAAATTGAAAAAATCCCATTCTTAGTGAAGAGAATTAGGAAAGCAAGACCTCAAATGGCTAAAAAAAATTAAAAATGATTAGTTAATTATTGGGTTGAGCTGGTTCTCTATGAAGAGTCAAGTTTAACTTATTTCGAGCTAAAGAAAACAAGCAGAACTCACAACGAAAATGTGACCGACTGAATGAATCGCACTTTTAAAACAGTGACACATTCTCCGTACATTATGGTACGGAGATGCATAACTTTTCAAACAGTCGGTCAAATTTTTATGCTCAAAAGATCAATTAACTCGAAATAAAACACAATCTTTAAAGTGGTGTCTGACAGACTATTTTGGAGGTATCTTGGACATTTCCGCAAACAGCATTTCGAAATGATAATGCACCTTACTACCTATGTCTGTGGTAAGTTTATTCACTTCAAATAGTCAAAATTTCCTATCCATTCCCATGAGAACCTATAATTCTGTAAGTAATCATATCCTTTTCACTTTAAGTTAAATCCCACAAAAGATATAGTAGAATTTCTTCTTTACCAGACATGAAAATAGTCCTAATTGCGATCCGCTCGAAAATGTTTCGTCTATAAAAAGGCTGGGGAGAGAGGAGAGGATTCGAAATTTGCCAGCTTACAACTCTGCCAGAACTAGAAAAAATTATTTGTGATATTTGGCACATTAAAATTCCTGAGATTTATATTAAAACATTGTATAATACTATGCCATTTCACATTAAATCAGTAATTCCATATAAATGTGGAATTAACCCAATGCAGAATACATATTTTTAATAAAAAATTACTTAGATCTAACAAATAAATAGTTTTATTTCATATATTAAAATATAATTTCTTTATTTCATATAAAAAATCGTAATAGAATACAAAGTGCATGGTTATTGCATTATCTTTAAAAAGAAAGTTTTATGCAGATTTTTATAAAGTACTTCGTAGAGTGTAATAAAACGAATTATTAAATCGAAAATGTACACATGTATCATTTCATTCCTTTGGTATTATGCAAACAAGACAGTTTTATTTGTTTCAACCATTAATTTTAAAGTTATTGCAAATAAAAAAGGTATAAGTCATTTTTTCTGCAGTGCGGCTTTTTTTTTATTTATTTTTTTTTTTTAGTGTACAATTATTTACGATAAACCCGATATTGAATAATACAATCTCCAGACAAACAAAGCATGCAATAGCTGTCATCTGCACAGAATGGTTCAAATACCAAAGTAATAATTTATATATATATATATATATATATTAATTGTAATTTAAGGAAAAGTAATATGTCCGCCGCGAATGGAAAAAAAAATAGATAACTTTGTTTCAAATTGCTGCAAATCTATGGTTCAAAGGTGTTGATGAGTTCTTTTGAAAGAAAACCATACTGAAAATAAATTTTCAACCCTGTGTGTGTAGGGGGGGGGGGGAGGGGAGGGTTACTTCCAGCTCTATGGGGGAAGCTCTGTAGGATACCTCTGCTCAGAGAAAATAATAAGAAAAAAGAAATAAAAATAACTATGACAACTACTAATCTATATATATATATATATATATATATATATATAAAGCTTAAAATAATTCTTATTAAGTACATTTCTAGGAAATTTTGTCCTGTACTGCCATATTAAAAATGGGATGATAGCGATGATTCTTATATATATATATATAGTGAAGAATTTAATAACGTTATGAAATTTAGCAATTAATAGGTACATGATAATACCAACAACACTGAAATAAAAGTTATTGTACTTCAATTTAAGTGTTAGCACATGTTTTTTTCTATGATTAATTTATAGTATATCGATTAATAGATTAACCCTTTCAGGGGCGGTGGCTAGAGGGTCTATCCACCTACTTTAGAAATTTTTCTCTAGGTGTGCAGTGGCTACTTTTTCTATCCACCTTTATGAAAAGTTAATCTGTACTTCTAAAATTGAAATAGAGACGGCAGCACTACAGTAACTTTAAGCAGGATGTGCCTGTGACTTTTTTAAATGGACAAGTTGCAGGAAAAATTTTTGAAGTTTCTATTATATATTTTTATGAAAAATAATTTTTTATTCAAAAGTATTTGGTAGTGTAAATATACTGTAATGCACCTTTTAAATACAACAGATTTACATATTATCTTAGATCATTAATTTTAGTTTGATTTTTAGGAGCATCTTTTAGGTGGATAGACCCTCTAGCCACCGCGCACATAAGACAGGTTCTGCTGGGGAAAAGAATCTCAATTTCTTTTCCTTTGAGATAAACAAAGAGGGTCTTTTGGGGTTAGTAAACTGTGATAAATATAAATAGTAAGGGATAGCAGAATGTAAAAACAGATGTAAACAAGCGTGGGAGAGCATATTTCTGTGTATGCAATTTGTGAATTGATTATTTCATTACAATATGAAGGTAAGAAATTATGTCTTTTAGTTTATGTACTGAATCAATTTCAAAATTTATTGCACTTACAATATAATTGAATAACTATAATTTTTATTCCTTAAATAGTGAATAATTTTTTCTTATTACTAATGCATAGAGGTTTCTAAACAAATTTTAAACAGCCCATATATGTGTGTGTATATATATATATATATAATAAATCATTAAAAAAGGATAAAGAAGCATTATAATTTAAGTAACAATTAATTATTGTTACATTGTATTATTATAATTACATTTTCAAGGCATAGTTTCAATTTTTATTCCTTAAATATATAAATATTTATTTCCAACGAAAATTAAGGTACATGACGTATGTGCGCAGTGGCTAGAACGTCTAGCCACCACCCACAAAAAAATCCCCACATGCTGAATTTTTTTCTTCATCAAATATGACTTGTAGGGGATGTTTACTTTATGATGTATATATATTTAAAACGAAATTCAATCATTTTTACTTAGTGCCCCTGAAAGGGTTAATTCATTTTAAATTACTTAGGCAAATGTTAGCAATTAGAACCATAAAACTAAGTCCAGCAAGCTGGGATTTTTATCATGCGAAATTCAAGAAAGTTATCAAACGGAAACCAATAATTTTATAAAAATATGAAAAGAAGATAACTAGAAAGGAGAACTAGATTTGGAAATGCTCAAAAATAGAAGGATTGACATTTCAGGGAGCATGTCCTTCTACCAGCAGAAAGATCGCAAGATTTCGGAAAAATGCATTGCTAATTGAACCCAAAAATAGAGTTCATGTTCCTATCTTGCAACAAAACCCAAATCTAAAAAAGAACGAATTAAATTTTAACAAATCATTAACACAACCCAATAATGAATCACGATAGAAAAATGATATTTATCACATGTCATTCAGACTCCAAACTCAGAGAGAAATATGTAAAGAGTGGCTAACAGAACTATTCTAATAAGAAAAATTGATATCGAGACCAAACCCGATTAATCGATAAAGGTTCTAAAAATGAGCAAGTTCATTAATAATTAAATTCACTATTTTAATGTATTTTATTGTAATAATTCTTAAATCTTTAAAACTTTCAATAATTGCAGTTTGATGACATCTTTCAGTTATACATTGTTTTCTTTTAAATTTCTCCGCATTAGGGGAAAATAGATGAGCATTATAATTCAAATCAGGAGAATTTTGATAAAACAGGTTTATTTTATTTTTGTTTATATTTATATATTTCTTTAAGAAAAGATTTTTTTTTTTTTTTTCAATTGTTTAGTTTTAAATCCTTTAATTTAATCGTGAGATAATAATATATATATATATATATATATATATATATATATATATATATATATATTAATGACGTATCATTTGCTGCTTGAACATTGACCGGGGACATTTGTGAAGTGACACCAATAAGTGGCCGTTACTACCCGTAACATGGACAACGCAGGGTGAAGCATTCATGTCTTTTCCGGGATACGAATCCGGTCCCTACCGTGCAGGAGTGAGAGACGATTACCACCAAACCGCATATATATATATATATAGAAATACATTAATATAATCAGTGCAAAAATGTTTTTATGAAATTTAAAGATGACTCAACTTCAGTATCAAAACAATTCCTCGGATCACAAGCTGAGACTACCCATATCAAATCAAAGAATAATTAAAGAAAAATCGAAATAAATATTGGAAATTGGAATGAGAAAAAAAGCATTATTTGCATTCTAACGTTGTCAAGGGCCTGGTAGAATGCAAATATGCTAAAATATGGATGTTTTTCTGTAACAAAGAAAGCAAAAGCTAAGAATTTCTTTGTTCGCAGGCCCGAAACACCCATAGAAAATCCATTAAAGAAGAAGATAAAAATAAAACTATAACCTAATATGACCTAATATGACAATCCAAAACCATATAAAATTAAGATTAAAATAAAAATACAAAAATTCAACTTACTGAATAAAATATTTGATATGAACACAACTCAAAAAAGAAATAGACATAGTCAATACAGAAAAACGAAGATCATAATAAAACGACGATCATAATAAAACCTTTACCTAAATATGAAAAACCATAACCATTTAAATGTAAGATTAAAATAAACCCCATAAAATTGTAGAAGAATAAGATTACTTTAACCTTTCTAAATGAAATTGAAGCAATAAACGTCGCACATGTAAAAATGTAACAATCAGTTAGCAGTTAGATCCACAGTTAATTAGTTCAAAATAGCATTGACCATGGAGTAATTTTTAGGATTCACAGTGGAATTCATGTAGGGTAAGGATTCAAATCCTTGAAATAATCAGATGATGATTCCTAATATTGAATCATGAATAGTGCTGCCATCTGGAGTAATCAGATGAAAATAATGGAAAAATACAATCAAATAAATTTAGGATTCAAATAATCAATGTATTTGATTGAAAACCAAAAAATAATACCTAATATTTAGACGTAAATTTAAAATTTGAATAAAATTTATGAGGAGAAAAAAAAAAAAAAAATAATAATAATAATAATAATAATAAATAAATAAATAAATAATTAAAAGAATTTTTTTATTAAGTGTTTGGGATAGCCATTAATTAATGCTAAATTTTTAAAGAATCGAAATTGTAATTTTTGATGTTTATCAGACACTAAATATTTGATCCTTAGATTAAAATTAAGAAGAATATTGACAAATACAGATTTATGTAAGTATGTTTTAAAGTTAGTGAAAAAATTTACCTTAAAGGGGAAATCTTTCTTTTTATCGTATAAGTCAAATTCTAATTGGGCATTACTATTAAGAATAATTTTTAAATCTAAGAAATTAATGACACTAGAATCCAAATCAGTACTACTTAGAGACAGATTTTCAGGATATTTGACAGGTAAGTCTAGGTTGGTGTGATTTTTATCCAAATATAATATAATTATATCATCTATGTATCGTAATAATTTAAAGTTAGTACACTCAATGTCACGCTCATAATAATATAAGTATAGATCAGCTAATATGCTAGAAGCAATTCCACCTTGTGGCAATCCTAAACGTTGTTTATATAAATAATTATTGAATAAAATATAGTTATGGAAAAGGATAAACCTAGTCAGAGTTTTAAAGGCTGAAGGAGTTATGCTAACATTTAGATTTAAATACTGCAAATTTTCTACAAAAAGTTTATTTATAATATCAAACATATCTTTAATATCAATATTATTAAAAAGATCATTGAAATCAAAAGTTTTTATACCAGTAATATCAGTAAGATTTTTAATTTTATTTTTGAGTTGAAAACTATTTTTAAGAAAAAAATTACACTTGTTAGAAACAATATAACTATGTAATTTTTTAAGGATATTCAATAACATAATATTAGCATTAGAAGTATAGGCATTGCAGGCAACAGTAACAGTACGAAATTTAATAGGATCATTATGAAATTTTGGAATTACAACTAAATAAGGATAATTGTAGTTATTACATTTAGTTTTTATCAACTTATAATAATTAAATATATGCCTATTTTTAATTTCGATACTGTCATTAATCTTAAGAAAAATATTACTAGTATCCATAGTATCAAAAAGAAGTTGTTTATAATACTTTTTGCAAATAATTGCATAGTTATTAGCCGCCTTGTCAACATAAGTAATAATAAATTTAGACTGTAAGTCTAGAATTGCTGAATGAATTTCTTTGAAATCATAGTACTTGATATTAGAAAGATGGTGCATATTATAAACTAAATCAAGTTTAAATTTCTCCAATAACTTAAATTTCCACTCATTAAAAAATTCCACTGGTTTATTATAATCAATAGCAATTTTGTATATAAAGAGATCCAAGTCTAAATTAAATTGAGTAATGATATCAATAAATTTGAATTTTGAGGGCATCCGAAATTTAGTACCATACTTCATCAAAGATCTAAGAGTAAGATTTTCCACAATATTGATATCACCAGTAATAATATGACCATGAGAAGTATTGAAAAAAGATTTATATTTGGAATCAGAACAATAGCATGGAGGCTGATCATTAGAAGTAAGAAATTTAGCAAATTTATTGTAGTTAAATATTTTTCTGCCTAAAGTAATATTGTATTTAAAAGTTTTTTGAATGAGGAAGTTTTTGATGGGAAAAGGATTGGATGGATCATTAAGTAAATAGTGAATATGAAGTTTATTAAAAACCAGATGAGAAAAATTTATCACCAAGAGAGAGTTATTTATTTTTTGACCAGACTTTAAATCAAGTTTAATATTAAAACACTCAGCCCTATAGTGTAAAATATCAAAGAATACATCACTGAAGTGTGAATCAAAAGAATGAGAATGGAATACTTTAAAATATTTAAGAAGATACTTCTTTTTTATTCCAAAAATAAAATTACGTATAACTTTCCAATTATAAGACTGAAGAAAAATACTTTCTAAGGATTTGAGATTTTGTAATATATATGAAATGTCCAGATATTGGGAAGACGACCTAGAAGATCCCCTAGAAGTTCTAGTAGTCTTTTTATATAAAGAGTGATTTAGAGTTTTATAAATATTACTGTAAAATTCAATTTTTGAAACGTTGGAATAAACAATATGTTGTTTATTATAAACATTAGAATTTAAACCAAAAGGATAGATAGTATTCAGTGATTTAATATATTGTGATTCAAGTAAGAGACGTTCATTCAAATTCTTCTTAAAATTAAGAATTTTCACAGTAATATTATTAAAGTCATGTTGATATATATATATATATATTAGGGCTGTGCCGATTAATCGATTAATCGGTTCGGTTAATCGATCAATGCTTAGTCCCGATCAATTTTTTTAATCGAGTTAATCGGATCGATTAATTCGATTAAATATTTCAAAATCCGATTGAAATTTTCAAACTACGAATTAAAGTAAAAATATTGTTATGCCTACAAAATATTTTTTCACATATTTTGCTAACAAACATTCTAAGAAACATCCATCAAATAATGAAAAAGCAAAAAAATAAAATAATAAAAAATAAAATAAATAAATAAATAAAAGTAAAACCTCTTAAAAGAAGTTGTTGCACTTTTGTTGATAGAGAAAAGGGGGAGGACAGTTATTAAACAAAATGCCGCTTCATGTGCATGCTGGAGCAATACCACCTGTCTGTAGCCTTCTACAGAAAGTGTTGGCTAGGGTAATAGTATTCTCAGAAACAAGAAGCTTTCAAAAAAAAATAGAAATTGGAATACATTGAGATTTCTACGATCCCTCTGATGGGGGAAATGTCAACAGAGTTTCACAGTATCTTCAAGCGTTTATTGTCTGTTCAGAATTGCTGATAGTAACTATTGAAGTAGAAACAGAAAATAACATTCTGTGTTCTAGTCCGAAGTGACAAAGAAGAACTAAAATATAAGAATTTGAGATTTTTATGATAATGATATGGAATTTTGAGAATTCATTTAAAAATAGTGACAAGCGAAATGGACAAGGCCTGCAGATATAAAACTAAAATATGTGTAAACTCATTTAATGTTTCTTTCAAAATGAATCGAAAAATTAATTTATTAATAAATAAATAAATAAATAAAATTGAATAAGTGAAAATATTTGTATAAAATTAACACTTAAAGTCACCAATTATTACTCTAAAAATTGATTTAAATTTCAGTTATGAAACAGATATAATTGATTAGACAAAAATTTTTTGGGAAAAAAAAAAAAAAAAAAAAAAAAAAAAAATCAGTCAAACTTATGAATTATATATATATATATACAATATTAGAGTTTTATTCATTATTGAAGTAAAATTATATAAAGAAAAATTAAAACCGATTAAAAATCCAATTAATCGATTAATGAACTACGATTAACCCAGTTAAAACTCTTAATCGATTCCCATCCCTAATATATATATATAAGAAAGTAAAAAAAAAAATCCTTTTTTATCAATTTGCCTGTAGCTACTTTTATGTACAGACCTACCATTTTATCTCTGAAAAAGCTTGACATCCTTTTCCCCCCAATCTATCTGAAAATGTGTGTTATTTACATTAAACACTGCACAAACAATTTAAAAAAAAATTAAAATGTATAAAGATAAATTTGTTTGGCTACCCAAGACAGCAGTTTTAAATGTTTTGTGTAATTGGAAATATGTGTCTGAGACAAATGGTTGCAGATATAAAAACCTTCTACAACTTTGTTTCGTCCCATGTAAAGTATCTTATATATTACAGATGCGATTTTTATTATAATATAAAATGTATAATCTACATAAAAGTCTTTAAATGTTACTTAGAAGAAAGGAGAACAATTATGTATCCCAACATTAAATCTGGAAATTATAACTCTTTAAAAAAATTCTTTAAAAAAAAATAAATAAGTGAAGTAAAATATTTATATATTTTTGATAGTCTTATTTTTTAGTGGGAAGTGATTTTTTATTACATGGAAGGGATTTTTTTTTTCTCTTAACAATTTTGGCATTTATTCAACTGACCTTGTAATTTCATACGTACGAATGAAGAAAGTAGATATATATACGTATACAAAAGTCATCAAACTGTTGTTTTATTTTATTTTATTTCCTTTTTTGACAATTTTTCGATTTTCTAAAAAAAATAACGGGCGAAATGATCTGGAACTTGAAACCTGCAAAAAACATTTAAAACTAATATTTTCTACTATTGATTAGTCCTGAGTGCAATTAGGGGACCAACCACAAAGGGAAGAAAAGCACAAATACTTTGGATCGACCTGTACCAAAAAAGCTACAAATGATTTATAACTTTAACACATTGTTACACATACAGTGTACAATATTTGTATGTTTCTACTTTCCGAACATACGAGTACATATGTAAGAAAAGTATTGTAATCATGTCAAAAATCTGACTTTGAAATTTTGGTGTTTCTTTACGTTTTGAGGTGCCCTGAGTTAATTTTTATTATTTTTAGGATAATGTATGTATGTGTGTGTATGTGTATGTATGCGTATGAATGGAAACGGTAGGGCCTAAGCGCCATGTTCGATTGAGCTGAGAGTTGGTACGTTACGCATGTTATAGAAATATCACCATAGCACAAACCCTATTGATTTTGGGGAATCGAGGACTTATCATTTTTTTAAAGGGACGCAAAGAAAAATTCTTTATCATTATGGCCTATAGGCCCAAACTTATTAAAGTGCGATAGCGTCTAAACGCCTTATTTGCCTGAGTTGAAAATTTATATACATATAAGTCACAGTCAGTACAACTGTAATAGATTTTGGTGAATCTATCACTTACAGTTTTTTTACAAAGACATAGGAAAATTTCTTTATTATTATGGTCTATAGGTCCAAATTTTTAAAGTGTAATAGCATCTAAACGCGCTCTTTCATTTAGCTGAAAATTTATACATATATTCCAGGTCTTAGTCGCACAAATTGTATAGATTTTGGTGAATCTAGCTCTTAGCGACCCAAAGAATTATTCTTTGTTATCATGGCCTATAGGCCCAAATATTTTTAATTGCGATACAGTCTGAACGCTTTTTTTGATTGAGCTGAAAATTTATACCCATATTATAGGTTCTCGTCGCACGAATTGTATAGCTTTTCGTGAATCTAGATATATTTTTACAGGGACACAACAAAAGTTCTTTATCACTATGATCGATGGGCTCAAATTATTTAAAGTGCAATAGCGAAAACTTAAACAATGAAGAAAAATACTCAAACACCCTATTATAATTCCCCCCCCCTTTTTTTTTTTTTTGGTGGTGGTGGGGGGGGGGGATTGCATAATTATTTAAGCATATATATATATATATATATATTCTTCACAAACTATTAATTTTTCTATGAAGTTTTTTGCTTATACCTACAACGTATTTCCAAAAAAATTTACAAAGCTTTCAGAAAAATTAACAAAACATCAGAGAAACATTATTCTGAAGCATAAAATTTACACGTATAATATTCGCTGAGGTATGAGTATTTATAGTAAATATATTTTTTTACCGCGCATTCGCGAAAGATTAAAAGAAAAAAAAATGCATAGGTTAAAAGCTAGATATATTGGACAACTTTTGTCAAAAATTCATTTGAATAGAGTAAAAATTAAGCAGATTGTTGATAAAAGAACAAACTAGATTTTAGGTATTTTTCAGAGTTGAAATTTCTTAAGAGCCTTCTCACATGCGCGTATTTAATTCAAAGATTATTTTAATTATTTCAATCACGTTGGAAAAGTTTTTTTTTTTTTTTTTTTTTTTTTTGTGTGAAAAACTCTTTATGAGCTCACAAATCTGAGCAAATAAATAAAAATATGTTAGAGTTACAAGATTATATTTAGAGTTAAAGATTTTTTCACAAAAAAGAACTTTTGCAACGTGGTTGAAATATCGGATTTTCAAATAAATTACGCAACATATGAAATCTCACTTTGAAATGTCAACTCTGGAAAATACCTAAAATCTAACTCGTTCTTTTGCCGACAATTTTCTTAATTTTTACTCTATTCAAATGAACTGTTGACAAAATTTGCCATTGTATATCTAGCTTTCAACCTATGTAATAAAAATTGTAGTATCGTTCGCGAATTCACAGTAAAAAAATGTTTATTATAAATGTTCATACTGAACGAATATTATACGCGTGTAAATTTTATGTTCCAGAATAATGTTTGTCTATTGTTTTGTCAATTTTTCTGCAGGCGTTGTCAATTTTAATGAAATCCGTTCTAGTTATGTTCAAGTTATAAGCAAAAAGCTTGAGAAAAAAAATTAATAATTTTTGAAAAAAAATATTATATCTGTCTGAATAATTGTACAATTCCCAGCACAAAATATACACAAATGTTTAACACAGTATGTGCAACTAGGTATTAAAGTTACAAGTCATTTGTAGTTTTTTATAATACAGGGTGACCCAAAGTATTTGCGCTTTTCTTCAATTTGTGATTGACGCCCTAATTGCACACTGGACTAAATCGATAGTGGAAAATATGAGTTTTTAAATGTTTCATGCATGTCTCACGTTTCAGACCATTTCATCTAGTATTTTTGTAGAAAATCGAAAAAATATATATTTATTTATAAACTGGAAAAGCCCCGGTTCGTGAACGAACCGAATTCCGAATGCGGGAAGAATTTCAAAATCAAACTCGAAATGTACAAAACTCGGCCTGATGCTTCCTGCGTGCCAATCCATCTCATCCAAGGTAGAAAATGAGAGAGAGCAAACAAAAGAGATCCACACTTTAAAAATCAATAAAGATAGCATCAATCTGCGCTTACACAAAAATGTGATTATTCGTACGGACATATACGGATTAAGTATACGGATTATACTTAAAATTCAAAAGCACAAGCTGTAAAACAAAATGTAACCAACATACTTGCTTCTCTTTAAACATTATCTTATAAACATTTCCTTTATTCTATTTCTTTAATTCTATTTTTTTTTTTTTTTTTTATCTATTTCCTATAAACATTTTATACAGATGTCACATGCATCACATAAACTCTTAATTTTACGCTCTTTTAAAGATAGCACGTGATCATATTTTTAGATAAAAATTAAAACATTAAATTCATTTAATAACTTTTTATTTTTTGTTCAACATGTGATCTTTTACTCGGTGCGTCCGTGCACAGAGTCCAAGGAAATCTCTTAGCCATTTATATATATATAGATGGGCATTACTAATTTATGCATTGGGATATGCTGATTTTTTTTAAATATCAAAATTTTAAAGTTCTTTTATACTATTTGACGATTGGCCTTTTCTTTCTTTCTTTTTTAAATCACATTTGAAAAATAGGTGTTTTAACTTTGAAAATATGCACTCCTTCTCATATTTATAAGGACACTTTATGTTTTAAAATAACTAACGTAAAAATAATTGTGAAGAAGATTATACTAAGTGCACTTAATATATCTAGTATTCTAAAAACCAAAACTGCTATAAATTTTTTAATATGAAACAAAGTTAATAAAAAATAATGCAAAAAAAAATTTTCTTCACGTTTTTAGATGTTCATAATTATAGGGACAATCAAGATTTTTTCGTTTTATTTAACCTACCAGCGGAAAAATTACAGTTGACATGCGAATTTGTTAACTACTGGGCTAGATTAATTCATATATAACCCAGACAGCACGTCGCCTCCCCAGGATATCTTCAAGATGTCTTCTGGATGACAAGACATCCCAGAAACGTCCTTAAGATGTACTGTGGATAAGTTAAGCCTAACTGTGCTGTTAGGGAAGTCTTCAATTTTTCTTGGACGGACATTACTGATAATTACTCGAAAAAAAGAACGTTCCTGTAGCGAAGTATGATAAATGTGTTTTCTAAGTGGAAGGATAATTTCAATCCACCGAATTTCTAATGAAATTCCAAGATCTAAAATTGCTGAAGGAAATGTGATCAAACGTTGAACTGCTGGTTCGATAGGAGAGAGATCTGATGAAAAATCAGAGTTTTTTTAAAGAGATCGAAGACTCATAATTCCTCTTATTGTTCTACTCATAATGACTGCTGCTGAATTTGCTCGTAATTTTTAACGAAAGGTTGGGGTCCACATTTATGCATGTTTAAAATAATTAATAATATGTTAAAATGAATAAAAAACCTGTAATAATCAATAAGCATTTAATGGGGATAAGAACGTCTGTGTTAAAGTTGAATAAAGACAATATTAAATGGTAAAATGTTGCATTTTCGGATGAAAAACATTTTATTCTTGATTAATCAAATGCTTTTAACAGTTATTGGCACGATCTGAAGATAGCGAAAGACAGAGCAAATTTTTTAAAGGCAGATATGAGTCGGGCATTTTAAAGGTGGATCTATGGTGCTCTGGGGAGCTGTTTCTACTGAAGGCAGAATTAATTGAGTAATTTTTTTCTATTATTATGAACATCAAGAGAATATTCGCAAATTTTAAACGTGGAATTCTCAGATTTTTGTTAGATTTTGGGGTGGTAATAATATTTTTTTCAAGAAGACTTACATTTTTGCTCTACTTCTAGAGCAGCAGGAAATAGTTTGAAGAAAGAAACTTCTGTATTATTGCCTTTCCCGTGGCCGAAAAGTTGAAAAAACCTTAACTTATCATATTAGAAAAGTGCATGCAAGTGAAAAGCAATTTTAAATAGTTTAAATGTATTCAGGATATCATCTATGCTGTATGAAATGGTATTGAAACTGAATATTAAAAAAAAAAATGTATGTATATATATATATATATGTATATATATATATATATATATGTATATATATATATATATATATGTATATATATATATATATATATGTATATATATATATATATATATGTATATATATATATATATATATGTACCAGAGAGAATGTCTAACTGCTTCACTCTAAAAAGAGACCCCATAAAATATTAATTTACAAAATAACTGAAAACAAATTACTAAGATTTGAGCTCTCCTTATAATTGTGAACACCTGAAAAATCATCTTTTTGACCGTCTTTAAAGTTTTTTAAGATAGAAAAACAATAAAACTTTTTAAATATAGTCTATTAATGAAATTCAAATTAATAAAAAATATATTTGTTTAAATAATAGTGTTCAGTGTTTAGTTAATATAGAAAAACGGGTGACCTTATAATTATGAGAACCAGTGTATATGCAGCAGTTTATAAATATAAAATAGTAATTTTACAAATTATTTTTTACATAAACCTCAATACCTCAACACCATTCTTGCAAATTCTTATGTAAAATGACCTGCCTGAATCCGAATATGACGCACATTTTGCCCTATAACCCACCGCTTTTTAGGGACGGCCCCCTATTTTTATCACTTTTCGGTAATTTTATGACTATAAATTGGATTTTAAGGGGGTGGGAGGATTATTTTAACTGTTAAATATTTTCTGAGGGGCTACAGAGTTGAAAAATTCTAAAACATGAACATTTGCGGCAAGGGGAAAATTTAGGGAGGGATTTGCCACTGAAATTATGTATTACATTTCTTATATTTTTTTTAATCTATTATTAATACTACTTATTAAACATTATATATATATATATATATATATATTTTTTTTTTTTTTTTTTTTTAAGTGTTAAACTAATTCTTTTTCATTCTCTAAATCAAATTCATGGCCATAAAATTACCAAGCAGTGATGAAAATTGGGGAAGGTTGTGGTGTCCCGAGAAAACGGTGGATGACTGGGCAAAATGGTAGTCATATTTGGATTCAGGAGATCATTTTACATATGAATCAGCTATAATGGTATCAGAGCTCTAACTTTTTTTTTTTTTTCTGCTAGAGGCCTATTTCAGTCGGTGCAGCGTTGTCGAATTTTTATACGTCACTCTTAATAGTGCTAAGGGCCTATTTCAGTCGGTTTATTGAATGGGGATTTATTGAATGAAGTCCCCCCAAGGCACAACTTTGACATGAGTCCCCCCCCCAGGCCCAACTTTGACATGAGTCCCCCCCAAGGTACAACTTTGACATGAGTCCCCCCAAGGCCCAACTTTGACATGAGTCCCCCCCCCAGGCCCAACTTTGACATGAGTCCCCCCAAGGCCCAACTTTGACATGAGTCCCCCCAAGGTACAATTTTGACATGAGTCCCCCCCAAGGCACACCTTTGACATGAGTCCCCCCCAAGGCACACCTCCTCCTCATTGGGAAAAAGAGAAAAAACGTTGTTTTGCGACTATAAGACAGTTTGGACTTCCAACGTTATTTGTTACAGTATCTGCAGCTGAAACACATTGGTTTGATTTAATGAAAACTTTATCATGGAATTTAGATCGTCACGAATTAACTAAAGAAGAATTTGTCGATATCAACAAGTTTAGCAGTAGGCCTCTGGCACTAAATTAAAATCTGTCAATGTCAGATTTTCATGTTTTAAATAATGAAATAATGTCGTGTCTGTATATATATTTTTTTTTTTTTTTTTTTCAGTGCAATGTAATCAGCCATTTTAATAATCAGCCTAAACGAGGTAGCATTGATTTAGATGGAAAAATATTACTTTATCAGAAGCTCCTTCAACCCAACCTGTAAATTTTTACTGGCGAGCTAAGTAATACCTTGAATTACTTAAATATTTAAATAAAGAATAAACTACAGTTCCATAAATTGCATTTACTTTTCATTTAAATTAAATAACTTCGCTTTCGATATATTTAAATATATTTAATAAACCAAATCTCCAAGTCTATTCTAACTTGAAATAATGATGGTTCATAAAAAGCTTTAAAATTTCAAAATCATTTTTCTACGTTCATAATCAAAAGAAAAAAAAAAAACACTAAATCAAATTGTCCTACACCAAAAATGGAAGAACGGCTGCACTCTTTAAACCACAACTAAAATATTAAACCCTTAAAAATATTCATGTAACAATTTATTCCGACGGAAAACAATCAAAAAACTCGACAGCTTATTTCTTTACACATAAATTGTAATCTATTTTGATAGTCCTATCTCCCGGTAGGGATTTTGAATCTACGTAAAAGGGATTCTTTCTAAAAATATGTATATGCTTCTTCTGACGTTCCTTCAACGCAATCTGTAAATTCGTATTTATGGTTGAAGGGGACGCGACGTCTTGAATTTTAAAATATAAATATACCATAGATCATGCGGATGTGCAAAAAAATAAAGTTCTATATGCATTAAGTACTTACACTTTTGCTTCTTTAAAATCATTCTATAAATCAACTGTAAAAATAAAATTATTCTATTTAAGATAACTATTTAAGATAAAGAGTCAACTATTAACTATTTAAGATGAGTAGTCAAACAATAAATTGAGAGCTAAATTTGACAGTTGAACAACAAAATTGTAAATTAAATAATAGTAACAAATTTGTATGAATTTCATACTAAGTATATATATACCGGGTGATCCAAAAGTCAGGACAAACTTTAAAAATGAATAATTCGAAAACGAATCAAGATACAAAGATACGGTTTGCACTAAACGGATGAAAAAGAAACCGGGTTTTGTGTGGCAAAGGAAAAAAATTAGTTCTGTTGGCGACCAACAGATGGCGCTATAGTGTTTTATTTCACCAAAAGATGATTTACAAATGAAAAAAAAAATGTTGACAACTTACCAGTCAGCTTAATTAGTACTCCAGTACAGTTAATTAGTACTACTACAGTAACTGTTCAATGTCCATCATTCAGAAGTACAGCTGTGAGATGATTCACCACATCGTTCACAGCATTTAGTAGCATTTCTTGCGTTATGGCAGACACATTTTTGGCGGATGGCATCTTTCAGTGCTGCTAGTGATGCCGGTTGGTCGCGGTACACTTTTGACTTCCAAGAATCCCCACAGCCAAAAGTCACAGGGTGTCAGATCGGGAGATCTTGGAGGCCATGCGTGATTAAAGTAGCGACTGAGAATGCGATATTTCGATGCATATAAGCGTCGACTACCATTACCTGCTGTAGTTGTTCCTTTTTATATCGTTTGTTGCTTTGCATAATCCTACATCAGAAATACGACAGCGCCATCTGTTGGTCGCCAACAGAACTATTTTTTTTTTCTTTGCCACACAAAACCCGGCTTCTTTTCCATCCGTTTGGTGCAAACCGTATCTTTGTATCTTGATTCGTTTTCGAATTATTCATTTTTAAAGTTTGTCCTGACTTTTGGATCACCCTGTATATATATATAAATATATTGTTACAACGGATTATGTCTTCCCCCCTCCCTGCCTGAAGCCCACCAGCGGCCAAGTGGCTCTGCACTCAAAACTGGTAGATAGGAAGTGCCAGGTTCGATCCCAGATCGCGCTCATTGACCTAGTCATTCAGAGTTTTCCGTGGTTTTCTCTGAAACTCACGTAAATACGGGCTAGGATCTCTTAGAAAGATGCCTACGCAGGGTATTCCCTACCTGTGACCCTAGCGTAATCAATCGGCCTTAAAACCCACAATCAACCAACCAACCAACCCGCTGCCTGAATTGTCCTGCTGCAATGAAAGTAATTTTACAAACAAAGTGAAAATAAAGGGGTAGCCTTTCACTTTCAGTGAGGTCAGCCTTGGCGACAAATTTGTTGACTTGGTTAACAAATTTGACAAAAAATAGTATTTTAGAGTTCTCGAAGATTCAAAGCTATACTATGCACGGGGGCTGAGATCTAAAACTATTCGTGGGCTTCAGAATAAAAGTATTGCCTAATCCCATCGTAAAAGGTATACATAGAATTCGGTGGATTTCTGCGGAGAGAGTGTGTAGTCACTGCGATTAAGAATTGTTCAGAAACCTAATCTGAGCAACTGAACTTCTTCGTGAGCTAGAGAAAATTTTTGTTCTCAAGTATTTTAGATTATTTGCTTACTCTTATGGAACAAGTGATTGTTTTCTTGAATTGTTGCAGAACATTCGTCGAAAAGTGACTTTTGCGCTTTCGAGTATTAGCTTCATTGGATTGCTGCTAGAATATTCGATAAAATAACAGTACTATTGGAGAACATTCGTTGTAATCACAGATTTGTTGTATTGGTTCGAGGAGTTACATTGAATAAAGAGCATTCATCGACTGGAACCTGCCACCTGCCTGTTTCTATATAAACTACTTTCTCACATAAGAAAGTCGACAAGTTCATACTTGTCAACATCCTCATTCTTATTCCATAGTATTGTTAATCCGGCCTTTTTATTCACACCAGTATTTTTTTTAGAGTACAATTCTTCTTATTTAATCGTAATTGCATTTGGAGACTACAGAGGCTGTTCGCACATTTTTTAGACGATTTTATTTCGCAGTAAGAAAAAATCGTTTGCATGGAGAATTTTATTTTCACAACAGTTATATTTTTGGAAGTTTTATTTATCTTCTGATATTTAGAATTTTTGTTTAGATGCAAAAATGCGCTTTTAAAATGGCAGTGGATGGAAGGATAGGTTTCCGCTCTTTCCAAAGATAGTTTTTAGTGAAATTTTTATGAAAAGAATTTATCAGGAGAAAAATGAAAAAATGTTGCAACAACAGATAAATCTTGGGTCTATTTAAGTGGTTGCAATTAAAAAAAAAGGCAATTTATTATCACAAAAGTGGAGAAAAAAAAAATTTGCTACATGGCTCAAAGCATCAAAAGAAAGTTTTTCTAAAGGATTTATGATTGCCACTGGTTTTTCATACAAGCGCAAGATAAAAGCAAAAAAATGTGACAAAAATGTCAAAATCAACTCTAAATACTCTCAAGAACATATTTTAATTCCAATTTTTAAAAATGAAAATCCAGATCTTTATCCACAATGCTATCAATCCGTTGAACTGTATCAAGACAAAACAAGCAGTTACACATCACAATCCGCAATTGCTTTTCTAGAAAAAAATGGAACAAAAACGGGAATTAAAACCATACCCTTCACTGACATTCCTGCTAAATCTTCTGATGTATCACTGTTGGATTTTTGTGTTTTTCGACTCTTAAAATCAACATTATCCAAACACCGACCTACAACGCTTTGTGGACTCTGGAAAACCGTTCAAGAGAAGTAGAAAAATATACCTCTTCCGATATTATAAAAAGCATTATTATCATAGAAATTATGATGTAGAATGTTAGTTAAGAACAAGGGCTATCAAACTGAACAAATAAAACTCGAAATATGAGTGAAATTGCTTCAGTACACTCCATCAAAATCGTCTAAAAAATGTGCGAACAGCCTCTGTATAACATTCCAAATTTTCTGTTGTGAGGAAAAGGGCAGAACTAACAGTACTATGGAATATTAATTAGGATGTTGGCAGGTATGCAAGTTTTTCGCAACGATATACATGTATATAAATCTTTATACACAGTGGTCATATTTAAACTGACAGTCTTACAGTGTTATGTAGTGGCGATCTAATTGCAAGAATGGCACTAAAGTTTGTAGGACGATTAAACAAGACAAGAGACGAAGAATTTCGGGAAAGAAAAAAGAAAGGAAGAAAAAGAAAATGCTTCAAAAATTACCATTAGGAGAATACGAAGAAAAGAGAATTTTAAAAAATGCATAAATTATTTTTGTAAAAAAATAAAATCGACTCCGAAAAGCAACAATCATTCAAACAACTGAAAATAAAATTAAACTCGGCATAAAATGAAATTGTAAATTGTGCCTAAAAGTATAAAATAAACTCCTTCGCCAAACAATATATGCAGTACAATGTAGTCGGCTCAAAGTCAAATAAAAGTTGATACTCTTTTTACAGATTTGTTTTTAGATCGATAGCTACAATGCTGTTGTGTCTCGAATGATCTACCTTTGTAGTTTCTGTTATTATTTTATCACAAAATAGAATTGGTCCATTAATAACATCTATATAGAACAGTGAACATCCTTCGCAATTCGGTATTTATGTCTCTATGAAGTTACTAGAGTTTTCTTTGAAACTTTTTCAGCTTACGAAATCTTAATTGTTTATTTGAATCAAAGTAGTTTTTGACTGTGCTTTGCAGATGCGAAATAGAGATGTATATTTTGAATAGAGTTTGATTTTTGTATTGAATACGTACCGATTTTTTATTTAGTTTTACGCCGGCTGGCGAAGGAATTAATTTTATACTTTTAGAAGCAATTCACAATTTCATTTTATGACAATTTTCATTTTATTTTAAGTTGTTTGAATGATAGTTACTTTTTAGAGTCGGCTCTATATAGTTTTTTATTTTTATTTTTTTTTAACAAAACGATTTTATTACTTTCTTCTATATTCAATAGAAGAAAATACTGGATTCGTAAAAATTTTCGACTTCCAGTTTTCGGTAGATTTACACGGTTTGAGGGGTCCAGAACACTATTTGACCATTTTTAGAAAATGTCTGTATGTCTATGTGTGTGTGTGTGAGAGAGAGAGAGACAAATATTTGTGGAGACCGTATCTCAGAAACTACTGCACAGAATTGCATATAATTTTATATGTAGATGCACCTTGACCTAAATTAGTCCCTATCAACTTTTGGTGTCACACGCTCAACAGGTCGTGATGGTGCTGCTATGCAGCGATTTTCAAAATTTAAGGGAAAGTTATAGCTTAGGAACTACTGCACAAAAATGCATATAAAATCATATATATATGCAACTTGCTATAAATTAGTGCCTACCAAATTTTGGTGTCAACAGCTCAATAGGTGGCGCTTCTATGCAGTGATTTCTACTGTTTAAGAAGAGGCTATATCTCAGGTAAAACTGCGTAAAAATGCATATAAATATATATGTAGATGCATCTTGACATTAGTGTCTATTAATTTTCGGGGTCAACTGCTCAACATGTGGCGCTGCTGTGCAGAGATTTTCATTATTTAAGAAAGGGTTATACCTCAGGAACTACTGCGCAAAATTGTATAAAAATTTATACGTGGTGGCACCTTGAAATAAGTTACTGTGAATGAACTTTTGGTACTAATTGCTCAACAGGTGGCGCTTCTGTACAGCGATTTCCTAAGTTTAAAAAAAAGACTATATTTAAGGTTCTAATGCGTATAATCAAACAACACTTGATATGGGAGAAAGCCATTATGAGACATTATGCCAATTCAGTTTGGATGAATATCTACTTATAGGTTGCGCTACTATAGTGCAGTTTTTCCCGAGAACGGGAATGCTATATTTCAACTTCTATGGCATTTAACTATACGAAACTTGTGAGGTAACCATTATGAAAACGCATTTTTTAAGATGTTAGTTTAACTATGTTTCTTAGTGTTAGTTTCCTCTAAGAGGAAAATCGCCTGCATTCATCATGGTAGATAATTTTAATGAAGAATAGTTTTTGTAAATTATTTGAACTGAGTGAATTTATACAGGAAAATATAGAAGAAAGTCTTAAGACTTTCACAGAAAATATAGAAGAAAGTCTTAAGCCACAACATACTAGTTTTTTTTTTTTTTTTTTTTAATCAGTGAAAATGTATTCATATAGCAGAACACGGTAAGACGTTCGATGACGGTTGCACGTATCGCAACCTGCAAGAAAGGTGACACAACTCGAAAAATGGCAATTTTAAGTTTATGTCACTGAAAAATATATGAAGTGCCCGAATGTGCGAAAAACGTTATATCTCCGTATCGAAAATTAACCACTCGAAAGGCAGTTGTGTCAGTTTTATTCTAGTCAATGGTTAATCTTTAAGTTGATTTTTCTCAAATACTGCATTTTTGAGTTGTGTCACTTTTCTTGTCTTTATACTATATGAGAAAAAAAAAATCCATTGTATTCACATACGTTAGATTAAAAGGGCTTTAGAAATCTAAAGAACGAATGCACTGCTAGTATCAAAGTATCCATCATCAGTAAATACATATGAAATTAAACTTTCCAAGAATCGATGGCTCTCTGTTATTCTCACTAAGCTATCAAATGAGGCTCTAGAGAAAAAAATTATAGCGTGTATCTTTAATAAATTAAAAAATAGACATAGAAACGACACCACATATTCCCCTAGCGGTCAAATTTGGAATTTTTTCTTTTGAACCCTTTGTCTTCAAATTTCCAACTTATTTAATCTTCCTGCATAGTTTGGGGCGATTCTTGCAATTAGATCGCACTGCAGAACACTGTAAGCACCTTTAGTTTAACCCACCCTGTATGTACATAAATATGTTACTCTTTTCATAAATTCAACAATAATTTTCGCCCTTCTATCGAACAATATGCTGCATTACATTACGTAAGTAGACAATTGTTTTTTACTTCCATTACCCGACTACCGTAGGTAATGGAAGTATTGTATTCGGTTCAAAATTCGATATCGATATTTCACCTGATTTACATGTTTTAAGGTCTCCTGAGTCCAAAAAAAGTGATTTTTGGCAATTGGTCAGTGCGTGTGTGCGGGGGGGGGGGAATCTTCTGACAATTATATCTCCGAAACTAATAAAGATAGTACTACGAAACTTCAGAATTGAGACAAGTCTGGTGTACAGATAAATTTTCTAAATTTTGGTGAAAATTGGAAAAACCGAAGTGGGATATTCGAAACCGGAAGTGGTTTCGAAGGCCGTATCTCAAAAACAGCTCTAACGATTTTCTTCAAAATTACTGTATGAACACTCTATTAAATTCTATTAAATGTCCTTTCGAATGATATAGTTGGTTAGTTTGGGAAAACTGATAGGCGTCCTGTATAAATAGCTGAAATTCAGGTACTGCAAGTGCATTCTTTTCAAAACAGCTGTATGGATCTGTTTTCAAACTTGCAATATTAACTCTCTTTTAAATATCCTTTTGTATGTAATTGTTGTTTTCCGGTCAACAATTGAATATGCCAAGTTTTGGAATAAGTCGGTATCTCAAAAAGGGCTCTAACGATTTTCTTGAAAATTGTTACATAAACTCGTTTCAGATATCCTTTCCCATGGTTTATTACATGAAAATTAATAGTAATCCTAATCATATACATCTTGAAAACTGGTGTTAAAAAAAAGAAAAAAACTTTTCTTTTCTTTTTTTTTTTTTCTTTTTTTTTTTTTTTAACTCGCTATGTAAACTCTGTTTTAAATGTCTTTACGCGTGTATTAACTTTCTCTTACTGAAAAATTTTTAGTTGTCTATTTCATTATGTTAATTTTATGTCTTCTGATCACATTATCTCCAAAAAGTGCGTATAATACGTGCAATAGTGGACAATGGAAGTCGTGTGGTTGTTTCACACCAGATTTTTAATTGAATCAAAGAATCCTTAAAAAATAAGTTTCCAATTTTTTTTACGATAAAGCTTTAAAACATATAATATTTTGTTTATATTTCAGTTTATTTCATAAAAACAAAACCTTTTGTGCAATGTAGTTTTTTATGATAACATCAAGTAAGTCCATCAATTCAAAACCCCGTAAATATTAAATGCTTTAATTAAAAGTTCATGAAAAATAAAGAAATTGGTATATTCCTGCAATATATGTATATATATATATATATATATATATATATATTCCATGGATTTTTTTTTTTTTTTTTTGTTAAAGATAAAAATTATTTAAGTTATTGCCGATAGAAAGCGGAGGACACAAGTAATAAAAGCAAATTTGCTAATTAAAATCCTATAAAATCAAGAATTGACAATTAAGAACTCATTTTTTATATTTCTTGTTACTTGTATTTTTCTATGAAAGGTATCTGCAAGAGTGTTAACTCTGGTAGACAAAACAGTACTAGTGAAATTATTTTACCTTACGGAAACTTTTCGATGCATTTAGAACGCAGAAAAAAAAAAAAAAAAAAAAAAAAAAAAAACTAAAAAAAGCATCAAATGGTCGCTTGTGGTAACGGTGGGTACTTGAAAAAAGTTTTCTAATGTTGTATTATACTTGGTAACATTTATCTGCTTGAAAATAAGCGTAGTTTTCTAAACGATTTCTTTCATGCAGCGTCAAAAGTTTATTTTATTTATTTATTTATTTTTAAATCCCCCCCCCCCCCAAAAAAAAAAAAAAAAAATCAGAAAGTGGTTCTTATAGAAACAACACTATAATATACCTATTTCTCAATTATATATATATACATAAATTTTCAAAGTATTTACGCATTTACAAGTCACCTAACATTGATTAAGCATATCTCCTTAACTGGATGCCTTCCGAGTGCGGCGAATTCCAATGTTCAACTAGACAACATTTAAAAAACAAAACTGCCGCTAGGTGACAGCGTCTACGCAGAGCAACAATTATCTTCTGTTTTATAGATAAGTTCTATTTTTCATCTAAAAATTTAGCTATTAATTTCAATTTAAAATCCAAAATTGCATTTTTTTTTCTTTTTTTTTTCAAATTTGAAAAAATAAAGTGAAAGTGCTTTATCGTAAATATTTTCAATAAAATATTCAAATATTTAAAAATGTATTGGGTTTAATTTCCTTCGAAAGTAGACAAGACCATATTTTAGCTTTTCAACTAATGCAATTGCTTTACATTTTATTGATAGGAAGTACATGGAACGTATCAAATAAATAACACCTTTTTTTATATTAATTAAAAAACGAAATATAAAATTAAATAGGCAAAATATCACGCTATTAAATTATTTTTTATATATTTATTTAATAAAATTTTCAGAATTTTTTTTAATTTGGGTATCAGATAAAAATCTATTTTGAATAAATTAAAATTTTTGAACTTTAAATGAGTTTCAGTTTAGAATGAATAATTTATAATGATAAATTATTAAAATCATGTCATTATTATTATTATTATTATTATTGTTGTTGTTGTTGTTGTTGTTGTTTGGTCATGTCCTTCACGCTACATTTTCACCTTATTAAGTGTGATTTTTTTTTTTTTTTTTTTTTTTTGAAAATTTTATATTATTTATAAGAAAGATAGACCAGCATATTAAGGAGATAAATTGACATTCAGTTATAAAAATTGAACAAGAAAACAATCTGTTGTCTAGTCCATCGCACACACAAAAAATAAAATAAAATAAAATAAATAAAAAATCGAAATTGAGGATTTCTTGAGTATAAGTTTTCTCTTTCAAAAGGTTTTTTCTTTTTATTCTTTTCTTTTTCTTTTTTTTTTTTTTTTTAATTCAAGATTTTATAAGCTCTACCAATTCCGAGAGGGTATGCTTTCGAAACTGATAGACATTTTCGAAATAAAGTTGTGTTATATTTACACGTTTTGAGGTCTCCTGAATCGAAAAAAAAAAATGTTTTTTGCGGTTTTTCTGTGCGCGTCGGTTTGTCTAACTCGGATATACTTGGAAAACGCTGAAAGTGTATTTCATTTTGTGTTAGGTGTTTTTCATACAAGACTAAATTTAAGAGCGGACAATACCTAATCTCGCCGGCAGCCTTGGCCCATGTTATTCTATGGGAAAATTTGATTACATAATTACTCATTACCTAATGAATATTTTTCAATTCTGTTTTCACATTTAGAAAATTCATAAGCGTTAAATTAGTACTTGTTTTCCAAAAATTGATTTTTTAAAATTTTAGTATTTCATTTTGCGATTAGAAAATGATAAAAATGCATTTTTTGAAAAATCGCATTTTTGAACTCAAAATTAAAATGCAAAAATAAAAAATAAATGAATTTTTCAAAAATGAGTACTCATTTAACGGTTATGAATTTTCTGACTGCGAAAACAGAATTAAAAAATATACATTAGGTAATGTGTAATTGTCGCAACAAATTTTCCCATAGAATAACATTGGCCACGGCTGTCCGCGGGATTAGGTATTGTCCCCTCTTAAGTGCACAATCTGATGTACATATAGTTTATTGAAAACATGCAGGGCTACCCAAAATTAAGCTAAACGTTATTTTCTATAGAATGTAATTGACGAAAGTGCTTTGCTACACTTTACTATGACGACGAATACTGCTGAGGAAGGAAAATTAATTTTTCATATCCACAATTTAAACAAAGTATTCTTTGAAGTTCTATTTTTAACTCAGATTTTTGAATAATGTCACGTTTTGAGGTTTGCTGAATACAAAAATAATTTTTTTTCAGTTTTTAGCGATTGATCTATATCTATATTTGTTATCGGAATAACTTAAAAACAAACAAATGCAAGAAATTCATAATTGCATTTTAAAATCATTATTAGGTTTCAATTTGAAAAATTTGATCAAGATTGGCGCATTTATACACACGCACTCACACACACACACATATAATGAATGAAAACTGCCTCTCCCGTGGGACTCGCACATTATTATTATTATTACTATTAATATTCTGCGTCCCGCCTTCGGTTTAATAAAAGGAAAATTACTACTTAAAATAGAGGTTGGTCAAGAAAATATTAAATATTTTTAATAAAACAGGATTTTAACAAATATAAACATTTTATCATTATTAACCTTTTACATGCCGCATTCAGATCCGGGTGTAATTTAAATTAGTTTTTTACATATTTTGGTTTCTAGTGCTTTAGTTCAAAGAACTCTATCATTAAAATGTGTAATAATAATAATATAATTTAAGATTATTAATTTAATATTATTATATTTAAAATTATTATTTAATGTTATTATATTTCAATATTATTATATTTTATTTTATTTTAATAATGTAAGCTATTTTAAACATGCCAGCTCATTTTTAGAAGCATTTGCTTATTTTTCAAATTATGTGAATTTTTAAACTGTGGGGTAAAAGGGAAAATGGTAAAATTGTATTCCTTATGGCTAAAAATACAAAGGTTTTAGCCATTATATATGAACTACCATCATAGATATTTCAAAAGAAACTAATGATAGAGCCAGTATTTATATTGTTATGAAAGTTGAAGACATATTTGCGTGTAGAAAGTTGCGCTTAAAGACATAAGCAGGTTCTTGTCGACGAGTGCATTTTATTTAATGAATATTCAGCCCATAGATAGAGCCAGTAATATATCTGGCATAACTGAAAAACGGTTGGACGTAGAACGTTGTAAATTGATATATAAGTTTGTTAAAACATATAGTTTTGCACCACACTTTTTGGACTTTATATGATTTTCCGTTTTGGAGATATTTAGGAAAATTTTTATCATAGGACTAAAAATACAAAAGTTTTGGCCGTTATATATATGACCTACCATCATACAAATTTCAAAAGAAGCTAATGATAGAGCTAGTAATTATATTGTTATGAAAGTTGAAGACATTTTTGCGTGTAGAAAGTTATGCTTAAAGACATAAGTAGGTTCTTGTCAATGAATGCATTTTATTTAATGAATATTCAGCTCGTAGATACAGATCGTAATTTTATTGTTGTGAAAGTTGTCGACATTTTAGAGTGTAGAAAGTGATTCTTTAAGACAGAAGTAGGTTCTAGTCGACAAATGTATTTCATTTAATGAATATTTAGCCCGCAGATAGAGCCGGTAATGATATTCATAAAAAAGTTGTCGACATTTTAGCATGTAGAAAATAATTCTTCTAGAAATAAACAAGTTCTAGTCGACGAATGCACTTTATTTAATTAATATTCAGTAAACAATTGAATAAATCTCTTTTTTGTGCTACAAAAATTAATATTCTTGAAACAATCCAATGAAATGATCCTTTTTTACGACAGAAATCGAATAAACATTGTTAAATACGCTGCAGAGCATAAATTTCGCTAAATCATGAACAACCGAATATTTCGAAGTCTGAATGGAATTTGAATTCATCGAAAGTATTGTCAGTGGTTTAAGAAATTTTCAAGGTAGTTCTGCTCAAGAAACCAATGCGTCATTACAAAATTTCCAGAACTAGACTCCTATTGAGATAAAGTTTCAAAATTTCCCTACTACAATTTTTCGCCGCATTTGAATGCCTAATTTGACGCTAAGTCAAAGCCCACCTTCGTGGAAATGAAAAAACTTTCACCAGTTTCCACTTTTACTGTAATACTGTGTAGAAAGTAACACGTAAAGCAAGTTCTAGTCCTCAATCCTCAACAATCATTCTTTTTTTTTAGTCTTGCGAGTCATTTATAGAACTTTCAAGGAATTTAGTTCTGCGCAATAAGCCAATGAAATTTTCCAGAATATTCCAGAACTCTTCGGCAACCCTAAACTACAAATTTTGGCCATATTCATTCGCCAAGTCGCCAAGTTTGACGCCGAATCGCCAAATTCGATGCCAAGACCAAAAATGTACGCTGTCTACTGGTTTGCGGTATGGTGAGATTAGCGATAAAATTTTGCGGCAAATATTGTTTCAGGATAGCTAGAAACCTTTTCTCAATTTTAACTGAGTTAATTATTTTGGTAAGATTTTTTGTTTCCCGCCACTAATTTTTGCCAAAGAAAATAAAACTGGGCCATCTGTATTCGAATGATTTTCATTGTACTCTAAGCTATGCATTTGCCAATGAGATATTCTGTAACAAGCCGTTGACTACTCTCCCTGAAAAAACTAGTATATTTGTCTCGACGTCATATATAATCGTATTATCCTGGCTTTTTGGTTCGAGTAGCAGTTTTTTTTTTTTTCTTTTTTTTTTTTTTTTTTAAGGATTGTTCGTAAATTGAAACCTGCCTGTTTATTTACGAATCAGTTACCTCACACAAAACGGTCAATATTTTCATAAAAATATGTATATTCCTATGGTTGTATAAGGAAGTCATATGGTGTCCACATCAGATTTTTTTAATTTTAGGTATTCTGCCCCCAAGGAAGGGGGCGAAACATGTTTTCACGGGCCAAAAAGTGATTTCAGATATCCTTCACATCTCAAAGAAAGAAACAGATATCCATATGATTTTTGTCTTTAAATATAGCAAATACAAACCCCTAAAAACCAATTTTTGGAATTTTACAAATTCGACTCCAAAGATAGGAGGGGGAAAAAACGTGATTTCATATTACCCTTCATCTATACATGTAAAAGAGTACATCCGAAACTAAATCAACATTGCTGTGGCAATTCTGTGTGGGACTGGGTCACGAATTTTGGTGTGAAGTTTGGATCTAGAGCCTTTACAATAAGACGGGGTTTTGAAAAAATTCCCCCCTTTCTTTCTAGGGGGACGGACGGCAATAACACGTTTGAGAGCATAACACGGCCTCAAATTGTTTTACGGTACAGAAATTGCACATGAAAAGACAAACTCAATTGCAAAAAAAAAAAAAAAAAAAAAAAAAAAAAAAAATTATCTATTTCCGAATTTTTGATTTTAAGAGAGGAATGGGGGAATTTTTTTTTTTTTTTTTTTTTTTTGTCGGTATTTGCAAAATCCAGATTTTACATAGAACTCTTACAAAAATGGTATATAGAAGTTGAAATTTGCTCTGCGTCTTCTGAAGTGTATTTCTAAAAAACAATTAGAATGTTTTGAGATTTTCGATTTTTTTTTTTCTTTTTTGGGAGGGGGAAATTTACGTCGGGGCGGATTCGAGAGCCGCCTTTTTACGTTAAATATGTCCTGAGTAATCTATAGGACCTGCATTCACGAATGTTTATGTGTGGGTTGGTTATTTGCATGGAATCTGTGACGGGATTTTGTGAAATTCCTCTTTTTCTCCAATGGGAGTTGGGGAAGGGCAAGAACAGTTTTCCAAGCGTAGCTCTGTCCCAAATTATCTCAGGACGACAATTTTTTGGTATTTGTTTTGGCTATGTATACCCAACACACATTATAAAGGGATTTTTAGACGAACAGACAGACACATAGGAAATTCATATTCACAGTTAAAAATTGTTAGAAGGTGTTAAAAACGCTTAATATACACGAAAGTACAATTCCAGCAAATATTTTTAATGGCTCTTAATGTGACTGAAAATTTTTGTGTGTCCCAGTAAATCTAATGCTAGTCATACTATATTCTATAGAAAATGTTCTTTTGTGTATACAAATAACATATTTCAATTTAATTAAACTTTTGCAAAGTAAAGTTATTAAAATTTGGTTTTTAGAAATACCTCTCATTGAACGCAATGCTTTGGAATACTTTTGAGTGTCCCTGTACACAAACCAGTGGTATGTACTCCATTTCATAAAGGAAAAATTCGACGGTGAACTTGTATAAGATATTTCAGTTTCATTAAGAATCGTGTACAGTAAAGGTATTGAAGTATGATTTATAGAAATACCTCTCATAGAACTTAATGATTTTGAATACTTTCGGGTGACTCTGTACACAAACCAGTAGAGGCATTCCCTCCATTTTCAATAAGGAACATCCGATAGTGAACTTGAATAACATATATAAGTTTCAAGAAATTCCGTAAATATTTACGGGAGTTAGAACGCGGACAGGCAGACAGACAGACAAGCAGAAGTCATGAACCCTTTTCAACCTTTTTGGAAAATGTTAAAAAGGCAGATTTAAAATTTAAATGTTTAATTTCGAGATAATTTTGACATTCTAAACCACGTCTGATGCGTGATCAGTGATAACTACTTTTCATTCTTTGCAACTCATGTAATTATCTACTTAAATAGAGTAAAAATTGCTCTTTCGTATTTAGAAGAATTTAAGAACAATTTTAACAAAAATTTAAAATTAGCTGTTGATACATACTACGAGTTACCAGTCCAAGAATCTCCAGAACAGGTTAAAAATTAAAACATTTTTGTAATAAGATATTTATTTAAATTTATTTTTTCTAGTCGACTTATTTTCTGAAAATTATATGTTTTTCACTCGTGTCTGGACAGTATATCTAAGTCATTTTGACAGGGAAGACAGATAATGACACATTGTATTAGTCTAAAATTTAGAGGGTCGTAAATAGTAAAATTTTGATCCAATTGGGGGAAAAAAAGAAAGAAAGAAAGAAAGTATGTGTTTTTTTATATGACGTTATAAGAAAATGCTGTGTAAATTATCTTTTAAAATTAATAAATTACAAATTTATCAGTGTAAATATTTAATTGTGAAATATTTGTATACCCATTACGGAACGCATGCTTCACATATTGACCGATTTCAATGGAATTGTTTCAAAGTTTTTAAACAGAAACCGATTCATCTGGACCAGGTGAAGAAGGCAGTGGGAACAAGTGCCAAAATTTTCCAGATTGTAATGTAATTTTTTCCCCCCAAAGTTTGCATTTTGAGATTTATAAACGAAAGGAATGATAATGCTTTAATAATAATAATTTTAATACAGTGCTTCGATTTTTGGAATGGAATTACAATGGATTTGTTTAAATATAGTGACCAGCAAAATAGGCTAAGCGTCATAGTTGGAAAAAACTTGATTGTTTGATATTTTTTGCCTATGTTTTGGAATCATTTTATTAAATACAGTTCTTGGCTTTAAATTAAAATCTATCAAGGATATTAGTGCTTAATTTACATTAGTTCTTTATTTTACGTACAATTATAGTCTGTATTACATGTATAAATATGTATATATTTAGGGCGACATTTAAAAAAAAAAGAAAAACAAAAACGAAAGAAAGGAAAAAGACAAAGTATGCTTTATTATGAAATGTATTCAGTAATTCGTTTATCGCGAAAAATAAACGTTAATTAAACCCAATAAATTTGTTGTTTATAATTCTTACAGGTTTACAAATGCCTTTGTGTTGAAACTGATTAAATATACAGTTATGAATCTATAAATATTGCATTTTCTCTCCGAAAATGATTCAGATTGTATAGAGAGTAATTATTAGTTTCCACACATGGAAACAACGTTTAAAGGTAGAATTTCTTACGTTGAAAGTTATCGGGACCGACTCACGAAAAGACCTGGGCGACGTACATGGCAAAACTCTTGGCGATTTCGCAATTTAATTTCATTTTATTACTTTTATTTCTATTTCTATTTATTTATTTATTGTGATGTAGCAAGAAATTTTTAATTCCAGAAAATTTCATTACTTTCTACTACGGTTCGAGGACTAATGTATAAACAGTTAGCTAGAACTCTTTGGAATGTTGGCGAGATTGATAGCGATATAACTTCAAATAAATAGGAGGTTAAATACAAAACAAAACTCGCGAAAATATAAAGAGAAACTCAGGAGAGTTACATAGAAAGAAGCATAGTTTTCTAAGTGATTTCTTTCATGCAGCATCAAAAATTTAATTATTTTTCTTTATTTATTTAATCAAAAATTTTTAAAAATAAAATAAAAAGACAATAGAAAAAAAGATTATGTCAAAGACAGAACTTAGTTTGTACGGAGGAATATTAATTTCAATCTGTAAAATTTTTATTACCATGTTTTTATTAACTCGATTTCTTGTTTGTTTGTCTAGTACAAATCTTGCAATCGATTTTTAACTAACGTCCAGACTAGCTAGGCATTTGAAACTTTAGAATAGCTTATAACACAATGACAACGCAGTATCTCGAAGCCCGATTTTCGAATTTTTGATTAGTTTTCTTTTAATTACTTAAAATATGAAAATAATAACCTCCTAATAGCTTTCAAATTGGCCCTTTAAATATTATGTTTAATTAATTTGTTGCCAATATATATATATATATATATATATATATATATATATATATATGAGTTCATTTTCTTTCGACATAAAAATAAACGCATTTAATTAAACATGAACATTAAAAAATTACAAAAAGTCAAATTATGCATCTCACAAAAATTGAAGTCATTATCACTTTCAAAATTTTATACCCATTGATAAAGTGCTAATATAGTTCTATAGCTATGATTCAACAGAAAATTTAAAAACATGGTATATATATATAGTTTTAATCTTATAATTATTATTTTTATTTTTATTTTATTTTTTTATTTTTTTTTACCACATATTTTTGACCATAAAACTGGACCACATTCTTTTTAAAAAGACTAAAGTGAATTAAAATAAAGTGTTGCCACCTAAATTTAATACTTTAGTTAATTAAAAAAAAAAAAAAAAAAAAAAAACTAATTGTCGTGTCGAAAAACTGTTTGCACACTGGATTCAGAAAAAAACACCACTTTCATTGGAACTGAATTTGTAACGAGCCACGTACTTTTTAAAATAACTGAAATGAATTAAAATAAAGTGCTTCCACCTAAATTTCATACTTTGGTTAATTAAAAAAAAAAAAATCTAATTGTCGTATCGAAAAACTATTTGCACCCCTAAATTCAGAAAAATTGTCCCTTTCATCCGGTACCGAATTTGTAACGATAGGACTGATATTTCTAGTTTATTTTGGTGTTACACTAAATTGGTCTACAAAAACTCCAGATTGAAACTAATAGTCCTCCGTCCTAAAAAAAAAAAAAAATAAAAAAATAAAAAAAAAAATCAGAAAGTGATTTTTATACAAGCAACCCTAAAAAATATATGTTTCTTGATGGGAAAAATCAGCCATTTTGTTAAAAACAAAATAATAAAGGTACAAAAGGGCATTATTTAAAAGGAAAAAGAATATAAAAATACAAAAGCTATTTTACTGAAGACTACAAAGCTGTTTTATTGCCTTTTAAAAGCCTAAGACAGAAATACAACGTCATATTTATGACCTGCACGTGGATCTCAGAAAAGGGGACCACCCGCATCTAAGCCCCTTCAGGCGACCGCCAAGAAAAAGCCCCTGCGAAATCGTAAGGAAGGCAATAAAAATTATAGAAGCAAACTGATTGGTAAAAAATGGGTCCAATAAGAAGCAGTGCCAATAAAAAAAGAAAATGCAAGGAGGGAACCGCCCAAAAATTATAATGAGGAAAATGAGAAGAAGTTTTAAAATTTAGATATTTTTTTCTAGCTGTTGCATTCGTGATGAGATGACGATAAAATGTTTTGGCTGTAGCTCTGTAAGTGATGAAATCATATGGAGATTCTGACGGCCTCACGCCTACGCTAAGATGTGCTCTGCAGTGCTCCCCAACACTAGTGCTCCCAGGGATGACCCTTTACTATGCCCCGCATGCATCATAACTTCGAGTAATCTGGTGAGAAATCTCTTCCTTCATTTTGGTCAGTAGACAATCATTTAACTTTGCAAACGCATGCAAGTATGCATATTTTCTAAGTACTCATCTTTAGCATCTTTAGCATCTTTGATGCAAGATCAAAGATCATTGTTATATCATTTATATTTTATTGTAAAATTATAGAATAATCAATTTTATTAGTATTCAAAATTTGGATATTTAATAAAGAAATTACTTAAAATTATATGAATCTAGTATTATTTGAGAGAAAATTTATTTATTAATAACCATATTATTTTTCAGATTAATGTTTGTTTTTTAATTAGGATTAATTTTAGGGCATTTCACAACGCATGCCCGAATATCGAATTGATATTCAAAGTGTACGACCATGAAGCTGTCACTTTAGAGCCACGAAAAGGAGGGTAGTCTGATTTTGGTTAATATCCGCCCAACATCTAACCCCTTTACCGATTTGGTGCCGTGTTTTTGGTGACGAATTTGGCACAGTTAAATTACAAAATTCTTCCGCGTTATTTACTAAAATTTAATCCCATTAAAATTATTAACGTTAAAGGAAAAATAAATAAAGTAAAAATAAAAGATGAGTACAGAGAAAAAAGATTTAAGCAAATATAATTGTTTGTACGTATACTAACACTCCACAATTATGTGTATTTTATAATTGGTGTCTTTTATTTAGTTATATATGTGAAACGTAGACATGAAAATCAAAGATTAATGTCAAAAATAATTAAATAACAGAATTAATATAGAAAGAAGATATATAGATTATATAGGCTGGTGTGGATATAGCATAATAAAAATATGTATGTATATAAGCGTATAGTATAAAAAAAAAATTTAAAAAAGAATAATAATAATAATAATATTTTAGTATCTTATTTAGCTCATGGTGTTATATATATATAAAAATTTCTTAGGATGTGATAAAGAGTAATCACTTCATAAATAAAATTTGAAAGTGGTAGAATATAGTGTGTTTGCAAATTTATAGGAGATTTATAGCAAAATTAACAGAGGTATTATTATAAATTGAATTTCTTTTTCAAGAAATTGTATGCTTAAAGAAAAGCCTTATATACAGGGGTAACAAATAATGTGCAAATAAATAAATTGATTAATTAAGAAAATTGTGAAAATAAATTAACATAATATTTGCAAAAAACAGAAAGTTATTTCTGTATATATGCTAATGGTATTTTGTGTACATATATTTTGATTTTATATATATTGTATTTTATTACATATTTTGGAAGGGTAATCAATTTAATTAAGCAAAAAAAAAAAAAAAAAAAAAAAAAATTCGCGTATGAGATCCTCTATACCAAGATTGGCAAAAAAGAAAATAAATTACGCGGAAAATAAAGAAATAAAATTAAACGAAATTTCTAAAGAGAGGAATAAACCAATTAAGAAAATGGCAGACAAAATTGTAATAAGTTATGATGCTATCCTGAATAGTCTACCCAACTTTGACGGAAAAAAAAATAATAATATCGTAAACTTTCTAAAAGAATTCAATACGCTAGCTGAGGAAATTAAGCTACCAGAAAACTTAAAAGTAATATTGTTAAAAGCCAAAATAACGGGCCAGGCAAAAGAAAGCCTAATTAACGACGAAGACACAAATAATATTAACAACTATGCTGACATTAAACAAAGGTTACAAGAATTATTCAAAAGGGAAATCTCTTTTGACATCTCACAAAATGAATTCATGAATTTGAAACAAATACCGACACAATCAATAGAAGAATTCACAAAAATATTCAACAGGGCGGCAAACAACTATTTAAAAGATTCAGGCCACTCAGAAAAAACTGGGGCGAAACAATTTCTAGACACGATTAAATTGACAAAATTTTTAGAAAGCATAAGGCAAGATATTGCATTCGAAGTTAGAAAAATGGCACCAGACTCGATAGATAAAGCAATTAAATTTGCTAAACAAATCGAAAGCGCTTTTAACGCTTCGAAAATAGAAGAAATCAACACTACTTCCAAAGAGGAAGACAAATTATATGAAATGCTCCTAAACATGACAGTCAGACATAATGAAGAATTAAAAGAAATACAAAAACAATTAAAAGAGAGCAAAGAAATTCAGTTTAAACAGACACAGGTACCAAACACAGAAATTTGTAATATTTGTAAAAAAAGAAATCACACAACAGAAAACTGCTGGTTTAATGAAACAAATAAAAACATGACACAAAATAAACGGAGATATAAAAATAAAGATTTAAGGGGAAATAATTCACATCAAAGTAGGTTCCCAATAACAAACCCTCAAAATTATCAAACTTATCCTCCTGTGAACTATTATCGTAATTATCCACCGCCTAATAATTTTCCAAATTACGCTGCACAATCCCAAAACAGTCCCCACTTCGAAAATTTTGCCTATCCACAACATTACACAAATCAAAATGGATATAATCAAAACAATAGGGGTGCTAGACCCAAAACAACATATAAAAATCAAGGCTATAAAAACCAGGAAAACTACAAAGGAGGTTTATAAATAAAACATATAACAATAACTCAAGCCCAGATAAACCTCCAAATTTCGGGCTTAAAACAAAAAATAATATCTACGGAAATTCATACACACAGAAAAAAAATTACAAAAAACATCACAGTAAACAGTATGACACAATAGCCAGTGTCAGCGACGGATCACAACTACCGCTAATTAACGTAAAAATTAAAGACTTAGAGATAACAACGTTAATTGATTCCGGAGCTAGTTTATCAGTCCTATCACCAGACATTTTCCAAAAATTAAAAGAAGCAAACGTTAAAATAAAATATCTGGCCAGACAAGTAAGGATTCATACGTTAAACAATGAAAATATACCATTCAAAAAATGCATCAAAATATCCTTTAAAATACAAAACATATTCGCAACTGGAACATTTTACGTTACAACGAGAAACCTAGATAAAAAATACAAGATCATACTTGGATATGATTTTCTAAAGAACAATCACGCAATATTAGATTGTGAACAAAAGGCCTTATACCTAAAGAACAAAGAAATACCCTTAGAAGGCATAGACACCGTACAAAAAAAATAAATGAAAATGAAATAAATGTGATTTCAGAAATTGTAAATACGCAGACACAGAACTCACAAAATAATAGTGAAAATACTATGAGCCAACAAAAACCCGCAAAAAATTCAAATAATGACGAAATTCAAAACGATTTCACAGAGCATATAGAGAACAAAAACAATGATACAAATACTCAAAAAATCAAAGAAAAAACAAATAAAAAAAAATAAAAAGAGAATTTCGCATAAAAACATGATTATGCCAAAAACGGATAAAAAATATGACTTAGAACCAGGTGAAACAAAAGTAATTACATTAAAATGTCCACTCAGTTTACAGCCAAACCAAGTAATTTTATTAGAACCCCTAAGGCATAACATTAGGATTAAATATGACCAATCCTTACATCAAATCAATGAGAAAAATACGATACACTTAATGGTTCAAAATGATAGTGAAGAAAAGATAATGATAAACAAAAAAATGAATATTGGAAAAATATGCACAGAATTTGAAATAAAATTAAATGGATCAAAAACAGATAACACTCCCAAAGTATATGAAATGAATAATTTAACAATGAGTGAAATTCAAGAATTAAGAGAAAACGAATTCAATTTACAAGATTTTGATCTCGAACACTTAGATCAATCACAAAAAATTAAATTTCAAAATTTACTAAAAGATAATATACAAGCGTTCTCAAAATCATACAAAACCTTGGGACAGACTTCAATAGTGGAGCCCAATTTTAAATTACTCCACGATTATCCAATTTCTACTCGACCTTACAAAATTCCGCAAAGTGTAAGAAAATTTGCACAACAGGAAATAAACAAATTATTGGACGCAAACATAATAGAAAATACAACGTCAAGCTACGCATTTCCGGTTATATTTGTAAAAAAAAAGGCAAACTCAAAAACTAACGACCCTAATAAAACTTCGTACAGGTGTGCTATAGATTACAGATTGCTAAATAATATTTTACAGGGCGTACCATATCCCATTCCGGATATTAAGTCACTTTTACAAGATATAAGTGGCAAAAAATATTACACAGTGCTGGATTTTCATTCAGCCTTCTTCCAAATAAATTTAAAAAAAGAAGACAGACCAAAATTAGCCTTCATTACTGAATTTGGTAAATTCCAACCTACGCGACTAAATTTTGGTAATAAAATAAGCACATCAGTATTTGCGGAACTAATCGATAAAGTGCTAGGAAAATTTGATCAATATAAAGTACGTTATTTCATTGATGATGTTATAATAGCAGCTGATAGCATCAATGAAATGTTAAACTTATTACAACAAGTACTAAGCACATTAATTAAAGAAAACCTAACAATAGAACCTTCAAAAATGCAAATATGCAAACAAGAAATAGAATTTTTGGGATTTAAAATCAATAAAAATGGTTATGCACCGGCCAATAAAAACATTCAAAAAATTCAAAAATTAGAAAGACCCAAAAACAGAAAAGGCGTAAAATCTTTACTGGGTCTAACAAACTATTTCGCATCACTGATAGACAATTACGCTGAAATAGTAGCACCATTAAATGAGCTAACAAGTGAGAAAAGGAAATTTGAATGGACGGAAGATGCCGAAAATGCATTAAAACAGATCCAAAAAATTATTCTAAACAGTCCAACTCTCAAACCACCAAATTATGACAAAGAATTTTTTTTGATAACTGATTGCTCAAAAATAGCGACGTCCGCGATTTTATCGCAAGAAATAAATGGCATAATGTACCCTGTAGAATTCTATGGAAGAAAATTAAAAGATACTGAACAGCGTTACCCAAGTATTAAGCTGGAATTGCTCGCCATATACGAGAGCATAATCCATTTTAAAAATATTTTAACAGGGAGAAAATTTACGGTAGTGACTGACTCAAAAGCCATCACATATCACTTAAATTTAGAAAAGAATTCAGATATTATAGCCAGATGGTTACTGGAATTGCAATCGTATGATTTCACTGTAGAACATATAGAGGGAAGAATTAACCCTGCCGATTACGTATCGCGACATATCAATAACATCACGGAAACAAATTCAACCAACAACTTATTTGAAGTTAATAAAAATTTGACAGACGAAAACATAAAACTTGAACAAATGAAAGATAAAAAAATATCTAAAATAATATCAGACATAAAAAAAGGAAAATCAAATAGAACAACTCGAAAATTTGAATTAACAGAAAAGGAAATATTAATTTTAAAAAGAAGTACAAATGATAATCAAAAAGAATTATTAATTATTCCAGATTCGTTAAAAAACGAAATAATTAAAGAAGCACATAAAACCCATTTTGGAGTAAAAAAAACCCTGCACTTAATAGGAACGCGTACATACTGGTATGGAATGTACCAAGACGTGAAAAATCATATTGCAAATTGCATTGAATGCATGAGACACAAACAACACACAATCCCCAAAATTGAAATACAAAAAATGGAAAAAAATTACAAGCCAGGGGAAGTATTACACATAGACCTCATAGGTAAGTTACCTATGACTTTTAGAAAAATCATATTTATAATGGTAATAATTGATTCCTTCTCGCGTTACATGGAGGCAGTACCACTCAAAAATGCAGAGTCACAAACCATATTAAACGCATTAACAGAATATATTGGCAGGTTTGGCATGCCAAGAGAAATACATTTAGACAATGCACAGTACTTTAGAGGCAAAACATTCACAGAATACATGAAACAATTAAATATTAAATTACATTTTAGCTCTATTTATCACGCTTGCTCGAACGGAATTGTAGAAATTTCAAATAAAATAATAAAATCCTCACTAGCCGCCATGACAAAAACGACATTTCAATGGGATGAAAAATTAAATTTTGTGAAATTACATTATAATGCAACAATACATAGAGCAACAGGTTTTTCTCCCGCTATGGTTTTTTTTGCGAGAGAAATCAATACACCATTTAATGCATTCTCAGAGGCAACAAAAATTACTACTGACAGCTATACAAATAAGCGTCTGCAACACATTCAGAGTGTAAAAGAAGCCGCACTAAAAAATCAACTTCAAATTATGAATGAGTATAACAAAAATTTAAAATATAAGGACAGAGACCTAAAAATTGGACAGACGGTATATATGAAGAGCCTTAGAAGGCCAAATATATTTCAGCCTAAATTTCTTGGCCCTTTCTATGTATTGAAAATACTGCGCAACATGAATATTGTTTTGAAAAACGCTCACGACAATACAGCGAAACCCATTAAGGTGCACATATCTAAACTATATGCACCAAAATATGCAAAATAATACAAAAAAAAAAAAAAAAAAAAAAAAAAGAAAAAGTGTATATATAGATACAAATTATACATATGAACTATATTACAAAATCAATTATTTTACTATTTACAACCGAGAAAAATAATATGTGTAAAAAAAAAAAAAAAAAAAAAAAAAAGAATATATATATGAAATGATTTTGTAAATAAACCAATAATTATTCATTAAATAATTAGATAGTCATAAATTTTCGAAAGAAAACATTTTTTTTTTGCAAGACGTACAAGGAAAATGTAAAGCAATGCTCAATGTAAATAAACAAATAAATAAATGATAAGGGCGCCACACATTTTTGCGAAACACGTTGATTGTAAATACATAAAATACAAAAAAAAAATTTGCCATATGGGCAATGTGAATGTAAAATGTAAATATATGTGTACAATATATATATATATATATATATATATATAAATAAAAGGTGTCTGTATTCATAATGGCAAATGAATAAAATAAATATGTATAGATATAAAATAAATAAAAGTGAACGTGAACGTGACATGAAATCTACACATATGTATATATTTAGATACTTAAATATATTTATGCATGTATCTCATAAAAGAAAATAAATAAATAAATAAATAAAAAAAATAAATAAATAAATAAAAGACAGACAAAAAAACTAGCACAGATAAGAAATATAATACAGAAAAGATAACGCATGCTTTAGAAGAGAAGCAAATCAAAACAAAAAACCAAAACAGAAGTTACTCATTTACAAGACAGTTACCATGACAACGAGCAAAAGAGACTCGTGGAAAAACAGGTTAGGAGAAGAAAAATATCACGAAAGATGCAAAAAGCATACTCACTAATCCTGGGACAGATAAAGGTCGGAGAGATCAACCAGAGGGGTAAAACCAAGCGCTTCATGATCCAGGTACGGGAAAAGCCGGATTTCTGCAAACGAAACAAATTATTACTCAAAATGTCAGGTGACACCAAAATATGAGATTACTACTTTCACACATCATTCACACTTTAGAAAGATTACATCATGTTTTACTTGCAGGACTAAAATGGTAGTAATAATATTAAAACTCGCATCATTTCACACTTGAACAAAGATGCATATATTTACTCTAATAAGTTAAACAAAAAAAAAAAAAAAAAAGAACTTTCGGTGAATTTTAAGCAAAAAGCCGGGGATTAAGATTCATTATAGCTACATAGTATATATATATATATATATGTATAAAAAAAAATAAAAAAAAAAAAAAAAAACACTTTCGGCGAAGTTTTAGCAAAAAAAAAAACCTTAATAGCTTAGGATTACAATTCATTATATTTATATACAAAAAAAAAAAAAAAAAAAAAAAAAACCGTCACTGTAAAAATATTAATCTATAACACTCGCACACACATATGCACGCAAATAAAAAGTAATAAAATAACGCAAAATTACCATATCACTACAGAATGGTCTAAAAACAAAAAAAAAAAAAAAAAAAGGTGAATTAAATGCAGATTATATACAGGAAAAAGAATAATGAATACATAACCTATATTTTACAATAAAAACAATTTTATATAACCTACCTTACATCCGGGTTTAGAACACAGCCAAGATAAGGAGGTGGCCCTTTGGTCGGGCGCAGGCGTTTTCTGCCAAGGGGGGTCGACCCACACTCGATACTCTGGCGTATAGCATCACCCTGCCAAAACAAAAGTCAAGACTGGACAGAATTTTATCAAAGCAAAACAAAAATAAAATAAAATAAAATAAAATAAAAACACAACATTCAATGAATTAAGAAAGCCACAGTACAATGGAATCAATATACTCAAAATCTGATCAGATCTGCATTTACTCTCACAATTCACACATAGTAAAAAAATAACAATAATAAATAAACACATGAATATACACAATAAATATACACAAACAATTTCTTCTATTCTTCGATGTTACGATTCCTAATCAAATATCCGAGAATTACGCAGCGCTAGGAAGCAAAAAAAAAAAAAAACGGAGACCGAGAAATACAGAAAAATCATGCAAAATTCAAGCCGCAGCGGTGACGGAACGTAAGATAATAGAACATAAAGCACGCCGAACGCAAGTTAGATAAAATAATAGCAACTATATAAAATAAACAAACAAGAAATAAACCTGCAATGAAGATAAATTAATAATAGCTGAAAGAAAAGGCAAGTGCATATTAATAATAAAACTGTAAACAGAATAGATACAAAAAAAAAAAAAAAAAAAAAAAAAAAATGAATATAGCTCACGCTCATCCAAGTCCCGGTCAATGATGGCGTCAGTGTAGACCAGATACACATATTGCGAGGGGCATCAGAAATCCCACAAAGCACACACATGAAACAGAAAAATAATAACAAAAGGGATTTATTAAAGGATAATGGATAGTACATACACCTAATTTAAACATAGGTAAAGCAACAAAGCTTAGGCAAAGCAATAAAATATACATATAATAAAAATTAAACTCACTTGTAAACTAGTAAACAAATTTCTAATCCGATGAACGTGTGTGTCTCTTTTCGCTTCTCTCGAGTAAGTAACAGAAGAATCTTATCTCAGCGCTCCCCCCTAAAGAAAACGATTATAACAGGATGTACTAATCATTAGCGCTGGTCATTTCCCACGCCACAGAGGCGCAGGCGAAAGAGGGTTTGTCTTCCCCATTACAAAACTGAAAAACAGCTCTCGGAAGTTAAAATTAATATTTCAAATAAAGCCAGGGACTTTTCAAAAAAAAAAAAAAAAAAAAAAATACTGCCATACTTAATAGTAATAAAGAAATATTACCAAAACGATTAAATGCATTCATGTATCTGATGTAATATACAAAAAAATTCTTTTCTATTATTGCCTATACACTGAGAGCAATGAATGATATGTATATAGAACAAATGCATAAACTTGTAGAATTTTGCTAACAAAAAAAAAAAAAAAAAAAAAAAAAAGGTACTATTATATGTGAATTTAATGTATTGTATATGTTTTTATAAATGATATATAAAAAAAAAAAAAAAAAAAAAAAAAAAATGAGTGTTGGTATACGGTATAAATAATTATAAGTATTGAATTAAAATGCAAAGTAATAATGATAACTTTTAGCATTAATACTAAAATGTTTACTGACTGAGTGAATTAATCCTGCACAACATGTGTCACAAAATTATAAACTGAATACAACTTATAAACTGTTGCCACAATCAACTACAAAATGCAACGACCATAAGACTGTCTATCACATATTGATGATCACAAATTGAACTATCTCAAAAAGCAAATATTGAACCATTTACATATTTGGATCAATTAATAATTAGTGTTGAAATATGCATGATAACCAATTAATAAACAGTATTGAACAGTATATTACGAACTATCATCAGTCACTATTGAACTAAACTTCATGAACAATTAATAATCCAGTGTCGAACTGTACGTTCATTAATCATTATGCATATATATACAAGGAGCTAATAGTGCTCAACTACATCACAAGAACTCTAATGTGCACTAAAAAACAGTTTAGCACAAAGATGCATAAGAAATTTACTGACCAAACACACCAGATTACTACGACAACTAAAGGACTCATAATGTATTGAGATAAAGAAACTGTCTCAAACTTATTCGACAGGGGGATAGGCTGATGGGAAAAATCAGCCATTTTGTTAAAAACAAAATAATAAAGGTACAAAAGGGCATTATTTAAAAGGAAAAAGAATATAAAAATACAAAAGCTATTTTACTGAAGACTACAAAGCTGTTTTATTGCCTTTTAAAAGCCTAAGACAGAAATACAACGTCATATTTATGACCTGCACGTGGATCTCAGAAAAGGGGACCACCCGCATCTAAGCCCCTTCAGGCGACCGCCAAGAAAAAGCCCCTGCGAAATCGTAAGGAAGGCAATAAAAATTATAGAAGCAAACTGATTGGTAAAAAATGGGTCCAATAAGAAGCAGTGCCAATAAAAAAAGAAAATGCAAGGAGGGAACCGCCCAAAAATTATAATGAGGAAAATGAGAAGAAGTTTTAAAATTTAGATATTTTTTTCTAGCTGTTGCATTCGTGATGAGATGACGATAAAATGTTTTGGCTGTAGCTCTGTAAGTGATGAAATCATGTGGAGATTCTGACGGCCTCACGCCTACGCTAAGATGTGCTCTGCAGTGCTCCCCAACACTAGTGCTCCCAGGGATGACCCTTTACTATGCCCCGCATGCATCATAACTTCGAGTAATCTGGTGAGAAATCTCTTCCTTCATTTTGGTCAGTAGACAATCATTTAACTTTGCAAACGCATGCAAGTATGCATATTTTCTAAGTACTCATCTTTAGCATCTTTAGCACCTTTGATGCAAGATCAAAGATCATTGTTATATCATTTATATTTTATTGTAAAGTTATAGAATAATTAATTTTATTAGTATTCAAAATTTGGATATTTAATAAAGAAATTACTTAAAATTATATGAATCTAGTATTATTTGAGAGAAAATTTATTTATTAATAACCATATTATTTTTCAGATTAATGTTTGTTTTTTAATTAGGATTAATTTTAGGGCATTTCACAACGCATGCCCGAATATCGAATTGATATTCAAAGTGTACGACCATGAAGCTGTCACTTTAGAGCCACGAAAAGGAGGGTAGTCTGATTTTGGTTAATATCCGCCCAACATTTCTCAAATTTCTCTATTTATTTATTTATTTATTTTATATATAAATTTTCAAATTATTTATGTATTTTCAGGTCACCTAGCATCACTATAAGTTAAACAAAAAAGAAAGAAAGTCCTTATTCGGGTAGGTTGGTTTATTCTTTTCTTATCAAGTAGCAGCCTTTTTTTTTTTTTTTTTTTTTTTTTTTTTAATGGCGGCTACGATTTATTAATGGACTTGGTGGAAATATTGATGAGGGCTGTGTACTTATGTAGTTTTAAGCAAATCGGTTCATTAATACATTTTTTATGTCAGTTTGAAAATTTCAAGTGGTTGGCCCTTGGAAACAAGATGGCGGATCAAGTTGGCAAACGAACATATCCATTGCATTTCTAGGATAAGTCTACTCAAAAAATTAAGTTCGAATTAATTCAGTATTTCAAAACATCTACTCAAAAATTCTCAAAAAATCTACTCACTACTCACGAAAAGACCTTGGCGACGTACATGGCAAAACTCTTGTCAACTTCGCAGTTTTATTTCATTTTATTACTTTTATTTCTATTTCTATTTATTTTAATTATAATTATTTTTTATTAACTTCGATTCTTGTTTGTTTGTTTCTTTGTTCGGTACAAATCTTGCAATCTATTTTTAACTAACTTCCCTACTAGCTAGACATTTGAAACTTTCACAGTAGCTCAGAACTCGGTGACAACACAATACTTCGAAGTCAGATTTTCGAATTTTCGAATAGTTTTCTTTTAATTAATTAAAATAGGAAAATAATAAGCTCTTAATAGCAATAAAAAGTTAAATGATGCATCTTACAAAATTTGACGTCATTATCACTTTAAAAATTTTATACACATTGATAAGTACTAATGCAGTTCACGATGCTAATATGTTGTTCTGAAAGGAGTAATCTTTTATTTTTAAAACCTACTTTTTTTTTTTTTTTTTTTTTTCATTAATATTATTATTTCACTGAACTGAGTGCGCGTGCTTAAATATTGCTTAAATATTGTTTTTTATCCTCGCGTATTTATTAATTATTCATCAGAAAATTTAAAAACATGGTATATAAAAAGTTTTTTTTAGTCTTATAATTATTTTTATTTATTTTAATTTTTATTTATTTATTGCGATGTGGCAAGAAATTTTTATTTCCAGAAAATTTCACTGCTCTCTACTATGGTTCGAGGACTGATGTATTATAAGCAGTTAGCTAGAACGCTTTGGAATGCTGCCGAGATTGAGAGCGATGTAACTTCAAATAAATAGTAGGTTAAATATGAAACAAAACTCGCGAATATATAAAGAGAAACTCATGAGAGAAAAGAGCCTAAATAAGAATCAGCTCACGAGAGTCACAAGAATTTTATGTCTGTTCACAGTTGCTAATATAAGTCTTCGAGAATGTTACCTCACTGGTCTATACTAGTGTTAAGTCCCGTCAGTTAAACTAAATACTCAGCATTTATATGCTGGTGAAAATCATAGACTTATTGAAGTAAATTTTTTGTAAAGTATCAGATTTCGTCGGCATGAAATTTTATATAATCTATATGTCTATAGTCCATATAAGATATAGTTTATATTATATAAAGTCTATATTATATATAGTCTATATATAGTAGTCTCCCCATGTGCAATTTATTCACTGTGAAGTCATTTAGAGCCGAGTTATGCTTACAAAGATGTTTTTGCCTTCTGTGTCCCCAAGGGCGGTAACGGGGGTAATTTCGATAAATTCCGTCACTTTAGCTGTCGGATTCAAATAAATAATCCAAGCACCAAAATTTGTGACCGCAGCTCCCATAGATTTCTCAGGATGAATTTAGCTCTAAAAGGGGTGTCTCGATTTTGCCCCCTCGTAGCCACCCCTCCCCCCCCCCACACACACAAAAAAAAAAAAGTCGCAAATCACAAAAAGTCAAAACTGTGTTTTTGGAAATATCCTAAGGAAGTCGCATTGCTTTTTTCAATATCTTTGTTCCATTTTGGGTATAGTTCTACACAGAAATCCAAAATTTGCGAAATTTCCCGCCAATAATCGATTTTCCCCTCCCTCCCCTTAAAAATCGAAAATTCCTAAATCACAGATAATATATTATTTGCACTGATGTCTAGTCTCCTCATGTGCAATTTCTTTACTGTGAAGTAATTTGGAGCCGTGTTATGCTTGCATTCGTGTTTTTGACGTTTTCTCCCTCGAGGAAAAGGAGGGGGGGGGGGATTTTGAAAAAGTTGATGAATAGAATTTTAAGTTGGGTAAAGACCTAAAATCCTCCCAAGCGCCGTTGAATTCCGTCCAGCCGTTCTCACGTGATACCCGGACAAAAGTAGCGTTACAGACATACAAACACGACAACACACACACACAGACAAAATTTTCTGAAGTCATTTTCAGCTTACATGGTGCGTGAAGCGTGAAGATATCGCAATTTTTTTTTTTTTTTTTATTCTGACAAATTTAAAGACAAAAGTCCGATTTTATTAATATAGATTATCTGTACAATTTCAATTAAAAAATAAATAAACTGTCAAATGTTTGTCTACGTGTTTCAAACATTGAAACTGAAAATTAATTTTTTTTAGATACTAATTTAATTAGATACTAATTGAAATTTATTTATTTTTTACCCATTTGGAAAACAAATATAATCGGCGAATAAAATGTATTATTTATTTATTTTTACTTATTTTACCTCAAAAATAACATCTTTAAATTTTAGCCAAAGTTAACCTTATCATTATATTTTTTTAATGTTACCATTCAAAATTTTTTATTATTTATTTATTTTATCAAACTTGAAATACAATTTCAACTTCAGTGAATTCTAAGACATTATTAATAAGGAGTTTAATAAAAAAATATATATATATATATACTGATAAACTGATATTAAGTTAATAAATTAAGGTTTCGTGCTTCGAAAGTTCATCGATTGTTTTCTTTTAGATAAATCACAAACTAATTTTCTAAAGGCTAGCCGTCGTGTCCCTTTGTCTGCAGTGCCCTAGGCGTATCGAAAACATGATAGCAATCAACCAGCATTTGGCCTCTAATTTGAGAGGACGCACTCTCTTAACGGACATCCAATTTTCATTATTGTCGGCTTTCAATCTCTCTCTTCTAAAGTACAGCGCTGACGATCTGCCTTCTCCCCACTACCCCGTGGGAAAGCCGTGTGGCGCATAGCCCAATTAATTGCGAGAGAGCAGCTCGAGATTCTTATTTACTCAACATATTAAATTTATTTCTACCATCTTGATGAAACCGCTTGTCAACATTGCTAGGATGGCATGCCCCAGGGTGCACTTCCAGATTACGCACGGACTGGAGTCCCCAGAGAAACCACAGTATTGGGCGCACGCATACACGTCAAATATCAAAACACATCTGTACTTTTAGCTTAACCCCATTATCTGATATATGTATACTTACTCTTCAATTTCTTTTCAGACACAAGTTGGCTTTAGTGCTGCGGAAAAGAAAAAATAATTGATGACGATAATGACTTTTTATATGTTTGTTGAATTATTTTAGATTTTTTTTTTTTTTTTTTTTTTTTTTTAGTGCTTAGTCGTTTTATGTACACCAATATAAAAAAAATTTCATAAAAATTGCAAAGCCGGTTTATTATTTAGCAGTTGTCGGAAAAGTTTCTTGACATCAGTTTCGTTGAAAAATCTAGTTAAGGGCAATTCCATAAAATTTCACTTCCGTCATATAATTTTAAAATTTAATTTTAGAGAATTAAATGACAGAAACGTTTATCTGTTGTTTTAGAACATGACGCTGGAAGCTAAGTATTTTATTAAAACAATAGATAAAACAATTCTACAATTTAATTATCTAAAATCAACATTTAAAATTTTGCGACAGGTGTGACATTTCTTGAAATGACCTGAAAAATAAATAAATTAAAAAAAAAAATCCCGAGTGCCTACACATAATTTTTAATATACAATCACGTAAAGTGATAGAAGTGAAATTGTAATCAAAACTAGTATGTTGTGGCAACCACAAGACTTTCTTCTATATAATTTTACACAAATTCATGCAGTACAAGTTATTAAATTATTATTTTTTAAAATTATTATTTATTAAAATCATTTTCAATTGTGAATGCATACAATTTTTATCTCACAGAATTAGAAAGTCAATTTTGCGCCAACATCAGAAGGAATGCGATTTTTTTTTTTTTTCTGTTTTATTATATTATTATTATAATTATTATAAAAATTTAAAAAATCTATAACTTTATTTTAAATTATCACAGATCTATGGTTCACCCATTAGAGGCATTGACGAGTTCTTTCGAAAGGTACCCATATTGAAAATGTACACCACCCAGGGAGGGTATATAAGCAGGAGGAAGCGATGGTCCTACATGCACAAACTTCCCTAGTTAATTACTACTATTTTCAATAATTCATATTACTTTTACAATTACATGTTAAAAGTAACTCTCATTATGCACCTCTATACGAAATTTTGTCCTATACTGCCATGTTAAAAAAAAAAAAAAAAAAAAAAAAAAAAAAAGAAATCACAGTACCACCTGTTGAGCGACTGATCCCCAAATCTGATCAACACCAGTTTATGTCAAGGTGTAATATAGATACCAAGTTTAGTTGAATTTCGTTCATTAGTTCGTGAGATGCAACGTCCACAAAATTTGCTTTAAACGCACAGAGACACACACATTTTCTAAAAACAGTAAATCGTGTTCAGGACATCTTTAAACGTGAAAGTCCATCGAAAACTGGAGTTCGAGAATTTTCATAAATTCATTTCTTTCTTCTTGTATATATTGTAGGAAGTAATAAATAATAATAATTGTCTTAAATATAGAATCACAAATCACTTATTTAATCAGAGGGCGTTAAATATTTCAAAAACATGTATAAGTCTGATTTCCTAAATTTATTTATTTTTTCTAAATCCCTACCAAAATAGGATGGATGTGTGTGTGTGTGTGTGTGTGTGTAGCACGTTAATAGTTAAAGAAGTTAAGAAAGAGACAAACCCATTATAAACATTTTTAATTTGGTTAGAAAAAATATTATGACTAGCTTAATGTTTATTAATAATATGTAGTCGTTTTTATATAATAGTGAAGTACAACTGAAAAATGAATCGCAATCAATATAATAATGATTAATTTAATTACGAATAATTTAATCGTGAATAATTTAATCATGGATAACGTGGGTTAAATCCTTTCAGGGGCCGTGGTATACATTTTATACCACTTCATTTTAATTCCCAATTTCGAAAATTCACCCCGGAAATTTTTAATAATTTTTTACCTTTTTTGCTTAGCCGAAAAAATTCATTTACACTCATGTCCATAAATTAAGGATAATTCAGATTCACACTGAAATCGAACTTTAATGCAAAAATTTCACCTGTAGAAATACCACACACATCTTTAAGAATAATATGCAAATTATCGAAAGCCATCAGATGACGCCGATATGATGTTAATATGACGAAAGTGTAAGAAAGGGGTAGATAAGGAAAGGGAGCAAAGAAGGAAAATTGTTCACAAGCGTTCTGTGTGCAGCTCAGTGCCACAACCGAATAGTTATGACACAGAGGACGCATGCAGATAATTTTTTACGTGGTAGAATTATCGGCCGACCAGAATGCACTGAGCTCCATTGTAACAGGAGAGCTGACTTCGCGGTCAGTCGTCTACTAGACGAATTACGCCTTGATGGATGAATGCATAGGGGGCAAAAAGAGAAAAAGGAGTCCGTTTTACTATGCGTCTAACAGTATGAATTCTCGATTGTTATTGTTTATTATTTCATTATTCTTCAACATATTGTTAATAAATAAAGTGAATTTGCGACTTTAAGTAGCAGATTATTTTAATATGCATTTAGTTTAATGGTTACTGGAGATATATTTTATATAACTTGCTTATAAATAGAATTGCTTATATTCCACTGAGCCCTATTGTAACAATTTGTAGCTCAGTGTTGTATTCGAAGAATCTTTATAAATTCAAGCTAATATTTTGAGTTCCAAACTACTCTATCAACCCAATTACTTTTAGTTTTATTCAACCGTATTTTTCTTTCTGTCTATTTTTCCCCCCAATTTTGATATATTACAGAAATTATTTAATATCGAACATTCACTGCTAAAATAAAAGGGGTTATTAATTATTTTGAGGGAGGTGGTCATTTAAATGATTGGTTATTTACTTTTATAACAGAATAATAAATAATAAAAAATTTCGTTAAACGTTAAATTTTTAAGATCTCAATCTTTAAATAACAGAATATTTTAATATGCATTTAGTTTGATATTTACTTGAGATATTTTTATATAACTTGCTTATAGATGGAGCTGCTTATATTCCACTGAATATCATTGTTACAATCTGTAGCTCAGTGCTGTATTAGCAGAACCTTTTTTAATTCAAGTTATCATTTTAAGTTCCAAACTACTTTGTCAATTCAGTTATTATTTTCTCTTACCTGTAAAGTAGAGAAAGTATTATTTTGGATCAAAATTTCAAAAGTGAGTTTTTGTTATATTTACACATTTTGGTGTCCCCTGAATCCAAAAATATCATATTTTTTCGCAATTACAATACTTCCCTTACATAATGTATGCTTGGAAAGTAAAAAATAACAATAAAATTATTTTAGAGAGGTAGAGATTTGAATTTATAAAAACTATAAAATGTAAAAGCATAAATTCAAAAGAGCAATGCAATCCAGATGACTAATATTTTTTGCTAGGATTTAAGTTGCAAAAAATCCGATTGAAAATAAGTTTACTTTTTTCTTTTTTTTTTTTTTTCCTCAAAGTTTTAATTGCTGCATGCAATAGTCAGAAAAAACACATATTTCATAGTGCAAATTCCTCATTACTATAAAATCATATTTAATTTAAAATTTAAAGATTTTTATGTACTTTGCTTTAAAGAAATAAAATGAGACATGTTTTCTCCCTAAATTTATTAAAAATCTTACAACGGTAAATATTATAGCAAATTCTACCCCTCTCCTTTTTCCAAAAACTATGTAAATGACTTCTTTAACCTTACAATATTTTTTTCAGACAGATACAAAGATGATTTTGTGTAAAAAAATGTTATCACTTTTCACGCTTAGATAAATATGTATTTTATCTACAATGAAAGAGATTTTCATTGTGTCCCTGTAAAAAAGCTACAAGTGCTGGACAAACTAAAATCTATACAGTTTGTGCAACAGTGAATTATAACAATTGTATAAATTTTCAGCTCAATTAGATGAGACTTTTGTACCCTATCGCACTTTAAATAATTTGAGCCCCTGTAAAAACACTATAAGAGGCAAATTCTCCAAAATTCATACAGTTCGTGTGAAAGTCATCTGTAACATGCATATAAATTTTCAGCTCAATCATATAAGGCATTTAGACGCTATCACACTTTAACAAATTTGGGCCCATTAGACCATAATGTTAAAGAATTTTTTGTGTAAAAAAAAAAAAGTGCTATCAAAATCAATAGGCTTCATGCTATGGTGACAGACTTATAACATATGTACCAACTTTCAGCTCATTCGAACAAAGCATTTAGACGCTATCGTGTTCACTCACATACATCATCGTAAGAATATTTATTAAATATGAGTTCAGAGGACCTGGAAACATGTTGAAGCACCAAAATCTCAAATTTCGATTTTTGGTATAATTACCGTACTTTAGTGTGGAAAGTATTGTAATCATGTCATGTCAAAATTTATAGTGTTCAGAAAGTAAAAGTTAAATTAATAGATGAAAAAAAACTTGGCGTTTACAGTCATATCATTTAAATAAATCTTTAAAATAAAAAAAATAAGGAAAAAAAAAACATTTGAGTATTAATAAAATTTCAAAAAATTATCAAATAACAAAAAAAAAAAAAAAAAAAAAAAAAAAGTATGCTTTATTTATTTATAAATTGAATGTTAAATTAATTAGAATAACATATTGAATTTCTATATTGTTCATTAATTGTAATGAACAATAAAAATATGGGTTAAATAAATGAACACAGACACTTGAGTATTTGAAAGATATTTTATTTCATTAAAACGTTTTATATTTACAGACACATGATTAAATCAGGATATATTTTAAAGTATCTGTCTCCCACCTCTCTTATTATTTTTCTCAAATTTGCAATTTTAAACGACCAATGGATTTTTACTTGCACTAATTCTATTGAAAGTAATTCAAAATAAAATTTTCAAACCACTGTAAAAGTTTTAATAATATATAATTAATATGTATGTAAATGATAAGATAAAAGAAATAAAATTTTAAATGCAAGTTGAAAAATATTTATAATTAAATTATAATTAAACTAAGAAAGCATTTGCTTAATTAAAAAAAAAAAAAAAAAAAAAAAAACTATGCACGCTTTTTCATTTTACACACTTTTCCTATACACACTTTTTAACTTTATATGTGTGTATTTATATATTCACAAATTGCGTTAAAATTTTACCATTTAATACTAAGTTCCCACTCCCTCATTTCAACTATAGTGATCAAATACATTAAACTATATATATATATATATATATATATATATATATATATATATATATATATATATATATATAGCGCTTTGTACAGCCGTAGGCTGAGCAGCTTTTAACCATACTTAATAATTCATAAATCTGTCGCATTTCAAAAGAAAGAAAGAAAGAAAAAAACTGCAGGATAAGCAAAGGAGAAAACTGTTTCTTTTGCCCCGAATGCGAACTAAAACTAACGGCACTGTATTCATACGCGCTGACCGCACTAGATAACGTTAGGGAATAGGAAGTCAGCTCTACTGTTACAATGGAGCTCAGTGCTAGAATGTGGGCGTACTCAGATAGAAGTATCGGGGGAAATTAGAATGGCCCAAAGTGTCATCTCTAGGCTTTGGCAACGATTCCAAAATGATGAAAATGCTAGTCGACGTTACAGTACTGGTCGGCCACGTGTTACAATTCCGAATGACCACCGGTATCTGGTAGTAACTGCCAAAATAAGCAGATAAAGCGCAGCATCAGACCTGTCTCGTCAGCTGTCTGCAGCCACGAGTACCACAGTTTCAAGACAAACCGTGGATAGACGTTTGGGAGATATTGGTCTATATGCTCGCAGGCCTGTTAGATGTGTTTTATTCACGGCAATGCACTGTGCCAGCGGTTAACTTGGAGTAGAGAACATGCAATGTGGACAGCGGCACAGTGAACTTGTGTGATGTTTTCCGACAAGTCCAGGTTTAGCTTGCAGTGTGATTCACCAGACTTTCATATGTAGAACGTCAGGTACCCGTTACCACCAAAACAAAGTCATTTAACGACACCGTGTGGAGCCAGACTTTCATAAGTAGAAGCCAGACTTTGTAGAAGCCAGACTTTCATATGTAGAACGTCAGGTACCCGTTACCACCAAAACAAAGTCATTGAACGACACCGTGTGGGGCAAGAGTGCTCGTTTGGGAAGGGGGGGGGGATCATATTGGGCACCAGAACAGATCTGCATGTTTAAATCGGATGAATGATAGGCCAAATTTATCAGGACATCATTCGGGAACAACATGTACGCTTGTTTAGGGGTGCCATGAGCCCAGAATTTGTGTTTATGGATGACAATGCGCGTCCTCACCGTGCAAACGTTGTACACGAATGCCTACAATCTGAAGCTATCACTCGCATGGAATGGCCAGCATTCTTACCTGAATAGAATCCGATAGAGCATGTGTAGGACACGCTTTTCCGACGAGTTGTAGTCCGTCAACCACCTCCTACATGTGTACCGGAACTTCGGAGAGCATTGCTTACTGAATAGAGTAACCTTCCCCAAGATCAGATCAATAAATTAATACTCAGCATTCTTAGGCGTTGTAAGGACTGTATTTCATCACCTGAAAGACATACAATGTATTAACCATCGTACCAACCATGTAATGTTAAGTTTTTGTAAGGGAGATATTTTTTGTAATTGCTTCCGGGAGCAAAAATCGTAGTTTTTAAAAATGGTATCCTACATAAACCACCTTTTTTTGTTCTTGATCTTTTGTTTAATAAATAGACTTTATGAATAAGTCATGTTTGTTTTGCTTCTGAACCTTTATTTGCTTCAGCTAGCATTATCCTTAATTTATGGACATGAGTGTATTTCTTATCATCTAACTCTATTTTCAAATTCTGGAGGCACTTGATATTAAGTGAACGTAATTATATTGCCCCTGAAAGGGGTAAGTAAAGTTTTGGCGTTTTGGTTCAATGTAGAAATATTTTGGTGTAGTTAAATTGGGGTAATTACGTTAAGCGATTCTCTGCGATAATTTAAGTAGCCAGACACTCGAAGCTAAAAATAGAGCGCTTAAAACGTGCATTTATTTGGTCGCAATTTCCTACACTATGCACACTTGAACTACGTTGCCCACGTTGTAGCGTGGCGAGTGACAAATATGAAGTATATGCTATGTAAAGCTCAAAGTACATTAAATGGTCACATCGATTAGTGTATATGCAGAGTCGCTTTCATCCCACTTCATAAAGGAGGAGGTTCTTAATTCAAACCGTAAGCGTCTGTTGTTGTTGGTGGTGTTGTTTGTTAGCTTATAACTTCGTAACGAATTCTTTGATTTTAATACTTTTTTGTTGTAAAAATCTTGACCTGAAACAGGTCCTTTTACCTTTTATGATTTCTTTAAGATCTAAATAAATAACTCCCACTTTCTGACTATTTTAATTGCCTCTCGAGAGGATAATTTTCAAGATGGAGATATAGCATGTTTTGTGCACATTGGGGCACTTCATATATTTTTCCAGTGACTTACACTCGAAATCGCCCTTTTTGAGTTGTGTTACTTTTATTGCAGATTGCGATGTATGAAACTGCCGTCGAAAGACTTCTGATGTTGTGCAAACATTTTTACTGAAAAAGAAAAAACTAATAAAATACTTTTGTAAAAAAACATAAAACCGACTCCAAAAAGCAACGATTATTCAAACAAATAAATTCCTTCGCTAAACAACATAAACACTACAATTAATCATAACTTTCGAAATCGGCGAACGATTAAATAAAAATTCATATTTTTATTCAATGCAAAAATCAAATTCTATTCAAAATACTCGTATACATCTCACTTTAGTACAGTCGGTAACTAAAGTCTCCGCACACTAGCAAAAATTCCTATATAAAAAAAGTACACGTAATACAGTTTTGTTAAATAAATCCTTGTCGAATCCTGTTCTTAGTCGGTCTAAAAACAGGGTTCGACAAAGATTTATTTAGCAAAACTGTATTAAGTGTACTTTTTTTATATAGGAATTTTTGTTAGCGTTCGGAGACTTTTGTTACCGACTGTATATGCAAAACACAGCCGAAAACTATTTTGATTCAAATAAGCAATTATGATTTCGTAAGCTACAAAAGTTTGAAAAGGAAACTCTAGAAACTTCGTAGGAACGTAAATACCGAATTGCGAAGAATATCCACTGTTCTATGTGGATGTTATTAATGGACCAATTGTAGAGTGATAAAATAATAAATGAAAGTACAAAGATAGATATTCGAGACCATAGCGTTGTAGCTATCAGTCTAAAAACAAATCTGTGAAAATAGAATTAAATTTTAAATTTTATGCCGACTTCAAAAGTTATGGTTGCAAAGAATTATTATATTACTTTTTACTTTCCGAACATACGTACGTAAGGAAAGTATTGTAATCATGTCAAAAATCCGAATTTGAGATTTTGATGTTTCTATACGTTTCGAAGTCCCCTGAGTCCGTTTTCTCTATTTTTTTTATATATAATCTCTATTTTTTATATATTTTTTATATATTTTATATCTGCGATGATGTATGTATGTATGTGTGTATGTATGTGTGTGTGTATGTCTGTGAGTGAACACGCTAGCGTCTAAATGCTTTGTTCGAATAAGCTGAAAGTTGGTACGTATATTGTAAGTCACCATAGTACGAACCCTATTGATTTTGGTGAATCTAGCACTTATAGTTTTTTTACAGGGACACAAAGAAAAATTCTTTATGATTATGGCCTATGGGACCAAATTTTTAAAAGTGCGTGTTAAAAGGTAAAAACTTTTAACATTTTTATTTTAAAAATTATTATTTTAAAACTTCCTTCCAAAATTCAGATATCATGAATTTTTAATAAAAGATAATAAAAACGGAGATGATTTATTTAAAAAATTGAAATCGGAAATAATTATTTGAACTCTGGAAATAATTTATTTAAAATCCAGAAAAATCCATTTTTTCAGTTAATATGCTCTAAAAATATTATTTAATAAACCCAGAAAAAAAATTAATAAATATTTCCCAAAATACGAATAAATCTCAAATTATTTGGTGAATTAGCAATTGAAAATTTATTTGAATAAGTTCTGGATTCTTCTATTTATTTCTAAAAAATAGCTCTGATATTTTGTGTTTTCAAAAATACATCGTTTTCTCCCTCAAAGCCCACGCTATGAGCTGACTCATTCCAAGAATTTTTGCTTAAGTTCAATGCGTTTACCTTTTAACAGTGCGATAGCATCTAAACGCCTTATTCAATTGAGCTGAAAATTTATATGAATATTATAAATCACTGTTGCACTAACTTATAAGCATTTTGGTGAATCTAGCATTTATAGGTTTTAACATGGACACAACGAAAAATTCTTTATCATTATGATCTATGGGCTCAAAGTTCAGTAGCGTTAAATAAAACATCGTGTAATGAATGTATGGAGAAAAATACTCAAACACTCTATTATGGTTTTCCCTCATTTGTTTGTTTAACAACTCCTCTTTCTTTACTTTATCTACAAAACTGTTAATTACTCAATGTTCGGAAAGTCGAGTGGAGTCACTCCAGATTTTTATTTTTTTAATACATCTAGGCGAAATTTACAATTTCGTTTTATTCCAATTTTCCTTTTATTTTTATTTATTTGAATAATCGTTGCTTTTTGGACTGGGTTCCATTTTTTTTTTTTTTTTTTACAAAATGATTTTATATATGGATAGTATTGTCTAAATCACTTGACAACTTTTGCATTAATCCTGAAATCTGTGAAACTGGGAGTGCAAAAGCTATATGAAATACAATGTCATTTATTAAAAATGCAGTTTTTTCAGTTGGGACACTTAATAGCACATTTACAGAATCTTTATCTGCACCAGGTAGATTTTGAAAAATAATTAACTGATATAAACACCATATCACTTAAGCTTTTACCCACACCTGCAGAACCATTGTTGCATATTAATCACCTGGGAAACTTTAAAGGAAATTATTGTGTTTTTCCTATTTAAAATTGCCCCAGAAATAAGGGGAAAAAATTGTTTCATCAAAATTTTGTTTATTTTAAAAGTTACAGTTTGTCCACTGTAGTGAACAGTATGCATATAGAAACTGGATATCTAAAGTAGAAGTGGGGATGAAAATAATAAAAGCAGTCACTTTTTTATGGATACACAAATGAACTTTGTATTTTACGCATGAATATGTAGATTTTCTTGAGCATAACTCCATATCTTACATCTTTGAGCACTATTTGATATTTGTCATAGCAAAATGATCCACTCCATCGTAGAGGACAGAGCTTGTTTTATTGAAAATTTATTTTTCCGACTGAGTGAAAATAATGCCTGGACCGGGAGTCGAACCCCGGATCTTTGACTTGCAAGGTCAAGGCTCTACCAATTGAGCTATCCAAACCGACAACCGGTCAGCATTACTCACTCAGACAACCATTAGGCAGAAACATCTGGTCTATCATGTAGATAGCTCGTCAGAAATAAGCCGCAGGTAATGGAAAACACCATTAAACAATGAAGAAGGTTGTCTGCCTAAAGGTTGTTTGAGTGAGTAACGCTGACCGGTTGTCGGCCTGGATAGCTCAATTGGTAGAAACTTGACCTTGTAAGTCAAAGATCCGGTGTTCGACTCCCGGTCCAGGCATTATTTTCACTCAGTCGGAAAAATAAAATTTCAATAAATATGATTTTCTTCCAATCAGTTGATTGTGTGATTTTAATAAAAATTAGAGCTTGTTTTGACTGACATTTTTTTTTTTTTTTTTTTTTTTTTGTGGGTTTTTACACTGACATTGGCCCTTGTTTACGTAAGTCTTTCTGTATCTTGTTCATCAATTACTCTTGATACTGCTTGTATTAGTCCTCTGGCAATGGACATCTTGAAAAATCCTTGTTGCATAGAACATTTTGGTATGACAGCTTTGTAAAGAATCCAAGAAATTATCACGGTAAAATCTATAAAATGAAATAATACCCTTTTGCACCACTCCAATGGACAAACGAAAACTGTCCTACACTAGACTATGTTCATAACGTCCACTGTAGTTGACAAAAAGGAAAATACATAAATTTTCATGAAAAATAGCATCTAAAAATAAGTATTTTGTTCAAACATATTCTAAAATGCCTAAAATTATTATTTCAAAATGCAAAATGTCAAAATAAAAACGGTGTAGCACTTATATACAATGTTTACAAACAAAAATCATACTAACTTGGAAGTAGAGGTTGACGCTATTTTCAAACTAGCAATGCAATCTGTAATTTTATATTATGCTGCTATCTATGAGCAACAGTTGAAAGCTTAAATAATACAGAAAGAATAAACATTGAAACCAAATCTGTAAAACCATTTGTGCGAAAGGAAAAAAAATTAAACTTTTGTCCACTACAGTGTACACGATGCAACAAAGGGCTAATGTTTTACTGTCCCTTTTTATTTAATGCAGTGCATACCTAACGAATTCTCATTGTTCATTATTAAGTTTTCTCAAATTTAATGAAAATTCTTCAAAAAAATTTTTTTTTTTTTTAAGAATAGAAAATCTATTTTTTTTTTTTTTTTTTTTTTTTTTTCATTAGCTGTTTCACACATTTGCTCTAAAATATTTATTTGATTTTCAGGTGATAACTTATCATTTACAAAATTTTCTAAGTCAGTGTTTCCTAAATTTTGTAAACTATGATGTACTTTTTAAATGGCATCCTCCAGTTTAATATTATTTATTATTGAATATTTTGCTTTATTTTCTTTGATCAATTTTATGTTTGCTTCGTATTTAGTTTTAGTATTAACTAGCTTTCAAGAATACATATTGATGATGGCTTCTAACTACGTATTGGCGATATCTTTCTGAATGTGTATTGTTGATGGCTTTTGAACATTTGTTGGCTATATATCTAAGGAATATATATTGATGCCGGCTTCTGAATATTTGTTGGAGAGAATATATTGATGATGGCTTTTAACTATGTGATGGCGATATCTTTCTGAATATGCATTAAATTATGGCTTCTGAATATTTGTTGGCTATATCTTTAGAATATGTATAGAAAATATTTTCTGAATGTTTGGTGACAAGACCTTTAGAATATGTATGGTTTATGGCTTCTGGATATATTTTGGCTATTTCTTCTGGATATGCATTGATAATGGTTTCTGAATAGATGGCTAAATCTTCTTAATGTATGTGGGTGATATCTTATGAATAGTTAGTGAAGCTTTTATTATTATTATTATTATTTTTTTTTTTTTTTTTTTAATGAGATAGTTACATATAAATTCGTCCTGTCGTACTAAATTAAATTCTGTCAAAGACAGACAGATTTATTTATTTATTTATTTTTTAAGAAACCGTTATATTTCTGTGAATATATGTGGTAGCCTCATGAAAATTTATACAGATAATTAAAAGAATCCTGATAATCATATGCTAGAGCCAAATCTCATTTCAAACATTACTTTTTAAAAGGTGATACAAAACATTTTGATTTTTCTTAAAATTTTTAATGGTCCACTTTTCGTCTTCAGGTCAGAACGTTTGCTGAAATATAGGTGTTGTAACATGATCTTTATACTCCCAAAGTTTCAAGATAATTCCTAAAAAAAAATTCTAGATATTTGACAAAACGTCCAAATTCGAAAGTGTTCAAATACTTATTGGTAGATTGTGTATATCAATATAATTTTTTATATTTTTTCCACCACATCTGCCTATTAGATAAAATTTTATGCATCTAAAGGCTTTTCGTTTACATAATTTAAGTATTTGTAAAATAAAGTTCTAATGTACGTGTAGAACCTGAAATATTTTCTACATCCATCAGAAGAGAATTTTGATAATCGGTACCTTATGATCCTATCCTGCTGGAAGGGCCAGTAAATGATTTTAGTGGGGTTGTGGAATGCTTCCTTTATACATATCATGTTTAAATTTTATGCATGCGATCAGTTTATTGTATCAGTATGACGATAATAATAATAATAATAATCTAATTTTGATATAATTTAAAGCGAATTAAAAAAAAAAAAAAAAAAAAAAAAATCAGAAGATGAAATACTTGAATTAATTTTATTAAAAAGTTTTATAGATTGCGTAATACTGAAAATCATAAATCGAACTTTTCGCGTAACAAAAATAAAATAAAATGCAAATTTAGGAAAAGTTTTTCACAAGCCATGGATGGCTCCCTGCGATTCAATAGATTCAATTCTGTTCTACTGAATCGCAGGGAGCCATGCACAAGCATTAGCAGAGGTGCATAGTGATATTTTAGTGGCGCCATCTATTGATTTTAATAAACACTAGTTTCTTTACCCTGATATTCTTTGTAATTGTAAAAAAACAGACGATAATTTACCATGTTTAAAATTAAAATTATAGGAAACAGCTTTAATTATTAGAATAAGATACTCCTTTTTTGGGCGAGGTATTCACAAATCATAAAATTGATGTGATGTCCGTCTGCAGATAGGTCAGTTTTTCAATCTGTGTAGTGTGTATTTCTCGAGAGTGAAATCGAGAATTAACGAAGATGGATGGAGAATGATCGTAAAGGATGATATCGAATCACTTTTAAAGTGGTCATTTCTAAAATTGGCCAAAAATCTAATGAATTTTAACATTCTACTTTTAAAAATTTGTAAATTGAAAAATTCAACTTAAAAAATTTAATAAAAATAAAAATTTAATTCAAAATTTAATATTTTCTTAACATCGCAAAATAGGGAAATTAACTTGTACTATGGGGATTATTTTGATCGTAAAGAAGCCGAACTATTTTTATACTATCATATATGATATCGGCATAAGTAATATCATTGAATAACAATCCACTTTAAAAATTTCGTAAGTAGTTCAAAATTTAAGATTTTTATAACATGGGAGAATAGGGCAATATCTTTTATAAACTTATATTATAAGGATTGTTACATAAGAAATAAAATGAAAAAACATAAAAAATAAAATATGAAACTAATACCAATAAAGAAACGCATTAAATTAAGAGCGGACAACACCTTATTTTGCCGACAGCCGTGGTCCAAGTTATTCTGTGGAAAAATTTGGTTCTATAATTACTCATTATCTAATGTATTTTAATTCCATTTTCAAATTTAGAAAAATCGTAATCGCTAAATTAGTGCTTATTTTCTCAACATTGATTTTTTAAATTTTTATTATTTCATTTTGCTGTTAAAAAATGAGAAAAATGCACTTAATAAAAATTCGTTTATTTATTTTTTTTTTACTCAAAATTAAAATTTAAAAAATTTAAAAAAAAAATCAATTTTTCGAAAATAATTACTAATTTAACAGTTAAAATTTTTTTGAATGGGAATACGAGATTTAAAATATTCATAAGGCAATGAGTAACTGTGGAAACAAATTTTCCACAGAATAACATGGGCTTTGGCTGTTCGTGTGATTAGGTATTGTCTCCTCTTAAATGTATTGAAACGAGGGTAGCCTAGTAAGTGGGGCACTCAAGTCTCTAAAATGTATTAGGATAAATATATAATGAGAACTGAGCAGAGTACAGCTATGTGAACTATTTTCATACAGCTTTGCAATTTGTTATGCATGTGTTAGATTAATATTCAAGGAATTAAAGCCGAGGTCAAAGGTTTTTTAACACCCTGTGTATTCCTTGATGTTGAAAATCCACTCTTCAGTGAAATTAAGATAATATTTTTTGTGCCATGCATTATAAAAATGCATGTGGAACAATGCAATAAAAACCTGAATGCCAAATAGCACAAGACACAAGTAAAGCTGAGTTGCAATAAAAAATAATTTTTAATCTCAAACATGAAGCTTCTTCTGACACTCTTCTGAATAATCAGTTAGCCAAATGCACGTCAGTGGTATAAGCATTAATTTTTTTCACGTTATATTTTGGCAAATGATACAAAAAGCACAAAAATAATACAAAAAGCCCGCTAAAAGAAGTCTTTTAAAACAAGAGCATGTAGCAGGTATTAGAGTAATCTTAATATAATCTTATAAAAGTTCATCTCATTAGTTTTAATCTTCCAAATTACTCCAATCCTCATTAAGTGTCTACGTAATGGAAATATATGTCCTTCGCTACAAAAAATCTCTGCTCGGTGAAATAAGGGTTCGTATTTTTTATGCCCAAAACTCAAAAGTATGTGAAACAAAATAACTGAATACTAGAAATATATGCCTCAAATAATCCTGGAAAGAGGAACTCAACTTCTGTGTCGGTTTGTTTCAGTCCAGTAGTGTAAAAAGGGGGGTTGAGCGCCACGGTGGTGGTGGGACGGTGGGATGATGTGGGTCAGGGTGGAGGGCGCCTATACCCTAGATCCACCGTCCCACCACCCTGGCGCTCAACGCCCCCTTTTTACACTACTTAGTCATAATCTTGGATGAGGGGTGTGTTGCCACCGGAAGAATCGAAACTTTTAGATCGTCAGGAGGGGTGAATGAGTCATCACCTTTTACGAGTGTTTCCGCGATGAGTGCTACCATCTATCGAGGAGAAGGGGAATTTTGAGGAGTTAGATTTATTTTCATAAATTTCGGACTTACTATTTTTTTCACAATTTCGGGGACTTGGCATTTTTTGCGATGGTCAGGGAAGTTGATTGACTGAATCAAAGATAGATGAATACTATATAATTAAAAACATTTAATGAATGGTATAGACTTTAATATTTAGGTGTTGCCACCGGAAGAATAGAAACTTTTTAAGAGTTGTCATTCGGAGATTATAAATTGATTACAGAATTAAATAGAAATTTTCCTGTGTATTTCAGGGAATTTGACAAAATGAAACAAAGGTTGATGAGTACTATATAATTAAAAACAGGGTATAGACTTTAAAATTTAGGTGTTGCCATTGGAAGAATATAAATAATTTCCGGTAGGACTTAACATTTTTGAATGACTGAAGTTAATTAACATCAGTAACAATTTATGAGTATTTTAGAAACTTAGCATTTTTAGAGATTAAAAATATATTGCGTTAAGATAATAAATAAGGAATTTAAATAGGAGTTCATACTTTTAGTGTTGTCATTGTAAATTTATATTTGGAAATTTTTACAGAATTTATAGAAACAAGATTATTCTAATACTGCATTCTAATTGGTTAATGAGTACACTTAGTATTTTAGAGCTTGAAATTTAGAAATTTTTACAGATTTAACTAGAAATTTTCGTATTTTGAGGATAAGTGTCATCAGTGGATTAACACACAGATTTAAAAACAAAACAATAATAAATAATTTAAAACACATATTTTTCAATAATGAATGTCATACAATTATATGTATAATTAATTATTTTAAAACAAAAACGATACGCATAAATTTAAAAACAATAATAAATAATTTAAAACACATATTTTTTAATAATGAATATCATGTAATTATACGTATAATTAGTTATCTTAAAACAAAAACGACATTATAAGCAATAAAGTTGTTTAAACTAAACTTTATACATATCATGACTTTATGTTAACACTAAATAAGTTTCACTTTTAAAATTTCTTTAAGCTCTAACTTATAAATACTATTAATACAATCGTTAAAATTGAACGCTGAAACAAAGGTAGATGAATTTAACGAATGGTATAGACTTTGATCTTAATATCTGCGCATTACCATTCGGAGATTATAAATTTATTACAGAATAAATAGAAATTTGCCTATGTATTTCATGGAATTTGACAAAATAAAACAAAGGGTTGGTGAGTATAATATAATTAAAAACATTGAATGTGAATGGTATAGACTTTGATATTAAAATTTGGGTGTTACCATTGGAAGAGTATAAATAATTTATATGTTATAAATTAAACTGAATACAATAAAAATTATTTAAATTAAACTAAATATAATAAAAATTATATAAATTAAACTTTATATTCTCACTAAATAAGTTTCACACTTATTTAAACTCTAACTTACATTCGTTAAAAATTGAACACATGCACTTTAAAAAATGACTATCATATAAATTTTAAAAAAATTACTATCATATAATAATATTAATTAAAAAAATGCATACAAAGATATATAGTAAAGTTATAAATTTTAAAAAAATACTATCATATAATATTATTAATTAAAAAAAATTACTTTCATATAATAATATAAATTAAAAAAATTACTTTCATATAATAATATTAATTAAAAAAATGCATACAAAGATATACAGTAAAGTTATAAAATAAATAAATAAATAAAAAATAAAATAAATAAAATTAAAATTAAAATTAAAATGACTATCCTATAATAATATTAATTTAAAAATACATACAATGTTTAAAATCAACAATTAAATTTTATATACATTATAATTAACTAAACTTTATGCTGTTACTATTAAATAAATTTATCCTAACACGAAAACTTTACATAAATTTTATAAGCAAAAAAGCTATAAGTACATGAATATGTTATTTAAATTAAACATTATATTGATACTACACAAATATTATTTAACATTTATTGGAGTTTAACGCTGTAATATAATGATTCGCACATGTTTACGATGAGTCATCGTTTGATGAGTCATCGAACAGATTATACTTATTAAATTTATTTATGTTGTATAAAAGTTAGGTTTATTAAATCTTTAACTAGGAGAGCATATGATACATAATTTTAATTAGAAAATATAATTAAGAGATATTTGAAAGACTTACATATAATTTGCATAATTTTAATTAAGAAACTTAATTAAGAGATATCATCTTCGTGATAGGTGAGGAAAAAACCTATGTTTTTTCCATTCCACTCCATTCTGCTTAGGTGTGGGGGAAAACCCATTCATCAAAACCATCTAATCAACACGGGAGATTTATAGACCTTGTCATATTGTTTGAATTCAGTTGGATTTTGACTCTCATCCTGGTAGCATCTCCTTAGCTGTGCGGGTTATTTTCATCGGGCAGTATGCATAGTTTCTCCGGTATATGTCGATCTTTTTTCCGCGTGTTATATTTCAATTTACCGTATAAGACAATGGAATCGTTTCGAGTAATGTCCCGTAGACTTTGAATATTTTTCACTGCGTACTGAAGGACATTTCCGCGCGTTGTGGTAGCTGATAAGCAATCGGTGACGTCATTGATGAGAGGATGACGTCATGATCACGTGACTGAGCATAGCCAATCACATCACTCGTGACGTCACTGACCTCGTGACCGGGCGTCACTGATAAGAATGTCTCATATCATTCATTTTCTTCAAGTCTGCCAAGGGTGTAGGACGTGTTTTAAGGTAAGTCCCAACTTTTTCTGAAATAATGGTAATTCAGTATATAGTTAAGTCAGACATGTTATTACATGTATGCGGAATAATTTGATGGAATAGCACACTCGGTGAGTCATGCTGAGTGTATTATTTTATAACATTAATATTGTTTCATTTTAAAAATTTTATTTAAACAACATAAAAATATGTGTATCTAAAATCTTTATAGTGTTTTAAAAACTAAACTGAACAAGATTTTATTATTTATATATATGCTTCAGACAAAACCAACTGTACAATTGTTTCTATATATATTTAAAGTTTTAGGTGCATTGTAAGTTAATATCATACAAAACTTTGGTTATTGTATTTTAATAAAAACTTTGTATTTAAAAATTTATATATACATACTATAGAAGAAAAAAGAAATAATAATAATTCTGAAACTTAATTATACATTATTTAAGTACTCTGTAAAATTAATTATATAACTTTTTTACTTAACTGAAAAACATGAATATTTATACTGTATTAATTTACCTATAATACATAGGTATTTCCTAAACTTTACTTTCTTATAATTTTGATTAGAGATTTTAATTAAAGCATGAGTCATACTTCACTTTACAATAGAAACCAAAGGTTTATGAGTATGTACAAAAGATAAAAAATTACTTTAAGATTGATTGGTTAGAGTTTAAATGTTAAGTGTGAAATTTATTTTATGAGTTTATATTTATAATGTGTATAACTTTTATTGCCTATATAAAAAATTTTATCGAGTGATGTAAAACTTTCATAATATGCTAAATTTATTTAATTGTAAAAGCTTATAAAATTTATTAGCTGTTTTAAAACTTTTTAAAAAATAGTCATTTTAAAAATTAATACGTGTTCAATTTTTAATTAATGTAAAAATAAATTCATCTTGAATGTTAAATGGGAAACTTATTTAATGCATAGTGATAATATAAAATTTATTGATTGTTTCAAAGTGTATATGCGAGTTGCATTTTTAATGAAAGTCGAATTATTTATAAGTTGGGTTTTCAATAAGTGTAAATCGTCTATCGTTTTCTTTCATTCTGATAAAATAAAAGTTTAAGTCTATATGATGAAGGGAGAGTATCATTCGAAACGGTTGTTCCAATCTTGATGAAGGGTTTTCGAAACACATAACATTCTATCCTATAATTATAACCTACAAACCCTTTGTTTCAATCAACCCTTATTATATTTTTGTTTTAAATGAATTACCTGACACTCATCCACTAACCTTAATGTATGTTAAAAAATTAACTGTTAACTACCGGTATGTTATTGTTTTCCATCCTATGTAATCCCTTTAATTTTTAATTCCATCAAAACTTATGTCTCCGAAATATCTCCAAAAATGCTAAGTCCCTAAAATGCATACAAATTTTTTTATTAAAGGTTCTGCATAATTCTAAAAAGTTATATGAATGCTGTATTTTATCATGTGACCCGAGTCAACCCATCAGAATGCAGCATGAGTGTTGTTCTTTTATCTGACAATTTTTAAATAAGACAGTATAGTCTTAAAAACTACCCTTTAAATCCTGATGAAGGAGGATAGTCATTCAAAACGTGTAACGACATTTCGTTTACAATTCAATTATAATCCGCAAACCCTTTGTTTAAGTGTTCATTGAATGACATTCATCAACCAACAACCCTATATAAATATTAATTATTTAAATCGAATCAAAAAATAAATTATTTTTTGATTTAATAACGTTAAATTATTTATTGTAAATGAATATTGATTACTATTCTTTATTGTATGCTGAAAAATTAGTAAAACTTTTAATCATAGTGTTGTTTTATATAAATCTCTTAAGCGTGTGTATGCATAAGCATAAAGATATCAAATAAATTTATGAGTTACTTCTTTCAAAATGTTTTACAAATCAGCATTTTCACATTACTAACCGTTTATTCATATACTGTCTTTTGTATTCAATTTAACACTTATGTTGATGAATAATTACTCAGTTTAAACTTTTACCCCGGGAAATATTATACAATGCATGGTGTATAAATATAGTTAAATAATATATAGTGAAAAAAATTACAACTATAGATGTTTAATTCGCTGTTACATAGTTAACGCATGCAAAATCTACTAAGCTCAAACCGTATTAAGCATTTTCTTATAAAGTTCATAAACATATTGTTACAAGGATTTTGGAAGATCAAACGATTCTGTGTTTAATACCAGGTTCGATTCCAGCTTATCAACCTATCTGTTTGGAGTTTTCCGAGGATGTCTTCAAGACTCACTTAAATATAGAAAGACTCCCACACAGACCAATCCACTTATACGGCCAACAGTTAAATATTTAATGGTATGAGTTTACACTTGTAATGAATTATTTAAAGTTTTATCCATATAGGAATAATATAAAAATTTTCATTTACGTGGTGGTAAAAATAATTGTCTCATTCGAAGTTTCATTAACTGAAAACAGTAAGTTTCAATACAGCTGTATGACTCTAGTATGAGTCATCAATCTTACGATTTGTTAACGATTCTATAGTAAAAGGGGAAGTGTTGGGTTCGAATCCATTTCATCAACCTAGTCGATTGGAGTATTTCTTGGTTTTCTCTAAAACCTGCTTAAATATGCAATAGGATTCCTTAGAAAGACTCTCATGCATTTCGCTTATAGGATCCTCATTTATTTAATCGGTCTTAAACCTTATGAATATCCATATGTGAATGTTTATTGTATAGTAAAAACTTTTAAATATAGTATTGTTTTATATAATGTGTCATCCTGATTATGTATAAATGAGTTATCGATTATGAAATAAATTTATCATTACTATAATACTCACATTAAAAGATTCACACTTATACAATTTAGCGGTTACGCAAATTATTCAAACTCGTCACCGATCCTTCACGAACTTTCTCGGAAGATGTTGTACATGAACGAACGAGGGGTGAGTCATCTTTTCCGGGAATTCCCCCTTATCTCTAGTAGATAAGGTGTTACAACTCAACGTTTCCCTTCATTCTTAGTTTGGCCGTCGTGTGAGTAGGTTGTTTTACAGTGTGTTATGTTTACCGTCCACTGCTTTGGAGTTTTAGCCGAAAATCCCGCCTGTTTTTCCGCATAATGTATTTCGGTTTTTCCGTACCTGGATTCTTTAAGTATAATAGAATATTCCAACTCATCAGCCTACCCTTTGGGATTTTTTTCTTGGTTTTTCTCTAAAACTGACTTAAGTATAAGGCGTATATTAAAATAATAATATATAGTTTACAACTAGATAAAATAATTGCTAAAAACAATAGGATTTTTAATTTTATCCTATTAAGTAATTTTAAAACCTCTTTTTATTTATTTTTTCTTATAAAGTTAAAGTGATTTCAAAACCATTCATTAAAAAATTACTCTTATATTTTACTAAAACTTTATTTATTTAATCGATTAAATGCAAAGTTTAACACTTAATGAATTATTTAAAATTTTATATATACAGGAATAATATAAAAATGTGCATTTATATGCTAGTAAAAAATAATTGTCTCATTAGAAGTTTAATCACCCATTAACTAAAAACAGGGAATTTCAATACAACTGCATGATTCTAGAATCATCCACTGACCTCACGGTAAGTTATTTTCACTTAGACATTCTGAGCAAATCTTATTGTAAAGGATAATTTCTTTCTGTGAAAGTGTCACCTCAATTCTCTCACAAGGATTATTGTTTAGTATTTTATTTTCAAATCATATATCCAACTTATAAAATTTAGCGGATATGCAAATGAGTAATTTTTATTACTTATAGTTCAATCCGTATAAATAAGTTAAAAATTTTACCTTGCGATGTAATGCATATATTAAAATAATATATAGTTATTATACAAAAATCTCTCTTGCTATCCGATTATTTATACATAGTTTATTACTTAGTTTTATAACTAGAGAAAATAATTACTAAAACAATAAGATTTCTGTTTTTAATTTTATCCTATTAAGTGATTTTAAAACCTTTCATTAAAAATTATAGTTACATTTTATTGAATGAAAAAGGATGTCTTATCGTAAAATAATTCTGTTTTGATCTCATTATTTTCTTAGCATAATTAAAAAAAGTAAAATTAAATAAAAAAAAATTAAAAATATTTCAATATTTTAATAGGTTAATTGCGGAATTCAACTCTTATTGCATTATTTAAATGTAGTTTACAACTGATATTAAATAAATGATCCTTATAAACTATTTTATATTACTCTGAAAACACATAACTCTAACAACATTCTACTGAGATAAGCATGAATCATCACCCTTCTTATCTGTACGTGAGTCAACGTGTAGCGATAAACAGTTTCTCGCATTTGTGTGCAATACTGAAGGTTGCATTTCGCTGGAGGGAAATTTCATCAATTTTAAGTGAGTTTCATAATTTATAATTACTATTTGATAATTCAATAAACTTAATATGTATATTCTAATAAAATTATTTGTTTATATCATAAAAAAAATTATTAAAACATAACTTTTATTAAAACTTTTCAAACATTATAAAAGAAATTTTTTATTGTTTCATTGAAGAGAGAGAAACCAATTTAAAAAATATATTTTATTGGTATTTACTTATAAGTAATTTTTTATTGTTACGCTATAAACATTTTTTTTTTTTTTTTTTTTTTTTTTTTGTTACACTATAAACTTTTTTGTTTAATTAAAACTAAATTTTGCATAACATATATAAAACCTACTTTTTTATTTTGTTACCCTACAAAAGTTTTCATTTAACTTGTGTATGTTCAGAAATTATCCGAGTAAAACTAAATTTTGCAATATATAAAACTTCTTTCGCAAAAGAATTTTTATTGTTTAACTATAACTTACTTTTATATTTATTTATTTCAATACCGTTTAAGTGATACGTAGGTAATAATCGTTTAAACTCATTGTATGATATGCTTTGTGAAAAAAAAATATATATATATTGGAAATTCCTAATTATTCGCTATATTGTTTTAATGATTTTAACTGAATCTTTATATGAGATAGTGTTGATTACTAATATGCATGGCTCGCCAGCGTATATAACACATGATTCATCAGCTATAGGGGTTTTCCGTTGCAGGTGATGACTCATAGAATATTCCGCATTATCTGTTTTTTAAGGAAACTGTTTATTTTCATTTAAAATGATACATTGAATTTTTATGCAATTTATTTCGAAATTTTAAATAGAAATGTTTAATACAAAATAACTTTTAGTAACTGATAGTTTTTAAATATAACTAATCCTTTTTATTATTATACTTTATATCAATTAATTTATAAAAAGAACTTATTTTTATTATTTCAAGTTTAAAAGTACTTACCTGTTTCATTTAAATCAACTAAGATAGTTTAAATTATATTACAGCGTTAAACTCGAATAAATGTTAAATAATATTTGTGTAGTATCAATATAATATTCAATTTAAATAACATATTCATGTACTTATAGCTTTTTTGCTTATAAAATTTATGTAAAGTTTTCGTGTTAGGATAAATTTATTTAATAGTAACAGCATAAAGTTTAGTTAATTATAATGTATATAAAATTTAATTGTTGATTTTAAACATTGTATGTATTTTTAAATTAATATTATTATAGGATAGTCATTTTTATTTTATTTTTATTTTTATTTATTTTATTTTTTATTTATTTATTTATTTTATAACTTTACTGTATATCTTTGTATGCATTTTTTTAATTAATATTATTATATGAAAGTAATTTTTTTAATTTATATTATTATATGAAAGTAATTTTTTTTATTTATATTATTATATAATAGTAAATTTTTTTTTATTAATATTATTATATGATAGTATTTTTTTAAAATTTATAACTTTACTATGTATCTTTGTATGCATTTTTTTTTTAATTAATATTATTATATGATAGTAATTTTTTTTAAATTTATATGATAGTCATTTTTTAAAGTGCATGTGTTCAATTTTTAACGAATGTAAGTTAGAGTTTAAATAAGTGTGAAACCTATTTAGTGAGAATATAAAGTTTAATTTATATAATTTTTATTATATTTAGTTTAATTTAAATAATTTTTATTGTATTCAGTTTAATTTATAACATATAAATTATTTATACTCTTCCAATGGTAACACCCAAATTTTAATATCAAAGTCTATACCATTCACATTCAATGTTTTTAATTATATAATACTCACCAACCCTTTGTTTTATTTTGTCAAATTCCATGAAATACTTAGGCAAATTTCTATCTATTCTGTAATAAATTTATAATCTCCGAATGGTAATGCGCAGATATTAAGATCAAAGTCTATACCATTCGTTAAATTCATCTACCTTTGTTTCAGCGTTCAATTTTAACGATTGTATTAATAGTATTTATAAGTTAGAGCTTAAAGAAATTTTAAAAGTGAAACTTATTTAGTGTTAACATAAAGTCATGATGTGTATAAAGTTTAGTTTAAACAACTTTATTGCTTATAATGTCGTTTTTGTTTTAAAATAACTAATTATACGTATAATTACATGATATTCATTATTAAAAAATATGTGTTTTAAATTATTTATTATTGTTTTTAAATTTATGCGTATCGTTTTTGTTTTAAAATAATTAATTATACATATAATTGTATGACATTCATTATTGAAAAATATGTGTTTTAAATTATTTATTATTGTTTTGTTTTTAAATCTGTGTGTTAATCCACTGATGACACTTATCCTCAAAATACGAAAATTTCTAGTTAAATCTGTAAAAATTTCTAAATTTCAAGCTCTAAAATACTAAGTGTACTCATTAACCAATTAGAATGCAGTATTAGAATCATCTTGTTTCTATAAATTCTGTAAAAATTTCCAAATATAAATTTACAATGACAACACTAAAAGTATGAACTCCTATTTAAATTCCTTATTTATTATCTTAACGCAATATATTTTTAATCTCTAAAAATGCTAAGTTTCTAAAATACTCATAAATTGTTACTGATGTTGATTAACTTCAGTCATTCAAAAATGTTAAGTCCTACCGGAAATTATTTATATTCTTCCAATGGCAACACCTAAATTTTAAAGTCTATACCCTGTTTTTAATTATATAGTACTCATCAACCTTTGTTTCATTTTGTCAAATTCCCTGAAATACATAGGAAAATTTCTATTTAATTCTGTAATCAATTTATAATCCCCGAATGACAACTCTTAAAAAGTTTCTATTCTTCCGGTGGCAACACCTAAATATTAAAGTCTATACCATTTATTAAATGTTTTTAATTATATAGTATTCATCTATCTTTGTTTCAGTCAATCAACTTCCCTGACCATCGCAAAAAATGCCTAGTCCCCGAAATTGTGAAAAAAATAGTAAGTCCGAAATTTATGAAAATAAATCTAACTCCTCAAAATTCCCCTTCTCCTCGATAGATGGTAGCACTCATCGCGGAAACACTCGTAAAAAGTGATGACTCATTCACCCCTCCTGACGATCTAAAAGTTTCGATTCTTCCGGTGGCAACACACCCCTCATCCAAGATGATGACTAAGTAGTGTAAAAAGGGGGCGTTGAGCGCCAGGGTGGTGGGACGGTGGGTCTAGGGTGAAGGCGCCCTCCACCCTGACCCACATCATCCCACTGTCCCACTACCACCGTGGCGCTCAACCCCCCTTTTTACACTACTCAGTCCGAACTGAGTGGAAACGTTCCTTACTTGTAAGAATTTAATGGACCTAAAATATCTCTTGAATTGAGGTTGGAGAATTGGAGTAAACAAAATTTACACGGATTAGCAAGTTTGGCAGTTCCTATTTGAAGTATAATATACTTATTTATGTAGTGTGTGATTAACCCTTACATTCATTAGTTTTGCACAGAAAACAATTAATTTATATTTTTTATGAAACAATATTTCAATATACGTATATAACTTTTTACGAGTTTTTGCAACTTAAAGTTTTTACGTAAAAGTTATAAGTACGACAGGAGTGTTGTTTTCAATCGGTCATTTCCATTTGTCATCATTTGCCGTATTTCACCTTGACTATGTCAGGATGTCCACTAACATCCAGTTACTTTTTCTTTCTTATTTACCTTTTGATAATATGTTCAAATTGTAAAACATTTATGTATTTGTACATCAACTGTTAACCACTGGATTGACAAATAGCAAAATAATCAAGTTAAACAAAAGTCTTTTATTTCTAAGAAAAAAATTCAACCTTTCAAAAATTAGATTAAATAATTAAAATGCTTGAATTAGTCTTATTACTTCTGGCGTCATTTTCATCAGTTGAAGTTTTTGTAGACAATCGGATTCGAAATCATATCACGCGTTCTTACAACTAAATAGAAAAAATTGAATTTTATTGGTTTCGTTTATTTTCTAATTGGAACGGAAAAAAGTAATATACTATTCTTAATAAATAAATAAATGAATAAGAAGAAGAGAAAGAGGAAGAACAATCACTTGAATTTTTATTTAAACTAATATAGTAACTCTTGCTAAGGAAAGCAACTTTAAAATGTAAAAAGGAAGAATGAAACTATTTCCGAAACCGATATGCCAAACAATCCTAATCGCACTAAATTAAATTCTGTCTCTGACAGAATTTTAAATGTAAATACTAAACTTAAGTTTTAAATATATTTTTATTTATTAAATTAAATGTTATTTGGATTTAATCATGTTAACACAGGCGTTTCAAGGGAGAGATTTATCAAAAATTAAAAATGCTACTTTTTTTTTTTTTTTTTTTTAACATATTTAGGATTAGCTAGGTATATAATAGCCATTTTTGAAATTAGTTTAGCAATTTTCAGGAGAAAATATGAAATGAACGTTGAAGGATGAACCTTTATTAAACGCATGTGTAGTAATGATTATGTAAAATGTTACATAATATTACATTCATGATAACATATTATTTCCGAAATAGAAACTAATTATTTTATTACGCATACAAAAATTACTGTACGATGAAATTACAGTGTCCAACATATTCTTCAAATTGATGTTATTTTGCGTAGAAGTCTGTAAGCATCATATTTTGCACCAAGAATAACTCAAAAGTAGAAATTTAGTGCACAGCGTTCATTGTTGATTTTTTGAAAGCCTGCGATGGAAACAAAACGTGAGTGATGTTGTATCCTTCATGAAATATGTAGGTTAATAACATTTATAGGGTTTATCTTCACCATTGTCATGAAAAGAAATTATATATGTTACTAGCAGGCAACGCCCGCTTCGCTGGTCCCTATTTTTAAATGAATCACTTTTATGAATTCTCAAAATTGCATTAATTTTTATCACGTGAAAAAAAAAAAAAAAAAAAGAGAAACAAAACCTGATAAGGAAAAATGTCGCACCGGATCTCACTGCCTTCGGAAAAAATTCCCAAAATGCTCTAACTCTTACTTCTATTATTTCCCCCCTTCGCCCCCCCTCCCGTCTATCCTAATAATTTTACAAATTCGAAAATATCCGCAAGCGATTTGTAAGTATCAAAAACCTCTATGCACCAGTTTTGAACGACCTATCTCTATTTTTATTTTTTGCCCCTCCGCTCCCCCCCCTTCCCGCCCCTCCCAATAATTTTAAAAATTCGAAAATATCCTCAATCGATTTGTAGGTATCGAAAACCTCTATGTACCAATTTTGAATGATCTAACTCCATTTTATTTTTTTTGCCCCTCCGCCCCCCCCCCATCCCGGTCCTCCTAATAACTTTACACTTTCGGAAATATCCTCATTCGACTTGCAGGCCTCTAAAACCTATCTGTACCAATTTTGAACGCCCTAACTGTATTTCTATTTGTTTTTTGCCCACAGCCCCCCCTTACCGCCCCTCCTAATAACTTTACACTTTCGGAAATATCCTCATTCCACTTGCAGGCCTTTAAAACCTATCTGTACCAATTTTGAACGCCCTAACTGTATTTCTATTTGTTTTTTGCCCACAGCCCCCCCTTACCGCCCCTCCTAATAATTTTACAAATTCGAAAATATCCGCAATCGATTTGTAAGTATCAAAAACCTCTATATACCAATTTTGAATGGTCCAACTCTATTTTTATTTTTTTGCCCCCCTCCTCTCCCCTCTCCCCTCCCCCTTCCTGGCCCTCCTAATAACTTTACACTTTCGAAAAAAATCCCCATTTGACTTGCAGGCCTCTAAAACCTATCTGTACCAATTTTGAACGGCCTAACTGTATTTCTATTTCTTTTTGCCCACAGCCCCCCCTTACCGCCCCACCCCCTCCCACCCCTCCTAATAATTTTACAAATTTGAAAATATCCGCAATCGATTTGTAAGTATCAAAAACCTCTATATACCAATTTTGAATGGTCTAACTCTATTTTTATTTTTTTGCCCCCTCCTCTCCCCTCCCCCCTCCCCCCTTCCTGCCCCTCCTAATAACTTTACACGTTCGAAAATATCCCCAATCGACTCGCGGGCCTCTAAAACCTATCTGTACCAATTTTGAACGCCCTAACTGTATTTCTATTTGTTTATGCCCCGTAGCCCCCCCGCCCCCCTTACTGCCCCACCTGGGGGCTGAATTTCTAAAATTCCAGAAATTGGTTTTTAGATATTTGTATTAGCTATATTTTAGAGCAAAAATTTCACGTATATCTATTTTTTTTGTTTGAGATATATAGGATTATGCGAAATCACGTTTTACGCATGTGAAATCACGTTTTGCCCCCCTCCCCACCCCCTTGGTTGCGAATTTTGTAAAATCGCTTCTTAGTGGAAGTCTACGCCATAGAAAAAACATTGTAACAAAATTTCCTGCTTCTAGGTCTAGGGGTTTGGTCTGGGCGATGATGAATCACCACCTCACTCACTTACTCAGTCAGGAAGAACGATTTTATATATATAGATTATATGCATGACTTATATAAATTATTTGCATAATTGTTTGCACTAATTAGATTTGCACCAATCATAAACTTTCAAATGTGTAGTTTCAAAAATGTTTAATTGTTGTAGGATTTGAGGCCCATTGACTGCGCAAGGGTCTTATGTCTATAGGGGGGATGCTCTCCGTGGGGGACTATCTAAGGGGTCCTAGCCCGCATTTACGCGAGTTTCGGAGAAAACCACGGAAAAACTACGAACAGTTAGGTCGATGAGCGAAGCCGGCACCTCCCATCTACCAGCTTTGAACGCATAGTTTCCCGGCAGCTGGTGAGCTTAAAAAATGTTTAGAGCAGTAAAAAGAGAAGAAATTTTCTCCATATGTATTTTTTTTTTTCTTTCTGTAACACTTTCCCACAAAGTTGAAATATGTTTATACCTTCCGTTTATCTGTCTATCCGTCAATCTGTCTGCTCTCCGTAAATGTTTTCAGTAATTTATAAACTGATATATGTTATTTAAGTTCATTATGGGTTGTTCCTCATTAAAAATGGTATAAATAGCACGACTGGTTATATTTATTATTTATATGCACAAAAAAAAAAAAAAAAAAAAAAAAAAAAATGTATTCTATACAATATAATATGATTAGAATTAAGATTTACAGGGCCACACAGAAATATTCAGATTTATTAAGGACTGTAATTTGAAATTTCTGCAATTGCATTTTTGTTTGTGTTGAGTATTTTTAACACTTTTCAGGAATATTTAAAGAATGATTATAACTTCAAAAAATCTGTCTGTATGTTTTTCAGTCGAATTAGTTAATAATCTGATTCCCTTGAACTTATTACTACCAACAGGCGGTCGAGGTTGATTTATACTCTAAGTTGGTGGTTCAGGGGCTCAAATTATTTAAAATGCGATAGCGTCTGAACGCCTCATTCGATTAAACTGAAAATTTATATAATTGTTATAGTTGACCGTTGCCCGAACTGTATAAATTTTGTGTGTCTAGCATTTATAGATTTTTACAGGGACACAACGAAAATTTCTTTATCATCATGATCTATGCTCAAAATATTTGAAGGGCAAAATCGTTAATTAAAGGAAAATACTACATAGAGAAAAATATTTATAAACCTTATTATAATTTTCTCTTTTGTTTATTTAATGACATCTCTTACTTTATTTATTCATCTGTTAATCATTTAATGTTCGGAAAGTCAAGTGGAGTCACTCCAGTTTTTTTGCAAAAAGGTTTTATTACTTTCAGAACATACATATGTAAGGAAAGTATTATAATCATGTCAAAAATTTTACTTTGAGTTTTTGACGTTTCTATACGTTTTGAGGTCCCCTGAATTCATTTTTAGCATTTTTATGATGTATATATGTATGTATGTGTGTGTGTGAGTGAGTGAACACGATAGCGCCTAAATGCTTTTTTCGAATGAGCTGAAAGTTCTCGCGTATGTTATAGATCACCATAACACGAACCCTATTGATTTTCGTGAATCTAAGACTCATTTTTTTTTTTTTTTTTTTTTTTTTTTTTACAGGTTCACAAAGAAAAACTTTTTATCATTTTAGCCTATTGACCTTAAAAAGTGCGATAGCGTCTAAACGTCTTTTTCGTCTGATCTGAAAATTTATACACATGTTATAAATCACCGTCACACGAACTTTATTGATTTTGGTGAACCTAGCTCTTATAGTTTTTTTTACAGGGGCACAACATTTATTATTATTATTATTATTATTAAGGGCTCCAATTTTTTAAAGTGCGATAGTGTCTAAACACCTGCTGAAAATTTATACACATGCTACAGGTCACCATCGCACAAATTGTATAGATTTTGGTGACTCTGACCCTTGTAGATTTTTACTGGGACACAACGAAAATTTCTTTATCATTATGATCTATATGCTCAAATTATTTGAAGTGCACTACCGTAAAATTAAACAATAGAGAAAAATACTCAAACACCCTATTATAATTTTCATTTTTATTTATTTAACGACTTATCTTACTTTAATGTATTTCTACAACAGTTAATTACTTAACGTTCAGTGAGTCAGGTGGAGTCACTCCAGATTTTTGTGTCATAAAACCATCAAAACACATTAACATCACTTTAAAATTTGCAATATTCGAGAACACAATGATCCAAAATACTGCAGTTTACTATGGTAAGTTCAAACAGGAATGGTATTCCATTTCCACCTACTTCCCCCTATATGTAAGAAGTACATATTTAAAGAATATTTTAATGTCTCTACACTTCCTGCGACGTAATATAATTAATATATAATCTTAAAATACACGAGACCATTTTTTTCGATAAAGTAAGGTAGAATTAGTGTAAATGATTAGTTTACGGGGGTCTTAACAAAGTTTTAGTTCATCATCTGATATAAAGGAAATTGTTGAATGGTGTGAGTATTTTTTTTAAATGTATCATGTGGTGCGTATGCAAAGTTTTACAGAGTTACATAAAAACAATCTTTTTAATTCAGTCTCTTCAAATAAAGATTTTTTGGGAGGATTTTTACTGTTTAGCCAAAAAGAAAATAAACTATTGTAGGCTTTCTGTTTTCAGACAATATTCTACAAAGGAAATCACAATGCTATACAAAAACCATCTTTTTGTTTTGTTTTGTTTGTTTGTTTGTTTAATAAATAAAAATGTGTAACAATATTTTTTACGAGTTTTCTTCCTTCCTTTATACAAAAAATCAGGGCCAGATTATGGCACGGGCACACGGGGTACTGGAACAGGGCCTCCAAATTTAGGGGGCCTCATTTCCAAAAATTGAGAAGTAATAGTACAAACTTTTTCATTATACATCTATTAAAACAAAAGTTGATTAATTTTTTCTTTTTATATTTTATTAGAGAGCTTAAACAATTATCAAATTTTGTAACAAAAATTTCCTAAACATTCATTGGCTGATCAATGGGCTTCAGTTTTTAATTTGTTTTGAACAAAAAACTAACGATTTTGTTGTAGGTTGCTAAAAAAAAAAAAAAAAAAAAAAAAAAAAAAAATGAGGAAATAGAAGGTATAATTGATGGAAATTTTTAAAAAATACACTATTTTTATTTTGTTTTATTTATTTATTTATTTATTTTTTAGAATGGATCCCTTTTGGCGAACTCTTTAGGGTAAGCTGACCAAATGTCCCCATTTTCTGGGGACATCTGGGGAATTTATTTTGAAGGCATTTTTCTAAGTTTTAAAAAATTGTAGAAAGTAAATTATTAATGAATAATACTTTATTTTTAGTCCTTATTTATTAGGAATGAAAAAATATATCCGTAATTGGATAATTGTAGCAATTTTTAACGCCTCTCTATCATAAAGGTACTTTGATCTGGTTAGCCTATTTTAGGGGTAAGGGTAAGGGGGCCTCCAAATAGCATCAGTGTCCCAGGTCTTCAAAAAGCATAGTCGGGCCCTGCAAAAAATGCTTTTTAGATGTCACCACGTAAACAAAATACATTGAAGGTTAAACGATGCAACGAGTACGTACACAGATGGAAAGTGTTTATAATCTATGCAAACCACCCGATTGTTCGTTCTTGTTGGAGCCCGCCAGGAGGCCGAGCAGCTCCGCGCTAAAAGCTGGTAGATGTGAGGTACCTGGCTCGATTCCAGGTCGCTCTCGTCGCCTAGCCGTTCGGAGTTTTCCGTAGTCTTCTCCGAAACTTGCGTAAATACGAGCTAGGACCCCTTAGAAAAAACCCCACAGAGGGCACTCCCCCTCAGGCCTAGGGCCCTAGAGTAGTCAGTCGGCCTTTCTCCCAAAACACAAACACAACTTTCTTGTTGTTTACTCCCTTCTGATGGCCGCGTTCAAATCAAGAGATATTTCAGAGAGGTCTGTTTCTCACTAATGACTAACGTTTTCACCGAATTCCAGCTGAAAATAGTTGGAATAAAAGATGAGGTTAAAATACAAAAATCAAAAATTAGGCAGCTTATGCAATTTATAAAAATGTTGCATAAGCATATTTTATACACGCTCATGTGATTATATTCTGTGCAGGGCCGAAACTAGGATTTTTTTCACCCGGGGCAAGGAGGGATTTTGGCGCCCCCCCTCCCCCCCCCCCCCCCCCCCCAACCAGAAATTAAAATTTCAAAGGAAATTTTACAAAGTTTTTATGGCCATTTTATTTTCAACTGCATTCATAAGAAGTAAATATTGAATTTAATTCAAATTTTTGATAAATTTACAGATTTTGAAATGCATTATTATTATATTTAACGGATGCGTGTGTGTGTCTGTATAGGACACAAATACTGTAACTAATTTATGAACTGCATGTTCGGAATTCCATGAAACCTAGTGTGCAGTTGAATTCTGACATAAACTGGTGATGTCTAGTTTTTGATATATATCGCTCGACTTGCAGCACTTTTATGCCACGTTTTCTTATAGCTATATCTCAGCATCTCCAGGACGGAATTTAACAAACTTTATACATTATATGCTTGTTATGAAAAACAGAGTTTACAAAACAAAACAGAATCGCAACATGTGTTTCGTGTCGAAAAACTTAGCATGGCACTTCGCCAGGCGTAAAAATGTACAAGCACAAGTAGAGCTACAACCAGCCGATCTTTATTACGATTTTTATTTTAACGTATATGTTTTATATCTTTATAACACTTCTTGAAAGAAAAAAAAAATGTAAGTTGTGAATCAAAGCATTATTTTAGGGGGAAAAAAGAAGAAAAGCATATTATAGAGAAAGATTTAAATTAAGCTACAGTTATTATTCTTATTTGTTTATTTATTTTTACTGGTTTAATGATAGTTTCTTTTTTTTTTTCCCTCTCTCTTAAATTAATGGTATTTATAAATGGCAATTCTAAAACAAGTAAATGCAAATTTCATATTCAATTACTTTTAAAACTGAAAATATCATCATTTTGAGAGAATTTAAAATGATATTTTGAATATTATAGTCGTTACATCAACTATACTGCAGAGAAATAAACAGAGAAATATTTAACTTTTTAATATAATTAAGATGCATAAATTAATAGATATGAACAAGTATCTAAAAACTACTCATATCCATCAAGTGCGAGATAACCGTTAGCTGTCTAAATACACTGCTATGAAAAAAAAAAAAAAAAAAAAAAAAAAAAATTCGAGCCCTGATACCATTCCTGTTGATTCTCATGTAAAATGATCTTCTGAATCCGAATATGACCCCCCATTTTGCCCAATCAACCACCGCTTTCTCGGGGCGCCACCCATTCTCTTATTGTTTGGTAGTTTTATGGCCATAAATTTGATTTGGAGAATGGAAAAAAGTTATTTTAATACTTTGAAATAAAAAAAATATAATTTATAATAAATAATAGTAATAATTGATTAATAAAATATAAAAAATGTAATTTGTAATTTCACTGGCGAATCCCCCTCCTCCCCCTAAATTTTCCCCTTGCTGCAAATGTTCACGTTTTAGAATTTTTCATTTCTGTAGCCACTCAAAAGACATTTAACAGTTAAAACATTCCCTTCACCCCTTTCAAATCAAATTTATAGCCATAAAAATACCAGGAAATGATAAAAATAGGGGAGCGTCCCCAAATAATGGTAGGTGATAGGGCAAAATGGGCGTCATAATCGTATTCAGGAGTTTATTTTACATAAGAATTTGCAAAAATGGCGTTGGGGCCGATCTTCATGCAGAGCAGTGCCATTTGTAGATAATCTTTTTTTAAATCATTTTCAGGAAATAAAATAGAAAGGCAGGTTCTAGTCTATGAATATTATCGGAACCAATCCAAGAAAACTATTATTAGAACCACTAACTTCATGGTAATAGGATTATATACATCACAAAATAAGAATATCGTTTGTTCAGAAATAATATTCTACAGCTTTTTACAGAATCTCTCATAGGCAAAAGCATAGCTTAGAGTTCAACAGAATTCGCTTCTGAGCAAATAACCGACTTTTGCACTCTTTGACAAACAATTAGCTGCGAGAAACAATGCATAATATATAGAAAAAATTAACTCCGATAAAACTGAGAAAGGGCTTGCTGATTTTGGCAATCCTAAACTATTTTCTGCCAAATTTGATCGCTAATCTCGTGATGTCACTAAACTCATCACCAATGTAGATGACAACTGATCGCAGAGTCAATGCTTTGGCGACAAAATTGGCAACCTGGCATTAATTTTGGTGAAAAATATTGGCTTAATATTGCCGAAATTTGGAAGCTGGCATGATCTACTGTTTTCTTGCTCGGAACTAACTTCATCAAAAGTTCTACAAATCACTAATGAGAATATAAAAAGGAAAGAGTCATTACTATAATTATTGTTGACAATAGCCTGTCTACTTCTTTACGTATTACTTTATACACGGTATTACAGTTAAAATGGAAATAGATGGCAGATTTCTTCACTTCCACGGAAATAGGCATTAGCGGCAAATTTTGCGACTTGGCGAAAGATTTCGCAATTTGGCACCCAATTTTGGCGAAAAGTTGTAATTTAGAGTAGCCAAAGTTTAGAAGATCTAACTTCAATAGAAACCGACTTGTAAAATTTTCCAGGTTAATTCAGTAGTTTCTAGAGTAGAACTATCTCGAAAAGTCTATAAATCACTAGTAAGACTGGATGAGTTCAGTTTCTGTTTATACTGCAAGCTGAGCGTACATCTTTTAGTGCACTGGATTGTTTTATAACATTATGGCCTTATTTTGACATACTTATTTTAATATTTTAATAGTCACACTTTTAATAGTCACGACGGCGCCCTGAGAATTTTTTTTTTTTTTTTTTTTTTTTTTTGCTTCCTTATGAATCATAATTTCTAAAGAGCTTTCTGAAGTTTAATCAAATATACTACATATTTTCCAACCATTTACTTTTTAAAAACCTTGGCAGGAACCACTTGTAAATTACTCTTCTTTGATTGCGAGAATATTTTACCACACTCACTAACCTTAAAAGAATATTGTTAGTCTTGGAGAACACTCTATCCACCATGCTTCTCCTTGTAAATGAATTCTGTTATCTATTAATCTTCTTTCTACTTTTTTTTTTCTTTGTTCAAATTGCCCTGAGTAAAAGAATTTGACTTTTTCTCTCTTTCTTTTCTTTCCTTCTTTTTTTTTTTTTTTTTTTTTTTTTTTTTTATGTGTAAATAAGGCAACAAACCAGCCTTTTTCGGCGCCCTTCTTCATCTGGCGCCCGGGGCAAATGCCCCGCTCGCCCCCCTCTAGTTTCGGCCCTCTCTGTTGGACTCATCATAAAGTCACATAATCATACTTTATGAGTTATGTGTTTTTTTATAATTATTATTAATTGTCTCCTTTTTGATTTAATTAACCAACTAGATGTGGTATTTTTTCTTTCTTTCTTTTTTATTCACGTTTTCTTGCGAGTAGTAATACAAATTGGTAAAAAAACAATTATTATCATTATTATTTACTGTTAGATATTTTTATTTTCAAAGGTTGATAATAGATGGCAGCAGCAGCAAATTTTCTTTTGGGATCTATTTCAGATTTTTTCAGCTGGGAATTCTATATATTGAATACTAGCAGGCACAGCCCGCTTCGCTGGTCCCTATTTTTAAATGAATCACTATTATGAATTCTCAAAATTGCATTAATTTTTACCACGTGAAAAAAAAGAGAAACAAAATCTGATTAGGAAAAATGTCGCACCGGGTTCTCACTGCCTTCGGAAAAAATTCCCAACACGCTCTAACCCTTATTTCTATTATTTTCCCACTTCGCCCCCCCCTCCTGTCTATCCTAATAATTTTACAAATTTGAAAATATCCGCAATCGATTTGTAAGTATCAAAAACCTCTATGCACCAGTTTTGAACGATATATCTCTATTTTTATTTTTTTGCCGCTCTACTCCCCCGCCTTTCCACCCTCCCAATAATTTTAAAAATTCGAAAATATCCGCAATCGATTTGTAGGTATTGGAAACCTCTATGTACCAATTTTGAATGATCTAACTCTATTTTCTTTTATTTTTTGCCCCTCTGCCCCCCCTTCCCGGCCCTCCTAATAACTTTACACTTTCGAAAATATCCCCATTTGACTTGCAGGCCTCTAAAACCTATCTGTACCAATTTTGAACGGCCTAACTGTATTTCTATTTGTTTTTGACCATAGCCCCCCCCCCCTTACCGCCCCACCTAATAATTTTAAAAATTCGAAAATATCCGCAATCGATTTGTAAGTATCGAAAACATCTATATACCAATTTTGAACGATCTAACTCTATTTTTATTTTTTTGCCCCCCCTCTCCCCTCCCCCTTTCCCGGCCTCCTAATAACTTTACACTTTCGAAAATATCCCCATTCGACTTGCAGGCATCTAAAACCTATCTGTACCAATTTTGAACGGCCTAACTGTATTTCAATTTGTTTTTGCCCCATAGCCACCCCTTGCCGCCCCACCCCCCTTCCCGCCCCTCCTAATAATTTTACAAATTCGAAAATATCCGAAATCGATTTGTAGGCATCGAAAACCTCTATATATAAATTTTGAACGATCTAACTCTATTTTTATTTTTTGCCCCCCCCTCTCCCCTCCCCCCTTCCTGCCCCTCCTAATAACTTTACACAATCGAAAATATCCTCATTCGACTTGCAGGCCTCTAAAACCTATCTGTATCAATTTTGAACGCCCTAACTGTATTTCTATTTGTTTTTGCCCCTTAGACCCTCCCCCTTGCTGCCCCACCTGGGGGCTGAATTTCTAAAATTCCAGAAATTGATTTTTAGATATTTGCATTAGCTATATTTTAGAGCAAAAATTTCATGCATATCTATTTTTTTGTTTGAGATATATAGAATTATGCGAAATCACGTTTTACGCATGTGAAATTACGTTTTGCCCCCCCGCCCCCCTTGGGGACCGAATTTTGAAAATTCCAGAAATTAGTTTTTTGACATTTGTATTAGCTATATTTTAAAGCAAAAATTTTACGGATATCTGTTTTTTTGTTTGAGATATGAAGGATTTTGTGAAATCACGTTTTACCCCCCCCTCCCCCCCTTGGGGGGCGAATTTTGTAAAGTCGCTTCTTAGTGGATGCCTACGTCATAGAAAGAACATTGTCACGAAATTTCATGCTTCTAGGTCCAGGGGTTTGGTCTGGGCGTTGATAGATCACCCCCTCACTCACTCACTCAGGAAGTGTTCTTTTATATATATAGATGTGTGTATTCGTGTAATACATGCACTCAACTCATGTGTCATGTACATTCTATTAATTGCTCGAAAACAGTGAAACTGAAACAGAAACAAAAAATTATGATATATGTACATATACATTTATACATAAAGCTCAATTTCCCTTTATATATTAAAATATTTTTTTATATGTTTTCAAACTGTTATGCATGTGAGACATATTTGATACTTCATGCTCTTCGTGTAAATTCATGCTTGCAGTGCGGGATCAAATGTATTAGAAATTTCTTTTATTTTGGCACCCCCCCCCCTATTTTCTAAGGAAATACTACACAAAAGGGCTTTTGACATTGGACGTGTACAGAATATAGATATAGTAATAAGACATAGATTGATCATCGTGGGGGGAAAAAGTGATTCCTTTTTACTCGGGGAGAGACTCTCTAATGGCTGTCTTTTCCCGACTAAATGCAAATACACACAGGATTACAGGGCCCTCCGTGGCCGAGTGGATATGTCACCACACTGCTAATCGCCTTCGAGCGTAGGAGAGCGGGTTCGATTCCCATGGTGGCCCTGGGTGTTTTCACCAATTCTTCGTATTGTAATTTTGTCATGTGTTATCTGACGTTATCTGACGAAGATTTACAAGCAGACAAAAAGTCAAGCATACAAATCTGATGTACATGTTATCAATCAAACAAACACAGGAATACACATGGATAATTTAACAAATAAAGTTTTTGAATAATTTATGCGCTAAAGGTGAAAGAAAAACTCCAGATACAGTTTCAATTCAAATTCAATTTTCATTCATTCTTTTTTTTTTTTTTTTTTTTTTTTTTTTTTACTATATTTTATAATTTAGTTAATATTTAAACACTTTTTATATACTAAAACTAACGTTCTTTATCTGCGCCGGCCGCTGCTAACTATATTTAAAAGAATTTTGAAAATTCTATATTACTGACTAATATAAAATCTTAAGAAATATCAAACTTTTAAAAAAGTATTCCATTAAATATCAAAACAGTATTTAAACCATAATAATAACAAAACAGCTCATTATAAAAATTGTATGTTTCATAATTTAGTCAAATATAATTTACTTATGAAAACATATCTTTTTTTTTTTTTTTTTTTTTTTTTGTATATCTCTATATATTAAAAGAACGTTACTGTCGCTGGCATCAAATGTTTTTGTCTGCGACAGCATCTTCTCTCAGAGGGCAGGGTAATTCGCGTCATGAGAGGTATCAATGTGTTCCGAAAACTCCAAGGAAGACATTTCAGCTGCTTAGAAATTTCTATAATTTTAATTAAAGAAGTTATTAACTGAAAACGACGGGTTTATGAAGGTACTCTATTTGAAAAAAGTTTCTCCCAGTGACGTTGTTCTTCTGTCATGAAGTCCTTTTACACCGGAAAATTAAAATATGATCCATGGTTGTAAGTAGGTAGGTTGGGTTTAATGTCGCACCAGTACTGCGCTGTGGATAATTGGCGACGGTCTGGGACGCATCCCTAGAGATATTCCGGAGACATTCTATCACAAATTTGATCCTCCACGGAGGGGATGGCTCCCCCGCTCTGGTGATTCCCAGATGTATAGTTTTGATGGAAACATGGAGGACTTTGTGATCACGGCGGATTTTATGTGCACCGCGGCCTGGATCCACAGTTGTTAAAAATAAATAAAAAGGATCATATACTAAAGCTGTATTGCAAAATGATCTAGATATTACGAGTTTCTTTGTATTAAAAAAAAGAAAAAATACTGATTTTCAGCATAATTTTCATAAAAATAAATAAAAATAAATAATGTGGTATTAAATATTATGTATTTCAATTTGACATTGAATATGGAGATTTTTATTTTATTTTTCGGATTTTGTCTCGTATTATGCACTATTAATATTCCTATTCAATGCAAAACAAAGCAGCGAATACGCAGGCACAGCTCTCCATAGGTTAATAAGTAAAGTTAGCCGGGGGGAAACGATTTAGAACGAATGCAATTATCGGGCGTACGATCAAACGAAGAATAAGAAATTGAAGATCAAATTGAAGAATAAGAAATATACTTTGGATTACACTGTAAAAAAAGACAAACATACTTTAACGTAACTTCAACATGTGATTTCACTTACTATTCACAATAGTTGTATTCTCTTAAATAAGAAAATATTTCTAAAATTATTAATTTTATTTGGCAACTTTTTGGTTGTAACAAAAATAGATTTTAACAAAATTTTACAAAATTTGCAAAAAATTTACCAAACAATAGAAAAACAGAAAGTTCTAAGTCATTTATAGCTTTTCATGATACAAGGTAAACCAAAGTATTTTCGTTTTTCACCAATTGGTAATTGGTCCCCTTAACCATTTCGTCCAGTACTTCTTAAGGAAAAAGAAAATTATGAAAATAAAAATAAAAGTAATATAATCATCCACTAATGTTCTTCAGCAATATAGTGTTCTTTCTTCAACTTTAATAATTTTTTAATTTAATTAAGAATGTAGGTTTGTTATGTAATTTTCATTTTTTTTTTTTTTTTTTACTTTCCGAACACTATAGTGAGGAAAGTATTGTAATCATGTCAAAAATCCGAATTCGAGATTTTGATGTTTCTATACGTTTTGAGGTCCCCTGAGTCCGTTTTCACTATTTTTACGATGATGTATGTATGTGTGTGTGTATGTGTGTATGTGTGTATGTCTGTGAACACGCTAGCGTCTAAACGCTTCGTTCGATTAACCTGAAAGTTGGTACGCATATTGTAAGTCACCATAGTACGAACCCTATAGATTTTGGTGAATCTAGCACTTATAGTTTTTTTACAGGGACACAAAGAAAAATTCTTTATCATTATGGCCTATGGGAGCAAAATCTTAAAAGTGCGATAGCATCTAAACGCCTTATTCAATTGAGCAAAAATTTTATACACATATTATAGATCACAAATACGCAATCTGTATAGATTTTGGAGAATCTAGCACTTATAGTTTTTTTACAGGGACACAAAGAAAAATTCTTTATCATTATGCCTATGGGGCCAAATTTTTAAAAATGTGATAGTGTCTAAACGCCTTATTAATCCGAGCAAAAAAATTGTACACATGTTATAGATCACAGTTGAACTAACTGTATAGATTTTGGTGAATCTAGCACTTACAGTTTTTTTACAGGGACACAAGGAAAAATTCTTTATCATTATGGCCTATGGGACTAAATTTTTAAAAGTACGATAGCATCTAAACGCCTTATTGAATTCAGCTGAAAATTTATATGAGTATTATAAATCACTGTTGCACTAACTATAAGCATTTTGGTGAATCTAACATTTATAGGTTTTTACAGGGACACAACGAAAATTTCTTTGTCATTATGATCTATGGGCTCAAAGTTCAGTAGCGTTAAATAAAACAACGTGTAATAGAAGTAAAAAAATACTCAAACACTCTATTATGGTTTTCTCTCTTTTGTTTGTTTAACAACTACTCTTTCTTTACTTTATCTACAAAACTGTTAATTACTCAATGTTCGGAAAGTCGAGTGGAGTCACTCCAGATTTTTTTTTTTTTTTTTTTAAGATACATAACATTACGACAATATTTATTCGTATATATTAATGAACATTTTTTTTTTTTTTTTTTTTTTTTTTTTTTTTTGTTATCGAATTCTAGCTAAGAAGGGGGGGGGGGGTCAATTTTTTCTGCGAACGATTAAAAAAAAACCTAAATGATTTTATGATAAGAACATACTACACAAATGAGACTAGCAGAGACATTTTAATTTTATCATAAAAAATGAATTTTATTTGTATTTTGAGATATTTACATTTTATTCATAAGATTTATTCATAATTTTATTCATAATGCACTTAACAATATCATAAAAATCAGAAAACCCTTTACTTGTTACATTAAATTTTATTTACATTTCTCAGGATCAGCAGTCCGAACTATTATGGATTTTCTTATGAACCTAAAAAAAGGAGATAAAAAACATAAATAGGGAAAAATAGGGGGAAAAAATGAATTTTACTACATATGCTTACATGCAGATCGATTATAAAAAAAAAATTCCGATATATGTATAACCCCTAGCAAATATGCCAGTAAAAAAAAAAAATAAATAAATAAATCAGCATGTAAATCATGTAGATTTTATTTCTATTTTTATTTATTTAGTTATTTTTTCCAACAATTGTAGTTCTGCATAGGGGATACTAGGGAGACTTGACCCAATTTTGGGTTTTTCTTTTTTCTTTTCTTCTCCTCTTTTTTTTTTTTTTTTGTGTGTGTGTGTTAAAAGTCATAAGTATTGAAATGAAAAACATAGATTTTTGTTATTTAAAAGTTTTCTTGTTTCAGTAAGTGGGATATTTTAGTTAATACAAAAAATATTCTTATATTAGGTGAAGTGTTACGTGTTTATTTTTCTTTAGTTAACCCTATTCAACATCAGCAGGAAAGCTGTAGTTAAATTCAAAACTTGTGACTCTGTCATTTTGTACAGAAATGACAGAAGGATTGAGACAAATTCCAATTTGCACCAAATGTACCTCAGTCACATCAGTAAGATCAGGCCATTTAAATCTGTTACTTTCTGATCTCCTAGCCACTTTCCCAGTCAAAACATCGTGATTGTTTTCTGTTACTAAGCTGACAAATTACCTCATGCTCTTTTTTCACAAAACTTGACAATTACCCAATCATCAACTCTTATTTTCTGTTTATCAAGCTCTTCCTCCGTATTACCATCTTGACTTGATTGAGGACTTCGTGTCATCTCATATTTTGACGCTGAATTTTCAGATTTTAATAGTTTTCGTTGTTTTTTGTTGTTCTTCTCAACTTTTGTACTTTTCACATAAAGAGCCCTTCTTGCCTTTATTTGTCAACATTTTTTTTTTTTTTTTTTTTTTTTTGTTTTTTTTTTTTGTCTCTTTCTTTTATTAATCTTCTGTTTGGTGTGACAGTGGCTAACATACTCGTAGTCTTACCCTTTTCCTTTTCAGTTACTTAATAAGTAGCAATTCATTGGGCCTAAAGATTAAAAATATTTTAGTTATTTATTAAATGAAAACAATTCATTAGACCAAAATATTACATATTTTAGTTATTTATTAAATAAAAGCAATTCCTTAGGCCTAAATATTCACGATGTTTTAGTTTTTTATTAAATAAAAACAAATCATTAATCCTAAATCCCAAGATTTTAGTTATTCATAGGATAAAAATCTATTAAATCAAACAAAGTCATTAAATTAACCATTGGATCATGTCTCTCTAGTTTGCTTGGTCCAAGTCTCCCTAAGGTTGCTTTGCTTTGTTAATTCTATTTTTTTTTTATCAACTTTCCTTACAGTTATTTAAAACTATTATATACCAATCAATAGCTGAAAAAGTGACTAAAACAAATACACTTCTGAGATTTACTTGCCTCATAACTGGAAGTTCAAATTTAACAAATTTCAAGACTTTCAAAATTTACTTGAAAGGTGCAGTATCAATTAATACTGAATTGCTAGAAAACCACAGAGAATTCTACAATGGCTGTTCCCTGCAAAATGCTGTTGTATGATTACTCAATCAGTAAGAAAAACCTCCTAAGAAAAACCTCCATGGGTCAAGTCTCTCTTGTTTCCCCTATCTGAAACATACAAGTAATAAATAATCATACAAGTATGAATTAATATATATATATTTTTTAATTGATGTCGCCTTAGTCTGTACGTATACAATATGTGTTGTATCTGTTATGTGTGGTGAATAATATATAAATGATGCAAATTAAAAAAGGAAACATTTTTGTAAATAAAATGAAAACATACTTTTGACAGCTCATATCTTTTTGTAAACACCAAGCATTGCATTGCAAGATGGACAGAAATGGCGATAATCTTTACAGGCATCAATCACTAATGGAACCCAGAAAAATGGAAAACTAAAAAAGAAAAGAAAATGTTTAATTACATACATTTTTTTTAGCTTTTTATTAATCCAAAACAAATTAAAAATACATTATAATCAAAAATACATTGAATGAAATGTATTTCAAATTATTCATAAAATTGCCACCCACACAGTTTTTTTAAAATTATTGGACAAATTTTGAATAACCCTGTGTATTACCGATAAAATACATACATACCAAACAGTGTGCACTAAAAGTAGTCCCTCTCCTCCTACTTTACAAAAAACGAAAAAACATGCGTGACTCAACTCGGAATTTTATTACGAACCATTTCCAAACATAGGATTAATATATCAGCAGCAATGCCGGCTTTGAAGAGTCCTAGAGGCCTCCTGAGATACCCTCAGGAAACCAAACAAATATGATTTTGCAAATAAAAATGTTTTTTTAAGTAACTCTGTCGACCATAATGCTGCGGAAGTTTTTCACTTCGATATTTTTTCTACCAGTAGTTAAAACAAGACCTTCCGGCTTTTTCGGAAGGGTAGGTTGATTTCTTTTTCCTTATCAAGTAGCCGTCATTTTGTTTCAAAATGGCGGCTACAAATTATTAATGCACTTGGTAGAAATATTGATGTAGGCTATGCACATATGGAGTTTTAAGCAAATCGGTTCATAAATACACTTTTATGTGAATTTAAAATTTTCAAGTGGCCGGAGCTAGGAAAAAAAATGGTGGGTTAAGTTGACAAATATATGAAATGCATTTGTGAGATAAGTCTACTAAACACATAGTTCGAATTAATCCAAAATCTCAAAAGTCATTGTGTTGAAAAATTAAGTGGCTGCCACTTCGATAAAAATGGCAGAGAAAGTTGCTCATCTAAGATATCGTTGCAAATTTAAAAATATTTTTTTTTTTTTTTTTTTTTTTTTTTGTAGAAATTCTTTTAAAGAGGCTTAGTCAGTTGATAAAATGTTAGTTTCCTGCATTTCTAGTTTGTTTTAGCATTAAAATAGTCTAAAAAAAACGCATTAAAGAGATCCAGTAACGCATGTAATGGATTTGGCGCCAAATTTGGCGACTTTTCCCCTATGGCGACTTTTTTGGCGACTTTTGGCGAGAAAATAATTATTATCGATATACCAAAGATGGACGCAATAACGTGATTGGTTCATGAGTTGAGTGAATTTTCTAAATTTTTGTTGTTTGAATGATAAATCCATTTTTCAACTTTGATTTGAATTGATTAAGTATTTGTAAAGTTCCAGCAAACACATCGAAGATATTTGAAGCATAGGTTACTGTCCAACTGTGGTTTAAATCACTGCCGTGTTTCAAAAGTTATTATTATGGCAAATTTTCAAGAGGCAGTCTATGTGGCTGCGACTTGTAAAACAAAATAGCAAAACAACTTGCCCATCGAAATCATCCAGTATATTTGTACGATAAGTTCATTGTCCAGTTCTAGTTTAAATTAAATCAGAATTTCAAAAATTATAATCATAAGAAATTTTCAGGTGGCACCACTTGTAAAAAAAAGTGGAGTGAGATGCCTAGCAAACATATCTGAGATATTTGAATGATAAATCCACTACCCAAATTTGAAGCGAATTGATACTGTCTTACTAAAGTTACCATAATGACATATTTTCAGGTGGCCGCCACTTGAAAATAAAATTGCGGATCAAGTCATCAAGTGAACTTATCCTAGATATTTGAACCAAAAGTTCACTGACCAGCTTTTATTTGAAACAGTTTAATATTTTAAAAGTTATCGTGATGGCATATTTTCAAGTGGCAGTGTGATTTCAAGTGGCTGGAACTTAGACACAAGATGTCGGGACAGGTTGCCTAGTGAAAACGTTCAAGATAATTACATGATAATATCACTGTCAAAATTTGGTTCGATTTGAAGTATTATTTCAAAAGTTATCGTGATTTTAAATTTTCAAGTGGGAGCCTGATTTCAAGTGACCCCGCTTAACTTAAGATATCTGCCACTTTATTAAAAATGGCGGATATAGTTTATTAATAAACTTCATTGAGATCCTTATGTGGTCTGTATTTACATCAAAATTCAAACAATTTCGGAATACGCTTTTTACAATTTAAATTTGAAATTTTCAAGTGGTCTCCACTTGAAAACAAAATGGCGGAGCAACTTGGTTAACAAACTCATCTAAGATATTTATAACATAAGTTAAGACACTGTTCAAATTTGGTTCCATTTGGAGTATTATTTCGGAAATTATCATGGTTTTAAATTTTCAAGTGGTGGCCTAATTTCAAGTGGTCTCGCTTAACTTAAGATATCCGCCCCTTTATTAAAAATGGCGGATAAAGTTCATTAATAAAATTATTTGAGACACTTGTGTAATCTATGTATACATCAAAATTAAAAAAAATTCGGAATACGCTTTTTACAATTTGAATTTGAAATTTTCAAGTGGTTTCCACTTGAAAACAAAATGGCGGAGCAACTTGGTTAACAAACTCATCTAAGATATTTATAAGATAAGTTAAGACACTGTTCAAATTTGGTTCGATTTGGAGTATTATTTCGGAAGTTATAGGGATTTTAAATTTTCAAGTGGTAGCCTGATTTCAAGTGGTCCCGCTTAACTTAAAATATCTGCCACTTTATTGAAAATGGCGGATAAACTTCATAAATAAACATCATTGAGACCCTCATGTGACCTGTATTTACAACAAAATTCAAGCAAATCTTGCTTTAAATATGCTTTTTTACAATGTCGGTTTGAAATTTTCAAGTGGCTGCCACTTGAAAACAAAAAGTCGGAGCAACTTGGTTAACGAACTCATCTAAGATATTTATAAGATTAGTTCACTGTCCAAATTTGGTTCGATTTCGAGTATTATTTCGGGAGTTATCGTGATGACAAAATTTTCATTATAGATAGATAGATAGATAGATAGATATATATATAGATAAACGAAGTGATTGCAATAGGTCGATTTCTAAAGAAATCAACCTAAAACTGTCAGCTAACCGTATATATAATCTTGGTAAGTTTTGTCACATTAACGTGGATTTCAAAATATTACAACTTTCCTAGTGTATAAAAAACTTTCAAAATATAGAAATTACGTACTAATTTCTTTCTTAAAAGATAAATCTATAATTCGATAAATTATAAATAGCCGAAAAAAAACTACTAAAAGCATCATTCATCATTTTTTTAGAAGCCCCCCTCTGCCCCCACCCCCACCCCACCACCAAGCATTTTTCGGAAGGGCTTCGTGTTGTTAGCGCCGCTACTGATATCATAATTCTTTGTGCGATTCCAGCAGTTTGAACCCTGTCATATTATACGTACTTAAGTAAACAACTAATATTTTAGATATTTTTAGATATTTTAGACACGACGTTCGAGTGATTCCACGATAAAAGTAGTCACACACAGTAATATTTTCACTTTCACCAGTATTTTCTAACAGTAATCACTGTCCAATTTAATTTTTAAAAAGTTTAATTTTCTTACTTGGTCATTTTCTGCTATTGCCAAATTTAATTTGACATAAAAGAAAAAGTACATCGTGGTCGAATTTAAATTTCTAACTACTATTTGATGGTCATTAAAGATCAGGGCCATGAAAACTTTTTGATATCATACTGTCAAATATTAATCACGTGCTCTAATGTTTGTATTAAGATTAATATAACATTGAATATTGCATAATTACATATAACTGTGAAAAATAATAACAATTTACCATACAAGAAGAACTGCTAGAGCTGTAAGATACGAACATGTTCCATTCGCTTTCACTACAGTGGTAGTAACACTCTGTCCACAATTGGCACAAGTAACTTGGACAGGATATTCAGTGAATATGACTGGGGGAAGGACTACTGAAGGGGAAAGCTGCGGTGAGGTCTGCTCCGAGGGCATTTGATGGTACGGCGGCGGAGAATCAGAGCCTAATTATAAAATAAATATCAATATAAGAAATAAAAAAAAATATAGAGAGACCACCAGTGTGTTATTTATAGGCATACTTCTATAAAACCTAACCTTAATATTTATCAACTTATCTGGAACGACACAACGACCCCATCCCCTTCCCCTCCTTTGAAACTCTACTGGAATCTATAAAAATCCTTTTTTCTAATAATGAAGGAGAGGAAGGCTGTTACATCAGAATGTCAAAAAAGAAAATTAAAACTCCCATAAAAGAACGCAGTAACGATATTAAATTCAGAAAAAATTACTTTCGCTCTAACCAAAATATACCTTGACGAAAACATTAATATAGACTTTGGTAAAACTATAAAAATGACCTATAACGGCAACCTCAACTACGCGCTTTTCAGGAAAACAATATAAATTCTGACCAATTTTAATTTAAATAATGGCAATGAGCCAGCAGCAGGTACGGATCGAATGTGGCGCCATCTTATAGAAGGAAAAACCCAGCCATCTTATAGAAGGAAAAGACAAATGAAAGAACATCACTCACAGCAGTTTTCATCACTAAGCAAGCCTCTAAGGACGGCGCGGCAGGGATCCCCGCCGAAAGCATATACGACCGTGATCTGAAGCAGTAAGGTCTCCTTTTAATATTTTAGTATTGTAATGGGTTTCGATTTTCTAATTCAAGTAAATTAATATATTTTTAAACTCCTTTTTAATAGCCTGGATAGCAATATTATTAGCTTGTGTAACTAGTTGTTTTCATCAAATCTCAATACGTGTTCTTTATTCCTAGCAAAATTGAATCAAGCTATATATGCTGGTCATTACATGTTTTTTATTATTATTATTATTTCATATATTTTAATATGAATATTAATCTAATGCTTAGTAATGGCAATAAATTAAAGTTTAAAGGTCATGATTTTACATTTTCTAAATATGTTAGGAAGATCTATATTACGTTTAAATCATGATTACTTGGCTTGATTTTATACTTTGCTACTTGCAACTTTTCTGAGTTGCGAGCAAGTTATTTTACGTCCAGGAAAATTCGTAGGCTTCAAAATCTGAAGCGCATCTTCTCATTTTACGTATCTTTTAAGTTCCATTGCATGTGGGAAGTTATTGTAGAAATGGGATGTTTCATTAATATTTGACCACTTGATTACGTAGTAATATTCATAAAAATTTCGCAAGAGTGCATTCGTAAAAGAATGCATATACATTACTGCGCAATATATGAGGTATAGTCAATAAGTTCGGGGACTACCTTCCCCCCTCATGCCCAGTGTGTGAGTGAACCAAAATAACGATATGGTTTGCAAGTCTAGTTTTTTGCGCATGTATGAGACGTCACACGGCGCTTTGCAAAACTAATAAGGCGCTCAACTCACCAATCGGCTGCAGACTGTCAGCCTATGATCTCGATGTAGCAAAATATACAGGGTGTCCCCGAGAATTATCTTTACACATTCCAAAAATCATAAAAAAAATAAAGTAACAAAGATATAAACTTACCGTTTATTGTATTCAATGCAAAAATTATTAAAGTTTTACACAGAAAGTATTCAGAACAATTCAATGTGAGCGCCATTAGTAGCACTTAAAACATCCAATCGGTAAGAGATTTTTTACCATGTTCTCTGCAGCATTGCAGAATCGACAGCCTCTAAAGCTGCAGTAATTCGAGCTTTCAGTTCGGTGGTGTAAGCAATTGGATATTGGTATACAATGTTTTTTATGTATACAATTACTTCCAAATCCCCAAATTCGGGTGTTGTGCCTATTAATAGGTCCCGATACGTAAAAAGTTGCTTCATCCGAAAACATTACACGTTCAAGAAAATTTTCATCATCATCCATCTTTTTTAACATCTCGGCTGCAAAACATTAGTTAAAGAAAACTTTGATAATTTTTGCATTGAATACAATAAATGGTAAGTTTATATCTTTGTTACTTTATTTTTTATGGTTTTTTGAAGGTGTAAAGATACTTCTCGGACATCCTATATTTTTTAGAGCAACTTTCTAGCATTAAGTTCTGCTGAAATCAGCAAAATATGCTACAGAAATCTTACAATTATTGTAACAAACGTATAAAGACAAAACATGGTGTTTCGTGTACGATAGCCAAACCAAGCGTCAGATGTACTCGTGGAAATTACCACAGTCACCCCGGTTGAAAAAGTTTCGAATGGAAAGGGAAAATCAAAATGAAGCTTTTTTTTTTTTTTTTTTTTTTTTTTTTTTTTTTTTGACAAAGCATCATACACTACAAGTTGATACCGCTAGGTTCCACCGGTAGCAAAGAACATCATATACAGGTTCTTCGTCGTCTCCAGGAGGCAATCCATCGCCTGCATCTAGACGTTTTAAAATCCAATACGTGGAGGATTTTGGCATAACAATGCTCCAGCTAGTTGTGTAACTTCCTAAACATGGAACATAATTTCTGACACATCTACCATATTTCTCAGACTTGGCTCACAGCGATTCCTACCTGTTCTAAAACTGAACGATCGCATGAAAGGCAAGCAGTTTACAAATGCCGAAGAGGTGATAGCAACAACGACAATCGCTTTACTATAGCTCTCACGCAAGGGTTTCCACGACTGATTGCAGAAGTTATGCCAAAGATGGTAGAAGTGTATATTTCCATAAGGACATTATTTTGAAAGTGATTGTGTTTAGATTACTTTGTAAATGTATTAGCTGTCGTAGTAAATAAACTCTCCGAATTTATTAATTGTACCTCGTATTTGAATTGTTTTGTACATCCCTGTACACGTACCATTTCTTCAATCTCTATAATAAGTTTTAAGTAATATAAGCACTATGATACAGGTTTAAAATACTGAATTCGAATTTCTTTCCACTAATATCATTTTGGAAGTTATGCTGATAACAGACAGATGGACACACAGTCACGTAGTTAGACGCACAGACCAAGCTACTAAAAAACATTTTTCTTATTAAGAAACCCTCAAAACGAGCAAATAAAGCAAAAATCCAGTTTCAAAAGTTTGACATTAAACAATACTTTACCATATATTGATAAGGAAAATGATATACATATCTTACCTTTGTACTCCATATTCCAAATTTCTTTATAAGAAACAAAATCACTTATATGTAAAATCTGAAAAACAAAAGAGTAAAACTGAAATATATCAACTCTATTTTTTTTACAGTTCCTAATAAATATATATTTAGTCTAACTTTTTCTAACGTGCAACATAAATAATCATATATTCTTTGCAGTTATTTCTATAAAATTCCGTAATATTTACGGAAGATGGGTAATAACGTTTTCGTTCAATATTTTTATAGATTGCTGAGACAAATTTATTCATTACTAGCAGGCTACGCTTCGCTGGTCATTGTATTTAAATGAATTTTCAAAAGGAATGAGTCACCATTTATTTTTTATATCACATTATAAATAAAAACTTAAAAAAAAAAAAAAAAAAAAAAAAAAAAAACACTCTAAACCTTATATTAAGTAAAATATTTATTTCGTTTTGCACTCGTTTTGCTTCCGTGGAGGATCAAAATTGTGATGGCATGTCTCCGGACCTTCTCTAGAGGTAAATTCCACACCGTCGCCAATTGCCTGTTGCGCAGCACTAGTGCGACGTAAAACCCAACCAATCAACCATGCACTCGTTTTGCAACAATGCTCTTTGGTCTTATGTGAATGATTCTCAAGAATGAATCAACAATTGCTTACAAATTTAACAGATTATGTATGGAAAATAAGTACGCTGCAATTTAAAAATTGCAGCTCTTAGAACTTCAAAACTGATAATTTTTAAAAAGTTATTCATTATTCTTTAATTTTAGACTGTTTTTTGTTTAATATTAGACTCTTATTTTAAGATAAAAGCAATCAAATGATATCACATTGTGAAACTTTGCAACGTAATGTCTTTAAATCTAATAACTTGAAGTATATAGTGTCCTCACAAAAAATGTACAGTTTTTAGAGCTCTTTTAAAAAAGTATAACATCTATGCAGTATTTAAAAAAAAAAATTCATCAAATTTTACTTTAAAAAAAAAATGGCCGACTTTCGTCGCCAAAGTAGTTAAATCTAGACCAATCAAAAATAGCAGTGGTCCACCCGGATGTGTTCTGCCGATAAACTCTTTGCTTTATTTATACAGAAGCTTTACTACGCTGATGTCCTTCTAAAAGGAAAATATATATATATATTCTCAATAAATAAATACCTTTATACACATTCAGGATAGAATTGCAACTGCAAAATATGAAAAGCGGAAAAAAAGAATGGAAGCAAAATTTAAATAATTTATACCTAATAGTCTTCAAGCGTTTGATCTTTACAAAACGTTCTCGAATAGTGTTGCGAACTTGTGGGGCTTTTATATTCAATATCCATCAGCATTTTTTATCATAATGTTTGCTTTATTGTGTGTCTAATTGTCTATCATATATATCAAACCCAAAAACATTATAGTGATTATTAAATAAAAAGAAGTGCCGACAAGTTGACAATACTGTTCTGAAGGTGTAAATAAATTCTCCATAGCGTCCACTCCCAAATACTCTTTTAATTTTATTCTTGTCGTAAAGGCTGCATCTTTTAGTATATTTTCTCTTCCGAGTTGAAAAACTGCATTTTGGAAAACGTCCCTATCTTTTGGCATGCAACGTAGCTTGGGACAAAAGACAAAGACCTAGACGTCTTTTCACGCTAGCTTCGTCAATTCAATTTTAATCATCCTATTTGTCATACTGTTATCACAAATGTTTTTATAAATTATACATCAAATTGCGCAAAATTTATTAAACACTATTAAAGTTCGCTTAAAATTACTAAAAGGTAAAATATTTTTTAACCTGAAACTTTTTTGTATATAATGGTAATTTATAGATAAATATTTTCGACGTATACACAATTCCTAAAGGTAGAAATATAAATTTAGGAGTCAGCAATTTAAATTTTTGGATTAACATGTTTTACACACCACAACATATATAGAACGTCCCGCAAACGGACACAATCTCTACACAGTCAAATTCCTCGTTTGAAATAAATAATAATAATAATAATAATAAATGCCCAAACGCTGTATTCCTACAACCCATAGTTCTCGAGAAAAATGCTAGAGAAAATGTATGATGTCATATCTGGTGTACGGGGAAAAAAAAAAAAAAAATTATTGAAAACATGAACATCGGTATCTGCATGAATTTACATAGAAAGATGTTCGAAATGTCCTCCGCGCATATTACGACATGCATATGCGCCCCGTAGAATAATGTCAATATGTCAATCTGTCGTTTGAATCACATTTAAAAGGCTGCTTCTAATGGTACTTTTACATGGTGATAATGCATTTCTCTCTTAAATGTGAATATTGCAGCATATACTTTATCTTCGGTTAATGTAATGACCTTCGGTTAATGTAATTCCTTACGAACTGCTAGGGAGTGTTCTCGTATCAATCAATCTCGTGATACCAACGTCATCCGCAGGTTGAACGACAGACTGTACAATTGTATACCCGACAGACAATCTAAACGATGATGGTAGAAACCCGTATAGTGGACTTATGTTAGCACAGGAAGATGCAATATTTAAGCGGGTGGAAGAATCTCCCGAGTTGAGTACACGCACACTAGTCAGAGACATGAATACCAGAAACAGTACTTGGCACAGGCTATTACGGGCAGAAAACTATGCCCATGTTGCACACTACCGTCCTTTATCTCACACTACCATCTTTAAGTGATTTTTAGCGACGTATTGATTTTTTACTTTTGTGAATGGTTATTCTAACAACATGAAGGTGATAAAACCTTCATTGCACGTATCTTGTGAACAGATGTATTTTGCACGTATCTTATGAACAGACACTTTCACATATGATGGGTGTCTTAAACAGTCACAACAACCGTGATCAGGTTCCAATCCTCATGCCATCTGCGCATGAAGATATCAGGACCGCTGGTCTGTAAATGTGTGGACCGGTATACTAATGAATCTCATAAATGAACCATATACCTCTTGTTTCAAAGGTTGAAGGGATATTCATACTTGGTATTTTTACGTGACGTATTGACAAATATCTTAACCAACATAACCTTAGCGGCAGTATGTTGTCTACGATTCCAGCAGGATGGAGCTCTGGCGCATTTCACTTCTATTGTACGAGATTGTATGGATATGGAATACGTAGGCCGCTGTATTGAACGCAGGATTTGGTTTAATGGTCCCTACGATAGCCAGATTTTCACCTTTATATTTCTTTCAATGAGGCCACCTGAAGGAATTGGTCTACGAGACATAGTTACTACAGAATTTGACTTATTTTCTCGTCTTCATGGTGCGTGTACTTTTGTAGGGACACCACTCTTTTGGAACGAGCGCAATCAACCCTTCCACGATGTGCGCATACATGCCTCAATAAGCGCGGTGGACATTTCGAACCTCTTCATATGTAAACTTATGTAAATGTTTCTAATAACCTTTTTTTTTTTTTCGTACGCCAGATATGACGTCATATATTTTCTCTAGCATTTTTCTCGAAATCTATGGGTCGTAGATGTATAATACATTTTATGTATTTCAAATCATCTGAATATGGCTGAATCTTCGTGAAATCTCGCTGTGTAGAATTTGTGCGGTCTTGCTGGAATACCCTGTATAGTTACAACTTTATTCTGTATTTTATCGTTGAAATGAATATTTGGAAATCTGCACGTGTTATTTGGTTTTTGTTAATTTATGCACAATACTGATATTTCTTCGCACTGTACTATTACTAAATTATATGCTCATTTGTTTTAATTTCCTAGAAAGTTTATCCTAATGAAGTAACTGCTTGGGAATACTATGATTTTAATTGTATTCCTACTGGCAAACTTCCTCACTGATCAATATTTTGTATTAATACAACTGTAACAATAAAAAATGTCATGTTCCTTCTCTGGAAATTTGGCTTATTATTATGTGATATAATGCCAAAGAGGTACTTATGATTTTTGTCTTTGTTATTTTTCTTACGCACAGCAATCGTTCTCATGTAAACGTTCCTTTCATATTAGACTATTAGTAGCGGATCGTGAATGTCTTCCTAGGGACGCTGCGTCCAGATGTCTAGAAAATGTACTTAGAATGAAATCTTTATTCTAATTTGCCTCTGCATGCAGCACGCCTAAAAAGTCGTTCCTGAGCCACTACTGGAGCAACACCGCCTGTAATAATGCCTCCGAGCTGAGCTTTACGTCACGGAAGATTGGCCGATTTCATCCAATCCCTACGATCTAACATGTATCACAAGAAGTGTTGATTGGATAAAATCGGCCGATCTTCCATGACGTAGAGCTCAGCTCGGAGGCATTATTACAGGAGGTGTTGACTGGAGCCCATCTTATTTTCACCACTTTTTCTTTTTATAATGGTCGCGTAACTCTGATTTTTACATAATATTCGTTAATTAACACTGTTTTCCTCTAAAGATGCAAAATTTTCTTTATCTAAATCTGGTGTTACATTTCTGGTATCATTAAATAATTTCTACTTTAAGCGCTAAAATGTTGAGGTTGGTTGAGTTAAGGTCGTAGTAAAAGTACACATTGGGCTATTGGCGGCGGTTTGCGATTCATCCCAAGGAATGAACCGGAGACATACCATCACAATTGTGATCCTCCACCAAAAGGACAGCTCCATCACTTCAGTAACCCCAAGAATTATTATTTTAACGGAACGTAAGAGTACATTGCAACAACGACGTATTCTACGTGCACCAGCTACTAATGATCTATACAGCGGTTTTGGGCAGTAGAAGCTCTTAAATGACGTTTTGGGGGTGCTGCGTCTAAATGTTTAAAAAAGTACATAGTATGAAATCTTAATTCATCTTATTGGTTCATTCGCTTATTTTGAGAGACAACGTAGATATGATGACATTTCAACAGTCAATTAGATAAATAAGCTTCACTGCTAATGGTTGGTTGGTTGGTTTTAACGTCGCAGTAGTACTGCGCAGTGGGTAATCACTACTAATGAACTGTTACTAGTCACTACCATGCAGCACTCCCAAAAGTCACTCACAAGCTGCTACTATTCTTTGGTCAGTTTTACAATCATTCGATTATGAGCTCAACGCTCTGTCAATCAAGCACTTAAAAATTTTCTTACTGTTAAAATTTTATAATATTAAACAATAATTTCAGACATAGGTGAGACCGGGGCACAGTGGACCACTTTCGCACTCTTAAACTTTTTTCACAAAAAGCAGAAAAGCAATGTACTTGAAAAAATTCGGAAACAATCTCTAAGCTCTTCTTAACATGTCTTAATTTTTTTTATAACAATATTTTTAATACATTATGAATTAAAAAATAAATTGTGAGCACTCACAAAGTGGACCACTGTGCCCCATCACCGGGGTACAGTGGACCAGCCTCTTTTGTTTATATTAAATTAATATAAATTAATCTTTTTCTTTTCTCTAAAATTAGTGTCTTATACTATTCTAGTCTAAATAACATAATTCTAGCATTTTCATGAAATAAAATAAACAAAATTAAATTAAAATAAACAAATAAGAAATCAAATCTCAGTAAAAAAAATTATTAAGTTTAAATAGATATTGTTTTTTATTCTTTTATTAATATTATATAAATCAAATATATATTTTTTTTAATTCAGACGTTAATACATATTATACAACTATTCAAATATTTAATATTTTTGTAATTATTTTGAGATATAATTAATTTACATTTTATTTGTAGGATAAATTTAAATAAAATATATTAAGCTACTTCGTTTGCTCTTCACATATGATCTCTAAAAACAACAAAAATAAGAAATAATTCCTACTATTTATTAAATTAGATATTTTGTTTTTTATTAATACTATATAATTCAAATAGTTAATAAATTTAGACATTAACAGTAATTATATTACTATTCAAATACTTAGTCTTTCAGAAATTTATTATTATTTTTATTTTATTATAACATTAAGATATTTATTACTTTGAGATATACTTTACATTATATTTGTATCTATAAATTTAACTAAAACAAATATATTAAATCTAATTTGTACTTTTAGGCACACTGGAAAGTAGTCCACTGTGCCTCATATAGAGGTGGTCCACTGTACCCCGTGTCAGAGTAAAATAAATAATAATAATAATAAAATAATATATAGACTATAAATATGCTAATAATCTATAGGAATTTAAAAACAGCAATATCTTGCCTTCCTTTAACAGTTATATAGTATTTATAGTCACTTGTTCAATCTTTATGAAATTAAAAAAACTTCAATGTGAAAAAATTACTGTAAGCAGCTCAAAACGTAAAAACTGCTCAAAATGGTTATCTTGCTATTTCCCGTGTGATTTTTTTTGGTTGCATACAACTAGTACTATGCTGCCATACATGTGTATCCATATGAACTAAAAGAGTTGATTATTAATAAATTTAAATAGGGGTGGTCTACTGTGCCCCATCCCCCCCTATGCCAAATGTAACACGGTATTGTAAAGTGTGATGAGAAAGAAACAAAATGAAGAGCTAGAATTCTCATTGTACAGAATGGAATACAAAAACATTGATGAACTTGATTCATCATTTTACCACAAGGGGTTGAGACAACGTATAATCTCTCAGTTCTTCCAACACTGAGTCAGTGTTGGGAGAATGAACTTCATCGGTATGACATCATGAAATCTTTCACATGTGATCACTACAAGGAAAACTACATCATTATCTTGTTTATAACTATATTTTATGGGGAAATGCTCCTATTCTGTACGGAAATGTCTATATCATATAGAAAAATTCATGAAGAAGTGAAGAATGATGTATCAGCTGGGGTGGAAAAGAAAAATTTGATTTAGCTTCGAAGTAAATAAAAAAAAAATGATAGTTTCCAATCAGGGTTGTAGCGATTTAAACCAATTGATTAAAACCACTGATTTAAATCATGAATTAAATCAATCGATTTTTTTTTTTTTTTTTAAGAAAAAAAATCCCTGATTTAAATCACTTTTTACTTTCTCTTACCCATAAGGTAGAGAAAGTATTGTTTTTGGGTCAAATTTTCGAACGCGAGATTTTGTTATATTTACACGTTTTGAGGTCCCCTGAATACGAAAATCATGTTTTTAGCAAATGGTCTGTGTGTATGTCTGTTATCAGCATATCTCAAAAACAAATTATGGCAGAAAGTTCAAACTTGGTATTCTAAATGTGTATCATATAGGGATGCTACAGTAAGCTTTTCGTTAAGATCAAGCTAATGGTTTGTGTACAGGGACAATCAAGAGAATTCTAATACATTACGTCTATGGGGGAAATTGCAGGAAAGTAGAGTTTAACGTCTATAGACTGCACTAAACCAAATGAAACGAATATATATATTTCGTAATAGAGATAGTTAACTGGGAAATTTTTTTTTTTTTTGGGGGGGGGGGAAGTCCCCCCTCGAGGGGAGTAAATTTTCATGATGGGTATCTTTCAAAAGAGCTCGCGAATACCTTTAAAACGAATGGTTGAACCATCGATCTGCGATAATTTAAAACAAAGTTATCGATTTTTTTTTACTTTTAACAAAAAAAAAAAAAAAAAATTAAAAAAAAAAATCGTACTTTTTTTTTTTTTTTTTTTTTTTTTTTTTTTTTTAAATATAAAATGGACTTTTTTTTTTTTTTTTGGATATTTGGTGTTATACTACTTCTCTAATATGGAAATCGTCTGCATTATCATGAAAGATAATTTTTTTAAATAATAATTTTAATAAATTATTTTTTAAAAACAGACTTATTTTTTAATAACCGAATTAAATTCTATATAAATGTAGGTGCATTAATGAAACGGGGGGTTGAGGGGGGCGGTAGCCCCCCTCACACAGAACTAATTATCATATAAAACTCTCCAGAAGCCTAATATGAATTGTTTAACATAGGTTTACATAACAGTACTCGTTATCTTACCTATTAATCTGCAACCTATATTTATTGTATTAAATTTCAGGGTAAGAGAAAGTCGTGTGAGTGACACACCAGATTATTTTAAATATCAAAGTTATTGGTTTTAATGGAATAAAATTATTTATCTAGCTTTACAAAAATGAGGTTTTTTTTTTTTTTTTTTTTTAATATTTTTTATTTAAATTTAAACATACAATTAGTAAAATATAACAGAATATTTCATTAAATGAGCTAATATTTCTCAAATTTTGTCTTTAGATTCATCTGTAGTAAGCAACATTAAATAAATACAAAAATGGTTTCTTATGCAATTTAATCATTTATTATATTTTAATTATTTATACAAGCCAGTCTTATGACTGGTGTATGAATTGGAAATATTTAGTGTCTAATATTCATTGATTAATATATATATATATATATACACTCCTTCTCATAATTATAAGGACACTCGTTTTTCTATATTAACTAAACACTGAACACTATTATTTAAACAAATATATTTTTTATTAATTTGAATTTCATTAATAGACGATATTTAAAAAGTTTTATCGTTTTTCTATTTCAAAAAACTTTAAATATGGTCAAAAAAGGGATTTTTTAGGTGTTCACAATTATAAGGACCGCTCGAATCTTAGTATTTTTTTTTTTTTTTTTCAATTATTCTTTAAATTAATATTTTTTGGGGTCTCTTTTTAGGGTGAAGCAGTCAGACATTCTCTCTGTTATATCTATATAAATTTTTTTTTTAATATTCAGTTTCAATACCATTTCATACAGCATAGATGATATTCTGAATACATTTAAACTATTTAAAATTGCTTTCCACTTGCATGCACTTTTCTAATATGATAAGTTAAGGTTTTTTCAACTTTTAGGTCACGGGAAAGGCAACAATACAGAAGTTTCTTTCTTCAAACAATTTCCTATTTCTCTAGAAGTAGAGCAAAGATGTAAGTGTTGTTGAAAAAAATATTATTACCCCCCAAAATCTAACAAAAATATGAGAATTCCAAGTTTAAAATTTGCGGATATTCTCTTGATGTTCATAATAATAGAAAAAATTACTAAATTCATTTTGCCTTCATTAGAAACAGCTCCCCAGAGCACCATAGATCCACCTTTAAAATGCCCGATTCATATGTGCCTTTAAAAAATCTGCTCAGTCTTTCGCTATCTTCAGATCGTGCCAGTAACTGTTAAAACCATTTGTTTAATCAAGAATAAAATGTTTTTCATCCGAAAATGCAGCGTTTTACCATTTAATTTTACCTTTATTCAATTTTAACACACACGTTCTTTCCCCCATTAAATGCTTATTGATTATTACAGGTTTTTTATTCATTTTAACATATTATTAATTATTTTAAACATGCATAAATGTGGACCCCAACCTTTCGTTAAAAATTACGAGCAAATTCAGCAGCAGTCATTATGAGTAGAACAGTAAGAGGAATTGTAGTTTATTGGTCTAATCTAAACCTGTAGATGGCGCTGCGCGCCGATATTAATGTTCTGTTTTCTTCTTTTCTCTTAGTGTGTTCTTCGTGTTCGTTTATGTTGTATGTAATAAATGTGTGTAGCCGTAATTTGCTCTCCTATTTTTTTGGATTTATGTCTTGTATTCGACTCCAATGAATAGACAGGAACCTACAGAGGCCGGCAGTCCCCACGAATCTGGACCGATAAGGTAAGATATTTACCTTATTTAAATATAATATTCTGAAATGTTTATTAATCATTATATATGAAGGATATATCTGAAATGAGTCGCCAAAGTAGCGACGTGTGTTTGAATGATGATTTTTATAAAGTCGTTAAGAATTTTAGCGACACAATTAATGGCGCCCGAACAGGGACTGCCAGGCCCTTAAATATTATTTAAAGCTGTTACTTATACTATAGTCCAAATTTGTAAATTAAATCAATATGGCTGTCGAACTTGAAAAATTGAAGAGAAAAAGATCTACCCTAAAAGGATTATGTACGAAACTGATTAATACAATAAATATAAAATTAAATGAACCCGACGAAGGGTTAAATGTTTTTGAATTAGAATCACAGTTAGAAAAACTGCAAGTAAAGAATAACGAAATTATAGAAGTTGAAGATCAAATTGAGGCCAAAATCACGGATCTCAACGAGCTACAAACCGAAATAGAAACGAGACAAGAATACAGAGATTCAATTATTGATGTAAAAGCTCAAATTATCAATAAGATAGAGAAAATTAAAAATTTAAACGTTACTCCGATCTTATCGCAGCCAAGAAATGAGCAAACAACCAATCTGCATTTAGAAAGAATTAATAATAGTTCTGTGAGACTACCCAAGTTATCAATTCCTGTTTATGACGGTTCTCCTGAAAACTGGATTGAATTTTGGAGCCAGTATGAGATTACAATACATAATAACAACAACATTTCTAATGTGCAGAAATTTGTGTATTTACGCAGCTTTTTAAAAGCCCAAGCTTTAACAGCTATTCAGGGTTTAGCACTTTCAGATCAAAATTACAATACTGCAATTGATTTATTAAAATCTAGATTCGGAAAAAAAGATATTATAATAAGATATAAAATTGACGCGTTATTAAATTTGAACCCTGTTAAATCTCCAAATCAAATTAAAGAATTACGCTTACTGCACGACGCCCTTGATATTAATATTAAATCTCTCGAAAATTTAGGTGTGGATTTAAAATCTTACGGAAATTTGTTATTTCCAATTGTTACAAAATTAATACCTACCAGTATTATGATAGACTATAATAAAATGAAAACAGAATCCGAGGAATGGGATGTACAAGATTTGTTAAAACATTTAAAATTAGAAGTTCAGACTAGGGAAAAAACCTTTTTATTTTTAAAACGCGAAGTAGAAACTCACAATAGCGGATATAAAAACTCAAATTCCAGATTTGATTCAAAATCATCGGAAAATAATAATAATAATAATGCTTACTACCGGAAATCTGGTTCGGGATATAAAAATTCTAACACAATGCAAAAGGCATCAGCCTTTAAATTAACTGTTAGTAAATGTATATTTTGTGTTGATGTAAATAACGATCATGACAGTAAAATGTGTAAATTAAATTTAGAGGATAAAAAATTGTCTTTACGCAAACAGGGAATCTGTTATTTATGTTTCAAAAGAGGTAAACATACCGCAAAATTCTGTTTATCGGATCTCAAATGTGAGATATTTTCAGGAAAACACAATACATTAATTTGCTATAAGCAAAATTCGGAAACTCCAACGGCTCATATGAAAGATAAAAATCACATCGAACATACCCAAACAAATAATTCTGAGAACAGTGTTTGCGAAAATGATAATTCTGTATTGTCCTATAAGTGTCCTGTACAAAATCCGCTTGAGAATAATGAAATATATTTACAAACTTGCTTCGCAAGAATAACAAATAGTTCTAATTTAAACTCTCTAAAGTGTGCCGTATTATTCGATAATGCATCCCAAAGAAATTTCATAAACATATCACTCGCCCGTGAATTAAAATTGCCGGTGATTAGAAAAGAAACTTTAATAATATATCCGTTTTCATGTGATCATCCTCAATCAAATGAATATTCAGTCGTAAATTTCGAATTGTCTCATTTAAAAAACCACAAACAGAAATGTTATGTAGAGGCATTGGTCGTAAATCAAATCTCTTTTACGAAGTTACAGATTCTGGATGACGCATCATTTCGAAAACTTTGGGTTTCGAGAGAGGGGGAAAGAAATAAAATTCCGCAATTGCATTCGAAGGCTCCAGACATTCTAATTGGCGGCGGGTTATTTTGGAAACTGCAAAAAAATAAAAAGAAAATTAATCGTTCGTTGTTTGCTGTAAATACATTATTCGGATGGACATTGTCAGGGAACAATAATAATAATTCAGGAAACGATTCAGACAACTTAATTACTGGCGCCAGCGTGTTAAAAATTGAATGTGGTAACTCTTTTTGTTTACATGAAAACCATCCAAGCATGAAAATAAATGAGTCATCGGAATGTACGGGTAATGATTTGCAAAACTTGTGGTCGTTAGATCTTTTGGGAATAAATGATGATAAATTGATTTCTGCTTCCGATCAGGAAATAATAAATAAATTTGATAAACAGTTAGAATATAAACAGGGTCATTATGTTACTCATTTATTATGGAATGATCATAGTATTGACAAATTTGAGAATAATTTTGAAAACGCTAAACGCCAATTCAATTATTTGAGAAAAAGATTAAAAGCGGATAAATGGATTTTCGAGCAATATAGGCAGATAATCACAGAACAAAAACAATTGGGTATCGTTGAAGACTGCGGCCGCACAAAAAAGGAGTATTTCGCTCCACATAGAGAAATTGTAAGACGGGAAAAACAAACATCAAGGGTACGAATTGTTTTTAATTGTTCCAGTAGAGTATCGGGGTGTAAATCTCTAAATGATTGTCTCGTAAAAGGGTCATGTCTTACACCACCAATTTTGGATGTAATTAATAGATTTCGAATGTTTAAGATTGCGTTTTGCGCAGATATTGAAAAGGCGTTTTTAATGATAGAAATCGCGGAACCCGATAGAAATTTTCTAAAGTTTTTATGGTTTGACGAGGATACCGAGAATTATAAAATAATGCGAATGACCAGAGCTACATTTGGTTGTACAACTTCTCCTTTCTTTTTAACGGCAACAATTAAGAAACACATTAAGGAATATAAGGAAATTTATCCGGATAGTTATGAAATGTTAAATTCAGCTCTGTTTGTGGACGATTTGCTTTATGGCTCAGATACCGTTAACGGTGCCTATGAATTAACTTCTACTGCAGTAAATATTTTAGCAAAGGCTGGAATGAAATTAAGAAAGTTTAGTACGAATTCACAGAAATTAAAGAACATGTGGGATAAAAATGATTGTTTTTCGGAGGTAAATAATGAAAATATAATAAATATTCTTGGATTGGTGTGGGATAAAGATAGTGATAAATTAGGATTAGCTTTGAAATCTATAGTTGAAAATTTGGATATATCGGTATGTACGAAAAGATATGTATTACATACAGCTGCAAAATTTTTTGATCCTATTGGGATTATATCTCCCTTTTTAATTAGGGTAAAGTGTTTTCTTCAAAGAATGTGGGAAAGAGGTATGGATTGGGATCACGAATTGCCGGATGATCTTAAGGGAATTTGGATAAAGTGGTGTAACGAAATTAAGGATTTATTAGAAATTCGAATAGATAGATGCTATTTCACGTATGTTGATTTGAAAAATTCGCGTGTAGAATTACACATTTTTTCAGATGCTTCACCACTTGCATATGGTTGTGTTGCATATTTTCGGGTTATCAGTAATGATAAAAAATGTTATGTAAGTATGATTATGTCAAAGGCTAGAGTTGCGCCGCTAAAGAAACTAACACTACCAAGATTGGAGTTAATGGGAGCGGTGATAGCAGCTAGAGTAGCGAAATATATTTGTGATATATTTAAGGAAATTAACATCGAGAAATTTTATTGGACCGATTCTACTATTGTTTTACACTGGGTGAAGGGATCGGCGAAACAATGGAAACCCTTTGTTAAAAATAGAGTAGTTGAAATTCAGGAATTGTCAGTACCCGAAAATTGGTCATATTGTAATACAAAGGATAATCCCGCAGATTTAGTTACTCGTGGTATTAGCGCAAATGCGTTAGTTAATAATGATTTTTGGTTTAAAGGTCCAAAATGGTTATCTGAGATAAATGGTAAAGGTAATGATATTGGGGAAAAGGTAAACACGCAATATATTACCGAAGAAAAAAGGAAAACACCTGAAAAAATAATTCAGTTTAAAATCTGTATAGAAACAGTTGAACCAATATTGGATCTAGAAAAATATAGTAACATTTTAAGAGTCCTCAGAATTACGGCATGGATAAAGAGATTTCTTAACAACGCGAATCCTAAAAACGAGAAAGTTAGCGGTCCATTATCGGCAGAAGAAATTGGTAATGCGCAAACAATATGGGTTAAATATACACAGAAAATTAGTTTTCCGAATGAATTAAACTGTTTGGTAAATGGGGAACCTATTTCTAAAAATTCAAATTTAATTGAGTTCTCACCATTTTTGGATTCCGTAGGAATAATGCGCATCGGAGGAAGGCTTCAGAAATCAAATTATTCCTTTAACGAAAAACACCCGATCCTGTTGCCTTCAAAGGGTAAATTAATTGATTTGTTAATAAAAAATGCGCATGAAAAAGTTTTCCATTTTGGCATTAATGATACATTAGTACAATTACGGGAGGAATTTTGGGTAATCAAGGGCAGACAGGCAGTAAAAAGCGTATTAAGAAGATGCAGAATTTGCATAAAATTTAATTCTAGAGCTGGAGCCCAGATATCAGCTCCGTTACCTGCAGATCGTATCAATGAACAAAAGCCATTTGCAGTGATAGGCCTTGATTTTGCAGGCCCTTTATACATCCGAAATACGGATAGCAAAATATATATTTTGTTGTGCACATGCGCTATCACACGAGCAGTGCACCTAGAATTGGTAGAGAACCTTTCTACAGAAACATTTTTATTGGCCTTCAGAAGAATAGTAGCAAGGCGGGGTCTTTGCCATACGGTTTACTCCGACAACGCGCGAACCTTTCATCGAGCTGATATTGAGTTAAGGCACATCTGGAAAATAATCACCCATCCCGACGTTAAAGATTACTATAGTAGTAATAAAATAAAATGGAAGTTTATCATGGAAATGTCCCCATGGTGGGGAGGCTTCTATGAACGACTTGTGCGATCTGTAAAAACTGCCTTAAGAAAGGTGGTTGGCAAAACCACTTTAACACACACACAACTACATACAGTTATATGTGAAATTGAAGGGTCAATTAATTCCCGACCCATTACATATACATATGCAGACTCAGGAGAACCTTCCCCAATTACGCCAGCACACTTCTTGGTAGGTCAGCGACTTACTACCTTACCTATCGTGCATATGAAACCACATGAGCTTCCTGGAACTTCGGCAACATATATCAAACGTTTTAATCAAAAGGAAAGAATATTGGACCAGTTCTGGTCAAGGTGGAAGAAGGAATACCTTCTACAGCTTAAAAACGCCATGACAAGTCGACACTCCAGTATTCGTGAATATACTCCAAATGATGTTGTGTTAATCCACGATTCCAAATTGCCACGGCACTTGTGGAAATTGGGAGTAATTACACAAGTGTTTCCAGGTAGAGATGGAAAGGTTCGTTCTTGTGAGTTAAAAACTTTAACAGGTACAATGAGACGTCCTTTCCAGTTGATTTATCCTGTTGAGATTTTTGAAAAGGACTAAATAAACTTAAACAACTTTTTCTTATTAACTATGACATTTGTGTGGACTTACAATTTGAACTATATTAGATATAGAAATGTCAGATATAATTACAATGGGAAAATGAACATAAAGTTAATGTTCATCCGGGGGCCAATGTGTAGTTTATTGGTCTAATCTAAACCTGTAGATGGCGCTGCGCGCCGATATTAATGTTCTGTTTTCTTCTTTTCTCTTAGTGTGTTCTTCGTGTTCGTTTATGTTGTATGTAATAAATGTGTGTAGCCGTAATTTGCTCTCCTATTTTTTTGGATTTATGTCTTGTATTCGACTCCAATGAATAGACAGGAACCTACAGAGGCCGGCAGTCCCCACGAATCTGGACCGATAAGGTAAGATATTTACCTTATTTAAATATAATATTCTGAAATGTTTATTAATCATTATATATGAAGGATATATCTGAAATGAGTCGCCAAAGTAGCGACGTGTGTTTGAATGATGATTTTTATAAAGTCGTTAAGAATTTTAGCGACAGGAATTATGAGTCTTCGATCTCTGTAAAACAACTATGATTTTGCATCAGATCTCTCTCCTATCGAACCAGCAGTTCAACGTTTGATCACATTTCCTTCAGCAATTTTAGATCTTCGAATTTCATTAGTAATTCGGCGGATTGAAATTATCCTTCCACTTAAAAAACATATTTATCATACTTCACTACATGAACGTTCTTTTTTTCGACGAATTATCAGTAATGTCCATCCAAGAAAAATTGAAGGCTTATATATGAATTAATCTAGCCCAGTAGTTAACGAATTCACATGCCATCTGTAATTTATCCGCTAGTAAGTTAAGTAAAACAAAAAAATCTTGATTGTCGCTATAATTATGAACATTTAAAAACGCGGAGAAAAAAATATTTTGCATTATTTTTTATTAATTTTGTTTCATATTAAAAAAATTATAGCAGTTTTGGTTTTTAGAATACTAGATATATTAAGTGCACTTAGTATAATCTTGTACATAATTATTTTTACATTAGTTATTTCAAAATATAAAGTGTCCTTATAAATATGAGAAGGAGTGTATATGCTAGTTGGTCTTTGCCCACCTTGCGGTTTTTACTTAGAAAGAAATATATTATTTCCTTGCTTATTTAGCTCTCATACCACTTTATACCATTTAACACTGACTGACATGATATTTACAAAATAATGGCATCTTTTACATTGTAGTGTACGTTTAGAAGACTCCTTTTTTTTTTTTTTTTTTTTTTTTTTTTAATCATAACTTTATTTTTTTAACTACGTATAATGAGTTGAATATAATCTGAGGCTGCTGTCTATTTAACGAGTTGTAACCATTAAATATATATATAAAAAAAATGAGTAAAAATATTAAGATAGTAACGAAAATATGAATTTTGTTAATGGGAAAAGTGTGAAAAATTTTCTTGTTTCAAATGATATTTGTTAAGTCCTAAGTAGCATTTTTTTAGGAAGTAATCTTTTTTCTTTTTTCATAATTGCGTATTCTTTTCATTTTATTTGTTAGAAACTACGAGTAAAATTTTATTTATCTAAATAATACATTGTTTCAATTATGATGTCCTTTTCCCGATTAAATTATCCGTTTCTAAAATTATTTTAGGCGTTCCATATCCCGAGTAAAATTTTATTTTCCTTATTTCAAAACATTATTGTAACTGCAAAGTTAAAGTGTCTAGTTGAGTAGCGCATACTACCGCGTTAGTGTTTGTTATGAAATTACTTTTTATTATGAATATACTAATGTTGAATAAAAAATATTGGTAAGGAATGCCAACATGGATATTTTTTCTATAAGAATATTATTCATATTTTTATAATTTAAGCAAAATGATTAATAGTGTGGCTATTCTGCACACACACACGCAAACATATAATACAAATGCTGTACTATAATGCATGAATAATTTTAATAAAACCATTGAAATCAAATAAATCTTGATTAAAAAAAAAAATGACCGATTTAAATTTTAAAAAATTGATTTTTTTTCTTTATTTATTTATTTATTTTTTTTTTTTTCCCTCAACAACCCTGTTTTCAATATGCCTTATTACACTTCTGTGCGAAAAAGCCAAGAGTGTTATAGTGTTTGGTCATCATTAAAATGTTCTACACGATCAAATGCTCGATTTTGTGCTACGGCCGTCAGATTACCAAAGCGAGGGGGCCATTTCGTCCACGGACTATCAAGTGTAAAATAGGGTGTCTAAAACAGTAAGAATGAAGACAATGCATACGGCGCATGCTTTGTAGATGTCCTCGAACCAGGGCCTAACTATCGCACGGGCACCTGGCATGGGTTATACTAGGCGAGTCGTATTAATCCTGGACGATAGGACCCATGCCCCATCCCGCCCGGTTCCCGCTGTTCAATGTATTTTTCTAGTGAACTTTGTCCCCTTATTACTTCCGGTGTGAATTTTTTTTTTTTTTTTTTTTTTTAACACACTTGACATTGTGAGTTTTTTCGCTTTTCTTCCCATGCTATTCCTATGGGGTTTTTAGCCTTTTTCCCCTCTTTTTCTACATTCTAAAGTGGCGGGGCATAAAAACCCATGCCCCATCCCGCCCGGTTCCCGCTGTTCAATGTATTTTTCTAGTCAACTTTGTCCCCTTATTATTTCCGGTGTGAAACTTGTTTTTTTTTTTTTTTTTTTTCTTTTAACACACTTGACATTGTGAGTTTTTTCGCTTTTCTTCCTATGCTATTCCTATGGGGTTTTTAGCCTTTTTTCCCCCTCTTTTTCTACGTTCTAAAGTGGCGGTGGTTTCCGCCCACCCACCACCGCCAAGAGTTATACTAGGCGAGTCGTATTAATCCTGGACGATAGGACCCATGCCCCATCCCGCCCGGTTCCCGCTGTTCAATGTATTTTTCTAGTCAACTTTGTCCCCTTATTATTTCCGGTGTGAAACTTGTTTTTTTTTTTTTTTTTTTTTTTTTTTTAACACACTTGACATTGTGAGTTTTTTCGCTTTTCTTCCTATGCTATTCCTATGGGGTTTTTAGCCTTTTTTCCCCCCTCTTTTTCTACGTTCTAAAGTGGCGGTGGTTCCCGCCCCACCGCCAAGAGTTATACTAGGCGAGTCGTATTAATCCTGGACGATAGGACCCATGCCCCATCCCGCCCGGTTCCCGCTGTTCAATGTATTTTTCTAGTCAACTTTGTCCCCTTATTATTTCCGGTGTGAAACTTGTTTTTTTTTTTTTTTTTTTTTTTTTTTAACACACTTGACATTGTGAGTTTTTTCGCTTTTCTTCCTATGCTATTCCTATGGGGTTTTTAGCCTTTTTTCCCCCTCTTTTTCTACGTTCTAAAGTGGCGGTGGTTTCCGCCCACCCACCACCGCCAAGAGTTATACTAGGCGAGTCGTATTAATCCTGGACGATAGGACCCATGCCCCATCCCGCCCGGTTCCCGCTGTTCAATGTATTTTTCTAGTCAACTTTGTCCCCTTATTATTTCCGGTGTGAAACTTGTTTTTTTTTTTTTTTTTTTTTTTTTTTAACACACTTGACATTGTGAGTTTTTTCGCTTTTCTTCCTATGCTATTCCTATGGGGTTTTTAGCCTTTTTTCCCCCTCTTTTTCTACGTTCTAAAGTGGCGGTGGTTTCCGCCCACCCACCACCGCCAAGAGTTATACTAGGCGAGTCGTATTAATCCTGGACGATAGGACCCATGCCCCATCCCGCCCGGTTCCCGCTGTTCAATGTATTTTTCTAGTCAACTTTGTCCCCTTATTATTTCCGGTGTGAAACTTGTTTTTTTTTTTTTTTTTTTTTTTTTTTAACACACTTGACATTGTGAGTTTTTTCGCTTTTCTTCCTATGCTATTCCTATGGGGTTTTTAGCCTTTTTTCCCCCTCTTTTTCTACGTTCTAAAGTGGCGGTGGTTTCCGCCCACCCACCACCGCCAAGAGTTATACTAGGCGAGTCGTATTAATCCTGGACGATAGGACCCATGCCCCATCCCGCCCGGTTCCCGCTGTTCAATGTATTTTTCTAGTCAACTTTGTCCCCTTATTATTTCCGGTGTGAAACTTGTTTTTTTTTTTTTTTTTTTTTTTTTTTAACACACTTGACATTGTGAGTTTTTTCGCTTTTCTTCCTATGCTATTCCTATGGGGTTTTTAGCCTTTTTTCCCCCTCTTTTTCTACGTTCTAAAGTGGCGGTGGTTTCCGCCCACCCACCACCGCCAAGAGTTATACTAGGCGAGTCGTATTAATCCTGGACGATAGGACCCATGCCCCATCCCGCCCGGTTCCCGCTGTTCAATGTATTTTTCTAGTCAACTTTGTCCCCTTATTATTTCCGGTGTGAAACTTGTTTTTTTTTTTTTTTTTTTTTTTTTTTAACACACTTGACATTGTGAGTTTTTTCGCTTTTCTTCCTATGCTATTCCTATGGGGTTTTTAGCCTTTTTTCCCCCCTCTTTTTCTACGTTCTAAAGTGGCGGTGGTTCCCGCCCACCCACCCCCACCACCGCCAAGAGTTATACTAGGCGAGTCGTATTAATCCTGGACGATAGGACCCATGCCCCATCCCGCCCGGTTCCCGCTGTTCAATGTATTTTTCTAGTCAACTTTGTCCCCTTATTATTTCCGGTGTGAAACTTGTTTTTTTTTTTTTTTTTTTTTTTTTTTTAACACACTTGACATTGTGAGTTTTTTCGCTTTTCTTCCTATGCTATTCCTATGGGGTTTTTAGCCTTTTTTCCCCCTCTTTTTCTACGTTCTAAAGTGGCGGTGGTTTCCGCCCACCCACCACCGCCAAGAGTTATACTAGGCGAGTCGTATTAATCCTGGACGATAGGACCCATGCCCCATCCCGCCCGGTTCCCGCTGTTCAATGTATTTTTCTAGTCAACTTTGTCCCCTTATTATTTCCGGTGTGAAACTTGTTTTTTTTTTTTTTTTTTTTTTTTTTTTTTAACACACTTGACATTGTGAGTTTTTTCGCTTTTCTTCCTATGCTATTCCTATGGGGTTTTTAGCCTTTTTTCCCCCTCTTTTTCTACGTTCTAAAGTGGCGGTGGTTTCCGCCCACCCACCACCGCCAAGAGTTATACTAGGCGAGTCGTATTAATCCTGGACGATAGGACCCATGCCCCATCCCGCCCGGTTCCCGCTGTTCAATGTATTTTTCTAGTCAACTTTGTCCCCTTATTATTTCCGGTGTGAAACTTGTTTTTTTTTTTTTTTTTTTTTTTTTTTTAACACACTTGACATTGTGAGTTTTTTCGCTTTTCTTCCTATGCTATTCCTATGGGGTTTTTAGCCTTTTTTCCCCCTCTTTTTCTACGTTCTAAAGTGGCGGTGGTTTCCGCCCACCCACCACCGCCAAGAGTTATACTAGGCGAGTCGTATTAATCCTGGACGATAGGACCCATGCCCCATCCCGCCCGGTTCCCGCTGTTCAATGTATTTTTCTAGTCAACTTTGTCCCCTTATTATTTCCGGTGTGAAACTTGTTTTTTTTTTTTTTTTTTTTTTTTTTTTAACACACTTGACATTGTGAGTTTTTTCGCTTTTCTTCCTATGCTATTCCTATGGGGTTTTTAGCCTTTTTTCCCCCTCTTTTTCTACGTTCTAAAGTGGCGGTGGTTTCCGCCCACCCACCACCGCCAAGAGTTATACTAGGCGAGTCGTATTAATCCTGGACGATAGGACCCATGCCCCATCCCGCCCGGTTCCCGCTGTTCAATGTATTTTTCTAGTCAACTTTGTCCCCTTATTATTTCCGGTGTGAAACTTGTTTTTTTTTTTTTTTTTTTTTTTTTTTTAACACACTTGACATTGTGAGTTTTTTCGCTTTTCTTCCTATGCTATTCCTATGGGGTTTTTAGCCTTTTTTCCCCCCTCTTTTTCTACGTTCTAAAGTGGCGGTGGTTCCCGCCCACCCACCCCCACCACCGCCAAGAGTTATACTAGGCGAGTCGTATTAATCCTGGACGATAGGACCCATGCCCCATCCCGCCCGGTTCCCGCTGTTCAATGTATTTTTCTAGTCAACTTTGTCCCCTTATTATTTCCGGTGTGAAACTTGTTTTTTTTTTTTTTTTTTTTTTTTTTTTTAACACACTTGACATTGTGAGTTTTTTCGCTTTTCTTCCTATGCTATTCCTATGGGGTTTTTAGCCTTTTTTCCCCCTCTTTTTCTACGTTCTAAAGTGGCGGTGGTTTCCGCCCACCCACCACCGCCAAGAGTTATACTAGGCGAGTCGTATTAATCCTGGACGATAGGACCCATGCCCCATCCCGCCCGGTTCCCGCTGTTCAATGTATTTTTCTAGTCAACTTTGTCCCCTTATTATTTCCGGTGTGAAACTTGTTTTTTTTTTTTTTTTTTTTTTTTTTTTAACACACTTGACATTGTGAGTTTTTTCGCTTTTCTTCCTATGCTATTCCTATGGGGTTTTTAGCCTTTTTTCCCCCTCTTTTTGTACGTTCTAAAGTGGCGGTGGTTTCCGCCCACCCACCACCGCCAAGAGTTATACTAGGCGAGTCGTATTAATCCTGGACGATAGGACCCATGCCCCATCCCGCCCGGTTCCCGCTGTTCAATGTATTTTTCTAGTCAACTTTGTCCCCTTATTATTTCCGGTGTGAAACTTGTTTTTTTTTTTTTTTTTTTTTTTTTTTTTTTAACACACTTGACATTGTGAGTTTTTTCGCTTTTCTTCCTATGCTATTCCTATGGGGTTTTTAGCCTTTTTTCCCCCTCTTTTTCTACGTTCTAAAGTGGCGGTGGTTTCCGCCCACCCACCACCGCCAAGAGTTATACTAGGCGAGTCGTATTAATCCTGGACGATAGGACCCATGCCCCATCCCGCCCGGTTCCCGCTGTTCAATGTATTTTTCTAGTCAACTTTGTCCCCTTATTATTTCCGGTGTGAAACTTGTTTTTTTTTTTTTTTTTTTTTTTTTTTTTAACACACTTGACATTGTGAGTTTTTTCGCTTTTCTTCCTATGCTATTCCTATGGGGTTTTTAGCCTTTTTTCCCCCTCTTTTTCTACGTTCTAAAGTGGCGGTGGTTTCCGCCCACCCACCACCGCCAAGAGTTATACTAGGCGAGTCGTATTAATCCTGGACGATAGGACCCATGCCCCATCCCGCCCGGTTCCCGCTGTTCAATGTATTTTTCTAGTCAACTTTGTCCCCTTATTATTTCCGGTGTGAAACTTGTTTTTTTTTTTTTTTTTTTTTTTTTTTAACACACTTGACATTGTGAGTTTTTTCGCTTTTCTTCCCATGCTATTCCTATGGGGTTTTTAGCCTTTTTTCTCCTCTTTTTCTACATTCTAAAGTGGCGGTGGAATTCAGAAAATCTACCCTTTTTTTCCCTCGCTCAACTGTGTTTCACTTACATGAACAAAATTTTAAAATAAAGTCTGTCGTTAGGTTGACTGGGGATAATTTTATTTGTCTTTAGATACCAAAACAAAAGCAGATAATTTTTTTGACCAAATAACTCTTTTCGGTCTGTTTTTTCGCCGGCTATAAATTGTAGCAATTTAATAACCTTTTTTTTTTTTTTTTTTTTTTTTTTTTTTTGAGTGTGTGTGTGTGTGTGTGGAGTGGAGGGGGGGCACGAAAAATTTAAAAGTGCCCTGGGCACAAAAAGTTGTTAGTCGGGCCCTGCCTCGAACCCACCTGAAGTTCTAGGCACCCTAGTGTAAAGTCACTATGATATGAGGTCGAGGTTTGGTGGGTTTAACATCGTACTAGAACTACGCATTGAGCAGCAGTCTGGCATTCACCTGTGGGAAAGTTCCGGAGGCATGTCACCACATTTTTTATCCCCATGGTGGGGATGGCACTCCGATTTCAATACCCAGAGGTATCATTTTTTACGAAACAGTACGGACATTGCAGCCATGGCGGATTTTGAGTGAATCAGCCACCATTAACATAAAAAACTGTCTTTAACTGGCTCGAACCTACGATCCTTCGATTTCGAGTACAAGATCATTCTAGCAACTGGGTTACTGCTCCCCGCATTATTATATAAATGCAACGTGCTCAATCGATACCATAAACAACCATTGCCATGTGAGGTAATAAATAAACCACGTTTAAACGATAACAATGACTAAAAGTTTCTTAATGCTAGAGTTCTGTCATATATCAATTTACACATATACTTTTCAGAAAATCATATTGCGAATCACATATTTTAGTTTAAATTTTTCTAAACAGTTTAGTATAACTACAACGCGTTTCAAAAGTAATTTGCTCATAATTTAAATAACAGTTTCAATTATTATTTCTAATTCTAGATTTTGCTATAATTATCTCAGAACGTTGAGAAAAATTTATCAAAATATTCTGGCATTGACAAAGATATAGAAACAGAACATCTAAATCTCAAAATAGTAATTAGATGGACATTAAAATAAATTAATTTCTTACTTGCTATCTCTTTACCCACGTACCTTCCACCCAAAATAATAAATCAAAAGAAATTTTAGACCTACCAATTAACACAATATACAATATAGTATTTTGAGAAAATGCTATCTCGTCTTTGTTCACATTACAATGGCGATTGTTTTTGATAATACTTAAAGAGATTATTTTTATCAATCCTCTCTTTTATCAGTCTCCGGATATAAACCTTATACTTCGAGATTACAGTTTAACATGCAATCTAATAAACTGTTTGTTCAAACACTTCCAATGAAAAGCAAATGTATTTTTAAAGAATATATATATATAGTATATAAACACTGTTATTTATTAATACAGCGGTATTTATAAAAAAAAAAAGTGTTAAATATTTTTCATTAACAGAGCATACACAAATATAATATTTACGTATTTAAAATTCAAGGCTGATTTTTTGTTCAGCCTGTAAGATAAAACAACTATATTAACTTATTTTTTACTTTCCCTTATCCATATAATATATGGTAGAGAAAGTATTCTTTCGGTGCAAATTTTCGAAATTAGGTTTTAGTTATAATTACTACGAAAATTATGTTTTTAGAGGTTGGTCTGTGTGTGACTGTTATCAGCATATCTCAAGCAGTGTTTGGCATAATTGATTAAAAAGTTACAATTAAATTACAATTATTTTACTGTCAATCAATTAACAAGTAATTGATTACAAATAAATTGAATTACTTATTCAATTTATTTGTAATAATTCAATTTATTTGTAATCAATTACTTAATTGATTGACAGTAAAATAATTATAATTGTAATTCGATTACTTTTTAATCAATTATGCCCAACACTGATCTCAAGAACAAGTAGTAGCAGGAAGTCTAAACCCGATATTCTAAATCTGTATCATAGCGATAGTGCCATACTGATCCTTTCATTGAGATCAATAGTTCGTGTGCATGGCAATCCAAGATAATTCAAATTCATTTCGTCTATGGGTGGAAATTTTGGTAAGTACAGTTTAACATCTATAAGCTGCATTAAACGAAATGAAATGAATATATATTTTTTATATGAATAAAAGCATGTTTCTTGTAGAATATGGTATGAAAATCATTCAGCATTAATTTTTGAAATATGGGTCTATGCTTGGAAATTGTTGGAAATACGTTTCATGTGTTCTTAGTAAAGGACTTTATTTAAGTACATAATGTTGTGTGAACCTAATTTATAGGTGACATATAGGTCTACAAATTATTAAGCAAAAACATTCCTTTCTGTTGAATGTAATTGATGGAAGTGGATTACTATATTTTACCATGTCCAGGAAAACTGCTCAGGAATGAAAACTAAATTTCTCATATCCATACGGTTAAAAAAAGTTTTTTTAAGTTTAATATTCAGTGAAAATAATGCCTGAACCGGGAGTCGAACCTCGGATCTTTGACTTACAAGGTCAAGGCTCTACCAATTGAGCTATCCAGGCCGACAACCGGTCGGCATTACTCACTCAAACAACCTTTAAGCAGAAACATCTGGTCTATCATGTAGATAGCTCGACAGAAATAAACCGAAGGTAATGGAAAACACCATTAAACAATGGGAGAAAGAAAGATCCGGGGTTCGACTCCCGGTCCAGGCATGATTTTCACCAAAGATCCGGGGTTCGACTCCCGGTCCAGGCATTATTTTCACAAAGATCCGGGGTTCGACTCCCGGTCCAGGCATTATTTTCACTCAGTCGGAAAAATAAAAATTCAAAAAATATGATTTTCTTCCAATCAGTTGATTGTGTGATTTTAATAAAAATTAACATTCAGTGTTCGTTTTTTGTATAATCACGTGTGAATACTAAAATCAAGCTTTTAACGGTTAATCTTTGTGTGTGTCTATTATTAGCATAACTTTAAAACAAATAGTTAATAAAATAAACAAAATATAATTGATAAAACAGATAACACCGATTTTGACACTATTTTAATAAATATTAGAGCTTATGAATACAATTATTGTACACAATAATTTTTTTTCTAAAATAAAAATGAAGTCTAATAACACTGCACTGCGAAAAAGAAAATCGAGCTCTGATACCATTTTTGCCGATTCTTATGTAAAATGACCTCCTGAATCCCAATATGACTTCCATTTTACTCAGTCACCCATCGTTTTGTAGAAACACCACCCCCTCCCTCAATTTTTATCACTGTTCGGTAATTTTATGACTATGAATTTGATTTGGAAACTGAAAAAGCATTAATTTACCACCTAAAAACAATATATATATATATTGTTTATTTAATAACATTAATAATGGATTAAAAAAATATAAGTAATGTAATACATAATTTCAGGGCCAAATCCCCCCTTGCCGCAAATATTCATGTTTTAGTATTTTCCAACTCTGTAGCCCTTCAGAAGATATTTAACAGTTAAAATAATCCTCCCCCCCCCCCTAAACCAAATTTATAGCCAAAACATCATCGAAAAGTGTTAAAAATAGGGGGCTGTCTCTAAAAAAAACGGTGGGTGATAGGGCGAAATGGGCGCCATATTCGGAACCAGGAGGTCATTTTACATAAAAATTTGCCAAAATGATGTTGGGGGCCATTTTCATGCCGAGCAGTGTAATTAATAAATATTTTGTGTAAAGTCATTTTTCAGTAATTTGTAATTCACAAATGTATACAATGAAGTTATTCGTAAATTAACAAGAAAGAAAAATCATGCAGTACGCATTGATTAGTAACACTTTCCAACTGTACGTAATTGTTGTATCGAATAACTTTTATTATTCTTTGCCTACGTTATCACACAACAGACAGAAGGACTGAAAAATATACAGATAGACTAATTGATTTTAAAATTGCTCTTAGGCATTTTGGAAAGGGTTAAAAAGGCTTAACGCAAAAAAGAAAAAATGCAGCCATTAGATTATAATTACAGCTTTTGATCTCTCTGAATATTTTAATGTAGCCCTGTAAATCAGAAAGTTAATCATATCATATTCTATACAAAAGATTATTTTAGAGTATTAACAATAAATTTCAATATTTTTTATGATTTTTACAGTAGAAAGACTTTTAAATATAATTTTCAAAAAATTCTGTCCTAAAACGTAATGCATTGGCATTTTTTTTTTTTTTGTCCCTGTAAACAAACTAGTTGTACAGGACCTATTAATGTCATTCTAAATGGAGAAAATTCTATAGGGATAATGTTTATAAAAACAACACTCATAGAACACAATGCTTTTGAATGCTTTTGGGTGTCCCTGTACACAAACCAGAAGAGATATTCACTCCATTTTCAATATGGAACATCCGATAGTGAACTTTAATAAAATATATCAGTTTCGAGAAATTCCATAGATAATTAATGGAGTTGGAGCGCGGGCTTACAGACAGACAGATGGACAGATACACAAACTGAAATCATATTCACACTTAAAAATGTTAGAAAGTGTTAAAAACATTCAATGTAAACGAAAGTAATATTTTAGCAATTTTTTATTAATAGCTCTTAATATAAATGGATATTATTCTGTCACCCTGTAAATCTAATGCTAATTATGCTATATTCTATGCAAAGCATTTTTTTGTGCAGATAAATAACATAATTCAATTTCCTAAAGCTTCGTGGAAAGTAATTAAAATTTGATTTATAGAAATATCTCTTATAGAACGCAATGCTTTGGAATACTTTTGAGTGTCCCTGTATATAAATCGGTGGTGATATTTCCCCCATTTTATACAGGAAACATCCAGTAGGGAATTGTAATAATATATTTCAATTGATATGTCTACAGTAAAGGTATGAAAATATGGTTTATAGAAATAGCTCTCATAGAACACAATGCTTTGAAATACTTTCGGGTGTTCCTGTACACAAACCAGTAGAGGTATAAATTCCATTTTCAATAGGGAACATCCGATAGTGAACTTGAATAACATATATCAGTTTTAAGAAATTCCATAAATATTTACGGGAGTTAGAGATCGGACAGACAGACAGGCAGACGGACGGACGGATGCACAGGCAGATACACAAAACTGAAATCATATTCACACTTAAAAAATGCTAAAAAGTGTTAAAAACGCTTAACGTAAACGAAAGTACAATTCTAGCAATTTTTTATTAATACCTCTTAATATAACTGGATATTTTTGTGCCACCCTGTAAATCTAATGCTAATCATGCTACATTCTATGCAAAGAATTCTTTTGTGCGTGTAAATAACATATTTCAATTTCTTAAAACTTCGTGGATAGTAAAGTTATTAAAGTTTGATTTATAGAAATATCTCTCCTAGAACGCAATGCTTTGGAATACTTTTGAGTGTCTCTGTACATGAACCGATGGTGGTATTTCCTCCATTTGATAGAGGAAACATCCAATAGTGAACTTGAATAACATATTTTAATTTCATTAAGATATGTCTACAGTAAAGGTATGAAAATATGGTTTATAGAAATACCTCTCATAGAACACAATGCTTTGGAATACTTTCGGGTGTCTATGTACACAAACCAGTAGAGGTATAGACTCCATTTTCAATAGGGAACGTCCGATAGTGAACTTGAATAACATATTTCAATTTCATTAAGATATGTCTAGAGTAAAGGTATGAAAATATGATTTATAGAAATACCTCTCATAGAACACAATGCTTTGAAATACTTTTGGGTGTCCCTGTACACAAACCAGTAGAGGTATAAACTCCATTTTCTATAGGGAACGTCCGACAGTGAACTTGAATAACATATTTCAATTTCATTAAGATATATCTACAATAAAGATATGAAAATATGGTTTATAGAAATACCTCTCATAGAACACAATGCTTTGGAATACTTTCGGGTGTCCCTGTACACAAACCAGTAGAGGTATAGACTCCATTTTCAATAGGGAACGTCCGATAGTGAACTTGAATAACATATTTCAATTTCATTCAGGTATGTCTACTGTAAAGGTATGAAATTATGGTTTAAAAAATACCTCTCATAGAACACAATGCTTTGAAATATTTTCGGGTGTCCCTGTACACAAACCAGTAGAGGTATAAACTCCATTTTCAATAGGGACCGTCCGATAGTGAACTTGAGTAACATATATCAGTTTCAAGAAATTCCATAAATATTTACGGGAGTTAGAGCGCGGACAGACAGACAGACAGACAGACAGACAGACGGACAGACAGACAGACAAACCGAAGTCATAAACACTTTTCAACCTTGTTGGAAAGTGTTAAAAATGAAATCTAACAATTACTAAGCAATGTATTTAAAATCAAGTCATTTTTCAGTAATTTAATTTGTACTTTATAAATGTATGGGTGCAATAAATATTTTCTGACGAATTTAAATCTGAGTCTTTATACTCCTCAGTGGACAACAGGGAAAATAAATGGAGCTATGGAAAAAAAATAATAATAATAATAATAACCAATTTCATTTTTAAACTTAGAAACTTCTTCACACACCATAAAATTAATTAAATCACCACCGGTTTCGAAAGGACGTGGTTTTCCTTCTTCGGATGCAAAACACGTGTATTGCCTTGAAGGCAAAAGCAAGACTTAAACCCAAAGGGGAGGAGCAGCAAAAAACAACCAATAGGAAGCAGTCTGCAAAAACAATCAGAGGAGAACACAATTAAGAAACAGGAAAGAAGAGAAAGAAACACAAGAAAAGAAGGGAAGGGATTTTTAAATAATTAATTAATATATTATTATTCACATATCTAATATCTGATATTATTCTCTTTTTTTAATTGATATAATTACTTTCAATTTATATTTATTTAATTTATTTTTATCCGGTGAATCCAATTCGGAAGCCCATTTGGCATGACAGATGATTTTGACTTGTTGAAAATTAAAACTATGGTCAGATCCCCAACTAATGCATCGCAATAGAAGTTTTAGAAATTTCTTGTTTAGCAACATACCGAGAATGTTCACGTAAACGGCATTCAAGATTTCTTTCTCTCTCTCTCTCTCCCCCCCCCCCCCCATGTAACATAAATCGCAATTATTACAAAGGACATTATGGATTCCCCACTTATGAAGCTTGGGAACAGAAAGTTAAAACGTTTTGAAACTTTGGCTAGTTTAAAACTTAAGGGAGGATAAAAAAGCAAGACAACAAAGTTATCTGATAATAAGAAAGCACCACAAAATTGGCATTTTAAAGTAATCCGTACAAAAATTTGAATAAACACCATAAAATGAAATAAACTCGCAACAATAGTTTCGGGTCGAAAAAACACACGACCCTTCGTCAGGCAAACAAAGCTCTGCCGCTTTGATTGCAGCACTCGTATGCATTCTTTGTTCGATTGACGAGGAGTCGTGTATTTTTTCGACCCGAAACAATTATTGGGAGTTTATTTCATTTTATGGTGTTTATTCAAAGTTTTGTACGAATAACAAAGTTATCTGGTTTAATTTTCGCCTCATAAAAGAAAAAAAAAAAGAAACAGAATTACAAGTCACTCTACTGAACTTTTTAAGAGCTTTATTAATAATAGAGGTGCTAAAACCTCTTTTTATAACAACAGACTTTAAGTAATTAAGTTATTTAAGAGAAGACGTGTCAGAACAAGAAAGGAAAGGCACGATACACGTAAGTGTAAAAGGTGCCAATTTTCTGTTTAGCCGGGTGATTTGAGACAGCGTCGGGAGGGAATCTCACCCAGTAACTAAAACATCAAGGAAGGAAAGTTGGTTATATAACTTTCTAACTCGAAAATAAACTGAATATGGGAATCAGTAGAATTCGCAATAGAATGGAAGAAATGTCAAAGGATTTTCAACAAGAATGAAGGCGCCATCTACGTAACGTTTTACTTTATAAGCACCCAGTGATTTGGAATGAAATTTAAATTGCATCTTAAAGATAATTTATTTTTTTAAAGAGGCCTATCTATTTAATCTGTATGTACGAGACTATATTCGCGACACTGCCTGCTTTATTCAAGGTAGCCTACTGCAAAATGTTAACGACACAATTGTTATTATTATTAATATACTAGCCGCCTTCGGCGACCAGCTGGTTCGCGATCCCTGAAAAATCCGACTTTACGAAACTCCCGCTCGGTGGCGCCTTTTTCCCGTTTCAGATCTAATAACAGCTTATTGATAAATCGTGAAAATAGCTTATTGAAAAAGTCAATCGCAGTGAATTCCCGTGCGGTAGCGCCTTCGGCGCCCTCTTCCCTTTTCAATATCTGAAACAGCTTGTTCGCTCACCATGTTATGATCTTTAAAATTTCTGACTTAAGCTAAGTCCCGTTCGGTGGCACCTTATCCCCGTTTTAGAAATTACAACACCTTCTTCGCAATTTTAAAATATTACAGAGCCATCTGGCGGTAGAAATTTCTGTAATGTATTGTTCAATTCCAAATCAACAAAGCTTTCAAATGATGTATTACTTATGAAATTATTTTAATTAGTAGCTGAGATACAAAAGAAAAGCTAATCAGGGCACCTTAAAACATGTAAATCAGGTGAAATCTCAAATTCCACTTTCGATAATATAAAAGTACTTTAAAATATTTTTTGAATGATGTATTAAAAATGAGCTACAAAAGAAAACCTAATCAGGACACCTTAAAACGTGTAAATCAGGTGAAATCTCGAATTCCACTTTCGATAATATAAAAGTACTTTAAAATATCTTTCGAATGATGTATTAAAAAGAATTTAATCATTATTGTAAAAGAAAAAGTAAATTTGTAACTTTTTTTTTTTTTTTTTTTTTTGCCCCTTCTTCCCCTGCTTCAAGCTTTCCTAATAATTCTGCTCTTTCAAAAAGATTCACAATCGAATTATTTAAAATTAAATACTGCAAAATATAATCTTTTCCCAATAATTTTTTTTTTTTTTTTTTGTTTTTTTTTGGTTTATTCAGATATTTTCATGAAAATTGAACAGTAGCTTTATAATATGCTGGCTAGGCCAAATATTAATTTAAATGTAACGTGAATGAAAATTTGAAAAAGTTTGAAAATCAATTTTTATCCCCACTATGAAACACGTGATATCTTAATTGGTTACATTCATTTCCTTTTTTATCGCAGACAGTTGTCTGGCATGTGTTTTGTTTCCGATCGAGACAGCTTAGAAAATCGTCTGCTGATAGAATGTTTCTTTTTAAGCAATTATCCGTCATTTTTCGATCGACATGGGTCGACATTTAATTAATATCTCCGCAATTAATTAAAATTTTTAAATTCTGTTTTCACTATCAACTCGGGAAGGCTTCTGAGCACCCGTATGTCAAATTTTATACTTCTGCGTTCAGTAGGGGCTGAACGTATAGATGCTCAGACAGAGAGACAGACATCTTCTTTTATTATTATAGATTGCTTTTTTTCCGGCTCTTTGAAAGAAATAGTTCTCTCATCCTTATAAATCTGTAGTTTAGATAGTTTTAGTGTCAAAAGCCTCCTACATTAATAAAAATGCTTCCAAGTTTTCCTAAAAGCTATACAAAAGGTAAGAAACTTAAGTTTTTGGTATCTAAATCAATTCCAAATGACTACAAAATTGGTATTCATTCAATTGTTAAATTTTTTATGGTAAAATATGACGGAATTTTCGCTCACTTGCTGTAATTACTTAATTTATTATAATAGTTATTTTTCGATTTAAATATACAAAAAGTAGTTTAAAAAAAAGGGGGGGGGGTAATTTTATTTTTAAATTGCACCTCTTATAAATGGCTACAATATAAATTTCTTTCGAACATTACCTCTCAATTTTGTCTTTAAAACATTTTTTTTTTTTTTTTTTTTTTTTAACTGTGTCAAAGGATAAAATAAAGAAATAAAAAGAAATATTTTTATTTGGCCTATTTTTGTCTGAAAGAAATAGTCCTCAAATGTTTAGAAATATTGTTTAAGAAAATTTTAAAATTGCTTTTAAGTTTAATATCACAGCATTTCTTATCTATTGCATACATCAAAGTTAATTGAAAAATGCGCGAAATGTCATGTTTTCATTCGTATTCTAATGAATCAAATAAAGTAACGTTTTCCCTTTTACTCATCTATAAAAATCGTAATCCATTCTTCTAAAAATGTTTTGAAATTGGATGTTTCAATTCAGTTTTTTTTTAACAGCAGACACAAAGGTATGTGTTTATCAGCATGAAATAAAAACATCAAGAAAAAGTCCCATTTATTGGTAAATTAATATTCGTTTCCCTTGCACATAAATTGTGAATTTTTTAACTTTATTGAGAAATGAATATAAAAATTCTCATATTCGTATTTAGTATAAAAAATCGGGGTATAGACAAAATAAATGTGTAAAAAATTTTAAACAGTAATTGCCTCTGTTATGAAAATTCACCATTTTTATTTCTTTTAAATATTAGTTAACTAGCAGGCTACGCCCGCTTCGCTGGTCACTATTTTTAAATGAATCACAATAATTAATGAATTGTCAAAATTGCATTAATTTTTATCATGTGATAAAAAAAGAGAAAAAAAAATTCTGATCGGGAAAAATGTCGCACCCCCGTGCGCTGCGCGCACGTATTCCTTCACCATCCATGACTTCTCAAAATTCCATGTTATTACTCATAAACATTCATTCTTAAGAAAAGGAATTAAAAAATATATCATTTAGCATCGGGTAAAAACTCACACCGGGACCTCACTGCCTTCGGCAGCGCAGACCCATGCGCGCTGCGCGCGCACGTTTGAGGATATACGTGCGCTGTACACGCATATTCCTTCTCAACTCAAACTTTTATTATTAAGAAAAAATTAAAAAAAAAAAAAAAAAATTATCATCGGGTAAAAACTCGCACCGGGTCCCAAACCCATGCGCGCACATGTTAAGATATACATGTGGTGCGCGCACATATTCCTTCTGAAATCAAACTCTTATTCTTAAGAAAAGAAAATTTTAAAAAATCATTTCTCATCAGATAAATTGTCGGACCGGGTACCCACTCCCTTCGGCAGCGCAGTCTCGTGCGCGCTGCTCGCCTATTCCTTCCCCTCCCTTCCAGCCCCTCCTAATTAACTTACATATACCAATTTTGAACGGTCTTACTCAGTTAGCTGAGATACAAAAGAAAACCTGATCAGGACACCTTAAAATTGTAAATCAGGTGAAATTTCGAATTCCACTTTCGATAATACAAAAGAACTTTAAAATATCTTTCGAATGATGTAATAGAAATAATTTAATCATAATTAGAATTTGAAATATTGAAATTTAAAAATATTACAGTGGCATCTGGCGGTAGAAATTTCTGTATTCCACTGTTCGATTCCAAATCAAAAAAGCTTTCTAATGATGTATTACTTATGACAATATTTTAATTAGTAGCTGAGATACAAAAGAAAACTGATTCAGGACACCTCAAAACGTGTAAATATGGTGAAAACTTTCGATAATTTAAAAGAACTTTAAAATATCTTTCGAATGATGTATTAAAAATAATTTAATCATAATTAGAAATCGAAATATTGAAATTTTAAAATATTACAGCGCCATCTGGCGGTAGAAATTTCTGTAATCCACTGTTCGATTCCAAATCAAAAAAGCTTTCTAATGATGTATTACTTATGAAATTATTCTAATTAGTAGCTGAGATACAAAAGAAAACCTAATCAGGAGACCTCAAAACGTGTAAATCGAGTGAAATCTCGAATTCCATTTTCGATAATGTAAAAGTACGTTAAAATGTGTATCAACTCAACAAAGCTTTCAAATGATGTATTACTTATGAAATTTTTTTAATTAATAACTGAGATACAGAAGAAAAATGATTCAGGAGACCTCAAAACGTGTAAATAGAAATTTCTGTAATCTACTGTTCAATTCCAAATCAACAAAGCTTTCAAATGATGTATTACTTATGAAATCATTTTAATTAGTAGCTGAGATACAAAAGATAACCGATTCAGGAGACCTCAAAACGTGTAAATCAGGTGAAATCTCGAATCCCACTTTCGATAATATAAAAGTACTTTAAAATATCTTTCGAATGATGTATTAAAAATAATTTAATTCGAATTTGAAATATTGAAAATTTAAAATATCTGTAGGTAGAAAATTCTGTAATCTACTGTTCAATTCCAAATCAACAAAGCTTTCAAATAATGTGTTACTTATGAAATTATTTTAATTAGTAGCTGAGATACAAAAGAACACCTAATCAGGACATTCTAAAACATGTGAATCACGTGAAATCTCTAATTCCATTATCTACGGTAGTCGGTTAATGGAAGTAAAAAGAAAAATAAATATTTTTTAGGTCCCCGAAACCTATATATACCACGGTAGTCGGGTAATGGAAGTAAAAAGAAAAAGAAAAAGTATTTTTTTAGTTCCTTCAAATGTATTTTGTTGCTATGGAAACTCCTATCGTCTATTGAAAGATAGATTACGTGTTAGAATAAAATTTAGTTTGCAGTTAAAATGTAACTGCTTTGTTTATTAATGAAAATTGATGAAATTTTAACTGCAGGTAGGTTTGGTGCTGAATAGGTTGTATATTAAGTGTTGTGTGCGAAAAAGAAAATTTGAAGCACTTTGAAATTTGCAATTTTTAACCCCAGTTAAAGATCATGTGATATTAATGACTTCCACATGTTTTGTTTCCGTTCGAGACAGCCGTTAAAATCGTCTGTGGATAGAATGCCTCTTTTTAAGTAATAAGGATGTTTGTTTTTTTGATCGACATGGGTCAACGTTTTAATTAATATCTCGGAAACTAATTAAAAATTTTAAATTCTGTTTCGAGGAGGACCTCGGAAAGGCTCCAGAGCATCCGTATGTCAATTCTTGTACTTCTGCGTTCAATAGGGGCTGAACGTATAAAAGAACAGACAGACAGACAAACCTTTCCATTTATTATTATAGTTAAATGTCTCTCAACAACGTCTCTGAATATTTATTTTTTGGGACAAAGTGTCTTTTTCGCTTAAAAAATAATTTGAATAGTTGTGAAATATACACCTGCAGTAAAATTATATTGCTTTAATTTTAATGTTATGGCAGAAGAAAATCTTATTAACCCGTTAGCGCCAATTGTCTTCATTTGAGGACAGCTAATAAAATGGCACGTATATTTTTTGTGGTTTCTTGGAATGATCTTTGCATTTTAGTGACAGTTTATAGCGTCACTTTAAATGATCCCTGAAAGATTTATGTGCCTACCATTAATTATTATTTCGTAATTTGGATAGTCATTTTATGATTTTTCATTCGTTGCACATATATGCTTTTTGCGCAGGTATACTAACTTAAATCAAGTTGAATAATTATATATATTATAATACTTTACTTTCGAGATCTTCTTTAACATCAAATAGGAAATTAGTCTGTTATCTCAAAGTTTTTCTATTTCAAAGTTTTCTCGCTAGAACACTAAACGTCAATAAATGAGGATAGGCTTTAAATTTCAAACTATCAGAATTGTAAGTTAATATATTTTACAGTCAGTTGTCTATATTAATTTAGAAGTGAAATAATCACCTAATAATAATTTGCAAAATTAATTCGGGCGTTACAGGGTAGAGCCCCAATAATAAAGCTGGCTGTCGCATCAGATGCTATTTTTTTCCGTCCGAAGACACCAGCTTTCCCGTTTGGCGCATTTATCGCAGCTGTGTTGTTTATCTCGAAGGATCTGAGGAAATATAAACCTTTTATGCCTAAGGCTCCTATATATACGACCTGGCGCATCAGGCATTTTGTTGCCTTAGGGTTGCCACATGTACCCAGCGCGTTTCTCTGATAAACAAACAACTTTTTTTTTTTTTTATCGTCTTACGTTACTTTAGAGTAACTTGTTTTATTATATTTCATAATTTTAGCTAAGTAAACTATGATATGGAAGTTTGTTTAGCGATAAACTGCTATAATCATTCAAGAAGTGAATGTAAAGTGTTCACAGACCTTCTATTACTGTGTATTTGAGTTTTGGCGACATTTTGTAAAAGAAACAGAAACCGCCCTAACAACACATCTTACCCCAGTACATCCATAGGATTTCCTCAGAATAAAATGACATCCTGAGAATGTACTGTGAAAAAAATGTGTTTTTAGGACTATTATTGTTGCTTATTGCTTTTATCTTGACCGGATTAGCTTCAGATCAAGATTTCTTAATATAATTAGGAAAGCGATAAGGACGGCAAGCGGGAATGCTGTCCTCTTCGGAGGCAAAAAAAATGGCGGTGATGCGCCGGCCTATTATTTTATTTAGGGGCTCTATTTATGAGCTTCCCTGGAGCGATGTCACGGTAGTCCGGTCGGTAAGAGCGCCGAGTTGGTTGCGGGTTCGATACTCGAGCCCGTCAAAAACCGTTGTGCACACTAATGGTGGTTGGTGCACGTAAAATCTGTCGTGGCCGCAATGTCCTCCATGTTCCCACCCAAATTATATCTCTGGGGGTCACCGAAGCGGTGGATCCTTCATGAAGGATCAAAATTCTGATGGAATGTCTCCGGATCGTCATTAGGGGCGCGTCCCAAACCATCGCCAATTACCCATTGCGCAGTACTAGTGTAGTGTTCCAGGATGAGATTAGCAAAAAATGCAAAAAAGCTAAAACTGTACACAAAGGCAAGACATCGAAATAAAATACTAGAATTTTGATGACAAAATCCAATATATTAGAGAAATATTTATTTTAATCTTCAATGTATAAAAAAAGAACAAATGCACATCAGAAGCAGAAAAAATGCTGAAAAGCTAAATGTACAAAAAAGCTGAAAAATCTCATCCCTGGGTGTTAAACCCAACCAACAAACCTGGGGTGAATTGAGCAAATTATTTCTCCACTATCTCTTATATCACATTTTATTAAACTAAAATTACATTGTAAAATAAAATAATTCAAATGTAACACAGGAGGACCAAAGAGTTTCTACTGCTTGATAATATACAGACTCGCTTGGTACATGGCAACATTGGGGGGTGGGGGGGGGTGTCGGCTGCGCTAGCTCGTACAACCCTGGGGGAAAAAAAAAAAAAAAAAAGTCAGATGCCACAGCTCGTATTTATAAGAACCTTATTAAAAGGTACGTTTGTAAGAGGAATGCTATGATGCTGTACTGGCTTTTTTTTTTTTTTTTTTCTTTTCAAAACCATCAAGATTAGGATGGACTAATTTAAGTTCAATCACTTTTCAATTGCAAGTGCATGCAAGTAATGGAAAATAAAATGGTCTAGAAGTAGGAAAAAGTTCTTTATTAAAATCATTGTTTTTACAAATCAGATAATATAAATTGCATACAAACACAAATTTAAAAAATTCTTTTCATTCCTCTAAAACAATAAAGAATGTGCGTATCTCACTAAGATATGGTATTGTCATAAGATTGATTTTTAAAATAATTTTGTAATAATCAATACTTCATGTGGACATTATATTTGCCATAATTTTATACCTTCCAATAAAATATAAAACTTAAAATTCAAATTTATTATAGTTTATATAGCATTCCCTTCCCAACACACTGTTAGACTTAGAATCCAGTTTGGTATCCGTCATTACAAAACAGTACAAATATTAATATATAAGATAAGCCAATCAATTTGAAAATGTGATACAATTCACCACATTCTAATTAATTTAACTTTTCTTCTTGCAATATTTTATAGATAGATAAGTCTAAATTTAACTGGATAATTTAAAATACTTAACATGAGCTCGTAACTTAAGATGTTTACTAATAACATTGTAACAAAACAAAATATGATAATTTAAAAAATTTGGACTGTAATAGCTGAATTTAAAAAATTGCATAGATATGCATTTTGATACATAATTTACTTCATGGAATCTGATTTATTTTAGAATAAAATTTAGAAATAGTTTAAAAAAAAAAAAAAAAAAAAAAAAAAAAAACTACAAATACTATTATTGATCATGCTTTTGCTGGAAAAAAAAAAAAAAAAGTTAGATCTTTATTTTATTGTTTTTTTTTTTTTTTTTTCTATGATTTTAAAAAATAGTATAAAAAGAAGGACATTTTAATACAATTAATAACATCTACAAATGTAAAAACAAAGTTCAGAAGAATTCAGCAAATGAATTCTTTGTTTCAGCTTTCAGATACTGCTTTCACAAACATAATAGAAAATTCACCAAATCATGTGAGTTTTACTTGCATTGTTTTAATGAAGGTAAACCTGCAAAAAATGAAATAAAATTGTAGGATTAAATGAAAAATCCTAATAAGTTATATATAAGATATAATACATGCCAATTTATTATGAATAAAAAGGTAGGCATAAAGTAAGGTTCATAGATATTTTTCCGTTAAATACATTGTAATTCTAAAACAATCAATACTATTAAAATATATTTATACTCATAATTGCTTTGGAAGTTAATACAATAACATGTTACAAAGACATTTATATAACACACGAAGAAATGACTACACATGTCAAATTTTCTTTGTTTATGGCAGAACACTGTTATGTGGTGGGGTCTGATCTTGTTAACATTAAAAAATCCTACTTAGGTATTGTTGAAAAAAGGAGAGAGGTTTATTCCTTGTTGAGGAGAAGGAGAGACATAATTTTGTGGGAAATATAATTTTATAAACAATTTAATCACTTTGAGTATTCCCCCCAAAAAAGAAAAAAAACATAAGATATTTACGGGATTCTCTTAGCAATTGGCTGAAAATTAAGTTCCGATAATTGGTGAAATTTTGGTTTAGGCCGGTTGAAGAAAAACGAGATAATTTAGTTGCTTGATGACAAAAATTATATATATAATAGCAACTAATCGCTGAAATAGGCCACTTTTCGTCCATTATCAAAAATCAACCCCCCCCCCTCCTCCCAAGAACAGATTCTCGAAATACAAAGTCTTCCAATCTCGCTCCAGGGGCTCTAGAACCAGCTCATCGAAATGCACTCGTTATCGGAATTTCTCCGATGTGACGTCACATTCCGATAGTTTTCCTTATTTCGCTAGAACGAACTCATCGAATTGCTTTCATTATCGGAATTGTCAGGCGGAATCGTTTTCTAAAATTTCGACTGGTCTTTTCCGAGTGAAATCGTCGTGAGATAAACAAATCACGGTTCCAATGGCGTCCATCTTGGCATTAGGTGTTATTCAAGAAAATGAAATATATTTAAATCTTAAAAAATAAATAAGTTAAATGAAAATTGTAATATATATATATTGGTAACTAAACTTCTTATTTAAAAAGTATGAAGAATAACATGTCTTAATATTTAAAGTTATTGAAAATTAATTAAATATTATAAAAAAAATATAAATACCCATATATATATATATATTTTGTAATTAAAATTTTTATTAATCATGTCTAATATTAATAGCATATCTATGAAGAATAACAAGTATTAATATTTAAAGTTATTAAAGATTAATTGAGTTTAATGAAAACTGCAATTATATATATATATATATAAACTAAAAATCTTATTTAAAGTATTTTTATGAATGATACAAGTCCCTGTACATAAAACATTAATAAAGCTTAAAGGAAATTATGATAAATATTTATTTTCCCTGGAACTAAAATTTTTCCTTTTACATTTTATTATAATTGAATTAAGTAAGTTTGAGACACAGCACGTCAGTTTTACATTCACTTGCAAAACTTCATTTGTAGCTATATAATAGTATCTATCTCTCATATCTTAGAAAGGGAAAAGTAAGTGAATGTAATTTTTTAAATTTAATAATTGATTTTTACAATCTAAATTAGACATATTATGTAAATTCACTTACAAAATGAAAATTAATTTTAAGACGGTTTTACTTTTTCTTACTTTGACGAAAGATAATTTTTTACTATGCTTAAAGATTTAAAATTACACAGCATATTTTATTGTATATTGTAAATTCTAAAAGAAATTTTAGAAACAGTACATACAAACATGCAAATTAAAAAAAAAAAATAATAATAATAAAATACTATTAGGTTTGCTTTAACACATGTAAATACAATAAATCAATTATACTAATATATGTACACAAAAATTTTAATTAAGGAAATTTAAACGAAAATGTTAATATTTGTGCATATATGTAATAAAGAAACATTACCATAACTATAAAGTTAATACAGATTAGACAGAAAAAAATATATATATTACCTATATACATCCAAAGCTCTTACATCCATAGTAAATTCGTCGTTCACTAAATAACAAATGCTAGCAGCTAACACTTCAAGGCAAAAAATCATTTACATTTATTGCCTTAAAATGCTAGCAACTGGCAAAAGGTGAAGTTCTGTAGTAACACGGGTTTGATATTTAGAAAATACATACGGTATTTACAAAAAATAAATGGGGATAAATACTATTTTCTTATTAAATAAAGCTAAAACGCACATTCACAACCACACAAGCAGAGGCAGCCATCTTTGTTTATCTAAAATATCCAAATGAAATCTCGCTGCGAGGGTGAAATTATCCTTGTCTGTGATTGGTCAACTTAATCCGATTTCGAAAACAGCCCTTTCTCTTTGGGAGAAGTTTCGACTCACCTTTACGAGGAGTTGGTGCTAGGGTATAAAACGCATATCGGGATGATTTTAGTGAAATCTGACGTTTCCGATAATGAAAACTTTCCGCGTCGAGTTCATTTCGATGGGTTCGTTCTAGCAGCCCTGAGAACGAGCTCATCGAAATGCACTCGTTATCGGAATTTCTCCGATGTGACGTCACATTCCGATAGCCTTTCTTATTTCGCTAGAACGAACTCATCGAATTGCTTTCATTATCGGAATTGTCAGGCGGAATCGTTTTCTGAAATTTCGACTGGTCTTTTCCGAGTGAAATCGTCGTGAGATAAACAAATCACGGTTCCAATGGCGTCCATCTTGGCATTAGGTGTTATTCAAGAAAATGAAATATATTTAAATCTTAAAAAATAATTAAGTTAAATGAAAATTGTAATATACAGTGCGTTGCATGAATATAAACGCACCTTTACCAATAACCAGAAATAGAATTTTTAAAATTTTAAAGGAAGGAATGTGACTTACAGTTATTGCATATGACTAATAACTGAATAAGGTGCTTTGAGCACGTATGTTTAGGCTAATACAAGCTTATGTAAATGAGTGTCTAAGCATTTTCTTATTTTTCACTTTTTTTTGTTTGTTGCGCGAAATTAAACGCACTCTGTATTTTGAGTTTCAAATTTAACAGAGCCACCAGAATTAAACTAAAACAGAGATAGTCGTGTTGCTAAAGTTCTCTAAAAATAGTTTTAATGCCTGAGTGCAAAATTTACGGAGTTTGTTCAGGATGGCAAGAGGGAAAACTTTGACAGTAGACGAGAGGATAAAAATCGACTTCATGCGTGGTAAAGGCTTTAGCAATCATGAAATTGGGCGCCGAACAGGAGGAAGTGAGGGGGTTGTGCGAAATTATATAAAGAGAGGAGCAAATTATGGGAAAACAGCGTGTAAGAAGCGAACAGGAAAGCTCACCAGTTACGATAAACATCGAATATGCAACGCTCCAAAGAATAAGAATATTTTCTGTGTGAAGATAAAGGCTCAATACAAGCTGAGTGTTCATCGGACAACCATATGGAGAACTATCAAAGCTGCAACATTTATTAAATTTAAGAAAATGAAGGCGAAACCACCCCTCACTCAAAACCACAAAGCTATGCGGTTGGAATGCGCAAGAAAATGGATTCTAGATCGACTAAATTGGGAAAAAATCATCTTCTCAGATGAAAAAAAGTTTCATCTCGATGGCCCTGACGGATTCCATAGCTACTGGCATGATTTGAGAACCGAAGAAATGTACTGTTCAAAACGTCAATCTGGAGGTGGGTCTGTTAGGGTGTGGGCAGCCATAGGTTTTAAAGGGACTTTCAAATTAGAGTTCGTGGAGAACACTATGAACTCTGTAGATTATGTCCAGATGCTCACAAAGAACCTCCGCCATCAAGCAGTCAAGAAAGCTGGAAGAAATTATATTTTTCTGCATGACTGTGCATCTGTATATACAACACATATCGTGAAAAAATGATTCCGTGACAATAAAATTAATGTTCTGGATTGGCCCTCAAAAATCAACGGTTTAAACATAATGGAGAACGTATGGGGTATTCTGGTTCGCCGTGTTTAAGTAAACGGAAGGCCAGTTTAACAAGAAAGATGAACTAAAATCGGCCATTCTATTAGCTTGAAAGACAACCAGCTTGGATGACCTCAAGCCACTATATCAGACAATGGCAAGGCGTTTACTGGCTGTTCTAGAAGTCCATGGTGGCTTTACAAAGTATTAGATGCAGTATTTGTTACTCAGTTATCTATTTTTTAGATGTGCGTTTAAATTCATGCAACATGTATTTTTGTCATAAATTCAATGAAATTATTTTCTAAAAAAAAATATTGGTCTTTCATTGTTTTGACTCGTATTTTCATTTCTTGAATCATACACATACAGTTTGCATCAAGTGTCATCCATTCACATATTTTTATTACACTTCTATACCATTCTAATTCTTAAAGCTAAGGTGCGTTTATATTCATGCAACGCACTGTATATATATTGGTAACTAAACTTCTTATTTAAAAAGTATGAAGAATAACATGTCTTAATATTTAAAGTTATTGAAAATTAATTAAATATTATAAAAAAAAATATAAATACCCATATATATATATTTTTTGTAATTAAAATTCTTATTAATCATGTCTAATATTAATAGCATATCTATTAAGAATAACAAGTATTAATATTTAAAGTTATTAAAGATTAATTGAGTTTAATGAAAACTGCAATTATATATATATATATATATATATATATATATATATATATATAAACTAAAAATCTTATTTAAAGTATGTTTATGAATGATACAAGTCCCTGTACATAAAACATTAATAAAGCTTAAAGGAAATTATGATAAATATTTATTTTCCCTGGAACTAAAATTTTTCCTTTTACATTTTATTATAATTGAATTAAGTAAGTTTGAGACACAGCACGTCAATTCTACATTCACTTGCAAAACTTCATTTGTAGCTATATAATAGTATCTATCTCTCATATCTTAGAAAGGGAAAAGTAAGTGAATGTAATTTTTTAAATTTAATAATTGATTTTTACAATCTAAATTAGACATATTATGTAAATTCACTTACAAAATGAAAATTAATTTTAAGACGGTTTTACTTTTTCTTACTTTGACGAAAGATAATTTTTTACTATGCTTAAAGATTTAAAATTACACAGCATATTTTATTGTATATTGTAAATTCTAAAAGAAATTTTTGAAACAGTACATACAAACATGCAAATTTAAAAAAAATAATAATAATAAAATACTATTAGGTTTGCTTTAACACATGTAAATACAATAAATCAATTATACTAATATATGTACACAAAAATTTTAATTAAGGAAATTTAAACGAAAATGTTAATATTTGTGCATATATGTAATAAAGAAACATTACCATAACTATAAAGTTATTACAGATTAGACAGAAAAAAATATATATATTACCTATATACATCCTAAAGCTCTTACATCCATAGTAAATTCGTCGTTCACTAAATAACAAATGCTAGCAGCTAACACTTCAAGGCAAAAAATCATTTACATTTATTGCCTTAAAATGCTAGCAACTGGCAAAAGGTGAAGTTCGGTAGTAACACGGGTTTGATATTTAGAAAATACATACGGTATTTACAAAAAATAAATGGGGATAAATACTCTTTTCTAATTAAATAAAGCTAAAACGCACATTCACAACCACACAAGCAGAGGCAGCCATCTTTGTTTATCTAAAATATCCAAATGAAATCTCGCGGCGAGGGTGAAATTATCCTTGTCTGTGATTGGTCAACTTAATCCGATTTCGAAAACAGCCCTTTCTCTATGGGAGAAGTTTCGACTCACCTTTACGAGGAGTTGGTGCTAGGGTATAAAACGCATATTGGGATGATTTTAGTGAAATCTGACGTTTCCGATAATGAAAACTTTCCGCGTCGAGTTCATTCCGATGGGTTCATTCTAGCAGCCCTGGGCTGCTAGAACGACTTATCGAAATGCACTCGTTATCGGAATTTCTCCGATGTGACGTCACATTCCGATAGCCTTTCTTATTTCGCTAGAACGAACTCATCGAATTGCTTTCATTATCGGAATTGTCCGGTGGAATCGTTTTCTGAAATTTCGACAGGTCTTTTCCGAGTGAAATCGTCGTGAGATAAACAATTCACAGTTCCAATGGCGTCTATCTTGGCATTAGGTGTTATTCAAGGAAATGAAAGAATAAGTTTTAAATATATTTAAATCTTGTTAAAAAAATTAAGTTAAATGAAAATTGTTATATATATATAGGTAACTAAAATTTTTATTTAAAAAGTATGAAGAATAAAATTTTTTAATACTTAAAGTTATTGAAAATTAATTAAATTTAATGAAAATTACAATAAATACCTATATATTTTTTCGGTAATTAAAATTCATATTAATCATGTATAATATTAATAACATATCTATTAAGAATAACAAGCCTTAATATTTAATGTTATTAAAAATTAAGTTTAAGGAAAACTGCAATTATATATATATTTTTTAAACTAAAAGTCTTATTTAAAGTATATCTATGAATGATGTAAGTCCCAGTATATAAAACATTAATAAAGCATATAAGAAATTATGATAAAGATTTATTTCCCTGGAACTAAATTTTTCCTTTTACATTTTATTATGATTGGACTATGTAAGCTTGAGACACAACAAGTCAATTCTATATTCACTTGCAAAATTTCATTTGTAAGTAGCTGTATAATAGAATCTAATAAGAATATCATTTCTTAGTGAGGGAAAAGTGAGCAAATTAAAAAAAGAATAATATTAATAATTATTATTATTTTAAAAATCTAAATTAGACATATTATGTAAACTCGCTTACAAAATGAAAATTAATTTAAAAAAAAATGTTTTACTTTTTCTTACTTTCAAGAGAGATAATTTTTTACGATGCTTAAGGGTTTAAAATTATACAGTATATTTTATGGTATATTGTAAATTCTAAAAGAAATTCTAGAAACAGTACATACAAGCATGCAAATTACAAAAAGAAAAAAAGAAAGAAGAAACTGATAAGTATTCAATTATATAATTGATTTAAAAAATATCTCTTAAATAAACAATATTTTAATATCAATTGCTTTTATATATTTTTTAAAATATGCAATGCATTTAAATTTATAGTTATCTAAAGCTTTAGAATAGATTAATAATATAAATCGAAAACACCAAATTTGCGTACAGATAAGTGAATGATACACCATATTTTAATATAAAATTGCATCACAAAAGTACCAAATGAAAAGTAAGTGTTCCCAACATGTTCAAAAGACTTTATATAAAATAATAATTACAAGAATTAGTAAAGTTTTTAGAAGCAAATATATCGATTGAGATAAATTATTTCACTGCTTTCGAGAAATACAAATGTAAACACATCATTTTGTATAATCATAAAAATTTTAAACTAGAAACAACTTACACAACATTAATATTTCATAGCTGTCAACTATTTAATTTTCCCCTTAGATTAAGAAATAATATTATAATCAAATTGCAATTTTTTATTTGCTTTCTACAGTTAAATACTCCAAAATTTATTATTCGAAAAACTCTGATATTAAATCTTTTAAAAAATGCAAAATGTTAAAATCCTTTCTTTCTTTTTATGAAAAGGGAGGGGGGGGGGGGGATTTGTAGAATTTTTTTTTTTTTTTCTCTCTCTCTGGGGACTGACAGCATGATAAATTCTTTGAAAAGTAAAATGAAAACAAAAATATATACTATTACGTTTGATTTAAGACATGTTAATACAATAAATGAATTATAATAATACATGTACAAAAATAAATAAATAAAATAAAATAATAATTAAGGAAATTAAAAAAATGATGATGTTAATGTTTATATGGACAAAGTAAAAACGTATTACCTGTATTGCATCCAACCTTTTTTTTGTCCGTAGTAAATAATTCCTCGTTCGCAATTGTGTAAAGAAATAAATGCTAGCAACTAACACTTTTAAGGCGGAAAATCACTTACATTCACGGCCTTAAAGTGCTTGTAACTGGCAAAGATTGAATTTCGATAACACTGTTTTATTATATAGAAAATACGTACGTTATTTATTAAAAAAATGAAGCTAAATACTCTTCTCTTATTAAATAAAATAGAAACACACGTTTACACTTTCGCAAGGAGAGGCAGCCATCTTTGTTTATCTGAAAAATCCAAGTGGAATCTCGGGGGAGAATGAAATCATCCTTGTCTGTGATTGGTCAACTTAATCCGATTTCGAAAGCAGTTTGGGTGCTTTGGAAGAAATTTCTATTCACCTTTCCGATAAGGTGGTTCTAGGGTATAAAATGCATGTCGGAATGATTTGGGTTGGAAGCCGAAGATTCCGCTAGCGAAATGTTTTCGAGTCGAATTCTTTTCGATGGGTTCGTTCTAGAGACCCTGGTCAGGGGCGTAGCATGAAAATTTGATTGGGGAAGGGGGAGAGACCTGACGTTTGGCGCCCTTTCGTATTCCTCATCTAAAAATGACACCCGCATACTTTCAGGGTTTGTCGCCATCTGGGGGAGCGAGGGCACAGGCCCTCTCGTCGGTTAATACGTGCCACTCCCCCTCTCTTCCCTTCGGGGCATATTCCTAAAATCTCTAGGGGATACCTCTAGGGGATACCAAAGATAAAAATTGTGATGGCTTTTCTTCGGACCTCCACTGGGGCGTTAATCCCAAACCCTCGCCAATTGCCCAATATGTACCTATTAATGCGATGTTAAATCAGCTTCCTCGCGCTATTTCATATCAAGAACACACTTGTTCAATTCTATAGACTTATAAATATTTCAAAACCTGTTAACGATGACACTAAAATAAAAAATTTACTCAAAGGATCACTTAGAATCAAAAATTGTGTGAGAAATCGTTATAACCAAATCAAACCTCACCTAATTTCGTCTTTATAGAATAGCCATAACATACAATAAACTGCTTTTTTTTTTTTTTTTTTTGTAGCATGTAATATGCATGAAATTTTGCTTTCCTCATCACCTCTATTTAAAGAAAAGTTCTCTGAAAGACTGATTTTTTATGATCCAACGGAATTAAAAGAATAATAATTTTAAACAAATAAATTAATTACCAGATAATTTTATTTAAATTCATTTTTCTTGTCGAAATCCTTTTATTCGAGCTAAAGGGGTCTTGAAAAATCGTAATTTTAAGTTTTTGGAGATGAGAAATCAATTGGGCATACTTACGAGTCAGTTGTGGGTGACTGAAATGGGAGAAGGGCGCCGCAGTCGCCACAGAGCACGAATTTGCTAAAGTCAAAATTTTCAAGGGTCGTTGCATGGTAAGCGAGCTTGCTGTAGGTGCCTGAACAGGGAAGGGTGCCGCTCAGCAGGAAGTTTGCTACTAATTTATTCTTGAACGTTCTCAAATACGATCAGATTTTTCAAGAGTCTTTTGTACGGCAAGCGAACAGACTATTGTAAGCGTTTATGATCCACTTTCAAATGAACTTTAAAGCGCAAAACAGCGCCCCAAGAAACCTCATTATGCCGCCCTATTTTTTAAAACATTGGGGGTTGGTCGAGGGTTGTATCCGTGATACGTTCTACGATCCTCTCTGGAGTTTGGGGGGTTAAAAAAAAAAAAAATAATAATAATTAAACTCATAAAGGAGACCTTACTAGCTTCTGATGATTTCCGTAGCAGCTTCCAGTGAGGAATCCCACCGTCCTCGGCGACATGCTGGGTGGTGAAGCTGTTTGAAGTGATTTTCCTTCTTTGCTGGACTATCTCTTCAATAAAATGCCACCACATGAGATCTAATCCTACTGCTGGCTCGTTGCCATTACACGAATTATAGTTTATCACAATTTCTATAGTTTCCATAGAAAACGCGTAATTAGGGTTGTTGCAATTGGCAATTTTTGTGGTTTTATCGAAATCTATCTTAATGCTTTCTTTTTGGTAGGTTTTTGTTAGTTCGGTGGTAAATTTTTCAAATTTCATATCATTACTATGTTTTTATTAATTAGTTTCAATTTTTCTAATTTGACATTCCAGTGCAACAGCCTTCTTTAATTTCACTATTAACGAATGAGATTTTGTAAATTCTGGTGGTTTCGAGAGGAGGGATGGGATCTTTGTAATTCCTTATAACTTTATATATATTGGAATAAGGTTTTAAGGAATACTGATATTATGCTTTGTTGCCAGGTTTTTAATTTTAAAGGAAGCCCCACGGTTGAATAGACTGGAATATGGGAATTTGGGAGAAACTTTTTGATGACTAGGAATGCGGTTTAAAGATTTAATACGTTTTTTATATAATTTGCCAATAACGTTTTTAGGATATCGGGCATTATTAGCAATTTCTTTAATAAAATCTAGTTCAATTTTAAGATCATTGGGTTCACTGCAGATTAAAAAGGCTCGTTTAATATAAGATTGAATAGCATTTATTTTGTATCGTTAAGGGGTTTTACTCCGGTTATTGGTAATTTCGTAACAGTAGTAAAAGCTTTCATTGTTACAAAATAAATGCTATTCAATATAATTGCCATTATATATAATTGCAATGGCATTTATTTTTTATTTTTCCCCTAGGAATGTCCCTAGAAGATTGATAGGTTTTCACAATGCAAAATTACACGTTTAGTTAAAAAAAATAAAAAATAGCAAAAATCGTAAAATCTAAAGAATAAGTTATTCATTTTGATATGGTATTCCATAAAAGTTAGATTAGAACACAAATTATTTTTATCTTATGAAAAATGAATGAATAAAAATCAACTTACAACAGTATGCAATAAAGCAGACACGCGGTTTCTATAACTTCTTGTAACATCCGAGCATCACTCCACAAGCAGGGCAGGTGTGGCTTACATCTTTGCAAGAATCTACCACCAAAGGAATCCAGAAACAGGGACAACTAAAATCAAAGTATATAATATAAAAGAGTGTAGAAAAGGGATGATTTCGACAGCTTTCATTCTTAATAAAAAATATTTTATCACGCATTAAGATAAAACAGGTTGATTAGTACTAGAAATTTTAAAAATTCTTCAAATAACTTTTCCTTGACTTTTTTTTTTTTGGTCATTTTTCCTGACTTTTTCCTGACTTAGGCTGTTTATTTCCTACGAAAAATTCACAATATTAGCGAACAATTTTGCGATTTATATTAAAGAGCTTTTAAATATGACTTATTTCCAAAAGTTTGTCAAAATTCACTGACTTTAAATGAAACTCCCTGACTGTTTCAGGCTCATTTAAAATTCCCTGACCAGTGACCACCTTGTATAGAAGCATGCATCAAATTTGAATATCTAACATGTAAAAATTAACATCCATTTGCATTTTCAGTTCAAAAGGCCACTTTAGCTTATTATGTAAATATTATGCAACCATTAATACAGTAATTTTCACAAGTTTACTTCTTATAACACTTCAAAATGATTTCAGAATTACACTTGTCCTTCAAAATTTCCAATAAACTAAGTTTTAAAAAGCACAGAAAATACTTTAATACACAACCAAACTTAACATATATAACTGATTTTAATACTCACCAAATTAGACAAACAATTAAAGCAGCAATCCATGCACAGGCACCATTTTCAGCAATAGTGGTTGTCATGACGGTCTTATGGCAGTTTCCACATGTTACTTGCACTGGGTCAGCCCCAAACATAATTGTAGGCACAACAACAGTAGTTGGCTGCATCTGCATGATTTAAACAGTAGTTTCACAACCTATCAAAACAGTCATTAAAGTACTCGGATTAGAATAGTTAAAATAATAATAATAACAACGAACAACCGTGTTAAATAACAAACACGAATTTTGTAAACATAAAATGCAAAAAACCGTCATATACCTATATATATTATATATATATATATATATATATATATATATATATACTTAGCGCGAATTTAATAATTAAAAAATAAATAAATCTTATTATTTATTTTTCCATGAACAACGTACACACTTGCAGCATGAAATCCACAAAAATAATAAGATTTATTTATTTTTTTAATTATTAAGCTCAACAAATTACGAGATAAAAAAAAATAATGGTTCGTTAAGTATTCAGGCAAGTATTCAATTAAGTAGGGGAAAAAATATAATAATCTGGTGTGTCACTCACACGACTTTCTCTTACCCAGAAATTTGATACTATAAATACAAGTTGGAGATTAAAAGGTAAGATAACGAGTACTGTCATGTAAACCTATGTTAAACAATTCAAATTAGGCTTCGGAAGTGTTTTATATGGTAATTAATTCTGTGTGAGGGGGCTACCGCCCCCTCAACCTCCCCGTTTCATTAATGCACCTACATTTATATAGAATTTAATTCTGTTATTAAAATTAAAAGTTTACTTATAATTATACAGACAGTTTTAATACGCAACATTCCTTGAAACTAATCAATCTTGATCAAACTTTTCCAGCAACAAACTTATATTAACTTCAAAATACAACATTTAAATCTCCTAAAATTATTTTATTGAAATTTTATTTTTCCGACTGAGTGAAAATAATGCCTGGACCGGGATTCGAACCCCGGATCTTTGACTTACAAGGTCAAGGCTCTACCAATTCTAAGGATTCTAAGACGGAAGGTGGCCGCTCACCACTATGCAGCGGTTTTGAGCGATTTCAACCTTTAGAGAGGGGCTCCGATGGCACTGTGGTGATTCAAAAGAGCCCGTGTCTAAAGGTTAAACCTCCTCCGTTGTTTATTGCATAAACAGAAAAAAAAAAAAAAAAAGGTTACAGAGGTCGCCAAAGCGGAGCTTTCACACGACAGAGGGTGACAAGGAACAAGAATATGAAAAGAAGAACGGAGCCTTGATCCCTCGCATGGAAAAACTTGAAGAAAAATTGTATGGTCCTCCATGAGAAAAGTTGGTAACTGCCTTGGAAGATTGAAACATTAGTCGGTCAGATTTGAAAGATGCATTAAGAAGTTATAGATTCTGGTTAGTTTCTGACGTAGGGGAAGCCGGGTTAATCTATCTTAAGAGAGTTAATCTATCTTAAAGGCTCTACCAATTGAGCTATCCAGGCCGACACCCCGGTCAGCATTACTCACTCAGACAACCTTTAGGCAGAAACATCTCTGGTCTATCATGTAGATAGCTCGACAGAAATAAACCGCAGGAAATGGAAAACACCATTAGATAATGGGAGAAAGTGTCTGAAAAATAAAAATTTCAATAAAATATGATTTTCTTCCACAGTTGATTGTGTGATTTTAATAAAAATTGTACTCCTAAAATTATTCGTTTTTAAGTCACTCTAAGAGACACAGACAACGATCAAACGTTAAAAAACTTGATTACGGCAATCAGGAAGCCTCAAAACGTGTAAATATACAAAAAACAAGCTATGAAAATTTAGCTTAAAACGTACATTATTTACAATATCTCTATGAGGAATTTATTTCAATTCCCAAACAGCTTTCCTGGAAATGGTAAAATATTATTAGTAAAGCACATCCATAACAACAAATAAGTAGTGTGTTGTGGCCACCACATGACTTTCTTCTATATTTTCCTATATAAATTGGGAGTAGGTTAGTTGCACCCGGAGAATACCTAAACGAGCGAGTTGCACCGCTTACTCTCTGAACCAAGGGGTGAGTTGCACCGCTTAGCCATTTCTACAAAGGGGCGAGTTGCACCCTCCAAGATATTATTACATAATTTATTTTATACATAATCGCATAATTTTCCCTTCACACTTTTCACAGGCTTAGGACTGTCATGGGCTAAAAACCCATGGCGTGTTTAAAAAATTTGCGAATAATTTTTCCGAATAAATGACTAACGTATGACCAGTCCGAATGACCAACGTAGCCACTTTCCAATATCAGAATTCTTTTCTTTATATTCTTTTGATAAACCAAGTTCTTGAATTTTTCTCCACTATGATTGAGATGCATGGAAACGACATCCTCTGATATTGCTTGTAGGCCATATTCTTTTAATTGCTGAATGAATTCCGATTTCAAAATCAGCGACAATATTCTTGGGCTCAAATTTCAATGCTAATTTTTCACAACACTCTGTCAGCAATACAAACATATCTTCATAAGTATTTGTACTTTTGTTAGGCAAGAGAAAGTGAGCAAGTGGCATGTAGTGGCCATTTTCATTGATGTGCAACGAAAACATCTGATAAAAAAACTTTGGACAATGTTTGAAAGTTCCATCGATGAATATCGTATCACTTTTACACAAAAATTGCAGATTAGAGGCGCTTGAAAAGCAAACGATACCTTTTTCTTCATTGTTAACTTGAAGCATTTCTTCCCCCTGATATGTTTTAATATCCAATGAAGCTAGAGCAGAATGCACTTCTTTTGCGTTTTTAGGAAGGGGTGGTAATACTGCACGCCGTGCTCTACTCAAATTTATTCTTATATATTCCATATCTTTTACATTGAATTCTTCTATAAAACTTGAAGGTGCACCACTTATTTCTCTTCTAATTAATTTTTGTGGGCGTTCGTTTACTTCATCTAAAGCTTTCCTTTTCACACTATTCGAGATGGCTTGTCTTTTGAAGTTTTTATCAAGGCCATGATTATGGCTCACATCAGATTTTATAATAACTGTAGCATTTCCATCCGTATAAATCTTTGCTAAACAGTTTCTTTTGACGCATCTCCATTTAAGTCCTTCTCCGATTTCATGCTGCTTGTAAAATTTGTAGTTACCGTAAACCATAAGCCTGCGTCCTTTTTCGCTCAACATGAATTCCATTATTACTAACGAACTTAAACGCGACTATGTGGACGCGCGCAGCACATGCAAAACCCTGTCAGGCAACCCTCGGATCTTTATTGGCTGATGGAAAGGGAAGGAAGGCGGTATAATGGTGTCTTCCCTTTTTAACAACAACATATGCTGAACACTAATGCGGCTCTTTTACAACATAAATAAACTCTATAAAATATATCAGTTATTTTGTAATCTACAATTTTAATATTCTTCGTCTAAATTTAAATGCGACGCTTTTATAAGGAAGATTTTATGATGGAATTAAGTTGACATTCTAGAAACCTTTTCCCCTAATGACTTATCAGTAAATCGTTACTACAATTCGCACGTCGTTTGATTGACAGGTAAAGAGAGGGGTGCAATTGACCCTCGTCCGAAAAATCCCAAGCGGTGCAACTCGCCCGAGATTAGAAGAACAAAGGAAGGAGGTCGGGTGCAATTCGCCCGTCATTTGATTGACAGGTTAAGAGAGGGGTGCAACTGACCCTCGTCCTATAAATTCACTCAGTAAAAATAATTTATTACAAATATTATTTAAAAAAATTATCTCCCATGATAATGCAGACGATTTCCATATTAGAGAAGTAGTATAACAATAAATAATAATAATAAAAAAAATTGAATTTATTCTCAATATTATTATTATTATTTATTTTTTTTTTTTATGAAAAAAATCGATAACTTTATTTTAAATTATCGCACACCGATGGGTCAACCATTCGTTTTAAAGGTTTTGGCGAGCTCTTTTGAAAGATACCCATCATGAAAATTTACTCCCCTCGAGGAGGGGGGAGGCGAGGCTCCTACATACACAATTTTTTTTCACAGTTGACTATCTCTATTACAAAATATATATTCGTTTCATTTGGTTTAGTGCAGTCTCTATCGATGTTAAACTCTACTTACCTGCAATCTCCCCCATAGACGTAATATTTTTTAATACTTTTGAGTGTACGAACCATTTGCTTCATCTCAACGAAAAGCATACTATAGCATCCCTATGTGATACACATTTAGAATACCGAGTTTAGAATTTCTGCTACTATTTATTCTTGATATGCTGATAACAGACACACAGACCATTTGCTAAAAACATGTGGCGGGAAGGAGGGCAGTGAAAGTAATGATGCGCGGAACTGAAGCAGATGTTTACTAGTCGCTCACGAGATTCGAACGAGGTGCGATGCCCCTTTGAACATTAAAACAAGAACTATTCCAATTAATCATCGTATTCGCATTAAGACAATTTATTATATTTACATATCTTAGGTTAAGTCTTGAATTCAATAAATTCTATTCTTCAAGGAAGGAATCGCTTTTCGAATTATTTGTGAGCCATTGTCGTTTAATATTCCCGGGATGCTGGTAGACGGTGAGTAAATTTAAACTTATTCTCATTTATTCTAATGCATGTTATTTTGATTCCCTAATCGCGTTAAAGTTGTATCTAAAGCATAATCGTACGGAAATCTTATTGTCAGATATTCTAGGTTTAATATAAATTCGATCGAAATTCTTATAAATGAAAATTAGTCTTATATTCTTCTTTTGGCTTCAAAGCCATTAGTGGTCCGTCGTAAACGGAGCCTCAATTATCTATTAATTAGATAATTAATTGTAATTCGTTAAATTAAATAATAATTAAAAAAAAAAAATTGAAAAAATTCTTTTGTTTACGTAATATAAAACTCTTTGTATAAGAACTTTAAGGGAAGTTAAAATCAATTTGTTGAAATAAATCATTAATATGGAGTTAAATTGTTTTGATATAAAACGTAATTCAAAGTAGTTTGGGTTTCAGAAGTTTTGATGTGTACGCAGGAGTTTCGGTTTGAGAGAAAACGTATTTCAGAGTACTTCGGGTTTCAAACTGAAACAGTTTCGGTTTGGAATTTAAGAAATAAACATTCATATTAAATAATTGTTGAATAAAAAAGAGTATGAGAATGCAAAAAGTGCATTCAATACGTTATTAGATTATTTATTTCAGAGAAAAAGAAAAAAAAAATCTATTCTGTATGTGTTGTTTCTTTTCATTTGTTCTTGTTTTTTTTTTGTTTTTTTCATATTTTGCTTCATGATCTGTAGAATAATAATTTAATTCGATCGATTAATTCATATTTAAATTTAATTATTTGAAATTAGTTTGTTCGGAGGATGGGTAGAAAAGGTAGAACAAGGGCAAATGATGCAGAACAGAGTGCGTTGTTCCCAAAATCTAATGAAGTGATAAAATTTGAAAATGTGATTTAGGAAATAGAATTTATAAAATCGAAAGTCAATGGTTGTGATAAAGGCGATCAAGCCAGATTAAAGATCCTAAAGGATAAGGTAAATGCATTAGAACAGAAATTAGAGGAAATAGTTACAAATTTTTCCGAAGAGGAAAACGATGAAAACTTTGAAGAAGTGTTAAAAAATAGGGACATTCTGTTAGAATTATCAGTTTTATTAGAAAGTAAATCGCAATCAAATACTCCAAATGTAAATAATGATGCACGTACCAAACCAGGGACTTCTGTTAATTCGCATATTAGTCTCCCTAAGCTTGAAATTCCTTATTTTTACGGGGATAATGAATCTTGGTTGTCATTTAAAAATTTATTTAAATCATCTATTTTGGATAATGACAGCCTTAGTGAGGTTGAAAAGCTACAATACCTCCAATCGTGTGTAAGAGGTAGTGCATCAAAACTTATTCGTGGATTCGCTTTACAATCGGAAAATCTTAAACACTGTTGGGAAATCCTTATTCAGCGCTATGAAAATAAACGCCAATTACCTCAAATAAATAAAATCTTTTCGGTAAAGGTAAACAAAGCGGATGATCCTAAATCGTTTTTCAATTTAATACATACTTGTAACGAAGCGGTGCGAAATATATCGACCCTCAGATTGGAATCTAATCCTCTTAGCGATCTTATTCTTATAAATTTCATGATTTCAAGATTGGATTCATCCGTCAGGCATAGGTGGGAGCTCAGTCTAGAGAATACGCAAACTATTCCCGATTTAAACTCGTTTCGTACATTCATTGAAAGCGAGGCTTCGAGTCAAACGAAACTTGAAAATAAACCAGGGATGTTTAAGAAGCCAGTAGAAGGTAGTAGTGTAAAAAAATCTTGTGTCAATAATTCAATAATAGTCAAAGAAAATAAATGCGTCGCCTGTTCTCAAGTACATCAATTGTTTAAATGTCCCAAATTCAATCGAATTAATGTTCAGGAGCGATTTGACTTAGTTAAATCTAAATCATTGTGTGAAAATTGTTTGCGAACTAACCATCAAGTGTGTCAATGTAGAATTAATATTAAATGTAAGGTATGTGCAGGTTCACATCACACTCTTCTGCACATTTATACACAGAATTCTACAGATCAGGGAGGTGGCCTTGTTACTACGTCTGTGTCAAATAGTTCACAATCTAATGCAAATTTTAATAAACAAAAGGTGTTATTGTCTACTGCCCTTATAAAGGTTAGGTCACCTAACGGTAAAATTATTCAATTCCGGGCGTTAGTTGATAGTGCCTCACAAAATAGTCTCATAACAAAGGAATGCGTTGAGAAGCTAAATGTGCCTTTGTTTGGCACTTCTCACCGACTTGTAGGCATAAACAGTTTGTCCGCAGAAACTGGTTTAAATTTCACGGAATTTTCATTCTCGCCATATTTCGCTAACGAGTATAGAAATTTGAAAGCACTCGTAGTAAATAGGGTTATTGCCCCTCTGCCAAATTTCCGGGTGAGGACGACGTCTTGGCCACACACAAAAAATCTTCAGTTAGCCGACATGAATTTCTCCAAGCCACAACCAATAGATGTGCTATTAGGCGCAGACATTTTTTCGTCATTAATTTGTGGCAAACCAGTACATGGAAGGCCAGGAGAACCCTCTGCCATTCCCAGTTCACTCGGTTACTTACTGAGTGGCCCCCTCTGAAGGGATGGAATGGAGCAAGAATCTACTCATAGTCAAGCCTTAAATTGTTTAAACTTAAACACATTTTTCGACAATGATCCAATAATATCTTCTGAGGGTGGTAATGACGAAGCCGACCCGGCCGAGGTATTATACATATCTTCCACCAAGCGCAACCCCGAAGGGCGCTATGTTATCAAATTCCCCCTCCATGATGAGATAGATTTGGGTGAAAGTGCCAACTGTGCACTAAAAATGTTTAAAAAACTTGAAGCTCGATTTGTTCAGAACCCTAACCTAAAAAAAGAATATTGTCAGTTTATGTGTGAATATTCAGATCTAGTTCATATGACCCTACTTCCAGCTGAAGAACTTAACCGTAAACCAAATTATTTTATGGAGTTATAAATGAAAATAGTAGCACTACCAAACTACGGGTAGTGTTCAACGCGTCGGCCTTGACAACAAATGGCCAATCCCTTAACTCCAATATGCATAAAGGGCCAAAACTTCAATCGAGTATATTTAGCAATCTGATTAGATTTCGTTTAAATAAAGTCGCCCTCTCTAGTGATATCGAGAAGATGTTCAGACAAATTCTAGTCGCAGAGCCTGATAGAAAATACCAAAGAATATTTTGGAGGGCCAATGTGTCAGATCCACTTCGTGTTTACCAATTGAATACGGTTACTTATGGCACAGCCTGTGCACCATTTTTAGCCCTGCGTACCATACAACTATTAATAGATGAGGAAACCAATTTTCCGGTAGCTGTGCAGACTGCCCGTAATAACCTGTATATGGACGATCTCCTTGGAGGGGCTGAAACAATCGAGGCCGCTCAAGCCTTGGTCACAGACCTTCAGGCTTTATTTAATGCTGGGGGATTCAAGCTGCGAAAATGGGCTTCAAATTATGTGGAAGCTCTAGTTCATGTCCCAGAAACTTTAAAATCAACAAATCAGGAATTATCCTTAAACCCTGATCAATCCCAACGTATTTTAGGATTAAACTGGAATTTAACATCGGATACCCTACAGGTTGGAGTTAACCCCGAAGAAAGCGTCACAACAAAAAGACAATTATTGTCCGTAATTGCACGTATCTTCGACCCTTTGGGTCTGTTATCCCCTGCCACTATTCTTTTAAAATTACTACTACAAGATGTTTGGAAGCAAAAACTTGGTTGGGATGATCCTCTACCACCAGACATTCAAAACAGGTGGAATGAATTTTTACCAGATACAGGGATTTTGTGATGCGTCAACAAAGGCATATGCTGCCGTAATTTATATACGTCCAAGTCAGAACTCATCTTTAAAATTGATTGCAGCTAAAACCCGTGTAGCACCTTTGAAACCCATCACCTTGCCTAGATTGGAGCTATGCGCAGCTGTATTGTTATCGGAACTTTTGTAGTCGTCCAGAGCTCGCTAGATTATCAGGTTGGGGAAATTCTCCTATGGACAGACTCCACAATCGCCCGTAGTTGGATCTTAAATCCACCCTTAAAGTGCAACACATACGTCCTACACCGAGTCAACAAAATAAAATCTCTGACAGACCCAACTACATGGCATCACTTACCAAGCAAACATAACCCAGCGGAGTGTGCAACCCGTGGGCTGCTTCCAGACAAACTAAAAACCTTTGACTTGTGGTGGTCTGGACCTATTTGACAAAAGATTCCAGTCTCAGATCACGATTCAAAGATTGCGACCTCAGCCCAATGCACAGTTGTGAGAACTCCTGGACTAATAGAGTCAAACCCAATGAATGACTCCGTGATAGAGGATATGGTTTCAAAATTTTCTTCGTCTCAGTACAAGAAATTTCAGAGGCTAGAAAAACTGTTATTAAATTCGTCCAAAAAAGGTCCTTTGCTTCAGAAATCGCCCTTTTGCAGCGCGGTCAACCCGTTGCAAACAATAGTAAATTAAATTCTCTTAATGTGTTTATTGATTCAGAAAATCTATTGAGAGTGGGAGGTAGAATTGACAAAAACAAGAGCCTACCCTATGATACTAGGCATCAATTATTGTTACCTAAAAATCACCCTTTTACATCCTCGCTAATAAGACATTTCCATGCGTATAGTCTTCATGGAGGTGTCGACCTCGTGTTAAATCTAATTCGCCAGTCTTACTGGATTCCTGGTGGTAGATCAACTGTGAAAAAAGAGCTTCGAAAATGTGTCCCTTGTGCCAAAGTACAACCAACCCCAATTCAGCAAATGATGGGTGACTTACCCAGTACCAGAGTCAACCCTTGTGACCATTCCAACATGTTGGCATTGATTATGCAGGCCCTATTCAAATGAAGTGTGACCATAAACGGAAAAGTACGAAATTTAAATCCTATATTTGTCTTTTCATTTGCATGTGTACCAAGGCAATTCATCTCGAATTGGTCACTAGTTTATCCACCGAATATTTTTTATATGCCCTACAAAGATTCATAGGGCGTCGCGGCTATCCTACTGACATCTACTCCGATAACGGACGCAACTTTGTTGGTGCCCATGCCCATTTGAAAAGGCTAGTGACACTTTCAAAAGACAACGCTATTCAAAATTATGTCGCAAATAGACAAATTCATTGGCATTTTATGCCACCTTACGGGCCTAACTTTGGTGGCCTATGGGAATCTTCAGTTAAATTGGCTAAACTCCATTTAATTAAAACTTGTAAAGGCAGTTGACTATCGTTTGAAGAACTCTATACTATTCTCACAACTATTGAAGCTTGTTTAAATTCCCGCCCCCTAGTCCCACTTTCCACCGGGCCCAATAATTTTCTAGTCCTTACCCCAGGACACTTCCTAATTGGGGCTCCGCTTTTTCAGCTTCCTGAACAATCTCATAATCCTACTAATAAAATTTGTACCAGTTTCTCTTCCAGATGGTCACTCCTTCAGCAGCTTAAGACGAATTTTTGGAGAACATGGCAACGAACATACATTACCTCTCTGCAGTCAAGAGCTAAATGGAAAAGGGGTGTCACACTCGCACATCTGCAACCTGGTCAGCTCGTCCTGGTCTTGGAGCCCTCGATTCAGCCAGCACAGTGGAACTTGGCCAGAATTCTGGACGTGCATCCAGGTGATGATGGCATCGTTAGCTGGAATCATCAAAAGACCAGTGAATCGCATACAGGTCTGCCATGCTCAGCCCCTCCCCCCCACCTCCGGAGGATGGCGGGAAGGAGGGCAGTGAAAGTAATGATGCGCGGAACTGAACTTTTTTTAGACGGCACTGAGCAGATGTTTACTAGTCACTCACGAGATTCGAACGAGGTGCGATGCACCTTTGAACATTAAAAAAAGAACTATTCCAATTTTTTCTGCGGTTTCAACGCCTGATTGGAGCGTCGCGGCGTCAAGGGCGTTGACGTTTGCTTCCGGGTTCTTGGAGACCGGGGCTTTAGAAGCGCTCTACATCGCTTCAAGAGTGATGAGCGGGGGCTTCTCCCTGTTAATCATCTTATACGCATTAAGGCAATTTATTATATTTACATATCTTAGATTAAGTCTTGAATCCAATAAATTCTATTCTTCAAGGAAGGAATCGCTTTTCGAATTATTTGTGAGCCATTGTCGTTTAATATTCCCGAGATGCTGGTAGAGGGTAAGTAGATTCAAACTTATTCTCATTTATTCTAATGCATGTTATTTTGATTCCCTAATCGAGTTAAAGTAGTATCTAAAGAATAATCGTACGGAAATCTTATTGTCAGATATTCTAGGTTTAATATAAATTCAATCGAAATTCTTATAAATGAAAATTAGTCGTATATTCTTCTTTTGGCTTCAAAGCCAACATGATTTTCGTATTCAGGGAACCTCAGAACATGTAAATATAACAAAAACTCACGTTCGAAAATCTGACCCTAAAACAATACTTTCTCGACCCTATGGGTAAGAGAAAGTAAAAAACATAACTAACATTATTAGAAAGTCAGAAGATATTTCTATATTTCCGGCGTATAAGTCAAGTGTAAAAAGCAAAAAAAAATCCTTCAAAAATCGCTATCGACTTATACGGCGAATATATAACACAACAGCAAAAATTTCACGAAAAAAAATTTAGATACATCGATCTTTTGCATTAGTACAAACATTATAATATACATAAAACACAAATACATTAAAAAAATAAAACAAAAGGATATTCAAAGGCCTGAAATTTCGGCGTCATCACTATCGCTGTGGAAAATTAATTTCAAAATATCATTTGATGCATCTTTGTAATCAATATCGTATGGGTCCCACTCATTGTCACTGTTCATAGCTTCGGAGTCCGAACCACTATCATCTGATTGCCACAGACAATCATCTTCAGTTCCATCCATTGCATTTGAAATACCACATTTTTTAAATGCCTTTACTACAGAATCTGTCTTTACCGCATCCCACGCTTTTAAAATAAAACAGCACAGTGTTTCAAGCGGCACGGCACGCATATTTCCCTTTTCCGTGTATGTTTTCTCACCATCAATCATCCACTGGTTCCACTGTTCTCTTAGCGCATCTTTAAAAAGTTTATTTAAACTAACATCTAATGGCTGAAGAACAGAAGTTAATCCCCCTGGAATAACAGCGATGTCCGTTTCAAATCGCTGAAGGCGTTTCTTTGTAGTTTCGGATTTATGGGGCCTGAACATATCCCAAACCAGAAGACTACGGGATTTCCCGCATTTCGTACGTTTATTCCAAACATTTTTTAGCCATAAAGCAATTCCTTCCTCATCCATCCAGCCATTTTTATGGACGTGAACAAAAATTCCAGGAGGAAATTTAACTTTTGGCATTGTCTTTCTTTTAAAAATAACCATTGGCTGAAGTTTTTTACCGTCAGCCATACATGCCAAAACAACAGTAAATCTCCTCTTTTCATTCCCTGTTGTTTGAATCAGGATTGTTTTTTCACCTTTTACATTTACAGTCTTATTGCTCGGCATGTCGAAATTCACCGGTGTTTCATCCATATTCCCAATCATGCCGAGAGGGTAATCATGTTTTTTACGCAAATTAATTACAAATTTTTGAAATTTTGTAATTTTTTCTTCCAGTTCTTTTGGAAGTTTTTGTGCAATCTTTGTTTTTGCATGTAAACTAAGCGATTTTCGCTGCATAAATCTGTTGCACCAGCTGTTTGTAGCTTTAAAATTAACTGCATGGTTTGCATTCAATTTTGCCCACTTTAACGATTGAATTCGTATCGCATTTCTCGATACGACATATCCATTTTGGCGCTGTTGAATCACCCACTGGAAAATGGCATCTTCCAGCTCCGGCCACGAAGTTTTGCCGGTTCTTAGTGCACATTTATTTTTAGGCATATTTTTCAAAGTATTTTCGGCTTTACGCCAGTCTCTCACAAGTTTTTCAGAAACATCAAAGTGCCTTCCTGCTGAAGAATTGTTCGACTTCTTCGCAAACTCTACAACCTTTAATTTAAACCCGGCATCATATTTCATTCTTTTTCCAGCCATTTCTTAAACAAAATGATCTGCGAAGTTAGCTTATCTCACTTTGCTTCTATTTTCCACTCTATCGTGAATGGTGATGGAGAGTCGTGACGTCAAGTGGGGGGTGGGGGGGTGTCGGCTCTCACCTTGGCCTCCGGGTGTGAGAGTAAGCATGCGCAGAGCGATGTATGTTTGAGTCGTTTCTAGTTAGGAACACAGAATTATCTGTGGTTAGGAAGGAGGAAGAAAAGAGAAAGCGTATCGCGCTGGCTGATTATAAGATATATACAGTAGAGCACCCTTTATACGTTTCTCATTTATACGTTTTTCTCATTTATACGTTTTTCGACTTCGGTCCCAAATCTTTCCATTGAATTCTAATGTTAAAATATTTCATTTATACGACACAAGTAAATTCTTAATTTCACTTATACGTTTTTTCTTTCTCCTTGTAGAAGCCCAAGTTTTAGAATTGAGTTCCATAATTAAAAAAAAAAAAAAGATGAATGCTCTTTATGTTTTATTCTTATTTATTTATTTTATTTTATTTTATTTTTTTTTTCGATTTTTTTTTCTTAGAACTATAGTAACAAAGTGCGGCTATAGAACAAAGTGCGACTTGCATTGATAGCCTGGGGGAAGGGGGGTTAGAGAAATTTTCAGAGATAAGCAGTTGGCGACTGGATTGAATGGTAGGTATACAAGTAGCCAGTGACCACTTGAAGACCTCCCACTTTTTCTTTTAATTGATTCCAGGAATGGAGTATGAAAGAAAAAAGGCCCACAACTTTATAGGCATTTTGTAAACTTGAAGCTTTATTATTCACTTCCGTTGGGCGACTTGGAAGATTTTCTTATGTTTATTTGACATTACGGTTGGAGAAACAATTTTTTTTTCTTTCCTTCCTTTTAATCGTTTGCAAAAATGTCATCTTCGTTTAGAGAACAAAAGGCTTTGTCTTTAAAGGTTAAAATCGAAATCTTGAAAAAAATTTCTGAATTTCTATATTTTTAATTATTTAATTTTTATTCAAACTTTTAAAAATATTTTAAATATAATTAAAAATATAGCTTATTCGAATAAATGTAAAGGAAATCATGAAAATTGATTAGACTTTTATTATTAATATGATATTTTATTGTGTATCAATGTTAAAACGAATTTTCAGTTGTACGTTTTTTTCAGTTATACGTTTTTTAGGAACGGTCCCTTGAAAAACGTATAAACGGTGCTCCACTGTATATATAAGATATTTTTTTTTTTTTATAGACAATTCACGAGTTTCGATGTGCGCCTTGAATTTAATGATTCAAGTTTGTGCGTGAAAATCGGATCGACTTATACGGCGAATATAGCTGAAATTCCACTCTTTAACTCCAAAAAACCACTTCGACTTATACGCCGGTCGACTTATGCGCCGGAAAATACGGTATTTTAAACTGCTAGTCTTCTTAACTGATCGTCGTTTAGGATTTTTTAAAGCTAACATTTTAATTTGATTTTACAAACCTTTGATTTTATAAACCCTTTTAAGTCTTCAAATTTTATCTTTTTTAAACGTCTTTCACCCCCCCCCCCCCATTCACAAAACTTGGAATTAAAGGAAAACAATTTAAATTGATATTCAGGGTTCCCAGCATGAAAGACACTCAAAAATAGTTGCTTTAGTTGCCTTTAATGTATGAAATAGTAGCCATTCCGAATGAAATAGTAGCCAAAAAAGTACCCCACCGATCCAAAGAGTAGTCTTGAATTAATATATATATATATATATATATAAATATTTAAGCAGTTTTTGGAGATAATGTGGTCAAAAGATATAAAATTGACCTAAGAAATTAGATATCTTTTTCGTAAAAGAAAACTGATAAATGTGTAAAGGCATATAATTCAGAGTTTACATAGCAATAAAAAAAAAAAAATCTGTAGCCTTTTTTGAGACACCAATTTCTGAGATCAAAAATTGACCTACTTAATAAGGATAATTGTTAATTTTTTTTTATAATAACCACGGGAAATTAACAATAATTTAATGCAAAAAAGATATCTAAAAAGTAATTTATATTGCAATTTTCAAGAAAATTATTAGAGCTATTTTTGGGTTACTTTAATCAAAACTTGGCAAACTCAGTTGTTGACCGGAAAACAACAATTACATACGAAAGGATGATAGCTTGTGTAAAAGTAGCTTTTAAGCCACTTTTACACAAGAATAGTTGCCATAGTAGCCTGGGGTTGATTTTAGTAAAAAATAGCTGCTTTTTAGTCGCCGCTGGAAACCCTGAATATTGGAATGATTGAATAGCATTTTCAGTAAAATCAATTTAAATAATTATCTGCAACAGTTAAGTAAACATCAGAAATCAAAAACCTCTCTAAAAGTCCACCTATATTCAAGGACCACCTTCTATAAGGGTAAATTTTTCTCGTTCCTAAAATTTCTTTATGGCTTTGATACTGATTTACTTCGATTTAGTACATAGTTTTGAGTATTAAAAATGAAGTTTATTTCAAAAATTTTCAACATATTGGAAAATTTTTGAGGATTTTTTAAACCCCCAACCCCCCACCGCTTCCCCTTGCTACGGCCTTGATCATATTGCTTTTCAATTTTGAAATTATAGCAGATATTTCCTATGAATATGCCTATAGAAGAAGAAAGAAGTGCTTAATAAGACTTTATAAGTTTTTAATGTACATATTATAGGTGAAATTAAGGCCTGGAAAAGTAAATTTTGTGTCCTACCAATATTCAAGTAATAATTTAAAAAGCTTTTAAGAGAGTAGTACAGTGTTGCCAGACTGTGACTTTTTTTATTCAATAATCACCAATAATCTTGAGAAGTAATATTTTACATACATAATATATGATTTCGATTCTTCTATTAGGTATAACTTTGTAACTTTTTTATTAATTCGATAGTCACCAATAATCTTGAGAAGTGATATTTTATATCCATAATAGACGATTCTTCGATTCGATTCTTCTATTATGTATATCAAATATCACTTCTGAATTATATTATTCGCTTCTATTATTGGTGACCATTGAATAAAAAAGTCGCAAAGTCTGGTAACATTGGAGGAGTGTTGAATTTAAATAACAAAATCAAAATATTATACTTAGTTTAGAAAGAAAATTACAAGCTAAACTTATTATTTTTACCAAGAGTTTTCAATGGACTTAATAAAGATCACTTATTCACTCAGAAATGATGTTAAGTTGATTAATTTGATCTAGAATATAAAAGAATTCCTAGAAACAAAACTACAAAAAAGTCTTAAAAATTAAAACTAATATTAATGATGTATTAAAAATCAGGATAAACAAATAATGTAAATTTGAATAATTGAATCCATTTCATTCATAATAATTTTTGCCTGAATTATGATTTTCTGAATGACTTCTTCTAGAAGAAAAAGGCGACTTCTTTATTTTATTTTTTTACATAATCACGAATGGCTTTCTCACGAAGGTTTCACTGTATTTTTTTTCTTAACACTTTAAAATATAATTGAGAAAGTGTTAATGACTTTGATTTGTCTGTCTGTCCGCGTTCGAACTCCCTGAAACTGATATATGATGTTCAGTTTCCTTTGTGCTGCACCGAGTAGCACTTTGGCCGAGTAACCGAGTACCGAGTACTCTGCCTTTTACTACTCGGCCGAGAACCGAGTAGTTCTAAGTTCTAAGAAAGAATAAATGATGTACATATGAAGAATTTTGCACATCTTGAAATTTAAAAAAAAAAGGCCTTTTGAACACAAAATTAAGTTAAATGGCAAACAGCATGTTTTTATGAAATGTTTCAGAAGTTTTGTTAGTGTATATATACACAATTAGGTTCATTGTTATATTTGATACTTCCAGCTTAGTGGATTATTAAAACCATAATAACTGATAACTTCATACTTTATTTATAGTCTTTCTCAGATGCAAATAATTCTCAGATAATTCTTAGAGAATATAAAAATTCCCATACACTCAGGCTTAATTTAAGATGCATGAAATTTACATATGAAATGAAAACTTTAAAATAAATATTTTATCATTTCAAACATGACAGACTTCATTAATCTTCAAATTCTAGAAGAGTAAAAAAGATAGGTGGTTTTGGACCATAATTTGCAAAACAACAAATTTGGTTATTAAAATATATTTTTAATAACATTTTAGTGTATTTACCTTTTTCATAATTATTGTTTTTTAAATTAAAACTCAATCTTTTCTTACAGTTTTAAAAGTGTCTTACTTTTATTATCACATATATGTAACTAAAGTTTTATCTACTATATTAGTATTATATAAGGGTTCTTTTTTCTAAAATATTTTATTTTTGTCTATTTTATAGATACAAGTTTAAGTACTAAGTTTTTATACAAAAAATTTGCATATTACACACATACAAGTTGGTTATACTTAATTTCGTGTATAACTAAAATGGATAAGCTCATATCATGAATCGCCTCTATACCGAGTTTAGTGGCAATTTACTTGCCCGCCCGATTTAACTGCAGAAAGCTGTTTGCAGCAAAAGTTTAATGACTCTATATTTATATTTTCATAATTTTTTAGTTTAGTTATTAATAAACAAATCTTATGAATGCATTTCTTTCAATAATACATAAAAATAATGAAATTCTTATAACTACTCTTTATTGGCCGAATACATAGTCCAAATCTGGCCGAGTGCCGAGTATATACCGAGTACTCGGTACAGCTCTAGTTTCCTTATGAGATGTTTCCTATTGAAAATGGGGTAAATACTGTCATTGGTTTCTCTACAAGGACACCAGAAAGAATTTCAAAGTATGGCGTCCTATGAGAGGTATTTCCATAAATTATATTTTAACACTTTTTATTTCACACAAATCACAATGAAATTGACATTAACAACACATATGCACAAAAAAGCTTTCTATAGAATGTAGTATAGCATTAAGATTTACAGGGCCACAAACACAAAAAATATTCAGTTACATTAATCGCTATAAATGGAAATCGCTGAAATTTCCTTTTCGTTTGCAGTAATCGTTTTTTAACATTTTCTAATGATGTTTGAGAGGGATTATTATATGAATTAGTCTATACGTCTGTCTTTCTGTCCGTCTGCCTGTGAGTTCTGTAACTTCCGTAAATATTCATGGAATTTCTTGAAATTGATATACGTTATTCAAGTTTACGATTCGTTCTGCGATTTAGAAATTTTCAATTTTCAAGGGGAGGGAGGCTAAAAATCGATTTTTGGCGGGAAATTTTCGCAAATTCCAGATTTTGGAGTAGAACTCTACCAAAAATAGAACAGTGATGTTGAAAAAAAACCATGTGACTTCCTTAGGATATTTCCAAAAACACATTTTTATTTATTTATTTATTTATTATTATTATTTGTGATTCCGATTTTTTTTTTTTTTTTGGGGGGGGGGGGTGTTACGAGGGGGGAAAATCGACACACCATTTTTAGCGTTAAATGTCTCCTGTGAAATAATCTATGGGAGTTTGCGGTCACGAATTTTGGTGATTGCATTGTTTATATATATCCGACACCTAAAAAAATGGGGTTTATCAAAATTACCCCATTAGGAGTGGGGGGGGGGGACAGAAAGCAAAAACACCTTTATAAGCATAATTCGGCTCCAAATTACTTCACAGTGAATAAATTGCACATGGGGAAATTACATATGAGTGCAAAAAAGTATTATCGGGGATTTAGGAAATTTCGATTTTTAAGGGGAGGGAGGAGGAAAATAGATTTTTGGCGGAAAATTTTGCGAATTCCAGATTTTTGAGTAAAACTCTACCAAAAATGGACAAAGATGTTGAACACAGCCGTGCGTCTTAAGATATTTTCAAAACACATTTTTGATTCTTTTTAATCTGCCATTTTTTTTTTTTGCGTATGTGTGTGTGTGTGTGGGGGGGGTGTATCTGTTACGAAGGGCAAATTCGAGACACCCTTTTTAGCGCTAAATTTGCCCTGGGAAATTTATGAGAGCTGCGGTCACAAAGTTTGGTGTTTGGACTGTATATATCTATGCAACACCTTAAGTAAAGGGATTTATCGAAATCCCCCCCATCCCCCCCCCTCTGGAGGAAGAAGCAGAAAAAGTTTGTAAGCATAACTAGACCCCAAATTACTTCACGGTGAAGAAATTGTACATGAGGAGACTAGACTTGAATATAAATAAAACATTATATACGATTTTGGAATTCTTGATTCTTAAAGGAGGGAGGGAAAAAAAACGTTTTTCGGGGAAAAATTTCGGATTTTTGAATAGAGCTCTACTAAAAATGGTACAAAAGTATCGAAAACAGCCGTGTGTCTTCTTTATGATATTTCAAAAAATACATTTTGTGTGTGTGTGTGTGTGATTTTTTATTATTATTTTTTTTTTTTTTTGGGGGGGGGGGTTACGAGGGGGCAAAATTGAGACACCCCTTTTATCACTAAATTTGTCCTAAGAAATCTATGGCAGCTGCGGTCGTGAATTTTGGTGCTTGGATTATTTATATGTATCCGACACCTAAAGTAACGGGATTTTATCGAAATTACCCCCGTTACCCGGGAGCAATAAACATGCGTGTAAAAAAACGTTTCCCCGTTTGAATTCCCCTTAATGGCGGATTTTAGTGTGTGGATGTTGATTAAGTGTAAGCGTTATATACTAGGTGAGATTCCGAAAATCTTCGAACCTACCCGCTGGGGAAGGGGAAGAAGCGGGTAATTTGCTGCCAAAGGTAGTGGGGACCTGGACACCTCCCGTTGCGAGCGAGAAAAACCTCTACCGAACACAGCAGGAACTTATGTTATTAATAATGATATGGGATTTTGACAACTCATTCAAGTATGGTGTCCAGCGAAGCGGGCAAAGCCTGCTAGTATATATTTCTGATATAATCTTCAAAATAAAACCAATTTGAATTCTCAGCATTTATATGTTTTTTAAGTAATACTGATACAGATATATGCACACATATAAATCACTAAAAGTTCGATTTTTGTATTCAGGGCACCTTAAGATACATGATTATAGAATTTTTTTTTTTTTTTTTGAAATTTGGAATCCAAATTAGTACTTTGTCTACCATATGGGTAAGTGAAAGCAATTATCAATCCTATGCAGTTTTCCTGGACTTTGTGAAATTTAGTAAAGCACTTCGATCAATTACATTTCATAGAGAAGAACGTATTCATTTAATTTTGGGTAGCCCTATCCCTGAATATAGTCTGTAAATTTTATATACATAAGTTTTTCCCATAGGATTTGAATTCCCTTAGGCGTCTCTGTACACAAACTATTTATTTGATTTCATAAAATAAAAGTTTCAAGCATCCTCCCCACATGATATATATTTAGAATATCGAGTTTGTAATTTCTACTGATATATTTGTTCATGAGTTACGCTGAAAACTTTCTGCAAAAATTTCAATTAAAAGACTTTCTACAATAAAGACATTACAACATGTAAAACATTTAATCTATAATAATAAAAGAAGATGTCTGTCTGTCTGTCTGAGCATCTATACGTTCAGCCCCTACTGAACGCAGAACTATACAATATTTGACATACGGGTGCTCAGAAGCCTGCCCGAGTGCATAGTGAAAAAAGAATTTAAAAATTTTAATTAGTTCCGGAGATATTAATTAAAATGTCGACCCATGTCAAATCAAAAAACGATTCAAAATCGGAGGCGACCGTCATTTTGTTCCGGAACCGCGTACCTGTTACACGTTTTGAGGTTTCCTGAATCAGTTTTCTTTTGTATCTCAGCTTCTAATTAAAATAATTTCATAAATAATACATCATTAGAAAGCTTTTTTGATTTGGAATCGAATAGTGGATTGCACAAATTTCTACCGCCAGATGGCGTTGTATCGAACAGTAGATTAAAGAAATTTCTACCGCCAGATGGTGCTGTAATATTTTAAAATTTCAATATTAATGAGCGAGGAAGGTGTTGTATGTTCTAAAACGGGGATAAGGCGCTGCAGGCGCCACCGAGCGGAACTTGGCTAAAGTCAGAAATTTGAAAGATCATAACATGGTGAGCGAACAGGCTGTTTCAGATATTGAAAGTGGAAGAGGGCGCCTCAGGCTACCGAGCGGGAATTTACTGCGATTAAATTTTTCAATAAAGCTATTTTTGCTATATGTCAATAAAAGCTGTTGTAAGGTCTGAAACGGGAAAAAGGCGCCGCAGGCGCCACCGAGCGGGAGTTTCATAAAGTCGGATTTTTCAAGGATCGCGAACCAGCTGGTCGCCGAAGGCGGCTAGTAACTTATAAAACAACAAATATACAAATTAAACATAAAATAATTGAAAACAAATGCTAATTTTATTCTAATAAGTGATGCTACAAAATTTTCTGCAAAGAAAAAAATCTTTCTGCGAACAACGTTCATACATCTGTGTATATTATTGCATGTCCGCTCAAAACTTGTAAGTATAACAAAAACCTGATTTTAAATATTCGACCCAAAAACAATACTTTCTCTATGATATATAGATAAGAGATAGTAAAAAATGAGTTTAATTTCAACTTATTGTTGGAAAACGACATTTTTTATCATGTATAGTCACTGAAAATAGGCAATTATATTTACTACTATTCCCCAAATTCATAAAATTCTTCAAAAATGATTCCCGAAATATGTTACCATTTTTATGCAAATTGACAAATTTCTGCTTTTTGTATCAATTTCTGAAATATGTTATATTTTTAAAACTGATTTCCAAATTTTAATGTAGAATCATTTTGCTGCTGCTGTTAGACTTAATTCACGTTGAATTGCAGAAATACACGATTCTTTATAGAAAAATGACTTAATAGAGGCATTAATATTAATTTAAAAAAAAATTTGGTGTGGAACAACTACATGACTTCCATTACCAACTATTACACGTATTACATGCATTTTTTTGGCGATAATATGATCAGAAGACATAAAATTAACTAACGAAGTAGAAACCTAAACTTTTTCCGGTATGAAAAACTTAATCACGCATAAAGACGGATAAAACGAAGTTTACACTGCAAGTTAAAAAATAAGAAAGAAAAAAAATGGTAGAGTTATTTTTTGAAACACCAATATCCGAGATCTAAAATTAACCTACCTAAGCTATAGGACTGTTAATTTTCTAAGATTTTTGTTATTAAAGATTATTGTTTTGTTATTAAAAAAAATCTGGTGTGAAAAAACCACACGACTTCCATTACCCACTATTACACGTATCACATGCATTTTTGGGAGATAATGTAATCAGAAAACATAAAAGTGACCTAAAGAAATAGAAACATAAAATTTTCACAGTAAGAGAAATTTTATACACATATAAAACGAAGCTTACATATAGCGAGGTAAGAAATAAGAGAAAAAAAATGCTAAAGTTATTTTTTGAAACCCAAATTTCCGTGATCTGAAGATGACCTTCCTAAGCAGGATGACTGTTGATTTTCCTCTAATAACCACGTAATACATGAGAAAGAAATGAATTTATATAACAAGTTTCAAGAAAATCGGTAGAGCTGTTTTTATGAGATACCAGCTTTCACAAAAAATCAATTATCGACCGAAAAACAATAATTACATACAAAAGGATATTTAAAAGTGAGTTGATATGGCGAGTTTGAATAAAACCCGTACAGCCGTTTTTAAAGGAACACGCTTGCAAGACCTGAAATTGAGCAATTTATACAGAACGCCTATCAATTTTCCTGAACTAACCAACTATATCATTCGAAAAAACATATAATAGAGTGTTTGTATAGCAACTTTGAAGAAAATCGTTAGAGCCGTTTTTGAGATACGAACTTACGATCCCACTTCCGGTTTCCAATGATCCACTTCCGTTTTTCCAATTTTCACCAAAATTTAGAAAATTCATATGTACACCAGACTTGTATCAATTCTGAAGTTTCGTAGTTCTATCTTTATTAGTTTCAGAGATATGATAGCCAGAAGATTCCGCACATACATACATACATACACAAACACTGACCAATTGCTAAAAACTACTTTTTCGACTCAGGAAGCCTTAAAATATGTAAATCAGGTGAAAACTCTATATCGAATTTTTGGACCAAATACAATACTTCCATTAGCTATGGTAATAGGGTTATGGAAGTAATTAACAAGGTAAAAGCCTACTTTAGGTCTAGAGTTACTTCGTCAGCACTATCGGTAGCGCCTGATCTTCCTCAGATGTACATCGCTGATTGCTGATCAGCGATGTACCTCTGAAGAATGTCCGGTGCCGAAACCAAGTAGGATTAAACTTATTAATGTTTTAAGAAGTTTCTCCTTATTATGAATTTTAAATTAGAGGCATTAATATTTGAAAAAAAAAAAAAAAAAAACTAAAAATTTTTTCATAATTTCCAAAAGATCTTTAAATTCTTCATTTTTAGATAAAAAGGTCCCTATAAAATACATCTAATCTGTTTTCACGGTAAGAGACATTTAGAAACACATTCTAAAATTTATTATTATTTTTTTTTTTTCTTGTCTTCCAATTAAAAAAAAAAAAAAAATGTAAATATGCATAAAATCAAATCCATTTCCTATCATATGTCAAAAATTTAGTGTATTTATTATTTTATTAATCAATTATTATTTATTATACATTATATTTTTTTGTTTTTAAATATTAAAATAATTCTTTTCCATTCTCCAAATCAAATTATGGCATAAAATTACCGAACAGCGATAAAAATCTGGGAGGGGGTGGAGTCCCGAGAAAACGGTCAAGTCAACGATGTGCTTCGGAGTACCTGCATTTGGTCGCAACCAATGCTTACCTCCAACGAAAAATGCGAAAAACATAAAAATAATTTTCCATAAAATAATTAAAAGCCAAATGGGTGAATTTAGAATTTTGATCTCTGAATAAATCTCCGCGTGAGCAGAGACCAATCAGAGCGAAGCACCAGGAGTTAAAAAAAAAAAAAAGAAAGAAAGAAAAAGATTAAAAAATTAAAATAAATAAGAAATAAATAACTCCTTGAAAAAACCTAAGTGTAACAGTGAAACTGTTACGTGCGTTGACGAGACGGTCTGGACGGCGAAAAGGAATTAAGAGTTGAGCAGGGCGTCCCAAGGGGCACAGGAAACCACTAATAATAATCAGAGTCCCGCAAATAATAAAAAAAAAGGGGGGGGGCATACATTTTTTTTTTTTTTCCTATCATAATTAAAATTCAGGAGGATTAAAGTGAAGTGCATGCATGAATCCTACGAAAGTCTCAGTATCCAGCCAGAAACTAAGTTCTGAGCTGGATCTGCGGACCTCTCAGAGACACACATAGCACTCACAATCCTCACTGAAAGTAAAACGAGCAAAATCGCAGAGGATTTTGTCCAGAAACTGAAAGCCAATCAGAGGCCAGGAAATCGGCCAATGAGAGGAGACCTCAGATCCCTACACTACAAGACAATAAAATTAATAAAAAATTAAAAAATAAGCCAAAGAATAAAAAAAAATATACAGCAATTAGGAAATTTTGATAAAAAATTAATTAAAAAAGAAGAAAACGGTGGGTGACTGGACAAAATGGGTGTCATATTCTGATTCAGGAGGTCATTTTACATAAAAATTAGCAAAAATGGTATCCGGGCTCGATTTTTTTTCCAGAGCAATTTGAGTAACTTTTTAAGTACTATATTCAAACGAGAATTGGGGAAGGGGGGGGGGGACAGTAGCCCCATCACACAGAATCATTTCTCAAATACAACTGTTACTAAACCTAATTTGAATTACATTTAACGTAGATTTTTATAGCAGCAATCTTTACTTTACCCCTTAATCTGCAACCAATCTTTATAGAATTGAAGCGCAGGATGTGAGTCCCATACCAGATCACTTTGTTAAAAATAAAAACTATCGATAATTGTGTCTCAAATTACAAAAGATGCATAATTAAACCATTCGGTTTAAAAAGGTGAAATCGGAGACTAATTATTATTATTGTTATTTAAATACTCATATTGAAAACCTACACCCCTGAAGAGGGGAGAATGCGATGCTCCTACATATACAAAAATGTTATCCTGGTTGATTAATATAATTATAAATAAAAAAAAATTAAATTCGTATTCATTGTTTTAAAATAATCCTAATTCAGTACATTTATACGAAATTTTGTCCTATAGTGTCATACTATATATATATATATACATAAAATGGGTCGACAGTGCCACCTGTTGAGCAATATCCATCAAAAATTGAAAGGCACCAATTTATATCAAGGCACAACTAAATATAACTTTTCATGAAACTCTTCCTGTGCATTAGTTATTGATCTAGAGCTGCAACAATTTCTTTTTTACACAGAAAGAAACAGATGGAATCTATCCCAAAAATTGTCAGCTAGTGTTCAGGACAATTCTTAACGTGTAAAACTTGGTCGAAAACCGGAAATCTAAAATTTTTAAGAATCCAATATGTTTTCTTCTATTGAATATAGAACGAAGTAAAAGACATTGTATTTCTTACTTTTCTTTTCTTTCTTTTATTTAATCAAGCATCAAACATACAAATAAATTTCCTTAAAACCGCGCAATGTTAAAAGAGAAACTTGTTTTCTACTTTTGTACATATGTATTTAAAGAAATGAACTTATGAACATAAAATTTAGATGTCATGTTTATTATCAAATCCTTAACAGAAATTTATGTAACTTTAAAGAAAAAAAAAAAAGTAATAAATTTTAAGCTTATTTTTTCAAAGATAAACTTTGGAAGAAATGAAAATTTAAGCAATTTTACCAAAGAAAACTAAATGAGAAATAATATTGAGGAGGCATTAATGATTTGTGATGATACTCATGCCTCATAATATTAAATTAATATCGGATATTTTATCTCCTGTATCCACTTTTCTTTTTCTTATTTTCATTCTATATGATTTTTCTTTTTTTCTTTTAATATCCATACCAACATGATATTTGGATGAGTTGTTATTTGTAAAATTATTTACTGAAAATTTGTATTATTCTAGCGACAATCACGGTTTACAAATAATTACTTTTATTTTTCTCATAAGTTCGTTGTGGCGGGAAAAGAAAAAAAGCGAAAGAAGAAATATCCGATTTTAACTTAAGGGCCCTCTTCACTCACCGCCGCTGGAAGCCGAAGCTAATGTTATTCAATGGGAAATTTTTCTTTACAAATAACTTATTAATTAATACATATTTTTAAATTCAGTTTCACATTATGAAAATTCCCAGCTGTTAAATTGACGGACCTTTTTTAAAAAATTATTGTTTTAATTTTTTATATTTTACTTCGAAGCTTCAAAATACGAATTTTCAATATGTGAATTTTTTTCATTTTGCAATTTCAAAATAAAATATTAAAAATTAAAAACATTTTGAAAAAAGGTCCGTCAATTTAAGAGTTGGGAATTTTCTGAATGTGAAAACAGAATTTAAAAATATGTATTAGTTAATAAGTTATTTGTAAAGAAAATTTCCCCAAAGAATAACATTGGCTCGGGCTGCCGGCGACGGTAAGTGAAGAGGGCCGTTAACATTTGGAGGCATGCGTATATTCACCATCTGTAATACATCCTTAACACTATTTCTCATTTAACTTTTTTTTCTTTTTTCTAAATTTGTTAAAATTTTTAATTTATCTAAAAAAGGTTATTTTCAAGAAAAAGTAATTGCTTATCTAAAAATTCGATAATGATTTGATAACGAACTCGTCATCAAAATTCCATTTTATGCACAAAAGAAGAAAACGAAACTAGTATGTTGTGGCCACCACAAGACTTTCTTCTATATTTTCCTATACAAATTCACTCAGTAACAATGTTTAAAAAAATAATAATAATTACGATTTTTTTTTTCTAAGTGTTTTTTCGTTAATAGTAAAAAAAAATCGATAGCTTTGTTTTAAATTATCACAGATCTTTTGTTCAACCATTCGTTTTAAAGGTACCGAGGAGACCTTTCGAAAGATACCCATCTTGAAAATTTGCCCCCCCCCCCACCCTCCCCCAGTAGGGGAAGCGATGCCCCCACATCAGGGTTGGCAGGTTTTTGACACATGACAGTTTTTGATGTAAAAACTTAGTTTAACAAAATATAGTTTATAAAGATGTTTTGAAAAGTAAATGGATTGATGTTCTTTTTGTTACAACATTCTGATTAATATAAAAAACGAAACTTTAAGCTTTTAAAATTTTATTATGAATTATATCTATGTTCATTCAAAATATGCTGTGATAATTTTACATAATACTACGAAATTTATTTGTAATTATAACTATGCTTAATATATAGTATATGTTAAACTTAGTTATGTGATACTTAAAAAATATAGTTGTTTTTAATAAATATTATTTATAAGTAGGTTTTAAAAGGTAAACATATTAACGTTTCTTAGAAACATTATTATAACATTTTGATTAATATAAAAACAAAACTTTAGGTTCCTAAAAATTTATCATTGATAGATCATTTTGATTGATAAATCATTTTATTTGCAATACAACAGTGTACATTTCAATTTTTTTCGTATTGAGCTTTTAGTATTATGTATTTAATCAGTAAAATAAAAATGCATAGCCTATTTTATAGAAAAATTTATAGAAAAATATAACTTTTTTTTTTTTTTTTAAATGACAAGTTGCAAGTTTTTAAGAAAAAGCAATAATTCTGAATGTTAAACAAGCTTGAATTGCGTCTGAAATTCTTATAATTACCGTGAGACAAGAGAAATATGAATGCTTTCTGGACATGTATAAATTATAATAAATCTAATATTTACTTGTAAAGATTTTTTAAAAATATATTATTATTTTGCCCACTACCGGCAAAACGGTTCTACGCTCAACGCTGGTAGATATGAGGTGCTGGGTTCGATCCCAGGAAGTGCTCATCAGCCTAGCCGTTCAGAGTTTTTCGTTATTTTCTTCAAAACTTACATAAATAAGGGCTAGGACCCTTTAGAAAGACCCCTACGGTGGGCGTTCCCCCCTAAGGCCTAAGACCCTGGAGTAGTCAATCAGCCTTACTCCCAAAACACCAAATGCCAATAGTCCAAGCTAGAAACATATACAAATATTTATACAATCAATAATAATAATAAATAGATAAAAATGTATTAATAAATGATAAGTGTAATAAGTATAGATTATAAATATAATTATTTTCAAATTCATATTAATTTATTGCCCGTGCCCACATATGTTGTGTCTTACTTAAAAAAAAAAAAAAAAAAAAAAAAAAAAATCCAGTATTCCTGTGTTTTTATGGTTTATGTTAAAATTCATAAGTAACTTTGGAATTTTAGAATTTCATAAATATTCATATAAATAAATATAAACATACAAAATATGTCTATGCATACTTTGTATACATTTCTTAGGTTATAAACCAGTATATTTACATAAATTTTTATAAATTATCTACAAATTGTTTTAAGATTTGTTATTTTATAAACAGTATAATGTTTATATATTCACTTGTATATGGCAAATATTACTAAATCCTGTTTATAACAAGATTCCAGCTCATTTAGAGATTTTGAGTTTTGACAATACAGGTTTTTGACGGTAGAGGTTCATGACGGGTTTTTGACGGTTTAAACCCTTGTCATGTCAAAAACCATTTTTTGACATTTAAAAAAAAAAAAAAAACTAGTATGTTGTGGCCGCCACAAGACTTTCTTCTATATTTACCTATACATATTCAATCAGTAACAATATTAAAAAAAAAAAAAAAAAAAAAAAAGTACGATTTTTTTTTTCTAAGTTTTTTTTTTTTTTTTTTTTTTTGTTAAAAGTGAAAAAAATCGATAACTTTGTTTTAAATTATCACAGATTTATAGTTCAACCATTCGTTTTAAAGGTATTGACGAGACCTTTCGAAAGATACCCATCTTGAAAATTTACTCCCCTCGAAGGGGAAGTTCACCCCCCGGTGGGGGGGCAACCGATGCCCCCACATGCACAAAAATTTTTTCCAAGTTAACTATTACTATTATCAACGAGACCTTTCGAAAGATACCCATCTTGAAAATTTACTTCCCCGGGGGGGGATTTTCCCCCCCAGGGGGGGAACCGATGCCCCCCCATGCACAAAATTTTTTTCCTAGCTAACTACTACTATTATCAATAATTCCTATTAATTTTACAATCACACGTGTAAAATAACTCTCTTTATGCCCATTTATACGGAATTTTGTCCTATGCTGCCATGTTAAAAATTTGCATAAAATGCGATCACAACGCCACCTATTGCGCGAGTGATCCCAAAATCTAATCAGCACCAGTTTATGTCAGGGTGCAACTAAATACCAAGTTTGGTTAAATTTCATTCATTGGTTCGTGAGATACAGCGTCCACAAAAAAATGATACAGACAGACAGACAGACAGACAGACAGACAGACAGACATTTTCTAAAAACTATTAATTCGTGTTCTCCATATCCCAAAACATGTAAATCCATCAAAAAGTGGACTTCGAAAATTTTCGCCAAACATAATCAGCACCAGTTTATGTCGGGGACCAACTAAATACCAAGTTTGGTTAAATTTCGTTAAAAAAAAAAAAAAAAAAAAAAAATTGCGATATTTTTCTAATTTTTTTTTTGTTAAAAGTTAAAAAAATCGATAACTTTGGTTTAAATTATCACAGATTTATCGTTCAACCATTCGTTTTAAAGGTATTAACGAGATCTTTCGAAAGATACCCATCTTGAAATTTTGCCCCCCCGGGTGGGAACTCCCCCCCCCCGGTGGGGGGGCAACCGATGCCCCCACATGCACAAAAATTTTTTCCAAGTTAACTATTACTATTATCAACGAGACCTTTCGAAAGATACCCATCTTGAAAATTTACTTCCCCGGGGGGGGATTTTCCCCCCCAGGGGGGGAACCGATGCCCCCCCATGCACAAAATTTTTTTCCTAGCTAACTACTACTATTATCAATAATTCCGATTAATTTTACAATCACACGTGTAAAATAACTCTCTTTATGCCCATTTATACGGAATTTTGTCCTATGCTGCCATGTTAAAAATTTGCATAAAATGCGATCACAACGCCACCTATTGAGCGAGTGATCCCAAAATCTAATCAGCACCAGTTTATGTCAGGGTGCAACTAAATACCAAGTTTGGTTAAATTTCATTCATTGGTTCGTGAGATACAGCGTCCACAAAAAAATGATACAGACAGACAGACAGACAGACAGACAGACAGACAGACATTTTCTAAAAACTATTAATTCGTGTTCTCCATATCCCAAAACATGTAAATCCATCAAAAAGTGGACTTCGAAAATTTTCGCGAATCCAATACTTTCTCTATATTACATATAGAAGAAAGTAAAAAACCTTGTCCCACATGCACAAAACTTTTTTCCTAGTTAACTACTACTATTATTAATAATTCATATTAATTTTACAATCACAAGTTTAAAATAACTCCCATTATGTACATTTATAGGAAATTTTGTCCTATACTGCCATGTTAAAAATTTAGAAAAAATGCATTCGCAGCGCCACCTGTTGAGCGATTGATCCCCAAATCTAATCAGCACCAGTTTATGTCAGGGTCCAACTACATACCAAATTTAGTTAAATTTCGCTCATTGGTTCGTGAGATAGAGTGTCCACAAAAATCGTGATACACACACACAGACAGACATTTTATAAAAACTATCAATTCGTGTTCAGGAGGACATCCCAAAACGTATAAATCCATCAAAAAACGGAGGTCGAAAAATTTGACAAATCCAATACTTTCTCTATATTACATATAGAAGAAAGTAAAAACAGTTGCTTTTTTTTTGGACGGTTCATTATAAAAATGGTGTAACTCTATATTTTTTAAATATGTATATTTTTGCTGAATTGTATCCCATTTAGTCACATCTTTCATTATAAAAGTGAAGAAACTCCAATAATTGCAGTAAAATCCCATAAATGGCATTACTTGTTATTTTCAGAAAACTATAACCTCTATATATTCATTATAAAACATTAAGTTTCTAATTTACTTTAAATTAGTATATTTAATATAATTTAAAAATTCTTGTAATTCTGAGTTGCATTAAAAACAAAAAATCGATAGCATTTACTGAAACTTGCCTTTTTTTCTATACGCATAAATTTACAAAAAGCTCATTATTTCAAAATTAATTTACAAGGAGATAATTCACTTTTACAATGAACGACACATCTATCACCAGTGTTGCCAGATCTGGCGGATATTTTATTCAATAATTACCAATAATTTTTAAAAGTGATATTTGATATATATAATAGACGATTAATCTTCGAAGTGATAAGGTAAATGTTACAATTTAAAATTATTGGTGATTATTGAATAAAATATCCGCAGATCTGGCAACACTGTCTATCACATTATGAAGCAGACAACAGACAAAAATGTATTTAAAACATATTTCTTTAGTTAGATTAGTTAGGAGTGCTCTTTAAAGACATATGCAATGAATAACTAGTATGTTGTGGCCACCACAAGACTTTCTTCTATATTTTCTTATACAAATTCACTCAATAACAATATTTAAAAAAAAAAAAAAAAAAAAAACGATATTTTTCAGTTTTATTTCGGTAAAAGTAAAAAAAATCGATAACTTTGTTTTAAATTATCACATATTTATAGTTAAACCATTCGTTTTAAAGGTATTGACGAGACCTTTCGAAAGATATCCATCTTGAAAATTTACCCCCTCGGGGGTACTTCCCCCCCAGGGGGGGGGGGGAAGCGATGCCCCCACATGCAAATTTTTTTTTCCTAATTAACTACTATTATTATCAATAATTCATTAATTTTACAATCACAGGTTAAGAATAACTCATTATGTACATTTATACGAAATTTTGTCCGATACTGCCATGTTAAAAATTTACAAAAAATACGATCACAGCGCCCCCTTTTGAGCGATTGATCCCCAAATCTAATCAGCACCACTTTATGTCAGGGGAAAACTACATACCAAGTTAGGTTAAATTTCGTTAAAAAAAAAAAAAAAAAAAAAAAAAGATTTTTTTTTTCTTTTCTTCTGTTTTTTTTTCGTTAAAGTAAAAAAAAAATCGATAACTTTGTTTTAAATTATCACAGATTTATAGTTCAACCATTCGTTTTTTAGGTATTGACGAGACCTTTCGAAAGATACCCATCTTGAAAATTTACTCCCCTCGAAGGGGAAGTTCACCCCCAGGGGGGGTGGCGAGGCTCCTACACATACAAAATTTTTTTCCCAGTTGACTATCTCTATTATAAATAATTCTTGTAAATTTCATAATGATTACTAAAAAATAATTCTCTTTATGCACATTTATACAAAATTTTGTCCTATATCACCATGTTAAAAATTTAGAAAAAGCGGGATGACAACGCAACCTGTAAAACAATTTTTACCAAAAGTTGATAGGCATTAATTTGTGTCAAGGTGCAATTACATACCAATTTATAGGAAATTCTGTGCAGTAGTTCCTGAGCTGCAGTTGCCACAAAATTTTGTCACACACACACACAGACAGGCATTTTCTAAAAATGGTCAAATCGTGTTCTACAGCTCTCAAAACGTGTAAATCCATCAAAAACCCGAGGTCGAAAATTTTTACGAATCCTATACTTTCTTCTATTGAATATAGAAGAAAGTAAAAATTATTCATATCACCTCGCCATAGTAATTAATGAAAATTTTGTGAGGTGGTATTTTAGGGTACCAATGGTGTGTAGAAGTCAAAAAAAAAATATTTGAACCTTGAAAAAATGTAAAAAAGTACTTACTTTTTATGTTCCTTATAATATATATATATATGTTTTTAGGTGATTGATGGAAGATATTTGATGTATGATAGGGATTAATTATAACACACGTGAAGATGGTGAAAAATCCAAAATAAAAAACAGCGAGACCACTCTAAAAAATTCTTTCTGAAACAGAAACGGTTACACGTAGCGTCTTCGTCTATCTCATGGGGCAAAGCTAACAAACAAACAAGCGGCTTGAGCCGTGAGCTTGAGAACACAGTCAAAGGCTAGGCTGTATAATTCCGCTATGGATATATAGTTCCTTTTATATACTTATTTGTAGTATTAAAAATAAATTGGATTTAAAAGAAAATATCCGCATTGTATTTGATAATATCTGTGAAATCTATCTATCTAACTTTAAGTGAAGGTTTTAATGATTTAAAAAATGTTTTTAGAAGTAATAAATGATACATCACGATCTGCTTCTCCAGTTACAAACTTCTTTTCTTTGGCGATTTACTGAAAAGTAAAAACTTCCAGCAACCCTCAACCCCTTAGGATCTTCTCGGTGGTCATTCATTCTCTGAAGAAACATTTGCTTTTCTTCCACCCCCTTTTTCAATTCACTGTAGCAATAAACCCTCTTTTCTTATCTGTCAATCAACGACGTAATTCCAAGAAATCTCATAAAGATGTATAGAAAGATGTACAGAAGCACAAATTTTATACAATGCATTCTCCTTTTCACAAAATCGATGCATCATTTACTAAATTTTATATCTTATGTAAATTTTAATATTCAGGTGTCGGAAGACTGGTTTAATAAATAAATAAAAAATAATTTTCTTAATTTCAAAAAACATAATTTATGATAATTGAAAGTAGTTCAAGATTTTTATAATTTTATCATTATTTAATTTTTTTAAATGTCCAATTAATTACATTTTTAAAATAAAGTTGAATATAAAATAAAAAAATAACATGTATATAAGTGATATTTATATTCTGATATATAATAAAAATATCATTAACCTGAGTTTTATCTTAGAGGAGGAGGAATTATTATAAACTGCACATTTTTCAACTTTATTTTCCTGTTAAATCATTTAATTTTTAAAATATTTAATCGAAGTACACTCCTGTTCAAAAGTTTAGCAAGATTTGCAAACGATCACTTTTTTTCAAATTAAAAACTTATCTGTCAATGAAATGTTTTCAAACATTGGGTATTTAAAGAACTGGGTCTTCCTCGTGTTTTTCAGTGAAGATTGGTTTAAGACAACAATTAGGGGGCCAGTAACAAATTGAGAAAAAATAATAATGTTTGTGATCACCCTGTATCGTTAAGTAAACGAAATGAGCTGTAACTTTGGGATATGTTAATATAGACCAAGTTCAATTTGTGGATGAATTTGTGTGATGATAGCATGTTAAATAAGGGAGATATACGCATTTATTTTAAAACAATAAAAAAAAAAATCAACATGTTTTTTATTTATAATATGCAGAGTTTTTAACGAAAATTATTCCCACTTTCAGATAAAGTGGAAAAACACTTTTAAAACAATATACTGCAACCGGAATACAAATATCTTAAATATCTCATGAAGTATGAACATTTTTATGAAAAATGTTTTTACTGCGTATGTGCGAAAGGTAAAACATTTTTTATTGCATTGGTTGAGAGCTGGCAACTTTTGTATTGGGCAACTTTTATCAAGAGTGCATTTGAATAGAATAAAAAATAAGTGAATTGTACGAAAAAGAACGAGCTAGATCTTAGAAATTTTCGTAAAGTTGAAATATCTTAACCCTTTGCGGCGCAAGACAATTCGGATCATTTAAATTATACTGCCACCGGAATTCATGAACTAAATTAAACTAAAAGAAATTTTAAATTTTAAGGTTAAAAAAACCGGCCTTTTCTGATATGTTATAAACGTAAATTTTTGCTAAAAAATTTCCGGGATGAATTTTTGCAGCTGGATCTTAAATTCACAAATCATAGTAAATAAACAAAAATATGTTAGAGTTACAAGCCTATAAGGAATTTTTCAGAAAAAAAGCACATTTGGAGTGTGGTTGAAATAATTGGATCTTAAAATTAATTACGCGGCATGTGAAAAACCCCTTCAGAAATTTCAACTTTTGGAAAATATCTAAAATCTAGCTCATTCTTTTCCGTATAATTCACTTAATTTTTATTCTATTCAAATGCACTTTTGATAAAAGTTGCCCATTACATCTAGCGTTCAACCTATGCAATAAAAAAGTTTTACCTTTCGCACATGCGCAGTAAAAAGTTTTTCATAAAAATGTTCATATTTCATGAGATATTTAAGATATTTGTATTCCGATTGCAGTATATTGTTTTAAAAATGTTTTTCCAACTTATCTGAAAGTGGGAAAAATTTTCGTTAAAAACTTTGTATATTATAAATAAAAAACATGTAGATTTTTTTTGGAGTTTTAAAATAAATGGTTATATCTCCCTCATTTAACATGCTATCATCACACAAATTCATCCCCAAATTGATTTGGGTGTATGTTAACATATCCTAAAGTTACAGCTCATTTAGTTTGCTTAACGATACAGGGTGATCACAAACATTATTAATTTTTCTCAATTTGTTAGCGGCCCCCTAATTGTTGTCTTAAACCAATCTTCACTGAAAAACACGAGGAAGACCCAGTTCTTTAAATACCCAATGTTTGAAAACATTTCATTGAGAGATAAGTTTATAATTTGAAAAAAAAAAAAAACTGATCGTTTGCAAATCTTACTAAACTTTTAAACAGGGGTGTAGTAGTACCTTAAAAAATATTTTATTTTCAACAATTTTCCAATGAAGTTGAAAACTGTTTAAGACTTCAATTTGTCTGTTTGTCCGCGCTCTGATTTCCTTAAACATTGCTAGAATACCTTGAAACTGATATATGTTATTCAAGTTCACTATACAAGAGGTTATCGAGAGAAAAATGGGGTCTTTTTGCAGCCTCTTCACAAAATTTAAATCTATAAAATGGGCTTCTTCATAAAATTCAAATCCATAAAATTGGTTCCAGCACAAAATTCAAATTCGAGACACCCTTTTTAGCGCTAAATTTGCCCTGGGAAATTTATGAGAGCTGCGGTCACAAAGTTTGGTGTTTGGACTGTATATATCTATGCAACACCTAAAGTAAAGGGATTTATCGAAATCCCCCCCATCCCCCCCCCTCTGGAGGAAGAAGCAGAAAAAGTTTGTAAGCATAACTAGACCCCAAATTACTTCACGGTGAAGAAATTGTACATGAGGAGACTAGACTTGAATATAAATAAAACATTATATACGATTTTGGAATTCTTGATTCTTAAAGGAGGGAGGAAAAAAAACGTTTTTCGGGGAAAAATTTCGGATTTTTGAATAGAGCTCTACTAAAAATGGTACAAAAGTATCGAAAACAGCCGTGTGTCTTCTTTATGATATTTCAAAAAATACATTTTGTGTGTGTGTGTGTGTGATTTTTTATTATTTTTTTTTTTTTTTTTGGGGGGGGGGGGGTTACGAGGGGGCAAAATTGAGACACCCCTTTTATCACTAAATTTGTCCTAAGAAATCTATGGCAGCTGCGGTCGTGAATTTTGGTGCTTGGATTATTTATATGTATCCGACACCTAAAGTAACGGGATTTTATCGAAATTACCCCCGTTACCCGGGAGCAATAAACATGCGTGTAAAAAAACGTTTCCCCGTTTGAATTCCCCTTAATGGCGGATTTTAGTGTGTGGATGTTGATTAAGTGTAAGCGTTATATACTAGGTGAGATTCCGAAAATCTTCGAACCTACCCGCTGGGGAAGGGGAAGAAGCGGGTAATTTGCTGCCAAAGGTAGTGGGGACCTGGACACCTCCCGTTGCGAGCGAGAAAAACCTCTACCGAACACAGCAGGAACTTATGTTATTAATAATGATATGGGATTTTGACAACTCATTCAAGTATGGTGTCCAGCGAAGCGGGCAAAGCCTGCTAGTATATATTTCTGATATAATCTTCAAAATAAAACCAATTTGAATTCTCAGCAGTTATATGTTTTTTAAGTAATACTGATACAGATATATGCACACATATAAATCACTAAAAGTTCGATTTTTGTATTCAGGGCACCTTAAGATACATGATTATAGAATTTTTTTTTTTTTTTTGAAATTTGGAATCCAAATTAGTACTTTGTCTACCATATGGGTAAGTGAAAGCAATTATCAATCCTATGCAGTTTTCCTGGACTTTGTGAAATTTAGTAAAGCACTTCGATCAATTACATTTCATAGAGAAGAACGTATTCATTTAATTTTGGGTAGCCCTATCCCTGAATATAGTCTGTAAATTTTATATACATAAGTTTTTCCCATAGGATTTGAATTCCCTTAGGCGTCTCTGTACACAAACTATTTATTTGATTTCATAAAATAAAAGTTTCAAGCATCCTCCCCACATGATATATATTTAGAATATCGAGTTTGTAATTTCTACTGATATATTTGTTCATGAGTTACGCTGAAAACTTTCTGCAAAAATTTCAATTAAAAGACTTTCTACAATAAAGACATTACAACATGTAAAACATTTAATCTATAATAATAAAAGAAGATGTCTGTCTGTCTGTCTGAGCATCTATACGTTCAGCCCCTACTGAACGCAGAACTATACAATATTTGACATACGGGTGCTCAGAAGCCTGCCCGAGTGCATAGTGAAAAAAGAATTTAAAAATTTTAATTAGTTCCGGAGATATTAATTAAAATGTCGACCCATGTCAAATCAAAAAACGATTCAAAATCGGAGGCGACCGTCATTTTGTTCCGGAACCGCGTACCTGTTACACGTTTTGAGGTTTCCTGAATCAGTTTTCTTTTGTATCTCAGCTTCTAATTAAAATAATTTCATAAATAATACATCATTAGAAAGCTTTTTTGATTTGGAATCGAATAGTGGATTGCACAAATTTCTACCGCCAGATGGCGTTGTATCGAACAGTAGATTAAAGAAATTTCTACCGCCAGATGGTGCTGTAATATTTTAAAATTTCAATATTAATGAGCGAGGAAGGTGTTGTATGTTCTAAAACGGGGATAAGGCGCTGCAGGCGCCACCGAGCGGAACTTGGCTAAAGTCAGAAATTTGAAAGATCATAACATGGTGAGCGAACAGGCTGTTTCAGATATTGAAAGTGGAAGAGGGCGCCGCAGGCTACCGAGCGGGAATTTACTGCGATTAAATTTTTCAATAAAGCTATTTTTGCTATATGTCAATAAAAGCTGTTGTAAGGTCTGAAACGGGAAAAAGGCGCCGCAGGCGCCACCGAGCGGGAGTTTCATAAAGTCGGATTTTTCAAGGATCGCGAACCAGCTGGTCGCCGAAGGCGGCTAGTAACTTATAAAACAACAAATATACAAATTAAACATAAAATAATTGAAAACAAATGCTAATTTTATTCTAATAAGTGATGCTACAAAATTTTCTGCAAAGAAAAAAATCTTTCTGCGAACAACGTTCATACATCTGTGTATATTATTGCATGTCCGCTCAAAACTTGTAAGTATAACAAAAACCTGATTTTAAATATTCGACCCAAAAACAATACTTTCTCTATGATATATAGATAAGAGATAGTAAAAAATGAGTTTAATTTCAACTTATTGTTGGAAAACGACATTTTTTATCATGTATAGTCACTGAAAATAGGCAATTATATTTACTACTATTCCCCAAATTCATAAAATTCTTCAAAAATGATTCCCGAAATATGTTACCATTTTTATGCAAATTGACAAATTTCTGCTTTTTGTATCAATTTCTGAAATATGTTATATTTTTAAAACTGATTTCCAAATTTTAATGTAGAATCATTTTGCTGCTGCTGTTAGACTTAATTCACGTTGAATTGCAGAAATACACGATTCTTTATAGAAAAATGACTTAATAGAGGCATTAATATTAATTTAAAAAAAAATTTGGTGTGGAACAACTACATGACTTCCATTACCAACTATTACACGTATTACATGCATTTTTTGGCGATAATATGATCAGAAGACATAAAATTAACTAACGAAGTAGAAACCTAAACTTTTTCCGGTATGAAAAACTTAATCACGCATAAAGACGGATAAAACGAAGTTTACACTGCAAGTTAAAAAATAAGAAAGAAAAAAAATGGTAGAGTTATTTTTTGAAACACCAATATCCGAGATCTAAAATTAACCTACCTAAGCTATAGGACTGTTAATTTTCTAAGATTTTTGTTATTAAAGATTATTGTTTTGTTATTAAAAAAAATCTGGTGTGAAAAAACCACACGACTTCCATTACCCACTATTACACGTATCACATGCATTTTTGGGAGATAATGTAATCAGAAAACATAAAAGTGACCTAAAGAAATAGAAACATAAAATTTTCACAGTAAGAGAAATTTTATACACATATAAAACGAAGCTTACATATAGCGAGGTAAGAAATAAGAGAAAAAAAATGCTAAAGTTATTTTTTGAAACCCAAATTTCCGTGATCTGAAGATGACCTTCCTAAGCAGGATGACTGTTGATTTTCCTCTAATAACCACGTAATACATGAGAAAGAAATGAATTTATATAACAAGTTTCAAGAAAATCGGTAGAGCTGTTTTTATGAGATACCAGCTTTCACAAAAAATCAATTATCGACCGAAAAACAATAATTACATACAAAAGGATATTTAAAAGTGAGTTGATATGGCGAGTTTGAATAAAACCCGTACAGCCGTTTTTAAAGGAACACGCTTGCGAGACCTGAAATTGAGCAATTTATACAGAACGCCTATCAATTTTCCTGAACTAACCAACTATATCATTCGAAAAAACATATAATAGAGTGTTTGTATAGCAACTTTGAAGAAAATCGTTAGAGCCGTTTTTGAGATACGAACTTACGATCCCACTTCCGGTTTCCAATGATCCACTTCCGTTTTTCCAATTTTCACCAAAATTTAGAAAATTCATATGTACACCAGACTTGTATCAATTCTGAAGTTTCGTAGTTCTATCTTTATTAGTTTCAGAGATATGATAGCCAGAAGATTCCGCACATACATACATACATACACAAACACTGACCAATTGCTAAAAACTACTTTTTCGACTCAGGAAGCCTTAAAATATGTAAATCAGGTGAAAACTCTATATCGAATTTTTGGACCAAATACAATACTTCCATTAGCTATGGTAATAGGGTTATGGAAGTAATTAACAAGGTAAAAGCCTACTTTAGGTCTAGAGTTACTTCGTCAGCACTATCGGTAGCGCCTGATCTTCCTCAGATGTACATCGCTGATTGCTGATCAGCGATGTACCTCTGAAGAATGTCCGGTGCCGAAACCAAGTAGGATTAAACTTATTAATGTTTTAAGAAGTTTCTCCTTATTATGAATTTTAAATTAGAGGCATTAATATTTGAAAAAAAAAAAAAAAAACTAAAATTTTTTTCATAATTTCCAAAAGATCTTTAAATTCTTCATTTTTAGATAAAAAGGTCCCTATAAAATACATCTAATCTGTTTTCACGGTAAGAGACATTTAGAAACACATTCTAAAATTTATTATTATTTTTTTTTTTTTCTTGTCTTCCAATTAAAAAAAAAAAAAAAAAATGTAAATATGCATAAAATCAAATCCATTTCCTATCATATGTCAAAAATTTAGTGTATTTATTATTTTATTAATCAATTATTATTTATTATACATTATATTTTTTTGTTTTTAAATATTAAAATAATTCTTTTCCATTCTCCAAATCAAATTATGGCATAAAATTACCGAACAGCGATAAAAATCTGGGAGGGGGTGGAGTCCCGAGAAAACGGTCAAGTCAACGATGTGCTTCGAAGTACCTGCATTTGGTCGCAACCAATGCTTACCTCCAACGAAAAATGCGAAAAACATAAAAATAATTTTCCATAAAATAATTAAAAGCCAAATGGGTGAATTTAGAATTTTGATCTCTGAATAAATCTCCGCGTGAGCAGAGACCAATCAGAGCGAAGCACCAGGAGTTAAAAAAAAAAAAAAGAAAGAAAGAAAAAGATTAAAAAATTAAAATAAATAAGAAATAAATAACTCCTTGAAAAAACCTAAGTGTAACAGTGAAACTGTTACGTGCGTTGACGAGACGGTCTGGACGGCGAAAAGGAATTAAGAGTTGAGCAGGGCGTCCCAAGGGGCACAGGAAACCACTAATAATAATCAGAGTCCCGCAAATAATAAAAAAAAAGGGGGGGGGGCATACATTTTTTTTTTTTTTCCTATCATAATTAAAATTCAGGAGGATTAAAGTGAAGTGCATGCATGAATCCTACGAAAGTCTCAGTATCCAGCCAGAAACTAAGTTCTGAGCTGGATCTGCGGACCTCTCAGAGACACACATAGCACTCACAATCCTCACTGAAAGTAAAACGAGCAAAATCGCAGAGGATTTTGTCCAGAAACTGAAAGCCAATCAGAGGCCAGGAAATCGGCCAATGAGAGGAGACCTCAGATCCCTACACTACAAGACAATAAAATTAATAAAAAATTAAAAAATAAGCCAAAGAATAAAAAAAAATATACAGCAATTAGGAAATTTTGATAAAAAATTAATTAAAAAAGAAGAAAACGGTGGGTGACTGGACAAAATGGGTGTCATATTCTGATTCAGGAGGTCATTTTACATAAAAATTAGCAAAAATGGTATCCGGGCTCGATTTTTTTTCCAGAGCAATTTGAGTAACTTTTTAAGTACTATATTCAAACGAGAATTGGGGAAGGGGGGGGACAGTAGCCCCATCACACAGAATCATTTCTCAAATACAACTGTTACTAAACCTAATTTGAATTACATTTAACGTAGATTTTTATAGCAGCAATCTTTACTTTACCCCTTAATCTGCAACCAATCTTTATAGAATTGAAGCGCAGGATGTGAGTCCCATACCAGATCACTTTGTTAAAAATAAAAACTATCGATAATTGTGTCTCAAATTACAAAAGATGCATAATTAAACCATTCGGTTTAAAAAGGTGAAATCGGAGACTAATTATTATTATTGTTATTTAAATACTCATATTGAAAACCTACACCCCTGAAGAGGGGAGAATGCGATGCTCCTACATATACAAAAATGTTATCCTGGTTGATTAATATAATTATAAATAAAAAAAAATTAAATTCGTATTCATTGTTTTAAAATAATCCTAATTCAGTACATTTATACGAAATTTTGTCCTATAGTGTCATACTATATATATATATATACATAAAATGGGTCGACAGTGCCACCTGTTGAGCAATATCCATCAAAAATTGAAAGGCACCAATTTATATCAAGGCACAACTAAATATAACTTTTCATGAAACTCTTCCTGTGCATTAGTTATTGATCTAGAGCTGCAACAATTTCTTTTTTACACAGAAAGAAACAGATGGAATCTATCCCAAAAATTGTCAGCTAGTGTTCAGGACAATTCTTAACGTGTAAAACTTGGTCGAAAACCGGAAATCTAAAATTTTTAAGAATCCAATATGTTTTCTTCTATTGAATATAGAACGAAGTAAAAGACATTGTATTTCTTACTTTTCTTTTCTTTCTTTTATTTAATCAAGCATCAAACATACAAATAAATTTCCTTAAAACCGCGCAATGTTAAAAGAGAAACTTGTTTTCTACTTTTGTACATATGTATTTAAAGAAATGAACTTATGAACATAAAATTTAGATGTCATGTTTATTATCAAATCCTTAACAGAAATTTATGTAACTTTAAAGAAAAAAAAAAAAGTAATAAATTTTAAGCTTATTTTTTCAAAGATAAACTTTGGAAGAAATGAAAATTTAAGCAATTTTACCAAAGAAAACTAAATGAGAAATAATATTGAGGAGGCATTAATGATTTGTGATGATACTCATGCCTCATAATATTAAATTAATATCGGATATTTTATCTCCTGTATCCACTTTTCTTTTTCTTATTTTCATTCTATATGATTTTTCTTTTTTTCTTTTAATATCCATACCAACATGATATTTGGATGAGTTGTTATTTGTAAAATTATTTACTGAAAATTTGTATTATTCTAGCGACAATCACGGTTTACAAATAATTACTTTTATTTTTCTCATAAGTTCGTTGTGGCGGGAAAAGAAAAAAAGCGAAAGAAGAAATATCCGATTTTAACTTAAGGGCCCTCTTCACTCACCGCCGCTGGAAGCCGAAGCTAATGTTATTCAATGGGAAATTTTTCTTTACAAATAACTTATTAATTAATACATATTTTTAAATTCAGTTTCACATTATGAAAATTCCCAGCTGTTAAATTGACGGACCTTTTTTAAAAAATTATTGTTTTAATTTTTTATATTTTACTTCGAAGCTGCAAAATACGAATTTTCAATATGTGAATTTTTTTCATTTTGCAATTTCAAAATAAAATATTAAAAATTAAAAACATTTTGAAAAAAGGTCCGTCAATTTAAGAGTTGGGAATTTTCTGAATGTGAAAACAGAATTTAAAAATATGTATTAGTTAATAAGTTATTTGTAAAGAAAATTTCCCCAAAGAATAACATTGGCTCGGGCTGCCGGCGACGGTAAGTGAAGAGGGCCGTTAACATTTGGAGGCATGCGTATATTCACCATCTGTAATACATCCTTAACACTATTTCTCATTTAACTTTTTTTTCTTTTTTCTAAATTTGTTAAAATTTTTAATTTATCTAAAAAAGGTTATTTTCAAGAAAAAGTAATTGCTTATCTAAAAATTCGATAATGATTTGATAACGAACTCGTCATCAAAATTCCATTTTATGCACAAAAGAAGAAAACGAAACTAGTATGTTGTGGCCACCACAAGACTTTCTTCTATATTTTCCTATACAAATTCACTCAGTAACAATGTTTAAAAAAATAATAATAATTACGATTTTTTTTTTCTAAGTGTTTTTTCGTTAATAGTAAAAAAAAATCGATAGCTTTGTTTTAAATTATCACAGATCTTTTGTTCAACCATTCGTTTTAAAGGTACCGAGGAGACCTTTCGAAAGATACCCATCTTGAAAATTTGCCCCCCCCCCCCCCACCCTCCCCCAGTAGGGGAAGCGATGCCCCCACATCAGGGTTGGCAGGTTTTTGACACATGACAGTTTTTGATGTAAAAACTTAGTTTAACAAAATATAGTTTATAAAGATGTTTTGAAAAGTAAATGGATTGATGTTCTTTTTGTTACAACATTCTGATTAATATAAAAAACGAAACTTTAAGCTTTTAAAATTTTATTATGAATTATATCTATGTTCATTCAAAATACGCTGTGATAATTTTACATAATACTACGAAATTTATTTGTAATTATAACTATGCTTAATATATAGTATATGTTAAACTTAGTTATGTGATACTTAAAAAATATAGTTGTTTTTAATAAATATTATTTATAAGTAGGTTTTAAAAGGTAAACATATTAACGTTTCTTAGAAACATTATTATAACATTTTGATTAATATAAAAACAAAACTTTAGGTTCCTAAAAATTTATCATTGATAGATCATTTTGATTGATAAATCATTTTATTTGCAATACAACAGTGTACATTTCAATTTTTTTCGTATTGAGCTTTTAGTATTATGTATTTAATCAGTAAAATAAAAATGCATAGCCTATTTTATAGAAAAATTTATAGAAAAATATAACTTTTTTTTTTTTTTTTTAATGACAAGTTGCAAGTTTTTAAGAAAAAGCAATAATTCTGAATGTTAAACAAGCTTGAATTGCGTCTGAAATTCTTATAATTACCGTGAGACAAGAGAAATATGAATGCTTTCTGGACATGTATAAATTATAATAAATCTAATATTTACTTGTAAAGATTTTTTAAAAATATATTATTATTTTGCCCACTACCGGCAAAACGGTTCTACGCTCAACGCTGGTAGATATGAGGTGCTGGGTTCGATCCCAGGAAGTGCTCATCAGCCTAGCCGTTCAGAGTTTTTCGTTATTTTCTTCAAAACTTACATAAATAAGGGCTAGGACCCTTTAGAAAGACCCCTACGGTGGGCGTTCCCCCCTAAGGCCTAAGACCCTGGAGTAGTCAATCAGCCTTACTCCCAAAACACCAAATGCCAATAGTCCAAGCTATAAACATATACAAATATTTATACAATCAATAATAATAATAAATAGATAAAAATGTATTAATAAATGATAAGTGTAATAAGTATAGATTATAAATATAATTATTTTCAAATTCATATTAATTTATTGCCCGTGCCCACATATGTTGTGTCTTACTTAAAAAAAAAAAAAAAAAAAAAATCCAGTATTCCTGTGTTTTTATGGTTTATGTTAAAATTCATAAGTAACTTTGGAATTTTAGAATTTCATAAATATTCATATAAATAAATATAAACATACAAAATATGTCTATGCATACTTTGTATACATTTCTTAGGTTATAAACCAGTATATTTACATAAATTTTTATAAATTATCTACAAATTGTTTTAAGATTTGTTATTTTATAAACAGTATAATGTTTATATATTCACTTGTATATGGCAAATATTACTAAATCCTATTTATAACAAGATTCCAGCTCATTTAGAGATTTTGAGTTTTGACAATACAGGTTTTTGACGGTAGAGGTTCATGACGGGTTTTTGACGGTTTAAACCCTTGTCATGTCAAAAACCATTTTTTGACATTTAAAAAAAAAAAAAAAACTAGTATGTTGTGGCCGCCACAAGACTTTCTTCTATATTTACCTATACATATTCAATCAGTAACAATATTAAAAAAAAAAAAAAAAAAAGTACGATTTTTTTTTTCTAAGTTTTTTTTTTTTTTTTTTGTTAAAAGTGAAAAAAATCGATAACTTTGTTTTAAATTATCACAGATTTATAGTTCAACCATTCGTTTTAAAGGTATTGACGAGACCTTTCGAAAGATACCCATCTTGAAAATTTATCCCCCCCGGGGGGGGAAGCCATGCCCCCCCATGCAGAATTTTTTTTTCCTAGTTACATACTACTATTATCAATAATTCATATTAATTTTACAATCACAAGTTTAAAACAACTCTAATTATGCACATTTATACGAATTTTTGTCCTATGCTGCCATGTTAAAAATTTAGATAAAATGCTATCACAGCGCCACCTGTTGAGCTATTGATCCCCAAACATAATCAGCACCAGTTTATGTCGGGGACCAACTAAATACCAAGTTTGGTTAAATTTCGTTAAAAAAAAAAAAAAAAAAAAAAAAAAAAATTGCGATATTTTTCTAAGTTTTTTTTGTTAAAAGTTAAAAAAATCGATTACTTTGGTTTAAATTATCACAGATTTATCGTTCAACCATTCGTTTTAAAGGTATTAACGAGATCTTTCGAAAGATACCCATCTTGAAATTTTGCCCCCCCGGGTGGGAACTTCCCCCCCCGGTGGGGGGGCAACCGATGCCCCCACATGCACAAAAATTTTTTCCAAGTTAACTATTACTATTATCAACGAGACCTTTCGAAAGATACCCATCTTGAAAATTTACTTCCCCGGGGGGGGATTTTCCCCCCCAGGGGGGGAACCGATGCCCCCCCATGCACAAAATTTTTTTCCTAGCTAACTACTACTATTATCAATAATTCCTATTAATTTTACAATCACACGTGTAAAATAACTCTCTTTATGCCCATTTATACGGAATTTTGTCCTATGCTGCCATGTTAAAAATTTGCATAAAATGCGATCACAACGCCACCTATTGAGCGAGTGATCCCAAAATCTAATCAGCACCAGTTTATGTCAGGGTGCAACTAAATACCAAGTTTGGTTAAATTTCATTCATTGGTTCGTGAGATACAGCGTCCACAAAAAAATGATACAGACAGACAGACAGACAGACAGACATTTTCTAAAAACTATTAATTCGTGTTCTCCATATCCCAAAACATGTAAATCCATCAAAAAGTGGACTTCGAAAATTTTCGCCAAACATAATCAGCACCAGTTTATGTCGGGGACCAACTAAATACCAAGTTTGGTTAAATTTCGTTAAAAAAAAAAAAAAAAAAAAAAAAAAAAATTGCGATATTTTTCTAAGTTTTTTTTTGTTAAAAGTTAAAAAAATCGATAACTTTGGTTTAAATTATCACAGATTTATCGTTCAACCATTCGTTTTAAAGGTATTAACGAGATCTTTCGAAAGATACCCATCTTGAAATTTTGCCCCCCCGGGTGGGAACTTCCCCCCCCGGTGGGGGGGCAACCGATGCCCCCACATGCACAAAAATTTTTTCCAAGTTAAATATTACTATTATCAACGAGACCTTTCGAAAGATACCCATCTTGAAAATTTACTTCCCCGGGGGGGGATTTTCCCCCCCAGGGGGGGAACCGATGCCCCCCATGCACAAAATTTTTTTCCTAGCTAACTACTACTATTATCAATAATTCCTATTAATTTTACAATCACACGTGTAAAATAACTCTCTTTATGCCCATTTATACGGAATTTTGTCCTATGCTGCCATGTTAAAAATTTGCATAAAATGCGATCACAACGCCACCTATTGAGCGAGTGATCCCAAAATCTAATCAGCACCAGTTTATGTCAGGGTGCAACTAAATACCAAGTTTGGTTAAATTTCATTCATTGGTTCGTGAGATGCAGCGTCCACAAAAAAATGATACAGACAGACAGACAGACAGACAGACAGACAGACAGACATTTTCTAAAAACTATTAATTCGTGTTCTCCATATCCCAAAACATGTAAATCCATCAAAAAGTGGACTTCGAAAATTTTCGCCAAACATAATCAGCACCAGTTTATGTCGGGGACCAACTAAATACCAAGTTTGGTTAAATTTCGTTAAAAAAAAAAAAAAAAAAAAAAAAATTGCGATATTTTTCTAAGTTTTTTTTTGTTAAAAGTTAAAAAAATCGATAACTTTGGTTTAAATTATCACAGATTTATCGTTCAACCATTCGTTTTAAAGGTATTAACGAGATCTTTCGAAAGATACCCATCTTGAAATTTTGCCCCCCCGGGTGGGAACTTCCCCCCCCGGTGGGGGGGCAACCGATGCCCCCACATGCACAAAAATTTTTTCCAAGTTAACTATTACTATTATCAACGAGACCTTTCGAAAGATACCCATCTTGAAAATTTACTTCCCCGGGGGGGGATTTTCCCCCCCAGGGGGGGAACCGATGCCCCCCCATGCACAAAATTTTTTTCCTAGCTAACTACTACTATTATCAATAATTCCTATTAATTTTACAATCACACGTGTAAAATAACTCTCTTTATGCCCATTTATACGGAATTTTGTCCTATGCTGCCATGTTAAAAATTTGCATAAAATGCGATCACAACGCCACCTATTGAGCGAGTGATCCCAAAATCTAATCAGCACCAGTTTATGTCAGGGTGCAACTAAATACCAAGTTTGGTTAAATTTCATTCATTGGTTCGTGAGATACAGCGTCCACAAAAAAATGATACAGACAGACAGACAGACAGACAGACATTTTCTAAAAACTATTAATTCGTGTTCTCCATATCCCAAAACATGTAAATCCATCAAAAAGTGGACTTCGAAAATTTTCGCCAAACATAATCAGCACCAGTTTATGTCGGGGACCAACTAAATACCAAGTTTGGTTAAATTTCGTTAAAAAAAAAAAAAAAAAAAAAAAAAAAAATTGCGATATTTTTCTAAGTTTTTTTTTGTTAAAAGTTAAAAAAATCGATAACTTTGGTTTAAATTATCACAGATTTATCGTTCAACCATTCGTTTTAAAGGTATTAACGAGATCTTTCGAAAGATACCCATCTTGAAATTTTGCCCCCCCGGGTGGGAACTTCCCCCCCCGGTGGGGGGGCAACCGATGCCCCCACATGCACAAAAATTTTTTCCAAGTTAAATATTACTATTATCAACGAGACCTTTCGAAAGATACCCATCTTGAAAATTTACTTCCCCGGGGGGGGATTTTCCCCCCCCAGGGGGGGAACCGATGCCCCCCATGCACAAAATTTTTTTCCTAGCTAACTACTACTATTATCAATAATTCCTATTAATTTTACAATCACACGTGTAAAATAACTCTCTTTATGCCCATTTATACGGAATTTTGTCCTATGCTGCCATGTTAAAAATTTGCATAAAATGCGATCACAACGCCACCTATTGAGCGAGTGATCCCAAAATCTAATCAGCACCAGTTTATGTCAGGGTGCAACTAAATACCAAGTTTGGTTAAATTTCATTCATTGGTTCGTGAGATGCAGCGTCCACAAAAAAATGATACAGACAGACAGACAGACAGACAGACAGACAGACAGACATTTTCTAAAAACTATTAATTCGTGTTCTCCATATCCCAAAACATGTAAATCCATCAAAAAGTGGACTTCGAAAATTTTCGCCAAACATAATCAGCACCAGTTTATGTCGGGGACCAACTAAATACCAAGTTTGGTTAAATTTCGTTAAAAAAAAAAAAAAAAAAAAAAAAAAAAATTGCGATATTTTTCTAAGTTTTTTTTTGTTAAAAGTTAAAAAAATCGATAACTTTGGTTTAAATTATCACAGATTTATCGTTCAACCATTCGTTTTAAAGGTATTAACGAGATCTTTCGAAAGATACCCATCTTGAAATTTTGCCCCCCCGGGTGGGAACTTCCCCCCCCGGTGGGGGGGCAACCGATGCCCCCACATGCACAAAAATTTTTTCCAAGTTAAATATTACTATTATCAACGAGACCTTTCGAAAGATACCCATCTTGAAAATTTACTTCCCCGGGGGGGGATTTTCCCCCCCCAGGGGGGGAACCGATGCCCCCCATGCACAAAATTTTTTTCCTAGCTAACTACTACTATTATCAATAATTCCTATTAATTTTACAATCACACGTGTAAAATAACTCTCTTTATGCCCATTTATACGGAATTTTGTCCTATGCTGCCATGTTAAAAATTTGCATAAAATGCGATCACAACGCCACCTATTGAGCGAGTGATCCCAAAATCTAATCAGCACCAGTTTATGTCAGGGTGCAACTAAATACCAAGTTTGGTTAAATTTCATTCATTGGTTCGTGAGATGCAGCGTCCACAAAAAAATGATACAGACAGACAGACAGACAGACAGACAGACAGACAGACATTTTCTAAAAACTATTAATTCGTGTTCTCCATATCCCAAAACATGTAAATCCATCAAAAAGTGGACTTCGAAAATTTTCGCCAAACATAATCAGCACCAGTTTATGTCGGGGACCAACTAAATACCAAGTTTGGTTAAATTTCGTTAAAAAAAAAAAAAAAAAAAAAAAAATTGCGATATTTTTCTAAGTTTTTTTTTGTTAAAAGTTAAAAAAATCGATAACTTTGGTTTAAATTATCACAGATTTATCGTTCAACCATTCGTTTTAAAGGTATTAACGAGATCTTTCGAAAGATACCCATCTTGAAATTTTGCCCCCCCGGGTGGGAACTTCCCCCCCCGGTGGGGGGGCAACCGATGCCCCCACATGCACAAAAATTTTTTCCAAGTTAACTATTACTATTATCAACGAGACCTTTCGAAAGATACCCATCTTGAAAATTTACTTCCCCGGGGGGGGATTTTCCCCCCCAGGGGGGGAACCGATGCCCCCCCATGCACAAAATTTTTTTCCTAGCTAACTACTACTATTATCAATAATTCCTATTAATTTTACAATCACACGTGTAAAATAACTCTCTTTATGCCCATTTATACGGAATTTTGTCCTATGCTGCCATGTTAAAAATTTGCATAAAATGCGATCACAACGCCACCTATTGAGCGAGTGATCCCAAAATCTAATCAGCACCAGTTTATGTCAGGGTGCAACTAAATACCAAGTTTGGTTAAATTTCATTCATTGGTTCGTGAGATACAGCGTCCACAAAAAAATGATACAGACAGACAGACAGACAGACAGACATTTTCTAAAAACTATTAATTCGTGTTCTCCATATCCCAAAACATGTAAATCCATCAAAAAGTGGACTTCGAAAATTTTCGCCAAACATAATCAGCACCAGTTTATGTCGGGGACCAACTAAATACCAAGTTTGGTTAAATTTCGTTAAAAAAAAAAAAAAAAAAAAAAAAAAAAATTGCGATATTTTTCTAAGTTTTTTTTTGTTAAAAGTTAAAAAAATCGATAACTTTGGTTTAAATTATCACAGATTTATCGTTCAACCATTCGTTTTAAAGGTATTAACGAGATCTTTCGAAAGATACCCATCTTGAAATTTTGCCCCCCCGGGTGGGAACTTCCCCCCCCGGTGGGGGGGCAACCGATGCCCCCACATGCACAAAAATTTTTTCCAAGTTAAATATTACTATTATCAACGAGACCTTTCGAAAGATACCCATCTTGAAAATTTACTTCCCCGGGGGGGGATTTTCCCCCCCCAGGGGGGGAACCGATGCCCCCCATGCACAAAATTTTTTTCCTAGCTAACTACTACTATTATCAATAATTCCTATTAATTTTACAATCACACGTGTAAAATAACTCTCTTTATGCCCATTTATACGGAATTTTGTCCTATGCTGCCATGTTAAAAATTTGCATAAAATGCGATCACAACGCCACCTATTGAGCGAGTGATCCCAAAATCTAATCAGCACCAGTTTATGTCAGGGTGCAACTAAATACCAAGTTTGGTTAAATTTCATTCATTGGTTCGTGAGATGCAGCGTCCACAAAAAAATGATACAGACAGACAGACAGACAGACAGACAGACAGACAGACATTTTCTAAAAACTATTAATTCGTGTTCTCCATATCCCAAAACATGTAAATCCATCAAAAAGTGGACTTCGAAAATTTTCGCCAAACATAATCAGCACCAGTTTATGTCGGGGACCAACTAAATACCAAGTTTGGTTAAATTTCGTTAAAAAAAAAAAAAAAAAAAAAAAAAATTGCGATATTTTTCTAAGTTTTTTTTTGTTAAAAGTTAAAAAAATCGATAACTTTGGTTTAAATTATCACAGATTTATCGTTCAACCATTCGTTTTAAAGGTATTAACGAGATCTTTCGAAAGATACCCATCTTGAAATTTTGCCCCCCCGGGTGGGAACTTCCCCCCCCGGTGGGGGGGCAACCGATGCCCCCACATGCACAAAAATTTTTTCCAAGTTAACTATTACTATTATCAACGAGACCTTTCGAAAGATACCCATCTTGAAAATTTACTTCCCCGGGGGGGGATTTTCCCCCCCAGGGGGGGAACCGATGCCCCCCCATGCACAAAATTTTTTTCCTAGCTAACTACTACTATTATCAATAATTCCTATTAATTTTACAATCACACGTGTAAAATAACTCTCTTTATGCCCATTTATACGGAATTTTGTCCTATGCTGCCATGTTAAAAATTTGCATAAAATGCGATCACAACGCCACCTATTGAGCGAGTGATCCCAAAATCTAATCAGCACCAGTTTATGTCAGGGTGCAACTAAATACCAAGTTTGGTTAAATTTCATTCATTGGTTCGTGAGATACAGCGTCCACAAAAAAATGATACAGACAGACAGACAGACAGACAGACATTTTCTAAAAACTATTAATTCGTGTTCTCCATATCCCAAAACATGTAAATCCATCAAAAAGTGGACTTCGAAAATTTTCGCCAAACATAATCAGCACCAGTTTATGTCGGGGACCAACTAAATACCAAGTTTGGTTAAATTTCGTTAAAAAAAAAAAAAAAAAAAAAAAAAAAAAAATTGCGATATTTTTCTAAGTTTTTTTTTGTTAAAAGTTAAAAAAATCGATAACTTTGGTTTAAATTATCACAGATTTATCGTTCAACCATTCGTTTTAAAGGTATTAACGAGATCTTTCGAAAGATACCCATCTTGAAATTTTGCCCCCCCGGGTGGGAACTTCCCCCCCCGGTGGGGGGGCAACCGATGCCCCCACATGCACAAAAATTTTTTCCAAGTTAAATATTACTATTATCAACGAGACCTTTCGAAAGATACCCATCTTGAAAATTTACTTCCCCGGGGGGGGATTTTCCCCCCCCAGGGGGGGAACCGATGCCCCCCATGCACAAAATTTTTTTCCTAGCTAACTACTACTATTATCAATAATTCCTATTAATTTTACAATCACACGTGTAAAATAACTCTCTTTATGCCCATTTATACGGAATTTTGTCCTATGCTGCCATGTTAAAAATTTGCATAAAATGCGATCACAACGCCACCTATTGAGCGAGTGATCCCAAAATCTAATCAGCACCAGTTTATGTCAGGGTGCAACTAAATACCAAGTTTGGTTAAATTTCATTCATTGGTTCGTGAGATGCAGCGTCCACAAAAAAATGATACAGACAGACAGACAGACAGACAGACAGACATTTTCTAAAAACTATTAATTCGTGTTCTCCATATCCCAAAACATGTAAATCCATCAAAAAGTGGACTTCGAAAATTTTCGCCAAACATAATCAGCACCAGTTTATGTCGGGGACCAACTAAATACCAAGTTTGGTTAAATTTCGTTAAAAAAAAAAAAAAAAAAAAAAAAATTGCGATATTTTTCTAAGTTTTTTTTTGTTAAAAGTTAAAAAAATCGATAACTTTGGTTTAAATTATCACAGATTTATCGTTCAACCATTCGTTTTAAAGGTATTAACGAGATCTTTCGAAAGATACCCATCTTGAAATTTTGCCCCCCCGGGTGGGAACTTCCCCCCCCGGTGGGGGGGCAACCGATGCCCCCACATGCACAAAAATTTTTTCCAAGTTAACTATTACTATTATCAACGAGACCTTTCGAAAGATACCCATCTTGAAAATTTACTTCCCCGGGGGGGGATTTTCCCCCCCAGGGGGGGAACCGATGCCCCCCCATGCACAAAATTTTTTTCCTAGCTAACTACTACTATTATCAATAATTCCTATTAATTTTACAATCACACGTGTAAAATAACTCTCTTTATGCCCATTTATACGGAATTTTGTCCTATGCTGCCATGTTAAAAATTTGCATAAAATGCGATCACAACGCCACCTATTGAGCGAGTGATCCCAAAATCTAATCAGCACCAGTTTATGTCAGGGTGCAACTAAATACCAAGTTTGGTTAAATTTCATTCATTGGTTCGTGAGATACAGCGTCCACAAAAAAATGATACAGACAGACAGACAGACAGACAGACATTTTCTAAAAACTATTAATTCGTGTTCTCCATATCCCAAAACATGTAAATCCATCAAAAAGTGGACTTCGAAAATTTTCGCCAAACATAATCAGCACCAGTTTATGTCGGGGACCAACTAAATACCAAGTTTGGTTAAATTTCGTTAAAAAAAAAAAAAAAAAAAAAAAAAAAAAATTGCGATATTTTTCTAAGTTTTTTTTTGTTAAAAGTTAAAAAAATCGATAACTTTGGTTTAAATTATCACAGATTTATCGTTCAACCATTCGTTTTAAAGGTATTAACGAGATCTTTCGAAAGATACCCATCTTGAAATTTTGCCCCCCCGGGTGGGAACTTCCCCCCCCGGTGGGGGGGCAACCGATGCCCCCACATGCACAAAAATTTTTTCCAAGTTAAATATTACTATTATCAACGAGACCTTTCGAAAGATACCCATCTTGAAAATTTACTTCCCCGGGGGGGGATTTTCCCCCCCAGGGGGGGAACCGATGCCCCCCCATGCACAAAATTTTTTTCCTAGCTAACTACTACTATTATCAATAATTCCTATTAATTTTACAATCACACGTGTAAAATAACTCTCTTTATGCCCATTTATACGGAATTTTGTCCTATGCTGCCATGTTAAAAATTTGCATAAAATGCGATCACAACGCCACCTATTGAGCGAGTGATCCCAAAATCTAATCAGCACCAGTTTATGTCAGGGTGCAACTAAATACCAAGTTTGGTTAAATTTCATTCATTGGTTCGTGAGATACAGCGTCCACAAAAAAATGATACAGACAGACAGACAGACAGACAGACATTTTCTAAAAACTATTAATTCGTGTTCTCCATATCCCAAAACATGTAAATCCATCAAAAAGTGGACTTCGAAAATTTTCGCCAAACATAATCAGCACCAGTTTATGTCGGGGACCAACTAAATACCAAGTTTGGTTAAATTTCGTTAAAAAAAAAAAAAAAAAAAAAAAAAAAAATTGCGATATTTTTCTAAGTTTTTTTTTGTTAAAAGTTAAAAAAATCGATAACTTTGGTTTAAATTATCACAGATTTATCGTTCAACCATTCGTTTTAAAGGTATTAACGAGATCTTTCGAAAGATACCCATCTTGAAATTTTGCCCCCCCGGGTGGGAACTTCCCCCCCCGGTGGGGGGGCAACCGATGCCCCCACATGCACAAAAATTTTTTCCAAGTTAAATATTACTATTATCAACGAGACCTTTCGAAAGATACCCATCTTGAAAATTTACTTCCCCGGGGGGGGATTTTCCCCCCCCAGGGGGGGAACCGATGCCCCCCATGCACAAAATTTTTTTCCTAGCTAACTACTACTATTATCAATAATTCCTATTAATTTTACAATCACACGTGTAAAATAACTCTCTTTATGCCCATTTATACGGAATTTTGTCCTATGCTGCCATGTTAAAAATTTGCATAAAATGCGATCACAACGCCACCTATTGAGCGAGTGATCCCAAAATCTAATCAGCACCAGTTTATGTCAGGGTGCAACTAAATACCAAGTTTGGTTAAATTTCATTCATTGGTTCGTGAGATGCAGCGTCCACAAAAAAATGATACAGACAGACAGACAGACAGACAGACAGACAGACAGACATTTTCTAAAAACTATTAATTCGTGTTCTCCATATCCCAAAACATGTAAATCCATCAAAAAGTGGACTTCGAAAATTTTCGCCAAACATAATCAGCACCAGTTTATGTCGGGGACCAACTAAATACCAAGTTTGGTTAAATTTCGTTAAAAAAAAAAAAAAAAAAAAAAAAAATTGCGATATTTTTCTAAGTTTTTTTTTGTTAAAAGTTAAAAAAATCGATAACTTTGGTTTAAATTATCACAGATTTATCGTTCAACCATTCGTTTTAAAGGTATTAACGAGATCTTTCGAAAGATACCCATCTTGAAATTTTGCCCCCCCGGGTGGGAACTTCCCCCCCCGGTGGGGGGGCAACCGATGCCCCCACATGCACAAAAATTTTTTCCAAGTTAACTATTACTATTATCAACGAGACCTTTCGAAAGATACCCATCTTGAAAATTTACTTCCCCGGGGGGGGATTTTCCCCCCCAGGGGGGGAACCGATGCCCCCCCATGCACAAAATTTTTTTCCTAGCTAACTACTACTATTATCAATAATTCCTATTAATTTTACAATCACACGTGTAAAATAACTCTCTTTATGCCCATTTATACGGAATTTTGTCCTATGCTGCCATGTTAAAAATTTGCATAAAATGCGATCACAACGCCACCTATTGAGCGAGTGATCCCAAAATCTAATCAGCACCAGTTTATGTCAGGGTGCAACTAAATACCAAGTTTGGTTAAATTTCATTCATTGGTTCGTGAGATACAGCGTCCACAAAAAAATGATACAGACAGACAGACAGACAGACAGACATTTTCTAAAAACTATTAATTCGTGTTCTCCATATCCCAAAACATGTAAATCCATCAAAAAGTGGACTTCGAAAATTTTCGCCAAACATAATCAGCACCAGTTTATGTCGGGGACCAACTAAATACCAAGTTTGGTTAAATTTCGTTAAAAAAAAAAAAAAAAAAAAAAAAAAAAAAATTGCGATATTTTTCTAAGTTTTTTTTTGTTAAAAGTTAAAAAAATCGATAACTTTGGTTTAAATTATCACAGATTTATCGTTCAACCATTCGTTTTAAAGGTATTAACGAGATCTTTCGAAAGATACCCATCTTGAAATTTTGCCCCCCCGGGTGGGAACTTCCCCCCCCGGTGGGGGGGCAACCGATGCCCCCACATGCACAAAAATTTTTTCCAAGTTAAATATTACTATTATCAACGAGACCTTTCGAAAGATACCCATCTTGAAAATTTACTTCCCCGGGGGGGGATTTTCCCCCCCCAGGGGGGGAACCGATGCCCCCCATGCACAAAATTTTTTTCCTAGCTAACTACTACTATTATCAATAATTCCTATTAATTTTACAATCACACGTGTAAAATAACTCTCTTTATGCCCATTTATACGGAATTTTGTCCTATGCTGCCATGTTAAAAATTTGCATAAAATGCGATCACAACGCCACCTATTGAGCGAGTGATCCCAAAATCTAATCAGCACCAGTTTATGTCAGGGTGCAACTAAATACCAAGTTTGGTTAAATTTCATTCATTGGTTCGTGAGATGCAGCGTCCACAAAAAAATGATACAGACAGACAGACAGACAGACAGACAGACATTTTCTAAAAACTATTAATTCGTGTTCTCCATATCCCAAAACATGTAAATCCATCAAAAAGTGGACTTCGAAAATTTTCGCCAAACATAATCAGCACCAGTTTATGTCGGGGACCAACTAAATACCAAGTTTGGTTAAATTTCGTTAAAAAAAAAAAAAAAAAAAAAAAAATTGCGATATTTTTCTAAGTTTTTTTTTGTTAAAAGTTAAAAAAATCGATAACTTTGGTTTAAATTATCACAGATTTATCGTTCAACCATTCGTTTTAAAGGTATTAACGAGATCTTTCGAAAGATACCCATCTTGAAATTTTGCCCCCCCGGGTGGGAACTTCCCCCCCCGGTGGGGGGGCAACCGATGCCCCCACATGCACAAAAATTTTTTCCAAGTTAACTATTACTATTATCAACGAGACCTTTCGAAAGATACCCATCTTGAAAATTTACTTCCCCGGGGGGGGATTTTCCCCCCCAGGGGGGGAACCGATGCCCCCCCATGCACAAAATTTTTTTCCTAGCTAACTACTACTATTATCAATAATTCCTATTAATTTTACAATCACACGTGTAAAATAACTCTCTTTATGCCCATTTATACGGAATTTTGTCCTATGCTGCCATGTTAAAAATTTGCATAAAATGCGATCACAACGCCACCTATTGAGCGAGTGATCCCAAAATCTAATCAGCACCAGTTTATGTCAGGGTGCAACTAAATACCAAGTTTGGTTAAATTTCATTCATTGGTTCGTGAGATACAGCGTCCACAAAAAAATGATACAGACAGACAGACAGACAGACAGACATTTTCTAAAAACTATTAATTCGTGTTCTCCATATCCCAAAACATGTAAATCCATCAAAAAGTGGACTTCGAAAATTTTCGCCAAACATAATCAGCACCAGTTTATGTCGGGGACCAACTAAATACCAAGTTTGGTTAAATTTCGTTAAAAAAAAAAAAAAAAAAAAAAAAAAAAATTGCGATATTTTTCTAAGTTTTTTTTTGTTAAAAGTTAAAAAAATCGATAACTTTGGTTTAAATTATCACAGATTTATCGTTCAACCATTCGTTTTAAAGGTATTAACGAGATCTTTCGAAAGATACCCATCTTGAAATTTTGCCCCCCCGGGTGGGAACTTCCCCCCCCGGTGGGGGGGCAACCGATGCCCCCACATGCACAAAAATTTTTTCCAAGTTAAATATTACTATTATCAACGAGACCTTTCGAAAGATACCCATCTTGAAAATTTACTTCCCCGGGGGGGGATTTTCCCCCCCAGGGGGGGAACCGATGCCCCCCATGCACAAAATTTTTTTCCTAGCTAACTACTACTATTATCAATAATTCCTATTAATTTTACAATCACACGTGTAAAATAACTCTCTTTATGCCCATTTATACGGAATTTTGTCCTATGCTGCCATGTTAAAAATTTGCATAAAATGCGATCACAACGCCACCTATTGAGCGAGTGATCCCAAAATCTAATCAGCACCAGTTTATGTCAGGGTGCAACTAAATACCAAGTTTGGTTAAATTTCATTCATTGGTTCGTGAGATGCAGCGTCCACAAAAAAATGATACAGACAGACAGACAGACAGACAGACAGACAGACAGACATTTTCTAAAAACTATTAATTCGTGTTCTCCATATCCCAAAACATGTAAATCCATCAAAAAGTGGACTTCGAAAATTTTCGCCAAACATAATCAGCACCAGTTTATGTCGGGGACCAACTAAATACCAAGTTTGGTTAAATTTCGTTAAAAAAAAAAAAAAAAAAAAAAAAAATTGCGATATTTTTCTAAGTTTTTTTTTGTTAAAAGTTAAAAAAATCGATAACTTTGGTTTAAATTATCACAGATTTATCGTTCAACCATTCGTTTTAAAGGTATTAACGAGATCTTTCGAAAGATACCCATCTTGAAATTTTGCCCCCCCGGGTGGGAACTTCCCCCCCCGGTGGGGGGGCAACCGATGCCCCCACATGCACAAAAATTTTTTCCAAGTTAAATATTACTATTATCAACGAGACCTTTCGAAAGATACCCATCTTGAAAATTTACTTCCCCGGGGGGGGATTTTCCCCCCCAGGGGGGGAACCGATACCCCCCCATGCACAAAATTTTTTTCCTAGCTAACTACTACTATTATCAATAATTCCTATTAATTTTACAATCACACGTGTAAAATAACTCTCTTTATGCCCATTTATACGGAATTTTGTCCTATGCTGCCATGTTAAAAATTTGCATAAAATGCGATCACAACGCCACCTATTGAGCGAGTGATCCCAAAATCTAATCAGCACCAGTTTATGTCAGGGTGCAACTAAATACCAAGTTTGGTTAAATTTCATTCATTGGTTCGTGAGATACAGCGTCCACAAAAAAATGATACAGACAGACAGACAGACAGACAGACAGACAGACAGACATTTTCCAAAAACTATTAATTCGTGTTCTCCATATCCCAAAACATGTAAATCCATCAAAAAGTGGACTTCGAAAATTTTCGCCAAACATAATCAGCACCAGTTTATGTCGGGGACCAACTAAATACCAAGTTTGGTTAAATTTCGTTAAAAAAAAAAAAAAAAAAAAAAAAAAATTGCGATATTTTTCTAAGTTTTTTTTTGTTAAAAGTTAAAAAAATCGATAACTTTGGTTTAAATTATCACAGATTTATCGTTCAACCATTCGTTTTAAAGGTATTAACGAGATCTTTCGAAAGATACCCATCTTGAAATTTTGCCCCCCCGGGTGGGAACTTCCCCCCCCGGTGGGGGGGCAACCGATGCCCCCACATGCACAAAAATTTTTTCCAAGTTAAATATTACTATTATCAACGAGACCTTTCGAAAGATACCCATCTTGAAAATTTACTTCCCCGGGGGGGGATTTTCCCCCCCAGGGGGGGAACCGATACCCCCCCATGCACAAAATTTTTTTCCTAGCTAACTACTACTATTATCAATAATTCCTATTAATTTTACAATCACACGTGTAAAATAACTCTCTTTATGCCCATTTATACGGAATTTTGTCCTATGCTGCCATGTTAAAAATTTGCATAAAATGCGATCACAACGCCACCTATTGAGCGAGTGATCCCAAAATCTAATCAGCACCAGTTTATGTCAGGGTGCAACTAAATACCAAGTTTGGTTAAATTTCATTCATTGGTTCGTGAGATACAGCGTCCACAAAAAAATGATACAGACAGACAGACAGACAGACAGACAGACAGACAGACATTTTCTAAAAACTATTAATTCGTGTTCTCCATATCCCAAAACATGTAAATCCATCAAAAAGTGGACTTCGAAAATTTTCGCGAATCCAATACTTTCTCTATATTACATATAGAAGAAAGTAAAAAACCTTGTCCCACATGCACAAAACTTTTTTCCTAGTTAACTACTACTATTATTAATAATTCATATTAATTTTACAATCACAAGTTTAAAATAACTCCCATTATGTACATTTATAGGAAATTTTGTCCTATACTGCCATGTTAAAAATTTAGAAAAAATGCATTCGCAGCGCCACCTGTTGAGCGATTGATCCCCAAATCTAATCAGCACCAGTTTATGTCAGGGTCCAACTACATACCAAATTTGGTTAAATTTCGCTCATTGGTTCGTGAGATAGAGTGTCCACAAAAATCGTGATACACACACACAGACAGACATTTTATAAAAACTATCAATTCGTGTTCAGGAGGACATCCCAAAACGTATAAATCCATCAAAAAACGGAGGTCGAAAAATTTGACAAATCCAATACTTTCTCTATATTACATATAGAAGAAAGTAAAAACAGTTGCTTTTTTTTTGGACGGTTCATTATAAAAATGGTGTAACTCTATATTTTTACTTTCTTCTATATGTAATATAGAGAAAGTATTGGATTCGCGAAAATTTTCGACCTCCGTTTTTTGACGGATCTACACGTTTTGGGATGTCCTGAACACGAATTGATAGTTTTTAAAAAATGTCTGTCTGTGTGTCTGTCTGTCTGTGTGTCTGTCTGTCTGTCTGTCTGTCTGTCTGTATCATTTTTTTGTGGACGCTGTATCTCACGAACCAATGAATGAAATTTAACCAAACTTGGTATTTAGTTGCACCCTGACATGAACTGGTGCCCATTAGATTTGGGGATCAATAGCTCAACAGGTGGCGTTGTGATCGCATTTTATGCAAATTTTTAACATGGCAGCATAGGACAAAATTCCGTATAAATGAGCATAAAGAGAGTTAATTTAAACTTGTGATTGTAAAATTAATATGAATTATTGATAATAGTAGTAGTTAACTAGGAAAAAAAATTTGTGCATGGGGGGGCATCGGTTCCCCCCCTGGGGGGTAAGTACCCCCCCGGGAGGGTTAAATTTTGAAGATGGGTATCATTCGAAAGATCTCGTCAATACCTTTAAAACGAATGGTTGAACCATAAATCTGTGATAATTTAAAACAAAGTTATCGAATTTTTTTACTTTTAACAAAAAAAAAACTTAGAAAAAAATCATATTTTTTTTTTTTTTTTTTTTTTTTTTTTTTAACGAAATTTTACCAAACTTGGTATTTAGTTGGTCCCCGACATAAACTGGTGCTGATTATATTTGGGGATGAATAGCTCAACAGGAGGCGCTGTGATAGCATTTTATCTAAATTTTTAACATGGCAGAATAGGACAAAAATTCGTATAAATGTGCATAATAAGAGTTATTTTACACTTGTGATTGTAAAATTAATATGAATTATTGATAATAGTAGTACGTAACTAGGAAAACAATTTTGTGCATGGGGGGGCATCGCTTCCCCCCCTGGGGGGTAAATTTTGAAGATGGATATCATTCGAAAGATCTCGTCAATACCTTTAAAACGAATTGTTGAACTATAAATCTGTGATAATTTAAAACAAAGTTATCGATTTTTTTTACTTTTAACCAAAAAAAAAAAAAAAAAAACAGAAAAAAATTCGCATTTTTTTTTTTTTTTTTTTTTTTTTTATATTGTTACTGATTGAATATGTATAGGAAAATATAGAAGAAAGTCTTGTGGTGGCCACAACATACTAGTTTAAATATGTATATTTTTGCTGAATTGTATCCCATTTAGTCACATCTTTCATTATAAAAGTGAAGAAACTCCAATAATTGCAGTAAAATCCCATAAATGGCATTACTTGTTATTTTCAGAAAACTATAACCTCTATATATTCATTATAAAACATTAAGTTTCTAATTTACTTTAAATTAGTATATTTAATATAATTTAAAAATTCTTGTAATTCTGAGTTGCATTAAAAACAAAAAATCGATAGCATTTACTGAAACTTGCCTTTTTTACTTTCTTCTATATGTAATATAGAGAAAGTATTGGATTCGCGAAAATTTTCGAAGTCCACTTTTTGATGGATTTACATGTTTTGGGATATGGAGAACACGAATTAATAGTTTTTAAAAAATGTCTGTCTGTCTGCCTGTCTGTCTGTCTGTATCATTTTTTTGTGGACGCTGTATCTCACGAACCAATGAATGAAACTTAACCAAACTTGGTATTTAGTTGCACCCTGACATAAACTGGTGCTGATTAGATTTTGGGATCACTCGCTCAATAGGTGGCGTTGTAATCGCATTTTATGCAAATTTTTAACATGGCAGCATAGGACAAAATTCCGTATAAATGGGCATAAAGAGAGTTATTTTACACTTGTGATTGTAAAATTAATAGGAATTATTGATAATAGTAGTAGTTAGCTAGGAAAAAAATTTTGTGCATGGGGGGGCATCGGTTCCCCCCCTGGGGGGGAAAATCCCCCCCCGGGGAAGTAAATTTTCAAGATGGGTATCTTTCGAAAGGTCTCGTTGATAATAGTAATAGTTAACTTGGAAAAAATTTTTGTGCATGTGGGGGCATCGGTTGCCACCCCACCTGGGGGGGAAGTTCCCACCCGGGGGGGCAAAATTTCAAGATGGGTATCTTTCGAAAGATCTCGTCAATACCTTTAAAACGAATGGTTGAACGATAAATCTGTGATAATTTAAACCAAAGTTATCGATTTTTTTAACTTTTAACAAAAAAAAACTTAGAAAAATATCGCAATTTTTTTTTTTTTTTTTTTTTTTTTTAACGAAATTTAATCAAACTTGGTATTTAGTTGGTCCCCGACATAAACTGGTGCTGATTATGTTTGGGGATCAATAGCTCAACAGGTGGCGCTGTGATAGCATTTTATCTAAATTTTTAACATGGCAGCATAGGACAAAAATTCGTATAAATGTGCATAATTAGAGTTGTTTTAAACTTGTGATTGTAAAATTAATATGAATTATTGATAATAGTAGTATGTAACTAGGAAAAAAAATTTCTGCATGGGGGGGCATCGCTTCCCCCCCCCTAGGGGAAAAATACCCCCCCAGGGGGGGTAAATTTTCACATTGGGTATCTTTCGAAAGATCAGGTTGATAATAGTAGTAGTTAACTAGGAAAAAAATTTTGTGCATGTGGGGGCATCGGTTGCCCCCCCACCGGGGGGGGAAGTTCCCACCCGGGGGGGCAAAATTTCAAGATGGGTATCTTTCGAAAGATCTCGTCAATACCTTTAAAACGAATGGTTGAACGATAAATCTGTGATAATTTAAACCAAAGTTATCGATTTTTTTTACTTTTAACAAAAAAAAACAGAAAAATATCGCAATTTTTTTTTTTTTTTTTTTTTTTAACGAAATTTAACCAAACTTGGTATTTAGTTGGTCCCCGACATAAACTGGTGCTGATTATGTTTGGGGATCAATAGCTCAACAGGTGGCGCTGTGATAGCATTTTATCTAAATTTTTAACATGGCAGCATAGGACAAAAATTCGTATAAATGTGCATAATTAGAGTTGTTTTAAACTTGTGATTGTAAAATTAATATGAATTATTGATAATAGTAGTATGTAACTAGGAAAAAAAATTTTTGCATGGGGGGGCATCGCTTCCCCCCCTGGGGGGGAAGTACCCCCCCGGGGGGGATAAATTTTCAAGATGGGTATCTTTCGAAAGGTCTCGTCAATACCTTTAAAACGAATGGTTGAACTATAAATCTGTGATAATTTAAAACAAAGTTATCGATTTTTTTCACTTTTAACAAAAAAAAAAAAAAACTTAGAAAAAAAAAATCGTACTTTTTTTTTTTTTTTAATATTGTTACTGATTGAATATGTATAGGTAAATATAGAAGAAAGTCTTGTGGTGGCCACAACATACTAGTTTCTATACGCATAAATTTACAAAAAGCTCATTATTTCAAAATTAATTTACAAGGAGATAATTCACTTTTACAATGAACGACACATCTATCACCAGTGTTGCCAGATCTGGCGGATATTTTATTCAATAATTACCAATAATTTTTAAAAGTGATATTTGATATATATAATAGACGATTAATCTTCGAAGTGATAAGGTAAATGTTACAATTTAAAATTATTGGTGATTATTGAATAAAATATCCGCAGATCTGGCAACACTGTCTATCACATTATGAAGCAGACAACAGACAAAAATGTATTTAAAACATATTTCTTTAGTTAGATTAGTTAGGAGTGCTCTTTAAAGACATATGCAATGAATAACTAGTATGTTGTGGCCACCACAAGACTTTCTTCTATATTTTCTTATACAAATTCACTCAATAACAATATTTAAAAAAAAAAAAAAAAAAAAAAAAACGATATTTTTCAGTTTTATTTCGGTAAAAGTAAAAAAAATCGATAACTTTGTTTTAAATTATCACATATTTATAGTTAAACCATTCGTTTTAAAGGTATTGACGAGACCTTTCGAAAGATATCCATCTTGAAAATTTACCCCCTCGGGGGTACTTCCCCCCCAGGGGGGGGGGGAAGCGATGCCCCCACATGCAAATTTTTTTTTCCTAATTAACTACTATTATTATCAATAATTCATTAATTTTACAATCACAGGTTAAGAATAACTCATTATGTACATTTATACGAAATTTTGTCCGATACTGCCATGTTAAAAATTTACAAAAAATACGATCACAGCGCCCCCTCTTGAGCGATTGATCCCCAAATCTAATCAGCACCACTTTATGTCAGGGGAAAACTACATACCAAGTTAGGTTAAATTTCGTTAAAAAAAAAAAAAAAAAAAAAAAGATTTTTTTTTCTTTTCTTCTGTTTTTTTTTCCGTTAAAGTAAAAAAAAAAATCGATAACTTTGTTTTAAATTATCACAGATTTATAGTTCAACCATTCGTTTTTTAGGTATTGACGAGACCTTTCGAAAGATACCCATCTTGAAAATTTACTCCCCTCGAAGGGGAAGTTCACCCCCAGGGGGGGTGGCGAGGCTCCTACACATACAAAATTTTTTTCCCAGTTGACTATCTCTATTATAAATAATTCTTGTAAATTTCATAATGATTACTAAAAAATAATTCTCTTTATGCACATTTATACAAAATTTTGTCCTATATCACCATGTTAAAAATTTAGAAAAAGCGGGATGACAACGCAACCTGTAAAACAATTTTTACCAAAAGTTGATAGGCATTAATTTGTGTCAAGGTGCAATTACATACCAATTTATAGGAAATTCTGTGCAGTAGTTCCTGAGCTGCAGTTGCCACAAAATTTTGTCACACACACACACAGACAGGCATTTTCTAAAAATGGTCAAATCGTGTTCTACAGCTCTCAAAACGTGTAAATCCATCAAAAACCCGAGGTCGAAAATTTTTACGAATCCTATACTTTCTTCTATTGAATATAGAAGAAAGTAAAAATTATTCATATCACCTCGCCATAGTAATTAATGAAAATTTTGTGAGGTGGTATTTTAGGGTACCAATGGTGTGTAGAAGTCAAAAAAAAAATATTTGAACCTTGAAAAAATGTAAAAAAGTACTTACTTTTTATGTTCCTTATAATATATATATATATGTTTTTAGGTGATTGATGGAAGATATTTGATGTATGATAGGGATTAATTATAACACACGTGAAGATGGTGAAAAATCCAAAATAAAAAACAGCGAGACCACTCTAAAAAATTCTTTCTGAAACAGAAACGGTTACACGTAGCGTCTTCGTCTATCTCATGGGGCAAAGCTAACAAACAAACAAGCGGCTTGAGCCGTGAGCTTGAGAACACAGTCAAAGGCTAGGCTGTATAATTCCGCTATGGATATATAGTTCCTTTTATATACTTATTTGTAGTATTAAAAATAAATTGGATTTAAAAGAAAATATCCGCATTGTATTTGATAATATCTGTGAAATCTATCTATCTAACTTTAAGTGAAGGTTTTAATGATTTAAAAAATGTTTTTAGAAGTAATAAATGATACATCACGATCTGCTTCTCCAGTTACAAACTTCTTTTCTTTGGCGATTTACTGAAAAGTAAAAACTTCCAGCAACCCTCAACCCCTTAGGATCTTCTCGGTGGTCATTCATTCTCTGAAGAAACATTTGCTTTTCTTCCACCCCCTTTTTCAATTCACTGTAGCAATAAACCCTCTTTTCTTATCTGTCAATCAACGACGTAATTCCAAGAAATCTCATAAAGATGTATAGAAAGATGTACAGAAGCACAAATTTTATACAATGCATTCTCCTGTTCACAAAATCGATGCATCATTTACTAAATTTTATATCTTATGTAAATTTTAATATTCAGGTGTCGGAAGACTGGTTTAATAAATAAATAAAAAATAATTTTCTTAATTTCAAAAAACATAATTTATGATAATTGAAAGTAGTTCAAGATTTTTATAATTTTATCATTATTTAATTTTTTTAAATGTCCAATTAATTACATTTTTAAAATAAAGTTGAATATAAAATAAAAAAATAACATGTATATAAGTGATATTTATATTCTGATATATAATAAAAATATCATTAACCTGAGTTTTATCTTAGAGGAGGAGGAATTATTATAAACTGCACATTTTTCAACTTTATTTTCCTGTTAAATCATTTAATTTTTAAAATATTTAATCGAAGTACACTCCTGTTCAAAAGTTTAGCAAGATTTGCAAACGATCACTTTTTTTCAAATTAAAAACTTATCTGTCAATGAAATGTTTTCAAACATTGGGTATTTAAAGAACTGGGTCTTCCTCGTGTTTTTCAGTGAAGATTGGTTTAAGACAACAATTAGGGGGCCAGTAACAAATTGAGAAAAAATAATAATGTTTGTGATCACCCTGTATCGTTAAGTAAACGAAATGAGCTGTAACTTTGGGATATGTTAATATAGACCAAGTTCAATTTGTGCATGAATTTGTGTGATGATAGCATGTTAAATAAGGGAGATATACGCATTTATTTTAAAACAATAAAAAAAAAAATCAACATGTTTTTTATTTATAATATGCAGAGTTTTTAACGAAAATTATTCCCACTTTCAGATAAAGTGGAAAAACACTTTTAAAACAATATACTGCAACCGGAATACAAATATCTTAAATATCTCATGAAGTATGAACATTTTTATGAAAAATGTTTTTACTGCGTATGTGCGAAAGGTAAAACATTTTTTATTGCATTGGTTGAGAGCTGGCAACTTTTGTATTGGGCAACTTTTATCAAGAGTGCATTTGAATAGAATAAAAAATAAGTGAATTGTACGAAAAAGAACGAGCTAGATCTTAGAAATTTTCGTAAAGTTGAAATATCTTAACCCTTTGCGGCGCAAGACAATTCGGATCATTTAAATTATACTGCCACCGGAATTCATGAACTAAATTAAACTAAAAGAAATTTTAAATTTTAAGGTTAAAAAAACCGGCCTTTTCTGATATGTTATAAACGTAAATTTTTGCTAAAAAATTTCCGGGATGAATTTTTGCAGCTGGATCTTAAATTCACAAATCATAGTAAATAAACAAAAATATGTTAGAGTTACAAGCCTATAAGGAATTTTTCAGAAAAAAAGCACATTTGGAGTGTGGTTGAAATAATTGGATCTTAAAATTAATTACGCGGCATGTGAAAAACCCCTTCAGAAATTTCAACTTTTGGAAAATATCTAAAATCTAGCTCATTCTTTTCCGTATAATTCACTTAATTTTTATTCTATTCAAATGCACTTTTGATAAAAGTTGCCCATTACATCTAGCGTTCAACCTATGCAATAAAAAAGTTTTACCTTTCGCACATGCGCAGTAAAAAGTTTTTCATAAAAATGTTCATATTTCATGAGATATTTAAGATATTTGTATTCCGATTGCAGTATATTGTTTTAAAAATGTTTTTCCAACTTATCTGAAAGTGGGAAAATTTTTCGTTAAAAACTTTGTATATTATAAATAAAAAACATGTAGATTTTTTTTGGAGTTTTAAAATAAATGGTTATATCTCCCTCATTTAACATGCTATCATCACACAAATTCATCCCCAAATTGATTTGGGTGTATGTTAACATATCCTAAAGTTACAGCTCATTTAGTTTGCTTAACGATACAGGGTGATCACAAACATTATTAATTTTTCTCAATTTGTTAGCGGCCCCCTAATTGTTGTCTTAAACCAATCTTCACTGAAAAACACGAGGAAGACCCAGTTCTTTAAATACCCAATGTTTGAAAACATTTCATTGAGAGATAAGTTTATAATTTGAAAAAAAAAAAACTGATCGTTTGCAAATCTTACTAAACTTTTAAACAGGGGTGTAGTAGTACCTTAAAAAATATTTTATTTTCAACAATTTTCCAATGAAGTTGAAAACTGTTTAAGACTTCAATTTGTCTGTTTGTCCGCGCTCTGATTTCCTTAAACATTGCTAGAATACCTTGAAACTGATATATGTTATTCAAGTTCACTATACAAGAGGTTATCGAGAGAAAAATGGGGTCTTTTTGCAGCCTCTTCACAAAATTTAAATCTATAAAATGGGCTTCTTCATAAAATTCAAATCCATAAAATTGGTTCCAGCACAAAATTCAAATTCATAAAAATTGGTCCCTTCGCAAAATTCAAATTAAAAGACAAGCCCTTTCACAAAATTTTATTTTATAAAAAATAATCCCTTTATAAAATTTACTATCTTTTCAGTATCATTTCAAACGATTGCTTATAGTACTTGGTTTAATGAAACACTTTAATTCAATATTAGACATTATGTATGAATGACCGATAAGCGCTAAGGTAGGAAGTTTTATACAATAATATGTTTTTCACAAAGAATAAATAAAATTCATAAAAAGGCTTTTTTTTTTTTTTTTTTTTTTTTTCCAAAATGCTTATATTACAAAAATAAGCTCCAAGAATTAGAACCTGGATCAAACCGCAAATTATTGGAAATGCATTTTCAATCGTGTTGTATGTTGTTAACACAGTCCAACACAGTTTAAAAATGGTTATGGCTTTGATTTATCTATTTGTCTTTGTACGAGCTGTAATTTACGCAAATACTTTTAGAATGCCATGAAAGTGATATGCGTTATCAGTTTTCATTGCATAGTTTTTATTGAAAATGATATAAATAGTGCAGTTTGTATACAGGTATTCACAAAAAAATTCTGATGAATTACGGTTTATGAAAGATATATATTTAAAATATATTTTGATACCTTTAGATTGAAAATAACATAAAATTAATACACATAATTAAAATCTACATTTTTTTTTTTTTTTTTTTTTAAGAATTAATAAGATATGATTAGTAGCGTAATTAATTAATTTACAGGTTCAATGTTATATGTTCAGATGCATGAGATATAAAAGAAAATTGCTCAAGGAGAATTTTCAGTGTAATGATGATATTTTTCCCTTTTTTCTTCCTTTAATTTTCTTTTTTAGTATATTAAGCATTATTTATTAGTGTGTAATCAAAATTCAGATTCTTTAGATGGGGCACTAAAGCAATCTTTCAAAGATTTTTCTTTTAGAAATTATGTTATAAATATGATGCTTTTGTGAAATTCTTTTCTCAATAGTTGAAAACTAAATATATTTTGCAAGCTTTGTTGTTTATAAACATAAAATATGTAAATATTTCTTTTTTTTTTTTTTTTTTTTTTTTTTTAAACATAATTCTATTTATATCATTTTCAGAAGAATCATGCGAAAGTGGACCTAAATATGCTATACATTTCAAAGGCATTCTAAAAAAATGTATGAAATACAAAGCTTTTAGAGGTCTTAAATACCATTTTTTTTTTTTAATAGTACATTTCAGTAATCGTTATATTAATTTTTTATGCAGTATTTTTCTTTCGCTGAAATATACGAAGATTGCAATGAAAAAAGTGATATTTAATTGAAAGACAGCTAAAAGCCCTGGTAAATAAGATAGACTGAAAGATGAATTGGACCAGCCTTTTCAAGTATTAATGACTGTATCAGGGTTTTAAAAAACCCGTTTTTTTTTTTGTTTTTTTTTTTTTTTAAGCTCAACCCGAGTGAAGTTTTATTGGGTTTATTTATTTTTATTTATTTATTTATTTATTTTTATTTTATTTTATTTATTTATTTTTACTTTATTTTATTTTATTTTTTATTTTTATTTATTTATTTTATTTTTATTTTTTTTTTGGGGGGGGGGGTTAATTGGTTTTTTTTTATACTAAACGTAAAATAACACTATTAGGTTTTAATTTTAAGTTTATTTCAAAAGATAACAGTCTTAGACTAAAAGGAAACTTATTACAAAATAATAGTAATTAATCATAATTAATTAAAAATTAAATGACCTTCATATTCTTCATATTTGGTTTGGCCTAAACTGTAAAATGAATTCTTATTTCATTCTATTTAATGTTTTATCCCAATTTTGAATTTAATCATTTTTTTATTATTAAGTTATTTTGTGTAAAATTAAAACTAGTAACAAGAGAAAAATATTTTAACCCTTTCATGTGCAATTTTCCTATTACAAATAATTATGCATTTTTATATAGTGTTAAAGTAAAAAAAAAAAAAAAAATATGCAATTTTTTTTTTTTTTTTTTTTTTGTTAATATTGATACTGATATATTTTATTCATATTTGAAAACTTATTTAATAAAGTAATACAAAACAAAATTATCACTGCCTACTTTTATACTTACATACCCGGAGTTAATCCAGGTTTTAATTTTTAGGGCCCATTTTTGTGAAATTTTTATTACACCTTCCATTTTATCAGTTGTTCTATATAAATGTTTATTATCAAGTTAATAGCCTTTCATTGAACCAAGTTATAGGTAAAAATAAAAAAATAATTCAGGAAACATAGAAAATTTTATAAATTTATCGAACAATCTTTTAAAAAGGCTGTTTTAATGAATTTGAAGTTTTCGAGGGGCAACAAAAGAACCCCACTCTTTCCCTGTATCGTACCTTAAAGGGTCAATACATTATATTTTTTAGTTATGTTTAATATTTATTGTTAAATCCTCCAAATTTTAGGTAAAGTATTACTTTTTTTTCTTTTTATTATCATGACTTATAAATACAAAAATGTCTTGCAATTTTGTTCATTTTTTTCCCTCTTTTTTTTTTTTTTTTTTTTAAACTGTTCCGTTCAAAAGAGATATTGTAGATGTAGATAGGTGGTTCAAATGGAAGGAATTTTTCTAATATGAAAAATAACTACATAATTTGAAACCTGGTATATATATCATTAATATGATATACTACGTTATGTAGTTATATACATAATAATTATATATAATAAATAATATAATTATTATATTACATATATAATATATTTATTTTACATAATAAAAAAAATTTAAGTAAAAAAATAATAAATTATTTTTTAAAAACTGAAAAACTTTATTACATTTTAAAAAACCCAATAAAACCCACTCTAAATGGATACCCCCCCCCCCAAAAAAAAAAAAAAAAAAAAATAATAATAATAATAATAATAATAAATAAAATAAAATAAAGCCGTCCGGGTTAATAGAAAATAAGCAAATAGAATCGAAGAAACGTCGATTATATGTATGGCTTTTTTTATCAGAAATTAGAAGGTTATGATTTTCACATTTTAATTAATTAAGAAAAAACTAATCTATCACTTAACTATCACTTCAAACTAATCTATCACTAAAACTATCACTTCTTAAAATTATTGGTGACAGTTGAAAAAAAAAAAAGGGTGCGCAATCTCTATTAGGTGGCGCTGTCTACCGCTTAAACTGTTGCCAAATTTCCGAGCCACGCGACAGGCATCTAATTTAGGATGCTACGATTAAATTATAATTGTTGTTTTTGAAATTACATAATTATATTATTTTGAGCCTATTTAATTTCATAATATTTTATCAGCATAAACATAAACGCGCACATCCATTACTGGCCAAAATAATAACTTACTAGTGCATTTATCATGAAGCAAACTCTTTTAAAACCTATCAATTTATTTAATAACCACCAGGGGTGGCTCCAGCTAGGGGACCGGACTCCCCGACGGGGCATACTCCTAAAATCTCTCGGGGGAACAAATACAAAAAAATACAGTTTTTCTGCTTTTACCAGCATTTTTCTTTACTTTTACAAATTTGGAGCATTCCAGTTTTTCCCATTCTATATTCAGACATCCTATATCCAATTATACATCCCCCAATTATACATCCTATATCCATCCTATATCCTACATCCAATATTCCATTCTATATCCAATACATTCAATAGAAGAAAGTATTGGATTCGTAAAAATTTTCAGCTTCCAGTTTTCTTTGAATATACACGTTTTGAGAGGTCCAGAACACACGTTTTGACCACGATATTTTTAGAAAATGTTTGTCTGTGACACAATTATCTCCAAAACCCCGAGGAGTACTAACAAATGGAATCGTACAAATATTAACAGTAATATTATTAACAGTATTCCAGTTTTTGATAAACACTCATATAATAAACTCTCTTTATGTAGTGCCCCCTGTCGGGGAGGTGGTGTCTCCCCGTCGGGGAATTTCTAGTGCCACTACTGATAACCACTTTTGTTTAATATCGTTTTATATATATTGTACAAAATATTCTTCCAAATAAGGATAAACAGCCAAATCTAGTACTCTACTCCTAGTATCTCCTATCTGTATGAATACATGGAAAAAGGAGTAAAAAGTTTCTTGTACCTTCACTCTGTTTTGAAGTTAGCTTTGCCCCGAGTATAGTGCCTTGTAAAGTGAGGCATATACGTTCTATTCTTATAAATACCTTTGACATTTCTTCGACAAATTCGATTTTATACGATTTTTAAACTAGAGGTACTTTAAAGCAGGGGTGGCCAATCCACAGCCCCTGAAGAAACTAACGATATTTAAAATTTGACAACTTTGGTTAACAGATTAAAAATTAATAAATCCGTTCTGACTTTTCGAAGCGAAAATACCTTTCAACGATTTGGTAGCTAAAGAATCACAGTGTTCTAATGAAATGTTATTATTCATTCTTTTTATTGTAGTTATTAAAGTACAGTCATAAATTTTTCACGATTTTATTATTAATTTATGAATGAAAATAATTTAAATTAATGCATTTTGTTCCGAATCTTCACCCTGCCCTTCCCCAAGAAAAGTAGGGGAGCGTGGGGCAAGTTGTAACAGTTTTTAGAAAATTAAGTATATTTTGAAATGTATTTACGTTTTCCTGCTTATAATTGCTGTTTCCCATAGCATGCATATTCATCTATCATATTCATTAAAAAAACTTTCCTTAATTTTGCTAATTTTGGCACAAAAACTATTTTTTTTTTTTTTTTTTTCAAAATTATTTGCCTGTTACAATTTGCCCCGGATTTGGGGCAAACAGTAATACACGTGGGGCAAATTGTAACGGAGAAAGGGAACCCTAACAATAAAAAAGACAATATTTCAAAATGATGTTTGATATCAATCATTTATTAATTTAATAAAAAAAAAGCAATTAATAACTAATATTAAATTATAACCTTCTTGGTATAGTAACAATGAATTATATCAAAAGGATTATAATAAAATAAAGAGAAAACTAAAGATAAAATTAACATAGAAGTCAATCTTAGTCAAAGTTTAAATTAATTCAAGCAAATGATATTTTGTTCCCTCTCATGCATTTAGTGTGTGCACACATTTTGCAAATTAAGCATTACTAGCTGGAACCCGTCGACTTCGACGGTCACTTTATTGATCGTAATGTTTCAAAAATCGTCGTATCATTATTTAAATGTATTTCAAGTTAAAACATCTAATATAATTTACAACATTTCACTTAAAAAAAAAAAAAGAAATTCGGAAAAATGGTTATAAATTGACTATATATGACATCACTATCTACAAAGTACTGTCAATGTGACGTCAAACTGACTCCAAATAAAACAGTTGCTATCTTTTATTTTCTGTTTCTTTTAATACTAAGGCTACATGTTAGCTGACCCGCCCGGCGTTGCCCGGACCCATGATAATAACCTTAATTGAACCTTAAATTTGTATGATTTTATATCTTTAACTCGATTTTGTTTGAATTTCTATTTTTAAATAAAGGCATCGCGAAAAAAATAATCAGCTGTAACAAAAAAATTACCTCGAACCGAACGAAACTCAGTCTTGTGACACCGGTGTCTGCGGCAGCACATACGTGAGCCGCTAATAACATAAAAAAAAATTCCCAAAAATTAACCTGCAACCGAAAGAACCCGCCTGGTGTTGGCCGGCCCATGATAATAACCTTAAATGCACCTTAAATTTGTATGGATTTATATCTTTAACTCGATTTTGTTTGATTTTCTATTTTTAAATGAAAACATCACAAATAATAATAATAATAATAATCTGTAACAAAAAAAAATTACTTCAAACGGAACGGAACTCGGATTCGTATCCTAGTGCCTGTGGCACGTATATGCAGGCCGCTATTAACATGAAAAATTTTTCAAAAATTAACCTTGAACCGAACGAACCTCTGACTCGTGTTACCGCTGCCTGTGGCTGCGGCACCGTATAGCAGTCATGCTACGCAAGCACTGCAAAATCCACTTTCCTCCAACAGGGAACGCAGTATGTTCTATACGAACATCACCAATCACCTTGAATTTCCAAGACCTTTTCAAATAAGGTGTCACATGGTGGTGTCAACTGTAAAATCCTTTAGTTGCACTTTCCACCGCAAGGGGGCGCAGTTTGTTCTGTACGAACATCACCAACGGTGAGGAAATACCAAGACCATTAAAATAAGATATAACATGATAGGGTCTAGTACAGAATCACCTAGTTCCATTTTTCACCACCAGGGGGCGCACTATATTGTATACAAACATCCCCAATCACTTTGAATTTCCAAGACCTTTCAAATAAGGTGTTACATGGTGGTGTCAACTGCAAAATCTTTAGTTGTACTTTCCACCGCCAGGGGGCGCAGTTTGTTCTGTACGAACATCACCAACGGTCAGGAAATACCAAGACCTTTAAAATAAGATGTAACATGATAGGGTCTACAGCAAAATCACTTAGTTCCATTTTTCACCACCAGGGGTCGGACTATACTGTATACATCCCCAACCGACATGAAATTTCAAGACCTTTAAAATGAGGTGCTACATGTGTGGGTCTAGAACGGATTTCTCTCTCAAACTAATTTCCCCCTTTTTCCCCCTTTAAAATCGAAAATTCCAAATTCGCAGATATTGATTTTTTAGTATTCGACTCTAGTCCCCATATGTACAATTTTTTCCCCGTGAAGTAATTTGAAGCTTAGTTAAGCTCGTAAAAGTGTTTTTAACCCGAAACGGGTGGGAAACGGTTTCCCACCCGTTTCCCCCCCCTTCGACTTTTTTTAATTTTTCTCTTCTCATAGCACATCTACAGACCAAGACCTTTTTTTAGACACCTCAACCAAATTTTTACACCTAGCCGTTCTCTCAATATAGTGGAGACAGACAAAAACATGTGTGATGTTGAAAAACATCACATATCCCTTTTTAAAATAAAATAATAATAATAATATAAATTACATTTTATTTATTTATTTATAATACAAGCAAACATTATATTTCTTATTCTAAAAGAATTTAATACAATTTTGTTTATTTCGCCTATGCTATTTTATTTTTATTTCTATTTCATTAATCTGTAATTTCATATAATTTATTGTTCTTTTTCCTGCTCTAAATCTCATCAAGTAATAATTAAATAAAATATCAAAGAAAGAGAAACCCATTCATTTTATGCTTTAAAACCGCAGACGATTTTTTTTTATTGTAGTTTCCTGTCTCCAATCAAACGTTTAAAGATTCCGTTGAATCATTATAGCTGAAAATAATTTCTAATATTTTTTATCAATTGATTTCGCACTTTTAGCCAAATTCTGGATGCCTGACAAAATTTAATCACATCCTATGACGTAATTTAATTTGTAGCCAATCTTTTATCTCTTCTGTAGGTTTACCATATATAAAATTTAAAATGTGTTCAGCCAACTTGATTTTTGATGCCAAGGAGATTTGGCGAAATAAATTAATTAGCACTGGTTCTTCATGCTGTCAACAACATGTGGTTTTAAGAAAGATTCAAAAAGTTACTAATAAATCGAAATGGCTTCCTTCAGATTTGATATCCTCAAGTCATTTAATAAAATAAACTTTGCCAAAAGATGTTTATTCTTTGTTGCCTTCGTAATAAGTATTTATGAGACAATGAACTATGCATATCTTAATGCGGTTGCTTGAAATAACAAATAATGGATTTTCTTAAGAAAAGAGATCTTTTCCTATTCTTCATAGAGCTTATTGAACCTGGACTACTATACGTATATGGCCGCTTCTTATTTTATATATCTCCATCCCAGCTTCTTCATTAAATATATGTGGTGCCAGACTCAGGCCGGATAATATATCCGGATATCCAAAATTTTTTTTCGTCTTGAAAAATTATTCATTACTATTATTAACGAATATAAGCTCGAATTTCTGTTTAACGGATCTCTGCTTAGTCACCTAATATCGACGTGATATCGACTACGTTAATCATTCTACACATCCTGATTAATTCATGAATGTGACGTTTTGCGTTGTTGAAGACTTATGTTTTAAAACAGCTGCCCCGGTGATGATCCAAAAAGAGATTAACTACGTTACGGTGAACAGCACCGAATTTACCGATTTGTTGTTCATCTTTACTAAAGGCTAGTGTGCTGCGGGATGTCATCTGTGATTTTTTTTAAAGAGATTACTTGGTGTCTACGGTACCCTTTCTTATCGCCGATATTGTGTGATGCCATACCGGTGGACTTTCTACGGTTTCATTGAATAACATCCTCTCTACAGTCTGCAATGTTCGCAATTTGTGACCGTCTTATGCACTTACCGTTCGGTATTAAATGATCGTTGATTCATCGGTGCAAGGAGAATTGCCAAATATGGGTCGTCTTTCTAGAATGTGTGCAGTTAAATTTCTACGTTGATTTTTTTTTTCTCGCGCACTCATACAGGAGAAGAGCCTTACAGTTTTAAATAAAAGAATAAATAAAATACCGTAAATAAATAAATTAAATATATTTATATATATTTTTGTTTTAGCTAAAAGAAGATTCGGAAAAGGGGTAAGTTTCCTTTGGAATCATTTTATTGTGCCAATAAAAAGAAACATTTCTCACATATTTTTCTTAAATATTGACAATAAGAACTTTTCGTACATTTTTCTTAAATATTAACATTTATTTAAACTTTATATATATATTAATTTTTACTCATAGGTAAAGTCTTTCATTCTTCATATGAGTATTATATTCTACTTTAACTTTTCATTTCAATTTTTAAGAACAGTTAAAAAGTTATATAAATGATCAAAATTTGCTTATATTATTTTTGGAATATCTAGTTTTTGGATATTCAAGTAAAGATTTATTTCATTTGTGAAATTAAATACCAGATCATAGTGATATATTTTTTTTTCTTTTCATCATACTGCATAATTTTTTTTAATTTTTTCATATTTTGATCTTTGTGTTTACAATTTAATATATCTTGACAATTATTTTAATTTGTATATATATCCATTTTTAGTATTATTCATTATATATTTTTAAATATATCTATAATATATATATACAACAAGACGTATATAAGCCAATTTCATGGTTGCAAGGTATAATGTTATACAAGAAAATATTAAAAATAATTTCTACATATTTTTATTAATTTTGAAACTTTATCATGCTTAATTAGAACAAATATATTTAACAATTTTTTTTTTCATTTTTTTAAGTGTCTTGGTAATTTTATTTATCATATGATAATTAATTGAATTCTTATGCATATTATTTTTATTTAACTTAGATAACATTTTTATTTTGGTAAAACATGGCACAGAATCGAAACGCGTTTTGCTCCGTTCCTAATTTCGATGGGGACGCGAGATTTGTCAAATTTTTCTTCGATCAATTAAGATCCTTTGCCATGTTAAATAAACTAACAAATGACGCGACATTACATGTAATGAAAGAAAAACTTCGTGATGCCGCGTTGGCATACTTTATTGAAAACGAAACTTTATATAACTCTACAGATCTTGAATTCATCGAGGAAAATTTCTGTAAGTTTTTCAGGGAATCGTCATATAACACTGGAATATCAGAATTTCATAATTTAAAAATTTTGCCGGGGGAGTCAATTAAAAATTTTGCCCATCGTGTAAATGTTGCTGTACCTAAGGCTTTCCCTGACCTTAAAGACAAACAATCCCTTGATAACATTAAACTTCCGAAATTTTTAGAGTGTGTACCACCAAATATTAAAATTAAGTTAATGGAGGAAAACATAAGAGACTATAATAAGGCAGTTGAACGTGCTCAAACATTATCCGAAATATATGATTCTTTCAACAACACTACTAATACTAAGACTGTTCTTTCTTGTGATAATAAAAATGACTGTAATATTAAACACATTGAAAGATTTATCTGAGAAAATTAATAGCATTTCACTTACAAACAACAATCCACCCTCCCATAATGAATCCTTGCACGTAGTTCAGTCAAGCAGACCCAAATTTGATCAAAGAAATTATAGAAATAATTACAAAACTAGACAGACCAATTTTCGTTCTTCCCCTAGAAGAAACTTTTCTAGAAATAATCTGATTTGTCAACTTTGTTCCAAACATGGCCACGTTGCTTTAAATTGTTATAAATGGAGAAATCGAGATAATTTAACTTATAAAACACGTAATTATGAAAACCGTAATTTAAACTAGAAAAGAGGTATGGAGATGCTGATGCTGCCATATCTCGAAAACTAAGGGTCTCATCAGCAAATGAACATAAATTCCCGAATGTGTCACCTTCAAATTATCTTCCGAAAATTTCACATACTAGACTTGTAAATTCAGTTGGATCTCAAACTGTTGCTAATATTACTGTAGCAGATAATAAAGCTACCCAAACATTTCAAAACTTTAGTCATATTTCTAATACAGGGTATATTCCAAGTGACAGCAATGAGAGTTGCACAGATAATATTGAAGATCATATTTTATTTAATGTAAACAAAAATTCACATACTGTGCAACCGCGAAAAGATGGCATACGACCTTGGAATAGTTCATTTTGAAGAAGGGGCGGCCGAATGAAATACAAATGATGCTTGGCGGCAGTTCTTTTCGCCAAACAATTCTTCGACTTACCAGCTTCTTTGGCACCTATACGAGCAATCAAAGTGTCTATTGTTGCTAATTAAATAGAATATTGCTAAATTTTTGTCAATTTAAATGTTGTTTTAATTATTTCTTATAATTATTTTATCAGATATGCAGAAAATCGATAAATCAAAATATCTTTAAACATTGCTTATAATTTGTGTTCACATATATGTTTATTTCTAGTATTTAAATTAACTGAATCCCTAAAATTTACTCGTTTACCTTTTAACTTCTCAAAGTATACGTAAAACAGTTCCATTTTTTTTTTTTTTAATAGACATTCACTATCATGATTAGTTTATTTATTTAAATCTAAAAATATATCATAATTGAATGTTTTGTAAATATTAACTATCATGATTAATTAAATTTCTTTCTTTCTACTTTTATTACAACCATTATATGATTATGTCATGTTATTTAATGACAATTACAATAATTTAATGTTTATTTTATCGAAACTGTAATGGTATTAATCATGGTTTCTTTTATTTCATACATTGTAGAAATAAACTTTTTAAAAGTTTAATTAAGTTACTTCTTTCATCCCTTTCAGCTGATAATGATTGTACTTAAAAATTACTTCTCGGAAGCCATTAAGATTGCTTTATTTTAAAAAATCAAAATTTTTTTTTGAATGTTATTTGATTGCCGAAACTTTAAAATTTGTAAACAATAGTACCTCCGAACACTTCTTTTAAATAGTAATTAAAAATACCTCCAAACATTAAGTTTATCAACAACTTTAAATTATAATTTTACAGTAAGAAACGGGCTAACAACGCCAAATCTGGAAGCCACTCTACTCTGTGTTACCATGGAAACACAACCTCTCACCTTATTTCATTCATGGAATCATCTGAAATCACGTGATTCGCGTGCCAAGTTATCGCAGTTGTACAATACACTTCCTATAATAAAAGCTAAATTAGCCAATAATGATATAAAGTTTCTTATTGATACCGGAAGTAGTTGTTCACTTTTAGCCCAATCAACATTTGATAATTTAAAAGCAAATTTAAAATATAAAAGACTAGGTTCGTCTATTACTCTTAAAACGGTCAATTCTTATGTTGAATTTTCTTCATGTATTCGTGCAACTTTCAAAATTGAAAAAAAGTTTTTCCAACACAATTTCTATATTATTGACATACCACATAGCTCTAATTTTCATGGAATACTTGGCATGGATTTCATTAAAGAAAATCATGTCACTATTGACTTTTCGAAAAATTCCATGAGAATTGGAAAATTAGACTTTACTTGTTCCTTATTTGATTCGCAAAATGAAAAATTAGATGTATATAATGTTAACTCTGACGATAATAATATGAATGTTTACCTTCTAAAGAAAGTTATAATACAAACTGGTGAAAATATCTACATTACTGCAAAAACAAATAATAAGTTAAAAGAAAAAAATTACGTATTTTGTACTGACATTAAGGATCCTGATATAGAAATTTTAGATTCTATTGTATCACCGAATTACAAGAATGAAATTAATTCTGAAAATAATAATTCTCTTTTTACGTTACTTATCTCAAATAAGGGTAAAAATTCAATTCACCTCAATAAAAATATGCATATTGGTAAATTATTTTTAATTGATGAAATTAAAGAACCAGATTTAGATAAAATTGAAGACTCTTGCTCTAGTAATAATAATATACAAAATATTGAGGACCATATCCACTTAATTCAAGCTTCAGAGGATATATTACTAAAACGTAAAAATGATTTATCAAGTAAAGATTTTTGTTTGAATCATTTAACCCTTGATCAACGTAACACACTTGAAAATTTATTTTTAAGCAAATTTGCTGCTTTTTCCAAATCTCTTAGTACTCTAGGACATACTGATAAAATAATTCCTAATCTTAAGTTAATTAATGATTTCCCTATTAAAACACTTCCATTTCCGATTCCACAAGCTTTACAAAAAGAAGCCCAAGAACAGATCAATGAATTAGTAAACGCCGGCATAATTGAGCGTAATTGCTCCGAGTGGGCTTGTCCCATATTGCTGGTAAAGAAAAAATCTGATGGTTCAAAGAAACAACGTTACAGACTTGCTTTAGACCTTAGAATGGTCAATACAGTCATACAAGGTTCCTCATATCCACTCCCTAAAATTCAAAATATTATTTCAAATCTTTCGTCATTCAAATACTTTACTTCGTTAGATTTCATGCAAGCGTACCACCAAATTGACCTTCCTAAAAAATATCAAGATATGTTAACATTTACATCTATTTTCGGCAGTTATCGATACAAACGTGTTTGTTTTGGTTTAAAGAACGCCAGTTCTATATTTCAGTCTCTAATGGACACAATACTCGACGAGATAAACATTAATGGCATATATGCTTATCAGGATGATCTGATTATTGGATCAAATTCATTTGAAGAGACTTGTGAAAAAGTAAATAAAGTGTTAGAAATTCTTATCAAATATAATTTAACATTATCCCCATCTAAGTGTGAATTCCATAAATCAGCAGTTAATTATTTAGGTTTCCATATTGAAAACCATACTATTTCACCCATCACCGCTAACATCGTAAAGATCAATTCTTTTCCACCACCAACGACAAAACGACAATTAAAAAAAAATTCTTGGACTTGCTAATTTTTACAAATGGATTTTACCATCTTTCTCAGAACTTGCGCAACCCCTTGTGGAACTCACAAAACCCAAAACAACATTCAAATGGACAGAAAAACTTCAGAGTATTTTTCAAAAAATTCAAAAATTATTCTTTCTTCCCCCAATGGTTCGACTTCCAGATTGGGAGAAAACATTCTATGTCAACACGGATGCATCAAAAACAGCCATTTCAGGAGCACTTATGCAAAAATTTAATGGTAAATTACTTCCTATAGCATACTTTTCCAAATCTTTAAAACCTTCTGAAAAGAAATATCCTGCGTTAAAATTGGAACTTATGGCAATTCATAAAACTGTCACCGCCTTCAAATACTATTTATATAATCGTGAGTTCGTAATTTTGTCAGATAGTGCTCCCCTTGAAAAATATAAGAAAACTACCAATCCCGCTGACGTTACCACCCGATGGTTAATGGACTTATCTGAATATACATACGTTTTCAAACATATTCCTGGAAATTTGAACATCTTAGCGGATTATTTATCACGTTGCAATTTTGAAAACAATCAAGAGGATCTCAAAGATAATCCAAACTTAATTCATGACATACAACCACTACCAATAATTGATGTTGATGAAAATGAAAACAGACTCGAAATTAACAGTAATGATAAAGTTAATAATGAAAATCAAAACAAATGCTCAGAATATGTTAATTATATGATTTCAGGAAATTCAAACTCTAAAGGCCCCTTGCTAGAAATTTCAGATCAAACATTTGTGTCCGAACAAATTAAGGATTCTGAATTAAAAACAATTTACGAAGAAATCTTGAATAACGGAAAGGTCAGAAAAATTTCCCAATTACTTTATAAATCCTGATTCTAAAGTATTAATGCTCAAGAAAGAGAATATTCATAACAATTCATTCAGTTATTTAATTATTGTCCCAAATTCTTTAAAAGCGAAAGCATTGTCCATCGCGCATTTATCTCACTTCGGTTTGGCTAAAACCTATGAATTTCTTTCTAGAAGATACTTTTGGAGGGGTATTTATACTGATACCCTCAATTTCGTCTCTTCATGCACTAAATGCTTACAAGCGAAACATCACAAAACACCTCCTGCTCCATTACAAAAAACATATACACCCACTCATCCAAATCATACAATCTCCACAGACTTGGTGGGTCCTTTTAGTAATGGTCAATACGTCTTGACAATAATTGATCACTTCAGTAGACACTTAGAACTTTACCCGTTATCTAATATTACTTCTCCAAAAATAGTTCAATGTTTGTTTTCATACATTACAACCTTTGGTCGCCCTGCATGTATTCTATCAGATTTAGGTCGACAATATACATCTCAAGTTTACAATACATTTAATGACACTCTAGGCATAAAAATAATACATTCGTCTGCTTTTCATCCTCAATCGAACTCTATTAGCGAACGTGTAAACACATCAATTAAGTATTCAATTAATATCCTATTAGAAGAAGGTCATTCATTTCAAAATGCACTATATATACACAAATCTCTCTACAATGGATCTACGCATTCTTCCACTCAATTCTCGCCTAATCTTCTACATTTTGGTAGAGAACTGGCACTAATTTTTGACACTTATAATTCAAATTATAATTACACTTACTTGGACTCTAATGTAAACATCTATAAATTAATGCAAGACCTTCAGGAAATTTATAAAAAAGCGTACAATAACATTCAAGATTCCCAATCAAAAAGAAATAAATATTTTCTAAGAAGCATCTGCACAAAAGATATTGTGTATCTGAAGTCTATGGATAAATTTAAACCTAAATATACAGGTCCTTTCATTGTCACAGTTAAACATTCCCCTGTTTCATTTTCAATTAAACGGTTACATGCTAGTGATGATAAGGCATTTCGTGTGCATATAGATAGAATTTTATTGGCACCTCCACGTAATAATCACTTATTTGACATTTATAATAATTCTAATTTTAATAAGAATATTATTATTTCCGATGATACACATCAATATAATTTACGAAACAGAAAGTAATTTTTCATCATTTTTTTTTCCTTAGGTTAAAAGTTACACAGTGTAAATTTTTAAATATTTATAAAGATTAAAGATAAATTAAATAAATTTGATGTATACTTCCATCGCAACAGACCTGATCAACCTGTTGTGATATTTGTTGTGAAATTTCGCAGCTTGAATAATCAATGGCTGGTCCAGGAAATTATATTCTAAGCTGCATTGTCTTACAACAGCAGTGTATATCATTTTTATCACTATTTCTTTAACTTACGTGTTATTTATAATTGCATTTTATTAAAAGTTAACATACTAGAATAATATTGTTTATTTCAAAAAAGTGTTAATGGAATTATTAAAAAAAAAAAATGTTTACATAGACTTTTGGTGCAGGTAATATTTTTGTCATACACATATGCATATGTCTCATATATTCCAATTCCAATTACCTATAAAAAAAATGAATAAATAGAAACATGTGTTATTATTACTTTCTTTCAACATGTATTACTTGTTTAAACATTTTAATGAATATAAAAGGTTCACTATATATATTTGATAACATATAAATATACTTGGTTTTTATTTTGTCAAAGTTTCATATTAAAATTGCTTATACATTTGAACTATGTATTTATTACAACAAATCCTTGTCCTACATGTACTGAAATGGACTCGTCAACGTTTCTCGCCATGCATGGTAACATAAAAATTTACTGATTTCAGCATCTTACCACGAACTAATAAAGTATATGATGACTGAATTATTATGATTTTAAATCAAAGAACTAGAGCTCATTTTGTTTGTGGATATATTCTAAAGACTCTTGTGTACACAGACGTATGGCCATACAACATTATATTACATCACCGTATAACATCTTTATTTTCTGTATTTGTATTTTATTATTGCATAATAATATTTTTTTTAAAGTATGCATACAAGATTTTCTATTAATAATATAACAATGTACGTATTTTATTTGTATTGGAAGCCATTCGTTTTTTGTTTTTGTTTTGTAATCAGTCTATTTTACAAGATTGGAAATAATTTGATTTAATTTTAATCTTTGCTGAGTTGTCATATCATAGACGATGTAATGGCTGAACCCATTTTTTCGGTCGACGGGGAGAAATATGTGATGTTGAAAAACATCACATATCGCATCACATATTTTCTCTCAATATAGTGGAGACAGACAAAAACATGTTTCAAATTAATATATAGATACCTATTCTTATACCACAGAGAACGCTTAGCAGAGCTCCAATTCTCCGCCCTTTTTTCAGGACACTCTCATTGATGAGAAGTTTCTGCTTTTTTTCTACCACTATTTTTAAGTAATATTCTCTAATTCGTGATTAGATCGTGATTCTAATTCGTGGTTAAATAATCACGGTACTATAATAATAATTAAAAAAAAAAAAAAAAAAAACAGGAAATGTAGTACAAATATAGTATTGACAAAGAAGCCAGAAATTTTTACTTTCTGAAAGTTTCCTGAAAATGGGCGGAGACTTCGAGCTCTGGCTAGAGGCATCTCCACAAGCCACTCACTCCTCTAACATGTTACAACTTGCCCCAAAATTTTGTTTCAACTTGCGCATTGTATGATTTTGGACATTTCGTTTATTTATAAAAATATATAACGATTTATACAAAAAATTAAACATGTATTTTATAACTCAACACACAGACTAAATAAATAGCGATAAAAATTTCGTTAAAGTATAAATTAACACACCTTTAATCAATTTTACGAAATAGTTTTTTTCCACTAGCTAGCTAAAATGAAGCACGTGTACAGAACCTTTCATTAACCATTTCTGTGGTCCACAGAAAATATTTATCACAAATGTTACAAACTATTTTGTAAATTGCGTGTTACTTCTTACTCCTGTGACAACTAGCCCCACGCTCCCCTATATACATACATGACTCCACAAACATTAAAAAAAAAAAAAAAAAAAAAAATTACACATATATACATACGGTGCGACAAGCCTGAATAAAATAGATTTCCAATGCGGCCCACCAAACGTATTGGGTTGAAGCCCTGTGCATTTTTGGCGATTTAGCGCTGTTAGGCGATAAGTTTGCTAACACCGAGAGTGCCGTGTACGAACAGAACCGTGTTTTCCTTCTCCGCCAAGTACTCAAAATCAATCGCCTAACAGTGTAAAATCGCCAAATATGTTTAATTTTGATAATTTTTTGTGGTCGCTGTAATTCATTTCAGCCGATAATTTTTTCACTTTCTGGTGTTTTAAGAAGAGTAGAATCACATATATATATATATATATATTTTTTTTCAATATTTTTTGAAGACGACACCTTTTGAATGTTTCCTTGCGAGTCCCACAGTCGGCATGAAACCCTTCCCTCCCAACATCACACCATCACATTTTACATGTTTTTCATATTTTTCTAATAAAAAAAGTGATCTTCTTTACATATTTAAACGTAAAAACTACTTCACACACCATAAAATAAAGTTTTGTGTGAAGACGTTTTTATGATTAAATATTAATTGTAGTCATGGTAGTGTTTATTACAATATGAATTTATCTTACACACGAGTAAATGAACGTAAATAAATCAAATCCTTCATAGTTAACTTTCCATGAGTAGCAAGTATAACAATATCCCGCAATATGGGAAACTGTTTCATCCTACTTTATTTCAGGTGCTCACTGAAAGCTCGGAACACTTTTATCGCAGATTGAAATCAGTGACCTTAATGAGGTAAAAAAAATCTAGAGTGACTCCACTCGACTTTCCGAACATTGAGTAATTAACAGTTTTGTAGACAAAGTAAAGAAAGAGGAGTTGTTAAAAAACAAAAGAGATAAAACCATAATAAAGTGTTCGAGTATTTTTCTCCATATATTACATGATGTTTTATTTAACGCTACTGAACTTTGAGCCCATAGATCATAATGATAAAGAATTTTCGTTGTGTCCCTGTAAAAAACCTATAAATGCTAGATTCACCAAAATGCTTATAGTTAGTGCAACAGTGATTTATAATATTCATATAAATTTTCAGCTCAATTGAATAAGGCGTTTAGATGATATCGCACTTTTAACTAGTATGTTGTGGCCACCACATGACTTTCTTCTATATTTTCCTATACAAATTCACTCAGTAAAAAAAATTTATTAAAATTATTTAAAAAAATTATTTTCCATGATAATGCAGATGATTTCCATATTAGAGAAGTAGTATAACACTAAATATCCAAAAAAAGTCAATTTTATTGTCAATATTACATAAAAAAAAAATCGATAACTTCATTTTGAATTATCGCAGATCTATGGTTCAACCATTCGTTTTAAAGGTACTGGCGAGCTTTTTGAAAGATACCCATCATGAAAATTTACTCCCCTCGAGGGGGAATTCCCCCCCCCATGGGGGTGGGGAGGCGAGGCTCCTACACGTACAAAAAAAAATTCCCAGTTGACTATCTCTTTATAAATAAATCTGGTAAATTTCATAATGATTATTAAAAAATAATTTTCTTTATGCACATTTATACAAAATTTTGTACTATACCACCATGTTAAAAATTTAGAAAAAGCGGGATGGCAACGCAACCTGTAAGACAATTTTTACCAAAAGTTGATAGGTACTAATTTATGTCAAGGTGCAACTACATACCAATTTGTATGAAATTCTGTGAAGTAGTTCCTGGGATACATTTGCCACAAAAGTTTGTCACACCCACGCAGAGACTGACAGACAAACAGACATTTTCTAAAAATGGTCAAATCGTGTTCTACAGCTCTCAAAACGTGTAAATCCATCAAAAACCCGAAGTCGAAAATTTGTACGAATCGAATACTTTCTTCTATTGAATATAGAAGAAAGTAAAAATTTGGTCCCACAGGCCATAATGATAAAGAATTTTTCTTTGTGTCCCTGTAAAAACACTGTAAGTGCTAAATTCACCAAAGTCTATAGAGTTCGTGCAACTGTGACCTATAACATGTGTACAAATTTTTTGTTCAGATTAAATAAGCGTTTAGACGCTATCGCACTTTTAAAAATTTGGCCCCATAGGCCATAATGATAAAGAATTTTTCTTTGTGCCCCTGTAAAAAAACTATAAGTGCTAGATTCACCAAAATCTATAGGGTTCGTACTATGGTGACTTACAATATACGCACCAACTTTCAGCTTATTCGAACAAAGCGTTTAGACGCTAGCATGTTCACTCACAGACATACACATATACATACATACACACACACACACACACATACATACATATATCATCGTAAAAATAGTGGAAACGGACTCATTGGACGTCGAAACGTATAGAAACATCAAAATCTAGAATTCGGATTTTTGACATGATTACAATACTTTCCTCACTATAGTGTTTGGAAAGTAAAAAGATTATTGAAGATTAAAACATGTTACTGATGCTAATTCTGCATCCAAGGAAAACATATACAACAAGAACATCACCGGTCAAATCACTGCCGTCAAAATATTGTTATTAAAATAATAAAATCGAGAAATTAGATTAAATAATTTTCACTCATTTTTATTCATGTGATAACGAAACCGTTGTTCCAGTGTTGCCATATTGAGAACTTTTTTTTATTTAATATCCACCACTAAATATTAATAACCACTAAATAAAATTGTGATCGTTGCCAAATCACTTCGATCATTAATCGTCTATTATGTTATATCAAATATCACTTCTCAAATTTATTGGTGACTATTGAATGAAAAAGTCCCCAATCTGGCAACATTGAATTGTTCCAAGGATCTAAGGTTAAAATATACTGTTTGGCTGTTTTAGCTTTGTAATAAAACGCCACATTACTTAACTGCACTATTTTACCTATATATTAATACACAAACATAAAATTTGTCTTACGTTTTCAGACTATTTTTAATAAGACGAGGGGCTTAAAAGTAATATCCTTCGAAGCAGTAGTGGCACCAGAAATTCCCCGACGGGGGGACACCACCTCCCCGACAGGGGACACTACATAGAGAGAGTTTATTATATGAATATTTATCAAAAACTGCAATCTTGTTAATACTGCAATACTGTTAATATTTGTACCATTCCATTTATTAGTACTCCTCGTGGTTTTGGAGATCATCATGCCATTCTCTGAGTGTATACTCTTTTCTTTTCACAGAAAAAAATATCTACAAGGTGCCTGCAGGAATATTCTTAAAATTAATCTTCGTACCCGTTGATCACAGGTCTCTAGGTGAGGGGGGGGGGGGCACCCATCGTGCCATAGAAAATTGGCTCTCCAGAGAGGTAGCCTTTCAATAAAAGTTGTCTTCCTATTCACGGAGTAAATTACAGAACATCAGCACCACCTATCAGCTCATATGCACCTAAATTGAATCAGTATACTGTTTTAAAATGGCCCTTTCATATATCAAGTTTTATGTAATTATATACGATAGAAACTGATATATAGCCTTCCCGTTCATGGGAAAAATTGAAGCACAGAAGCGTCACCTATCTGGCTTTATGCGCTGAAACTGATTCCACATAAAGTTTCATAATTTACATGCTATAATACACAATATAATCTTAGATATAGCATCCTCTTCGCGAGAAAACTGTAGAGCAGCGCAACTTATCGGCCGATATGCTTCTAAATTAAATAAGCCTGATCTTTCATATTGGCCCTCTCACATATCAGGTTTTGTTCGATTATACATAACAGAACCTGAGATATAGCCTTCCGTTAAATGAAATAAATTGCTGTACAGCAGCGCCACCTATAGGGCGATTTAGACAAAAAGTTAACAGACACTAATTTATATCACGGTTCAACTACATAAAAATTTATATGTAATTCTGTACAGTAGTTCTTGAGATACGGTTAGAACAAAGTTTTTGTCACACATAGACAGACAGACATTTTCCAAAAATATCATGGTCAAAATGTGTTCTGGACCTCTCAAAACGTGTATATTCATGGAAAACCGGAACCTGAAAACTTTTACGAATCCAATACTTTCTTCTATTGAATATATAATGCAAAACTGGAATGCTCCAAATTTGTAAAAGGAAAGAAAAATGCTGCTAAAAGGAGAAAAACTAATTTTTTTTTCCCCGGCAATTTTAGGAATATGCCCCGATGGGGGGGTCACGGACTCCCCGATGGGGGTGGGGTCTACTCCCCCAGGGCCCCCTAGCTGGCGCCACCCCTGCTTCGAAGTATGCAGTTTTCATTTTATATCTGTAATTTTTTGTATCTAAAGAAATTCCTATAGAAGAAAGTTGTTAAACCTACACGTATAATTTTTACAAATTCCTAACAACGGCTCTTGATTTAGTTTATTTTCTCGATTTTTTTCCCCCACTTTCTTTTTCTTTTTTTTTTTTTTTTTTTTTTTTTTACCGCAAACATAACGCCACATAGGAGAATGCCCTCTGCTTTATTCCAACTCTTTCTTTCTTTTTTTCTTTATTCGTCTTTTGGCAGCAGAAAAAGTTTATTTATTTATTTATTTATTATTTTAATATTTTATTTGTCCTGCAACAAATATGAATATAATTTTATTTTTTTTCAAACAGTTGACACATTGTTTCGAAATAGACAATGTTCTCAGCTATTGAAATGCCCAGAAGATGAATTTTGATTGGTGGAATTGAGATGCAAACAAAAAAAAAAAGAAGTTAATTGGTTATATATGCATCATCATGATCATATAAGTAAAAGTGTTAAGGGAAATGCTTACTTAAAAAAAAAGAAAAAAGAAAAGAAATAGTGATTGGTCGAGTTTTGACCACAGGGCGATGCTAGTAATGATTAAAACTCCAAAGATTTCTTGAACTACAAGTACAAAATCTTTTTTTTACATAAGATACTAGATTCGAAATGCATTTTGTATAACTATCTGTTTAATTTTTACTGTATATAACAGGGAGGAGGTACCGCTCACCACTTTTAAGAGTGATGTCGAGCGCTTCTAGCTATGCTAGGCCTCTCCTCCGGAACGTTAAAAAAAAAAAAAAAAAAATACAAGGTTCGCCAGAATGAAGTTAACACACAAGGGGCGACATATAAGCCGCCGAAACAACATTCTCTCACGACATATGGCGAGGAAAAGCATAGTAACTTGTTTGAACATTGACTACAAATATTCTAATAGGAAAATTTCATAAGCTATTCGTAATTTAAGATTTTGTCAACATAGCAAAATTGGGCGATATTCCATATAAATATGCATTTTGTGGATTGTTGCATTGGAAATAGTAGCATGAACACTAAACTACGAAATTGTCCCTAATAAAATAAATTAATAGATTAGAATAAGATAAATATATCGAAGTGAACGGTGGATAGCCAATTAGGCGGGGATTTCATTCTGTCACTGTGTCAAGCATTTGGTCAAATTCATTTCTCTGAACATGATTATAATGTCTTGTACTAGAAATTTATGAGAACATATGATGAACTATATGATGGGAAACTGAGCAGAATCCACCTATGTCAACTAGTTTATTTATTTATTTTTATGGTCTTATTGGATAAAAAACAAAAACTTTCGTTTTGACGAGGTTTGTCTAGAGGGGTCGTATCAAAATTTAAACAGTGTAACATTTTGAAAATTTAAGTTTTTTTTTTTTTTTTTTTTAATATATATATATATATATATATATATATACTTTCTATCTCTAACTAGTTATCTTAAGAAATATACTTTTTTACGTGAATTTTGTCGTTACGTGATACTTTATCGTGATACAAGAAGTTAATGAAATAAAGAGTAATATGAAGCTATTATTGATTTATCAATATCGTTTTAATTAAATTTACCCAACTGTCTACTTTCTCTTTAATCAATCATCGGATTAAAATCGATTTTTAAAAAATCAATTCTGACTTTATTAATTATAACATATAGCTTGTCCTTAGATATCAAATGCAATTTATGCTCGCAAATAAATATATAATTTATTATTGGAACATAGGTTTTCTGTTTAGACAAGTTCTTTTTTTTTCACCGGAGGCAATCAATAACGTTAAAAACATCTTTAATAAGTAATATCCGTCACGATAATGCAGGCCTGTTTTTTCATTATAAATTATATAAATTCCTTAGTTACAAGAACGGCCATTCCGTGGTGACGGGTGTGACATTCTGACTCATTTTAAGGTGTTATAATAATTTTTTAAAGGTAGAATTTGTTAAGTGATCTTTTTCAAAAAAATCAGTATAATAAATTGGCTTCTTACTTTACATTTTAAAGCAGTACCAAAATAATTTTACTATTTAATTTTCTAAAATTAATTTTTTAAACTTTGTGACGGGTGTGACAGTTTCGTGACATGATTTTTCACTATCATCTATATTTGTTAAAATACCTGTGAATTTTACAATGATAAACACTTGATTTTTTTTTATAGTTAAAACAGATTCAATTAAGCAGAATAATACAATTTTCAAAATAAATTTCGCTTATTAAAACTGAAAAAAAATATAAATTGTTATGTGACAGGTGTGACAGAAATTGTGACGGGTGTGACATCATGCAAATTTTTTCATAATTAAACATTTAAACAGTGAAAATAAAATACAAGATTGATAAGTCAGTAATATTTTATCCAAAAAATTTTATTTGTAACTATGCAAAGATCTTCAAGTTTAAAATGTATAATAATATCCTCTATTATTAACAAGTGATGGTGGTGGAACTTTTTTGATCACTATAGATTGACTTTCAATAGAAATGTCGTCCTTTTCTGGCCAATACCAAAAAGTGCCGCTTAAATGCATGTATTTTAAAGTAATTTCTTTTTTTTTGTCATTTATTGCCAGAACAGTGGCATAATACAATTTGCTACTTGATTGCTTTTTGCTACTGCAAGCAACAGCTAATGAAATTAAAACGAAATCCCCAATCGCAAGATCATTTTGTTCAATTTCTTTTTGAGAATCATTTAATTCTTCGACATATTCAGGAACTATGACTTTAATTTCTTCTAACATTGATCTTGAGGTTCTTCCCATCAAGAGATGATTATGATCAAATATTTCAAAATGGTGTTTTGACTGTAGCCCATTGATAGACAGACATTTATCCCATCTTTTGATTAACATTGATTTATGTTGGTTTATGTCTTCAGATGAGATATAAATGGATTTTATTCCACGGATATAATCCCTTGAATACTGAAAAAAATCATTTGCTGAATTCACTGTTACTTTTCGAGATTTAACAATAGTCCATACTTTTGATTTTACCATGCCACCTATTCCATCAACTGCACCTTTCCCGTGGGAGGTGGCAAAAAAATTCCACTCTCCAACTACGTCAAAATCAGTTTTAAAATAACACAAGTTGGAAAGTGTAAATTTATTTTTAAATTGTGCTGCACTGCCATCTGAGAAAATTTTTAGTTTTTCCAATGCTGGAAACTCCGCTTTAAGGCTGCCTACTACTGATTTAAGAAATGTCCAAACTGCAAATTTATCATGTGTGAGTTCATCACTAATAATAATGAATGAACGTATAACATTTCCATGCAACCATGCACAACTGGTAAATAATGTAATTTGTTGGTGCGACCAATGGGCACTTTGAATTTCGTCTTGCGGTATAATACTATAATTTTCTGCAAAGTCTACTTGCAAAATAGCTTCATTCAGTGCAACAGAATTTTTAACATCTTCAAAGTAGCTAGACTGTATTTTTTTTACAAAACAGTGAACCTTGTAGTAAGGCAACTGATGGTTCAATTCTTTTACTACATCTGCTACCGAACCATTTATTTCCAAAACCTTCAAAAAACCATCTACTTCATTCCATTGCTTATATGTTAAGTATTTGTCCATGTCTTCCTCGTCTATAAGCCTGTTAGCATCCTTATGACAGTCTGTACAAATTCCCGTCATGCATTTTTCATTCTGCACATTACAGCACAGGAGATCCAAAAGATTTCTTCCAGTGGAGGGGAATTCCTCAATCATGCTTAATGATTGTATTAAAAACTCGAAGTTTGCATGATACTTGCATACACAAACATTATGGGGCATTTGTGAACTCAGCATTACATGTTCAGGTCGTAGCTCATAAAATTTTGATTTTTCTATTAAAATATCTTTATTTTCCTTTTTGAATTCTCCAAAAGCTTCTCCAATTGTCATCAGCATATGTCGCTTTGGAATCAAAGTTCGTTTGCCAGAAGATAGATCTTTTACCGATTTCACATCTCTCTTTCCTGGAGCTTGCCTACTAATGTCATCACGATTGAAAAATTCTATTACTTTTTCCTTTATACCACATGATAATTTTGTTTGACGTGTTTTCTTTTCTGTTAAAGAATTAACAATGCTGGGAAAAACTTCCATTGCTAGTTTTTTAACAACAGCTGTTTTTTTAGTTGGACTTCTTGGTAATGTTTTTCTTGAACGAGATACTGCTTTTCCAAATGATTGTGAATTTTTGAAAGTGCCCATAGATGATGAACTTGAGCAATTTAAATCGTCATCAGTAGTTATTAACTTTTTTCTCTCTCTACACTTACGCTGTCTTGCTGCATCTTGATCTCGTTTTCTCTTCAGTTTGGATGAGCTAGCATTTAAATCTGCTTTTTTTCTTTCACGTCTCACTTTATCTCTTTCTCTTTCTTTTTGGAGATGTTCTTTCCATTTATCCGGATCATCTTTTAGTTTCTGTCGTGATTTTTGTTTCCTGGCAGCAGCTGACATTATCTAAATTAATATAAATATTATATTGTAATATGGATATGAATATAAACAAATTTAATACTAAGGTGATTTGAGCTAACTTAGAAATAACTGTGGTTAGAATCTTGAGAACATATTTATTCCAAGTTAATCCAATATATTAGGCATTTCAAAAGTAAATAAAACATGTGACATGAAAAATTAAAAAACTGAGCTACATATAAAATTTTTAATCTACACGACAAGTTAAATGATTAACCTAATTCCAAAATTAATTTGTTAAAATAAGATTTGAAGAACATATTTTTACTTTAAGAACAAATTTCATGCATTACTCTTTGTAAAGAAAACATGAGGCAAAATTATGCTTAAAATGGCAATAATGTATTATGCTAAGAAATAATATTTAAAAAAAAGAAAAGAAAACTTACCTTTATACTTGGAATGACTTTGAAGTATTTTGAATACAAAATTTCAAAATTTTTAACTCATCATCAGTGTTAATAAAAAGCACATGTGGGAATGTTTACTCTAGTAACAGTTGAAATAAGGTTACAGTTAAGACATACAGGTTAACAGAACATTGTGATTACAGTTAATAAATAAAGATTAACAAAATATTTTATATTCTTATGAGTAAATACATAAATATTTTGTGCTGCATAAATATTCATTATCTTATAAAAAAACATTTTAAAATTTCTTAAAAACCTTTTTAACTGCAGCTTAAATATATACATATATTTTACAAAAACATCAGTTTTGAATATTTTAGATTTCTATTTAATCAAGAAATGCATTGTAATTGTTTGAAAACTCTAAATGATAATTTATTAATTTTGTCACACCCGTCACACACATTTTGTCACACCCGTCACAGGAATTGTGTCACACCCGTCACTTACAATTTTTGCCAATAAATAAATATTTTTTCCTATTTAACATTTTATACTTACTTTGCTTAACAATAAGCTCACCCATAGAAAATTTCAAGTTTCTTCAACTAAGGGTATGTTGTATATACTCTTATAAGCATATTTTATGTGACGGGTGTGACAGAAAGATTTATTTATTTTTAATTAATAATGCTTAGGTTTAACTTTAAATAAAAAACAAAATGAGACTACAAATGTTAGTTGGTATTAACTACATCCAATATTTACTCTCACAATTTAAAAAAAGTCTGTTTAAGTAGTATTTCAGAATGAATGTAAATACCATGTTTTTAAACCTTAATGATTACCAAATTTCTTCTATGTTAAAGGTCAAATTTCAAGAATTGTGTTATTATAACAAAGATTATTTTTTAAAATTCATATTCTACATAAAAGTAGCTTTAATTTGATGTATCACAAGTGATTATACAATGAATTTGAAAATCTAACCTCTTTGTCCACTTTTACACGGAATGGCCCAGAAATGGATGTGTTATTTAGTTTATGACTAGGTCTGTAGCAAATTGTATATTCCCCATTTAGTTAACCATTTAGACAAAAATGGATAATTAAAACATGCTATTTATTTGTTTAAAAAAATTTCTATTCACTCCAGAAATAAGAAACGAGAAATTATTCTAACGCTATAGTAATATTCTTATTAATTAAAAACATTTAAATATGAATTACATAATTATGAAACAATTTCAGTCCAACATCATACAACTAAATAAGTAACTTAATAAGTAATATATATATATATATATATATATATATATATTTAAAAAAATGTAGAGTTCCAAGTTCTAAGCATTAATTTATGACAAAACTTAAAAATGTAGCGTGGTGCTTCTATATATTTTTATTTATAGTGTGTACAAAACTTTCAAATGAATTATTTAATTTATAAAAACAACATTCACTTGAAAACTCTGTTAAATAATCTGATTCTATTTCTTTTCTTTAATGATTCTCTTATCTAATAGTATACCATGAAAATTTTGTTAGTAAAAAATGAAAATATGTTAGTTAAAGATTCAGGGTCGAACATTTAGATGTACGATCCTCAATGCTTGACTTTGTCAAATGTACCTCCTTTTATATTTAAACACATTACAAGGACAGTCGTTGAAAAAAATGACTCATTGGAGAATTACAAGTTCCCATTCATTAATTTCATTTAACAGGCAATTTGAGGTCACCGACGGGCGTACTTCAGGTCAAACTCCGATACAATTGTCTTTTTTGACTTCCACGTTAATTTGCATATAATCCTCCTGGCATACTTGTGTATTAGTATACTAGAAAAGCTCCGATTCGGGATCGGGAACGAACCGAATTCTCAATGCGGGAAAAATTTCAAAATCAAACCCGAAATGTACAAAACTCGACCGTTTGCGTGCCAATAGATCAAAGTTTCTTAACGAAACCATTTTTAAATTCATGAAATCAATGAAGGTTTTGCCTGCTTCGCTGGTCAATGTATTTAAAGGAAACTTTTTTTTTCTATATCGCTTTATAAACAAAAATAAAATTAAAAAGAAATATCATGAAATTGCTCAAAAGCCCGCTTCCTGTCCCCGCTGTCTTCGGCAGCGCCCCACTCATTCGCAGACTCTCGGGTGCCTGTCCCTATTGCCTGTGACAATAGCTTACCAGTGGGCTTCCATTTCGGTGTTTATCAGATGACAGTTTCGAAACGGACAGTATCGAAAAAACTGAAGTAGCAATTTTATATTTGAATCCCAGTTACATATGAACAACACTATACGTGGTGTACAAAATATTTTCTTTCACGTTATTTTCTATGTATATTTATTTGATTTATTCGATCAACCATAAAATGACAACAATTTCACACCAAATATAATATTACAATATGCTATGATCGGCTACGTTTATCGCATGAGAAAATTAATTTTTTGTGGTTATAATAGTAGAGTTAGTTAATAGTAGTTATATAGAAAAATAAATGAATAAATAATTAAATATGTAAACCTGATCATAATACAGCCTTAATATTGCTCCCCTTGGCGACTTTTGAATTTTTATCGCTATTTTAGACAAAAATATATGCGATTATTTTTGTTGTTGTTGTTGTTTGTTTCTTTTCTTTTTCTTTTCCTTTTCCTTTCTTTTCTGTTTTTAAATATTTTATAATTTATTTATATTTTTGATGCGCGACTTCGCTTAAAGTGGCTTTCACAAAAGTAGAGTTCTTGGCGAAAAGTGTCCGATCTATTTCAACATCAAAATTTTAAAAAATACCAAGGTTTATCAATGAATTAGCTTTCATGCCAAGCTCGATTCATCCGTGCCAAAAACATGTTATTTAAACAAAAAAAAAAGAAAAAAAAAAAAAAAAAAAAACTAAAATTGAAGTATATTAAAAAAGCTTTATGGTTTTTTTTTTTTTTTTTTTTTACTCCCTTTTCATGTTTTAATTTTTTTTATATGCATGAGCAAATTTAATATTTTATATTTTTTTTATTTTTCGCGTGAAAACATATGCTAAAAGAAAATAATAATAATAACTCGAAAAAAATTTTTTTGGAAGAATTAAAATTTAAATGTCGAATTTTAAAGTTATTTTCATATTTTAATTAATTTTTTTTTAATCTAATCAAAACTTCATTACAAATAAGGTACCAAATGAAAGGAGCGATTTTTCTGAAATCGTCGGGCTAAACAGCTTATCGGTCGGACAATTAGATTTTTTAAAATTAACTAAAGTATGAAAATTAGGTGGCAACTTGCGTCCACACACAAACAAACCGCGTCCAAGGAAGTCTTTTACCCACAGACTAAGGAAATACTTCCTTAGTCTGTGTTTTTAGCCGTTTATATATATATTTTTTAAAATAACTAAGTATGAAAATTAGGTGGCAACTTGCGTCCACACACAGACAAACAGAGTCCAAGGAAGTCTCTTAGCTGTTTATATAATTTATATTTCCTTATTACTTTCTTCTACTTATATGTAATATAGAGAAAGTATTGGATTCGCGAAAATTTTCCGACCTCCGTTTTTTGATGGATTTACATGTTTTGGGATGTCTAGATTACGAATTAATAGTTTTTAGAAAATGTCTGTCTCTGTCTGTCTGTCTGTCTGTATCATTTTTTTGTGGACACTGTATCTCAAGAACCAATGAATGAAATTTAACCAAACTTGGTATTTAGTTGCACCCTGACATGAACTGGTGCTGATTAGATTTGGGGATCAATAGCTCAACAGGTGGCGCTGTGATCGCATTTTATGCAAATTTTTAACATGGCAGCATAGGACAAAATTCCGTATAAATGGGCATAATGAGAGTTATTTTAAACTTGTGATTGTAAAATTAATATGAATTATTGATAATAGTAGTACTTAACTAGGAAAAAAATTTTGTGCATGTGGGGGGCATCGCTTCCCCCCTCCATGGGGGGGGGGAGTAAATTTTCAATATGGGTATCTTTCGAAAGATCTCATCAATACCTTTAAAACAAATGGTTGAACTATAGATCTGTGATAATTTAAAACAAAGTTATCGATTTTTTTTAATACTTTTAACGGAAAAAAAAAAAAACAGAAAATCGCATTTCTTCTGATAATTGCAAAAAATGACTTTCTTTCGGCATTTAGTGATATAATTCTGTCAGATAAAAATCGTCTGCACTTATAATGAAAAATAATTTAATAATTTAATAAACAATTTGTTTTGAATAAATTTTGTGTAAAATTATGTGGGGGCATCGGGAAGTAAATTTTCAAGATGGGTATCTTTCGAAAGGTTTCGTTGATAATAGTAATAGTTAACTGGGAAAAAAATTTTGTGCATGTGGGGGCATCGGTTCCCCCCACTGGGGGGGGGGGAGTACCCCCCGGGGGGGGGGGGGCAAAGTTTCAAGATGGGTATCTTTCGAAAGGTCTCGTCAATACCTTTAAAACGAATGGTTGAACTATAAATCTGTGATAATTTAAAACAAAGTTATCGATTTTTTTTACTTTAAAAAAAAAAAAAAAAAAAAAAAAAAAAAACTTAGAAAAAAATTTGTATTTTTTTTTTATATTGTTACTGATTGAATATGTATTACTTTTAACAAAAAAAAAAAAAAAAAAAAACCTTAGAAAACAAATCGTAATTTTTTTTTTTTTTCCCTCGCCTAACTTATTAACATTTAAATATATGAATATGTACTTAAATAACGCATTGATTGTCAAATCATTGATCGAATTTATACGAGTATTATTCTGATACCAGGAATTTAATATATTATTCCTGGAATTAAATAGTATATTAACACATTGAAGGAAGAAAAATTAAATGATTTTAGAAAAGAAAATTAATTGGAACTAGACAAAGCAAGAAAGAGAATGCGTCATACTAAGAATAATTATGAATATATTATTTGTTTTTAAATAGTATATTTATAAGCAGACACGTATTCACCGTGTTTAAACTGCAAACTTTCTCATCAATATGTATAGGGAATTTACTCTGCAGAAAAATTTTCGAACATGATTTTTTTTTTTTTTTTTTTTACTTTTTTACACGTTTTGAGATGAGAGGAATTCGAAACTAACAAAATTGATATGGTGTTCGTCTGTAGGGTGTTTGTTAGAATGTTAGTTTTTTTTTTTAGTGTACATGTTAGTTTGTTAGTTAGTGCACACGATATCTCAAGAAAAAATTATCACAGAGAGATCAGATCAGTTGTAAAATATTACTTATGACACTGGGAATAACCCTATTGATTTTCCATAGTCTAAAAACTTCGTAAGTTATTCGAAATTTACGATTTTCTTAACACGCAGGAATAGAGCAAATTTTCCTTTAAACGTGCATTAAAAGAAATATTTTTACTGTAAAGATGTCATACCAGCTTTAAAATATCAGTTATGATACTGGCGTGAACATAATTGATAATGAAAATTCAACTATGAAAACTTCGTAATTTGAAATTTACGAATTTCTTAACATGGCAAAATGCAAAATAGGGCATAGTTTCGCATAAACGCCCAATTTGAGGGATATTTTCATCGTAAAGATATAAGACCACTTTTAAAATGTAATTTAAGATACTTGTATGAATATAATTAACTATGAATTTTCTAATTTTAAAAATTTGTAAATCATTTGAAATTTGCCATTTTCTTAACGCGGCAGAATAAAGCAAATTTCGTAGAAATATACCAATTTTGAGGGATAGTATGATCGTAAAGGTGTCAGATCACTTTTAAGTTATCATTAATGATACTGGCTTGGACATTATTGACAACGAATACTCTAACTTAAAATTTTCAATGGAATTTAATATTTTCTTAGCATGGCAAAACAGAGCAATATTTCATATAAACTTGCATTTTGGGGATCAAATAGTATGGAACTGCATGAAAACAAAAGTACGAAACTAACCCCAATAAAATTATCAACATATTACGATAAGATAAATGTATCGAACTGAATGGTTTGTAGTCTTTTAGGTGGGAAATTTCAGTCTGTCACCGTGTGGAGCGATCGGTCATATTCATTACCCTAGCATGAATAGTATTCCTTGCAGTAGAAATTTATAAGATTAAATATATGATGGGGAACTCTGAGCAGAATCCACTTATAACAACTAGTTTTCTTTTCTTTCTACATCATTTCATTTCCAAAATGTCCGTTTTGTAAAAATAAAATTTTTTTATTCATTGTCTATGAACACCGACATAATAACAAAATGATTTTTAAATTTCGTGTTTGTTTGTATACATGGATACAATTGATTCATTTGAAAAAAAAAAACGAAGAAAAGAAAGAAAAGAAAAAGATAATTTAAAAGAAGAAAAAGAAAAAAACTTTTAATTATTTTTCCAGATCATGCTCATTTTCACCTATCTGTAACGCAACCTCATCTCTCTTGTGTAGTTTTCATTTCTATAAAAACATTGTGTTGTTTTTCCTGTCTTCAAAAACATAACATACCTTTGAGAAAAACGAAATTAATATTCAGTTTAAAAGTTATTGCAAATTTCAAAATAATTTCAAGTATAAAAAATGATTTTATAACAACCTTTCATTAAAATTGCAATGTTCATTTGAGAATTAGTATGCCTTACAGAAAGGTACCGAACCCCCAATCTTCCAATTACGAGCCCGGCGCTCTAACAACTGGGCTACCTCGGACCTGTGATTTAACAGGATTTTGTTTACTTTTTAACGCTTTCCAACAAAGTTGAAAAGTATTTATGACTTCATTTTGTCTGTCTGTCAGCCGTAAATAAATATAAAACTCTTTGAATCTGATATATGTCATTCAAGTGAACTATGGAATGCTCCCTATTGAAAATGTATAACCACCACTGGTTTTGTGTACAGGGACACCCGAAAGAATTTCAAAGCACAGGGTTCTATCAGAGGTATTTCTATAAACCATATTTTAATATCATTGAATTTTGCACAAATTATGATGAAATTGACATTTATTTTTCGTATGTCAATTTCTGCCATTTTTCTATAAAATGGCAAAAAAAAAAAAAGATTTTAGTATGATTAGCATTAAGATTTACTGGGCCACAAAAAGATATTCAGTTAGAGGTCTGCACGGGTCGGGCGGCCCGGCCCTCGGGCCGTGTTCGGGCCGAATTTTTTATTTTACTCTCGGGCCGGGCCGGGCTCGGGCTTAAATTTTTTTTTTGTAGGCTCGGGCCGGGCCGGACTCGGGCTCAGTATTTTTTTGTGTGTACTCGGGCCGGGCCGGGCCTGGAGGAAATTTTAAGCCCGAGCCCGGCCCGGCCCGAATCTTTTTCTAAATTCCTCGTTAATCAACGAAAAGGGAAAATGATATTCTTTTTCAGTCATTTATTTTATTTAATTCTACAGTCTGGTATGTCACACAAAATTTTATTTTGTTAAAAGGTGTCTGTAACTACAATTTAATTGTCTATCAGCTTGACTGTTCGCGATCTGATTTTCCGCAAATATTTTAAACATGTCTCGAAATTAATATATTTTATTTAAAGTAATATTAGATGGTTTCTAATTCAAAATATGCATGTTACTACCAGTTTGCGTACATGTAACACACAAAAGAAATTAGATACGTTACTGTATATATTAGGCTTTGTTTTCTACGGTCTGTAGTGTTTAGGTGGTATGAAGGCTATAAAAATCCTTCCGCTGTAACTTTTCCTCTAAGGCTTCTTTTTCTTTTCTCCGGGGGCACTGGATGAAAGTAGCAACAATTTTAGCATGTGCAAAAGCATCTTTTCTATTGAATATGGTTGGATTAGCATTAAAGTTTTGTTTACCGGATCACATGAAAGATTTGGATACATTACGGTACATAACAGGAAGTGGTTGAAAGTGTATTTTTAGTACTATTAACCATTTTAAATATCTTCCGATATTGTTAGAGGAATGCTAATATTTACGATTTGACTTTTTGTCTGCCTTTGTGCCTTCTGTACGTCTGTAATAATGAAACACCGTTTATATATAAATATCTTGTAAACATTCAGCAGTTTTGTTAAAGAACATTCTATTGCTTAGCTATATAAAACCTCTGCAAAACACATACTAAAAATCTTTTTCGTAGAAAGGCTTTTTTTTTTTTTTTTGTAATTTTACATATTTTTGAATCGGGCCGGGCCTGATTCTATCGCTTTTTGTCCGGGCCGTACACTAGTAAAAAAGAAACGGGCCGGGCCTATGGGACGAATTTTTCGATTTCATACCGGGCCGGGCCGGGTAAGCAAACCTTTCCAACGGGCCGGGCCGGACCCGGGCCTGAAAATCTCGGCCCGTGCAGACCTCTAATTCAGATACATTAAGAGGCTAAACTTTTTAAAACTTTCTGACAATGTTTAAGAGTGATTATGATTTGAATTAGTCTATTTGTCTGCTTGTCCGACTGTCCACGTCTGACGCTTGTAAGTATGTTCAAAATTTCTTAAGAATGATGTATGTTATTCAAGTTTACTAAGGTATGTTCTCTATTTAAAATGGTAATAAATAGCACGACTGGTTTGTGTACAGGGAGAAACATTCAAAAGAATGGCAGAGCATTGCTTTTTATGATAGGCATTTTTATAAATCTTATTTAAATAACTTTGTACGGCAGAAATCGCGATGAAAATGACATTTATTTTTATTTGCATAAAAAAAAAAAAAAAAAAAAAGTTTTCTATGGTGTATGGTATATTTGCCGTTAAGATTTACAGGGCAACACTAAAATATTCACATACATTAGTGACTATAATTGGAAATTGTTGAAATTGCATTTCTGTTTGTATTAAGCTTTTTTAACTCGTGTCTTTCCAACAATGTTTGAATGTGATTAGGGATTTAATTAGCCCATATCTACTTTCTGACTTTCTATTCTTCTGTCTAGTCAAATAAAGGTCAGTTTATATAATTTCATGGAAGTGGAAGTGTGTTGCTCGACTATTTTTCTTTCATTTGAAACTTGTGTCCCTTATAGGCACATACGTATACCTGCCAACATTGAGGGATCAAAATAACGGAGATTTTATAAGCGGCATTTTCAGGCCTAGAAAACATTGATGATTTTTCGACATATGACAATATTTAATAGTTTAATCCATGGCTTAAATTATCAAAAATTTATATGGGTATACTAAATTTAATTATTAAGTTAAAATTTTGTAATTATTAATTAAAAATAGTGCTATTATTGAGATTTATAAGATTTTTTTTTTTTTCAGCAAAAGCAAAAATCATGCTTAAAAAAATTGAAGTTTTGGGTAAATTATACGTATAACTTTAAAATGTTCATAATAACGAACAAATGCATGAGAATAAAGGAAAGTGGAAGACAGTCCCAAAATAAGGGAGTCTCCGTTGAAAAAATGGAGAGTTGGCTGGTATGAACGTATGAGAGAAAGATGTTCAAAACAACTTTTTTTTTTTTTTTTTTTTTTTTTACTCTGGTATTGACCTTGGATTTTATACTGGTCATCAAAAGTCGTTCTCATGGTCAAAAATGCGATTATTAGATCTTTATATCTTGACACAAACCTCTTTGAATTAAATTTACGAGTGCTAATTTTAAATATTAGTATTAAAGAATATAAGGTAATGGTGTCACATGCTGAGTAACTGCTGTAACTTAATAACTAAAAATAATTACAATACGTCAATATTCAAGGTGAAACGTACAATTTTTACAAATTTCGATAGTGAATAACTCTTCTAGGGGACAAAATCAGAAATAAATTATCACACAAATTAATTTCTGAAATCATACAAATGAGAAAATTTAATTGTAATTGTGTGTTTTTCTAACCCTTATAGTTTACAACTCCCTGAAATGTAAGAAAAATGACAAAAATGACATTTTAAGATCCCCATAAACCAAAAGGGGATGAAAAAAAAAAAAAAAAAAAAAAGGATGCAAAAAGTACATACATTTGGAAAATTTTAATAAAACATGTGAAGCGTGGGATTTTTCCTTCTTTTAATTAATCCCGAAACAATTTCGGCCGCAAAAGTATCGCATTTTATTTGTTATTCGGCTATAAATTTCACCAAGATGGTTGTTGATGGTTGGGTTTTACGTCGCACTAGTGCTGCGCAGATGGGCAATTGGCGACGGTCCGGAGACATGCCATCACAATTTTGATCCTCCACGGAAGGGATGGCTCTCCCGCTTCGGTGTCCCCCAGAGGTATAATTTTTGATGGGAACATGCAGGACAATGCGGCCACGACAGATTTTACGTGCACCAGCCACCATTAGTAAATTTCACCAAGTGATTGTCAGAAAAGGACATTTCTGAGGTATATATACTAGAGCTGTACCGAGTACTCGGCATATACTCGGTACTCGGCTAAATTTGGACTAAGTATCCGGCCAATGCCAAGTAGTTGTAAGAATTTCATTATTTTTATGTATTATTGACAGAAATGCATTCATAAGAGTTGTTTATTAATAACTAAACTAAAAAAATTGAAAATATAAATATAGAGTCATTAAACTTTTGCTGCAAACAGCTTTCTGCAGTTGAAAGGGGCAAGTAGATTGTCACCAACTGGGTATAGAGATGATTCATGATATGAGCTTATCCATTTTAGTTACAAGAATTCAAGTATAACCATCTTGTATGTGTGTAATATGCAAATTTTTTTTATAAAAACTGAGTACATCAAATTATATCTATAAAACAAACAAAAATAAAATATTTTAGAAAAAAAAAAAACTTTATATAATACCAATATAGTAGATAAAACTTTAGTTATATATTTGTGCAAATAGAAGTAACACACTTTTAAAACTGTAAGAGAATATTGATTTTTAATTTAAAAAATAATAATTATGAAAAAGGTATACACAAAAATGTTATTGCAAATATATTTTAATAATCTAATTTGTCGTTTAGCAAATTATGGCCCAAAACCACCTATATTTTTTACTCTTCTAGTATTTGAAAATTAAGGAAGTCTATCATGTTTGAAATGATAAAAATATTTATTTTAATGTTCTTATTTCATATGTAAATTTCATGCATCTTAAATTAAGCCTGAGTGTATAGGAACTTTTATATTCTCTAAGAATTATCTGAGAATGATTCGCATCTGCGAAAAACTATATAATGAAGAATGAAATTATCAGTTATTATGAAAATTAAAACCAATAAAAATTACAATGTCAGCAAGCCGAAAAGAACAAAATATGGGAAGCATACAGCGGTACGCTAAAGGTTACCGAAACAGCTTTACGCTTCCCATATTTTGTTCTCTTCGACATTACTGACGTTGCAATTTTTATTGGCTTTAATTATCCAGCGCCAAGTCTCCTTTTAATAGTTATCAGTTATTATGGTTTTAATAATCCACTAAGCTGGAAGTATCAAATATAACAATGAACCTAATTGTGTATATTATATACACGACAAAAGTTCTGAAACATTTAATGAGAACATGCTGTTTGCCATTTAACTTAATTTTGTGTTCAAAAGGACTTTTAGGTTGATTTCTTTAGAAATCGGCCTATTGCAATCACTTCGTTTATCTATATTTTTATATATAATGAAAATTTTGTCATCACGATAACTCCAGAAATAATACTCCAAATCGAACCAAATTTGGACAGTGAACGGATCTTATAAATATCTTGGATGAGTTCGTTAACCAAGTTGCTCTTACTTTTTGTTTTCAAGTGGCAGCCACTTGAAAATTTCAAACCCACAATGTAAAAAGCAGATTTAAAGCAAGATTTGCTTGAATTTTGATGTAAATACAGGCCACATAAAGGTCTCAATGAAGTTTATCCGCCATTTTTAATAAAGTGGCAGATATTTTAAGTTAAGCGGGGCCACTTGAAATCAGGCTACCACTTGAAAATTTAAAATCACTATACCTTCCGAAATAATACTCCAAATCGACCCAAATTTCGACAGCGTCTTAACTTATCTTATAAATATCTTAGATGAGTTTCTTAACCAAGTTGCTCCGCCATTTTGTTTTCAAGTGGAGACCACTTGAAAATTCAAATTGTACCAAGCTTATTCCGATTTTTTTTTAATTTTCATGTATACATAGTTTATACAAGTGTCTCAAAGAACTTTATTAATGAACTTTATTCGCCATTTTTAATAAAGTGGCGGATATCTTAAGTGAAGCGAGACCACTTGAAATCAGGCTACCACTTCAAAATTTAAAACCATGATAACTTCCGAAATAATACTCCAAATGGAACCAAATTTGAACAGTGTCTTATCTTAAAAATATCTTAGATGAGTTTGTTAACCAAGTTGCTCCGCCATTTTGATTTCAAATGGAGACCACTTGAAAATTTAAATTGCAAAAAGCGTATTCCAATTTGTTGGAAGTTTGATGTAAATACAGACCACATAAGGATCTCGGTGAAGTTTATTAATGAACTATATTCACCATTTTTAATAAAGTGGCCGATATCTCAAGTTAAGCAGTGCCACTTGAAATCAGGCTACCACTTGAAAATTTAAAATCATAATAACTTCTGAAATAATACTCAAAATCGAACCAAATTTGGACAGTATCTTAACTTATCTTATAAATATCTTAAATGAGTTTTTAAACAAAGTTGCTTCGCCATTTTGATTTCAAGTGGAGACGGAGACCACTTGAAAATTTCAAATTCAAATTGTAAAAAGCGTATTCAGAATTTGTTTGAATTTTAATGTATACATAGATTACATAAGTGTCTCAATGAACTTCATCCGCCCTAATTAATAAAGTGGCGGATATCTTAAGTTAAGCGAGGCCACTTGAAATCAGGCTACCACTTGAAAATTTAAAATCATAATAACTTCTGAAATAATACTCAAAATTGAACCAAATTTGAACAGTGTCTTAACTTATGTTATACCACCATTTTGTTTTCAAGTGGAGACCACTTGAAAATTTCAAATTCACATTGTAAAAAGCGTATTCCGAATTTGTTTGAATTTTGATGCATACATAAACCATATAAGGGTCTCAACCAAGTTTATTTTAACAGCCATTTTTTGGAAAGTACCGGATATCTTATACTAAGCAGGCCACTTGAAATCAGGCTTCCGCTTGAAAATTTAAAATCATGATAACTTCTGAAATAATACTCCAAATCGAACAAAATTTGGACAGTGATATTATCATATAATTATCTTGAATGTGTTCACTGGGCAACTTGTTCCGACATCTTGTTTCTAAGTTTCAGCCATTTGAAATCACACTGCCACTTGAAAATATGCCATCATGATAACTTTTAAAATACTAAACTGATTCAAATAAAAGTTGGACAGTGAACTTATGGTTCAAATATTCAGGATATGTTCACTTGGTGACTTGATCCGCAATTTTATTTCCAAGTGGCGGCCACTTGAAAATTTGTCATTATGGTAACTTTAATAATACTGAATCAATTCGCATCAAATTTGGGTAGTGGATTTATCATTCAAATATCTCAGATAAGTTCGCTGGGCATCTCACTACGCTTTTTTTCCAAGTGGTGCCTCCTGAAAATTTCTTATGACGATAATTTTTGAAATACTGATTTTATTTAAACTAGAACTGGACAATGAACTTATCATACAAATATATTTGAGGATTTCGCTGGGCAAGTTGTTTCACCATTTTGTTTCCAAGTCGCAGCCACTTATACTGCCACTTGAAAATTTGCCATAATGATAACTTTTGAAACACGGCACTGATTTGAACCACAGTTGGACAGTGAACCTATGCTTCAAATATCTTGGATGTGTTTGCTGGGCAACTTGTTCCACTGTACTGTTTCCAAGTGACGGCCACTTGAAAATTATTTATCACGGTAACTTTTGAAATACTTAATCAATTCAAACCAAAGTTGAAAAATGGATTTATCATTCAAACAACAAAAATCTAGAAATTTCACGTAACTCGTGAACCAATCTAGTTATTGCGTCCATCTTTGGTATATCGATAATAAATACTTACTCGCCAAAATTAGCCAAAAAAATCGCCGTAGGGCAAAAGTCGCCAAATTTTGCGCCAAATCCATTACCTGCCTTATTGGATCTTTTTAATGCGTTTTTAAGAAAATATTACGCTATTTTAATGCTAAAACAAACTAGAAATGCAGAAAACTAACATTTTAGGAACTTACTAAGCCTCTTTGAAAGAATTTCTACAAAAAGAAAAAAAAAAAAAATTATATATATATATATATATATTATTTTTTTTTTCAAATTTGCAACGATATTTTAGATGAGCAACTTTCTCCGCCATTTTGATCCAAGTGGCAACCACTTAATTTTTCAACACGATGACTTTTGAGATTTTGAATTAATTCGATCTATATGTGTACAGTAGACTTATCTCACAAATGCATTTGATATATTTGTCTACTTAACCCACCATTTTGTTTCCAAGCGCCGGCCACTTGAAAATTTTAAATAAAAAGGTATTTATGAACCGATTTGCTTAGAACTCCATATGTGCATAGCCTACATCAATATTTCTACCAAGTCCATTAATAATTTATAGCCGCCATTTTGAAACAAAATGACGGCTACTTGATAAGAAAAAAGAAATCAACCTACCCTTCCGAATAAGCCGGAAGGACTTGTTTTTAATTTCAAGATATGCAAAATTCTTCAAATGTACATCAATTATTCTTTCTTACAACAACTCGGTATTCGGTACTCGGCCGAGTAGTAAAAGGCTGAGTACTCGGTACTCGGTTACTCGGCCAAAGTGCTACTCGGTGCAGCCCTAGTATATACAAGAAATTTCTGGATTCGAATGTCCGAAAAATAATCCTTTACAGAAAGTACTTGTTATTTGATTCAAAGCGTTGAACTCAAAACGGACACTCCCAAAATACTGTAATTTCGCGTATATAATCTATATAATCCCGCGGGTAATCTATAAAAAAACCTGACTTTGTATGTCTTGCGTCCGGTGCAGGGTATCTATCGCGAACAAGGAAAAAATCAAAGCATCTCTAGTGAAAGTAGCTGAATGTGTATTAACGTTTGAGACTCTAAATTACTATCAAAACGGTAAAATCTGGATTAAAAAAAATCTAGATTATTAATGTATAATGACGATGAAATTGAGGACAGCGAAAATGAATTTGATGAGGAGGACAATAAGGATGATGAAGACGACCTGTTCCAAACAATATTGCAACATTTTAATTCTGATACAGAAAAATCCGAATTCGATGGATTTGAATGAACTTTGTAAATAAATGTATTATTAATCTATAATTTTCTTATAAATTGAATAAAGGTGTTAATCATTAGAAGTTACTCCAGTTTATAGTAATTTATATAGAGACAAAGATTAATAATAAGTTATGATTATTTGCTCTTTCATTATAGGTAAGTAAATTTATTTGTTTATTATTTATATTTATTTGTATATTTGTGTATTATTTGTATCTTTTCCTACTTATTACTAAAATAATAGCAATTGGTATTGAAATTACAAACGGCGATTGCCGACCATGTAGTTTTAGAAGTGCGGGCTATCTTCTAATGCGGGCTATCTTTCGGTTATAATTATTTTTAGATAAATTTTTTATGCTGCGGGTTACCTTCCGTCGCGGGTTATATACGCGAAATTACGGTATGTACTTTTTTTAAAGTAAAAAAAAAATAAATAATAATAATCTGGTGTGTCACTCACAGGACTTTTCTCTTACCCTGCATTTCCATAGGGGAGCGTGGGGCTAGTTGTCACAGGGGTAAGAAGTAGCACGCAATTTACGAAATAGTTTGTAACATTTGTGATTAAACATTTTTATAAACATAATTCTTATGACGCGCTTTATAATGTAAGCACGATCAGTGCTCCGCAAAAATGGTTAATGAGAGGTTCTGTACACGTGCTTCATTTTAGCTAGTTAGTGGAGGTGGAGGGGGGGGAGAATATTTCGTAAATTTTGATTAAAGGTATGTTAATTTATACTTTAAAGAAATGTTTATAGCTAATTATTTAGTCTGTGTGTTGAGTTATAAAATGCATGTTTAATTTTTTGTATAAATTGTTATATATATTTTTTATAAATAAACAAAATGTCCAAAATCATACGATGGGGCAAGTTGTAACAAGTTAGAGGAGTGGCTTGTAGGGATACCTACAGCCAGAGCTCAATGTCACCGCCCATTTTCAGAACTTTCAAAAATGAAAAAGTTTTGGCTTTTTTGCCTCTCCCTCTACTATATTTAAAAAGAAATTTTTTCTGTCTTTTTGTATTATAGTGCCGTGATTATGTAATCACGAATAAAAATCACGATTTAATCACGAATTAGAGAATATTGCATAAAAATATTGATAGAAAAAAAAGCAGAAATTTCTCATCAATGAGAGTATCCTGAAAAAAAGGTGGAGAATTCGAGCTCTGCTAAACACTTTCTGTGGCAGAAGAATGGGTATAATGCTTAATTTGCAAAATGTGAGCACACGTTAAATGCATGAGAGGAATAAAATATCATTTGCTTGAATTAATTTGAACTCTGACTAAGATTCACTTCTATATTGTTTTTATTTTTTATTTTCTCTTTATTTTACTATAAACCATTTGATATAATTCATTGTTACCATACCAAGAAGGTTATAATTTAATATTAGTTATTAATTATCTTTTTTATTAAATTAATAAATGATTGAAAACAAAAAAAATTTTGAAATATTGTCATTTTTATTGTTAGAACCCAAGTCCGGGGCAAATCGTAACAGGCAAATAATTAAAAAAAAAAAAAAAATATATATATATATATATATATATATATATATATATATATATATATTTGTGCTGAAACTAGCAACATTAACGAAAGTTTTTTTTTTTTTTTTTTTTTTTTATGAATATGATAGATGATTATGTACGCTATGGAAAACAGAAAAATTATAAACAGGAAAACGTAAATACATTACACAATATACTTAATTTTCTAAAAACTGTTACAAATCCGCCCCACGCTCTACCTACTATAATGACAGATTGCAGATAAACTCGTAAGATCAAATAAAATAAAATAATAAAGTTCAGTCTACTTTGAATATAATCCAAAATAGTTTTATTTGACATATAATACTGAGTGAGGGGGGCAACCGCCGCCTCAACCCCCCGTTCAATTATAATGCCAACATTCATTTAAAACAAATACAAGGGTAATTAATTAATTTTCCTTGAAACTTCCCAATCTTGGTCAAATGTTTCAAGTGGCAACCTAATACGAACTTCAAAATAACAAACTTGAATTTTCGGCAGTTATACAGATCAATCGTTGAAAATTTGATTTTTCGTATTCTGTGTACCAAAAAACACTGTAAACTAGTATGTTGTGGCCACCACAAGACTTTCTTCTATATTTACCTATACATATTCAATCAGTAACAATATTTAAAAAAAAAAGTACGATTTTTTTTTCTAAGTTTTTTTTTTTTTTTTTTTTTTGTTAAAAGTGAAAAAAATCGATAACTTTGTTTTAAATTATCACAGATTTATAGTTCAACCATTCGTTTTAAAGGTATTGACGAGATCTTTCGAAAGATACCCATCTTGAAACTTTGATGCCCCCACATGCACAAAAATTTTTTCCTAGTTAACTACTACTATTATCAACCTGATCTTTCGAAAGATACCCAATGTGAAAATTTACCCCCCCTGGGGGGGTATTTCCCCCCTAGGGGGGGAAGCGATGCCCCCCCATGCAGAAAATTTTTTTCCTAGTTACATACTACTATTATCAATAATTCATATTAATTTTACAATCACAAGTTTAAAACAACTCTAATTATGCACATTTATACGAATTTTTGTCCTATGCTGCCATGTTAAAAATTTAGATAAAATGCTATCACAGCGCCACCTGTTGAGCTATTGATCCCCAAACATAATCAGCACCAGTTTATGTCGGGGACCAACTAAATACCAAGTTTGGTTAAATTTCATTAAAAAAAAAAAAAAAAAAAAAAAAATTGCGATATTTTTCTAAGTTTTTTTTTGTTAAAAGTAAAAAAATCTGGAGTGACTCCACTCGACTTTCCGAACATTGAGTAATTAACAGTTTTGTAGATAAAGTAAAGAAAGAGTAGTTGTTAAACAAACAAAAGAGAGAAAACCATAATAGAGTGTTTGAGTATTTTTCTCCATCTATTACACGATGTTTTATTTAACGCTACTGAACTTTGAGCCCATAGATCATAACGACAAAGAAATTTTCGTTGTGTCCCTGTAAAAACCTATAAATGTTAGATTCACCAAAATGCTTATAGTTAGTGCAACAGTGATTTATAATATTCATATAAATTTTCAGCTCAATTCAATAAGGCGTTTAGATGCTATCGTACTTTTAAAAATTTAGTCCCATAGGCCATAATGATAAAGAATTTTTCTTTGTGTCCCTGTAAAAAAACTGTAAGTGCTAGATTCACCAAAATCTATACAGTTAGTTCAACTGTGATCTATAACATGTGTACAATTTTTTTGCTCGGATTAATAAGGCGTTTAGACACTATCACATTTTTAAAAATTTGGCCCCATAGGCATAATGATAAATAATTTTTCTTTGTGTCCCTGTAAAAAAACTATAAGTGCTAGATTCTCCAAAATCTATACAGATTGAGTATTTGTGATCTATAATATGTGTATAAAATTTTTGCTCAATTGAATAAGGCGTTTAGATGCTATCGCACTTTTAAGATTTTGCTCCCATTAGGCCATAATGATAAAGAATTTTTCTTTGTGTCCCTGTAAAAAAACTATAAGTGCTAGATTCACCAAAATCTATAGGGTTCGTACTATGGTGACTTACAATATGCGTACCAACTTTCAGGTTAATCGAACGAAGCGTTTAGACGCTAGCGTGTTCACCCACAGACATACACACATACACACACACATACATACATCATCGTAAAAATAGTGAAAACGGACTCAGGGGACCTCAAAACGTATAGAAACATCAAAATCTCGAATTCGGATTTTTGACATGATTACAATACTTTCCTCACTATAGTGTTCGGAAAGTAAAAAATCGATAACTTTGGTTTAAATTATCACAGATTTATCGTTCAACCATTCGTTTTAAAGGTATTGACGAGATCTTTCGAAAGATACCCATCTTGAAACTTTGCCCCCCCGGGTGGGAACTTCCCCCCCCCCCCGGTGGGGGGGCAACCGATGCCCCCACATGCACAAAAATTTTTTCCAAGTTAACTATTACTATTATCAACGAGACCTTTCGAAAGATACCCATCTTGAAAATTTACTTCCCCGGGGGGGGGTATTTCCCCCCCGGGGGGGGGGAACCGATGCCCCCCCATGCACAAAATTTTTTTCCTAGCTAACTACTACTATTATCAATAATTCATATTAATTTTACAATCACAAGTGTAAAATAACTCTCTTTATGCCCATTTATACGGAATTTTGTCCTATGCTGCCATGTTAAAAATTTGCATAAAATGCGATCACAACGCCACCTATTGAGCGATTGATCCCAAAATCTAATCAGCACCAGTTTATGTCAGGGTGCAACTAAATACCAAGTTTGGTTAAATTTCATTCATTGGTTCGTGAGATACAGCGTCCACAAAAAAATGATACAGACAGACAGACAGACAGACATTTTCTAAAAACTATTAATTCGTGTTCTCCATATCCCAAAACATGTAAATCCATCAAAAAGTGGACTTCGAAAATTTTCGCGAATCCAATACTTTCTCTATATTACATATAGAAGAAAGTAAAAATAGAAATTCAAAAAATAATTTGTTTACAGTATTGGTACGGAAAATGAATTGTCCTTCCTGAGCAGGCCCACCAGCGGCCGAGCGGTTCTGCGCTCAAAGCTGGTAGATGGGAGGTGCCGGGTTCGATCCCAGGTCGCGCTCATCGACCTAGCCGTCTCGGAGTTTTCCGTGGTTTCCTCCGAAACTCGCGTAAATACGGGCTAGGACCCCTTAGAAAGACCCCCACGGAGGGCATTCCCCCTCTAGGCCTAGGACACATCAGGAGTAAATCGGCCTTAAATCCAACAACCAACCAACCTTCCTGAGCAGTGTTCGTCGGCATGGAAAAATTATGCAAAGCACTTCCATCAATTACATTCAATAAAAAATCTCGTGTGAAACAACCACACGACTTCCATTATCCACTATTGCACGTATTATATACATTTTTTGGAGTTAATGTGATCAGAAGACATAAAATTGACGAAACGAAGTAGAAACCTAAAATTTTTCAGGTGAGATAAACTTGTTATACGTGTAAAGACAAAAAAAAAAAAAATTACATAGAGTTAAAAAAAAAAAAAAAAAAAACTAGTATGATGTGGCCACCACATGACTTTCTTCTATATAATTTTACACAAAATTTATTCAAAACAAATTGTTTATTAAATTATCAAATTATTTTTCATTATAAGTGCAGACGATTTTTATCTGACGGAATTGCATCACTAAATGCCGAAAGAAAGTCATTTTTTTGCAATTATCAGAAGAAATGCGATTTTCTTTTTTTTTTTTTTTTTTTTCGTTAAAAGTAAAAAAAAAAAATCGATAACTTTGTTTTAAATTATCACAGATCTATAGTTCAACCATTCGTTTTAAAGGTATTGATGAGATCTTTCGAAAGATACCCATATTGAAAATTTACTCCACCCCCCCCCCCCCGAGGGGGGGAGCGATGCCCCCCACATGCACAAAAATTTTTTCATAGTTAACTACTACTATTATCAATAATTCATATTAATTTTACAATCACACGATTAAAATAACTCATTATGTACATTTTTACGAAATTTTGTCTTATACTGCCATGTTAAAAATTTAGAAAAAATGCGATCACAGCGCTACCTGTTGAGCGAATGATCCCCAAATCTAATCAGCACCAGTTTATGTCAGGGTCCAACTAAATACCAAGTTTGGTTAAGTTTCGTTCATTGGTTCGTGATATACAGCGTCCACAAAATTCGTGATACACACACACAGACAGACTGACAGACAGACAGACATTTTCTAAAAACAGTCGAATCGTGTTCAGGACATCCCAAAACGTGCAAATCCATCGAAAACAGGAGTTCGAAAATTTTCACGAATCCAATACTTTCTCTATATATATACATATAGAAGAAAGTAAAAATATAAAATTTTTACATTAAACCTATGTATACATATATATATTCATGCTTTAAGAACAACTAAAAAATAAACAAATAAATAAATACTAATTTTAATTTAATTTCACCCCCACCCCTTTTAAGCTCATTTTTAATAAAACTAAGCCTACCATATAAATAGCTTATAATTCACTAACATGTCAAATAATATTGCTGAGTTCAAACTTTAAAAATGTACGTGTGCGAGTAAATTTAGCTCATCTTTCGTTAATACTGGGAAGTGCTGCGGCTCGTCACAAAACATGTTTCCTGTAAAAAAGAATGTTTGAAAAGGTGTAGGCGTGTTACATCTTCATGACCTTGAATTGAATACCATTACTAAATTCTCACGGCAAACGTTCATTTGCTATTATTATTATTATTATTATTATTTCTATTTAATATGCTGAAAAAAATGTAGCGAGCAAAATATAATCCCGAATTGTTAATATATATATATATATATATATATATATATATATAAATAAAGAAATAACCCTTAATATAATGAGACCTCTTAGCGTCCATTACACTGAGATTTTCTTTTTTCTTTCTTTTTAATTTATTAGGATCGGAGTCGTATTTCTTTCAGGAAGGAAAAAATATTGTCACCATTTGCTGTTGCAACCAACTTTCTTAGCTGTCAACTCTTCCGATTTTCAAAACAACACTTTTTTAGATAAGTTATTTTCGTTTAATTTAATATTAGATTTTTCGTTACTGAAAAAAGGAAACGTATTGGAATAATGGTGATAAAAAGATTGAAAAGCTATAACCCTAAAACTATAAAATGCAAGAACTCGCAACAATTGTTTCGATTCGAAAGAAGACACGACCTTTCGTCAAGCGAACAAAGTAGGCACGATTGCTGGAGACAAAGCGGCGACGCACTTTGCTTGCAGCGCTCGTGCCTACTTTGTTTGCCTGACGAAGGGTCATGCCTTTTTCCTACCCGAAACAATTGTTTCGAGTACTTGCAATTTATGGTGTTTATTCAAAGTTTTGTACTTATTACTTTCAAACGCCAGTTCGGTGGTGCGTTTTCATAATAAGTTCATAGGTGTTACGTGCGGAAATCGGTCGTGCAAAAAAGCGGTTTTATAAGCAAAATCGTGTAAAAAGAAAAATCAGTTTAAAAAAAAAAAACTAGTATGATGTGGCTACTACATGACTTTCTTCTATATAATTTTACACAAAATTTATTCAATAAAAATTATTTATTAAATTATCAAATTATCGATATATATAAAAGAACACTTCCTGAGTGAGTGAGTGAGGGGGTGATCTATCAACGCCCAGACCAAACCCCTGGACCTAGAAGCATGAAATTTTGTGACAATGTTCTTTCTATGACGTAGGCATCCACTAAGAAGCGATTTTACAAAATTCGACCCCCAAGGGGGGGAGGGGGGGCAAAACGTGATTTCACAAAATCCTTCATATCTCAAACAAAAAAAAAAACAGATATCCGTAAAATTTTTGCTTTAAAATATAGCTAATACAAATGTCAAAAAACCAATTTCTGGAATTTTCCAAATTCGGTCCCCAAGGGGGACGGGGGGGGGGGGCAAAACGAGATTTCACATGCGTAAAACGTGATTTTGCATAATCCTACAGTTAGTCAAAAAAGTATTCGACCTTACTACTGAATGTCTTTAAAATGATATAAAAGCATAGTCTTACTTATTTACTGTAAACCTAATTTTACTGTTTTCTTTATCAAGGTGTTTACTAGTCCTTTAATGCAAAATCGTATTTCTTTAAAGAAATTTAATTGCAATAAACGTCAATTTCTGGTACAACAACCCATTTTAATCGCCAAAAAAGTATTCAACTCTGGCCATTCATACCCATTTTAAACGGTTACCAAATTCAAATTAACGCTTTAAGCTGCCTTACAAAAGGAATGTATTGTCTCAAAGTTATTTGAAACTTCTGTACTTGAATGAACCGCGTTTCTACAATTTTAAACGTAATATTTTAAAATGTCACGGAAGGGAAATGAAACTACAATTAGAAGAAAGAAAAATTATAATTACTATGAGGAAATATGGAGAAAAATACGACAAAATTGCTAAAATTGTTAAACGACCTCTTTCAACCGTAAAATACCTTGTAAAAAGGCATTTGGAGTCAACCAATTTTGAAAACAAGGCAAGGAGTGGGAGACCAGAAAAACTGACCAGATATGATAAACGATATCTTTTACAACAAGTTGAAAAAGATCCGACGTTAAGTGGCCCCAAATTGAAATTATTGGTCAAGAAAGAAGTGTGTACACAAACAGTAAGAAATGCCCTTAAAAAATTTGGTCATAATGGACGATCTGCTCGAAAATAATATTACGTGTCTGAAGTCAACAGAAAAATAAGTCTGGCATTTGCGAAAAAATATGTAAACGAGCCTCTAGATTTTTGGAAAAACGTTATATTTACTGATGAAAGTAAGTATAATTTATTTAGAGCAGATGGCAATCATAAGGTGTGGAGACAACCAAATAAAGAATTTGAACTAAGAAATCTCCGACCTGCAAACAAGCACGGTGGTGGATCGGTGATGGTTTGGGGGTGCATGTCTTATGGAGGTGTAGGAAAACTGCTTTTTACGATGGCATAATAGGCCGTAAGATGTACATTGATATACTAAAAACAAATTTACATGCCAGTGCTCAATCTATATGGGATTAGAGACTGTTTTGTGTTCATGCAGGATAATGACCCAAAACATAAAGTGCTAAATACAAGACTTTGGGTTGTTGTACAACACCCCAACAATCCCCAGATATAAATCCTATAGAGAATTTATGGGAAGAATTAGGTTGAAGAATCAGAAATAAAAATGCTACAAATAAAAAGAACTTTAAAAAGCATTAGAAGAAGAATGGCATAAAAATAGAAAGTGATTACACTAAAAAACTAGTTGCAAGCATGCCAAATAAACTATAAAGAAATTATTGAATCTAAGGGAAATTCTACAAAATATTAATTATAATTTATTTATTTATATATTTATTTATTTATATATTTATTTATTTTGGTCGATTTAGAAAAAAGTCGAATACTTTTTTTACCTATGCTACTGAAAGCGAAGCTTTATTTTTATTTTTATTTTAATATATCTAATTTCTTTGTGAATGTACCAGAGGTATATCTTTGTATCTTATTTAATACTGCAAAAACAAAAATTGTAACATATTAATGAAAGCGCTTTAATAACACATTGTTTAGATAGCTAAACCGAGGTCGAATACTTTTTTGAGTAACTGTATATATCTCAAACAAAAAAATAGATATGCGTGAAATTTTTGCTCTAAAATATAGCTAATGCAAATGTCTAAAAACCAATTTCTGGAATTTTTAGAAATTCAGCCCCCACGTGGGCAGCAGGGGGGGGGGGAGGGGCTAAGGGGCAAAAACAAATAGAAATAACAGTTAGGGCGTTCAAATTGGTACAGATAGGTTTTAGAGGCCTGGAAGTCGAATGAGGATATTTTCGATTGTGTAAAGTTATTAGGAGGGGCAGGAAGGGGGGTAGGGTGAGAGGGGGGCAAAAAATAAAAATAGAGTTAGATCGTTCAAATTGGTATATTGAGGTTTTCGATACCTACAAATCGATTGCGGATATTTTCGAAGTTGTAAAATTATTAGGAGGGGCGGGAAGGGGGGTGGGGCGGTAAGGGGGGCTTATGGGGCAAAAACAAATAGAAATGCAGTTAGGCCGTTCAAAATTTTTACAGATAGGTTTTCGAGGCCTGCAAGTCGAATGGGGATGTTTTCGAAAGTGTAAAGTTATTAGGAGGGCCGGGAAGGTGGGGGGGGAGAAGGGGGGCAAAAAAATAAAAATAGAGTTAGATCGTTCAAAATTGGTGTATAGAGGTTTTCGATACGTACAAATCGATTGCGGATATTTTCGAAGTTGTAAAATTATTAGGTGGGGCGGGAAGGGGGGGCTATGGGCAGAAACAAATAGAAATACAGTTAGGTCGTTCAAAATTGGTACAGATAGGTTTTAGAGGCCTGCAAGTCGAATGGGGATATTTTCGAAAGTGTAAAGTTATGAGGAGGGCCGGGAAGGTGGGGGGGGGGCGGAGGGGCAAAAAAAGTAAAATAAAGTTAGATCATTCAAAATTGGTACATAGATGTTTTCGATACCTACAAATCGATTGCTGATATTTTCGAATTTTTTAAATTATTGGAAGGGGCGGGAAGGGGGGGAACGGAGGGGCTAAAAAATAAAAATAGAGATAGATAGTTCAAAACTGGTGCATAGTGGTTTTTGATACCTACAAATCGATTGCGGATATTTTCGAATTTGTAAAATTATTAGGATAGACGGGAGGGGGGGAGAAGGGGGAAAATAATAGAAATAAGAGTTAGAGCATTTTGGGAATTTTTTCCGAAGGCAGTGAGAACCCGGTGCGACATTTTTCCTAATCAGATTTTGTTTCTCTTTTCTTTTCACGTGATAAAAATGAATGAAATTTTGAGAATTCAGTAATTAGATTGATTCATTTAAAAATAGGGACCAGCGAAGCGGGCGTTTCCTGCTAGTCTCTATATATAAAATCGTTCTTCCTGACTGAGTGAGTGGGGGAGGGGATGATTCATCATCGCCCAGACCAAACCCCTGGACCTAGAAGCATGAAATTTTGTGACAATGTTCTTTTTATGACGTAGGCATCCACTAAGAAGCGATTTTACAAAATTCGCCCCCCAATGGAGGGGAGGGGGGAGCAAAACGTGATTTCACAAAATCCTTCATATCTCAAACAAAAAAACAGATATCCGTAAAACTTTTGCTTTAAAATATAGCTAATACAAATGTCTAAAAACCAATTTCTGGAATTTTCAAAATTCGGTCCCCAAGGGGGGCGGGGGGAGGGGGCAAAACGTGATTTCATATGCGTAAAACGGGATTTCGCATAATCCTATATATCTCAAACAAAAAAATAGATATACGTGAAATTTTTGCTCTATAAAATATCTAATACAAATATCTAAAAACCAATTTCTGGAATATTAGAAATTCAGCCCCCAGGTGGGGCAGCAAGGGGGGGGGGAATTGGGCAAAAACAAATAGAAATACAATTAGACGTTCAAAATTGGTACATATAGGTTTTAAAGGCCTGCAAGTCGACTGGGGATATTTTCGAAAGTGTAAAGTTATTAGGAGGGGCGAGAAGGGGGGGGGAGGGGGGGGGGGTAAAAAAAATAAAGTTAGATCATTCAAAATCTATATATATAAAATCGTTCTTCCTGACTGAGTGAGTGAGGGGGTGATTCATCATCGCCCAAACCAAACCCCTGGAACTAGAAGCAAGAAATTTTGTGACAATGTTCTTTCTATGGCGTAGACATCCACTAAGAAGCGATTTTACAAAATTCGACCCCCAAGGGGGGAGGGGGAAAACGTGATTTCACAAAATCCTTCATATCTCAAACAAAAAAACAGATATCCGTAAAATTTTTGCTTTAAAATATAGCTAATACAAATGTCTAAAAATCAGTTACTGGAATTTTCAAAATTCGGTCCCCAAGCGGGCTGGGGGGGGGGGGGCAAAACGTGATTTTACACGCGTTAAACGTGATTTCGCATAATCCTATATATCTCAAACAAAAAAATAAATATTCGTGAAATGTTTGCTCTAAAATATAGCTAATACAAATATCTAAAAAAAAAAAAAAACAATTTCTGGAATTTTAGAAATTCAGCCCCTAGGTGGGGCAGGGGGGGGGGGCTATGGGGCAAAAACAAATAGAAATACAGTTAGGCCGTTCAAAATTGGTACAGATAGGTTTAAGAGGCCTGCAAGTCGAATGGGGATATTTTCGAAAGTGTAAAGTTATTAGGAGGGGGGAGAGGGGGGGGGGGCAAAAAAATAAAAATAGAGTTAGATCGTTCAAAATTGGTATATAGATTGGTTTTCGATACTTACAAATCGATTCGTATATTTTCGAATTTGTAAAATTATTAGAAAGGGCGACAAGGGGGTGGGGCGGCAAGGGGGGGGGGCTATGGGGCAAAAACAAATAGAAATACAGTTAGGCCGTTCAAAATTGGTAGAGATAGGTTTTAAAGGCCTGCAAGTCGAATAAGGATATTTTCGAATTTGTACAGTTATTAGGAGGGCCGGGAAGGGGGGGGGAGGGGAGAGGGGGGGACAAAAAAATAAAAATAGAGTCAGATCATTCAAAATTGGTATATAGATTTCTTCGATACTTGCAAATCGTTTGCGAATATTTTCGAATTTGTAAAATTATTAGGAGGGGGTGGGAAGGGGGGGGCTATGGGCAAAAATAAATAGAAATACAGTTAGGCCGTTCAAAATTGGTACAGATAGTTTTTAGAGGCCTGCAAGTCGAATGGAGATATTTTCGAAAGTGTAAAGTTATTAGGAGGGCCGGGAAGGTGTATGTGTGGGGGGGGGGAGGCGGAGTGGCAAAAAAAATAAAATAGAGTTAGATCATTCAAAATTGGTGCATAGTGGTTTTCGATACCTACAAATCGATTGCGGATATTTTCGAATTTTTAAAATTATTGGGAGGGGCGGGAAGGGGGAGGGAGCGGAGGGGCAAAAAAAATAAAAATAGTGATAGATCGTTCAAAACTGGTGCATAGAGGTTTTTGATACCTACAAATCGATTGCGGATATTTTCGAACTTGTAAAATTATTAGGATAGACGGGAGGGGGGGGGGCGAAGAGGGAAAATAATAGAAATAAGAGTTAGAGCATTTTGGGAATTTTTTTCGAAGGCAGTGAGAACAGGGTGCGACTTTTTTCCTAATCAGATTTTGTTTCTCTTTTTTTTTTTTTTTTTTTCACGTGATACAAATTAATGCAATTTTGGGAATTCAGTAATTGTAGTGATTCATTTAAAAATAGGGACCAGCGAAGCGGGCGTAGCCTGCTAGTTTTTCAATAAAAATGCAGACGATCTTTATCTGACAGAATTCTATTATCACTAAAGCCGAAAGATGTCAATTTTTTGCAAATCAGAAGAAATAAGATTATTTTCCAAGTTTTATTCGTTAAAAGATAAAATCACAGATCTATAGTTCAACCATTGGTTTCAAAGGTATTGACGAGATCTTTCGAAAGATACCCATGTTGAAATTTTACTCCCCCCGGGGGTACTCCCCCCCAGTGGGGGGGGGGGAAGAAGCGATGCTCCCACATGCACAATTTTTTTCCCTAGTTAACTACTACTGTCAATAATTCATGTGAATTTTACAATCACACGATTAAAATAACTGTCATTATGTACATTTATACGTAATTTTGTCCTATACTGCCATGTTAAAAATTTAGAAAAAATGCAATAACAGCGCCACCTGTTAAGCAATTGCTCCACAAATCTAATTAGAACCAGTTTATGTCAGGGTCCAACTAAATACCAAGTTTGGTTACATTTCGTTTATTGGTTCGTGAGATACAGCGTCCACAAAATTTGTGATACACACACAGACAGACATTTTCTAAAAACAGTCAAATCGTGTTCATGACATCCCAAAACGAGTACATCCATCGAAAATTGGAGTTCGAAAATTTTCACGAATCCAATACTTTCTCTATATTACATATAGAAGAAAGTAAAAAAAAAAATATATATATATATATATATAATAACTTTTAGCAACCCAGGAATGTAGCTACTATGTTCAGTCAGAAGTTTTATAAATATAGCATAATTCACTGAAAAAATAAATTCTTAAAGCAAAAGTTTCATTTTAAAATTGAATATTAAAGTCTTAAATAATAGAATAAAATATTAATTTAGAAATATTTAGTTAACCAGTTATCTATTTATTTCAAAGAATAAAATAAACACAATTATAAAATCGAATTGCGGTTACGCCCCTCTATTTATTGATCGTTTTATGCTAAAACATACATTTTTAAATTTAGAAAGTAAAGTTGTTGTGCAATACCATTACCCATTCATATTTCACATCTCCAGAGGCACATCTTCCATATCTTCATAAAGATTGAGTAAAATGAAAATTGTAGCCTGATATGAAAATTCAGGGAAATACTGCTCTTAGAGTTGTAAAATTCTCGAGAATAATCTTTCTGAGAATATTCTTCTGGAACAGACTAATCGAGAATTTTCTCATTGAAGCTATAATAGTATGGGTAATTTTGAAATGTGTGCACTGTATAAGTATTAATTTATGTGCAAGTTTAGAAATTTATAAAATTTTGCGTTTAATAAAATAATCAGATGAATTAAATAATTAAATCTGTTTAGTTGTAGATGTTTTAAAAAAATTTCTCTTCAAAGCTAAAAGATGAATAAATTACTGAAGATAAAATCTAGTGATAACTCAAGTAATAAAGGGACAAACTATTAAAAGAGATTTTTTTATTTCATTACAGCCACTTATTTTTAAAGAGTGACATTTAATGAAATTTTTTTTAATTATTTATGTTTTTGCTTTAAATTGTTTTATACTTATCTGTATGAAATAAAAATGATTTTATCCAACATGTACTTAAAGAATAAACATATTGTTGTAATATGAGTTCCATTAAAACGAAATTCTTGAATATATATATAGCTGACATTTATTGTAGACGATAAACAAGACGATTTACATTACACACATTCAAAATAAGTAGAATTAAAATAGTATTTAAGTGTACATTTACTTCGTACATTTTTAGTTATTTAACCACACAGGTAATAATGGCCACCAAGGCCGTTGCACACAGCTACATTCCTTTTTTAACTCTGGCGTGCTTAGCTGGGAGCAGTTGGAGAGCTCTCTTTCACGCGCATGCGCAATTAAAGGCGCATCTGTTTTATTTATTAAAATGAATCGTTCGCTACTCCAACACACCCCCCCTGCGAGCGACGCATTTTAATCTACACAAAAATAAAAAATATAAATACAAATATAACATAATACAGGATGAACACATAATAATATATAAAATTAAGAAATTAAAGAAATATGTTCCATTGAATATAACAGTTTTTCCTCGTTTACAGCCTTTGTCAAGAAATCTGATATTAGGGCTTCACTTGGAGTATAATACAGATCAATTGTTTTGTCTCTAATCAAGTCCTTTACAAAATGTAATCTGAGATTTATGTGTCTTGACTTGTTGGATGATCTTGCACAATTAGCCCATTGTATGGCTGCTTGACTATCTGAACTCAGTGATACAGTATTGTTTATAAAATTTTTAAAGTTTAATTCCGATAATAAATTTATTATCCATGTTATGTCCTTAGAGATTTCTGAAATAGCAAACAACTCTGCTTCACAAGTTGATAAACTTACACTTTTTTGTTTATGACATTTCCATGATATTAATGAATTACCCAACAAAATTACACCACCAGAAAATGATTTTCCATTTTCTGCATTCCCCCAACTTGCGTCTGAACTTGCATTTAAATACCCAAATTCTGTACTATAGAATAATTTTTTATCTTTAGTTCCCTTTAAATATCTTAAAACCCTTTTTGCAAGTAAAAAATGCCTTTTTTCAGGCTTATGATTAAATTGTGACAAATAAGTAATTACAAAAGCTATGTCTGGACGCGTTCTATTAGATAAATATAATAATTCACCTATAATTTCCTGATACACGTTTACATCAATAGTTTCATTTGTGAGTGGTAAGCTTTTATCTTCTCCTTTAACAATTGGGGTTTTTACTGTTTTACAATCACTTAGATTGTGTTTAGCTAGTAATGACTCAATGTATTGAGTCTGTGACAGATAGATACCGTTGTTATTTTGTAGTATTTCTATACCTAGAAATTTTGATTTATTATTTTCATGTAATTCAAATATTACTCTAATTTTGGAGATTATATCTTCATACATTTCTTGATTATTACTGAAAATACAGAAATCGTCCACATAGATGCTCAAAATAAGAAATTTATCATTATCACTTTTAATGAATATGCAATTATCTGAAGCTGTTTGTACTAATCCCAATTTCTCTAATTCAGATTTTATTTTCAAATACCAGTTTCTCCCGCTTTGCTTCAAGCCATAGATACTTTTCTTTAATTTACATACCTTTCCTGTACCTATAGACCCCTCAAAACCCTGCGGTGGTAACATGTATACATTTTCCTCTAAATTACTGTATAAATACGCGGTTTTAACATCAAAGAATTTTACAATTAAATTTAATTTAGCGGCAATTGCAATTAGCAAACGAAATGTTTCCATGCACAGAACAGGTGAGAAAGATTCCGAATAATCGACGTTTTTAATTTGATTATAACCCGCTGCACATAACCTTGCCTTAAAAATTATGTTACCTGAATCATTTTGTTTCTTAGTATAAACCCATTTGCTTTTTATTAATTTTGCGTCACTTGGCTTATCAACGATCTCCCAAACATTATGTTTATTTAATGAATCCATTTCATCTTGCATCGCTATTTCCCAATTTTGCCAATTAATACCATTTTTCGCTTCTAAATAATTATTTGGGACACTTTCCGTAAAATTACTCACTATTTGTTTATTCTTTATTCTTTCACTTCTTCGTAATTCCAAATTACTTCCGGCTTCGACTCTGCAACTCTGCTCAATTTGCTTCCCCCCTTTGGCGCTCCCCTCTGCTGGCGCGCCAGAAGTAGAGGATTTCGATATGCTACTTTCTTCATTTTTCTCATGAAAGAGTTCTAAATGCGGAATTTTGTTTTCTGTTGTTTGAGTTTCGGTTTCATTTGGGGATGAATCATAGAATGATTGAATATCCCAGACATTATTATTTTTCTCAAAAAATGAACTGCCTTTTAATGATTCGTTGAATTTGACCGATCTTTCCTCAATTACTTTTTTACTTTCTAGATCATAAATTCTATACGCCCTACGTTCACGGCTATACCCCAGAAAAATTCCTCTCTTCCCTGGAATTTCAAATTTATTTCTCAATACTTTAGGGATGTGAAAATATGCTACACAACCAAATTTTCTTAAGTAATTTAATTTAGGTTTTTTACCGGTCCAAATTTCTAGGGGTATTTTATTTTTTCCTTTACGCGGTGTTACATTAGAAACTCGTGTACTAAAGTTTATACCTTCTGCCCAAAAATATAATGGTAACTGACTTTCGTATAATATAGTCCTAGTTCTTTCTAGTAATACTCTGTTTCCACGTTCCGCTTTACCATTCGATTCGCTATTATAAGGAACCGTTTTTTCATGTGAAATACCAGAATTAATTAGATAATTATCCAATTTTTCATTTACAAACTCCAGGCCGTTATCTGACCTGAGCCTTTTGATTCTTTTACCAGTTAAATTTTCATGTTTACTCTTAAAATTACAAAATGTTTCATATACCTCACTTTTATTTTTCAAAAAATAAGTAAAGTACATCCCAGAATAATCATCCACTAAAATCATAAAATATTTAGCACCCCCTAACGACACAGGATTAATTGGCCCACACAAATCTATATGAATCAATTCTAGAATTTCGGAACTTTGTTCTATATTAACAGGTGGATGATTTTTTCTAGTTACCCTACTTATATCACAAATTTCACAATTAAAATCATTTATGATATCTACATTTATATAATCACTCATTTTAAGCATATAGTTAGGATTTAAATGGCATAACCTACTATGCCAGGTTTCATAATTAATATCATTCATCACAACATTACATTCTTTACTAGTAATTGGTTCTAAATTAATTTCAAGTTTGTTATTATTTCTATATGCTTTAGTAACTAACTTATTATTACTATCAAAAATTAGTACAGAATTTTTAGTAGATTTAATGCTGCATCCCTTATCCATTAATGATGTTACCGACAAAAGATTATATCTAAGATCTGGTACAAATAACACGTTTTTGATAGTTAAATAAACAGGATTTTTACTTACGGTTTTTGCTTTGACGTTTCCGGTGCCATGGCACATAATTTTTGCATCCTTACCTGCCAAGAAGATTTCTTTACTTTCTGGTTTTAATTTATCAAACCAGATTTTATCTTTTACCATATGGTCGGTCGCCCCGGAATCTAAAACGAAAACATTATCACACAATAAATCAATAGTAGAAGCACTAAAAACAGAATTATTCTTTTCTTCTTTCTTATCAAAACGAGAATTGTTTTTTCGATTTTTATGTCCTTTATAACCATAAGTGTTAAATGTTCTTTGTGAATTGTTTTTATAAAAACAGTCCTTTGCAAGATGATTACTCCTTCTACAGATATAACACAGTTTTTTGTTCTTATCCTTCTTTACGAAGAACGCTTCGGGTTTATTTTGTTCATTATGCGGATTCAAGTTTGCTTCTTCCTCTCTTAAGATTTCTAAAACTTCCTCCATAGATTTTTCCCTTTGTGTTTTCAACACATCTCTGATTTTGCTAAAGTTTCCCGATAGTCCTCTGACTGTGTGATAGACCAACTCTCTTGTAGAAATTTCCAATCCTAACGATTGGCATTTTACAGCTAGTCCTTTTGAACGTGCTATATAGTCATTTACAGTTTCATTCTGTTTCATCAGCAAATTTTTTAGTTCATTTCCGGCGTCTATTCTTCTATCCTCTAATTGCCTAGTGAAAGTGTTTTTTATATTTTCCCATAAGATTTTGGCATTTTCTTCATTTGAAAATTGAAGAGCGTGTTCGTCGGATAGAGAAAGCTTCATATAGGCGACTGCGTCGGAGTTTTTCAGATCCCATTCCTGAGATTCCGCTGCGCTCAGTCCTTCTGGTTTCACCGTTGTAATAACAGAATCGAGTCTTTTAATTGATAGGGCTGCTTTTATTTTCATAGCCCATATGAAATAATTATTACCGTTTAACTCCGGTATATTTATTCTTTCCATTCTTTTCTTTTGGACTAATTATTTCAGAATTTTGATTTCAAGAATTTCCTAGATAACCACGCTCTGTTGCCATTTGTTGTAATATGAGTTCCATTAAAACGAAATTCTTGAATATATATATAGCTGACATTTATTGTAGACGATAAACAAGACGATTTACATTACACACATTCAAAATAAGTAGAATTAAAATAGTATTTAAGTGTACATTTACTTCGTACATTTTTAGTTATTTAACCACACAGGTAATAATGGCCACCAAGGCCGTTGCACACAGCTACATTCCTTTTTTAACTCTGGCGTGCTTCGCTGGGAGCAGTTGGAGAGCTCTCTTTCACGCGCATGCGCAATTAAAGGCGCATCTGTTTTATTTATTAAAATGAATCGTTCGCTACTCCAACACATATTTATGTGGAACTGTTCACAGTTTAAAAAGAAATTGTTTTTCTATTGACAGAAATGACAAATTGACATGTGTAGTTCACAACATAAATTATTAAAAGAAAAAGTAAAAACAGAAACTGTTGAGTTTAAACAAAGTAATGTCGATGACAAAGAACTGCATGAGTTGTCGGTATGAAGAGGGTAGCTTGAATGATCTGTTATCGAAAAATGAAACTTATTATTAACTTTGATTCTAAATTTTGTGTAACAAGTTAATTACAAAATAAATTTAATTTCATTTTTAAGCTATTTGTTATTTTAGTTTTTAATTTAAATAACATACACTACCTTTCCATAAATGACCGGACACTTTCGATTTCAGACTTTTTTTTAAATATCTCAAAAAGTACTAAACAAATCATCTTGAAACATCAGGAGTGTAAAGAACATGTTATACCTTATACATTTCAGTTAAAGTTTTGTGCTAAATGGGAAAGGGGTGGGGGGGGCAATAAAAAAATTAAGAAAAATGAAAGTGTTTGGCATCACCCTGTAAAAAGTATGGCTTGAAATCTAATCTGGCTGTAGCATGTGATTATAGGGCTCTTTCTTATTATCTGTATAAATTTTTATGTCTCTACTGCATGTAATCAGGGAAATATAAAGATTTCGTTAAACAATTGCAAAAACAATTTTCACATATTTTGCTATAACACCCAAAGCAAAGCTATTTTCAGGAAACTTTACAAACAATATTAGACACAGCATACTGCAATCAAAATGAAAAAATATTAAATATCTGAACAAATATGAGCATTTTTACTAAATTTTTAACTGCGCATTGCATAAGATTTAGCGAAATTTCATTTGCATAATTTAATAGCCAAATGTATTGAACTACTTCTTATATAAAAACCCCAAACAAGTGTCGTGTAAACTCAAAAAGGTCTACGCCATAGTAGAGTACAACCCGACCCGAACCCGACAGATGAATTTTATATCAACCCGAAACTCGACCCGAACCCGACAAAAAATTTTTCATCAGCCCGAAAACCGACCCGAACCCGACAAAATTTTTTACCCGGGTTCGTGTAAAATCGGGTTACCCGACCCGATGCAGGACTCTACACCATAGAATCCATAGAATAAACTGCTATTCAGTTTCTCTCGAAAAAAAGTTCAAACTATAAAGGTGTTTTACTCACGTTCTTATTTTGATTCATTGAATGGTAATACAGTTTTCTGTGATTGTAAATAAATATTGAGATAACCCCTTATCAATTTCTTATTTTTTGAAACAGCTGAAATTTAGTTCATTCAATGACATAGAATTTTTTAAGTTTACACGATACTTGTTTGGGGTTTTTATATAAGTAGCTCAATACATTTGGCTATTAAATTATGCAAATGAAATTCCGCTAAATCTTACGCATGCTCAGCTAAAAATTATTTAGTAAATACTACTCTAATATTTCTTTAGATTTATAATATTTTTTCAATTTGATTGCAGTAAGCTGTGTCTAATAATTGCAAGTCAGGTTTCCTCAAAATAGTTTTGCGGTGTGTTTAATACCTTGCGTGTTACAGCTAAAAAAGTATTTTTTTTTTTTTTAATTTTTTAAAGAAACCTTTATATTTCCCCGATTACATGAGGTAGAGACATAAAAATTTATATAGATAATAAAGAAGTGCCCCATGATCACATCCTACAGCCAGATTGCATTTCAAGCATTTTTTACAGGGTGATGCCAAATACTTACATTTTTAACACGCTTTTATTAGCTTCACCTGTACGTATGTATGTATGTTTGTAACCGCTCTGGGAGCAAACAAAAAATCTATATTGTATAAAAAGACTTTCCCTACGTGAACGCTGTGGCTGTGAGGTAAAGCTCCGGGATACGAACCTAAAGGTCTAACGTTCGAGCCCAGTCAGGAGAGATTTTTTAAAAATGGTTTTTGTTTAATTCTAAATTATTTTATAATCACCCTGTAATATGGTGTGTCACTCACACAATTTTTTCTTACCCTGCATTTTAATACTATAAAGATAGATATTTTGTGCTTTTTAGTTCACATTTCAATAAAAGCGTGTTCTTTAATTTTTTAAAAGTATAATTTTATTCTTTAATTTTTTACTGGTCCCTTTTTCACTTTCGGCACAAAACAAACTGAAATGTATGACGCATATCATGTTCTTTACACTCCTAAAGATTCAAGATGGTTTGTTTAATACTTTTTGAGATTTTTTTTTTTTTTTTTTTTTTTTTAATGTTTGAAATCGAAATTGTCCAGTCATTAATGGAAAGATATTGTATTTTGTCATTTATTTATTATAAAATGATGTTTAATTTACATTTGCTAACTTTTTAGCGCAATTTTATTTTTAAACTAGAGCTTTTTATGATTCAGAATTTTTTTCAAGCATATTAATTTTCATGCACACACCATCAAATTATTTATTAATTAAAAATCGTCAACATAATCTATATAGATAAAATCGTTTATCCTGAGTGAGTGAGTGAGTGGGACCCCTGGACCTAGAAGCATAAAATTCTGTGACAATGTTCCTTCTGTTACGTAGACATCCACTAAGAAGCGATTTCACAAAATCCTTCATATCTCAAACAAAAAAACAGGTATCAGTAACAATTTTGCTTTAAAACATAGCTAACACAAATACCTAAAAATCAATTTCTGGAATTTTGGAAATTCGGTTCACAAGAGGGTGTGCGTGGCAAAGTGTGATTCCGCATGCGCAAAAAGTGATTTCATAAAAAAGCTTCATATCTCAAAGAAAAAAACAAACATACGTGAGATTTTTTATTCAAAATATAGCTAACTTAAATACCTAAAAACCAATTTCTGGAATTTTAGAAATTTGGCACCTAAAGGGGGACAGGGGGCAAAACGTGATTTCAAAAAATCTTCATATCTCAAAGAAAAAAAAAACAGATATCCGTAAAATTTTTGCTTTAAAATATAACTAACACAAATACCAAAAAACCAATTTTTGGAATTTTAGAAATTCAGTCCCCAAGGAGAGGGAAGGGGGGAAACAAAACGTTATCTATGTTATACCTTCTACATAGTATCGATATTTCTTCTATAATAAAGCTTAAATTTATTTATTTTAATTTTTAATTGTTGCCAAAAAGTTTACGAGTTAATTTATTTTTCGACATATAACAAAATATATTTTCTTGCGAATAATAATAATAATAACAAAATATTAAATATTAAATACCGTAATTTTTGGTAGATACCCCGCAGGTTATATAATCCAGTTTTTCCCTAGAAATTTCAATTGATAAATAAATTTATATTTGCAGGAGCTCTTCCTTCGAAAAAGTATAGATTTCTCTATTAAATAAAATTTCTGGTGGAGAAATGACACACCTTACCTGTGGCTTATCTACCAGAAATTACGGTATTAAATTTGCTTAGGCGCATAACAAAATGACGTCATTATCAAACTAAAATACTAATAAAATGAAAGCTAATTCAGATCTATATTAAAGAGCTGTATTTATTGATAATCCTGGGTATGTTTTTAAATTTTGATGCTGAAGTAGATAGGACAGTTTTCGTCAAGAACTCTATTTTCGTGATAGCCATCTTAAGCCAAGTAGTCCACAAAAAATATAAACAAATCTGTATACATAAAAGAGTAAACTCATTGATTCACTGCCTCAACACAGCCGTGCCGATTCTATGGGAGATACTGTTATACAAATTTTGGTGAGTAGGTTGGTTTTAGGACCCTGGCCCCCACTCACTAAGACAGAATTTTGCGAAATGCTCCCGTTCTCCTCTGCGGAGAGGGGGCAGAACGCAGAAACACCCTTATAAGCTTAACTCAGCTACATATTACTTTACGGTGAAGAAATTGCAGAGGGGGAGACTAGCCTGACTGAGTACAAAAAGAAAAAAAAAAAAAAATGGGGTGGGGGGGGGGTTTAAAAATGACAAATTTAGCAAAATACGGATTTTAACTTAAATTTTGACAGATTTCAATTATTATTATTTTTTTTTTTTAGATTTTATTATTATTATTAATGGTATGGTATTTTGAGAATTCATTTCAATGTAATGACCAGCGAAGCGGGCAAAGCTTGCTAGTAGATAACAAGCCTGTGGCTTATATATAGAATAAGACTTACAGAAATATGAATTATGTGAATTAAATTTCTTAAGTAAACTCCCAATTATTTTTTAGAAAATCTTTAGGAGGATAATATTCTCTTTAAATGTAAAATTTTAGTGATGATTTTGTTATAAATGCAAATATGTAGACATTAAAAAAAATTAAATTTGTATTTTAATATGAATTATTTATTATTTGCTATTGAATGCTTTTTCTGTCACGGAATAAGTATTGAACGCTTAGAAAAATTGCTTTGCAGAACTCACTGGAGAATATTCTCCCATTGAAAATTATGAATTGTAAAGAAAGCATCATGAAATAAAGTTTCTTTATTCTAGTTATGCATGTCAAATTGAATAATTATGAATAAGTTTTATAATTTATGTCATAAACATGAAAAAAAAAATGTATTTAAAAAAAATAAGAATATTCTCGATTATTCTCCAAATTGTGAGCCTCAGGGAATATTCTTCGGAGAATACTCTCACCTCACATCTCTAACTGCTCTACATGCCTTTATTACCGATGATTCGAAATCTACTGTAGATGGACATCATTCTAACCCTGTAGAATGGTTAATCTGATCTAACGTTTCTACGTCGGATGAGACCATTTTTGACCCAAATATCTGTCATGCAGGAGTGATTGTGACTCAAAGGTAAAAACCCTGAAAATTAGAGCCTCAAATTAGAAAAAACCTAAAATATGAAATAATACTCAAACTATTTAGGCCAGAAGCCCTGAATCCTTTTACATTTCATTCACATATCACTTGAATAACAAATGAACAACTAATGAAAGCAAAAAATAAATTTATAGGAAATATGAAAATACAGATGGTTAGAGCAAAAACCCTGAAATCAGGGGTAAACCCTTAACACAAACACCCCTGGTCATGGGGGGGGGGGCTAACTTCTAAATTTTCTTGGTTAAAAAGTCGATTTTTAAGCCACTTCCGGGTTTGATCAAACGCCGAAAATAGTTGATCAAATCTTATCTAACGATTTCTGTATCGAATCACTAATTTTTTTTCAAATTTCGACAATTCTATTTTTGTAGAAGATACCCCCCCCCCTTTTTTTTTTTTTTTTTTTGGTTTTATTTCTTTAAAAAAATTGATCAAACAAAATAATTGTTGATCAAATGTGATCTAAGGATGATCAAACGAACTTTATACGTGGCTTTTGTTGTTTCTGTCATTGGGGGGGGGGGGGGGGGTTAACTTCTACAGGGGGCCATTCTACGCACCATTCTTTCAGCTTATTGAATAAAATGCGATATGTCATGTCTCGATTACCTGGTAATAATGCTGAAATTGCTTGTTTTATGTTAGTTTCACAAGCCGTGCTACCTCACTCCACATGGATAACGTACAATTGGGAAAATTGTTTGGGGCAGATTTTAAATGTACCATCAAAGAAATACATTTCGTCATTCGTCATAAACTCTTTTGCATATTTACTGAAGAATACGAGGGTTATTTTTTGTCAAGTCCATCTGAATAGCATATGTGACCTATTTTACCACAAGAAAAATCAGTGAGACCGATTTTTACACGAACCGATACCGATTTAAGCACGAAACCGTTAAAAACAAAGCAAATATCAGTTTCAAGGGTTTCTAAAAATAAAAATAATTATAAGATAAAAAAATTTTTATAAACCATGTTTTTAAATTTTCTGTTGAATCATATAAACGCTACTGAAGGCAGCCGGAACCCCAGCAATTGGATAAAAGTATTAAAAAAATTCCTTGCTATCGTCTTTTGAGATATTATAAAAGTTTCAAATGGCTATCTAGCCGGGAAGTTAGTTAAAAGTTGATTGCAAGCTTTGTACTAGAAACGCTGCCGAAGGCAGCAGGGTCCCGAAGCAATTGGATAAAAATATTTTTAAAAAGCATTTTTACCGTATTCTGGACTATTCCGAAAGTTTCAAATGTCTAGCTACTCGGGAAGTTAGTTAAATAAATTTTCTGTTGAATCATATGAACGCTGCCGAATACAGTAGGGACCTGAAACAGTTGACTAAAAGTATTAAAAAAATGTATTGCCCCCGTGTTCTGAGCTATCCTGAAAGTTTCAAATATCTAGCTAGTCGGGAAAATAGTGAAAAATCGATTGCAAGCTTTGTACTGGTAACGCTGCCGAAGGCAGCAGTAACCCGAAACAGTTGGCTAAAAGTATTAAAAAAATGCATTTTCACCGTGTTCTGAACTATTGTGAAAGTTTCAAATGTCTAGCTTGTCAGGAAGTTAGTTAAATAAAATTTCTGTTGAATCATATAAACGCTGCCGAAGGCAGTAGGGACCTGAAGCAGTTGACTAAAAGTTTTTTAAAAAGTATTGTCACCGTGTTATGAGATAGCCTGAAAGTTTCAAATGTCTAGCTAGTCGGAAAGTTAGTGAAAAATCGATTGCAAGCTTTGTACTGATAACGCTGCCGAAGGCAGCAGGAACCCGAAACAGTTGGCTAAAGGTATTAAAAAAATGTATTTTCACCGTGTTCTGAACTATCCTGAAAGTTTCAAATGTCTAGCTAGTCGGGAAGTTAGTGAAAAATCGATTGCAAGCTTTGTATTGGTAACGCAGTCGAAGGCAGCAGGAACCCGAAGAAGTTGGTTAAAAATATTTAAAAATTGCATTTTCGCCGTGTTCTGAACTATTCTGAAAGTTTCAAATGTCTAGCTAGTCGGGAAGTTAGTGAAAAATCGATTGCAAGCTTTGTACTGATAACGCTGCCGAAGGCAGCAGGAACCCGAAACAGTTTGCTAAAGGTATTAAAAAAATGTATTTTCACCGTGTTCTGAACTATCCTGAAAGTTTCAAATGTCTAGCTAGTCGGGAAGTTAGTGAAAAATCGATTGCAAGCTTTGTGCTGGTAACGCTGTCGAAGGCAGCAGGAACCCGAAGCAGTTGGTTAAAAATATTTAAAAATTGCATTTTCGCCGTGTTCTGAACTATTCGGAAAGTTTCAAATGTCTAGCTAGTCGGGAAGGTAGTTAAATAAATTTTCTGTCGAATCATATAAGCGCTGCCGAAGGCAGCGGGACTTGAAATAGTTGACTAAAATTATTAGAAAAATGTATTGTCACCGTGTTGTGAGCTGTCCTGAAAATTTCAAATATCTAGCTAGTCGGGAAGTTAGTTAAAAATCGATTGCAAGATTTGTCCCTGACAAACACACAAACAAACCCACAAACAAACCCACAAACAAGAATCGAAGTTAATAAAAACATGGTAATAATATTTACGCAAGTGAAAGCGCGGACATTCGGACTAAACCCTTCCATAAGTGGTTTTCAACCTCCTTGGAATAAATGTGATTAGCATTTGGAAGGGAAATCATAAATATGCTTACTGCATAACCAGAACATGTTCCTTGTTTCTTTTAAATGTTATTCTTTTTTTATTTTTTCCTCTTTAATTTTAACTGATAATTCTTAAATTTTTATGTTTTTATTTATTCTATATAAAAAAAATATATATAATAATAATAATTAAACTTAATTACAATGTAATATTATTAATATTTATACCGACATATTTTATAATACAGTGAAACTTGAATAATTTGAACTTGTTTAATTCGAAATTCTGGATAATTCGAGTTATGTACTCGGTCCCTTGAATTTTGTATTAAAATAATGTTAAAAAATCGTGGATAATTCGAATTCTATTTTGGATAATTCGAATTTTTCATACGATTAACTTTAAAATATTACAGTAAAAAATTTTCCCAAGATTTTTCTCAGCTAAAATGCATTATTTATTTTAATAGTCTTTCAAAATAAGGATAAGGAAATACAAGAAAAGCCCTTACCTAGTGCATCAGAAGATATGGTGCATATACATGAACTTCGAGAGTTTTTTGAATTGAAAGTCATGTCTGATGTAGAAGATTCTATTTTTGTATCAACTGATAGGATAAAGTCATATGCTATGACACAATGATTGTACTTGAAGAAGCAATAAAAAATATCTGACTATGTTGTTGAATAATTAAGTTGAATAATTAAGCTCGTAAAAAATATTGATTTAATGGGGGGGGGGGGAGGATGTAACAGTTTTCTTAGATATAAGTTTATATGTTTAATCTTTGATCGTAAAGTTTTAATTTTTTTTTAATTTATCTCTTCTTTTTGACAAAATAGCATGCTTGCCAACATCCTAATTAATATTCTGTAATGTTGCTAGTCCCGCTCTTTTTTTTTTTCACACCAGTAAATTTTTAAAGTAATATTTTGCAAATGCAATTACGATTAAATAAGAAGAAAAATACTCTAAAACGGATACTGGTGTGAAAAAGAAGGCGGGGTTAACAATACTACGGAATTTCAATTAGTATGTTGGTAAGTATGAAATAGTATATGTAATTCGAATTTTTGGATATTTCGAATTTTTCTCAGGTCCCTTCAACTTCGAATTATCCAAGTTCTACTGTATTAAGTAAATATTTACTGAAGTACATGTAACATTATTTTAGTCATTTCAAACCCTAAATTAACTTCATTATAGACGGATTATGCGAAAAGAATCCCACCCAGAAAATAAAAATATATTTCGTGTCTAAATAGGTTTATATTTAAGTTATAAGCATGATTCGTACTAGCAAAAAAATTATAATATTTAAAATAGATTAATAAATGAAGTAAAAATGTTACGCCCTAAATACCAAAGCCATATATTTTAAAAAAATTGAAAAAGAAAAAAAAAAAAAAAAAATCTGTTATACTTTAAAACGTGAATTTTTAAAAATATCTACAGCGATATGTATCTATAATAAAATCATGCAACTTTAATGGCATACTAATTGGTTAGTACTAGTCATATATTTAAAAAGAAAAATAAATGAAATAAAACTATTTTGCAAGTTTTTAAAGTAAAGTTATATAAATAATTAATCTAAAATATAACAATTTCTCTTTTTCTTTCGGTGTATTCATTTCATTACTGATTACAGAAAATAAATAGGTAGCTCAATGTAATTTGTAAGTTTGTAAATATATATTTCTTTTTTTAAATAGAAAGAAAAAATTAAAAAAGCAATTTTTCAGAATAATAAAATAAAATACTTATTTAAAATTAATGAAATTCGACCTACATCCATTAATGTTCCCTAAAATTATGCATTTTTTTGTGCACATTAATAACAAATTGCAGGGTAATCTACAAATTCCAAATATTGATGCACCTTTGCATCCATATGCTTCACAAAATATATATACCTATAAAACTACGCGCGTTTTACAGTAAAAATAGGTATTAATTTAAATGAATTAAAAATTATACAAATTATATATTAATGAATTTAAAAAGAAAAATAAGTACACATACCTGAAAGATATATATGTTTGAAAAAATTTGCTATAATTTATAAACACAGCTTATAAACACGAATCACTGTAACAAATATTATTATTATTTTTTTTAAAGGTAATAAAGTAATAAAATTTAGCACAAAAATGTAAACTGCTTCTTGCGAAACACAACCACTCTCTAAATTCCGTGAATCAACTATGACTGGAGCACTGGAGTCTGGAGTTTAAAGAAGGAGAGCAACTATTACTATCATCAACATCTGGTTTTCTCATTTTCAACTGTTGATTATTCCTATCCCTAAGCGAAAGAATAAGCGCCCTAGCGGAAGTTTGAAATAATAACCTTAACGTCACGGGTATTCACTGCATTTCGACGTAATTTTAGCTGTGAATATGTAAAAAAAACTCGTTTATGACGGCGATGTATTTGTTGTTCTTTATTTACGAGTGGAGAAAGTGATGTCATTAGCCTTGAACTTAAAAATATCTTGAACTTAAAAAAAAAACTCCTGCTGTTATATGACGTGCATTTTCATCTGAACATTTCGTTATGGACGATAATAAATTTACATATAAAAATGAATAAAGAAGAAGCAACATTCAAGGGCCCGCTTCACTCCCCGTCGCCGGAAGCCGAAGCTAATGTTATTCTATGTGAAATTTTCTTTACTTATAACTAACTAAATAATACATATTTTTAAATTCTGTTTTCACATTCAGAAAGTTCCCAACTGTTAAACTGCTGCCCTTTTTTTAAAAACGTATTTTTTTAGTATTTTATTTTGAAGGTGTTGTAAAATGCGAATTTTCATATGTGAATTTTTTCTTTTTCCAGTTTCAAAATAAAATATTAAAAAATAAAAAAAGTTTTTAAAAAAGGGGTGTCGATTTAACTGTTAAGAATTTTCTGAATGTGAAAACAGAATGTAAAAATATGTATTAGTTAGTTATAAGTACAGAAAATTTCCCATAGAATAACATTACTTCGGGTTTCCGACGACGGTAAGTGAAGAGGGCCGTTAAAGAGAAACATATTATGTATATTCAAGGGATAGAAATTAAGAAAATTAAATCACTGGTCCACAGGATCAATAATTTTAAGATTTTACTGCTCCGTACATACTTTTACTGGTCCATTCACCCATTTTATTAGATGTTAAAAAATATTTACAAATTTGTAAACCAAAATAAATTTACTAGGCGAATATGATCATTTTTTGTAAATTAATAAAAAATTACAAATGAAGTCTTTATATAAATCAAAATTCATGCTTTAATAAACAAGCTACGTGTCACGTATTTACCACAAAATGTTATATTAAGTACTAGCAGGCTACGCCCGCTTCGCTGGTCACTATATTTCAATGAATTTTAGAAAGAATTATCAATATTTATTTTTTTACACCACATTATACACAAAAACTAAAAAAAAAGTAACTAAAATTGCTTCAAACCTCGCTTCGGGTACTCGCTGTCTACGGCAGCTCTTTTCCCTCCCGCACTGCATCAGGTCTAGGTTTCCCATGCCTGCAGAAAGATCTTTCCCAGGCACTTTAATCTGGATATTTATCGACGACAGGAAAGATCTGCTACTATTTAAGAACTACGATTTTAAAGATGACTGTATCTCAGCATCTATTAAATATTTTAGTTTTGAACCATGTATTTTTATAGCCCATGCTATTTACACTATATTACGATTTGATTTCGACCAATGTAATAAAATAAATAAAAATATAAAGTAGATTAAAATATATATATATATAAACAAATAAATTTTAATCAATTTAATCCTTTTTGCTATGTATGTACTTCCATTTTTCCCGATAAATACTGTAAATAATAATTAAAAAAAAAAAAAAAAAGTTTTTTCTTTTAAAAGAATTAATTAAAAAATGAAAAATAAGAAGTTGGTCTACTATAAAAACTTAAACGTAACTGTTATAAAAACGTTTTTAAAATTAAAACTATTAATTATACTTAATTTTTTCTACTGCATTACAATTTTGTTTCAAAAAAAAAAAAAAAAAAAAAAAAATCGCCTTTAAATGAATGTATTAAATAAAATTAAGTTGCGTAATAGCCGTTGCTAAGATACGCAGACGATTGAAGCAAAATATTAAATTTATGAAAAATGAAACAAAGAAGCCAATATTTAAAATCGGAAAAACATTAATTTAATAAATTCAAATTCGAAAATTTCTCGATTAGGTGAACACTTGCAGGGACCCAGGTACCTATATGCCAAAATCTAAAAATTTAATATGTTTAATGTTTTCTACTGTATGTGTATAACTATTTGATTTCAATAAATATAATAAAAAAGATTTCTTCCTCAAATGAATTGAAATAAATAAATAGTTTAATAGCCGTTGCTAAGATACGCAGACTTTTGAAACGAAACAAATTTCTGAAAAATGAAACATTGAAGCCAATATTTAATTTCGAAAAAAACATTAATTTAAAAAATTCAAATTCGAAATTCGAAAAAATCTCGATGAGGTGCACATCTGCAGGGTCCCAGGTACCTATATGCCAAATTTGGAGGCTCTGCGATTAGTAGTGTGAGCACCAGAGCGCAGATACACACACAGACACTTCTCTTTATTTATATACTAGCAGGCTACGCCCGCTTCGCTGGTCACTATATTTAAATGAATTTTCGAAAGAATCGAATTAATATTTATTTTTTTTACACCGCATTATAGACAAAAATTAAAAAAATAAAATAAAAATAAAATAAAATAAAATAAATTGAAATTGCTCCAAACCTCGCTTTGGGTACCCGCTGTCTACGGCATCTCTTTTCCCGCCCGCATTGCATCAGGTCGAGGTTTCCCATGCCTGCAGGAAGATCTTTCCCGGGCACTTCAATCTGGATATTTATCGACGACAGGTGGGATCTGCTATTATTTAAGAACTACGATTTTAAAGATAACTGTATCTCAGAATCTATTAAATATTTTAGTTTTGAACCATGTATTTTAGAGCCCATGCTATTTACACTATATTACGATTTGATTCCGACCAATGTAATAAAATAAAATAAAATAAAAAGTAGATTAAATATATATATATATACTAGCAGACCCGGTCACGCGTTGCTGTGAATAAGTTATACGTTGAATTATACGGCTGTAAACTATTTAGTACAGTCAAATTATTATTTACGAACAAAGACGAAAACGTTGTAGCCGATGTAAAAACCCACAGGGTTGAGATTTGAAACTTAGGTCAAAATCTGGAGGTAATTGATAAAAATTTTCGTAGTGTTGATATTAAGCACAAATTAATTTTATTGTAGGGTCCTATAAATTTTAATGGAGAAGTGATATATATTATTTCTAATGCTACTTTGGATAAAATTGCTAAAATGACTAATATATAAATTAAATTCAATTAAAATTCTATTAAAATAAAAGTATAAAAGAAACAGACGATTTTAAAATCAATTTTTATGGAGGAGTGAAATATAATATATGCTATAATGGATAATTTTACTATAAAATGACCTCATCATTTTAAATATTTTAAAGAGGGCAACAGCTGTAGTTATAAAAAGGAAAACAATAAGGCTAAACCAGAAAAATAAGTAAATTTGATAAATATTTTAAAACTTTAAAATTGGAAATCTTATGAAATATTGGACATTTAAAGTAAATACATGTATCATTTTAAATAGAAAAAGATTTTGGAAAAGTTTAGTGTATTTTAACGAAGTGATGAGAAGTTTTTGAGTATGTTAAAATTTTAATAGTAAATTCAAGTTAATAAAGATGGGAAACATTGAGGATTAAGATAAGAATAATTATAAGATTAAAAAAAAAAATAATAAATAAATAAAAAATAACTTTTTATATACCATGCTTTTAAATTTTAATATACTAATAATATACTAATTAAAAGGAAAATGATAAATATTCTATCATAGTTTGAAGTCAAATTTGTTTTCAAATGTCTAAATAAAATATCTGATGTAAGATACTAATATTTTGCAGTGGAATAGATTTCATTTCTGTCATCCTTGGCGAAAAAAAAAAAGAATATCGCCAAATTATCTAACGAAAACATTTAATTCCTTTCAAAAATCATGGTTATTTTAACAACTTATATTAAAAGAGTAATGAATAATATGAAAAAATATTTCGTACAATATATATTACATGTCATACATACGTACAATGAATAATACATATTACATTTCGTACAATGCATACATCTGGCATGTATATTTTCGTGTTACGCTTTTGATCGCCAAATAATAATACATAATAATAAAAAAAAAAGCCAAGGGCGACAGAGTTTTGAAATTTAAAATTAAAATTTTGTCAATTCGACTGCAAAATAATTCAATCTAACACCCGCGATAACTAATACATATCTATACCCAAATATAAGGATTAAAATCGGGAAATAAATTTCCTCGATTTTTAATAATTTCTTACAAAAAATCCAGTGGGCAATTAACATAGGAAATCTTTTTCTTGGCTGCACAGACGGTCAGTGAGTCACACTTCGCTTGCGTATAGAACTCATAGATATAGTATAGCATATATAGAATAGAGTGATCATTGGGGAGAAAAAAGTTATTCCTTTTCATTTGGGAAAAGACGACGTTTTTACCAAAATATGGCCGTCTTTCCCCGAGTGAATACACACGGGAATACATACTAATATTTTAGCAAATAAAATTTATGAATAATTTATTTGCTAAAGGGGAATGGAAGACTCCAGATACAGTTTCAAATTCATATTTCTTTCTTTCTTTTCTTTTTTTTTTTCTTTTTTTTTTTTTTTTTTTTTTTAATACCACTTAATGGCTGTTTCCAAAGCTTTTATTTATTTTTTTTTTTTTCGGCATCAAAAATCTTTGTACGATAACATGGGGATGAGAGATCTATATATATTACTATATCTATGATAGAACTACATTAGCACTTTATCAATGTGTATAAAATCTTTAAATTGATTATGACGTCAATTTTCGTGAGATGCATAATTTAACTTTTTATAATTTTTTAACGATCACGTTTGATTAAATGATCACGTTAATATTTATTTTTATGTCAAAAGAATATGAACTCGTATTTTTTTTTTTTTTTTTGGCAACAATTAAATTAATGGAACTCACAGATATTTTGGAGCAACTTTAATAAAGGTCTATAATTAACAAATAATTGCAATAAAACAGTATTGTGACAATAAATTGAGATAAAAACTATCCTATCTCTCAAGTTGGACCAAACTGCACACAGTGTGCAAAATTTCATTAAAATCGGTTCCTTAGTTTAGGAGTTTACCCCGGACAAACATCGTGACACGTAATTTATATATATATATACAGATATATATATATATATATATAAACAAATACATTTTAATAAATTTAATCCTTTTTACTATGTATATACTACCATTTTTCCCGATAAATACAGTAAATAAAAAAAAATGAATAAATAAAAGTTTTTTCTTTTAAAGGAATTTACTAAAAAATTAAAAATAAGAAGTTGTTCTACTATAAAATATTAAGCATGACTGTTATAAATACGTTTTTAAATTTAAAACTAATTATACTTAATTTTTTCTTCTGCATTACGATTTTATTTTCAATAAATATAACAAAAAAAAAGAAAAAAAAAAAAAAAAAAAAAAAATCGCCTTCAAATGAATGAATTAAATAAAAATAAGTTGCGTAATAGCCGTTGCTAAGATACGCAGACGATTGAAGCAAAATAATTAAATTTATGAAAAATGAAGCATTAAAGGCAATATTTAAAATCGAAGAAACATTAATTTAAAAAATTCAAATTCGAAATTCGAAAAAATCTCGATGAGGTGCACACATGCATGGTCCCAGGTACCTATATGCCAAATTTGGAAGCTCTGCGATCAATAGTGTGAGCACCACAGCGCAGATACACACACAGACACACAGAAACACAGACACACACACAGACACTTCTCTTTATTTATATAGAAGATTAAAAGTAAAAATGTATTAAAAGTAAAAAGTATTAAAAGTAAAAGGCATTAAAGTGAAATTAAATGAAAAATTACAAAGAATAGGTGACATTGACAAATATAATTATTACACACCCACTATTGCTATAACATACTATTCTGTGACAGTTTTACAGGCAGTTTTAGAGAAAAGTAAAAAATTTAAAAGCTTCACTGGTCCGGTGGACTACTAGATTTTACATTTTGCTGGTGCATTGAATATTTTTGTGCTACTAGACCAACGGGCCACAGATAATTTCAAACCCTGTGTATATCTGTATCTGTTATATATATAATGAAAAATAAATAAACAAAAGCTGCTTATGCAATAACAAAAATAAATAAATGAAAGCTGCTTATGCAATAACAAAAATAAATAACTAAATAATAAAATGAAATAAATGTATAAATAAACACAGCTTGAATTTTGTGAAATTTTATTTACGTACCAAATTGGTTTAAGAAGGATAAATATTTTTGTGAATTTTTTCAATATGTAAACGAAATGAAAGAAAAAATGACTAATTAATGAATAAAACTATAAAGAAATTTCCCCTAGAATAACATGGGATTTGGAAATTTTAAGAAATATAAGGAGCCATTGTATTATAAATATCTGTACTGATAAGTATAAAGGATTTAAGTCCATATTCTTGATTTTTCAGGAGACGCAAAATAAAGTTAAACTAGCTAAAACCTGCTTAGAAAAATCGATTAGGAAAAAGGGATTAGGTTGGTTTATACGCTTTATACCATTCAGTGATTGTCAATCTTCACTTAATAAAGGGGAAAATTGAATTAAATATTTTATACCAAAGATTAATGTTAAATTTCTGACTTGAATCTTTTTTTTACCAATGGATTTTCTCAAAGACTAAATGACATGGATTTAAATCCTTTATACCAATCGATAGAGAATTTTTTTCTGAGTCTGACTATGTACTTAACTCAAAATCCACATTTTTCGACTTAAATCCTTTATACTTATCAGTACAGATATATTATCTTCATTTTCAAATGTATCCTTTCCTGTTTAATACGCTTTGTTCATTTTTAAGACCTTAAAAAAAAAAAAAAAAAAAAAAAAAAAAACAGATAAATTGCTGTAGTGCGGTTTACATCTACAAGATCGTTAGCATAAAAAGACCAGAAGTAATAAAAATAAGATGTTTCTCTATACCTTTTTATTTTTATTCTTAAACATAAATATACCTTATTTAAAATTAATTATTATTTTTTCTTACCCATACAATCGTACAGAAAGTATTGCTTAGAGGTAATTTTTTCAGAATGGAGTTTTAAATATATTTATATGTTTTGAGGTTCCTTGAATCCGAAAATCAGGTTTTTAGCGGTCGGTCTCTGTGTCAGTTATCAGCATAGCAAATAATAATAATAAGTAATAACCACAGGTAGTACAAACTCGGTATCTAACTCAGTGTTTCTTGGAACCTTTCATTTAAGTCGGACAAATTGTTCATATACAGGAACATTTAAAAATAAACATTACGCATATGGGCAACGATCACTTGTTTTCAAATTAAAAACTTATCTCTCAATGAAATTTTTCAAACATTGGGTATTTAAAGAACTGGGTCTTCATGTTTTTCAGTGAAGATTAGTTTAAGACAGCAATTTGGGGACCGGTAACAAATTGAGCAAAATTAATAATGTTTGTGATCACCCTGTATCGTCAAGTAAACAAAATGAACTGTAACTTTAGGATATATTTTTAGACCCAGTTCAATTTGTGGATGAATTTGTGTGACAATAGCATGTTAAATAAGGGAGATATAAGCATTTATTTTCAAACTAAAAAATAAAAAAATAAAAAATAAAAAAATAAAAAACATTTTTTTTTTTTTTTTTTTTTTTATAATATACAGAGTTTTTAACGAAAATTATTCCCACTTTCAGAAGTTGGAAAAACATTTTTAAAGCAATATACTGCAATCAGAATACAAATACCTTAAATGTCTCATGAAATATGAACATTTTTATGAAAAACGTGTTTACTGCGCATGTACGAAAGATAAAACAGTTTTTATTGCATAGGTTGAAAGCTAGATGTATTAGACAACTTTTATCCACATGTACTTTTTTGTGAAAAATCCCTTATATGCTTGTAACTCTAACATATTTTTGTGTATTTACTATGATTTGAGAGATCATGAAGGGTTTTTCCCAAAAAACAACCTTTGGAAAGTGGTTGAAATAATTGGATCTTCAAATTAACTACGCGGCATGTGAAAAACCCCTTAAGAAATTTCAACTCTTGGAAAATATCTAAAATCTAGCTCGTTCTTTTTTATACAATTCTCTTAATTTTTATTCTATGCAAATGCACTTTTAATAAAAGTTGCCCAATACATCTAGTTTTCAACCTATGCAATAAAAACTGTTTTATCTTTCGCACATGCGCAGTAAACACGTTTTTCATAAAAATGCTCATGTTTCATGAGATATTTAAGATATTTGTATTTCGATTGCAGTACATTGTTTTAAAAGTGTTTTTCCAACTAATCTGAAAATGGGAATAATTTTCGTTAAAAACTCTATATATAATAAATAAAAAACATGTTGATTTTTTTTTCTTTGAGTTTTAAAATAAATGCTTATATCTCCTTTATTTAACATGCTATCGTCACTCAAATTCATCCACAAATTCAAGTAGATCTATTTTAACATATCCTAAAGTTACAGCTCCTTTCGTTTACTTAACGATACAGGGTGATCACAAACATTATTAATTTTGCTCAATCTGTTACCGTCCCCCCTAATTGTTGTCTTAAACCAATCTTCACTGAAAAACATGAGGAAGACCCAGTTCTTTAAATACCCAATGTTTGAAAACATTTCATTGAGAGATAAGTTTTTAATTTGAAAAAAAGTGATCGTTTGCAAATCTTGCTAAACTTTTGAACAGGAGTGTATTCTCTCGGTGTGCTAACTACAAGCACACTATCTAGTACGTATACAATTTATATATAATATGCAAGGTTGCCTAAAATTAAGCGAATGTAACTTTAATATTGGTCGCAATTTATTAAAGTGTTTTCCCAAATTATACCATGTCCATTGAAATTGCTTAGAAATGATAATTACTTTCTGTTATTTATATGGTAGAAAGTACTGTTTTAAAGTCAAATCTTTCGAAGTTGAACCTTTCCTACAATTACGCATTTTGATGTTCCTGGAATATGGATACGAAGTTCTTAGCGGTTGATCTTTGTAAACAAGTAAATGAAGGAACTTTAAATTTGGAAAACTTTAAAGATCATGAAAATGCCAGTAGAAAATTGTAACTAAGATCGTTAGAGCTACACCAGATTAATTTTGATGTCAGAAATACTATTAAATCGTTTTTGAATAAAATTCCTATATCATGCAACCTTTATTTGCGATTTGAAAAAAGTATTAATTACCCTGATATTATATTACAAACCAAAATATGCCAGCGCAAATATTCTGAGTGTATTCTCTAGTAATATTTTTAACCTCATCTATTTATAACTATTTTCCGTTTTCTCTTATCAGGACATACCAGAGAGGTTTCATAGAATCAAATTTTTCATCATGTTTACAAAAGTTGTTTTGAATATGAACTATATCCGTTGATAGAATTCTTTAATTTGGTTTCCTAGAATTCTCTGAGTAAGTAATCTTGGGAAACTGGCTGTGAAGACTATATTTCGTATAAGCAAGTTTTGCCGACTCGTTGATCTTTATATTTAAAGTAATTTAAAAAAAAAAATAAATAAATAAATAAATAAAAATAAAAAAATAGCAATGCATTTAACGAATTTCTTGCGGGTAATAACGGGTCACAGAGAAGAAAAAAAAAAAAAAAAAAAACTTTCATATTAATTTTTAACTTCATCCAATTAAAATAGCACTACATTCTCTTAGTATTTTAAAAATTATGCAGTACGTATATTTATTACGTATACCTAGGCCAATAGGGGACAGAGGGAAAGAAAATTATGGTTTTCATTCACCTTGTTACCAATTTTAAATAACTCTTATTTCGTTTTTATGAAGCATTATAGGGAGTGCTACATATATCAGGGGGGTTATATGGCAGATGCGTACATGACATTTGCGTACAAGCTGAAATTAGTGACACTTGCGTACAAGTCCAGGGGTTCCAAATGTTACAGATCTGTTTTCGAAAAATCAAGTGGCATTTCCGTACAAAATTTGTTTCGTTGTATTTTTCGTTTGTAACACAAAGGGGTTGTATCCATATGTTAAACTTGAAGTTAAATACTCTTATATAAATACGTGAATTTTCTCTTATGCATGTAGTCTTACGACTGACAAAGTTATGAGCTTAAGGCATATAAAAGTTGCAAGCTATAATAGCCGTAGTTATTTTCTCAAATGACATTCAATTATTTATTCACTGAGTCAAGATCAATAAAGGTCCTTATAAATGCTATTAAGGTCTTTAAAAATATTTTTATTTCTTAAATACTTTTTTTACTTTTTAACAAGTATGAATTTTTTTGTCTCCAATAAAGAAAATAATCTGGTGTGTCACTCAGACGACTTTCTCTTACGTTGAAATTTAATACTGTAAATACAGGTTGGAGAATAAGAAGTAAGATAACGAGTACTGTTTTGTAAACCTATATTAAACAATTCAAATTAGGCTTCTGAAGAGTTTTATTTGATAATTAGTTCAGTGTGAGGGGGACTACCGCCCCCCTCAAACCCCGTTTCATTAATGCACTTACATTTATATAGAATTTAATTCGGTTATTAACAAATAATTCTGTTTTTGAGAAATAATTTATTAAAATTATTTTTTAAAAGAATTATCTTTTATGGTAATGCAGACGATTTCCATATTAGAGAAGTACTATGACACCAAATATCCGAAAAATAGTCCATTTTATTCTCAATATTTAAAAAAAAAAAAAAAAAAAAAAAAAATGAAATTTTTCTAAGATTTTTTTCGTTAAAAGAAAAAAAAAATCGATAACTTTGTTTCAAATTATCGCAGATCGATGGTTCAACCATTCGTTTTAAAGGTATTGGCGAGTTCTTTTGAAAGATACCCATCATGAAAATTTACTCCCCTCGAGGGGGGACATCCCCCCCCCCTGGGAGGGGAGGCGAGGATCCTACATACACAATTTTTTTTCCCTGTTGACTATCTCTTTTACAAAAAATATATATACGTTTCATTTGGTTTAGTGCAGTCTATAGATTTTCGTATTCAGGGGACCTCAGCACATATAACAAAACTCGCGTTCGAAAATTTGACCCAAAAACAATACTTTCTCTACCTTAAGGGTAAGAGAAAGTAAATAATCTGGTGTGTCACTCACACGACTTTCTCTTACCCTGAAATTTAATACTATAAATACAGGTTGCAGATTACTAGGTAAGATAACGAGTACTGTTATGTAAACCTGTGTTAAACAATTCAAATTAGGTTTCGGAAAAGTTTTATATGCTAATTAGCTCTGTGTGAGGCGGGCTACCGCCCCCCCCTCAACCCCTCGTTTCATTAATGCACTTATATTTATATAGAATTTAATTCGGCTATTAAAAAATAATTCTGTTTTTTTTTTTTTTTTTTTTTTTTTTTTTTTAATAATTTATTAAAATTATTATTTAAAAAAATTATCTTTTATGATAATGCAGACGATTTCCATATTAGAGAAGTAGTATAACACTAAATATCCAAAAAAAGTCCATTTTATTCTCAATATTAATAATAATAATAATAATAATAATAATAATAATAATAATACGATATTTTTTTCTAAGTTTTTTTTCGTTAAAAATAAAAAAAAATCGATAACTTTGTTTTAAATTATCGCAGATCGATGGTTCAAACATTCGTTTTAAAGGTATTGGCGAGCTCTTTTGAAAGATACCCATCATGAAAATTTACTCCCCTGGACGGGGACTTCCCCCCAGGGGGGAGGCGAGGCTCCTACATACACAATTTTTTTTTAACCTGTTGACTATCTCTATTACAAAAAATATATATTCGTTTCATTTGGTTTAGTGCAGTCTATAGACGTTAAACTCTACTTTACCTGCAATTTCCCCGATAGACGTAATGTAATAGAATTCTCTTGATTGTCCCTGTACACGAACCATTTGTTTGGTCTTAACGAAAAGCTTACTGTAGCTTCCTTATATGATACAAATTTAGAATTCCAAGTTTGAACTTTCTGCCATAATTTGTTTTTCAGATATGCTGATAACAGACAGACACACCCACAGACACACAGACCATTTACTAAAAACATGATTTTCGTATTCAGGGGACCTCAGAACATGTAGGTATAACAAAAACGTACGTTCGAAAATTTGACCCTAAAACAATACTCTCTCGACCCTATGGGTAAGAGAAAGTAAAAAAAAAAAAAAAAAAAAAAAAAAAGAAGGAAAGAATAGAATGAAAGAAAAAGGTTTTAATGTTTGCATCAGATGGATACAACCCCTTCATGCAATGATCCTCAAATAAAGCGAAAGAAATGTTGTACGCAAGTGCCACTAGATTTTTTGAAAACACACCTGTAATATTTAAACCACCTGGACATGTACGCAAGTGCCACTGTTTTCAGCTTGTACGCAAATGTCATGTACGCATCTGTCACAACACCATCAGGGGGGAGGGGGAATTAGGGGGCTGAGGGAAAGAAAATTATTGTTTTGATATCATCTTCTTACCGATTTTAATGAAACTCTGGATAACGATCACTCAAATTGTGAGAAAAATTAGTGTGTTAACTCTTACCTCAAGATGGGGGGGGGGGGGGGGGCGAGGGAAGGTAAAGAAAAAAAAACTGATTGCATTTATATCAACCTATTAGCGTTTTTAAAGAAATTTATATAATATTTTATATAATAACTGTACATAAATATCACTTGCTGTTTATGAAAAATTATAGTGAATATTACATATACCTGGGGGAGAACGAGGGAGAAGAGTTGAAGAAAATTACTATTTTTATATTACTCTTGTACCGATTTCAATGAAACTTTGTATAAAAATCACTTACTCTTAAAAAAAAAAAAATATATATATATATATATATATATATATATATATAGCGAGCGTTATTTAATGGGTGATAATTATACAGGTAGCATGGTGATATAAAAACAATCATTTCCTTTCCCTCTATGCCCTTGTTCTCCCAGGTATGTGTTACACTCACTGTATTTTTTTCATAAACAGTAAATGATAGTTATCAAAGTTTCATTAAAATCGATATCATGGTGATATAAAAACAATTCTTTTCTTTCCCTCTCCCCTACCCCCAGCTGGACCTTTATATATGTAATACTTCTCACAAGGTATATGTAACGCTCACTATAATTTTTTATAAACAGCAAGTAGTATTTATACAAAGTTTCATTAAAATTGGTAACATGGTGATATAAAAAAAATATTTTTTTTTTTTCATAGTCTTTCTTAATTTTTCATGAACAGCAAGTGATAATTATACAAAGTTTCATTGAAATCGGCATCATGGTGATATAAAAACAATCCTGTTCTTCCCTCTCCCTCACCTCCAGCTGGACCTTTATATATGTAATCCTCCCCACAAGGTGTATGTAATGCTCACTGTAATTTTCCAGAAACAGCAAGTTTTTTTTTTTTTTCAAAGTTTCATTAAAATCGGTATCATAGTGATATACAAACAATCTTTTTCTTTCAATCTCCTCTACCCCCAGCTGGACCTTATATATATATAATCCTCCCCACGAGGTAAATATAACGCTCACTGTAATTTTTTATAAACAGCAAGTGACATGCATACAAAGGTTCATAAAAATTGGTAACATGGTGATGCATATATATATATATATATACATATATAATCTTTCTTAATTTTTCATAAACAACAAGGGTTTTATTAAAATTGGTAACATGTGATATAAAGGTAATAATTTTTCCCTACTGCTCCGCCCCCCCTCCCCTCCTTTAGTCTAACCAACAGAAAGTGATAATTCAAAGTGTCATTGAAATCGGTAACAAGGTGAGGTGATATAAAACAATCATTTTCTTTTTCTTAGTTGCATTAGAAAATTAAATAGGAAAATCATTATTAGCAACTTCCAACTACTTTAAAATAAAAAGAAAAGAAAGGAAAAGTAATTATATTATATATTACTACTTAAAAAGAAAACATAAAATATTAGCTCATTTATATCCAGAGTTGTTGAGTAATAAATCCAAATTGTTCATCTCGTTTCACTTCTGAAAAATAATTTCAAATAATATTCGTTTACTTATCTATCGTCTGGGTCATTTAAATCCAGATTCATAATGTAATAAATCATAATATGCAATCTCCTTTAGATTCTAAAAATAATCCTGAATGATGATGATTACACATCTGTCTTCAAAGACATTTAAATCAAATAATAAGATATCCGGTTTTGTTTTGTTTTTCTTTTATAAATTCATATATATTCATTTGCTTCTAATAAACAGCAGTAATTCCTGCTTAATCGAAAAATTTATAATCTATATTGTTAAAAGGGGGAAAAGAAATATATAAAATTATAACAGAAATCTATAAATAATGGCGCCTTCTTATCGAATTAGTTGGCTGTGCTTTTGTTGCCAACTCAATCCCTAACGGAAAACATACCTTTTGTTATGGCGAGTTTTTAACTATTGTTTGACAATTTTGTGTTTTTATGTGAGTACTTTGACCAAACTTTTCGGCCCCTTTTTCTATTAGCTTACATGCTAATAAAAGATCTCTGTTGTAGGTCTCTAGTTTTCCATTGGAGTTATCCACTCCCTGTGCCCGATTATTAAAAGAAAAGCTGAAAGCTGGACAAGATCTGTTAAGAGAGGAGTTCAAAACCGGACAAAGGGGTTTAAAATTGGTCAAGATCTGTTGAGTAAAGAGATGAAAACCGTACAAAAGGAGATGAAGCTGACTAGACAAGATAGAAGCCGGACAAGGGTAATTGAGAAAGAAAATGAAACCCGGACAAGATCTTCTCAGAGAAGAGATAAAGGCCGAACAAAATGAACCCAAAGACAGAATAGACTCTGCACTAAGGAAGATGTGGTACGAAATCAAAGATATTTAAGAGCAGGTACCAGTGCCGTAGCGAACAATAAATATTGGGGGGGGGGGGGGCAAAATATAAAATTAGCCGACTCAAATCTGGCTTAAGAACATGAATGAAAAATAACTCAGTTTGTATTGATTAGAAAAACTTTTCAGCTGTATTTACCCACTATATTGTTTAATTTTCGATACATGTATATACATATTTGACCTCAGTGATGGCACACTAAGAAACATTTTGTTTTTAGTTTAGAAGAAAAAAATTACAACACAAAATATTTTTATACCTTTTTCTTAAGATTTTTATACCTTTTTACTTTCTCCTATATGTAATACTAGCTGACCCGTCCGGCTCCGCACGGATGAACAAATTTTAGCTAAAAATGGATTGGTATAGGGAAAAAAAAAAACAGATATATGAGTTTATGTGTTTGGGAAGCAATATTAATAACTAACTGTTTATAAAATTGTGACTTTTATTAGGCATATTCTAAAGAAAAGTCCCTAAAAAGAAGGAATTTCGAAAGGTAGAAAAATTTAAATTATATGAATTAAAAATTAATGTGTAGGTAAATAGATAAGATAAATAACAGGAGACTTGGCGTTGGAATATTAAAACCCGAATAAATTACTACGTCAGAAACGTCCAATATTTTTCTTTGGCGTTTCTGACGTAGTAATTTATTCGGATTTTAAGATACAGCATTGCTAAAGGACCTCCACGACGACATTTTACTTATTTATACATTAATTCTTAGGTTTATTTTTATTGCTATTTATATCTTTTTTTTTTTTTTCTTTTTTTTTTTTTCTTTTTTGCGATGTACTAAGATAACTATCTCTATTGCGTAAGTAAAGCCATTGTCGAGGAACGTTTGAGCTATTTCAGTGCTAAATTTCAAATTTCGAAACGGTATCTATATTAATAGAAGAAATAATTTGCCTGTCTGTGTCTGACGTACAGTATAAACTATGGCACGTTAAGTTTAGCAATTTTTTTCTATAAAAAGAAATACGTGCATATTTGCAACACATATTTTCGATATTCCTAGTAGAACTTTCAAAAAATTACGTTTCATGCAATTTTTCTCATTTTTTAAAATTATTATTTATTTAAATTAAGATTTCAAGCTGATGATGACAATTTTTACTAACTGTTTATCTATTTATTCATTTATTTCTTACATAAAAAGAAACATTTCTATACTCATGCGAATAAAATGTATTGAAAAATGAAACCTATGACATGATTTAATTTTTATTATTTTTTAAAATATAAAACTGACGTCATAATAGCATTAATTATTGTTATTGTTATTATTATTATTTATTTGTTCTTAAAATATTAATTTTTATTAAATAAATAGCTTATGTGTTTTTTATTTTCTTAAATTTAACGTCCGCAAAACAATATGGTTACTGTTTTAGTAATGGTTCTCCATAGCGATCATTAATATTTTTTGTGATTTTGGCAATGAATTTAGAAGGTTATCGCAATAGCGTAAAGACTTTGGTGTGATACATCCCAGCTATCGCGGTGCCAAATTTTAAATATCGCCAAGGAAGTCCTATACAAAAGCAGATTTCCAATTGGAATACATATTTAATTTATTTTAAATGAACCATGTTTCTAATCAGTATAATGAAACTCGAATAATCAAATGTCATTTGCATTTTCTTAGCTGCTTTATATTGTGCTACTTGTCATAATTGTTAATTGCTGTTAATGTTCGCTAAGTAAATTTAAACTTTCAATTATTCAATTAAAAAAAAAAAAAATCATTCAGATATAGTGACTGGAGAAGCAGGCAATAAAATTGAATGAGTAAAGTCTCCTTGATTCTTTAAGGGAACATGATTCAAAGAGTTAGCCTATCAGAAATGTTTAATTCATTGGTTCATCAGTGGAACTCTCTGGTTCAAACGTTTAATGTTAATTGCGGTCCACCAAATATTCACTGGTTTAACCATGTGTGCAAATCGCCAAAATGCGCTAAATTACGTGACAGTCATATAACTGAAAAAAGTAGAATTAAGTTTAAGCGTTAGCACTTATAATGTCGATAAATACTTTTAAATAAATTATTATAATCAATAAAAAAATGAAAAATAATTGCTCACATTTCTGGAAAATTATTTTTGAATTATTAATTTTTAGAAATGCTCGAGAGGGAAATATTAAAGAAATTATTTTCACTGCACTAGAAATATTCACTTGCTTGACGACTATTATGAAGTTTTCGAAACAGATTTGATATTTCGTCTTTGGAGAAATAAGGATCGCTTACGTATCTCGCGTAGTATTAATTTCCCTTCAAAAATCATGGCTATACTCAAGCGAAGTGTGGCGTCACTAATCATTTGTGGGGCCAAGAAAAAGTTTTCCTATGTTAACCGTCCTGTGGAATTTTTGTAAAAAAATATTAAAAATCAAGGAAATTTTTTCCCGATTTTAATCCCCATATTTAGGTCTTATAAATCTGTATTAGTTATTGTGTGCATGCGTTAGATTAAGTTATTTTGCTGTCAGATTGATAAATTTTTAATTTCAGAACTCGGACGTCCATGGTGTCCGAGTTACTTGTTTTGTGTTTGGCGATCAAAAACGTAATACAAAAATATACATACCAGATTTATATTTTCGTAATATGTATGGTACGAAATATCGTTTCATATTATTGATTGCTCTCTTAATATGCGCTGTTAAAATAACCATGATTTTTCAAAATAATTAAATATATTCGCTAGATAATTTGGAGATCATTTTTCCCCGCCAAGGTTGGCATATCAAATCTGTTCCGCTGCATCATATTTGTATCTTATATCAGATACATTATTTAGACATTTGAAAACAAATTTGACTTCAAATTATGATAGAATATTTATCATTTTCATTTTAATCAGTATATTAGTTGGATATTTATTGTGCTAATATCACCCTTTGAAATGAAATGCTTATGTTTACATTCGAAAATGGAAGTTTGCTATTTTTTTTCTACAGTTTTTAAATTTTAAATTAAAAGTTTGTCAATTTAACAGCAAAACAATTTAATATAACACATGTCCAAAATAACTAATACATATCTATACTTAAATTTGGGGATTAAAATCGGGAAATAAATTTCCTCGATTTTTCATAATTTTTTACAAAAATTTCAATGGATGATTAACATAGAAAATCTTTTCCTTGGCCCTACTGACGGTCTGTGACGTCATCACTTCGATTGCGTATTTTAATAAGGTGTATAAACTTTATTATAAATTGTACTTTTTAGAATTTAATGTTGAAAAAACATTTAATGCTTCAGGTAAGTTATTTATTTATTTGTTTATTTTTAATCCAATTTTGTTTCCACTGGTTTCCACATCTGTTTAAACATTAGTGCTTAGTATTAAATAAATTATATCATTAGAAAAAAAAATAATAATAAGCTACAATGACATCAGATTTAACGTGTAAGTTTAACATTTCGCAAAGCTTTATATGAATTTCAATTTAATTCACGTGAAAATATATTTCTTTTCTTTTCATGTCAAGATATTTTGAAAACAAAATGAACATGTACTAAATGTTTCTTTTATGTTGGCAGCAGCAAATTATTTTAATATTTAATTATTTCCATTTCTATTATGGCTTTTATGGGGATTTTAATTAAAATGCTCAGATTTTAAACTGAAATTTATTTTATCAAAATTAAATATAGCCTATAACAATCAGGCATACTGTAGCTTTTGGTCAGTGAAAGAAGTTTTAAAATCGGTTCAGTAGTTTCAGAGATTACCCTCCACAAACATACAATTTTTTGCGCTTTATATAATGATATAGATATAGATAGAGAAAGTATTGGATTCGTAAAAATTTTCGACCTCGGGTTTTTGATGAATTTACATGTTCTGAGAGCTGCAGAACACGATTTGACCATTTTAAGAAAATGTCTGTCTGACTGTCTGTCTGTGTGTGTGTGTGTGACAAAATTTTGTGGCAACTGTATCTCAGGAACTACTGCACAGAATTTCATACAAATTGGTATGTAGTTGCACCTTGACATAAATTAGTGCCTATCAACTTTTGGTAAAAATTGTCTTACAGGTTGCGTTGCCATCCCGCTTTTTCTAAATTTTTAACATGGTGATATAGGACAAAATTTTGTATAAATGTGCATAAAGAGAATTATTTTTTAGTAATCATTATGAAATTTACAAGAATTATTTATAATAGAGATAGTCAACTGGGAAAAAATTTTTGTATGCGTAGGATACTCGCCACCCCCCCTGGGGGGATGTCCCCCCTCGAGGTGAGTAAATTTTCAAGATGGGTATCTTTCGAAAGGTCTTGTTCATAAATCTTTCAATGTTCCGTAATAATCCATTTCCATAAACCATAAATGATGAAATTTTGTTCTTTTGCATTTTATTTATTCACTTCACAAAACAACATATAACGGATTCACAATAAAAACATAAATAAACATTTCTTAAGCGCTATATTTTAAACGGTCAAGCATGACCGACTCCCTTCAGATCACATTTTTAACTAGTCAGTAATCATACATCGGCGCGTCGAAAAATGACGACTAGTCGCGCCACCTGAGAGGATGCAAAGACAATTCAATTTCCAACATCCTCCCGCCCCGAAAGGTAAGTTAAGTTCAATACAAAATTTTGACAAATCCAAATCAAATACAATTCAAGAATTACAACCAATAAAAAATCACAATACATAAATAATAAATTTCACAACCACAGAATACTGAAAATAGAAATTATATCAAATACAAAAATCAATGTTACCTGGATACAATTGAAAAATGAAAACAATATTAATATTACCTTACAGGTGAACAGTTGGTTTAATTAAGGTAAGTCCCCTTGGACTTCCAAGTTACAAAGAAGTTGAATGGGTCTTTTTAACATTCCTGATGAAGTTTTTAAGGTTACAGATCTTACCTTATTGTCACGTCCTACATGTGTCTCGATTATTTTTCCTAACCTCCAAATTTGTCTTGGGGCCTTGTCATCACCTATTAGGACTATATCACCTATATTAAAATTAGAAATTGGATTAACAGGTTTTACAACATTAGCATTTCTCAACTGCAAAATATATTCAAATTTCCAGCGCTTCCAGAATTCGTTAAGAAGTCTCTCACGATACAAGTATCGTTTAATTAAAAGTTTTTGAGAACTAGATTGACTTGCTATCACTAAACGGCCACTTTGTGGTGGCAATGCAGTTGACCTTTTTCCTATTAAGAAATGGGCTGGGGTGAGAGGGAATGGCTCTACAGGGTCATTGTATACATAAGTTAAAGGTCGAGAGTTAATAATAGATTCAATTTCTGCAAGTATAGTTTGCAGTTCTTCAAATGTAACTAATGCCCTACCAAGAATTTTCCTCAAAATGACCTTTGTCATATGAACCATTCGCTCCCAATAACCCCCCCACCATGAGGCTCTTTCTACTATATAATTCCATTTGATACCCTTATTACCAAAATAGTTCTGAATTTAAAAGTTCTTAATGTTCATATAAAGTTTCTTTAGTTCCTTTTCACTACCTTTAAAAGTCAAAGCGTTATCGGAATTCACAACCTTGCACATACCTCTTCTGGAGATGAAACGTCTGAATGCAAGTAAAAAATGTTCAGAACTGAGACTAGAGACGATTTCCAAGTGCACTGCTCGAGTGACTGCACAAGTGAATAATGCAATGTAAGATTTGTTGTTGTCTCTTGTGAATAAGGGTCCAGCAAAATCGATTCCGACGACTTCAAAAGGTTGAGCCTCACTAGTTCTTGCTATGGGTAGCGGAGCTGTTATTTGCTGTCCTTGTTTGGCCTTAAACCTTCTGCATAGAAAACATTTGTTCAAGCAGGATTTCACAGCTTGCCTGCCCTTAATGATCCAAAAACGTTCTCTTAATTGAGTGAGTGTGTCAGATATACCAGAATGACCTAAATTTTCGTGTTCCTTCATGATCAAAAGATTAGTAAATCGAGCCTTGTTCGGCAAAATAATTGGATGCTTAGATTCATCAGAAAAATTAGAGCCTTGAATTCTTCCCTTTAATACTATTAGACCTTCTGTTGTCAAAATGGGATTCAAATTATATAACTTAGAATCAGGAGAAACTGAATTTTTTGCCTTTAATGTAGTATATTCTTTGTTAAATTCACTTTGCTGCACAAATAGAAGCCAATAATTTTCTGCTGCAGATATTTCATTTGCTGTCAGCGCCCCTGAACGTTTTTCAGACCTAGATTTGATATTATTTAGAAATCTAAAAACATAGGCGGTTGTTCTCAAAACTCTATTCAAACTACTGTAATTCTCCAGATTTAATAATGGCATTGGAACTTCTACGTTAACCTGAAGTGTTGTAACTCCATGTCTTTCTTCAACCACGCTGTCCATGTCACAGGAAAATTCCATTAGAGAGTCATACGGTATACTTAATTCTGACAACCAAGCTGGTCCTTGACTCCATACCTTATCATTCATTAAGGAATTTGCTTTCACACCTCTCGTTAATTTATCCGCCGGATTGACCTTGCCTTTGCAAAAGTGCCATTTTTCAGGATCAGTTTTTTTCCTTGATTTCAATCACTCGGTTTTTCACAAATTGCTTATAATCGTTAACTGAACCTTTTATCCAATGAAGGCAAATCTGAGAGTCAGTCCAATAAAAAATATTTCTGGGGTCGAGCATAGGAAAAACAGATTTAAGATATGATCCTAATCTTGCTGAGACTAAAGTGCCAAGTAATTCAAGTCTCGGTAATGTAATCTTCTTCAAAGGGGCTAGTCGAGACTTAGAAATTATAAAACTTGTTTTGCATTCTTCAGAATTCGTAAATCGAAAATAAGCTACTGAACCATAGCATTTTGGGCTAGCATCGGAAAATATGTGTACCTCTACTGAGTTCCAGCAGAATTCATTAAAATACAGCCTAGGAATTCCAGTGAACTTCAAATTTTTAGCTTCATTTAGCCATTCTAAAAACAACATTTCAGTTTCATGTGGAACAGGTTCGTCCCACTGGTTACCATTTTCCCATACTGATTGTAATATAATTTTTATGCGAATCAAAAATGGATTCATGATCCCCAATGGATCAAATAACATTCCGCAAACAGCCAAAATATATCGCTTTGTTATAATTCTGTCCTCCGGTAATTTGTTAAATTGTGAAGTGTCAATCAGTAATTCGTCATTCGTATTGTCCCAAATAATCCCTAATATTTTTAGTTCAACATTGGATTCCTCCGGATCTTCTCGACATTCGAAATTGTCTGTCTTCCATAACTGATTAAGTTTAGAAGAGTTGGAAATCCAAGCCCTGAGATTCATGCTAGCTTCATTTAAAATATACATCATTTCCTTAGATAATTGTAATGCCTTGTTCACATCATCAGTGCCAGAGATGAGATCATCGACGTATAGAGATCTTAATATTTCTGTTGCTTCCGGGTAGCCATTCTCAAATTTTTTCAAATGAAGCCTGATTGTTGCCGATAATAGAAATGGGGAACATTTCACCCCAAAGGGAACTCTGCAGAATTGTAATGTCCTAATTTGTTTAGCAGCATCGGAATGGAGATCGGGCCCCTCCCCATCATTCCATAAAAATTTCAAAAAATTCCTATCCTCATCCGCGATTCCTACTTCTAGAAAAGCTCGTTGAATGTCTGCGCAAAACGCTACAGGGTGTAACCTAAACCTCAAAATTATCCTGAGTAAATCTGGATTTAAATTAGGACCGCTCTCTAAACAATCGTTAAGAGATAATTCATCCCTGCCCTTACATGAACCGTCAAAAACTATCCTAACCTTAGAACTTTTCTTTTGTTCGCGTACTACTGCATGATGCGGCATGTAATAGCCTGTACCCGTATTTTCATTTAAATCCGACGCTACTTCCTCTATGATGCCCAACTTTAAATGTTCCTCAATAATTTCCTTATATTTAAAATATAAGTCCGGATTCCTACCAAAAACAGTGTTCAAATGAGACAAGCGTCGTCTTGCTATCCCATAATTACTGTCCAATTCCTTAACATTATTTTTCCACAACAATCGCGTTTCATATCTTTTATTCCTATAAGTAGTGGTTTGCCTAAATAACTCTAAAATTTCATCATCTGATTTAGAATGTTCTTTGTCCGGATTAATTCCAATTGCCTCTAATTCCCATAAATTTTTAACCCTTTGATGGTCCAATTCCTCCTTAACAACATGTAAATGATTAACGCGCACTTTCTGACAATTCTTAAGTGCTTTAGGGTCCCTTTCCTTTCCTTGTATCACAAATCCAAATAAAGTATCTGTTGCCATTAATCGTTTAGAAATTCTCACGTTCCTTTCTCCGAGAATTTCCCCAATGTAATCCGATCCAATAAGTACATGAATTTTACTTAAATTACCCTTATCTGCCAATTCAATGCCCTTTTCTAGTGCGACATTACGCACCCATTGTGAAGGAATTTTAATTTCCCCAAATGTAATTGAATCAATAACCACAGCCCTTAATTTAATTTTCTTATTAGTTTCTCTTACATTATGTAATACTATTTCTACAATATCATAAGTTTTCCTTTCAGTATTCTCATTGCCAAAAGTATAAATTAAAAGGGTTTCCTTCCCGATTGGTTTTAATCCCAATAAATTGCACACTTCGCGCAATACAAATGTCCTAGAACTTCCATTGTCAATAAGACACCTCAATAAATGGCATTTGGCCTGAACATTAAATACACTTGCCGTTACAGTCTGCAACAACACCGAATCATTCGGCGTGTCCTCAAGCTCTTTATTCTTATTAAAAACTAAATTTAAAGAACTTTCTGACTGTATTTGTTTTTTATCCTCAACTGAGCGGGATTCATTTCTTTCTGTATTACATATTAATGAGTTATGCCAGGGAGACGCGCAATACTTGCACTTATGATCTTAACGAGAACAAAATTTACTCAAATGGTTTGAAAAACATATAAAACATAATCCCTTGGCCATTAAAGCCTTTTTCTTATCATAAACATTTAAGGAACAATCATGATTCATATGTGCCGAGGAACAAAACAAACAGCCCTGAACTCCAGTATTTTGAGAAAACGAACTCGTATTTCTTTTGTTATTAAATTTAGGCCTATTATTATCATAAGAATACCTATTATGATAACCAGATAAATTTCTTTCCGCCTGAGTCGCTAAAACGGAAGCTGATGATTTAGGGGGATGATATTCGCTCCTTTTAGAATTTAAGTAAGGTTTATTGTGGCCTGTCATTTTATTCCGAAAATTATTTTCATTTGCGCTATTATTTCTGGGATTCGCTAAAATTATCGATGCTTCTCGTATTTCTAATTCTTTACGTATAAAATCAACTAATTTAGAAATATCAAACAATTCATCTGAATTACGCTGTCTATTATAACTTAAATTTAATTCTTCCGGTAGTTTTTGTAATATTACAGGGCATAACAGATTACTGTAAGTGCCTGTTGCTACATTTAATGATTGTAACGAACGAATTTGTACCTCAATCGCGTCGTACATTCTCCTTAATTCAGTAATATTCGCGCATGATTTCACCGCCTCTATTAATAGTAACTTATGCATGTGGGACGATATAATTACGTCACTTCGTCCAAAACGTTCCTTAAGTAATTGTATTGATGCATCGTAATTAGATTCTGTCAATGAAAACCCAGATACAGCGCTCGAGGCGATACCTCGAAAGATTTCAAATACGAAAATTTCTCAATTTTGCTTAAAGAATTATTATTATGTATCGCTACCTCGAAAGAGTTCCAGAAGTCCAACCATGAACTACAGTCACCAAGAAAATTTACAACTTGTAATTTCGGAAGTTTAACTGTACTTCTGGTTTCAGTTCTAACTGTTAGGTTCTCTGAACCAATCCCTGTTTGATCACTTGATCTAGCGATCTGAATAACACCAGGCAACGGCCTGTCATTTAAATTATCCACTAGCCTTTCTAATTTTGTTTTTACATCGATCCCTTTTTCCCTGTATTCCTCGCAGCCTGCTACATCTTCAGCTATATCTTTGACTTTAATTTTTGTTTGTATTTCATAATCGATGTTTACGAGTTCTGCCTGTTTGTCCAGGAGTTGAGCCTTTAATCTAAGAAGCTCCTCAATTTTCATTAATTTCGTGTACTCCTCCGTAATTTCGGAGTTCAGGATTGTTTCTATTTTTCCCAAATATTTCGTAAATGAGGTTCTTAAACCTCTTCTTTTTTCCTTCAATCTTTCTAGATCCATTTTAAACCCAATATCGTAACAAGAGAACAAAAATAAAAATTATGAAACCTTCTAATTGCTTAATAATAACCCCTATCCATATATTTATTAAATAAAAATAAACATGTATTATCTATATATCAAAAAAATGTAAACATCATCTTTAAATATCATTTAAGAACAAAAAAAATAAATATCGTTAAAACAGAAGTAAATCAATTTAAAATAGCCTTTAATGAAACCAAAACTAAATAAATAATTTTGTATTAAATCAGAAGTAACTCTATTTTAATAGCATTGCAAGAAACAAAAAATTAAATAATATTCCATTAAAAAAAAAACAATTTCCTTTTCAAAGTAACAAAAAGAAACACCTTATAAACAACATTTTATGAAACGAAAGTAATTTTCAATTATTTAAATGTTGAATGAAACCATTTATATTTAAAACCCAAACTATTTTTTAATTATTCAAATTTGAAACCATTTATTTCATATATCAGCAAAATTTATAAATTATAAATAATATTATATATAAACCAAATGAATTCGATGTCCTCACAGACTGCAACCATTTCAGAACAAAAAATACACTTTTCTGTTAAACGAAACCATAACTTTTAACCCCCAAATTCAAACCAAAATAATGAAATAATAAGGGAAAAAGCCTACCTCCCATATCCGATGCATGCTCAGCGGATTCATTTTACTCTATAATTATCCAAAAAAATGCATGTCGTCCAAATAAATGCAAACAATCACGTCCTAGTCACCAAATGTGTTCATAAATCTTTCAATGTTCCGTAATAATCCATTTCCATAAACCATAAATGATGAAATTTTGTTCTTTTGCATTTTATTTATTCACTTCACAAAACAACATATAACGGATTCACAATAAAAACATAAATAAACATTTCTTAAGCGCTATATTTTAAACGGTCAAGCATGACCGACTCCCTCCCTTCAGATCACATTTTTAACTAGTCAGTAATCATACATCGGCGCGTCGAAAAATGACGACTAGTCGCGCCACCTGAGAGGATGCAAAGACAATTCAATTTGCAACAGGTCTCGTCAATACCTTTAAAACGAATGGTTGAACTATAAATCTGTGATAATTTAAAACAAAGTTACCTATTTTTTTTACTTTTAACAAAAAAAAACTTAGAAAAAAAATCTTTTTTTTTTTTTTTTTTTACTAAATTTAACCAGACTTGGTATTTAGTTGGCCCCTGACATAAACTGGGGCTGATTAGATTTGGGGATCAATCGCTCAACAGGTGGCGCTGTGATCGTATTTTTTCTACATTTTTAACATGGCAGTATAGGACAAATTTCGTATAAATGTACATAATGAGAGTTATTTTTAACCTGTGATTGTGAAATTAATATGAATTATTGATAATAGTAGTAGTTAATTAGGGAAAAAAAATGGGGCATCGCTTCCCCCCTAGGGGGAAGTACCCCCAGAAGGAGGGGGGGGGGGGGTAAACTTTCAAGATCGGTATCTTTCGAAAGGTCTCGTCAATACCATTAAAACGAGTGGTTGAACTTTAAATGTGTGGTAATTTAAAACAAAGTTATCGATTTTTTATTACTTTTAACGAAAAAAAACTGAAAAAAATCGTTTTTTTTTTTTTTTTTTTTTTTTTTTTTTTTTTTAAATATTGTTATGGCGTGAATTTGTATAGGAAAATATAGAAGAAAGTCTTGTGGTGGCCACAACATACTAGTTCTTTTTCTTTTTCTTTTTAGTGCTAGAGGCCTATTTCAGTCGGTACAGTTGTCGAATTTTTATAGGTCACTCTTAATTAGTGCTAGAGGCCTATTTCAGTCGGTTTATTGAATGGGGATTTATTGAATGAAGTCCCCCCCAAGGCACAACTTTGACATGAGTCCCCCCCAAGGCACAACTTTGACATGAGTCCCCCCCAAGGCCCAACTTTTACATGAGTCCCCCCCCAGGCCGAACTTTGACATGAGTCCCCCCCAAGGTACAACTTTGACATGAGTCCCCCCCAGGCCCAACTTTGACATGAGTCCCCCCCAGGCCCAACTTTGACATGAGTCCCCCCCAGGCCCAACTTTGACATGAGTCCCCCCCCAAAGTACCCCTATTTCAGTCGGTACAGCGTTGTCGAATTTTTGAAGTGAAAACTTCTTTAGGCGCGTTGAGCACTTTTGGGTGAAGAAAAATCCTTGAATTCCCGTCATCGTCAGCTGACGCTTTCCATTTGAAGTGAAAACTTTCGGGTGAACAAAAATCATTGAATTCGCGTCATCGTTTGCAAACGCTTTCCATCCTTGTATGTTACAAATAATGTATCATACAATTAACTTGCTAATGTGAAGTGTTAATAATTATATACTGTATATTGTTTCAAAATCTGGTGCGGCTCTACACGACTTCTCTCATCTCCGGACACTATCTCTTAAAGATTGCAGCCGGAAACGTTGCAGTTAGACCTCACAAAACCGTGAGAAAGGCCAAAGCCGCAATTTTTCTCACGTTTTTACAATCTGGTGCGGCTCTACACGACTTCTCTCATCTCCGGACACGGTCTCTATTGCAGTTAGACCTCACAAAACAGTGAGAAAGGCCAAAGCCGCCATTTTTCTCACGTTTTTACAATACGGTGCGGCTCTACACGACTTCTCTCATCTCCGGACACTGTCTCTATTCCAGTTAGACCTCACAAAACCGTGAGAAAGGCCATAGCCGCCATTTTTCTCACGTTTTTACAATCTGATGCGGCTTTACACGACTTCTTTCATCTCCGGCCACTGTCTCTTAAAGATTGCAGCCGAAAACGTTGCAGTTAGACCTCACAAAACCGTGAGAAAGACCAAAGCCGCCATTTTTCTCACGTTTTTACAATCTGGTGCGGTTCTACACGACTTCTCTCGTCCCTGGGCACTGTCTCTATTGCAGTTAGCGCATTAAAAAAAATTGTAATATAATTTTTGTAGTAGTAGTTTATATTAATGAATAAAAAAACATTTAAAAGTATTTCCTACACAATAAAACATTTCCTGACGATTCAAGAAATACACACGTAATTGTTCACGTTTTCACTTCTGTCGGCACTCCCGAAGTGCAACATTTTTTTTTTTTATAATACACTCTTAATAGTGCTAAGGGCCTATTTCAGTCGGTTTATTGAATGGGGATTTATCGAATGAAGTCCCCCCAAGGCACAACTTTGACATGAGTCCCCCCCCCCAGGCACAACTTTGACATGAGTCCCCCAAGGCCCAACTTTGACATGAGTCCCCCCCAAGGTACAACTTTGACATGAGCCCCCCCCAAGGCACACCTTTGACATGAGTCCCCCCCAAGGCACACCTCCCTCTCATTGGGAAAAAGAGAAAAAACGTTGTTTTAGCTCTGCAGTAAAAATTTCACAAAAGATTTTTTAAAGCTTTATTTCTAAAGAGAAAGTGTTATAAAGATTGTTTTTATGTAGCTCTGTATATCGTCTAAATTGTGCCTTTTGATATTTGGCATCAAAGTAACTCGGACGTTTCTCGCCAAGATCTTTACTTACGCAATTGCGATAGACATTTTAATTCATCGCTAAAATGACAACAATAAATTAAAAGTCGCCAAGGAGTTCCTTCAGTAAAGCTCTACTAAAGACATCTTAAGAAATGAATATAGTAACCGATACTAGAGAATGAAACACAGTTACTGCATGCATTTACATGTAAGAATAAATTAAAATAAGTCCTGTTGTACTAAATAAAATTTTGTTTTGTGTAGAATTTTAAATCTAGAAAATAAAATAAGCTTATTTTTTTTTTTCCTTTTTTTCCTGCTATTAGATACATTTTTAATATCATGGATAGAAAGAAAACGTCCGGAACCGGAACCACTTAATATGCGGATTTATAAAAGATAGTTTGGTGGAAAAACACTTTAATCATCAGATTAATGTTCTCAGTTATGTTACAAGAAGAAAAAAAAAATGCATTTTCAGTAATTGGGAAGAAGAATATACTATTTTCTTTTAAAAGATAGTAATTGTTTCAAGAAATTCTCTTTTCGATTTAGTTAAAAATCAAAATCTGATTATGTAAAACGTATTTTCACAAAGGGAACTATGCAAGATACGTTGGAAAGCCTTTTCGACCATATAAATTTATATTAACTAGTTTGTTTTGCCCATTACAAAACTACAAAAAAATGTGACATACCCGCATAAATGAGGTATGTTTGAGAGTAAGTCAGACTGATTATACGAGGGACCTAGAACTAGGATGATCTGTCTTCTGTGGGGGTATTTTTAATGAGTCTTAGTTTGTATTTAAGTGATTTTAAGAGAAAACTACGGAAAACTCCGAACAGCTAGGTCGACGAGCGAGACCAAGAATGGAAATTTGTGATGCTCGTTCGACAGCAAAAAATCTCGGACACTGGCGTAACCTTACAAAAATGAATATGTAGGTTGTATTATATCATTTAAAATAGAACTTTCGTCTTCTTTTTTTCAGTATAGTAATAAAAACAGCCAGGAAAATATTTTCCGATGATGTTAAAGAGAATCCGCCATCCAATGAATAAAGCCCACCAGTGGCCGAGCGATTCTGCCCTCAAAGCTGGTAGATAGGAGGTGACGGGTTCGATCCCAGGTGGCGCTTATCGACCTAGTCGTTCGGAGTTTCCCGTGGTTTCCTCCGATACTAGCGTAAATATGGGCTAGGACCCCTTAGAAAGACCCCCACGGAGGGCATTCCTTTTATAGGCCTAGGTCACATGCGGAGTCAATCGGCCTTAATAAATCCTCGATCCTCCTCCAATGAATAAAACCTGCCACAAACATTGATTTATATGTTCATAAATGTAATTTAACGTGTGAATAATTTTTAATTTCTTCTGACTGTAGATACGGGAGGGATTGAATTGGTTCTGTACCCTATTTTGGCTTTATCACACTCTAGACCCAGTTGGTCGTTATTGAAAAGGTCTGTGACGAAGTGAAAAAAGAGATTTGTTCGATGGCCGAGTACTTTTTAAACGGGACTTTTTCTGATCTCAAATTTTATATCTGAAATAAAAGGTAAAGACTAATAAATCAATCGGATTATCAGTTATTTAGACGATAGGACTGTTTTAAATAAAATTCAGAGCCGAAATAAAAGAGATTTATAAGATCTGAAAATAATGGCTATGTGAAAAAATATCAATCAGATTATTCGTTTATAGAACGACTACAGTAACTTTTATTGAGCTTTGGAGCTTGGAGTACATCAAAAGTACGTACATCAAAACAACATTTATCAAAACAAAATAGTTTTTTTAATCGGCGCCTTTTTTTTTGTCTGAAAATTCTTGTGATAAATAAAGGTCATCTGTAAAAAAATATACTAATAATAATTGGATTATTTGTCAATAGGCCGATGTGTTTCTACTGGGCTTTTAAGAGCCAAAGTCCTAAAAACTTTTACAACGACCAAATACCGACTAAGAAAATGTCGGTTTTTTATTTGAAAATTTCGGGATAAACAAGGAGAGAATTTTCTCAGAAGAAAATTTTCTCTGAGCATAAAAGCAATCTGATTACAATTTAATCGGGCTACCGATTGGAATACTTTAATTGAACTTTTGAGCCAAAAACAAAACAAATTAATCGGGTTACCTGTCAATAGAACGACTGGAATACTTTTGTTAAACTGTGGAGCCAAAAGAAAAACAATTTGACAGAGTTATCTGTCAGAAGGGCGATTGGAGTGCTTTTACTGAATTTCGAGACCGAAAGTAAAACAGTTTAATCAGGTTATCTGTCAATAGGCCGACTGGAATACTTTTATTGAACTTCGGAGTCAAAAGCAAAACAATTTAATCGGGTTATCTATCAATAGGCTGTATGGAATACTTTATTGGACTTTGGAGCCGAAAGCAAAACACTTTAATCGAGTTACCTGTCAATAGGCTGAATGGAATACTTTAATTAAACTTCGAAATCAAAAGCAAACCAATTTAATCGAGTTATCAGTCAGGAGGCCAACTGGAATGTATTTATTGAACTTCGAAGCCAAAAGCAAAACTATTTAATTGGGTTATCTGTCAATAGGCCGACTAAAATACTTTTATTGAACTTCGAAGTCGAAAGCAAACAATTTAATCGAGTAATCTCTCAGTAGGATGACTGGAATACTTTTATTGAACGTTGGCGCAGAAAGCAAAACAATTTAATCGGGTTATCCCTCAATAGGCCGACTGAAGTACTTTTATTGAACTTCGCTTTCATCGGGTTATCTGCCAGTAAGATGACTGGATTACTGTTTTTGAACGTTGGCGCCGAAAGCAAAACAATTTAATCAGGTTATCCATCAATAGGCCGACTGGAGTACTTTTATTGAACTTCGAAGCCGATAGCAAAACACTTTCATAGGGTTATTTGTCAACAAGCCGACTGGAATACTTTTATTGAACTTCGAAGTCGAAAGCAAAACGATTTAATCGGGTTATCTGTCAGTAGGCCGACTAGAACACTTTTATTGAACTTTGAAGCCCAAAGTAATGGAATTTAATTGGGTTAGTCGATAGGCCGAATGGAATAATTGTCAATAGGCCGAATTGAATACTTTTATTGAACTTTAGAGCCGAAAGTAATACAAATTTCATCGAGCTTTCAACCTGGAATGGACTAGAAAATTTCGCTTGTACGAAGTTTAAAAAATTTAACTTGAAATAAAAGCTAATTAAAAGACGATCAATCGGATTATCTGTTGAAAAGTTGACTGGAAGGTTTGTATTGAGTGTTAGAGCTATAATATAAAAGAGATTCATTTGATGGTCAAATACTTTTTTAACGATATATTTCCCGTTTGAAAAATTTGCTTAGATATAAAAGCCGACTGGAATAAAAAATTCAATCGATACATCTGCCTCTAGGCCGACTGGATTATCTATCTTCAACATTGGGGGGGGGGGGGGGGGCAGACTGCCCCCTCTGCCCCCCCCCCCCCGCTTGCTACGCCCCTGGCAGGTACAACTAGTGAAAGAAGATTCTAAAGAAAAATTTCAAGCTATGAAAGAAGATGTATAGAGTTCGATTCAAGAGATAAAAGATGATGTTCATGTGCAAATCCAAACCCTTGAAAGCAAAGTCAGAACTTTATAATTGTGACAAGGTACAGCTCCATTAAACAGTGATCCAGTGTCTTTCAGACCTAACCTAGCATGTTTTAATTATGAAGAAAGATGGAACAATACGTTTTTACGTCGATTAGAGGAAACTGAACAGAATAATGTTATCCTTTGCCGCATATCAACGACACATTGGATGCAGTAAGTATTTCTTCACATTGGATCAATAGAGTAAATACTGGCAAGTGGCAAAATCGAACATTTGATGTAAACATAGCATTAAAAATGGAAAAGCAAAGTGATAAATGAAAAGATACAACAGTTTTTTAAAAAAGAATGATCTGATACAAATATTAACTATACAGACCGTTATTCAGAAAGTGAAAAAAAAAAAAAATCTTATCTTCACCATCATTATACCTCAATAAAATCATTAAAAGTGTTCCAATGATTCTCTACAGTTTTTGTTTGTAAACAAACGACTGATTTTTATTTATGAAGTGTCTGTAACAAATGAAGTAGCTGGTCGTTTATTGCAGACATTTCATTTTTAGCGTGTTTTTTGTTTAAAATTCGTCATAAGAAGAGATAGTTTGTTTATTACAGATAGTTAATTATTCTTTATTTACCTTTTATTTATATCATACATTTATTTACGCAGGTTTTTTTTTTTTTTAATTTCTCTTATATATGTGGTAGAGAAAGTTACTGTTTTGGGGTCAAATTTTCGAAATTGAGTTTTTGTTATATTTATACGTTTTGAGGTCCTCTGAATCTAAAAATCATGTTTTTAACGTTTGGTCTGTGTGTGCGCGTTTGTGTATGTGTCTCTCATCAGCAAATTTCAAGAATAAATGGTAGCAGGCAATCCAAACTCGGTATTCTAAATCTGTATCATACAGTGATGCTACACTAAACTTTTCATTGAGATCAAGTAAATGGTTCGTGTAAAGGGCCATCCAAAATAATTCAAATGCATTACGTGTATGGGCAAAACAAACAAAATGGAATAAACATATTTTTTACATGCATAAAAGCATGTTTTGTGTAGACTGGGGTATGGAAATCACTCATCATTCGTTTACTGGGCTACTCAAAGTATTTGGATATATTGGGGCTATACTTGGAAATTGCAGGAAGCTGGAAGAGTATTTCATATTGTGTTATGTGTTTTTCATATGCGATTAAATTTACGTACATAATGGGATGTGTATCTAGTTTATAGACAATATACATCAGGGCTACATAAAATTAAGCTAAACGTTTTTTCCTATTGAATTTAATTGATGGAAACGCTTTGCTACATTTTACTATGTCGACGAACATTTACTCAGGAAGAAAAATTAATTTCTCATACCCATACCGTAAACAAAGTAGATGTTTGTATGAGGCTGCCACTTGAACAGTTTGACCATGACTGGAAAATTTCAAGGCAAACAAATAATTGCCTTGATTTTTGTTTGTTTGTTTGCTTTTATATATATATATATATATATATATGTATATATATAAATGTAGGAACTATACTTGAATGGGCAGTTGTTTGGGGGGATAGCCTCCCCCCCCCCCCTCACGTAAAATTATATGTCAAATGAAACTGTTCCTAAACCTATTTTAGATTATTTTAAAATAAGATTGAACTGTATTATCTTATTTTATTATCTTATTTTATTATCTTACTAGCAGACCCGGCCACGCGGCTAAGTAATACATTGATAATTTGATAAGGTATATAGTATTTCCCCACAACTGGATTTGGCGATTTTTTTTCTTTTTTTTTTTGGCGCCTTTTTGAACGATAACGAAGTCGTTCAGGATTATTTGCAATGAAATGTGTTAACCTGCATGCTTTTATTTTAGATTTATAATTTAGCCATAATCGCCAAATCCAGTTGTGGGGAAATACTATAGTTGTTACCCACAACTATAACTTATAATATAACTTCAGTAATTATATTCGGATAATTATAACTTCAGTATATCCCCACAGCTGAATTTGGCGATTTTTCTTTGGCGCCGTTTTGAACGATAACGATGTCGCTCTGGACTGTTTGTGATATAATATGGCAGCCTATATGTTGTTTATTTTGGATTTATTATTTTATGTTTTTGATTTATGATTTAGATTATCATTTATGATTTATAGATTTATGATTTAGCCATAATCGCCAACAAAAAATCGCCAAATATCGTTGTGGGGATATACTGATTAATATATTACTGAAAAGATTAATATATTTTAACGAAGTGGTGAGAAGATTCTGAGTATGTTAAAATTTTAATAGTAAATTCAAGTTAATCAAGAAGGAAAGCATTGAGGATTAAGATAAGAAAATTGCAAGATTTTACGATCGCATTTTCAGCAATAAATATGAGTCAAAATTTAATGCAAAATACATATATAAATCACAAATTTAATCAAGAACGTTAAATTGGTAAGTTATTAAAGAAAAAGTAAAGAAAAATAAGAGAAATAATTAACTAAAGTTTCGAACATCGATCATATAGATTAGCGTTACAAAACAAATAAACAGACTTAAACTCTTCCAGACTTTTAAATAAGTTTTAAATTAACTTTTAAAGTTTAAGGTTAAATAAAACAGACTTTTAAATAAGTTTTAAAATATTGAAATAATTACTTTTTATTTAGAACGTTATGTATAGATCACAAATTTCTTAAAGAAAACGAAGTGATACAGATTAGAATAATGCAACAAAAATTGAAAAAGCAAGGTTATGTCGTAAATAAATTTTTAACACACGTGTCACGTGAAATTAATTGTAGCATATACATAATGTAACTGACATAAGATATTAACATGTTGCAGCGGAATAAATTTCATATCTATCATCCTTGGCGGAAAAAAAATAATATCGCCAAATTATCTGGCGCACACATTTAATTCCTTTCAAAAATCATGGTTATTTTAACAACTTATATTAAGAGAGTAATGAATAATATGAAACAATATTTCGCACAATACATATTACGAAAATATACATCTAGCTTGTATATTTTCGTGTTACGTTTTTGATCGCCAAATACGAAAAATTCCAAGGACGACAGAGCTTTGAAATTTAAAATTTAAATTTTGTCAATTTGACAGCAAAATAACTCAATCTAACGTATGCACATGATAAATAATACATATCTATACAAAAATATGGGGATTAAAATCCGGAAATAATTTTCCTCGTTTTTAATATTTTTTTATAAAAAATACAATGGGGGATTAACATAAGAAATCTTTTTCTTCATTTCACAGGCGGTCAGTGACGTCACACTTCGCTTGTGTATAACTACATACTTTATCAATGCGAATAAAATCTTTAAATTGATTATGACGTCAATTTTCGTGAGATGAATAATTTAACTTTTTATAATTTTTTAACGTTCACGTTTGATTAAATGTATTTACTTTTATGTCGAAAGAAAATGAACTCTTATTTTTTCTTTTTGGCAACAATTAAACTTATGGAACTCACAGATATTTTGGAGCAACTTTAACAAAGGTCTATAATTAACAAATAATTGCAATAAAATAATATTGTGACAATAAACTGAGATATAAACTATCCTATCTCTCAAGTTGGACCAAACTGCACACAGTGTGCAAAATTTCATTAAAATCGGTTCATTAGTTTAGGAGTTTATCGCGGACAAACATCGTGACACGTAATTTTTATATATATACAGATACAGATTATTATTCATCATAATCTGCAATCTCTATTTATAATATTTAAATGCAGCTTAAGAGAAAGTCGTATGAGTCACTCACCAGATTTCATATAGATAGATAACAATTCATAGCTTTTTTTTTTTTCCTTATTTTGCATTGATTTCATAAATATTTTGACGATATTTGAAGATGAACTAGTCTTTCCGGCTTATTCGAAAGGGTAGGCTGATTTATTTTTTCTTATCAAAGCCGCTATTTCGAAACAAAATGGCGACTACAAATTATTAATGAACTTGGTGGAAATATTGATGTGGGCTATGTACATATGTATTCAGGCAAATCGGTTCAAAACTACCTTTTTTATGTGAATTTGAAATTTTCCAGTAGACGACACTTGGAAAAAAAATGACGTATGAAGTTGGCAAACAAACATATCAGATGATTTTGTGAGATAATTCTACAGTACGAATTTATTTCAAATTAAACCAGTATATCAAAAGTTACTGCGTTGACACATTAAGTAGCCACCACTTGGAACAAAATGACGGAGCAAGTTGCTCAGTGAACTAATCAAAGATATTTGTAAGATAAGTCCACTGTCCAACTTTACTTCGAATAAATTCAAAATAACTAATTATGAGGTGGCAGCGTTCAAGTTTCTGCAACTTGGAAACAAAATTATATAAGATATATGATATGTCTATTGTCCTGGTGTGAATTGATTAAGTATTTCAAAAGTTATCGTGATAAAAAATTTCAAGTAATTCCACTTGGAAACAATATGGTGGAGAAAATTACCCAGCGAACTTATACAAGATATTTGAAGCATAAGTTCATTGTCCAACTTCGGTTCGAATTAGTTCAGTATTTCAAAAGTTACCGTTATGACAAATTTTCAAGTGGCAGCCTGATTTTAAGTGGCCGCAACTTAGAAACAAAATGGCGGAGCAACTTGCTCAGTGGAATCCTCCAAGATATTTGCATGATAAATTCACTGTCCTACTTTCGTTCGAACTGATTCATTATTTCAAAAGTAATCGTGATAAGAAATTTTTAGGTGACCACCACTTGGAAACAAAAGTGCGGAGTGAGATGTCCAGTGCTCTTATTAAAGATATTGAAATGATAAGTCCACTGCTCAAATTTGATTCGAATCGATTCAGTGTTATAAAAGTTATCATAATGATTAATTTCCAAATGGCTGCCACTTGGAAATAAAACGACGGAACAAGTTGCCTAGCGAACTTATCCAAGATATTTGAACTGTAATTTTACTATCGAACTTTGGTTTGAATCAGTTTCGTATTTTAAAAGTTATTGTGATGGCACATTTTCAAGTGGAAACTTGATTTCAAGAGGTCGCAACTTGGAAACAAAATGTCGGAACAAGTTGTCCAAGTGAAATCATCCAAAGTATTTGTATGATAAGTTCAATGTCCAACTGTGGTTTGAATTTATTCAGCATTTCAAGGTTTAATGATAATAAATTTTCAAGTGAAAGCCTGATTTCAAATGGCCCCGCTTAGTTTAAGATATCCGCCACCTTGTTAAAAATGACGGATAAAGTTCAGTAATAAACTTCGTTGAGACCCTAATATGGTCTATGTATACATCAAAATTCAAGCAAATCAGGCCTTAAATACCCTTTTTACAATGTGGATTTGAAATTTTCAAGTGTCCCCCATTTGAAAACAAAATGCTGGAGCAACTTGGATAATGAACTCATCGAAGATATTTATATGTTAACTGTCCAAATTTGGTTCGATTTAGAGTATTATTTCGGAAGGTATCGTGATGATAAATTTTCAAGTGGTAGCCTGATTTCAAGTGGCCCTGCTTAATTTAAGATATCCGTCACTTTGTTAAAAATGTCGGATTAAGTTCATTAATAAACTTAATTGTGACCCTTATATGGTCTACGACGTCTACGTATACATCGAAATTCAAGCAAATCCAGCCTTAAAAACGCTTTGTACAATGCGAATTTGAAATCTTCAAGTGGCCGCCACTTCAAAGCAAAATGTCAGAGCAACTTAGTTAACGAACTCATCCAAGATATTAAAGAGATAAGTTTACTGTCTAAATTTGATTCGATTTGGGGTAATATTTCGGAAGTTATCGTGACGACAAAATTTCAATTATTTTTGATAGATAGATAGATATAAACAAAGTGTGATTGCTATAGGTCGATTTCTAAAGAAATCAACCTAAAAATCGTGATTAAATGTAAACTTTCAAAGCGTTATTCGACTTCACTCATACAAGTTTTGAAAATTGAGAAAGTCCTTATTTGGTTTTAAAAGGCCTAAAAACTTTAATTGGTCATTTCCATGTTCCATTCTTAAACAAAACTTAGTTCTTATTTTGCCAATTGCATTTCATAAATTTCCACATATTTCCTTCATCATTATACACATTCTTAAAAAAATACCTATAAACATAATAATTATACAAATAAATGAAAGTGCGAACAGCTTTGATTAATCGCAATACTACTGGAATAAAAATTTCATACGTAAGCATATTTATGGAAATACGTTTTCTTTAAATGTAGGATTTTACATATAAATCAATGTAATTTTGCCATTTTAATTGTTTTTTTAAAAATTGGTCGAAATGAGAAAATAAAACTACAATATTATACATACATAGTTCAGTTAGCCACAAGTACTGGTATTTATTTATTTATTTTTATTTTTTTACAATAAACTGTTAATCTTTTCTGTTAAAATTATTGACTATTATTGTATTCTGAGAAATAACTGCTAGTATTTATATTAAGATACATAGCATTACATAAATATATTACAAGGAAATTTATGAAATATTGTGAAAACCATTATAAAAGTTCACCTTTATATAAGAACCATATTTTCGGTCCCAAAATTTCTCCATAGGTTTTAAAAGTCCATGTCCAATTATGTACCTCTCTTAGGGGACACATTTTGTAGAAGTGTGATATAAAAATTTTTCCTTGACTTTCACCACTGTCCATCTTATAACTGAGATCAGTCTCCAGATATGAGTAATAATAAAACTTTAAATGCCAAATGTTCATACTTTGTGGTAAAATTCAAATATGGAAATACACATTTTGTGTTAGACCATTACTTAGTGATAAATTTAAATGACTTTTAAGTGAGTTATGTTGACATTTAAGGACAAATAAAGATATACACTTAGTTTAGATTAAAAATTAACTGCTAATTGTTGTTTCTTGCTAGGTAGGTTGGTTGGTTTTTACGTCGCACTGGTGCTGCGCAGATGGGCAATTGGCGGCGGTCTGGGACTCACCCCTAGATGTGCTCCGTTTCTTGCTAGGAAACCTTTAATGTAAATAAATAGATTAGTAGAAATCTTCTATATACTCAGACGTGATGCCAAGTTGAATAATTTGATCTTAGGTGTAAAATAATCTTTTTTTTTTTTTTTTTTTTTTTTTTTTTTTTTTTTAAGGAAAAAAAATGTTAAAGATTTTTTAAATTCAAATTAATATTATTGATTAGTTTTACCAATCAGTATATGCAGAATATTCGTTGCCTGAATAACGATTTTTTGAACGACCTCTATTAAAAGAGTAGTTTCCTCTGGTCCAGTTTTCGTCTAATAATGGTAGACAAAGTCTATGGAAGTCTTTGTCTCTTTTCGAGACGTGCTACTGCTTTCCTTTTTTTGCATTACAGGTGTATAAGCTCATCCGCCAACTTGTACTGTTTTTTAACACCTCTTTTCTTAGAAAACTTTTCAGCTTATTTAGTCTTAAAAATGGTTCAAAAATTTTAAATAATAATAATAAATTTTCCGGTCGCACAAAACGTTAAACTTGACAGTTATGTATGAGCAGTTTAACACGATTCAAGTTTTAAAGCCCTAATTAAAAGAAAAAATTTACAATATAAAATTATCTATTACGCTATAAATGTGAGATAAATTCTGTGAGATTTATAATTGTTAATCACTCTTTTAAATGTAGACAAGCAAAATAATAATAATAATAATAACAATATGCAAAAATAAATTATCTCAAAAATAGTATATTTTATTATTATTTTATACATTTAACAGGATAAGGCAATAACATTTTATTTACATTTTTAATACCATTAGTTCATAAGAAAATGCAAAAGAAAATAAGATTTATATATATATATATCTATATATATAATTAACTTTTAAAAAGAAAAATAGCATTTTTTAATCAGTTGCATAGTTCCTGTGAAGTTGTTGAATTTATATAAAGAAAATTTAATTGATTTTATAAAAATATTTTACATTAAAAATTGTTATTTTTGAATGATACTATTGGTAAATAATAAATTATAAATGTAAAACAAAGCTTTTTTTTTATTTGTTTTTTCATTATTTTTACCCGTTTGGTTATTTACATCAATTAAATTGGAAAGTTTTTCACAAGTTATTACGAAAAATAAAATAGTCAATAACTTAAAGTACTGATCTCATAATCATAAGTAAACTGTTGTGTAGATCAGGCCTGGCCAACCCAAAACACTTGATGGGCCGCATTGGAAATCTATTTTATTCAGGTGGGCCGCACTGGAAATCTATTTTATTCAGGCGGGCCGCACCATATGTATACATGTGCAAGTGTACGTTTATGAGTGTACGTTTATAAGTGTACGTTTATAAGTGTAAGAATCATGTATACATATCCTTGTTCAGGGAGGGCAAGGTGAAGATTCGGAGCTGAATAAATTAATTTAAATTGTTTTCAATCCGAAGTTAACAATAGTATAATTAAAAAGAATTATGACATATGTATTAAGAACTACAATGAAAAGAATGATTATATTTCATTACAATAGTGTGATTCTTTAGCAATCATAATTGTTGAAAGTTATTTCCACTCCCAAAAGGCAGAACGGATTTCTTAATTTTTATTTTGTTAACTTAAGTTGTCAAACTTTAAATATCGGTAGTTTCCTCGCGGGCCGCAGAAAAGTGCACGGCGGGCCGTATGCGGCCCGGGGGGGCGCGGGTTGGCCACCCCTGGTGTAGATTATGATTCAGGCATAAAAATATGTAGGGCATCTTTTGTTTTTGAATTATTTAATTTAGTCAAATTCATTTAATAAAACTTATTTGATAGATTTTTTTTATATAAAGGAATGGTTTTTGAAATCCATAGAAAAAAAAAAAAAAAGGCTTCATGACTTTTCCGACAACTCAACATTTAGATATCTGATGAAATCCTAAAGAATCAGCTAGCTTCACATTCACATGTTTTGATAAGTTGTGACTTTTTCAGCCCGAGCATGAATTTCATCAGCACCATGGTGAACGTTGCTGGAAGCATGTAAAAAATGCAAGGAAAATCTGCAACAAGATTTAAGAAAATGCAGTATCACTTTTTTTTTTTTTTTTTTTTTTTTAAGGTTAATAATTTTCATAAAAGAGTTTTTCAAAAGAGAAATGCTCAAAAAACTCACCTTAAATTATTTTATAAGTACCTAAAAGAGCGTTGCACGAAGGACACATATGATGTACATCTTTACAGGAATCACAGACTAAAGGAATCCAAAAACATGGAAAGCTGAAATACAAAATAATTCAATCAAAAATTCGACTTAATAATTACAATAACTGTCAAATTATCATATGGTATAACTTTTTACTTTCTTCTATATGTAATATAGAGAAAGTATTGGATTCGTAAAAATTTTCGACCTCGGGTTTTTGATGAATTTACATGTTTTGAAAGCTGTAGAACACGATTTGACCATTTTTAGAAAATGTCTGTCTGTCTGTCTGTCTGTCTGTCTGTGTGTGTGTGTGTGTGTGTGTGTGTGTGTGTGTGACAAAATTTTGTGGCAACTGTATCTCAAGAACTACTGCACACAATTTCATACAAATTGGTATGTAGTTGTACCTTGACATAAATTAGTGCCTATCAACTTTTGGTAAAAATTGTCTTACAGGTTGCGTTGCCATCCCGCTTTTTCTAAATTTTTAACATGGTGATATAGGACAAAATTTTGTATAAATGTGCATAAAGAGAATTATTTTTTAGTAATCATTATGAAATTTACAAGAATTATTTAAAATAGAGATAGTCAACTGGGAAAAAATTTTTGTATGCGTAGGAGCCTCGCCACCCCCCGTGGGGGGGAAGTCCCCCCTCGAGGGGAGTAAATTTTCAAGATGGGTATCTTTCGAAAGGTCTCGTCAATACCTTTAAAACGAATGGTTGAACTATAAATATGTGGTAATTTAAAACAAAGTTATCGATTTTTTTTACTTTTAACGAAAGCAAAAATGAAAAAAAACTTTTTATTTATTTATTTATTTTATTTTTTTTTTTTATTGTTACTGCGTGAATTTGTATAGGAAAATATAGAAGAAAGTCTTGTGGTGGCCACAACATACTAGTTATTATTGAAAATAGTCATTTTACAACTACTATTACAATTACCATCCAATGGGCTCTTCCCATCTGACGTCAGAGGTCACATGATAGAGGAAAAACAAATAGCAGACAAAGTCTTGTTTTTGCTGAAATAACATATTTTCTATTCTTATTTTTGATCAATCGTATTTAATCTGTGTTATTTTTTTATACATCATCATTTTTAATCCATTTTATGACATTATTCATCATCTTTTGTTTGCTGTATACATTTACAATCATCATTTAGTTTATGTTTGTTATTGATGTTCATGAAGAACATGTTTAATACAATGATTTTTGATAGTTAAATCAGTGACAGTGCAATATCGTACTGCGTAAATCCATTTAGACCAGTAACTAAGTTAACTAACTTGTTGTAACATCTTTATGCAATTAAATTAAATGAAAATATTTTAAAATTTCAAATTATAATCCATAAACATTCCAAAAGAAGCTATTATTGATTGCTAGATCAGTTAATGTTACAGTTACACTACAATATACAAAAATCGATTCTTATAGGTAAAAATAAATAAACACATAATTTTTTTTTTTTTAATTATTAAATTTACAAATACAATTATTCTACTGTTTACAAATGCACAATATTACTTTTATTTTATTTTATATTAAATATTAAAATTTTTGCTCTTAAAAACAATATTTAATTGAATTCGATTCTCAGAATTCGATTATTCGTTTTCCTCTATCACATGATTAAGCAGACGAAACTGTTAAGAGCCCATACTGTGTCGAAATCTGCTATTTGAAATCCTATTTTTCTGAAACGAGAAAAATTTAACTTGTTGAAATTTTTCATGTATAATTTTAGATTCACGATAACGTATAATGAAAAAGAGGAAAATGAGGTAATTTCCAGGATTTTTAGTCTGGTGCACGTAAAATATTTCGTGGCCGCAATGTTCTCCATGTTCTAATCAAAATTACACCTCTGGGGATCACCGAAGCGGGAGAGCCATCCCTGCTGGGGAGGATCAAAATTGTGATGGCATGACCACCTCTAGGGGTGAGTCCCAGACCGTCGCCAATTGCCAATTGTACTGCACTAGTGCGACGTAAAACCCAACCAACCAACTGGGATTTTAGCAGATTTCACTACTAGACATTTTGAGGGGAGTAGATTTTAATAAAAATGGTACCATTAGGAAGTACTTGGACCTGAATGGTGACCCATGTAATAACAGAAAAGGGACCACTTTCCAAGAATGTCTCATTGGCTTATTATAGATATAGTCCAGTCAATAAATACATTGTACCTTGCAAAAGGTGGGGTAGAAGATTTTGTTTTTTTAATTTGTACATATTAGTACTAATATGCAAAAAACGAGTTATCCAACATGGTCGGTCCCGGGAGAATTTTTGGCGGCTGAAAAACCTCGAAAATTTACTAGTTTTTTTACTTTTTTTGAAATACCTCAGAAATGGCTGAATTTAGCGCTATTTTTCTATTGTAATGTTTAAAGAGGATTAAATTTCCTACAATTTACTTCATTACACCTTTTTTGTAGTACTAATAGCAAGCGCGTAACAGCTTCTTGAAAATAAACAGTTTTCTCAACTTCGTAAAAAAAGCGCATTACTCCTTATAAATAATGTATAGTAAATATTAGAAGCTTTATTTACAGAAAGCTTAACAACTTTTAATGGTATAGCTCTGATATCTGTCGTCCTCAGGATTTTTGGATTTGGTGATCAAGAACGTAATACGGAAATACACACGCCAGATGTATGTTTTTTACAATATATATTGTAAGAAATACTGTTTTATTTTCTTGATTGTTCTCTTAACATATACCTTGTTAAAATAATCGTGATTTTTGAAAGGAATTAATTATGTTCGCCAGATAAATTGGCGATCATTTCTTTTTTTTCACTGAGGACGACAGATAACAAATCTGCTCCCTTTTAATTTTTCCCTTCCACTTTTTACTAAACCCCCCCCCCCCCCGTCCATCCACGCACTGACAATTCTGGCCTAACAACAGCAGTCATCATCAGACTCCAATAACTGCCGATGTATAGTATTTTATCACTGCAACACATAATACACACTCAAACACATACAAAGAAAAATTAATAAAATAAAACGCATTTGTATATAAATGTAAATGAATAAATATTAATGTGCGAATAAGCAAAAACTTAATGCATTGATACATAAGTATTTTAATTCTACTATTTATTAAATTATAAAACATTAATGATATTTAGATATAATACATAATGTTGTAATAAACATTAATTACTGCTATATTAATATTGATGATAATAACAATATACAATCTTAATTTTAAATGAACTTCATAAATAGGCAAACTTGTTTGAAGAACAATAGCAAATAATTACAAAAGTAAAATGTAGAAATTTAACTTTATATATAAATTATAAGAAGATTCATTTAGCCTTGAAACAAATAAAGAAACATACATTAATGTATAATATACATGTTTTGAAAGCCCGGGTTCTTAAATTTCAATAGCCATCAGAAGTAGAAGGAAGATGTGTCGTCCTCAAATTGTTCCTCTCCCGTCTTGCAGTAATTATATAAGCACTTAGAATTATCACATTATTAGCTTATCACATTCTTCAGCCTCGTCCAATGATGAAATTAGTACGACATTTTCCAGTTGAGGATTAGAGTCCTTGTTACTATACCAGTTTCACTAACTATTTTATAGCCAACATTTTGGAAGCAAACTGCTGTCTTGTTGGCAGCTTCGGCTATTAAAACAATTTCACCATATTTTTTGCAAAGGCGTGATGTAACCGTTCTGATGCCAGGACGAAAATCACCCTCTATTTTATTCATCAAATACTTTATGAGACAAGCACTCCTCCGAGTCGTTTTCAGGGTAGGAGTAAATTGATTCCATTGCCTCATCAGTGTTACTTGCAGGGTAGTATCCTCGTTTCATCTTACTTTTAGGCCTCCAGTGCAGTTTTTGATGACAAAACCTGTGATACCCAGCATTTATAGCAACTAAACCTTTTACATTTCCGATGCATTCAAGTACTCTTTTTCTTCTCTCATCCCCACGATTTTTGGCACCATTTACAATTGTTTCTTTCACACCCAGTTTCATAGCATGGTGGATAAAATTTCTTTCATGCTCAGGAAGTCGTTCCTGTTTTTTAAAGAAACCTTCAAGTATCCCCTCTCCACACAAGAAACACTGATCTTTAAAACTGAAACCTTCAGTTCTTGATAGAAGATATGGAACCGCACTGTTTGGACCAGCTCCAACACCAGTTGTATGATGCCGTACATATGCTGAAATCATTCGCTCATTGATGTATCGTTTGTGACAGGCACTGCGAATTCTTACTTGTTTTAGATTCTTCAAAAAACACTAATGTTCTTCATTTTGACGTTTTGCATTGCACTTTTACGGATTTTTTGTATACCTTTCTCCTTCAGAATCTTTACTGCACCTTTATTCAAACTGATTTCGAAAATGAAACAAACATTCCGGTTATTGTAATAGAAAACGCTCACGGGTTGAAACAGTACGTTCGCACGTTCGAACTGAACTGAATAACATAGATGTTCAGCCGAGGCAGCGTACTACAGGATGAGAAGAGGCGGGAGGAAAGGAAGAGCTTTTAAATTGAAGGGGGGGGGGCAGGTTTTTTTTTTTTCTTTTCTTTTTAATACCTTCTTTGCTACGAAGCAGATGTCATTTCCTACGGTCAGACAGCTGAATATGTCCCTTCCTTTCTTTCCATTTTCTAATAAACGTTCATGACCGACTCATTTCTTTGAGTTGTATTTTATTAGCTTGAGAAAAAATGCCATCTTTCAAGAGGCTGTAACACGCTTGCTATTAGTACTACAAAAAAATTGTAATGAAGAAAATTGTAGGAAATTTAATCTTCTTAAACTTTATAATAGAAAAATATCGCTAAATTTAGCCATTTCTGAGATATTTCAAAAAAAGCCAAAAAAGTAGTAAATTTTCGAGGTTTTTCAGCCGACAAAAATTCTCCCGGGGTTGATCATGTTGGATAATTCGTTTTTTTCATATTGACACTAATATGTACAAATTAAAAAAGAAAAATCTTCTACCCCACCTTTTGCTAGGTAAGCCCTTTTTTACATACCTATTGACTGGACTAATAGTGTCAAAGAAGAATTTAATCTAAATAGCTAAGCTGAAATATTTTGGTGTTACATCTATTCTCAACTCTGACCATAGTGGCTGCTATGTGGCATTCATAGGTTACGGAGGATATCTAAAAGTACTCTTGATGTGAAGGATGCTAAGATGGTTAAGGGTTCCAGCTTAAAACTTAGACCTATTGGAAATCAATCTTTTGCGAGATGTGAGTCTTCTTTTAAGTTATTTTAAACAAATAAATACATGAATAAAAATAAAACTGTGTTCATTTAGATAATTTTTGGATTATGGAACATAGCGTTTTCCTCCTTATCCACGTCTTATTATCAGGACTTAATTATTTGCCAGATTTTACGAGACGAAAAAAGAGCATGGGCAGAATTAAAGTTGTATGTTTTTCTGCTCAGCTATGGACAATTTTTATATATTAGCATTTGTGTCTCATGCTTTAGGAATATTAGCTCAGGATAGATACTAGGCACCTCTGTTACAAGCAGTTTCGGACCCTGTCTTGAAGGTGCCGCGTTGAGTCTTTTGATTGCGATGTTATTATCAACAAAGGCACAATTTCAGACAGTATCTATAATCAACTCCTGCTGCATTTTTATAGGGGTCACCAAAGCGGGGAAACCATCCCGTCCATGGAGGATATAAATTGTGAAGGCATGTCTCCGGACCAGCTTTGGATGATTCCCAGGCCGTCGCCAATTGCCTTATAGTGCAGCACTAGTTTGACGTAAAGTCCTACTCAACCGCAACCTTTTGCACTTTAGTGAACCACATGAAAACAAAACGGTGCTTTACGAGGAAATTATTAACAGCCAAATATACACACTCTCTCTCTCTCTCTCTCTCTCTCTATATATATATATATATATATATATAGTATTGTACATTAGAATTGTAATAAAATTCCAAATTAATGGTTAAAGTAACACAGGGAAGCATCGATAATCCGGCATCGGTGGGAAATAGACATTGCCGGATTACGGATTTTTCCGCATTACAGGTGTTCTGAAAATGTGTATCGAAATAATATATCAGTCATCTAAAGAAATATTTTTTAAAATTAGTTTTAAAAAACGTATGCAAGCCCTTATCAAAAACAAAAATAATTAAAATAATGTTTGAAATAAATTAAAATTTTTAAAATAACAATTATAAAACAATTTTTTATTAAAATCACACAATTAACTGTGGAAGAAAATCATATTTATTGAAATTTTATTTTTCCGACTGAGTGAAAATAATGCCTGGACCGGGAGTCGAACTCCGGATTTTTGACTTACAAGGTCAAGGCTCTACCAATTGAGCTGTCCAGGCCGACATTATCTAATGGTGTTTTCCATTTCCTGCGGCTTATTTTCTGTTGAGCTATCTACATGATAGACCAGAGATGTTTCTGCCTAAAGGTTGTCTCAGTGAGTAATGCTGACCGGGGTGTCGGCCTGGTTAGCTCAATTGGTAGAGCCTTGACCTTGTAAGTCAAGGATCCGGAGTTCGACTCCCGGTCCAGGCATTATTTTCACTCAGTCGGAAAAATAAAATTTCAATAAAATTATAAAACAGTAATACGGATCGTTTATTTTTCCACAAATAGTAATAATAATAAATAGTGGATATTAAAACTGGCTTAATAACAAATAAGATCAGGTATTGGGCAATACTACTTTATATTAAATATATCAGTCAATTTCATTTGCTTCAATCTTTTTTGTTTTTCAGTTTGTCGTTGACTGGTTAACATATGCACGTTCATTAGTTGATTATCGCTGATAAAATCATATTTTTCAAGTGCTTCTGAAAACAGTTGACCGAGATTTCGAGTGGTCGTGTTTATTTTGACTTTCGGTATCATAAATAGGAATAATCTTTTTTATTAATAACTTTCGGATTTGCCATAGTGAGACCAAATATTTCGTTGTTCTTTTTCGAAATTTTTGCCATCATCTAGATTAATCTGTAAAAAACTCACGCTAGTCCGTAAATCAATAAAATTAAATGAAAATCCGTAAACTTTACTAACAATCCATAAAAGTTGGTAAGCATGCTGCGAATAACAAGTTGAGTACTACTACGATTTAAGGGCGGATGTTAAAAGGAAGCAGAGAAGGGAGAAAAAAAAATTCCATAGTGCCAGTTTGTGGATGATGCCGGATTATAGAATTCCGGATTATGGATGCTTCCCTGTATATTAGTTTTCCAAGTTAACTTTAATAAAAATAAATATTTATGATACATATGGTTACAGCAGGAGAGTTACCCTAAACCTACTATATTTTATTATTCTCCTATCGTTATTCTTTTGGTCAAGAAAGTTATCGTTTAGCGGAAAAGAATATGTATATACATACATACATATATATATATATATATATATATATATATATATATATATATATATATATATATATATATATATACATGCACACACACACATGCTCAATTTTTAGTAATCTTTATTCATGTTTTTTTTCTAGTTCTTCATGTGATACTTGGTTTCATCTACTGCAATGTAAAAGTTTGAAAAGGTTTTATATATATTGTTACGAATTTTTAAATAATTATTGTCATTTTTGTGTAATTTCATTCAAATAGACTTAGTCAGGTTATAAAATGTTAATTTTCACCATTTCTAGCTTGTTTAAGGAATCGCTTCGCGAAAAAATCAGTTTAGTTTCGCCGAGGCTTTCATTGTTGCATGCAGAGCACTGAGTGAGCCTCTTTGATTCCAGCCTTCCTGTGAGCTAATGCTAGGCTGCAGTTTATGCTTCGATTTTGATGCTGTTAGCTGTTATCTAAACTGTGTTTACTGGTGAAACTGAAGTTCATATTTGGTTTATGAACCTGTATTCTTCTCGAAATTTCTGTAAATAAACTTTTGAGCTTCTACAAGTTTCGCCTTTCATTCAGAGACAACTCATAAACCCTCAGTCGCAACAATATATATATAATGTATGATTGGCCAGAAACTGGAAAAATCTTAGATACATGCTTATTCAAATATCAAAACTGTGATAACATCAAAATATGCACTGAAAGTATATTGAAAAACTGTGAATATTCAAATTTTTTGTCATATTTAATATTTTCGTCACAAATTCTCTTTATAAAAATCTTGTGGATTTATATCTGGCATACGAGTTTCAGCGTTATTCATTACTGCTATATTTGTATCTTTATGTATATATATATATATTGTAAAGGCAGAGACTCCGACTCCAATATATCATTGAAAGAGACATTTCAGTACAAAGAAGCAGACAGTCTGGAGCCTAACGGCTCGCAGCGGAACATCTCTCCTTTGTAGAAAGGTATGTCCGTTTCCCTTTGATGAACGTGGGAAGCCGCGTGCCGTGAGAACTTTCCCTTCGAGAGGAATTCAACGCGTCAGAGCCGATGATGTAATTTCGAGCGAATCAGGACTTGCATCTGAGATTTTGTTTTCAGAAAAACACGCCCAATACGAACTGTAATTTTTACGATGAGAGACTGGAAACGACAGTTCACGTCGGAGTTTTGGAAAGGCAGGAATCCCAGAGCAGGTCGGGCTAGACCTCGGGAAAGGAACTGTTATTTTCTGGAGAAGACTGCAGAAGCGGTCACTGACTGATGAAATCACTGTGGACTCTATCTGAAATTCCTTCCAGTCTTATACTGTACAACCCACTATCTTATTGAAAACCATTTCATATCGAGGAAATACAGCAAAATATGTTTATATTGTAAATTACTAAAAATTAATCTAGTTAAATTAAAATTTGGAAAAAATATTAATTTCTTGTTCTGATTAGTCAAGTCAATAATTCTCTGCCACTCGCCAAGATACTACAGACTAATAGAATAAAGAAAATTTGGTGGCAGCTCTATCGGATGACAGTATATAGAGAAGAGTGAATCTAAGCAGAAGCGAGGAAAGAGATTCCAGATTTCAGAAGAGATCCTCAGCGTAGACCAGGCAACAACGGAAGCAACGACCGGTTCCTAGTACGGAAGCAGCGTTACGAAGCCCTTCGACGTAGACGGGAGAAGCCAAACAGCGTACGGAGAGCCAGTCTAGAGCAGGAGTGACGGAGTGCCCTTTCAAAAGATCAAGAAGAGGAGCACCGATCCCTGGAGTAGTGGTCTTGTGCCTGCTAAAAGAGTGCTCAGCGGAGATGTGCCCACCTTAGATGAAAAACATCAGTAAAGGTAAGGATATTCCGTTCATTCTTGAGAGGCAATTAGTAAAAAAAAAAAAAAAATTTTGTCTTTGTATATTCTTGCAGAAAATTTTTAATGTTTGAGCGAAATGCTTAATGTCTAAAATTAACAGGTTAGTTAATTAAATTAAATGAAATAATTCATTATTTAAAAGTTTAGAATTGACAAAATAGTTAATTTGTTAAGAGAACTTTAAATTTATGTCGGAAAAGAAAATTTCCTTAACCTTGAAGAAAATTAAAAGGAAGTAAAATTGTAAAAGAAATTGAAATTTAAAAAGAAAGCAGAAGGAAAAAGGGTTCTTGTTATCCCTAAATAGAAAATTCTGAAAATTAAGTAGATATATTTATTATAAAATGGAAGTTTGCAGAAAAACAAACTGTGAATGATATATTTAAATTATATTCATTAAGAGAATTTTCAGAGTTTTAAGTTGTGTGTATTTATGGTATAATCTATGGTTGCACAGTGTGAAAGAACTCCTTATTTTTGTGTATATTAATTGTTCTCTTTAAATTGCTTGTAAGCATAAGCTTAAATTGGGTAAAAAAAAAAAAAAAAAAAAAAAAAAGTATTGCAAGATATTGCAGGAATCCGAAAGCCAAATTTGGTATTAAAGTGTGTATTTTTTAGTTATTTATTTAAATTGTGCTTGTATTTGAAATTTTAAATAATTGCTAAATGTGTATTGCGAATAATTAGGAAATTGAGAATATTTAGGAAAATTGTGTTAGGAAAATTTCAAATCAAAAATCATGGCTGCTTTGCACGAATATTCAAAAGTGGATTTAAAATTTTTAGCAGAAGAATGGGATGTAGATATTCTGCCCACCGATGGGACAAGGTCCATAATAAAAAAAATTGAACAATCTGCAGAATTTAAATTAGAGGTGGCTTTGGCCCAAATTAAATTAATCAAGGAAGAACGATTAGCGCAAGAAATAAAAGAGGAACGTTTAGCCCAAATTGAAAGTGAAAAAGCACAGAGAGAATTCGAATTAGAACGTCTCAGGTTATCTCAAAGTATAGAAACGACAAGCTTAAACTCTAGCAGAGAAGAGCGGAAATATACTCCCCCACTTAAATCTATTATTCATAAATTTGATGAGTTAAATTCTGACATGGCTTTATATTTAAATCTATTCGAACGTCAAGCGAGTAAATTGGGGTTAGAGAGCTCAGACTATGTAAATCAATTACTTGCTTTGTTACCCACCAAATTAGCAGAACAAATATTAAGACAACCGGCGGAGAAATTAGAAGATTTTGATTACATCAAAAATTATCTGTTAGATCGATTTAAGGTTGACGCTGAGTCATTCAGACAAAAATTTAACAACCACCAGCGATCAAGTGGAACGTCATTTCGAGATTTAGTTTATGACTTGGAAACATTCTTGTTAGGTCGGTTGGAAAAACTAGAAATTGGGGACTTTGAGAGCTTGAAGAAATTACTAATTTGCGACCAGATAAAAAAAAGGGCTAGCGCAGAGATGAAAGAGAAGTTTCTAGATTCTTGGGCGAAAGAGACTGATCCCGAAGAATTAGCTATTAAACTAGATGAATTTGAATCCGTTAGGAAAGCCATGAAGAAAAATTGGGTCGGTAAAGAAAAAGATGACCGAAAACCCGATAAAAATAAATTTACGTTTTCAAAAGAAAACAAAGAAAAAAAGCCATTTAATTGGCGCGATAGGACAAAATCGCAGGAAAACAAAGGGAAAGAGAACGTCTATGAGAAAAAGAAAGAGATCCGATGTTTTTATTGTTCCGTTGTCGGGCACTACAAAACTAATTGTCCGAAATTAATTAAAGATCAATCAACAGCAGTTGTAAATCAGATAGGAATTACAGACGATTTAGGATCTTGTTTCGCACCTTATTTAGGGGAGGCCGAAATAAATGACGTCAAAATTGTCACCCTTCGTGACAGTGGAGCAAGCTTCGATCTTATAGGAAAACAATACATAAAACCGGAGCAATTAACCGGAGAAAGTATTTGGCTCAAACAGCCGTTGCAGAAAGAATTACACTGCCTGCCGATCGCTAGTGTTACGCTTAAGATTGCAGATATTGGGACTGTTAGCACGAAAGCGGCAGTAGTTGACGACTCACTGGAAATGAATCATTATCTTTTGGGTAATCAAACGCATGAAATTATCGAAGGCGCAAAAATGAAAAAACCAGAGTTAATCAACCAAGTAGTAACTCGCGCGAAAAAAAGGCAGAGCGAAAAAGAGGAGAGAGAGAGATTACGAGAATCCGAAACCACCAACGCAGTAGCAGAGATACGGGAGGAAACCCCTATTGTCATTCCCCCCTCTGAGAAAGAGAAGTCTCTAAGCCTTCTAGGGGTAAATAGAGAAAGGCTGAAAGGATTACAGCGTGAAGACGCGACTTTAAATCCGTGTTTTGAAAAAGCGAACAAAGGTAATTCCGAGTTCATTTTAGAAAATGAAATCCTTTTTAGACAATCTAAAACAAATCGCGGGGAGGTTAGAAAACAAGTGATTATTCCTGTAACACTTAGAAAAGACGTAATGGAATTATGTCATTCGAATGTTGGCGGACATCTCGGAGTCACAAAGACGAAAGATAAAATCTTCAGGTATTTCGCGTGGCCAAATTCGGTCAAAGAAATAGAGGAATTTGTATTATCGTGTCACCATTGTCAGGTGATAGGGAAACCTAGAGAGGTGAAGAAAGCGCCTATGAAAAGGGTTCCCATAGTAACCGAAGTGTTCACTCGGTTTTCCGCTGATCTAACGGGACCACTCCCTCTAAGTGAAAACGAAAATAGGTACCTTTTGACAGCTATGTGTTTGTCTTCGAAATATCCGGAGGCCATACCGCTTAAAGAAATCACTTCTCCAGCAGTGATAAACGGGTTCTTACGAATGTTTAGCAGATTCGGGTTCCCGCGAGAGATTCAATTAGATTTAGGAAGAAGTTTTACGAGTGAATTGATCGAGACCTTTTTCGAAAAGTTTGGAATAAAAGTGATTCATAGCTCCATACATCATCCCCAATCCCAAGCGATTGAGAGATTTCACCGCACCGTAAAGCGATTATTAAAAGTGTTATGCTTAGAAAACGGAGCAGATTGGGAGAAAAATCTTCCATTTGTATTATTGGTGTTGCGTACTACCGTGCATCAATCTACCGGATATAGCCCTGCCGAACTCGTTCACGGCAAAAATCTAAGAACTCCCGAGACAATAATTTTTGAAAAATTATGCGGGATCGAAAACGAGGAACAAACGCCCGTTACTGAATACATCTTTGATCTTATAAATCGGCTAAAAAAATGCCAAGAATTAGCTATTGAATCGATGGAAGATGCGAGAGAGAAAAGGAAGCTTTGGTACGATCGGGACGCAGTTGACCGGAAATTTAAACCGGGAGACCAAGTTCTAGTGGTTGCGACGTACAAGCCGAATAAATTCGCCGTAAGTTGGATCGGACCGGGTACAGTGGAGAAACAAATCTCGGAGACTAACTATGTTGTGAATATTCCAGGTAGGAGGGAGCCCTCTCAAGTATTCCACGTTAATATGCTGAAACCTTATAGACAAAGGGCAGAGATGATAAATGTTTTGTTTAGTGAAATCACTAGCGTGGATAATAAAGAAACAGATTTAGAAATAGTATATCCACACTCTGACCCAAATGTTTATGATTTCAACGAAATCGTAAGAAATGGAAATTTAGAAATGAAACATACTACCGATCAGATAGAGAAATTAAAAGGGGTTTTGGATCGCCACAGGGACCTGTTTTCAAATGATCCAGGGCGCACCGATCTAATCGAGCACGACATCGAATTAATTTCCGACAAACCGGTTAGAATTAAACCGTACAGAATGTCTCAAAGACAGACAGAAATTCTCAAAAGAGAGATCAAAAGAATGCTTGAATTGAACATAATCGAAATAGGGGAGTCGGACTATAGTAGTCCTCTAATTTTAGTAGAAGCCCCCCACAAACAGCCACGCCCATGTTTGGACTATCGCGTTTTGAATTCCATAACCAGAACCGAATATTTTCCAATACCGAACATCGAAGATCGTTTGGACTTAGTTTCAAGTGCTAAATTTATCACGCTTGTAGATCTAACGAAAGGATATTGGCAAATTCCACTGACACCTAGGGCGCAAAGATATGCGGCATTTTCCACTCCTTGGGGAAATTTTAGACCCTTAGTAATGCCTTTCGGATTAGTGAATGCCCCATATAGGTTCAGTAAATTTATGTCACTATTATTACAGGGCTGTGAAAACTTTTGCGTACCGTACTTAGACGATATCGCCATATTTTCAAAGACTTGGGAAGCGCATATGGAACATTTAGACATAATTTAAAAAAAACTAGAGGATGCAAAGTTGAAAATAAAACCTTCTAAATGTCAATTTGCGCAAGACAGCGTAACATACTTGGGGCACGTTGTAGGGAACGGACGTAGGTCGCCCGCAGAAGCTAAAATCCAGGCAGTCTTGGATTTTCCGACCCCGAAAACTAAAACAGAAATTAGGCAAATTCTCGGAATGGTAGGATACTACGCCCGCTATATCGAAAATTATGCCACTATTGTTGAGCCTCTAACTAGAGCGTTAAAAGGGAAAAATCGCAAAGAAAGCATAGAATGGTCCGCTGAAATGCAAAAAGCATTCGAGGAAGTAAAACGGAAATTAACAGACCAACCTATTCTTTATGCTCCGAATAACGAGCACCCCTTTATCGTACAGACCGATGCATCAGACTTAGGGGTTGGGGTAATCCTCGCTCAGAGAATAGAAAAGGAAGAGCACCCTATCTTATACTTGAGCAGGAAATTTACTGCTCCCGAAAGAAATTACACTACGACAGAAAAAGAGTGTGCTGCGATAATATTCGCTATAAAAAAGTTAAAGCACTACTTAGATGGACAAAAATTCACTATTGAAACAGATCACGATCCATTAGTCTGGTTGAAGAGAAATGCTGGGAAAAACCCTCGATTAATGAGATGGGCATTAACTCTGCAGCCATATGATTACACTGTAATACACCGGCCAGGGCGTGAGATAGCTCACGTAGACTGTTTAAGTCGAATGTAACTTTAAAAGCAAAAGAAATTTTTTGTATTGTAAATAAGCAAGTTAAATTTTCAAAATTAAAATTTTTTCTTTTTGGTGTTTTTAAATTAATCAGTATAATCAGGGAAGTATATATTTTAAGTGTAAAAATTATTAAGGTAGTGTTTAATTATTTTGGTTTTGTGAAAAATCAACATTATATTTTTCTGGTAGATATTCCAATTTGTAGGGACTATTGCCTCTTTTAGAAGTGAATTTGAATATCCTAATTTCAGCTTCTTCTGATGAAAATTCGGCCCCAAAATGGCCCCGAATTTTTCTTTAAGGGGAGGGGAGCTGTAAAGGCAGAGACTCCGACTCCAATATATCATTGAAAGAGACATTTCAGTACAAAGAAGCAGACAGTCTGGAGCCTAACGGCTCGCAGCGGAACATCTCTCCTTTGTAGAAAGGTATGTCCGTTTCCCTTTGATGAACGTGGGAAGCCGCGTGCCGTGAGAACTTTCCCTTCGAGAGGAATTCAACGCGTCAGAGCCGATGATGGAATTTCGAGCGAATCAGGACTTGCATCTGAGATTTTGTTTTCAGAAAAACACGCCCAATACGAACTGTAATTTTTACGATGAGAGACTGGAAACGACAGTTCACGTCGGAGTTTTGGAAAGGCAGGAATCCCAGAGCAGGTCGGGCTAGACCTCGGGAAAGGAACTGTTATTTTCTGGAGAAGACTGCAGAAGCGGTCACTGACTGATGAAATCACTGTGGACTCTATCTGAAATTCCTTCCAGTCTTATACTGTACAACCCACTATCTTATTGAAAACCATTTCATATCGAGGAAATACAGCAAAATATGTTTATATTGTAAATTACTAAAAATTAATCTAGTTAAATTAAAATTTGGAAAAAATATTAATTTCTTGTTCTGATTAGTCAAGTCAATAATTCTCTGTCACTCGCCAAGATACTACAATATATATATATATATATATATATAAGATAGATAGATAGATAAATAGATACCCAGCTAAAATAAACTGCAGAAAAATCTGCAGGTAATTTGAAGGTATTTGGAACAAAAAATCTAAAAATCTACAGAATAACTACAGTTTAAAAGCAAAAAATTTGCATTTTTGAAGCGAATAATTTTTTCCCCCTTAAACATCTTGTTGTTCAAAATACCTTCAGAATGTCTGCAGTTTTATGCAGTTTTTTTCTTTTTTGAATGTTTTTCTGAAGATTACATTTTTTTTTTTTTTTTTTTTTTTTTTAGCTGGGTAGAAAAAGTAAAAGGAAATATTGTTTCGTTCAACATTAGAGAAACATATGAGAAGCTTTTTTAAATGAAATTACAAATATCAGGTGACCCAAAAGTCCGTAAGTGTTTGAAAATTCGATAATTCCTGAAATGATGTAGGTAGAGAAGTAAAAATTGACACACTTTTGCGTGAAATGACATGGGGTTTTATCAAAACCAAAACCCACAAAATTGGTGGTTAAATATCCATGACGACGCTAGATTTTGTACGAATATCGTTGGAGGGTACGCCTTCGTATTCTGCAAATACTAGTGCGTGGAATGCTGGTGTGACGTGCGACTTGACGAACGCTGACTTTCCAGTACATAGCGAACCTGCTAAAGTTTCCTTTCTTTCTGAACTTTCTTTCTTTCCGAGAAGGATTTGTGTCTGGTCGTCCACTACGGACTTGATCATCTAAATGAAGCCGATTTTCGATTCTGATAGTACAGTCTCATTAATAATGCCTTTTCTGGTAAATCAACATGCCATGGGTGGGTGGTGCATCTGATTCATTATAGCTCATTTAATACACGTTTCTCATGCGGTGTGAGTGACGTTTATCTATACAGCACCATCTGTTGGCCTAGTTTTTGCACTTTTGTTTTGGTTTCAATAAAACCCATGTCATTTCAAGTAAACGGGTGTCAATTTTTACTAGGGGTGGGAATCGATTAAGAGTTTTAACTGGGTTAATCGTAGTTCATTAATCGGTTGATTAATCGGATTTTTGATCGTTTTTCATTTTTCTTTATATAATTTTATTTCAATGATGAATAAAACCCTCATATTGTGTGTATATATATATATATTATTCATAAGTTTGACTGATTTTTTTTTTTTTTCAAAAATTTTTGTCTAATCAATTATATTTGTTTCATTACTGAAATTTAAATCAATTTTCAGAGTAATGATTGGTGACTTTAAGTGTTAATTTTATATAAATATTTTCATTTATTCAATTTTTTTTTTTAATAAATTAATTTTTGATTCATTTTGAAAGAAACATTAAATGAATTTACACATATTTTAGTTTTATATTTGCTGGCCTTGTCCATCTCGCTTGTCACTATTTTTAAATGAATTCTCAAAATTCCATATCATTATCATAAAAATCTAGAATTCTTATATTTTAGTGTTTCTTTGACACTTCGGACTAGAACACAGAATGTTATTTTCTGTTTCTTCTTCAATAGTTACTATCAGCAATTGTGAACAGACGATAATCGCTTAAAGATATTGTGAAACTCTGTTGACATTTTCCCCATCAGAAGGATAGTGGAAATCTCAACCCTCCTTTTTTTTTTTTTTTTTCTTTTATGTTTAGCATTTCCATTTTTTGAAAGCTTCTTGTTTCTGAGAATTCTATTGCCCTAGCCAACACTTTCTGTAGACGGCTACAGACAGGTGGTGTTGCTCCAGCATGCACATGGAGCGGCATTTTGTTTAATAACTGTCCTCCTCCTTTTCTCTATCAACAAAAGCGCAACAACTTCTTTTGAGAGGTTTTACTTTTACTTATTTATTTATTTATTTTTATTTTGCTTTTTCATTATTTGATGGATGTTTCTTAGAATGTTTGTTAGCAAAACATGTGAAAAAATATTTTGTAGGCAGAACAACATTTTTACTTTAATTCGTAGTTTGAAAATTTTAATCGGATTTTGAAAAATTTTAATCGAATAAATCGATCCGATTAACTCGATTAAAAAAATTGATCGGGACTAAGTATTGATCGATTAACAGAACCGATTAATCGATTAATTGGCACAGCCCTAATTTTTACCTCTCTGCGTACATTATTCCGAGAATTATTGAGTTTTCAAATGTTAATGAGCTTTTGGGTTGCCTGGTAAATATCACCTCAAAATTGAATTTTCCAAGACCTTTTTAACACATACGACCGTCTTTGACATTAGCTCTTAAATAAATCAAACCTTATATTTTGTTCAGACAAGCTATTTAAACCAAATCGAATCGCAAAAGCAAGTAAGTAGATTCCAGAAATTCTTAGTGATTTCAAACATCACCAACTGCCCTTGTGTAGTTCTAGTGCGACGTAAAACCTACTAAACCTTAACTTTAGTGATTTTAAGCAACTGCTTGTTAAATGTAAACGTTACATATGTGCTGATTAGCAACTGAATATTTTGTTTGCTATTTTTATATAATGCATGTTTTAGTTAAAAGCATATTGGATTCAATGCGCTAATTTGATTTGTGCTTATTTTAAAAATAGTAATCTTTTTTAAAACTATTTTATTAAGAGAATAGGCAATTTCAATATTATATTACTATTTTAAAATTCCCAGATCAGTTGACTTAAATAATGAACTAGGAAAAGAAAAAAACATTTATTGTGACTCAGAACATGATTCTGAAATTATAATCTTTAAAAAAAGAATCACTAACTGTTTCTTACCAGAAAATGAAAATTGTTACAGCAGCAATTATTGTACATGATCCAAATTCGTGTGCGATGGAAGTTGTAACAAGCTGATTACAATTTGTACAGGTCACTTGCATGGAATTGGGCCCAAAGATTGTTGGTGGTTTAATAACGGTAGGTGCTGTGGGTGGATTAGTAACAGGCGGCGAATACGGAGGTGGATCCCCTAAAATAATAATCATAAATAGATAAAAAAAAAAAAAAAAAAACCTAATTAAAAATTAGCTTCAAGTACATTTCATACTCTAAATAATTGTGCATGTTCTACTATGTTTCCTTATATATATATATATTTATATAAGGTATCAAAATATGTTTTTAATCATTCAATATATTAAAAATATCAAACAAATATAACTTATAAAACAAACTTACATGCAAACCAAAAATTGTAGAACTGAAACTGAAGTAAAATTTAATCGAAAAACATAGAAAAATGAATTAAACTGTCACAAATGCCCCGTATGGCTTGAGACATACGTGCGGGGTTACAGCATGCCTTTATAAGATCTAAACTCATCCCCTAAGCAGACAGTTTAACAAAAAAAAACACAATTAAGGCTAATATCAAAGTGAATTAAATAAAATGGAACAAGCAAAAACTAATCAAAATTTACATAAACTGCAGCAATGAATTTATTAATTCTTTAGCCAAATAGAGGTAAAATCCACAGCCACTACAGACAAACTCAATCCACTTCAAAACACAAATATATCTGGGTAGTTTCTACAGTCACATCAAACCATCTAGCTTACTTCATCTCAAAACACAAGTTTCAATCCAAGAAGATAGTAGAAATCCTACAGTAGTATTTACTGTAGGATTTCTAGAAAATAGAATATCTTAGCGCCATCTATATTATAATAAGGAAACTAACCTAGCATATATGGCTATTTCATCACGATTTAATTGAAGAAATGGAATATTTAAAAAAAAATCATCCATATTTCATATGTTTTGAATACTTTTCTATAATATAACTATGTAAAAAATCTATAGGATAATCATTATCAATAGCGATATTAAAGGAGTTTTGAATATCTTTAATTTTATCATGATAATGAGAAATTAATCTTTCATTTCGATTAAGACAGTTTAAAATGATATTTCTGTATAACAATTTACTAATATTAGAATTCCAGTGTATTAATTTAATCATATTAAAATCAAGATTATTTCTTCTATCAAAAATAGTTGATATCATTTCATTTTCAAAAATATTTATATCTAAATCCAAGAAATTAGTTTTTAAAGGATTAAAATTGGTACTAATTAGTTTTAAGTAAGAGGGATAAAAATCAGTTTTTATTTTAGTGTCATTATTATTAATAGTAAATGCAATCAGTTCATCGATATATCTATACGTCATAATTCCCTCATTAAATTTATATTTATTTTCATAGGTATACAAATACATATCTGCTAAATAATTACTAGAAGCAAATCCCTGTGGAATGCCATTTTTTGTATATAAAATTTTCCTTTGTAATTTATATAATTCTCTTTCAAAACCAAATTCTATATATTTTTATATTTATTATAATCTATAGTATCATTTAGATTACTTATGATTACTTATGATTATATATATATATTTAATATTTATTATAATCTATAGTATCATTTAGATTACTTTGCGAGTTCGTGATCGAAAGATTGCGGGTTCGGTCCTCGAGCCGGCCGAAGACCGTCGTGTACGCTAATGGCGACTGGTGCACGTTAAACTCCGTCGTGGTCGCAAAGTTCTCCAAGTTCCCATCAGAAATTTACCTCTGGGGGTACCAGAACATGGATTTAACTCGCTCTGATCCGGATCAAAATTCGAGTTCCTGTTGTTTGGTGGTGCTGCCAAACCCAGATTCTTCTTTCACCAGCTTCTGGAGCTAAAGTCGTACTTCCTCCCTATGAGGCGCTCCTAAATAAGGGAAGACGCACCCCTCATGCCTTTAAAAAAAAAAAAAAAAAAAAAAAAAAAAAAAAAATCCGGTCAGTTCCACTACCGGGGCTCGGAATTTCCGAGTGGCATACGACGACAACAACAACAACAACATTTAGATTACTTTAACCCTTTCAGGGGCACTAAGTAAAAATGATTGAATTTCCTTTTAAATATATATATATCATAAAGTAAACATCCCCTACAAGTCATATTTGATGAAGAAAAAAATTCAGCATGTGGGGATTTTTTTGTGGGTGGTGGCTAGGCGTTCTAGCCACTGTGTCTATCCACCTAAAAGATGCTCCTAAAAATCAAACTAAAATTAATGATCTAAGATAATATGTAAATCTGTTGTATTTAAAAGGTGCATTACAGTATATTTACACTACCAAATACTTTTGAATAAAAAATTATTTTTCATAAAAATATGTAAAAGAAACTTCAAAAAATTTTCCCGCAACTTGTCCATTTAAAAAAGTCACAGGCACATCCTGCTTAAAGTTACTGTAGTTCTGCCATCTCTATTTCAATTTTAGAAGTACACATTAACTTTTCATAAAAGTGGATAAAAAAAGTAGCCACTGCACACTTAGAGAAAAATTTCTAAAGTAGGTGGATAGACCCTCTAGCCACCGCCCCTGAAAGGGTTAAGCATAAAAAATTTCTAAAGAATTGATCAGATCATTTACTCTAATATTTTTAAATAAGTCTTCAAAATCCTATATCCGGTCACATTCTTAATAATTGTTAAATAAATCTTCAAAATCCCATGCCTAAACATTACTAACTTGCATACCCTTCACAAAATTAATCAAATCATAACTATTTTTAAGAATCAAAGAATTTTTAGTTTGGTCAAGTGCATTTTGAATAACTAGTTGTAATTTTTTATTTGCATTATAAGTTTTATAAACAGAAGTTACAGTTCTAAATGTTATTGGATTTCTATGAAACTTGGGGATAAGAAAAATAAAAAGGAAATTAAAATTACTAATATTTATTGAAATTTAATTTTTCCGACTGAGTGAAAATAATGCCTGGACCGGGACTCGAACCACGGATCTTTGACTTACAAGGTCAAGGCTCTACCAACTGAGCTATCCAGGCCGACATCCCGGTCAGCATTACTCACTCAGACAACTGATGTCGGCCTGGATAGCTCAGTTGGTAGAGCCTTGACCTTGTAAGTCAAAGATCCGTGGTTCGAGTCCCGGTCCAGGCATTATTTTCACTCAGTCGGAAAAATTAAATTTCAATAAATATGATTTCCTTCCACAGTTGATTGTGTGAGTTTATTAAAAAATTGTAAAATTACTAAGTGAACACACTTTACACACTTTGTGAACACTAAGTGATACACTTTAGAATGTAGAAAAAGAGGGGAAAAAAAGCTAAAAACTCCATAGGAATAACATGGGAAGGAAATCAAAAAAACTCACAATGTCAAGTGTGTTAAAGAAAAAAGAAAAAAAAAAAAAGGCTCACACCGGAAGTAATAAAAGGACAAAATTGACTAGAAAAAGACATCGAAGAGCGGGAACGTGTGGGCCGGGGCGTTAAATATATCGTCCAGGGTTTATACGACTCGCCTAGCATGGGTCCAAATTGTAGGTTTTCAGCTTTAAATCTATGAACTAATTTTCTTTATTTTATTTCAAACTCTTCAAATAATATATTATTAGTCATAACTTGATCTACTATTTCTAAATTATATTTTTTACATATAATAGCAAAATTGTTGACTTTTTTATCTACATATGTGATAATAAAAATTTCTTGTAGTTTCTTAATATCATCTTTTGTATCTTTGTTAATATAATCTTTTTGAACATGAAAGTTATATTTATCAATATCATTTTTTACACATGAAAATTTCGCCATGGCTTATTGAGAAAAGAAAATGCAGTGATTCGTTGGCGGTATGGCTTACAGAAATTCATCTTTACTTCATTGTGTCTTCCTAAGCAGACACTTTTATATTCATCTCTCGCTCTGACCGAAAAGAATAAAATAAAGTCTACATTTTTAAATCTTGAGTTATTGTATAATAATACCTGCTCACATTCACATGTTTCAAAGATATTTTCACACTAGAACTTTGCAGTTTAAGAAAATATTTTTTAAGATTTATGACTTTACAGCATACTGTGAACATTTCTTGAGCTTGTAAAATATTGTTCTCTACAAATTTTCCATAACAATCATCAACTTACATTTTTCCTTCGTCAAACCTTTAGCTCAGTATATACGAATGTTAGATAAAATTGTTTCTAAAATATCAAAATACTTTAGAGAAACAGGCTTAAAAGTATTTTTCAAAAGCAGCTCTTTGTCAAACCATTAGCTCAGTATATATGAATGCTCGATAAAATTGTTTATAAAACATCAAAATACTTTAGCAACAGGCTTAAAAATATTTTTTAAGCAGCTCATTCTCAGACTAAGTTTATGCGATAACGTTATTTTAAATTGTTTTATAGACATAATTTATTATAAACTAAGAAATTTTTTATCATTTGAACATTCAATCTTTTAACTGGAAAAAGTTCATTTACAAACTAAATATATCAGACACTTTTCTAAATAATTTCATATATATAAAGTACATCACTAATTAAAAAGTTAAATTACCTCTTGGCAGTGTATCCATTGTTATTCCTTACATGAATCCAAAAGAATCCTATATTTAAAAAAATAATGTTAAATAAAATTTTCTTCGAAAATGTATATGAAAATTTAAAATGTAAATACTATGAAACTTGATTATGCGTTTTAATAATACCAGGAAAGAATTTCAAAATTATTTTTAATAAAATCTAGCAAATACCATTTGTCTTACTAAATACTATTATATATAGTTTTAAAAGCTTATAAAACATGTGTGTGCAGATTAATGCCAGCATATGTAAACTCATAATTCCAGCTGCTAACTGCTTTTTAAGGCATTAATCTAAAACACATATAGCTCCAGTTATAAAGGTACCTAAAATAAATAAACATGCTTTTTAAATATGTTGCTTAGTACCATAAATATACATTCCAAAGGACTTAATAAATAAGCTTAAACTTTTATACAAACTCTAGAACTATAATTTTGACTTTATAAAACATTCTTGAAATACATATATTTAAAGCAAAATTTTATCTAATTTGTATTCTATTTATAATCCTAAAAAGCAGCTGATTATAATCTCATTCACAAACTATATTTTAAATAAAATTAATTTCGTCTCTGGTTTTCATGTAAAAAATAGTCATATGAATAAAATATTAAAACATCCTATAAGACTTGGTAACAGAAATTATAATAAATTTTAAATAAAAACAAGAACGAAAAGTCCTGCATTTCACATACATTACAAATACTTTCCAACCCTATGTACCCGTTAAATCGTTTAACGTTCAATGTATTTGCCTTTTTGATGATACCTTAAAACTAGTATGTTGTGGCCACCATATGACTTTTTTTTCTATATTTTCCTATACGAATTCACTGAGTAAAAATAATTTATTAGAATTATTATTCATTAAAATTATCTTCCATGATGTATGTAGACGATTTCCATTCTTGAGAAGTAGTATAATACCAGAATATCCAAAGAAAGTCAGTTTTAATTTCTAAATGGTACCTTAAAAAAATGCGGGGTTTTATTCTATTTTTTTTTTTTTTTTTTTTTTAAGAAAAAAAAATGGTTAAGTTTATTTTAAATTAGCGCATATCGATGACTGAACCATTCCTTTTAAAAATAATTGACGAGCTCTATTGCAAGATACCCATATAGAAAATTTGCCCCCCCCCCCTCCTGGGGAGGGGGGAAGCGATGCTCCTGCATATACAAACAAATTTACCAGTTGACTATCACTATTATAAATAATTCTTTTCAATTTCATAATGACTATTAAAAAATGATTGTCTTTATGTACATTTATACGAAATTTTGTCCTATACTGCCATGTTAAAAATTTAGAAAAAGCGGGATAGCAACCCACCTGTTGGACGATTTTCACCAAAAGTTGATAGGTACTAATTTATGTCAAGGTGCAACTACATATCAAATTTTGTAAAATTCTGTGCAGTAGTTCCTGCGAAACAGTTGCCGCAAAATTTTGTCACACACACAGAGGCAGACAGACAGACATTTTCTAAAAATGGTCAAATCGTATTCTAAAACTCTCAAAACTTGTAAATCCATCGAAAACCTAAGGTCGAATATTTTTATGAATCCAATACTTTCTTCTATTGAATATAGAAGAAAGTAAAAACATTTGACTTTTAATGAGGGCGAAAGAAAACTGCCAACAATTATTCTTATACGTTTTTCATTATTTAAAAAAAAAAAAAAAAAAAAAAAAAACATGCAATAGATTGCTTTTGTATAGCTCTCACACAATGATTGCCTTTATATTTTATTGTCTAAAAACAGCAGGCCTAGAAAAGGATACATTGTTTTAACAGTAAAGAGATGGGAAATTTTTTTTATTGAATTAATCATTACTTAATACATATATATATATATATATATATATATATATATATGTATATATATGTATATATTAAGTTCCATTCTTACATTCAGAAAGTTTTTAGACATTAAATTGGTTCTTATTTTCCAAAAATTGCTTATTACAAATTTAATATTTCATTAATTTTTAAACTGTAAATGGAAAAATGAACTAAATGGAATTTTTGCACTTTTTGGCTTCAAAATAATGCATTCTAAATTTAAAAAATTAGTTTTTGGAAAACAGGTTCAAATTTAATAGTTGTGAATTTTTTGAATATGAAAGCGGAATTAAAAAAATACATTTAGTTATATATTATATAAACAATTTTCCGCATAGTGTAACATGGGCTGTCAGTTAGTGGTATTGTACACTCTCAGTGAACTTAAAGTAAAAGCAGCTGAAATAAATGAAATGATGAAATATACTGGTTTATCAATGTTATTTGTCGGGATATGTGCCCGAAAGTTAATGTGCCATAGTGTCTATAATAAGTATCATATTAGTTCCCCATAATACTATGGGTATAGGGAATTCAGAAAATCGTGAAATTTCTTTGACTATGTTACACATTTTGAGGTATGAGCAACCCGAAAATGACAAAATTGATATGTTGGCTGTCTGTAGGGTGTCGGTTTGTTAGTTTGTGAGTCTGTATACAGGATATCTCAAGAACAAATAATCGCAGAGTTTTGGGACCAGTTTTAAAATAATACTTATGACACTGGCAAGAACCCTATTGATTTGCAACATTCTAATTAAAAAACTTCCTAAGTTATTCGAAATTTACGATTTCCTTGACATGGGAGTATAGGGTAAATTTTCCCTTAAACGGGCATTAAAAGGAATATTTTTACTTTAAAGATGTCTGACTAGCTTTAAGATGTCAGTACTCATGCTGCCATAAACATAATTAACTATGAAAATTTAACTTTGAAAACCTCATAAATTATTTGAAATTTGCGAATTTTCTAAGATGGCAGAATAGGGCAAAATTTCATATAATCGTGTCCATTTTGATAGATATTTTCATCGTAAAGATGTCAGACCACTTTTAAAATATCATTTATGATACTGGCTTGAACATCATTGGCTACAAATATTCTAATTTAAAACTTTCGTATGTTATTTGAAATTTAAGGTTTTCCCTACATAGTAGAATATTTCGTTGCGTGGAATTGCATGGAAAATAAACTACGAAACTGACCCGACAAAATAAATTAATAATTTAGGATAAGGTATATGCATCGAAATGAACGGTGGGTAGCCTATTAGGTGGAGTATTTTAGTCTGTCATCATGTCAAGCAATCGATCAAACTCATTTCTTTTAACATAAATTAGTATGTTCTGTGCTAGAAATTTGTGATACAATTGGTAAACTGAGCAGAGTCCACCAAGGCCAAAGTGGCGTCGCCAGGCAAATTTTCAGGAGGGGGCAAATTTCAAAATTTCAGCATGTTTTTACAAATTTAATTAGATTCAAATGATTGGTTAGTTGATTGAGGTGATTAAGTAAGCCAGTATGTAAGCATTTACTACAACAATTTTTTATACATCCAATTTAAGATACAACCTTTTACATATAGAAATTATACAACTTATTCTAAACCAACACTAATCCAGAAAACGTACTGTCGAGTCGATTTAAAATCTGTTTGCAGGGAAAAGTTAGAGACAACCTATAAATGCAAGTCGAGTGAGTTTGACTCTAATTGGCTCTGTGACATAAATTTTATTGGGTTATTTCAATTCTAATGACACAGCTTTGAAGCTTTAATTGTAATTTTTTAAAATAATTATTTATTTATTAGAATTTTCCAGGAGGGGGCAAGTGCCCCCCCTTGCCCCTATGTGCCGACGCCCATGCGCCCAACTAGTTTTTTTAAAATGTTATAAGAGCTTATCCGTAATATACTGAGATAAAGCCAATAAGAATCGTAATTTATTTCTGGAATATATACATCAAAATCCCTTTAGCTCTAATCCATGTCAACGTTTAAACAAAATACAAAGTTTCAATGAATCCCATTCATTAGTTTTTGCTACGATGCTCACAAAATTTGAACACTGATCATCCATGCATACACAAAGCTTTCTATAAATAGTTAAGTCAAGTGTAGTATTTCCGGATAGATGTAAATCTATCAAAAACCAAACTTTTTTTTTTTTTTTTTTTTTTTTGAAGAAGAAGAAGAATTTCTACAAATTTCTGGAAGAAATACAAACGTAAATCTGTATATATATAAATTACGTGTCATGATGTTTGTCCGCGATAAACTCCTAAACTAAGGAACCGATTTTAATGAAATTTTGCACACTGTGTGCAGTTTGGTCCAACTTGAGAGATAGGATAGTTTTTATCTCAATTTATTGTCACAATATTGTTTTATTGCAATTATTTGTTAATTATAGACCTTTATTAAAGTTGCTCCAAAATATCTGTGAGTTCCATAAGTTTAATTGTTGCCAAAAAGAAAAAATACGAGTTCATTTTCTTTCGACATAAAAGTAAATACATTTAATCAAACGTGAACGTTAAAAAATTATAAAAAGTTAAATTATACATCTCACGAAAATGGACGTCATAATCAATTTAAGGATTTTATTCGCATTGATAAAGTATGTAGTTATACACAAGCGAAGTGTGACGTCACTGACAGTCTGTGAAATCAAGAAGAAGATTTCTTATGTTAATGGCCCATTGTATTTTTTGTAAAAAAATTATTAAAAACGAGGAAAATTATTTTCGGATTTTAATCCCCATATTTTTGTATAGATATGTATTATTTATCATGTGCATACGTTAGATTGAGTTATTTTGCTGTTAAATTGACAAAATTTTAATTTTAAATTTCAAAGCTCTGTCGTCTTTGGAGTTTTTCGTATTTGGCGATCAAAAACGTAACACGAAAATATACAAGCTAGATGTATATTTTCGTAATATGTATTGTGTGAAATATTGTTTCATATTATTCATTACTCTCTTAATATAAGTTGTTAAAATAACCATGATTTTTGAAAGGAATTAAATGTGTGCGCCATTTAATTTGGCGATATTATTTTTTTTCCGCCAAGGATGATAGATAGGAAATTTATTCCGCTGCAACATGTTAATATCTTATATCAGATACATTATGTATATGCTACAATTTATTTCACGTGACACGTGTGTTAAAAATTTATTTACGACATAACCTTGCTTTTTCAATTTTTGTTGCATTATTCTAATCTGTATCACTTCGTTTTCTTTAAGAAATTTGTGATCTATACATAACGTTCTAAATGAAAAGTAACCATTTCAATATTTTAAAACTTATTTAAAAGTCTGTTTTATTTAACATTAAATTTTAAAACTTAATTTAAAACTTATTTAAAAGTCTGGAAGAGTTTAAGTCTGTTTATTTGTTTTGTAACGCTAATCTATATGATCGATGTTCGAAACTTTAATTAATTATTTCTCTTATTTTTCTTTACTTTTTCTTTAATAACTTACCAATTTAACGTTCCTGATTAAATTTGTGATTTATATATGTATTTTGCATTAAATTTTGACTTATATTTATTGCTGAAAATGCGATCTTAAAATCTTGCAATTTTCTTATCTTAATCCTCAATGCTTTCCTTCTTGATTAACTTGAATTTACTATTAAAATTTTAACATACTCAGAATCTTCTCACCACTTCGTTAAAATATATTAATCTTTTCAGTAATATATTAATCAGTATAAATAATCAGTATTTTTTGTTGGCGATTATGACTAAATCATAAATCTATAAATGATAAATGATAAATGATAATCTAAATCATAAATCAAAAACATAAAATAATAAATCCAAAGTAAACAAAATATAGGCTGCCATATTATATCACAAACAGTCCAGAGCGACATCGTTCAAAACGGCGCCAAAGAAAAATTGCCAAATTCAGCTGTGGGGATATACTGATACTGAAGTTATAATTATCCGAATATCTTTACTGAAGTTATATTATAAGTTATAGTTGTGGGTAACAACTATAGTATTTCCCCACAACTGGATTTTGCGATTATGGCTAAATCATAAATCTAAAAATCATAAATGATAAAATCATAAGCTAAATCATAAATCTAAAATAAAAGCATGCAGGTTACCGTATTTTATTGCAAAGAATCCAGAACGACTTCGTTATCGTTCAAAAAGGCGCAAAAAAAAAAAAAAAAAAAAAAAAAAAATCGCCAAATCCAGTTGTGGGGAAATACCTATATACCTTATCAAATTATCAACGTATTACTTAGCCGCAGCAACGCGTGGCCGGGTCTGCTAGTATATAGTATAGATAAAGTCACGTTATTGTCACCCATTGCAGCACATCAACAATAAATGTTTTCCAGAATTATATCGATAGTACAATAGGTTGTGTATAACAATCGATTGTACAGATTTTACAATCGACAATACATAATTTCTGTTGAGTATACTGTATAAGATCTTCCAACTATATTTATTCTCATTATATCATTGTATAAAACTTGCGTAAAGATTTACTTTTGGACAAAATTTCAAAAACTTTTAATTTAATGATGCATTTCGATACATTTTTATTACCATCTATAATCGTCCATTTTCTTTAATATATCCACAATACCACAATTTCTGTTTCACCCATTGTGTTTTGATTTGATTCAGAACAACATTTATATTGAATAACGCATCTTCAAGTATAACAAAAACAATTTATTACGCTTGAGTGGTAATATTTCAGCCTTAAATTATCGTTACGAACAAATTCGTTAGAGAATATACAATAAAAAGAAAATTCAAAAGTACATTATATTTAATGAAACATTGTCATATAAAAAAATTGGCCATCCATCAATTTCTATGTACTCCCGGTTACAGTAATTATTTTGCTATAAATAGTTAGTAAATTACGCTCAATTTGAAAAAAAAATAAAAAATAATAATCGTATAAATATTTTTACAGAAACATTAGATTAATGTGTTGAGATTTATACATAGAGCTGAAAGGCCCACCAGTGGCAGAGAGATTCTAATATCAAAACTGGTAGACTAGAGGTGTTAGGTTCGAACCTAGGTTGAGCTTGTCAGCCTATTTTTCAGATTTTTTCGAGTTTCTTTAAAATTTGTGTAAATACGAGCTAGGATCCCTTTAAAAATACCTCCACAGAGGACATTTTAGCCAAGGACCCAAACCCTTGTGTAATCAATCGCACTTACCCTCACATCAACACCATAGTCATTTTAAATATGTTGTACAATGAATATAAAAGAATTTTAAAAACATCAAAAATTTTATAAGTGTTATTTCTTAAAATTCTATACTATAAATATGTTATAAACTTACATCCAGAGTTACAAAAGCATGATAGCTGTGTCAAAAATATAAAATATTTTTGCAATACTAAATAATTCATGATTGATTCATCAAACAATGATGGCGTGCACATGTGTGTGAGCTTTTAGCAGATGTTCTTATAAATAACATCAAATAGATCCTAAGTATGGCTTTATTTTGCTATTTTTTAATAATATACATGCAAGTGATTTGAAAATTAACATTTAAAATTAATTGGAGAATCTCATAAACATAATAAAATAAAAAAAAATTCAAATTTTTAATTGGGTCAAAGTATTTCTAAAGAGTTTTATACAACAATTTTAAAATGATCAATTAAACAAAATCGAAAATTTAAATATTTATAAACAAATTAAAGAAAAAGCGAAAAGGAAAAATCCCCATAACACACAAGTTTTATAAAATTTTGTAACGTTGCACAGTCCCTACTTTGTAACTTAATATGGCATTCATAGAGGTTTGTGTATTATGTTCGTTGTTTACAAATTTTATTAAATGTAAGTTTAACACAAAATAATGTCTGTGTTCTATGAAGTGTTTCTTGATTATCGTCTCAAAAATACAAATTTAAATATTTAAAACCCGTACAAAATCAATAAAAATTCCACGAAATAACTACCCACAAATAATCATAATAGCCAGGACTTGTGTAGGAATGTACATCTACCCTATAACACAGACTATAATGCTCTTTATCTAGAAACTGAACTGTTTTATTAAAAAAAAAAAAAAAAAAAAAAACTTCAGTAATTGCATTGAGTAGAAAACAATGTATTCAGATTCATTTAAATTGCACTGTTTATAATCTATAAATTATTACAGGCTAAATAATAAAAAATTTAATTGAGTTAAAAATGTGTAATATAAATTAAAATACTCTTTTAGCCGTTATCTCTCAAAATTTGTTAAAATGTTTGCCTTTTTATATTCGGATTCTTTTTGCATGGTTCTACGTAGGAAGAACATTGTATTCATCATTTATTGTAAGGTAAACGCACCAGTAGTGGACACTTTAAGGACATTTTCCGGCTATTTTTTGTGTAATTTCCTAAATTTTAGAGTTTAAAAAAATAATTAATATTTCAGACCTTTACTAACTTTTTCTTAACACGACTGTATTATGAAAATTGCTAATTGTAGCATTTATATATGTAAAAAACCAAAAATCTGAAGAGCTGAAGATGAGCCAGTAGTGGACACACTAAAGACCCACCAGTGGACCCTTTTTTCTTCCAGTAGTGGAGCCCTTTGAATTTTTGCTTTAAAATTCAACTCTAAAATTGCTAGATTACAGAATTGCGTCCACTACTGGATCTGGCATTAAAAGTCACATGAGCCAGTAGTGGACAGGGCTGTCCACTATTTATCATGATGCCTTTTTTTTTTTTTTTTTTTGGTACCAGTAGTAGACACCCATAAAAATGCTATGTGTTAATACAAGATTTAAAAAATAGCACAATAAATTAATTCTGCATACTTATTTTAGTCATATGAAAGCAAAAGGTAGAATAAATCATTTAAAAATAAGCAGAGAGCGAGCAAATAAAATTTCATTTCCTTATTCAAAGTCATAAGAAGAAAACGGCAAAATCACAAAAAGTGCAAATTTTTTTAGTTAAACTAACGTTATTTAAAAACTAATGGCCGTAATTATTTTTTGTTAAAGGGTTTAACAGTAAAGGACTATAACGCCTTTCCTGAACATTGCTCGAATCTTCAGAATTTTTAGGTAGCCTATTTTCCAAGTTTAAAATTAAAAGTGTCCACTACTGGTACAGGGTCCACTACTGGTGCGTTTACCTTATTTAACTGTTAAGCTCTTTTTTTTTTATAAGGATTAAGCTATTTTTATTTTTATTTTAAGCTATTTTTAAGCTAATTAAGCTGCATTTTAAGTTATTTTTTTTAAGCAAAATGCATTAAGCACCATATGCATATATAAGTTCGTAGTAATCCAAAACTATTTGCAAAAGTTAGGCACACAAACAAGCCGACAACATTAACATTTTACAAACTTACCAAAGAAAGCAACGAAAAGTTGGAGTGATAAATAAATTATTTTGACCCACAACAAATTTTGTGCCTGTTTATGCAATTTATCGTACCTTTTTTCGCAAAGTTATTTTTCTTAACGCTTTCAACTTCGTCAAGGAGAGAATAGCATAAGAATAAACCGTGACCCGTCTAATAAGCCCAAGACAAAATAGCCCCGAAAAAACAGCCGTAACAAAATAGCTCCGACAAAACGTCCCCAACAAAATAGTCCCGACAAAACAGCCCCTTCATAATAGCCCCAACAAAACAACGTCGACGAAACAGTCCCATAAGGATAAAATTGCCCCGAACACCCTAAGGTGTTCTAGCCCATAGATATAGTAATATATTGATCATTGCGCTGCAAAATCTGCTTTCTCTTCACTCGGCAACAAACGCTTATTAAATTGCATAACGTGTAATGGAGCTAGTTATAAGCTATAGCATCAAAATACGCGGAAATGATTCAGATGCTAAAATTTAGGATTTATAATTTACTGAGGGGTGAAAACGAGGAAAGTTACACAAGCAGTTTCACTTCAATGTCTCTATCTTCTGGATAACGCCGATATTTTGTGAATTATGCCATTTTCATCTACAATATTTCACACTCACAAAGATATATTAATACCTTCAGCGCCATGTCAGCCATCGATGGCTGACACTGAACTTTCCGTTTAGACCACATCAGCCACCGGTGGCTGACAGTGTGAAATATGATATAAAACTAAAAAAAATCACATTGTTTTAAGTAATTACCGAAGATTTATTTCACATTTACTTAATTTTTATTTATTATAGGATTATATCATTTACAAAAAAAAAAAAAAGTCCTTGAGTTGCGTTTTTGACATAACGATTCTTTGGAGGTTAAGAGGTGTTTGGCAATTTCAAATTGGAACAGAAACAATTAGCTAATATTTTTTAAGGAAACAAGGAATGTTGAAATTAATTATTTTTATTTTACATTCTATCGCTTCTTAATAATGTGTGGCCGTAAAATCTGTTATTTTCTATCCACAGAGCATATATTTAAAGTGTGGAATATAATTTTAGAGATGGAAAAATCTCTTCAATAAGGAAAATAATACAAAATGATGCCCAACTTCAAAGTGCTCCATGCGAATTTTAAATTATTTTAAATCTCCATTTATTTATTTTCTTTCTTTCTTTAAGAAAAAGACCAGAAAATTAATAATAATCAATTTCAAAACGAACAGTATCTTTTTTTTTTTTTTTTTTAATTAGGAGTTAATATAATGAGATTAACCGTTTTAAAATATATATAATTTTTAATTAAGAAATAAAAAGCGCGCGTGCAAAATGAAACAAAAAATGAAATAAGATTTATAAATGGACAATACTTAAGCTCGGGGACTCAGTTCTATGATATAATAAGAAAAAATGACGACATTAGTCTAAAGATTAACTTTTTTTTACTTTTTTTTTTTTTAAGCTCATTCAAATTAGCCTAGTGATTGGTGTATAGAAAAATAAATAAATATGTAAACCTGAAAATGGTACAGCTTCATTATATCTCCTCCTTGGCGACTTTTAAATTTTCGTTGTCATTTTATCATTAGAATTTTTTTTTTTTTTTTTTTTTTGCAAATTTTTTGATAGACATGCACTTTTTAATTTTTTCCCCAAAAAACTAATTAATAAATTTCAAAATCCATCCCTATTTCTTTTAAGTAGGTTATATTAAACACACACACACACAAAAAAGGTTAAGTCTTTTTTTTTTTTTATCTGTGAAACTTTTAACATTTTAAAGGTCATGAATTCCTGAAAAAAAAAAAAAAAAAAGCAAACTGAGAAAATGCAGCTTAAAGATTTCAAATCTGTAAAAAAATATACATATATCAAAACCGTACTATTGTTGCCTGAATATATACTTTCTTGAACAAACCCAACATAGTTCAATTTATGAATAATAAATGGATATATAAGCTTTTATATGAAACCTACAGTGGTGCCGAGTCAAAGGTGCCAAGAACCCTTAAGTAACTTTCATGAAACAAAATCCTCAAAAAATAAAAAAATAAAAAAAATAAAAAATAAAATAAAATAATAAAATGCATCAAGTGGTTTAAGAGAAATAAAGTATCAAAGCCGAGCCATAAGGAGTTGTCCGGGCCCGCTTCACTCACCGTTGCCAGAAGCCGAAGTTAATGTTATTCTATGGGAAATTCTCTTTATTTATAACTCATTAAGTAATACATATTTTTAAATTCTGTTTTCCCATTCAGAAAATTCCCAATTGTTAAATTGACGCACCTTTCTTAAAAATGTATTTTTACTTTCCGAACACTATAGTGAGGAAAGTATTGTAATCATGTCAAAAATCCGAATTCGAGATTTTGATGTTTCTATACGTTTTGAGGTCCCCTGAGTCCGTTTTCACTATTTTTACGATGATGTATGTATGTGTGTGTGTATGTGTGTATGTGTGTATGTTTGTGAACACGCTAGCGTCTAAAGGCTTTGTTCGATTAACCTGAAAGTTGGTACGTATATTGTAAGTCACCATAGTACGAACCCTATAGATTTTGGTGAATCTAGCACTTATAGTTTTTTTACAGGGACACAGAGAAAAATTCTTTATCATTATGGCCTATGGGACCAAAATCTTAAAAGTGCGATAGCATCTAAACGCCTTATTCAATTGAGCAAAAATTTTATACCCATATTATAGGTCACAGATACTCAATCTGTATAGATTTTGGAGAATCTAGCACTTATAGTTTTTTTACAGGGACACAAAGAAAAATTCTTTATCATTAAGGCCAATGGGGCCAAATTTTTAAAAGTGTGATAGCGTCTAAACGCCTTATTAATCTGAGCAAAAAAATTGTACACATGTTATAGGTCGCATTTGCACCAACTGTATAGATTTTGGTGAATCTAGCACTACAGTTTTTTTACAGGGACACAAAGAAAAATTCTTTATCATTATGGCCTATGAGACCAAATTTTTAAAAGTGCGATAGCATCTAAACGCCTTATTCAATTGAGCTGAAAATTTGTATGAATATTATAAATCACTGTTGCACTAACTATAAGCATTTTGGTGAATCTAGCATCTATAGATTTTTACAGGGACAAAACGAAAAATTCTTTATCATTATGATCTAAGGGCTCAAAGTTCAGTAGCGTTAAATAAAACCTCGTGTGATATATGGAGAAAAAAACACTCTATTATGGTTTTCTCTCTTTTGTTTGTTTAGCAATTCCTCTTTCTTTATTTTATCTACAAAACTGTTAGTTACTCAATGTTCGGAAAGTCGAGTGGAGTCACTCCAGATTTTTTTTTTAATTTTTAATATTTTATTTCGAAGCTGTAAAATACGAATTTTCAATATGTGAAATTTTTCATTTTGATATTTCAAAATAATATAGTAAAAATTAAAAAAATATGTTTTTAAAAAAGGTGCGTCAATTTAACAATTGGGAATTTTCTGAATGTGAAAACAGAATTTAAAAATATGTATTAGTTAATGAGTTATAAGTAAAGAAATTTTCCCATAGAATAACATTGGCTCGGGCTTTAGGCGACGGTAAGTGAAGAGGGCCGTTAAAGAGTGTTAAAAGTTGCACTAATTCCTTTACAATATATTTGACACAACAAATTATAAACAATCTCTTTAATTTTTTAGCAAGATATTAAATACTAATTAAAATTTTTTGTGATCATTTCGAAATTATTATACTTAGAGGTATATATCTAAGCAGTGTTAAAAATTATTACAATTACATTTATTATTTGATTATTACTTTTATACAGTGTCATGCTATTACATTTATACAGTGATTCAATACATAAATAAGGATAAATTATGAATGAAAAGTAATATATTACATAAGAATAAATGTGCTCTTGAGAAATTGTAGGTGGGTCATTTGTGACAGTCGCTTCTACACCCCCCCCTCTTTTTTTTTTTTTAATAAAATAATTTATGTAACAAACTATGCTACATTTAAGTGCAAGAATCTTGTTCGCTAGACAATCTTGATATCATCTCCATAGCAATTATCATGACACACTTTCATTTTCTTAAGTAACTGTTAATACTAATTTAGAAAATAAATAGATAAAGTTCACTTTTAGGCATTTGGTTATCCGGAAGTACAAATGTAGATAAATACCAGATATTAAACTTTATAAAAACACTTACTTCTTGAAATAAACTGGGCATTTGGTTATTTCCTCCCTTTTTCTTAGACCTCCTTAATCATAAATGCGCTTTTGAAGTTTGAAGTAGTATCGATTTTATGCTTATCGCATATAATAGATAAACGTTGCTCCTGAGTACAGATTACCTTTGGTCTTTCTTTTTAGAACTACAGTCAGATATCAGTAGAGCGAATTTGAATAGAAAGAAATATTTTTTATAACGAGATTTTTAGTCTTTCACGGAAGTTTCTAAAAAAAAAAACTATTTTCTTATAAAAACCAGTATGTTGTGGCGACATGACTTTCTTCTGTATTTTCCCATACAGATTCACTCAGTAAATATAATTTATTAAAATTTTTATTTAAAATATTATCTTCCATGATAATGCAGACGATTTCCATATTAGGGAAGTAGTATAACACTAAATATTAAAAAAAAAAGTCGATTTTATTGTCAATATTACATTAAAAAAAAAAAAAAAAAAAAAAAAAAAAAAATAATTAAACAAATCGATAACTTTATTTTAAATTATATCAGATCTATGGTTCAACCATTCGTTTTAAAGGTATTCGTGAGATCTTTTGAAAGACACCCATCATGACAATTTACTCCCTTCGACGGGGGACTTCCCCCCCCCCTGGGGGAGAGGCGAGGCTCTTACATACACATTTTTTATTTTTTTTCGCAGTTGACTATCTCTGTTACAAATAATTCTTTAAAATTTCATAATGATTATTAAAAAATAATTCTCTTTGTGCACATTTATACAAAATTTTGTCCTATACCACCATGTTAAAAATTTAGAAAAAGTGAGATGGCAACGCAAGCTGTTGGACAATTTCTACCAAAAGTTGATAGGCACTAATTTATGTTAATGTGTAACTACATACCACTTTGTACGAAATTCTGTGCAGTAGTTCCTGAGATACAGTCGCCACAAAATTTTGTCACACACACACACAGAGACAGAGAGACGGGCAGACATACTGACAGACAGACAGACATTTTCTAAAAATGGTCAAATCTTGTTCTACAGCTCTTAAAACGTATAAATCCATCAAAAACCCGAGATTGAAAATTCCTACGAATCCAATGCTTTCTTCTATTGAATGTAGTAGAAAGTAAAAATTTCTCTATTATAATAAAAAAACATACAATTTATTTTCCAAAATGGTCTATCATACAAGGTGATACCTTCTTAATCTGAGCAGTCCGACACTCGCCTAAATATGAATTAGGATTACTAAGAAAGAACCCCCCCCCCCCGTACTGAGAGCATTACATCTTGGTCTAGCACCCTAGGGATTGTCAATCGTCCTTAACCCACACAACCACAACAACCCTAATTTGAGAACATTTTCTGGACGAAATGCATTCATAGAATTCCCATTAACTTTTAATTTCTATTATGCTGGACGTTTCTTGTACACTGGATGTTGAATCACTAATACGCTCTAAAATTAAGATTTGCTTAAAGTAAAATATTCTTGTATATTACTCACACTAATTTCTCTTACCTTATATTATTATTCACAAATATAAGAATATAAAAAATTTGCACTTAAACATTCATAAAGTAAGAATTGATTTTTTTTTTTTTTTTTTTTTTTAATTTTATTTGAAATCATTCTATGTATGTGGGGGGGGGAGGCTATCGTCTTCTCCTTAAACGTACCATCTTTGCCCAAAATGCCACCAACACCAGGCTCCTGTGAATCACGTCTTGGACTGTTTAGGTCATCTTAGGTCATCTTGAGTTTTAATTGACATAATTAAGTTATATTACGGAAAACGGCAGATTTTGTAGTAGCTACATAAGATATTAACCGCACGCCATACGCATGCTTATTTATTTTATTTATTGATAACATATATATCATATTTGTATGCTCGAATCTCGAAGCCTGCTTGTATTGATAACACATATACATCAGATTTGTATGCTCGACTCGAAGTCCGCTTATTAATCTTCGTCAGTTAAAGACAGATAGCACATGACAGAATTACAATGCGAAGAATTGGAAAAACACGCAGGGCCAGCACAGGAATCGAACCCGCTCTCCTACGCTCGCAGGCGATTAGCAGTGTGGTGACATAATCACTCGGCCACGGAGAATAATGGCTAGATGGAGGAAAAACTCCCTATCTGAGCTTTTACTGCGCATGCTCTCTGATTTGGCCTTCTTTTCACTTGGCAAGCCTCTGGCGACAATTTCACGGAAACGTGCAATAACCCTGACGCGATTTTTTCCTCTGATTTTTACTTGCTTTGCATTTTAGTCCAGGCAATAAATACAATGTACCTTGCAAAAGGTGGGGTAGAATATTTTGTTTTTTTTTAATTTGTACATATTAGTACTAATATGCAAAATACGAGTTATCCAACATGGTCGTCCCTGGGAGAATTTTTGTCGGCTGAAAAATTTCGAAAATTTCCTAGTTTTTTGGCTTTTTCCGAAATATCTCAGAAATGGCTGAATTTAGCGATATTTTTCTATTATAATGTTTAAAGAGGATTAAATTTCCTACAATTTTCTTCATTACAACTTTTTGTAGAACTAATAGCAAGCGCGTAACAGCTTCTTGAAAATAAACAGTTTTCTGAACTTCGTAAAAAAAGCGCATTACTCCTTATAAATAATGTACAGTAATTATTTGAATTAGAAGCTTTATTTACAGAAAGCTTAACAACTTTTAATGATATAGCTCTGATATCTGTCGTCTTTGGGATTTTTGGATTCGGTGATCAGAAACGTAATACGGAAATACACATGCCAGATGTATATTTTTACAATATATATATTGTAAGAAATACGGTTTTATTTTCTTGATTGTTCTCTTAACATATACCTTGTTAAAATAATCGTGATTTTTGAAAAGAATTAAATATGTTAGCTAGGTAAATTGGCGATCACCCTTTTATTTTTTCCCTTCTCCTTTTTACTAACTTCCCCCTCCACCTCCCCCCGGCCGCACTGACAATTCTGGCCTAACAACAGTAGTCATCATCAGACTCCAATAACTGCCGATGTATAGTATTCTACCACAGCAACACATAATACACACACAAACACATACAAAGAAAAAGAAATAAAATAAAAAACATTTGCATACAAATGTAAATGAATAAATATTAGGGTGCTAATAAGCAAAAACTCAATGCATTGATACATAAATATTTTAATTCTACTATTTATTAAATCATAATACATTAATGATACTTAGATATAATACATAATGTTGTAAAAAATATTAATTACTGCTATATTAATATTGAGGATAATAACAATATACAATCTTAATTTTAAATGAACTTCATAAATAGGCAAACTTGTTTGAAGAACATTAGCAAATAATTACATTACAAAAGTAAATTGTAGAAATTTAACTTTATATGTATATAAATTATAGGGAAATCATTTAGCCTTGAAACAAATAAAGAAAAGTACATTAATGTATAATATACATGTTTATTTTCTTTGTGGTTGTTTTGAAAGCCCGGGTTCTTAAATTTCAATAGTCATCAGAGGTGGAAGGAAGGTGTGTCATCCTCAAATCGTTCCTCTCCCTCTTGCAGTAATTACAAAAGCTCTTAGAATAGCTTATCATCTTCTTCAGTCTCGTTCAATGATGAAATTAATACGACATTTTCCTGTTGAGGATAAGAGTCCTTGTTACTGTACTAGTTTCACTGAGTATTTTATAGCACACATTTTGAAAGTAAACAACTGCTTTCTTGTTGGCAGTTTCGGCTATTAAAACATCTTCACCATTATTTTTTGCAAAGGCGTGATGTAACCGCTCTGATGCCAGGACGAAAATCATCCTCTCTCCTCCAAGTCGTTTTCAGGGTAGGAGTAAATTGATTCCATTGCCTCATCAGTGTTACTTGCAGGGTAGTATCCTCGTTTCATCTCACTTTTAGGCCTCCAATGCAGTTTTTGCTGACAAAACCTGTGATACCAAGCATCTACAGCAACTAAACCTTTTACATTTCCGATTCATTCAAATAGTTTTTTTCTTCACTCATCCCCACGATTTTCGTCACCATTTACAATTGTTTCTTTCACATCCAGTTTCATGGCATGGTGGATAAGATTTCTTTCGTGCTAAGGAGGTCGTTCCTGTTTTTTAAAGAAATCTTCAAGTACAAGAAAGTACTTCTCCACACAAGAAACACTGATCTTTAAAACTGAAACCTTCAGTTCTTTATGGAAGATATGTAGCTGCACAGATTGGACCAGCTCTGTCACTAGTCGTATGACGCCGTACATATACTACAATCATTTGCTCATTGGTGTATCATTTGTGACAGGCATTGTGAATTCTTACTTGTTGTAGGTTCTTCAAAAAACACCGATGTTCTTCATTTTGCCGTTTTGCATTGCACTTTTGCAGATTTTTTGTATACATTTCTCCTTCAGAATCTTTATTTCACCTTTATTCAAACTGATTTCGTAAATAAAATAAACACTCCGATTATTGTAATAGAAAACGCTCATGGGTTGAAACAGTATGTTCACACATTCGAACTGAACTGAATAACATAGATAGATGCTCAGCCGAGGCAGCGTACTACAAAATGAGAAGAGGCGGGAGGAAAAAGAGAGCTTTTTGTGTGTGGGAGGGGGGGGGGGGGGAGTCAGATTTCTTTTTTTTTACCTTCTTTGTTACGAAGCAGATATCATTTCCTAAGGTCAGACAGCTGAATATGTCCTTTCCTTTTTTTCCGTTTTCTAATAAACGTTCATGCACCGACCCATTTCTTTGAGTTGTATTTTATTAGCTTGAGAAAAAATGCCGACTTTCAAGAGGCTGTAACGAGCTTGCTATTAGTACTACAAAAAAGTTGTAATGGAGAAAATTGTAGGAAATTTAATCCTCTTTAAACTTTATAATAGAAAATTATCGCAGAATTCAGCCATTTCTGAGATATTTCCAAAAAATCCAAAAAAGTAGTAAATTTTAGAAGTTTTTCAGCCGACAAAAATTCTCCCGGGGTCGACCATGTTGGATAACTCGTTTTTTTCATATTGACACTAATATGTACAAATTAAAAAAGAAAAATTTTCTACCCCACCTTTTGCTAGGTAAGCCCTTTTTTACATACCTATTGACTGGACTATTTTGCTAGCCGCGCCATTTTCAAATTTCATTGAAAATTTTAGTACTTTTTTACTTCCATTAGCCTACTACCGTAGGTAATGGAAGTATTGTATTCGGTCTGAAAATTCGATATCGGGTTTTCACCTGATTTACACGTTTTAAGGTCCCCTGAGTCCAAAAAAGTGGTTTTTGGCAATTGGTCAGTGTGTATGTATGTGTGTGTGTGTGTATGTATGTGGAGAATCTTCTGGCTATTATAGCTCAGAAACTAATAAAGATAGAGCTACGAAACTTTAGAATTGAAATACATCTGGTGTACAGATGAAATTTCCAAATTTTGGTGAAAATTGAAAAACCGGAAGTGGGACATCGGAAACCGGAAGTGGGACCGTAAGTCCGTATCTCAAAAACGGCTCTAACGATTTTCTTCAAATTTGCTATATAAACACTCTATTAGATGTCCTTTCGAATGATATAGTTGGTTAGTTCAGGAAAATTGATAGGCGTCCTGTATAAATAGCTCAATTTCAGGCCTCGCAAAGGCGTTCCTTTAAAAACGGTTATACGGATTTTTTTCAAACTCGCCATTTTAACTCACTTTTAAATATGCTTTTGTATGTAATTGTTGTTTTCCTGTCAGTAATTGAGTTTAACCGGAAGTGGGACATCGGAAACTGGAAGTGGGACCGTAAGTCCGTATCTCAAAAACGGCTCTAACGATTTTCTTCAAATTTGCTATATGAACACTCTATTAGATGTCCTTTCGAATGATATACTTGGTTAGTTCTGGAAAATTGATAGGCTTCCTGTATAAGTAGTTCAATTTCAGGTCTTCTAAGCGCGTTCCTTTAAAAACGGCTGTACGGATTTTTTTTTAAACTCGCCCTATTAACTCACTTTTAAATATCCTTTTGTATGTAATTATTGTTTTCTGGTCAATAATTGATTTTTTGTAAAAATTGGTATCCCAAAAACGGCTCTAACGATTTTCTCTTCAAGTCACTTTTATGTTTTCTGATCACATTATCTCTCAAAAATGCCTATAATACGTGTAATAGTGGGTAATGGAAGTCGCGTGGTTGTTTCACACCAGATTTTTTTTTCTACTTGTTGTGTTTTTTGTTTATAAAAGATGAATTAAATATGTGCGAAGTGTAATATAAATTTGACAATTAGTAAAAATTATTATCGACATCTTAAAAAATGTCATCCTGACGAAGAAATTATATATGATCGTGCGACATTTGTTTGTCCGATGTGTGATCAAAAGTTTTCTATAATGTCGACAGTTAAGACATATTTCAGACGACCATGATATTAGTTTGAAATTTCAAGATTTAACTTTCATTCTATGTTAGATTTTGAAAACTGGAAATCCAAAATTGAAAGGGAAACATACTCACAGTTTGTGAAACATAGCGGTAAAAAAGAATGCGATAGTGATGAAAATGTTTATTTTTATTGTAATAGAAGTGGTTGCTATGAACAGTTACTGAAGGTGCTAATTTGATGAACGATAATTCTGTAAATAATTACAAAAGAAAAATTGTTAAACGAAAACGTTTTTATCCTGATACTAAAAGATCAAATGCTGATTGAAAATTTATTGTAAATAATGTATAGTATGTAATATAAGAAAAAAAGCTGAATTTTATATATGATTTTACTTTGTGAATTATATGTATGATTATAATACAATTATAACTTGCGAACTTATGACGGATTAATTTGTAAACAAACATGCTCTTTCCTTATTAATAAAACTCTATAAAAGAGCGATAAACAGCCAAATACAGTGACGTTAAGATAGTTTTCTACGCATGCGCGACGGGAGCTTTTCCTCTATCTAGGAGCCAGTGCCACGGAGGGCCCGTCCTACTCCGGAATGCCTACTCCTCAGAACCTTGGCGAAAAAACATAATCGGGTTTTGGCGAGCGCGAGTCATGAGGATAGACGTTAGGGTTGCTCGCATGTCTGATGACAAGCGGACGTCAGAATTCGTATTAGCAAAAACAATAGAAATTTGTTCAATAATTTTAAATAAATTTTAGGTGCTTTTGTCTCCTGAATTAGATACTTTGAAGTATGATTTAAAACATTCATTTTGTAATTAAATAGCTATTTTTATTTTCTAAATAAGTTTCTAAACGTTCATAGCTAATTGGAAACATCCTACATGTAAACAAATTGTCGTGTTTATTATGTCGAGATAAACTTGAAAAGAGATTGACGTATATTTATTTTATATTTTGCCTATGCATGAGTTATTATTTCACATATGCATTTAAGTGAATTAGTAATTAATAATGCTGGAATTCAAATGTTTATTTTGTGTGTGTGTGAAGAACTTATTGCAAGGTATGTTCACAACATTCAATGGTTTTATAATTATTAGTTTAATGTCTGTAAGTTGTATAAGTGCCTAGAATTAACATTTCTTTTATTTTTTTAATTAAAAGATAATATTTTGTACGTTATTGCTATAACATATTGAAATATTAGTATCTGATATTATATCCTGATGACTCATCTTATATCAGGTAATTTGTTTAGACATTTGAAAACAAATTTGACTTAAAATTATGATATAATTGTGATCATTCGCCTTTTAATTAGTATATTAGTTAGATGTTTATTTTGTTAAATATCACCGTTTGAAATGAAATTGGTCGAACTGATGATAACATGTAATTATATGTTCAATCATTTTTATAATGATAATATCGATGAATATATTTATTACACACTACATTTTGAATATTATAGTGAGATATATTTACATAGAATAGATTGCATTATGTAGACTGCTGATTAAGTAGTACACATACATTCTGAGTGAAGTTAATTTGAATTTATAAAAACAAGAATTAATTTTTGTTGATTGTGAATAATAATACAGTTTATGGTATGACTTAGCGTGTTTTTAATAAATCAATAATTTGGCACAATTTTGCTATTATCCTTGGAATTTACAAACCTTTAGGAAAGGAAAGTTTATCAAAGAATGCCATACTCAAAATGGCAGAAAATGAAATTGCATCAAAATACATTTTTAAAAAAAAATTAAATGCAAAAAATGTATAAAGTACAATTAAAAAAAAAAAAAAAAAAAAAAAAAAAAAAAAAAAAAAACAGTTGAAAAGCTCAAAATTATAAATAATCACAGTTTAAAGAAGATCGAAGAGAAATGAAGGAACAGTGTTTCTTGGAAAGTTCTCTAGTTATGAAATTTATCCTATGCCAGCTGGACCATAGCTTCAGCGCACAAAATTGATTTTGTGCCTGTAGACGTGGGCTTGCTAGCGATTTTTATTAATATCGACATCAGATAGAAGAAGAAAGAGGAGAATAAGCTTATTGAAGACACGGTTCCTTGTGACATGCTGTAAATAAATCTAAAAATAGATCAGCAGTGAAATTCGACATTTGATTTTCTTGTATCCTTTTCAGTTGTTTGCCATTCGAACTTTTGTATGTTTTTTTAATTTTATGGTGTTTGTTTATAAAAATTTTGTTATAGTTCATTTATTTTATTTATTTATTATTTTTTTTTATTTGTAGATAGGGTAAGTGCACCAGTGATTGACACTTTTAGAGCAATCTCTGATGTTTTTAATGTTCTAGTCATCAGAAAATATTTTCAGAAATCTTAAGTTAGTACATATGGCATGAAAGACATTCAGAACCACATATATGTTAAAATATATACATTTTATAACAATTATTTTTTTTTAGGAATTTTTATTTGACACCCACTGCCACTCAATGTTCCAGTCATTGACACTGCCAGTTTTTCATTTTATCAGTAATTGGACTCCTATGTTTCATTGTTTGACACTGCTAGTTATTCATTTTATCAGTTATTAGCACCCTATGCTCCAGTGTTTGACAAAAAATGTTAAAATTCGTATACGTAAAATATGATTTTATTATTTTTCTTATTTATTAATTATTTCGGGATAGATGTCAATTAGTGGAGCATGCCAATCACTAGAGCACCTACCCTATAGCTTTATCTGACGAATTTGAAAATTTCAGTGTATAAATCTATAGTTCCAAAAAATTGCACATTATCCTTAAATATTAAAATATGTATTTATATAGTTACTGTTTAAAAAAGACTGAAGAAGAAAAGAAAGAGCAGTTTTCCTCAGAAAGTTCTCCATTTGTGAAGTCTTTGCATCCTACGCCAGCTGGAACATATCTATAGTGCACAAAATTGTTTTCGTGCCTGTAGATGTGGGCTTGCTAGCTCATTTCATTAACACTGATGTCAGATGGAAGAAAAGGGAGGAAAAGCTTATTGAAGAAAGAAAGTTCATCATGACATGCAGTAAATAAATCTTTTCTTAAAATAGATAAACATTTATTTAAATTTCTTGCATTCTTTTGAATTGTTCGCCTTTTGAACTTTTGTATGTTTTTTAATTTTATGGTGTTATTTATTTTGCTATTACTTAATTTTTATGGTAATATTCAATTGTTTCATTCAAATCGAACATAGTTTGATCAATTAGCAACAATTCAGCTTTAGTCCAAAGAGAAAACACATTTTTCATTAATTGGCAACTTTTCGCTTACACTCCCTGACTCAGAATTTTACATTTTACATATAACTTTAATAAGATAAAATTTTTAAAAATGCTCCATGCAAAATAATTTTTAATTCTTCTGCTGAGATCTTAATCATGAGAGACTTGGAGATTTAATCACCACACACCCAAAATTTTACAAATTTCATGAAAATTTTTAAGTTATACTTCATTTTTAACAAATTGTTTTTGAAGACTTAGCCTCATCTAGTAAATTTAAAAATTACAATTTAAGTATAAGTTTATTATTACCGCCAAGAGAGAAAGAAAAAAAAGCATAGCATCCTAAAATGTTTAAAAAGTGAAATATTTGTGGCTGCAGCTATGGGTCTGCTAGCATATTTCACAAATATCATGAAACGGAAGAAAACAGAAGAGAATATAAGAAAGAACTGGTGTTTTAGAGTAATAAGTACACAACTTTGAATAAACACCATAAAATGCTATAAATTCACAATAATTGTTTTGGATCGAAAGAATACATGACCCTTCAAAGGAAGCACGAGTGCTGCAAGCAAAGTGGCAGCACACGCTGCCGCTTTGATATCAGCATTTGTGCTTACCGATAGTGACACGATCTAATTAAAGAGAAAGCAAGAGACAGAAGGAAACATCCACTACCGATGGCATGGACCACGAGGAAGTAAGCTGATGAAGGAGGAAAACCCCTCACAAAAGCAGCTATTCAGACTTCCATAAAGCTGTAATGTACGGTTTTATTCTTTACAAAAATTTTCAGCAAATCACTAAAATTGATGCCAAGATCAACATTTGCGTCGGCTACAAACTTGGCAGCCTGATGAGATTAGTAATCGAATTTGGTGACAAATATTGCTTCAGGAGAGCCAGAATTTGTAAACCTTTTCTCAATTTTAAGAGAATTATTTGTTTTGGTAAAATGTATCATTTCTCACCACTAATTTTTGCCTACAAGAATAAAAGTAGGCAATTTATACTGAAATGATTTTCATTGAACACTAAGCTGTGTTTAATATTTAAACTTAAAAACTTGTTCACATACCATAAAATTAATAAAACCACTACCAGTTTCAAAAGGACATGGTCTTTCTTTATCAGGTGCAAAGCACTTGCTATTACTTTGGAGAAAAAAGCAAGACTGGTGGTTTTTGTACCTGAAGAAGAAAGGCCATGTCTTTTCGAAACTGGTAATGCTTTCATAATTTTATGGTGTATGAAAAGTTTTTTTAATTTAAATATTCATTGTACACCAGTTTTTTTTTATTTTTGTACTGTCTAAGCTGAGTATTTGCCAATGATATTTTCTCTGTAATAAGCCATAGAAAATTCCTGAAAAATTTACAATTGGTGGTATATATAATCTTATCATCAGGACTGTTGTGGTTGGAGTAGCTTTTTTTTGCTTGTTTTCAGGAATGTTCATGGACTAGAACCTGCCTGTTTAGTTACAAATCAATTACCTCACACAAAAATATCAATGTTTCCATAACCATATGTATATTCCAATATAAGGAAGTCGTGGTGTCCACGTCAGATTCTTTTTTTTTTTTTTTTTTTTTTTTTTTTTTTTTTTAATGCTAGCTAAGCAAGCATATATGTATGGTACCGTGACCACTGCTATACAGATTTTCATGCAAAATGTGTATCCAGTGATGTTTTTTTTTCTTTTGGTTTTAATGGTTGCAAAGTGAGTTCACATGCATGGAAGTGATCGCTACTATACAGATTTCTATGCATTGTGAAATAGCTCAATTTTAAATATTTGTTTTATTAATCTTAAAAATAGGCTTCCATATTAAGGAAGTATTAATAAAAAATATGTACAACTGTATTAAAATATAGCTATAATTTATTAAAATGTATGTACGTGTAACATCGTTAAGGCAATTAATTTGTCATTTAATAAAGATTTTCTTTTTAAAGTTTAAATTATTAAAATAAATATGGCTGCAATATTGACAAGTAAGTTATACTAGGGTGCCTTGATAGAAAGAATGACAACATACAAAAGACTGTCATTGGCCAAAATTTCTATTTTATCAAATCTATGGGGGAAAAAAAATGATCAGGTGTACTTTGAAAATTAAGTGAATGACAGTAAATTTTACTCTTTAATTTTTTTTTTTTTTTTTAATAGGAAAATGTATTATTTATTACTAAGTACAAAACTTTGAATAAACACCATAGAAGCAAACACTCGCAACAATTGTTTCAGGTAAAAAAAAAAAAAAATTCATCAGGCAAAAAAAGTACACACGAGTGCTGTAAAAGAAGCAACAACACACTGTTGCAGGTTGCACTGTGTTGCCGCTTTGTTACAGCACTCGTGCCTACTTTATTCACTTGACGAAGGGCTAGGTTTTCTTTTGACCCGAAACAACTGTTGGAAGTTCTTGCTTTTATGGTGTTTATTCAAAGTTTTGTAATTATTACTTTTAAACGCCAGTTCTTTGATGCTCTTTTATAATGTACTAGCAGGCTTTGCCTGCTTCGCTGGTCATTATATTGAAATGAATTTTCAAAACGCTATACCATTAATAATTTTAAAAAATCATTAAAATCAGTCAAAATCTAAGTTAAAGTTCTCGCTACCTTTGGTAAAGGTTTTTCCACTTGCCACACTTCACAAAATCCCTTTATAGTACATGTTGCATACACATACCTAACCAACACATTAAAAATCAGGATCCTGAGATTATTTGAAGCAGCACTATATTTTAAAACGTGTTTTTACCCCCTCCCCGCTCTTAAATGGAAGGAGGAGGAGGGAATTTTGCTAAATAATTTTATATTATGAGTTCGATATATATAACTGACCCACACATTGAAAATCTCCTTCTTAAGATAATTTACTGCAGAGTTTACCCCCACCCCTAAGGGGCGGTAGTGTGGAATTTCACAAAATCACTTTGTAGTGTGTGTGGAATATGCATAAGCAGTCCACACATCAAAAATTGCCATTCTAAGATTATTTGGAACAGAGTTACGCATGCAAACATGTTTTTTAATCTCCCCCCCCCCAACCCTCAAGAGGGGAGATGGCATGGAATTTGAAATAATCCCTTTGTAGTTTGTGTGTGTTGAATACACATAACCAATCGACATATCAAAAAATCACTTTCATGAGATAATTTCATAGCTGCTCTTTTTAATCTTTTAAATCAAAATTCACATTAGTATTTTTGAATGGAATATGTTATATATATTTTCGACGATTAGTATTACTAAAATCAGCTATAAAATTTTTCCAGTCTGAAGTCCCCGCCAAAAACAGTAGACTTGGTATCTATGTAATTTAGAGCAGTTACACTTTAAAAGGTGTTTTTGCCCTCTACTCAACACCCTTAAAGGGAGGAAAGGAGAAATTTCACAAAATACCTTCATAGTGCGTGTTGGAAACTCATAACCAGCCCGCACATAAAAAATCACCTAAGATAGTTCGGAGCAGATTTGCACTTGGAAACATGTTTTCTCCTCTCCAACCCCCAAGGGGGAAAATGTGGAATTTTACAAAATCTCTTTGTAGTATATGTCTTGAGAAAGCATAACCAATCGACATGTTAAAAAATCACTATCCTGAGATAATTTGGAGCGGAGTTGCTCTTATAAACATATTTTTGCCTCCCTATCCACCTGCAAAGGAGGGAGGAAGAAATTGCGTAAAAATACCTTTACAGTGCGTGTTGGGAAGGCATAAACAACCGACACATAAAATTAATCTTGTTGAGATAATTTGAAGCAAAGTTATGCTTGGAAACAGATTTATTGCCCCCCCCCCCCCCCCCCCCCAATTGGGAACTTTCGCAAAATCCCGTTACAATAGGTGTCAGGCATACATAAATAAGCCACACACTAAAATTTGTGATTCTATATATTTCCCTCGACAAATTTAGTGCTAAAAGGGGGACTTGAATTTGCCCACTTGTAACTCCTCCCCAAAATCAAAAATTGCAGAAAACCAATAATGATTTTTTGGAAATATCCTCAAGTTGACTCTTAGTGGTTTTCTATATCTTTGTGCTATTATTGGTAGAGTTTAACCCTCGCTTTCCCAAGATGGGATCACTTTGACCCCATTTTGAAGTAAAATTTAGTTAAGCCCGCCTCATTCAAGAAGTGCGCTAATTCGTCAGAGATAGCAAACATAACCAGTGGAATGTTGCAACTTTTAAATTGTACAAAAAGGTGCTGTGCTGGTGATTTTCGCCAAACATGCCAAGCGGCACCTGAAAGCGATTTTTCTGCAGTAACGCCTTGATGTTGGGAAAGCGAGGCTTAATTAAAAAATGCGTATTTTCTAAATTTGCCTCCAAAAAACATTTTTACCCCCTTAAAAATCCGGAATTCCAAAATTGCAGAAAATAATTTTTTTTTTTTTTGTACTCAAGTCTAGTCTCTCCCTCTGAAATTTTTTCACCGTGAAGCAATTTGGAGCAGAGTTATGTTTATAAAAATGTTTTTGCTCTCTGATTTTGCAAAATCCTGTCCTAGTGGTCATCAAGGTCCTAAAACCAACGTGCTCACCAAAATTTTCACCTGTATCTCCCATAGAATCGCCACGACTGTGTTGAGTCAGTAATCAGTGAGTTTACTCTTTTATATATATAGATTATTTATTGTTAAAATAAGTTATTTTGGTGGATACATCTCAAATACTTATATCAGCATTTTTATTAGAGTATATCAGGTATACTTTGAAAATTAAGTGGATATCCTTAATTACTGTAAATTTTACTTTTTAATTTCATGTTTTCAGATAGCAAAATGTAGCCTTTAGAAGTTATTTTGAGGAATCCATCTAAATTCTCACAGATATCAATGTTTTTCTTACAGTGAATTATGATTAAGCTTTTAATGAATAACATGTATTTCTAAATTAAATATATTTTTATATTTCTTTTATTTTGTAACATTTTCATTAAAAATATTCATCTCATCATTATCATGCGATTATCAGGGGGAAAATACTATGCGCATAAAATGATGACCAACTAGTGAGTAATGTCAACTTCTAGTGCCAATCTTTGTAATGACAACACCATATGTGCTGAGAAAATGGCTGTGATACCAGTGGCGGATTTAAGGGGGGAGGGCTAGGGGGCTGAAGCCCCCACTGACATTCACACACTGACAAAACACTGACATTCACAATTGAATATTGCAATTGTAAATTTTTTATTGGTCTAGAATAACACTTTGAAAATCTTAGCCCCCCCCCCCCCCCAAAAAAAGTCAAGTTCTGGATCCGCCACTGTGTGATACTATTTAATCACTTGTATATTAAATATATCAAAGTATTCTAAATTATATGACTAATTGGCACAGTCTACTGCATCAACATAACTAAAAATTTCTCAATAATAAAAATTTAATTTTCAAATATCTTTTTTTTTTTTTGTCTCCATTCAAGTTGTAACAATATAAAAGGCTACAAAAAAGGCCTCTGAATGGAGAATTGTTTGCATGAATATTTAAAAATGAAAGGTTATATATATATATATATAGAAAAAATATTAAGATTATATAAATACTTTTAAATGTTTGGACATAGTAGTTCATTTTTACTAAAGCAAGATTATTACTGAAATAAATTGAGTTAAAAATCATTTACATAAAAATAATTAGAAATTTTATTCAAAGGAAGAGATTATAATACATGCAATTAATCATATTATCAATGTAATCAATCTATACCTGCACAAACATTTGAATTAGTTCAATTTTTAGAAAGTCAGCCTTATTTATTTATTAATCTAAATAAGTAAATAGAAGAAAATCAAGGTGTTGCTATTTTAAAAATTAATCAACCTTAATAAATAAAACTGTGCATGCTATACTTAATTTCAGAGTTAGGCAAAGAAAATAAATCTGCATTAATCAAAATTAACATTACCTAACAAACATTTTACTTAATTATTTATGTTTGTAATTACTCAATAATTACTTAAGTACATCATTACTTTACCAAGGATTAAAATTTTTTTTCCCTTAACGAAAACGAGACAGAAAGAAAGAATACTTCAGAAGAAATATGTAAAAGTATAAATTAATTTATTTGAATAAAATTAATTTATATTGAATAAAGAAAATTATTGAATGATAAAGTTAATAAATTGTGGAGAAATGATACGTTTACATATTGGTAAAAAAAGTTATCTGTAATAAATTTGTATGTTTATTTAGCACATTTTAAACATAAAAGAAAAAAAAATGTCTTCTGTAAAATAATCGCCTTTCATTCAATTAAATGTGAAGAAAATTATTTTTTTTTTTTATAAAACAAAATGTTTTATTTTTATACTACGATAAGAACGCAAGTACGGTGGATGTGAATCGATGATTCATTCATTCTTGATTCATTCTGACGGGTTTGATTCAATCAAAGATTAGTTTCCACATTTCATATTTATCGTCACAAAATGCCGTTTCGCGCCAAGCATCTGTCGCCAAGGTTCTGAGGAGTAGGCATTTTCCAAATTCGCGGGCCCGTCACCTCGGAGTAAGGATAAGCCCGTCACTGAGCTGAAGAACAACTGGAGGAAATACTGGACCGGTTTTCGCGTGCCGTTTTTGGAAGGTTTGTTTTCCGAGCGTTGCACGGCAGAAAGCATTTGATACCTTTATATTTCAAAGTAAAATTGTGTAAAGGTTGTCAGTTCGAACAATCATATGCTAAAAATGATATTACAATTTTATATTTTAATTTTTTTAAAGGTATAATAATAACAGACGACCCGACAAATGTTGCCTGCCGTGCAAGGTATGACTTTGTACGGCAAACGATTGCAGAAAAACTGGCACGCACAAACACTGTGTGAAGGTATTAGAACCATTTGCTACAGTTGTTCTACAGCTCGGTGGGGCCCGTACGCATGCTACAACATCAACAAACTTAACAGAGAATTCGGTGTTGCCGTTAGTATAAAGAAAAGTTACATGTAAAAGCTTTGAGAAAATTAACAAGTATATGGAGTCAATTGAAAGAGGTTGGTTTGGTTTAACGTCGCACTAGTACTGCACAATATACTACTATTAAAGAGAGATACTATAAAGAAGAAAATCTATGGATACTGTAAAAAAGTTGTTAATGAAGTCTCTAGACATGCGCAATGCATGCAGCAGACTCTTGTACGTCAGGTCACTTCCGGTTCGTCAGGTGGTACCCATAGATTTCGCACTGAAGTAGCTCTGACGTTTCTCGCCAAAATGTTTACTTACGCATTTGCGATACCCATATCAACTCATTGCCGAAATGACAACAAAAATATAAATAATTATAAGATTTAAAAAAAAAAAAAAAAAAAACATTTTATGTACCATGTTTTTAAATTTTCTGTTGAATCTTATGGCTATAGAACTACAGTCGGTAACAAAAGTGTCCAAACACTAGCAAAAATTCCTATGTAAAAAAAGTACACTTCATACGGTTTTCTTAAATAAATCCTTATCGAATCCTGTTCTTAGTCAGTGTAAGAAAATGATTAGAATAGGATTTATTTAAGAAAACTGTACGAAGTGTACTTTTTTTACATAGGAATTTTTGCTAGTGTTCGGACACTTTTGTTACCGACTGTACATTAGCACTTTACCAATGTGTAGAAAATTTTTAAAGTGTTAATGACGTCAATTTTTGTGAGATGCATAATTTAATTTTTTACAATTTTTTAATGTTCACGTTTAATTAAATATATTTATTTCTATGTCGAAAGAAAATGAACTCTTTTTTTTTTTTTTTTTTTTTTTTTTAAGGGGGGGGGGGGCAAGAATTAAACTATAGTTAATATTTATTTTCATATTTTAATTAATTAAAAGAAAACTTTGGGCCCTCCGTGGCCGAGTGGTTATGTCACCACACTGCTAATTGCCTTGGAGCGTAGGAGAGCGGGTTCGATTCCCGCGCTGGCCCTGGGTGATTTTCCATTTCTTCGTATTGTAATTCTGTCATGTGCTATCTGTAATTATCTGACGAAGATTTACAAGCGGACTACGAGTCAAGCATACAAATCTGATGTATATGTTATCAATAAACAAACAAACGAAAGAAAGAAAACTTTGCAAAGTAATATCTTTAAATTGAATAACTTGATGCATGTAGTGTCCTCACAAAAAATGAACAGTTTTTAGAACTCTTTAGTATAACATTTATGCATAAAAAAGTATAACATCTTATGCATAAATGCAGTATCTTTTAAAAAAATTCATCAATTTTTACTAAAAAAAAAATGGCCGACTTCCATGACCAAAGTTGTTAAATCTAGACCAATCAAAAATAGGAGTGGTCCACCCGGATGTGTTCCGCCGACAAACTCTTTGCTTTATTTATATAAAAGATTTTTATTTTATTTTAATGTTTTATTTTATGAAGTGCAAGAAAAGTTTGTTGTAAGTTGTAAGAAATAGTCAAGACTCCAAAATGAAAATATTGACAAAAATGATGTCATTTTTCGCAACCGTCGCAAAAATTTCTGCTACAAGAGTAAAAATTCCCTTTTCCGTTTGAATGTGACATCAGTTTCCTTACTCAGCTCATTGTTATCGTGAATTTTATCAACAAATCGTCTTTTTGAGTTCTGAGAACGAATCATGATAAGGGAAAATAAGAAAATAATTTCTTGATTCCATTTTCGTATATATCTTAGTTTCAATATAATACTGTTTAACTAAAAATAAACAGTTTGCGATTAATGATTACATTCTAAAATTACAAATTCAGTACCATTATAAATATTCATTTACGTTATTGGGCATACGTTAGGTATTTCACTATGGTAGGTATTCACTATTTCCGTTCTGAAAGCCACTGTCTATACGAATGTACAGGTGTTATACAAAATAATGGAAACATTTTCGCTTTTTTACGTTTTATCGAAAATCTTGCAAAATACTTAATGAATTCGTGATGTTCTTAATGAATGATGTTCTTGAATTTTGTGAATAATCAAAACATGCCCATCCTCATATTTTTCAACAAAGATTTTGTCACGAAGGCCCTTAGGGGACGAATGACAAATTCAATAAAATAAAAAATATTTGCGATTATCCTGTATCTGAAAAAGCGTCGATTAAACTGCAAATTTTAGATATGGTTATTAATGTTATAAATTACTACAATTGTCAGTCCGTTAGTGTGTTAGTCCGTTAGTTTGTTAGTCTGTTAACACGATATCTCACGAACAAATGATCGCAGAGAGGTCAGATCAGTTTTAAAATATTACTTTCGACACTGGCAAGAACTCTATTCATTTGCAACATTCGAATTAAAAAACTTCGTAAGTTATTAGAAATTTACGATTTCCTTAACATGAGAAAGTAGGGCAAAATTTCACTTAAATGTGCATTAAATGGAAAATTTTTACTGTAAAAATGTCAGACCAGTTTTAAAATACCAGTTTTGATGCCGGAATAAACATCAGTAACTATAAACATGCTACTTTGAAAATTTCGCAAGTTATTGAAATTTGCGAATTTTTATAACATATGGAAAAACAGGGCAAAATTTCACATAAACGTCAATTTTTAGGGATATTTTCATCGTAAATATGTCAGACCACTTTTGAAATAAAATTTAGGATACTGGCATGAATATCATTAACTATGAATTTTGCAATATAAAAATTTTGTAAGTTAGTGGAAATTTACGAATTTCTTAACATGGCAAAGTAGGGCAAAATGTCACACAAACGTCAATCTTGAGGGGTATTTTCATCTTAAAGATGTCGGACCACTTTTGAAATATTATTTAGGATACTGGCATGAATATAATGGACTATGAATTTTCTAATTTTAAAAATTCTTAAGTTATTTGAAATTTATGATTTACTTAGCATGGCAGAATAGGGGAAAATTCAGCATAAATGTCCATTTTGAGAATCATAAATATATCAGACAATTTCAAAATGAGATTTATGATACTTGTTTGAACATGATTGACTACAAATATTCTAACAGGAGATTTTCATAAGTTATTTGTAATTTAAGATTTTATCAACATAGCAAAATTGAAAATTTTCCATATAAATATGCATTTTGAGGATTGTTGCATTGGAAATAGTAGCATAGAAACTAAACTACAAAATTGACCCTAATAAAATTATTTAATAGATTAGTATAATATATCGAAGTGAACGTAGATAGTCTATTAGGCGGGGATTTCATTTTGTCACTGTGTCAAGCGTTTGGTCAAATTCATATCTCTTAATATGATTATAATATGTCCTGCACTAGAAATTTATGAGAACATATATATGATGGGGAACTTAGCAGAGTCCATCTATGCCAACTAGTTTATAAGAGGCACTTTTTTTTTCTATTATTATTAAATAAATAACGCTTTGGCTTTCACCTTCTCTGCACGCAAAAAAAAAAAAAAAAAAAAAAAAAAAACTTTAGGATATTTCCAGAAACACATTTTTTTTTCTTTGGGTGTGTGTGTGGGGGGGGGGGGGGGGGGGGGGTACGAGGGAGAAAAATCTGGACATCCCTTTTAACGCTAAATTTGTCCTTAGAAATCTATGGGAGCTGCGGTCACGAATTTTAGTGCTTGGATTGTTCATGTGTACCCCACACCTAAAATAACAGAATTTATCGAAATTACCCCTTTCCCTCTTTTGTGGGGATAGAAGGTAAAAACACCTTTGTAAACATAACTCAGCTCCAAATTACTTCACAGTGAAGAAATTGCACATGAGGAGACTAATCATGAGTACAAATAAAACATCACCTGCGATTTAGGAAATTTTGATTTTTAAAGGGACGGAGGGGGAAAATCGATTTTTTGTAGCGTGAAATTTTGCAAATTCCGGATTTTTGAGTAAAACTCTACCAAAACTGGAACAAAGATGTTGAAAACAGTCATGCGTCTTCTTTAGTACATTTTCAAAATACGTTTTTAGATTTTTTGCGATCTGTTTTTTTTTTTTTTTCTTGTGGGGAGAGGGTATGTGTTACGAAGGGCAAATTCGAGACACCCCTTTTATCGCTAAATTTGACCTGTAAAATTTATGGGATCTGCGGGATTTCGCAAAACTCCAAACTTACCCGCTGGGGAAGGGGAAGTAAGAAGCGAGTAAGTTGTTGCCGAAGGCAGTGGGGACCCGGACGCATATATACAATCTTTACATGATTTTGATCACGGAAAAATTTCGGCGCTCCCGATTCGCTATTTCCATTCTGACGTCATGCTAGATTACTGAGAAACATTTTGTCGTAGAGTTTTTTAGTTTATTTATTTATTTATTTTTTTTTTTCAAATGTCTTTTAGCAAATTATCCATCTTCTCAAAAATTATGTGTGTCATTTTTCATTTTTTAATAAAATTAAATCCACTTCGGTGAATACTATTACTATATATAGCAATTAAAAATTTAGATGATTGTTGCAGATAAATTTAAAATTGAAAGATTCGGTAAAATTATTCTATGCTTATGATATTTTCCTATCAGTTTTTTTTTCTTTTTAATTTCGGTAAAATTATTCTATATGCTTATGATATTTTCCTATCAGTTTTTTTTTTCTTTTTAATAAATATACACGTAAACCATATTGATCAATTTTAAATATCCAAGTGATTTTTATTTTTAATTTATTTTAAATCATGAGCGTTTTTGCGCTAGACAAAAATTAATTATTTAAAAGCGTTTAAAAATGTGCAGTGCTGCCATCTGTTGTCCTACATGATACCTATTATTATTATTACTATTTTTTTTTCTGACGGTGTACAAAAAAATGGTGAGAAAGCTTTTTTGCTGTATGAAAGAAATTATCCTCTCGCGGTTCTTAAAAAAAAAAAAAAAAAAAAAAAAAAAAAAGAATTCATCATTTATAGTTATTAAATACAAATAAAGTATTATTTTTTTCCCCCAAATAAACTAACCTTCACTACGCTCGCTCCTCAAAAAAAAAAAAAAAAAAAAAAAAAAGTTAGAATATGAAGAAAGATATATAATATAAAAAAAATTACTGTTAAATTGAAATAAAGACTTCTTTGGTTATTCAGTTTTTTTTTTTTTTTTTTTAATGGTTAAAGAAAAATATTTTGCTAAACCTGCCCAATTTATTATTTTGCAAACATATACTATAAATATGAAATTATAATGTGTTTTATATACATTTTGAAGCTTTCGAACTTGCGATTTCTTTGGTGATGTATCTAAATGTGTGCAAGTGATGACAATAGTGTCCAAACGCCTTACCAATAATCTGTTAAAAATTGGTAGGAATGTTATAAAGTCATTGTCGCATGACATATATTCATTTTAATAAGTTGGAATTTGTAATTTTTTGACAGGAACACAGAGAATCTTTATTTCTATGCCATATGACGCATTTTAAAATATTCGAAATGCATTAACATGAAACTCAATAATCGATTAAGGTAAATTTAAATAAGCATGTTACATATCATGGTCGCAAGAACCTTATAAATTGTTATGAGTGCAGGATTTATATATTATAAAGGTGAAAAATATAATTTTCATACGTTACGGTCTACGGATTAAAATTAATTGAAATTCGTTTTAATAATGTTAAAATATTTAAAACATAAAAAAAGTAAATAAAGCGATAAGGCGTTTAGATGCCATCGCATTTTAAATAATTTTAATCCATAGGCCAAAATGATAAAGAATTTTCCTTTGTGTCCCTGTTTAAAATAAATAAATAAAAATTAAGCGCTCTAGGTTTAGAAAAACGTATGTAGTTCGTGCGCCGGTGACCTAGTTCAATCCATCAAATCGTAAAGACATTATCGTGTTCACTTACACAAATACATAAATCCACCATAAAAATGGCAACAACGAATTCAGGGGACCTTAAAATGTATAGATATATATTTTTCAATGTCTCATAATCATTTATTTCTTTTTCTTTTTTATTCTTCTCTTCCTTTCTTTTCTTTTCCATTTATTTATTTATTTTCTTTTTTAATGATTATAAACCTTACGTGATACACGCTCGGAAAGTAAAAATGAGCAAATTAATATTGTCTTGAAATAGTTAATAATTCAAAGTGTGTTCATTGAAGCCTATTGTACATATTCTATTCATTAGGATGCCAAATTTTGTCTTAGAAGTTGTAAATCATTCATTTAGCACTCTAAAAATGTTAATATAATAATAATTATTCTTCTTTAATCAAAGTTTTTCAAAATAGTGACGCAATACTATCAAATATACAATGAAAGATTGCAAAGGGTTGAAGCCTATGTAAGGTGTGGCTATTAAATAACGAGACTATTGCTGCTACAGATGAACTACATATGCGCCAAATCCGAACGACCGACAGCTGTGCAGGGTAAAGTCTTATTTTTCGATTGCTGCGCCTCCCGTGTTTGTAGAGAAATTAGTCTGGCCGTAACCTTCGTTTGTGTAAGAGGTTTTTGTTTCGTTTTGCCGAAAACGTAATAAGTGTAAAAGTAGAGCAACAAATTGTCATGAAATTTCACGTGAAAAACCGCTCGCGAAACTTATCTTTTATTAAATCAAGTTTATGGCAATGAATGTCTATCACGTATGTGAGTTTATGAGTGGTTCAACCGTTTCCAAGATGGCTGAGAAGACTTTGGAGATGATGACCGAAATTCAAAGCGATGATGATCCTTTTTTCTCGACATTCATGGTACTGTGTACCTTCACTGGGTTCCTGAATGCCAAACTATTAATCAACGTTAATATCCTGAGGTGCTTGCTCAACTCCGTGAAGGGGTAAGGAAAAAATGACCCGAATTGTAGAAAAACAAGTCATGGGTTCTCCATCAAGGCAACGCACCGGCTCACACGTCATTGTCTGTCAAGACGTTTCTAGCCAAATACAACATCACAGTTTTAGTTCATCTGCCTTATTCGCCTGATCTGGCCCCATGTGACTTTTATCCGTTCCTCAAAGTTAAATCTGCATTAAAAGGAACAAGATTTGAGTCAGTTAAAGCTGTGAAAGGAAAAGCGGCACGCCTCATGCAGGAGCTCACAGGACAAGACTTCCAGCACTGTTTCTAACAATGGAAAATTCGCATGGAGCGTTGTAGTGATAAAGGAAGGGTGTATATTGAAGGTGATAATAACTAAATATGTATAAATGTAAAATAAAATGTTTTACAGCAATAGTCTCGTTATTTAATAGCCACACCTCGTATACATTCTTAAGACGCCAAGTCTAATATATTGTCATAGGTAAGATAATTTATTAAATAACTTACAATTATAAATATATTCGGACATAAATAAAATAAATTCAATTATTCCACTTTTAAAAGTTTTTAATTCGAAATATCGTGATTAATAATTATGATTTTTTAATTTAAATTTTTATTCTATTTCAAACCATTTTAATTACCATATAATATGTATGTGTATGTATAATCTCTGTGCGAATGAAAGAAAAAAAGAAAGAAAGTGAAAGAAATTTCAATTACTTCCATAAATAAATAAAATTAAATCTTTTAGTACGTTAATGAACTAAGAAATGGCGCCAAAGCTATAGTTTTATTCTGCTGAATTATATAATGACCTCAGAAAAAAAAAAGACAATAATTTTATAAATTTCTAAAAGCCCAATTTTGTAATCAATACAAAATAACAATTATTTAAAATTAAAAAAATGTGATCTTAATTAATTATTAATTCAAATATTTATTAATATATTTTAATATCAATATGCGAATAAAAACTTGATAAAAAATAAATCTATTATAATTTTACATGTTAAATAATTTACTTTGATTCGTATTGAAGTATCCTTTTTAGATTATAAAAATTTCGAATACATTACAATCAAATTCTAAATGGTAATAGTTACAAGCAAGAAAAATTTTCTACAGAAGGATTAAAAAATGTTTAATTTATTTAGTATTGTTTAATTTACCGATTTCTTTAACTGATTTGTTTTGCAATCTCTTAAATTTTAATATTGCGGCTCATAATAATAATATTCAACTATATTAGAAAATGAAAATGGTAGATTTATTTCTAAAAAGATGATCATTTTGGCTTTAAAATATAAAATCTTTAAGACAAGGATAATTTTGCTTGTGTATGGCATGACGTTAGAACAGATAGTGAAGGAAACAGCGAATCAGGAGTGCCGAAACATTTCCGTGATCAAAATCATGTAAAGATTGTATATATGCGTCCCGGCTCAGGCAGAGATGTTTGTAGTGGTTCGAAATTCATTTTAATCAGTAATCTCTCTTTAATTAATCCTAGTGGGTAAAAAGCAACAGTAGAGTGACAGTTCAAATCTGGCAAATCTGTGACTACTAAATTTGGCAAATATGCCATTTCTTCTTTAATGTAAATTAAGCATGTGATACGGAGCTTTACTGCTGTTGTCTGTCAGGCACAATATCATGAGAGGATCAGCAGAACAAAGACATTCCATATTTAGTCGTGTAGCTGTATAATATTAATAGTAATTAATGTAAAAAAACATTATATTTGAGCATCTAGCTCAAAAATATTGTTAATGTATTGCATTGTATTTGCGAGACGACTGATCATCTTTCGTATATAAACGATATGGCGATGGTTTGGAGGGCCCCCAATTTCGCTTTGCCCAGGGCCCCGATTTGTTATGATCGGTCCTGCGACCATGCAAGAGAATTCAAACACATTAAGAGGGGACAATACCTAATCTCGCCGGCAGCCTTCGCCCATGTTATTCTATGGGAAAATTTGTTGCTACAATTACACATTACCTAATGAATATTTTTAAATTCTGTTTTTGCAGTCAGAAAATTCATAACCGTTAAATGAGTACTCATTTTTGAAAAATTCATTTTTTTTAATTTTTACATTTTAATTTTGAGTTCAAAAATGCGATTTTTCACAAAATGCATTTTTCTCATTTTTTAATCGCAAAATGAAATACTAAAATTTTAAAAAAATCAATTTTTGGAAAACAAGTACTAATTTAACGCTTATGAATTTTCTAAATGTGAAAACAGAATTGAAAAATATTCATTAGGTAATGAGTAATTATGTAAACAAATTTTCCCATAGAATAACATGGGCGAAGGCTGCCGGCGAGATTAGGTATTGTCCGCTCTTAAGTCTATGAGCGAAATTTCAGGTAAAAACAGTGTAACATTTATAGACTGGCTAAGCAAAACTGAATGAACACATTTTTTTAACATGCATAAAAACATGATTTGTGTAGTTCGTGGTATGGAAATCATTTATCATTCGAAGTATTTGGATATATTGGGGCTATACTTAAAAATTACTAGAAGTGCATTTTATTTAGTGTTAAATGTTTTTCATATAAGATTAAATAATTTAAGTACACAATGTGAAGTATATATACTTAATAGACATTATAAGAGGCTACACAAAATTAAGCTGAACGTTCTTTTCTATTGAATTTAATTGACGAAAGTGTTTGGCTACATAATACTGTGCCGATGAACACTTCTCAGAATGAAAATTTAATTTATCATATAATTAATAATAAACAAAGTAATTTTTGAAGTTATATTTTCAATACTGGTTTTTTGTACAATATTACGTTTTGAGGTGGCCTGAATATGAAAGTCCAATTTTTAGTGGTTAATCTATATGTATATCTCTTATCAGTATAACTTGAAAACAAATAACTCCAGGAAATTCAAATTTTGTATTTTGAAGTTCGCATGAATTTGCCACTTGAAAAGTTTGATCAAGATTGGCAAGTTTAAAGCAAATTAATAACAGCCTTGTTTATAGATACAGTAAACGTAGGCGCTACAATTGAACGGGGGGTTGAGGGGGAACACGCCCCCCCCCCCCCTCACGCAGAACTATAAGTTAAACAGAACTGTTCCTAAACTTATTTTAGATTATTTTTAAAGTTGATTGATTTTTATTGTCTTACCTTATAGATCTTACTTTATAATCTGTAATCTGACTTTATGGTATGTAAATGCAGGTCGTGTGAGTGACACACCATGTTATTTCCGATATAAAAATCACGAAAATATACTCATTATTTCCCAGTTGCCCATACAAGCAAATTTGTTCGAAAATTTAAAATATTACATTCTAAAAGAAATACTTTATGATATAATAATTTTTAAAAATGTGTTTTCAGTGCCTCGTCATATTTCAACAGAAGCGTATCCAGAGGGAGGGAGGGGGGGGGGCTGATGGGACTGCAGCCCCTTCCGAAATTTTATAGAAAGTTTTAAAAAATAGAGATTTCTTACTTTTAGGGAGAATTTTTTTTTTTTTTTATTCTTTAATTTTTTTTTTTTTTTTTTTTTTTTAATTCTCTCTTTTTACTTTTTCCTACCCATATATGGTAGCAAAAGTATTCCCTATAAACGTGAGTCGTTGACCCATATAGAGATATAAAGTGTCAGTAGGCCGAACGGCACATTTTTTGTGTCCTTCATCAACATTTTATTAGTTAGTTACGGTTAATTCCCAACATAAAATGCTGTATATCGGCCAAAAGTTGGCAACAATCTATCCAACCACCAGCCATGTATAACTGTTGGCTAACAAGAGTTTTAATGAAAACAACAGTTGTTTTAACGCGGGCCCATATGTGAGTTTTGTTTGTAGAGTTGTTTTGGGGTTAAATTTCTGAAAATTAAATTCTGCTATATTTACATATTGTGAGGTCTCTTGAATTAGAGCGTGCTGTGTTTGAAAGTGGCTCGAGGTGCTTTTTAAATTGTGTCATGTACATTTTTGCTGTAGTAAATATTCTTTATCAGGTCAAAGCTACAAGCAAGTTGTTGAGTTGAGTGATGTCGCAGTAGAGCTGCCTAGTGAGCAGTTATTAGGGAATTCTGCAGTAAAGCTGATAAAAAGTCTCGTGGGATTTTCCAAAGTATAGAAAAACTGGCTTTCAAACTCGATATTGATTTTAAAGTTAAAAGATTATCTATTCTTTAGAGAAACAGGTCAAATCTACCAAAATGTGGTGCAGACACTTGTTGAAAGATTGCTAACTTTTTTTTTTTTCCTACACCCATACCGATAATATTATATCTTTAAATAAGCATTTCTTCATATGATTTGCATCACTGTTTACTACTATTGTTATTACTAACAGAAACTTATTAATAAAAAATTTAATTTTTTGGTATATTCTTTTTTATTGAAACAATTTAAGAAGAGGAAATTTCACAAAATCATGCGTTTTCAAGAGTAACTCTGGTCCAAATGATCTCCGGAAAGCGATTTCTTAATGTGTCGATTAGTTAGGCGTATCCAGTACACACGCTACAAAAAGATTTTGCGAAATTACTTTCTACTCACCCTTCTGTAGGTTGTATGACAAAAAAACACGCTTTCTAGATTAAACGAGCTTCAAATTATTACAGAGGGGGAGGGGGGGGGGCAAAAATACGTTTTCAAACATAACTCTGTTCCAGATTATCTTAGGAAAGCGACTTTTCATGTGTCGGTTGGTTATGTGTATGCAGCACGCACTCTAAGGCGATTTTGCGAAATTACCTACCCAGCCCTTTGGGCAGGCGGGCATAAAATACGTTTTCAAGCTTAAACCTACTTCAAATTACATTAGAATGGCGATGTTTGGTGTGTGTGTGTTGATTAAGTGTACGCAATATGCGTTTTGGTGGGATTTCGTGAAATTTCTAACTTATCTTTGGGGAAAGGGGGAATAAATAGAGGTAAAACGCTGCCGAAAGCAATGGGGACCTGACCTCCTCATGTTACGAGCAGGAAACCACTGCCGAACGCAGCGGGAACTTTAACTGAAGTTTCGAATGATTTCAACGAATTTTTTTTTTTTTTTTTTTTGGAGATTTTATTAATAATGATACGGAAGTTTGAGAATTCATTTAAATACAGTTTCCAGTGAAGTGGTCAAAATCTGCTAGTATTTAATAAAATGTGCATCATTTTAAAGAAAAATCGCTATAAAATTTGAAAAAAAAAAAAAAATCTCATAATATTATAACCAATAAGTTCCAACATATTCTTCAATATATATGTGTATATATATATATATAGAGAGAGAGAGAAATATAGAAAAAAGTTCATGCTAATCATAATCTAGGTCTAGAATTTAACCTTGTATCAGTTCGAGACGTTTCACATTTTCTTTAGATATTTATTATGGTTATCAGGAATGGTATGAATATTATTTTGCTCTTTTAATCCCGATTTATTAGATGTAAATATTATGTTTCTGTGCCTTTATCAGATTTCTCAATATATTGTTATTAGCATAAAGTTATACTACCCTATCTTAATGAAACATAAGAAAACATGAAAACTTGAAGCACTTTAAATGTGTTTGAGGACAGAATTATTATTTACCAACAGAAGGTTGATAGCTAAACGAAAACATAAACGTATAATTATGAAACTAACACTATCACTTTTTATCCAGAGTAAAATTATTTATCCGCATACAGACATGCGAAAATTATTAAAATAGTTCTAAACTTTTATTTTATTTTACTTTATTTATTGGGTTGGCAACTAAGTTCCCGCCGTTTTTTTAAATTGGAAAAATCTTTATGACATTAAATACTTTTGGTACGAAGTTGTACATCATTCGAAAGAGAATATATTGTTCTACTTAAATATATGTTCCGTTGTTATTAAGATACATTTTCTTGTTATTTACAGATCATTAACATGGAATGTCAAGTTGAGAAAAATGAGCATTTTCGACACATCCTTCTTTTTGCCTTTAATCAAGGTTCTAAGGCCGCAGAAGCTGCTTGCAACATTTGTGCTGTGTATGGAGTGGGTGCTATAGCTGAAAGAACCGCCCGTGATTGGTATGCAAAGTTCAAAAAAGGAAAATTTGACTTTAAAGACGCACCTCGTTCTGGGCGTCCAGTTGAGTTCGATGAAGAGCGATTGAACTACCTTTTACATGAAAATCCGCGTCAAACAACAAGGGAACTGGCAAAGATAATGGATTGCTCCCACACTACTGTAGAGAAGCATCTTCACTCGATGGGCAAAGATCAGAAGTGTGAAGCAAGGGTGCCAAAAATCAACGAGCCACAATCTCCGCTAGTTTGCTTGCTCGTCACCGTGCAACCCATGGACGCAAGGAACGATTTCTTCCCCGAATCGTTTCTGGCGATAAAAAATGGTGCCTCTACATGAATGTGAAGCAGCGTAAGGAATGGATTAGCCCCGGTAAACAAGCGACCCCACGCGCGAAACAGGATGTTCATCCGCGTAGAAAGGAGAATACATTCTTGATTAACTACTTTTATATGTTTATTGAAAAATAACCTTTTAACAAACATTATTAAAAACGGCGGGAACTTAGTTGCCAACCCAATATTTATTTATTTATTTATTGTTATTCTTTTCAATGCGTGCAATAACTCTAGAAAAATAATTTTAATTGTTAATATAATTTATCATTGATTATTTAATAATAGTTATTAATGTAATTTTGACACTTTTCAACAATGTTTAACAGCGTTCATGACTTCAGATTGTCTTCCTTTCTGCTACTGTTTTCAATTAGATAAATATTTGTAGAATCCCATAAAATACTTGTGAGGTGCCTCACTTAGTTTTCGCAGCCATCTTTGAGTGTGCGAAGATTTCTAGCATTCGACATTTCATAATGTGGTTGGATAGTATGATTTAGTAAGTGGGGTTAAATTTGGATAAAATTTTCGAATGACAAAACAGTTTCTTGCAGAAATAATACGGAATCGTAAGAGTATTCTGCGAGTTTGGATAAGGTAGTGCGTTTCGTGAAGTTTTGTGAAAATGTTCAATTGAAACTTATTTTGTGATGATTGGTATGTAAGAACATGTAAATTGATTCTGTCATGATATGTATAAAGAATAATGGATACAAAGTTAGGAGACAGTCGGATTTATTAAAAGTGTGCAAAAGCTATCTATCGTCTCGCGAAGCTGTCAACTGAAGGATAAGCAATCAACAAACAATTGTCCATAACGCAGGCACATACCAGATTCAACGAAATTCTTCTAATAGAACGGAATCTGCATAGGTCTAAATAGGGTAACTTTAATGTAACCAATATAAATACAATATATATGTATGGATGGATGTAAGTATTATTTTTTTCAAACAAGGGATTTTCAGATTTGATGATTTTAATGAAGGCGAATAAAACGCGTGTTTCTACTTTCAATTTTTTAATAATTGATATCGAAACAATTATTCTAAACTATGCAGATGTATTGCATTTTAGATTTGCATAAAATATCATACTAAGCAGAGCCTGTGAGAGATAGTATATTGTTTTATAAGTTAAATCTTACATAACTAATTCTTCTATTCACAATGATTAGTTAGTTTTAATTTATATCTCACCAATTAAAAGTTTGTGAAAATTTATAGACATCGTTTTATTACTCAAAAACAGAAAGTTCTAATATGAATGGTTTATTTCTTCAAAATGGAATTCTTTTTGTTGTTTGTTTTAAAACCTGCAATTTCTTATCTTACTACTAATTATTTTGTTTCGTTAATTTGCCTATTATTAATTAATACAATTTTTTAAACCTCTACTAATTAGTATAATAAGTATTTACGTTCTAGTGATATATGTTAATTAAAATTGAATGAAAACAATTGTAACAACTCAAGAAAAATTAATAAATTTCAAAATAGGTTTTCAAAGATAAACTGAGTAAAACCTTATTTATACCGACAATATTTCAATTTCTTTGTCGGAAAATCCAAAGCAAAACTAGGACTGAAAGATACTGAAAACAATGCTATCATAACAAAGGAACATAAATCCTAAACAAAAGGAAGAAGATATGGAGAAAACAAAATCCATTAAAATACGTATTTACCCATCCCATTTCCCAGAACACACTTTTTTTTTTTTTTTTTAAGAAATTTTACAAGTGCTTTTTATTTTATTATTCTAAAAACATGGTTCTCTGTTATATTGTTCATTGTAATATGCGATGCCAAAAAGAAATTTATCTAAATGCAGGAAAAAGAATTTATTTTTATTCATTTATTTATTTATTTTTTAACTCTTAACCCGTTAGTAGTCGCTAGTTGGTCGATTCGCCGCCCATCCCTTCAGTGACACGACTTTTTTTATTCAATAGCCACCAAAAATTTTTAGAAGTGGCATTGGATATTCGTAAAAGGCAAATCGACTCGAATAATCATCGATTATGCATATCAAATGCCACTTCTAAAAATGTTTGGTGGCTATTGAATAAAAATGTCGCGACACTGAAGAGACGGGCGGCGAATCGACCAACTAGTGGCTGCTAACTTATTAAGGAGATTTGACACCTTTACCGAAAATTTCATATTAAAAGCTTATATTTCCATTTGGTATTTATAAATTGAAGTATATTAGGTTTGTTCAAAAAAATATATATTTGAGTAAAAACACTCATGGTTTTTGATAGATTTTATTACAGATTTGAAATTTTTAAATTCTGTTTTTTTTTTAGTTTACAGAAATTTTAGCATTTTGTAGATCCTGAATTCATGAAAAAATGCAAATATTAAAGAAAAGACTTAATATTTTTAAATGTTTAATAAAACCTACTTAAAACAATTAGGGATGGGTTTTGAAATATTTTAATTCGTTTTTGGGAAAAAAATTAAAAAGTGCACGGCTTTATAGAAATTTGCAAAAAAAACATGACTTTTGTTGTATTTTTATTTTTATGTATTTCCTTAATAGATATTGCAAAATCCATCCTTGACTTTTTCGATTAGGATCTATTAAACATCCAAAAAAGTATTAAGTCTTTTCTTAAATACCTGTAAAAAATTCACGAAATCATGAATTCACGAAAAACTGCAAATTGAGAAAACGCAATTTGAAAATTTTAAATCTGTAAAAAATGTATCAAAAACTGTAAAAATTGTTACCTGAATATATATTTTATTGAACATACCTAATATGGTTCAATTTATAAATGTTAAAAGAAAATATAAGCTTTTTATGAAACCTACAGTGTTTTAGAATTTTGTTACAGAATAGTCCCTGGTGGAAAATGCGTGATTACTTATAATTTATTGGCCTTCACAAAAGAATTCGGATATATTACGGTCCACTGTAAAAATTAATCAAAGTATTAAAAGAAATATAAGAGTTATTGCTTTCCAACTGCACTTAAGTAAATGAAATAGGAATGGAAAATAGCATTCTTTTGACAAATTTCGTGTCAGACATTCCATGCTTATCAATGACTTTTAATTTCTGCTTCAAAAACATAATTCTTCTTGATTCGATGTAATTTTCACTTTAAATTTTGTTTTAATTTAATGTCTTTCTCTTTTAGTACGATTGGACTATTTCCTTTGGACAGAGATTTTGCGTTGTCATACTTCCAATATGCCAGGATTCCTGCCAATATCCAATTTTACCATTTAATTTCTTAAACTATCTTAAAATACTTAGAAATATTATTGATAAACTCATTAAATAAGAAAATTCATTTTAAGTAGTTTGGAGTATAAGATTGATTTTTTTTAATACCAACTATGTGAAAAATACCAGAGCCAGGAATTTAACCCAGACCCTCAGCTTAACGTGCGGATGCTCTTTCACTGAGCCACCCTGACTGATAACCAGTTCAACATTTCTCACATGATAACCGTTAAAACTGTGTTTGCAGATACGGTGACCTTACCAACGGTTATTATGTGAGAAATGTCGAGCTTATTAGCCAGGATGACTAACTATATTGCAATATATAAATTAGCCCTGTCGTACTAGATTAAATTCTGTCAAAGACAGAATTTTTTTTTTTCTTTTGCTTCTTAATTAGTTCCTTATGTGGATATTCTGGACTTATTTTATTTTTCACTTTTTTGCAAAAAAATAATGCTTAATGCTTCTTTCGATGTCTTGTTAACTATTTTTAATAATCGATGTGACTTTTAATTAAAATACTTGGTAAGAAATGTCCAAACAATCTATTAAAAATTCTACTTTTCTTTATTTACACTGTTACGAAATTCAACAGCGAACTACTGGTAATCATTTATTTCAAGTATTATTTAAATCAGAGACAAAAATAAATGGAGGTGTTATAAGATCTCTTTTATATATGCATTTTAAATGACTAATATTCATGTAATTAATTATTGGCGAGAATATATTTGTGACTTGGAATGCTTTTTCTAAAACAGAAATATTCAATTTTTATTTTTATTACGAAATTAAATAATAAATAATTACAAGATAAAAAGAAATTTTTATGTACCATGTTTCTAAATTTTCTGTTGAATCATATAAACGCTTCCGAAGGCAGCGGGAACCCGGAGCAATTGGATAAAAGTATTTAAAAAAATTCATCGTGTTTTGAGCTATTATAAAAGATTTAAATAGCTATCTAGCCCGGAAGGTAGCTAAAAATTGATTGCAAGCTTTGTACTGGTAATGCTGCCGAAGGCAGCAGGGTCCCGAAGCAATTGGTTAAAAATATTTTTAAAATGCATTTTCACCGTATTCTGGACTATTCTGAAAGTTTCAAATGTCTAGCTAGTAGAGGAGTTAGTTAAATAAATTCTCTCTTGAATCATATAAACGCTGCCGAATACAGTAGGGACCTGAAACAGTTGACTAAAAGTATTTAAAAAAATGTATTGTCACCGTGTTCGGAGCTATCCTGAAAGTTTCAAATGTCTAGCTAGTCGGGAAGTTAGTGAAAAATCGATTGCAAGCTTTGTACTGGTAACGCTGCTGAAGGCAGCAGGGTTCCGAAGCAGTTGGTTAAAAATATTTAAAAAATACATTTTCACCGTGTTCTGAACTATTCTGAAAGTTTCAAATGTCTAGCTAGTCGAGAAGTTAGTTAAATAAATTTTCTGTTGAATCATATAAACGCTGCTGAATGCAGTAGGGACCTGAAACAGTTTACTAAAAGTATTAAAAAAATTTATTGTGACAGTGTTTTGAGCTATCCTGAAAGTTTCAAATGTCTAGCTAGTCGGAAAGTTAGTGAAAAATCGATTGCAAGCTTTGTACTGATAACGCTGCCGAAGGCAGCAGGAACACAAAACTGTTGGCTAAAGATATTAAAAAAATGTATTTTCACCATGTCCTGAACTATTCGGAAAGTTTCAACAGTCTAGCTAGTCGGGAAGTTAGGTAAATAAATCTCCCGTCGAACCATATAAACGCTGCCGAAGGCAGCATGATCTGAAACAGTTGACTAAAAGTATTAAAAAAATGTATTGTCAGCGTGTTCTGAAAGTTTCATATCTAGCTAGTCGGGTAGTTAGTTAAAAATCGATTGCAAGATTTGTACTGGACAAACAAACAAAGAATCGAAGTTAATAAAAACATGGTAAAATAGATAAAATACGGAATAAAGATTGAGAATCTCGATTTTTTAATTTTAACTAAGAATTATTGTGAATTTACAGAAACTCTAGATAAAAATTTCAGTAAATTTACCAAAATTTCTTACGGTGTACTAAATTATTCAGACATTCAAATTTGTTTAAAAGCTTGGTAAGTGCAAAATTTTTCGGGAAATCAAGTGAAAGTTTGTTTTTTCCCAACATTTTCCGAAATTACCAACATTAAACAATAATTTTCCGTAGGCAAAATATAATTAATTGCTTTTTTCTTTTCCAACGTTTGTTAGAGTTAATTATTTGGAGTTCTTACACTCGCGGAGTTCATTCTTACATTCGGAGTTTACACTTACACTCACATGTGTTTCATGCAGTGTAAAACTCAAGCAAATTTTAATAACTGGGTATTCCAAAAGTGAAATTAATTTTCTAATAAAAAATAAATAAATAAATAAAAATGTTTTTAATTATCATACAAGCTGTGGAAAAAGGGTAAAAAAAGAAGTAAATAAAACTCAACAAATGATCATTAAAAGACAAAGAAAACATTAATAAAACCTTTTTAATATTGTCATTTAATTAAATATTGATTCTTTTCTTAATAATTTGATTCTACTTCAACCTTTTGTCATAACCCAATATAGTCTAAAAAGATATACCTTAAATAATTTCATAAGAATTTTTACTTTCCGAACACTATAGTGAGGAAAGTATTGTAATCATGTCAAAAATCCGAATACGAGATTTTGATGTTTCTATACGTTTCGAGGTCCCCTGAGTCCGTTTTCACTATTTTTACGATGATGTATGTATGTGTATGTGTGTATGTATGTGTGTATGTCTGTGAGTGAACACTCTAGCGTCTAAACGCTTTGTTCGAATAAGCTGAAAGTTGGTGCGTATATTGTAAGTCACCATAGTACGAACCCTATAGATTTTGGTGAATCCAGCACTTGTAGTTTTTTTACAGGGACACAAAGAAAAATTCTTTATCATTATGGTCTATGGGACCAAAATCTGAAAATTGCGAAAGCATCTAAACGCCTTCTTCAATTGAGCAAAAAATTTATACACATATTATAGGTCACAGTTACTCAATCTGTATAGAGTTTGGAGAATCTGGCACTTACAGTTTTTTTACAGGGGCACAAAGAAAAATTCTTTATCATTATGGCCTATGGGGCCAAATTTTTAAAAGTGCGATAGCGTCTAAACGCTTATTTAATCTGAACAAAAAATTTGTACACATGTTATAGGTCACAGTTGCACGAACTGTATAGATTTTGGTGAATTTAGCACTTGCAGTTTTTTTACAGGGACACAAAGAAAAATTCTTTATCATTATAGCCTGTGGGACCAAATTTTTACTTTCTTCTATATTCAATAGAAGAAAGTATTGGATTCGTAAAAATTTTCGACCTCGGGTTTTTGATGGATATACACGTTTTAAGAGCTGTAGAACATGATTTGACCATTTTTAGAAAATGTCTGTCTGTTTGTCTGTCAGTCTCTGCGTGGGTGTGACAAACATTTGTAGCAACTGTATCTCAGGAACTAATTCACAGAATTTCATACAAATTGGTATGTAGTTGCACCTTGACATAAATTAGTGCCCATTAACTTTTAGTAAAAATTGTCTTACAGGTTGCGTTGCCATCCCGCTTTTTCTAAATTTTTAACATGGTGGTATAGTACAACATTTTGTATAAATGTGCATAAAGAAAATTATTTTTCATTATCATTATGAAATTTACCAGAATTATTTATAATAGAGATAGTCAACTGGGAAAATTTTTTTGTATGTGTAGGAGCCTCGCCTACTCCCCCCTCGAGGGGAGTAAATTTTCATGATGGTTATCTTTCAAAAGAGCTCGCCAGTACCTTTAAAACGAATGGTTGAACCATAGATCTGCGATAATTTTTTTAAATGTAATATTGACAGTAAAATTGACTTTTTTTTTTTGGATATTTAGTGTTATACTACTTCTCTAATATGGAAATCATCTGCATTATCATGGAAGATAATTTTTTAAAATAATAATTTTAATAAATTATTTTTACTGAGTGAATTTGTATAGGAAAATATAGAAGAAAGTCATGTGGTGGCCACAACATACTAGTTAAAAGTCCGATAGCATCTAAACGCCTTATTCAATTGAGCTGAAAATTTATATGAATATTATAAATCACTGTTGCACTAACTATAAGCATTTTGGTGAATCTAGCATTTATAGGTTTTTTTACAGGGACACAACGAAAATTCTTTATCATTATGATCTATGGGCTCAAAGTTCAGTAGCGTTAAATAAAACATCGTGTAATATATGGAGAAAAATTCTCAAACTCTTTATTATGGTTTTATCTCTTTTGTTTTTTAACAACTCCTCTTTCTTTACTTCATCTACAAAACTGTTAATTACTCAATGGTCGGAAAGTCGAGTGGAGTCACTCCAGATTTTTTTAACTTTGTGCTTTAATTGTATTGTTGCATATTTTAGCATCCAATATTTCTCTTTTCTCAGAGATGTGTTAAGAAAAGCGTTTTATTCAATTCATTTCAATTACAAAGCAAAATGTACAATAATTAGAAAATTTATAGTAGTGAAAAGTGAATTTTTCTAGGTTTCTTTCATTTGCAGTAACTAAAATAGCATTTTAGCTCTTAAAGTAAGTTCTTATTTTTTCTTTTTCTTTTCTTCGTGGATTTCGAGTAATAGATAATAAATATTTTAACGGACTGTTTCCGATGACGGAAAATATAGTAATCATTAAGCTAGGTGGATGCCTTGTTTTCTGCATTGGAATTCTCCTAGGTCTAAAATAAGGTGAAGAGAGCCTGAAAAGAGAAAAATGTGGAAATTATAAATCAAAATTTATGCATTTAAAAAATGTGCAAAGCAATGTATATTTAAATTTAAAAACTCATAAATGCTTAATTTAAGCAAGTAAAATTCAAATAAGAACGTATGTTGTGACTGTGACCATCACAAAGCTTTCTTCTATATTTTCTTATACAAATTCACCCAGTATAAATATTTTTAAAAAATAATTTTCCATGATGATTTTTTTCTTATAGAAATATAACACTAAATGACCCCAAAAAACAATTTTATGTTCAACTAACAATATCTTATTTATTTATTTTATTTTATTTTATTTTTTTTTTTTAACCAAAAAAGAAGAAAAAAAAAAAACCATTTTGTTTAAAATTATTACACACTAATTAATAATTCAACCTTTTTACTTTCTCTTACACATAGGCTAGAGAAAGTATTATTTTAGGGTCAAATTTTCGAAAGTGAGTTTTTGTTATATTTACACGTTTTGAAGTCCCTTAAATCCGAAAATCATGTTTTTAGCGGTTGGCCTGTGTGTGTGTCTGTGTACGTGTCTGTTATTAGCATATCTTAAGAACAAATAATAGCAGAAAGTCCAAACTTGTTATGCTAAATGTGTATCATACAGGGATGCTACACTAAGATTTTCGTTGAGATGAAACAAATGGTTCGTGTACAGGGACACCCAAGATAATTCATATGCATTGCGTCTACGGGGGGAATTGTAGGTAAGTAGAGTTTAACGTCTATAGACTGCACTAAACCAAGTGAAATTAATATATTTATATTTTTCCTATATGCGTAAAAACATGTCTCATGCAGAATATAGTATGGATATCATTCACTGTTCGTTTACAGGGCTACACAAAGGAACTAGATTATAGTGCGACAATAGTTGAAAATTGGTGGAAGTGTATTTCAGGTTGAGCCGTGTATTATTACTATAGGATTATGTTTAGGTGCACCATGTGGTTTATACATAATCTTCAAAAGATATACAGGGCTGCAAATATTTAAGCGATAACGTTCTTTTTTATTGTTAGTGGAAGTGCTTTACCATAATATTTTACAATGTCCAGGAAAGCTGTTCAGGAATTGAAATGAATTCCTCATAGATGTATGATAAATAATATATGTTTTTAAGCTAAGTATTCATCGCTTGGTTTTTGCATATTTACACGTTTTGAGACGTCCTGATTACCGAAGTCAAGTTTTTTAATGTTTGATCTTTGTCTGTGTGCCTTAGAGTAACTTAAACACGAATAATTTCAGGAGATCCAAAAGTTGTACTTTCAAGTTAATATAAGTTTGTTGCTGGAAAAGTTTGATAAAGACTAATAAGTTCCAAAGAATGTTGCGTGTGAAAGTTGTCCGAGTAATTTTAAGTGAACTTTTAATTTTAATAACAGATTTAAATTTTATATAAATGTAGGTGCAGTAATGAAACGGGGTAGCCCCTCTCATATAGAACTAATTATCATATAAAACTCTTCCGAAGCCTAATTTGAATTGTTTTAACATAGGTTTACATAACAGTACTCGTTATCTTACCTCTTAATTTCAAACCTGTATTTATAGTATTAAATTTCACAGTAAGGGAAAGTCGTATGAGTGACAGACTAGATTATTTTAAATTCGTTCAGGAGTTCTTTTGAAAGATATCCAAACTGAAAATTTGCCCCTCCCCCTGTAGGAGGGGAAATATTGTTCGTACGTGTCCAAATTTTTTTTTCTTTCTCGTTGATTATCATTATTAGAAATAATTACTTTTTATTTCATAATGATGCATTAAAAATAGTTGTTATTGTTCATATTTATAAGAAATTCTGTCCTATACTATCATGTTAATTTTTTTAAAAAAGGGGGATGACAACGCCACCTGTTGGACAAAGTTAATAAGTTCAAATTCATGTTACTGTGCAACTACATATCAATTTGAATGAAATTCTTTGCAACAGTTCCTGATATACAGTTGCCACAAAATTTTTCTCTCTTTCACACAGACAGACAACCCTCATCTAAAAGTGGTCAAATCGTGGTCTAGATTTCTCAAAACAAGTAAAGTCATCGAAAACCAAAATTATGAAATTTTTACGAAATTAATACTTTCTTCTATTAAATATAAAAGAAAGAAAGAATTGATAGAGTAAAAATAATTGAGAATCTTGAAGCAGGGCAATTTTAAAAGAATTCTGTTATTTATATCCGAACAATATAAAGTAAAATTCACTTTGTGTAATTTTTATACATTTCCTTCATTTCAGATTTTTACAGTTTTTAACACACATTGTAATTAACAACCCGCCAGCTTAAAACTAGATTAACTTAAGTCTTGATTGCCACGTTAATCTAAAAATCTTAATTTACATGAATTGTATGATTACCTTTTAAAAAGTTAAAAGTCGTAACTTCGTACATGCGGTATAGTTTAATAATGTTTTTAAATAGGAGTTTTTGGATAAAGTTATAAAAATTATATCTAGTTATTTTATTTTGTTTTTCAATATTATATCAATATTATAAAATTTCATTTAACCCTTTGTGGCGCAAGGTAATTCGGATCATTTAAATTACACTGCCACCGGAATTTACGAACAAAATTAAAATAGAAGAAATTTTAAGGTTAAAAAAAGAAAAGAAAATAATCTGGTGTGTCACTCACACGACTTTCTCTTACCCTGAAATTTAATACTATAAATATAGGTTGCAGATTAAGAGGTAAGATAACGAGAACTCTCATGCAAACCTATGCTAAATAATTCAAATTAGGCTTCAGAAGAGTTTTATACGATAATTAGTTCTGTGTGAGGGGGGGCTACCGCCCCCCTTAACCCCCCGTTTCATTAATGCACCTACATTTATATAGAATTTAATTCGGTTATTAAAAAATAATTCTTTTTTTTTTTTAAATAATTTTTTAAAATTATTATTTAAAAAAATTATCTTTTATGATAATGCAGACGATTTCCATATTAGAGAAGTAGTGTAACACTAAATATCCAAAAAAAGTCCATTTTACTCTCAATATTTAAAAAAAAAAAAAAAAAAAAAAAAAATTACGTTTTTTTTTTTTTTTTTTTTTTTTGTTAAAAGTAAAAAAAATCTGTAACTTTGTCTTAAATTATCACAGATTTATAGTTCAACCATTCGTTTTACAGGTATTCATGAGCTCTTTTGAATGATACCCATCATGAAAATTTACTCTCCTCGAGGGGGGACTTCCCCCCCCAGGGGGGGAGGCAAGGCTCCTGCATAAACAAAATTTTTTTCTCAGTTAACTATCTCTTTTACAAAAAATATATATTCGTTTCATTTGGTTTAGTGCAGTCTATAGACGTTAAACTCTACTTACCTGCAATTTCCCCCATAGACGTAATGTATTAAAATTCTCTTGATTGTCCCTGTACACGAACCATTTGCTTGATCTTAAAGAAAAGCTTACTGTAGCATTCCTATATGATACACATTTAGAATACCAAGTTTGAACTTTCTGCCATAATTTGTTTTTGAAATATGCTGATAACAGACACACACACAGACACACACACAGACACACAGACATACGCACAGACCATTTGCTAAAAACATGATTTTCGTATTCAGGGGACCTCAAAACGTGTAAATATAACAAAATCTCGCGTTCGAAAATTTAAGCCAAAAACAATACTTTCTTTACCTTATGGGTAAGAGAAAGTAAAAAAACGGGCTTTTCTGGCACGTTATAAACATAATTTTTTGCTAAAAAGTGTTCGGGATGAGTTTGTGCAGCTGGAGCTTAATAATTGCGTTTTCGCAGCGAAGACAACGCGCCACAAAGGGTTAAGATATGCTTTTATTGTAGTAAAACCTAAATTTTAACATATAAATTTAAAAATATCGAAAGTAAAATAAAGATAAGGAAACAAACAAATAAGTTAATCGACAAATAATTTCTTTTCTTATCAACTAAAATATAATGTTAAGATTACAAAATTAGATAGTAATGACAAAATATTAATGAAATTATGTTTTGTACGAATTAAAGGTTTAATAGGAATACCGATAGAAAATAAAATAATAATAGTACTTTAAATTGTGCAATGAAGATATAGCGACAAAAACATGCACTAAAGAAAACAACATAAGCTAACTTATTTTAATAACTGTATGTTTAATATTTGGTAAAAATTTATTTTTCTGTCGCAATATTATTTTTTTCGACTTTAAAAAATGTATTCAAAGCTCACGTTTATCTATTTATTTATTTTATTATTATTATTGTGTGTGTGTGTGTGTGTTGTTTGTTAGCTTATAAATTCCTAACAGATGCTCCGATTTTGAAACTTTTGTGTGTGTGTCTGGGGGGGGACTTGGACTGGTGTGAATTCCTTTATAAAATCTTTAGGGTTTTAAGCAAGAAATGTTTGGTTGTCTGCCTGTTTTCGTGTTTTTATTATTATCTTTGGTTTGTCCACCTATAACTCCTTAACGTTTTTCCCAATTATGATACCTTTTTGTTGTTATAAAGGCCTTGACCTAATGAAGATCCCATTTTAAAATCATTAGGATCTAAACAAAAAATGTCTGTTTTCTTTATTTTTTCTGGAGAGAAGAGATGTTTGTTAATCATATAACTTGTTAACGACGCTTAGATTTTGATACATTTTATGTTGGAAAACATTGGCCTGAAGAACGTCCCTTTATAATATTATTAAAATCTAAACAAGGGAAGCTTATTGCAACGTCGTTTGTATGTCTTTTTTAATTTATTAAAGATATACGCTGTAACATTTTTCTCGAGTCTCATTTGATAACCCAAATATGAATTACCAAGAATCATTGCTTCAGTCTATGCTGAGTCTTCTGAAAATTTGTATTTCATATATTTATTGATACTGTACACTCTTATGCTACACGTGCCTCAGTGAACCTATGGTTACGAATGCTGAGCATCCGGTCTTTACTTAAGCTTACCCTTTCACGCCCAAGGGAAATATTTTTCCCTTCTACAAAAATCGTTATCGATTGTTCAATTATTATTGAATCGATATTTTGTTTACTGAATGTCAAAATAAAACGTATGTCCAAGGCAGCAAATGTGTTTCTGAACGAATAAAAAAAAAACGTATAGAAAATAGGACACATAATAAATGTGTTGTGAAGCACAAGTGGACATTGCACATAAGTAAACGAAATTGTTTCGTAGAATACCATAACTAGCTATTTATTTTACTTTTCTGATAATTTTTATATTACAAAGCAATAAATTTGTATTACAAAGCAATAAATAAAATACCGATGTAATAAACCTAACTCTTCGTTTATTTACTTTTATGGTCCATAGGGAAAATATTTCCCATGAAATTATAGGAAACCTATACACCCTGCATTGTTTTTCTGGTGATATTCTCTTACTTTACACCCACAATAGCTAAAATATTGTGTTGCATTGGCATATTTAGTCTTGGAAATCTTATGGTCCTGAAAGAGTTAATGAATCAAGATTCCATTTTTTTTTTCTTCTTTTCTTTAGGACGGATGACCATTAGTTTCAATCTGGATAAAAATGTCATCGCCAGTTTTTGTAAACTAGTTTTGTGTAACACCAAAAAATGGAAAAATAAATTAGAAATATCAGTCCTATCCTTACAAATTCGATACCAAATGAAAGGTGCAATTTTTCTGAATCCAGGGGTGCAAATAGTTTTTCAACACGATTTTTTTTTTTTTTTTAATTAACTAAAGTATGAAATTTGGATTGTAGCACTTCATTTCAATCCATTTCAGTTATTTTAAAAAGTACGGGGACCAGTTTTACTGCCAAAAAGTGAGATAAAAAATAAATTAAAATTAAAAAAATAAAAATAAAAATTTTACAGATAGAAATTAATAGTCCTCCGTACTAAACCAAATTCTCTCTTTGACAGATTTTTTTATTTTTTTATTTATTTATTTATTTTTTATTTATTTATTTATTTATTTATTTTTTTTTTTTTTTTCATATCAAACCCCAGCAAGAAAAGTGACACAAGTAAAAAAATGATAATTTTGAGTATATGTAATTGAAAAGTGTGTACTAAAAGCCACAAGGTGTACGAAAAGAGTCATATCTCTGTTCCGAAATTTATTCATCTGAGAGGTATTTGTGTCAGTTTTATTGTATTGCTACTGGAATGGCTTATCTTTTTTTTTTTTTTTTTTTTTAAGTTTACTTTTCTCAAATACTGATTTATTTAGCTGTGTCACATTCCTTGCCGGGATACGATGTGTGAAGATGCCTTCGAATGTTTTTCCATGTTCTATAATATGGATATATTTTCACCAAAAACAAAAAAAAAAGGTATAAGCGACTATTGAAAGCAACTCTAATAATTATTCGAAATAATAAAATAAATTTTACATAAAATAAAATTCTAAAGTGCATCGACAAGTATAAAACAAATTATTTTCCAGACAACATAAACATTACTACTATTCATAACATTTGAAGTTGGTGCAAAATTAAATAAATTTGATACTTTTTAACACTTTTCAATAAAGTTTAAGTGTTTATGACTTCGATTTCTTTGTCTATCTGTCCGTCTGTCTGTCCGTGCTCTAACTCCCGAAAATATTAATGGAATTTCTTGAAATTGATATCACCGAGTTCACCATGGGATGTTTCCTATCGAAAATGCAGTAAATACCTCTACTGGTTTGAGTACAGGGACAACCGAAAGTATAGTAAAATATTGGATTCTATAAGAAGTATTTCTATAAACCATATTTTAATGCCTTTACTTTGCACAAATCTTAATGAAATATGCTATTCAAGTTTACTATCAGATGTTCCCTATTGAAAATGAAGTAAATGCCAGCAATGGTTTGTGTAAAGGATCACCCAAAAGTATTCTAAAGCACTGCGTTATATAAGAGGTATTTTTATAAACCATATATTAATAACTTTACTTTGCACAAATCTTAATGAAATTGAAATATGACATTCATATGCACAATATGTGTGTGTGTGTGTGTGTTTTCATTAGTATATAGTACAACTATAATTAAAATTTACAGCACCGCATAAAAATATTCAGTTATATTTAAGGCTATATAAAAAAATAGCTGGAATTGCATTTTCGTTTTTATTAAGCATTTTAACATTTCCTGACAATGTTTAAGAGAGAATACGATTTGAATTAGTTTATCTGTCTGCGTATCTGTCCGTCTGTCCAGCTCCAGCATCCGTAAATATTTTCAGAACTACTAAAAATGAAATGTGATATTCAAGTTTACTATGGAATGTTCTCTATTTAAATTTAAAATGGCATTAACAGGCCCTGTACAACTTGTTTGTGTACAGGGACACAAAAAATGTCAATACATTGCGTTTTAGGAGAAACATTTTTATAATAGCATTTAAATAACTTCCTACTACAATAATCATAATAAAATTTACATTTATTGTTAATGTACTAAAATACTGTTCTATATGGAATATTATATGCTTAGCGTTCAGATTTACAGAGCTTCATAAAAATAATCAGATACATTAAGGGCTACAATTAGCAATGGCTCAAATTGCATTTGAGTTTGTGTTAAGCACTTTTAATACTTTCCAACAATGTTTATGAGTGATTATGAATTCAATTAATCTATCTGTCTGCCTTTTTGTCATTCTGTCTGCCCTTTGTATGATAACATGTGTAGCAAAAAACGAAGCTTAAACGATGAAACGAATAAGCATAGTTGGAAAGTATTAATAATAAATGCAAACTGCTTGATTTTTCGTTCTTGTTATTAAATACACAAATTAAGTTAAATTAAAAAAATGCATCTTACTTTGGCATCTGCAAAACACAGAAAAAAACCTACTTAAATTCAAAGGAAACGATTAAGATTTCGCAAGCAGCAAAAGTTTGGAACGAAAATTCTAGTAACTTTGTAAAACATAAACCCCGAACTGTGAAGGTCATTTACTGCTCTCTGTGGTTGTTTCTAGTAGATCATTGATAAAGCTATAAAACAATTAAACTGTGAAAAGGTGAATCAACAGTGTTTGTAGCTATCGATCTCAAAAGCAAAATTGTAAAAATACATGAATTTTTATTTAATTTTGCGCCGAATAAATTTATTTTTTACTTTTATGCGCAATTTACAGTTCCATTTTATGCTAATATTCAATTTATTTTTGGTATACTGAATAATAATTATAATTGCTTTTTTGGAATCAGCTCTATCTTTTATTTTTTTAAGTTTTTATTTTAGGATTTTTACCCTTAAAGGTAAATCCCGATTGTCATCAATAGCTCTCTAAATAGCTCTAATACGACCTGGGTCAACACAAACCAACCCAATCGAACACCCTAAACTTATTATAATTTATTGTTCAGTTAGATAAACACTATTCCAAGTACGGTAGGTTTAGAGTAAGATAAACATCAGAAAATAAGCACTACTTATTTGTAAATAGACAATAAGACTTCTTCACACACCATACATTTTAAGCCAGCACAACCGGTTTCGAAAGGACGCAGCCTTCCTTCATCAGGTGCAAAAAAACACGTGCTACTGCCTTGGAGGCAAAAGCAAGACTAAATTGTTCACGAATCGTGAAAGGCTCGATTTCTCTGAACGCTGGTATACCAAAGCTCTGGAAGCTATTTCTTACAAGATGAATCAGAATTGTGGCGTCCTATTTTCAGAACACTCTGCTGCTTTAAGGTGTCGCTCTGTGGTCAATTTTTGCATATGAAGGCTCATTAGACCGAGAGTTACGACTAAAGTGGATTCAAAAACATTACTAATATCCATGGCTAAATCCGGATTCGAACCCGGGCATCAGAAGAGCAGAGCTCTAACCATCCAACAACCAGATGAGGCCACTTTTAGGTATGTTCCCAGAAAGTCTCCAAGTTAATTTACACCACACTACACATACCATACTTTTCGCGATTTGCTGAATAACTGTAAACTCGGATTTCAGTACATGGAAATCTCACACAAAGTTGATTTGTAAAATGTTTATAACGAAATTTATTATTTATTTATTTTTAGAAGCTTTTTATTGAAATTGGATTGTGTCATCACGTCTTTGTGTCACGCTAAAAAAAAAAAAAAAAACAAGGTGCCTCCACTTTAAAGTACATGTAAGCCGTTCTTTTCATCGCTCGTTGGCTCGATTGGTTAGAGCATCATGTTGATAACGTGATGGTCATGAGTTCGATCCTCGAAGACCCAATGTGGAAAATTTTGCAAATAATTAATAAAAAATGGGTCAAAAAGAATTTTTCATTGTCTGCTCAGCACCTGAAGCTTTTTAAGAAACTCTTTTTTAGTTATTAAAAAGCACAAAATAAAAATTTAAGTATATATATATATATATATATATATATATATATATATATATATATATATATATATATATATTAGAAACTTTTTATTGAAATCGGATTTTCCTCATCGTGTCTTTGTATCACGCTGAAAAAGCAGCTTTTATCGTCATTCATTAGCTCAGTTGGTGAGCTTCATATTGATAAAGCTATGGTTGTGGGTTGGATCCTTGAAGGCTTATGTGTTATTTTGTTGCAGATAATTAATAGCAAATATGCAAATTGATTAAAAAAGACCTTTCATTTTCTACACAGTATTCTAAGAAATTTTCCTTAGTTTTTTTTAAGAAGCATTTTTTTAGATACTAAAACGCGCAAAATAAAAATTTAAGTAAAAAAAAAAAAAAAAAAAATGGAAGCTTCTTATTGTGGAGTCTTTAAAAGCGTAAAGTAAAAATTTATTCTTACATGCTATAAAATAATAATAATAATAATAAATATAAGTTTCAATAATAAGAAAATTTTAAAGAGAAATATGGATATTTCACTTTTGCAAGAGATGTTAAAAATCTTAAGTATTCAAAATATTTTAAAAAGCATTCGAGAAAAATATTCTTTTTTTTTTTTTTTTTTTTTTTTTTTTAACATGTATTTGTTAGATATTTCTGACATGTTCTATGACTTTTGATTAGAGTGCCATATTAATAACACGATGGTCGTTGTTTGGATCCTCCAAGGGCCGATTGGTTAATTTTTAGAGATAATTAATAAAAAAGGTGCCAATTGATTAAAAAACTTTCAATATCTACACAGTATAGTAAGAATTTTTGATTAGTTTTTTTAGAAGCGTTTTTTCTTGTAACTAAAAAGCAAAAAATCAAGAATTAAGTAAAAAAACATTTTTAACAGCAGAAGCTTTCATTGTGATGCTCTAAAAAGCGTAAAATAAAAATTTATTCCTGCAAAGACATGCTATAAAGAAATGAAAGTTTCAACGCTAAGAAAATTCTAGAGAAAGATAGGTATTTCACTTTTGCAAGAGATGAAATTTTTTAAATATTCAAAATATTTTAAAAAGCTTTCGTGACCTTTGAAGTTTATGGCTTAACGAATATATATACAAAAACAAATAACTAAAAATATGATCTTGAATACATTTTAAAATATTTTGAATATTTAAAAAATTTCATCTCTTGTAAAAGTGAAATAATCTATCATTCTCTAGAATTTTTTTGGTGTTGAAACTTTCATTTCTTTTTAGCGTGTCTTTGCAATAATAAATTTTTATTTTACGTTTTTTTATAGCTTCACAATAAAAGCTTCTGCTGTTAAAAAATATTTTTTTTTTTACTTAATTTTTTATTTCTTTTTTTGTAGTTTGAACCAATCAACATCAGGCGCTGTTATGCTGTTCTTTTTCTAATGAGAATTCATAATGGACAATTTGCACACATGGGGGATTTGAACAAAATCTTGTTTTTCTGGTAGTTTTAGGCTAATAAATTTCAAAAAGTTTATTAAAAATGCAAAAAAAGTTCTCATTAATTTCAAAAATAACTTTAAAATTAACCAAAAATCACGTGACTTCAAAACGCTCCCTGACGTCACACTTTAGGATGCTTCAATGTTTACATTTTGTTAACCTAGTTAGCAAGCAGCAATTTGTTTTAACTTTCGTAATTATCAATCGTTTATGTGATTTCTGAGCATTTCTTTTTCATTTTATAATCATTTAATACCATTATCATTTTTCCTTATTATTTTCAACTGTTTTCTTTTCATGGCGGTTGTCCAATGTTTTCGTTTAATAGGATCCTGTGGAATGCTAAAGAATAGCTTTTGAGAAGCATTTAGCTGTCGTATTAGTGCAGAGTGGTACAATACAATATTTATACTATAATTTTTTAATATCCGTCATTATTATAAAATACAAAACCTATTTCACTGATTCAAGAAGCAAAGCAAAGCACAAAATCGAATGTAAACTACGATGACTCCCGTTTGTTGTCATAAAGAGTGACGTCACGATATATTATACTGCGTTTTCTCGATAGAGTAAATAGTGCGATGTTAAAATTGTTATAAATCAGTCATTAGATTTCAAATAAAGAAAATGTTTGTATTTATTTTCTTACCTTTTCATATTCTATTATATAAGAATAAAATCAGAAAACGTGCAAATTCTCTATTATAATGACCGTTCAGATCATTTATAGTGTAGAAGTGAAACAAATATACATCTAAAGTACTTACAGTCATTTGAATAACAGGACTGGGCAACTAAAATTTTATAAGTACGATGTAAAACAAACTTTTTTGACAGTTACGGCTTCACATATTAATTTTTATTGATATTATATTCTACGATACTTACAGCTCCTGAATCAGTGCGTTAAAATAATATTTTCGGCATTCATTACATTCTTTTGTACTGTCCGAGCATACATCCGCAGGCTGGGCAAGTGTGAGTAACATCTTTGCAGGAATCCATTACGAGAGGTATCCAAAAGCATGGGCAACTAGAATAACAAAATAAGAATTAAATGTCTATAAAATACATTCACTTGTAATGTACAGTCGGGGGGGGGGGGGGGAGAACGCAACACTCGATGCAACTTCGTTGCTAATCGATGCACAAAAATGTAATAGGTATCATTCGACTGGGAATTGTTACTACTTTTAGAAAATGAAGCGAAATTTTGAATTGGGGGTCGTCTGTATATGGGGCAACTAGAAAACTAGGGGCAACTAGAACGCGCACCAACTTTGATTTTTTCAATAGTAGTACTCTATTTTTTTATTTTATATTTGAATTCCTAGGGTCACGACGATGCGAGAAAGTATATTGGTTGTATATTTTACTTACTTTCTTATGGAGTTATAAGCGCTCAAAGTTTGAAGGTGCTAATGTTAAATTCATATTTCAAACTTTTATTACAATCTTCATAAAAAATAATTTGATCGATATAACTTTTTTTTTTATTTTTTAAACGAGATACAGTAAAGAAACCCAATTTAATCCATTATCACTTTTGATTCTGAAAAATATTTTTAATTATGAAAAATATTAATAAATCTATATTAAAAAAAATTATGAATTATGATATATTAATTTTTACATAAAATAAATCCTAATGCTGAAAAATATAGGCATGCAAATTTTCAGCTCATTGCAGTTACTAGTTTTCGAGATATAAATAAATCTTTCTTTTGGAGTGGCGGGAGCCGTCTCTTACGAAGTTTTACATGAGATAACGAAGAGAATCTTTAAAAATAACAGAAAATTAAACAAAATATTTTTAATTTTTATTTACGGGTCAAACTGTATAACAACAACGCCAAACGCGAAGAAATGAACAAAAAAAGATGATTTATAGACATGAATGTTAACAAAGTCTTATTTTCTAAAGAAAACAAGCTCCGCCTTTCATCGTTCTTCTAAAGCAAAAGAATATAGAAAAAAAGAAAAGGTGACTATGCGTATTCGTATTATCCCCTTAATGTTACGTTGGCAAAATTATATACAAGCAGCATTTTCCTCATCGATTACTGATGATAAATTTTGAATCCTTTAAACGAACACTGGAAGGAAAAAAAATCAACTAAATAGTCGGGGTTTATTAACTGTCGGGGGCTACTAAACTGGTTTCTAACTGTTTAAAATAGAGAAATAGGTAGAACGAATCACAAAATGACTCTGATTCTAAATTTATTATAAATGCATCCGAGAGTGATTCGGAAATAAGTGATATTTAGGAAAGTTCAGACAGCGAATCTGAGAACAGTGCATTATACGTATTGTATCAGCATATATACGCTCATCAGTGCCTGGCTCTGTCACGCTTAAAAAGTCTTAAGAGATTCCCTTGGACTCTGTCAATGTGTGAACTCAAGTTGCCACCTAAAAATATTAAATTAATAAAATATTAATTCTTTTCATACTTTTGTTAATTTTAAAAAATCTAATTGTCCGATCGATAAGCTGTTTAATGGACGGATTCAGAATAATCGCCCCTTTGGTTTGGTAGCTTATTTGTAAGGAATTTTCGATTAGATTTTTTAAAATTAATTAAAATATGAAAATAATAGCTTTAAAATAGACATTTAAACTTAATTTTTGTCATTTCTTTTTTTTTTTTTTTTTTTTCAGCATAAAATAAAGTTTGCGTGAAAAAAAAAAATCACGTGGATATATATATATATATATATATATAATATTAAATTTTCTTATGCATATGAAAAAATGAATTCTATAAAATAATTTTAAATTTTAAAGGTAACAAAGAGACAAATAAAGTGCGAAAATTTCGCGCGGGCTTGCTAGCAAATGAATTATTAGAAGTGAGAAACAAATAAAATGAAATGATCATTTTTCAACGGGCGCCTTAGTCGCCCTGCAACTAACTAGTTCTATTATAAGTAAAATTCTTTTCATAAAATTCTCTTTTAATGTTTAAAATACATATCTTTTATTTACTTACTGGAAAACAAACATTCAATCATAATAACCCTGATTGTTGGAAGTTTTTGTAAAATTAAATTTTCTTGATTTCATGCTAAAAAAAAAATTCCAAAAATTAAATATGAATATATATATTATTTATACGTTTTATTTATATAATTTTCTTGAATAAAAAAAAAAAAAAAGGCACTTTTTTTACCGTTTTCTTGGAAATTACGAGACCTTTAAGGGGTTAAAAGGCCAGTCCAGAAGAAATTTAAAGCTCGGGCCCGAGTTTGTTAAAACTGGAAGATTAGTTTGAAATAATACTTTAAAGAATATTTTGCAACAAATGAATGATAAATTTAATTAATATAATAGAAATATCAGAAAAATTAAAATATATATATATATAATTAATATTATTTATAAAAAATATCAAACTTTAAAAATAGTCCTTGTTTTCCAAAAAATTGATTTTTTTTAAATTTTAAATATTTTAATTAGGTGCTAAAAATGCTTCAAAAATGAACTGAATTTTTCACATTTCTTAGTACTAGAATAATATAATAAAAACTTCAAATTTATTATTATTATTATTATTATTATTATTATTATTATTATTTTATTAATAAGAACTAATTTGATTCTGAATTTGTGAATTTTTATGAATAATTGTGAATTTTCTCAAAGTGAAAACCGAATTTAAAAAACTACATAAGGTATTGAGCAATTCTATAAATAAATTTTGCCGTATAATAACATAGTGCTTGATTATAGGCGAGGATAGGTAATATACATTACAGGAAAAAATCATAATGCCATTCAATATTTTCATTAAATCAAATTGATATACCATAGAAGGAAAACTACTAGTGCAGCAACATAAGCACATGCTCCATTTTCCATGGTAGTAGTGGTTACGACTGTTTGACGGCAACTACCGCAGGTCACTTGCATGGGTTGTTCCCCAAACAATATTTGAGGAGCAACCATTGTGGGTTGAGTTGTAACTGGATATCCTAAAAGAGATAAATACAAACAGGCATTTAAACAATAATCTATTAAAAAAAAAAAAAAAAACTTTTAAAACCCAAATTCTTAATGTATCGTATCATAAATCTTTTCGAAGTTAAAATTTAATTTGAAAAAAAAAAAAGTAACTTTTTTGTTTATTAACCAAAAAAATTGATGAAATTTGAAATGCAAGTTGTTCTTGTGGGGTACAGGCTGTATATTATTTTTTTGTGTTCGTAAGGAAAAAAAAAAAAAAAAAAAAAAAAAAAATTGAAAACTGCAATTTTTAATCACACTTCAAAAACATGTGATTTAATGTGAAGCAATTTTTTTTATTTCTCCTAACAGCTCCCATACAATCTTCTGCTGTTGCCACCTTAAATTATTACTTAAGTTAATTTTAAAAAATCTAATTGTCCGATCGATAAGTTGTTTAATCCATTGGATTCAAAAAATTTTCCCTTTCATTTGGTACCTTATTTGTAACGATACGATAATTTATTTTCTAATTTTTCTAATTTATTTTCCTCATTTTAAATAAATTACTTTTTTTTTTTTTTTTTTTTTTCAGTCGAAAAAAATATTGGCAACAATTAAATTATGTTGAGATTCACAAACATACCGTAGTGAATGACAGTAAGTACATGAGAATTTGGGGGGGATTGATAGAAATTTTAAAAACATCGATACAAATTTAAATTAAGCTTATTTTTCATATTGTAATTTATGTATCATCCGTATTAATTTCATTATATGGATCCAACAATCTAACTCCCTCCATTATATTTAAAATAATTCAAAATTCTTGGTGTAAGAGATTATCCTTCCTACCCTCCCCCTTCCTTATCTCTAAACAATTTCGCTTTAAAAGATGGAGAGCGAGATGGTCTTACTTTCAGTAAACAATGTTTCTCTCTTACTATTTAACTTGTAACATTTTAATTTTTCCCTTTAAAATTATATATAAATTATATCGAATTTCAAAATCTAGGGATTCTTGCCTATAGCTGCCGGTGCCACCCCAACCCCTCCAAAAATGTTTTTACGTAAATAAAATAAAATTAAATGAATGAATGAATATATAAATAAAATAAACTGTCCCAGTCGTCATTTGGAAAATTTAGCAGATACGCCACACTGACAAAGTGGCGCAGACACTGAATAATCAACGTTCCTCTTTTCGTGATTCTGTAAATACTTTTGTTTTCGTTTACGTTTTCTTATGTTTTGTTCCCATATTATATATTACTGTGTATTGTGTTTGTAACTGTAATTGTTGTTAACATTTAATATTTAAAATTACCCTTAGACAGTTGTTAAAATTATGTATAACCTTGGCGTTTACAGATGTAAATTTAAAGTGGGGTACAAACAAATTAATCCCACCGTAGGATTTGGCGAAAAATACTTCCGATAATAGGTATTGACAATTGTTCGCTTACTTAATAAGAAATAACATTTCTTAACGATTTTAAATTTCTGTCTGTGTATATAAACTGAAAGTTAAAGGGATTATTAAATAATGAACTTTTTATCATTTACTCTAATGTATAACACATTAAAGTAAAATTAAACACCCTATCCAGTCCTTCAAATGAGAATTTAAAAAAAAAAAAAAAAAAATGGCTATGGCCCTTATGTAATTTTCCCCCCCATTTATACTTGCAACCTGGATGTCACAAGCATTATTCATATCGGATGAAAAGCTTTAGTGCTTATAGTGCCTGATTTAAGGCAGGGCATTAAATCCCTCACACTGAAGGGGGCCTCCAAGAAATTCCATCATACGTTTAAAAAATAGTTTAAAGGAAAAATTTCCAAATTTTGCTATAATCGTCGTTTTTTGTTTTTTCGTCAATGGGTGGAGGTATTACTGCGTTGTTTCATAAATCGGCGGTATGATCTTTCAAGGAAACTATCAGCTCATCGGAAAAAGTTGCAATATTTACGCTAAACGCAAATACAAGTGCATACTACAGATACTGCATTCCAAACTCTTTCTTAAGCTAACTACAAAACTCTCTACTTCCGAACTCTTTCTTAAGCACGTACCGCAGTGCAGATACATGGGTGCAATGTACGTTGATCCGACAAGCATTGGATCTAGTTAAGCCTTACTCTTACCAATAAAATGAAAAGTAAAGAGAATTTTTAGACGCGTGAATCCAAAGTATGCGGTTTGTTTTGTTTGTTGTAATACTAAAGTACGAGGAAAAGGGGCCCATTGAACACGAGTGCCCTGGGCCTACAAGTGAGTAAATCGGACCCTGGGTGCTTATAACATGGTTTGGAAAATTATCTCCTTAAAATAATTCATCAAACTGGCGTATTTTAAGAACTCAAATTTCCCTGCCTTGTGATAATGTTGGATTGCCACTATTATTTTGTTAAAGCTGGTCTGACCAACCCGCAGACCTCGTTCCGCATGTAGCCCACCATGTAATAATTTGTGGCCTGCGATGGAATTGACGAAATTTATAATGTGGTATCATTGACAAAGTCATCAAAAATTGATAAATTAGAAAATTAAATAACTATAAAAGTAAGAAAGATTTGGAAAAACAAAACTGGATAAATGCATTGTGCATATATGCACAAAAAATAGAGATATAGAGAAACAATAATAATTGCAATAAGTACCAATTATTATTTGTCACATTAAGTCAAAAATTTTCAAAACCTTTATTATTCCTTTTAAGAATTATAACCACGGAAATAATTACAAAATGCAAACAACAATCGAGCTTTGATGAAAATGTTTGAGGAAAATGGAAATGGTTATTGAATAATTTGTACTTTTATACTGAATAGCTCATTTGTGGAACAGACAAAGCAATAATTATTTCTGTTATCGTTTAATTACAGAACATATTGTTTCGAGTATTTTCTTAATCCTTTAAATTTAAAGAATTATTTCTAGCTTCATCAAATAACATAGTGTCATTAAACAATCGTAAGATCTATTTCTTTAGAACAATAAGTAAATCTTCTTGTTAAAAAATAAAACTGCTTATTTTTCCTCCCTGACTTTAAGTTATCAGTATTTTTAATATAAACCTTTCATATTAAATTTTCTACCATTAATTGCGCTGAAAATTATTATTATAAAATAGTGATCTAAAATCTCCTAGAAAATTCGGGGTAATTGGCTATGGTGTATACTTAAAGAAGCAACATTGGCATAAATAATGGCAGAGTACTAAACACTTTATTTTCAAAGAAAGCGAGAAAAGAAGAACAAAGAAATTTTTTCTGTTATTACTTTTTTTCCTATATTCATTAAAAAAAAAATATTTGAGTCGTAAAATTTTCGATTTCCGACGGATTTTCACGTTTTGAGGATGTCTGAATACGATTTGAATATTTTTAGAAAATGCCCGTTTTTTTTTTTTTGTCAATATGTGCGACAAATATTTTGTAACAGCTCCAGATCAAGAATTAATACAGATAATTTCCTCAAAATTTATATTTAGTTTCACCTTGACACATTGGTATCTACCAACTTTTGATGCATATCGTCCAACTTCAATTTCTCCCATTTATGAAAAGGCTACACCTCAGCTTAATTCACCAAACTTGATGTCAAAAGGCAATAATGAAAAATTATGTTGATTCAGTTTGGGTGCAATTGGTGGGTTTATTTCAGTTTCTTCCGTGTACAAGATGGCTATATCTCAGTTTCTAGAAAATATGAATATACCAAATTTGATATGTGTGGTGGCCATCTTGAAAAAGAATGCAGACTTAATTTGAGTGCGTATCGGCTGACAAGGGATGCTGCTATTATTCTCTTCCTACAATTTCTTATACCCGTCTCATTATCTATAGGTTAACATTAGGTTAAAATAGTACTGATTATTTAATTCAAGGGTGGCCAACCCGTGGCCAGCGAGGAGACTAACGATATTTGACGTTTGATAACTTTAGTTAACAGATTAAAAATTAGTAAATCCGTTCTGACTTTTCGAAGTGAAAATACCTTTCAACGATTATAGTAGCTAAAGAACTGTTGTAATGAAATGTTATCAGACCCACTATTTATTCTTTTTACTATAGTTATTAATGTATAGTCAAATTTTTCACTGTTCCATTGATAATTTATGAATGAAAATTATTTAAATTAATGTATTCTGCTCCGAATCTTACCCCTGCCCTCCCTCGAAAAAAGTATATACATACATGATTCATACACCCACAAACATGTATACATATGCACATATATGCATAAGGCGCGGTTCGCCTGAATAAAATATATTTCTAATGCGGCCCACTAAGTGTTTTAGGTTGGGTAGGCCTAATTAAATCAATGATTTTAAAAAAATCTGGTGTGAAACAACCTCACGACTTCAATTACCCACTATTACACGTATTATATGCATTTTTTGGAGATAATGTGATCAGAAGACATAAAAGTGACCTAAAGAAGTAGAAACAATTTTTTTCCAGTAAGAGAAACTTTATATACATGTAAAGACATAAAACGAAGCTTACATATAGCAAGGTAAAAAAATAAGAAAAAAATGGTAGAGTTATTTTTTGAAACACCAATTTCCGAGATCTAAAACTCACCTACCTAATCAGGATGACTTAATTTTCCTCTAATAAGCACGATAATACATGAGAAAGGAATGGGTTTATATAACAATTTTCAAGAAAATCGTTAGAGCCATTTTTGAGATACCAGTTTTTACCAAAACTCAATTATTGACCGGAAAACAATAATTACATACAAAAGGATATTTAAAAGTGAGTTAATTTGGCGAGTTTGAAAAAAAATCCGTACAGCCGTTTTTAAAGGAACGCACTTGCGAGACCTGAAATTGAGCTATTTATACAGGACGCCTATCAATTTTCCTGAACTAACCAACTATATCATTCGAAATGACATCTAATAGAGTGTTTATATAGCAAATTTGAAGAAAATCGTTAGAGTCATTTTTGAGATACGGACTTAAGATTCCACTTCCGGTTTCCGATGTCCTACTTCCAATTTTTACCAAAATTTGGAAAATTTATCTGTACACCGGATCTGTTTCAATTCTGAAGTTTTGTAGTTCCATCTTTATTAGTTTCGGAGATATGATAGCCAGCAGAATCCATACATACACACATACATACACACACACTGACCAATTGCCAAAAGCCACTTTTTTTTTTTTAATCAGAGGACCTTAAAACATGTAAATCAGGTGAAATCTCGATATCGAATTTTTGGACCGAATACAATCCATTACCTACGGTAGTAGGGTAATGGAAGTAAAAGACCAGGTGCAAAGAAGAATAAATTGTGCTTTTGTGGCATGTTTTTACTAAACTCTAAGTTTTCTTCAAGTTTTCTCAACTACGTATATTTTAATTTGTTATCACACATATACAAACAATTCGTAGACAAAATAAATCAAAAACAGAAGTTAATTAAAATAAACATTTTTATAAGTTGAATCATAATTAAGAAACATGATGAAATAGGCTTATTTTTCGATTTACTAATCAAAATTAGACAAGTGGATCAGCTGCAGTAAAATGAAATGCACTGACAAGAAGAGGTCACGACATGAAAAATTCAGATCGGGACGAAATTGCGCAATATTGTAGTATACTATGAAAGTAACAATATACAGAGCTGCCAACCTAATCCGGCAAATTGTTTGTACCGCCCCTTTTTCTACACCAATATATTTTTAGAGTATTTGTTTTCTTAATTCATCGTAAATATATTTGAAGAGAATTACTCTAAAAATTTAGTGGTGTAGAAAAAGGGGCGTTATTAACAATTTTCCGGATTAGGTTGGCAGCTCTGAATATATTAAAGCAGTAGGAGACACTATTCACAGAATTTTGAGAAAAAAGCGTTTAAAGCTTCAGTAATCTTTAAATACAAGTTATTTCGCAAGCGAGGCAGCGCTCCCGTGGCGTGAGCCTAAAACACAAGTCTTCCATCCAGACGGCATGCGTTCGAGGCTACCTAAGGGAGGTTTAATTTTTTTTCTTAGTCTTTAATTTGCTATGTAATCTAAATTTTTTATTTATTTTTACTTTATTGTATAATTAAATTCAAAATTTAAAAATTTTAATAGAAGATTATTTAATTTTCTTGAATATAAAATGAATAATTTTTTCTATTTTTAATAACTTAAAAATGCAATAAATTTCTATAACTTAAAAAATAAATTTTAGTTTTACAAAACACTAAATAACAAATATAAAGGAAAACAGACAAAAATTTTAAATAATTAAAAAATAAGCAAGCTGTAAAACAAAGTACAAAAAAATAGTTAGCAGGTGTACTTCAGTCTTGGTTTGAGCTTCCTGATTTGGTTTTAATGTGTATAAATTACGTAAACGCTTTTAGCTTGTTAATAATAGAAAGCAGGTGGAATTTTATTTCGTGCACAGAAGAATTAAGAAAAAAAAAAAAAAAAAAAAAAGCAAGTCGTTATCGTAGAAGAAAGTATGATGATTAACATTTAAAATCTACATTTAAGTATAACATTTCTTTGCCTGTAATAATTTAATAGCATCGTAATCCTATACTTTAATTTTTCAAGAAGCTGTATTGATTGGAGGGGCAATTATTTAATTTGGATAGTAATTATATATGCAATTAAAATCATCATTTCTATGTAATATATTTTCATTTTTTGTAATTTAAAAACAAAATTTAGTATTGTTTTAAATATACCTAAAATAAAATAAAATATTTAGATAAATAATTAAAAGCAGTTTCTTTAGTTTTACCTTACTTTATAGTTAAAACAGATTTTATGTTATAGAAATTTATTGTATTTTTAAGTTATAAATATTAAAATTAGAAAAATTTATTTTATATTCAAGAAACTTAAATAATCTTTTATTAAAATTTTCAAATTTTGAATTGAATTATAAAATAAAGTAAAAATAAATAAAAAGTTTAGATTACATAAAAAAATTAAAGAAGAGAAAAAAAAAAAAAAAAAAAAAAAAAAGGGGGGGGGGTCTCGTAGGTAGCTTCGAACACAGGTCGTCTGGGTAGAAGACTAGTGTTTTAAACTCATGGAGGCGCTGACTCGCTGGCGAAATAACTTGTACTAGTATCGCCCAGTGGTCGAAACTCGACCATTTTTTTTTTTTTGCAAAGCGAGGCAAAGCAAAGTTATTGCCTTGCCCTAAACGGAATGCAATTGCAACACAGCTGCGGCAATTGTTTGCCGATATTCACTCTAACTGAATCAGCAGAGTTTTACTTAATATAACTATTTCTCTCTGTAGATGTTAGCCTTTCCTGAAATGAGAGAAAATCGCAACGTGAAAACGCCCCTTGTTGTGCGATACAGCCCAGAAGCTAATAGGTACCATGTCAAACCAAGACCCAACCAAGTATCAAATTCTGTCAAATTAATTCGATTGGTTCATACAGTACAGTGTTTGAACAAAAAAAAAAAAAAAAAAAAAAAAAAAAAAAGATTTTTCAAAAATGATCGAATTGAGTTCGGGAAATTTCAAAATGTGTAACTTTATCGAAAACCGAAAATCTAAAACTTTTCTGAATCTTATATTTTCTACTTATATATGCAGATGAAAGAATAATAAATCCACTTTTTAAAAAATAAAAATAAGTAGTCAATTTCACTTAATTAAAATGCAAGGAAATCTCAAAACGTGTAAATTCATCGAAAACCGGAAATCGAAAGTTTTTATATATCTTCTACTTGCTTCTTCTACCCACAAAAGCTAGCAATAAAGACACTTTTTTAAAAAATAAGTAGCCAATTTCAGTTAATTGAAACGTAAAGAAAGCTCAAAACATGTAAATTCAGCAAAAAACGGAATTCGGAATTTTTTCCGTATCGTCTACTTATACATGCAGCAGTTAGTAACAAATCCATTTTCCTTTTATTTAGTATATTAGTTGAATATTTATTGTTTAAATATCACCCTTTGAAATGAAATGTTTACATTCGAAACTGGAAGTTTGCCATTTTTTTCTTTTCTGGAGTTTTGTAATTTTAAATTAAAATTTTATCAATTTTACAGAAAAAATAACTCAATCAAACACATGTAGACAGTAACATATATATAACTATACCCAAATATCGGAATTAAAATCGGCAGATAATTTCCGTTATTTTTTAATAATTGTTTACAAAAAATCCAATGGACGATTAACATAGAAAATCTTTTTCGTGGCTCCATGGACAGACAGTGACGTCATGACTCCGCTTGCGTATAGTGATGCTACATTATACAAATTACTATGTCTATAGTTTTATTTGAGCTTTATGAAATGGTCAGATTCAACAACTTTCTACTTTTAGGTATTTTTTAATGTAAAGGAATACGTGTATAAAAGGGAAAAATGGGGGAAAATGCATAAAAAATAAATGTATTTTTAAATACCTTCTTTACATCGTAAGAAAATAATATTTGTATTCGCACCTTCCGGCTAACCATACCTTTCGAATGATACCACTTTTAACCCTCTACTCCCATAATTAATATGTTAAAAAGGGACTACAAATTTTATGCTTGCCTATTAATATATAGATTTAAGATTACTGAAACTTTTAACGCTTTTTTCTCGAAATTCTGTAGATAGCGGGTCCTACTGCTTTAATATGTTGTTACCTTCATAGTATACTACAATTTCGCGCATTTTCGGCCCGATCTGAATTTTCCATGTCGTGACCTCTCCTTGTGAATAAAAAATTTTGTAAACAAACTTTGTAAACTTTGTTTTGCTATTTACAGTGTTTGCTTGAAATTTTTGTTCATTAAATAGATCAGTGATAAAAATTTAATTTTTGTAATTACTTATCTTCATTGTATAATAAATATATAAATTAAGCATCAATAACAATAATAATATTTAACAAAATTGATACAAATTTAGAATATTTTCTCAATTAAACCATCTATAAACTATGTTTCAGGGAGTCTACCAACCCACTTTTTTATCCATGATTTTTCCACCATGGCATTTATATAGCAATTTTTTCCTTATCTAATGGTGGAAGCATGCGAAAAAGATTGATATGAATGTATGGGGGAAAAGCCACAGAAGAAATTCATTAGAAGACACCCTCTATTTTAGAGACTTCACTGATAGAAATTTAATAATTACCTTTGTCCATATTTTCTTATATAGGGTAAAATATATCTGCAAGAAATAAAAAAAAAAAAACAAATTATTTACAAAGTGCAAAACTTTTCAAAATACAATACTTTTCAAAGAAACAGTTTTTGAAAAATGACAATTTTAAGTAGCATTACATTTTTAGATATAATATTCATAAAAAAAAAAAAAAAAAAAAAAAAAGTAAGAAAAAAGTAACAACAGAATTTGTTGGTTCTAAATGAATTTTCGAATTGATTTAGAACAGACGATATCATTTCTCATTTATTTCACCGAAGAGCCACTAGAATTATAAGATTATCCACATACAAGTAATTTTCTTTTCTGTACATAATATACGGATTACCAGCTTAAAAGATGAAACAAAATAAGGCACGGATTATAGGGTACTGCGAATAACGTGCAAATTTCATCCTAATCAAACTAATAAGTAAATAAATATCTAAAGCACCTGTGAAACATGCACATGATTTTCGGAAACTTTCCCTAACTAGATTTTGCATTTTGTATCAATACTCCACACAGAGAAAAGCGTTTTTTAATTTGTATCGGTGGCGGCTCAAAATTGTTTCCTTGACGTCACAGTTAATGAGGTGAACAGATTCCTAGCCGTGTTTTAGATCCTCGTGTTTGTTGAACAACTTAGCCCCTATAAAAACGCATCTTATTTCCAGGACATTTATAGGACATCTTGAGGATGAAATAGGATATAATGTGAATGAAAGGGATGTCTTTAGGATTAACTGTGGATAAGTGTGTTTGTAGGGTCGTTTCGTTTTTCAGAAAATGACTTTCAAACATCACGTTATATGCCCAAGAACACAAATAAGTTCGCATTAAAATTGCGAATAATTCCGAAGAAATAGGCAATAGGGCAGCTGATTTTAGGTTGATTTCCTTAAACATCGACCACTTAGTCTATCTATCTATCTATAATTCATCATTGGCATGAATGGGTTTTATCAGTCATTATAGCGTGAATATTTTATTCATCCTTCATTTACTGATCATGGTTTTATTTAATTAAATTTTTGTGATAAAGTTGGCATTAAAAATGTACCTTTTGTATGCTAAATATTATTATTATTACAGTATTGGAATGATTTTCAAAATATTGAATCAATTAGAACTAAAACTGAACAGTGGGCTTACTTTAGAAATATCTTGGATGAGCTCGTCGTCCAACTTGATCCGCGAACATTTTTCAAAATGGCAGCCATTTAAAAATTTCAATTTTGTATTTAAAAAAAAAAAAAAAAAAAAAAAAGGATTTGCTTGAAACTCAGTATATACACAGATCATATCAAAGTTTCAACTAAATTTATGAATCAATGTGCTCTGCCATCTTGCTTAAAAAGAACAGTTATTAGAAAAGAACAAATAAATCAGTTTACTCTTCGATTGCGTCGGAGGTCCTGTTTTATTCAGTATTGATGAATAAAACATTCGTCTTCGTCAGAAAAATAAAGAAAATTTTGAGTAAAGTGATTAAAAGGAACAATCATTTAGATATGGAACTTTATTTTGGTTAGCATTAGGAGATTAGCTTCATCCAGTACTTTTTCCAGGTTTCTCTCTGAAGACGGGGGGTGGGGGTGGAGGATTACTCTGAAAGAGATCTACCTACCGAGTGAAAAATTTAAAATGTGTTATTATAAGAATGAAATAATTTCAGTTATTAAAAACTAAAATTGAAAAACATGTGGAGTGATCGGCAGAATCTATAATGGACTCGCGTAATCTGATGATGTGATCACAATCTCTATAAACGCCCCCTTTCAATTTGATGGCTTGTTTTATTTCGAACACTGCGGTTATCTCCGGTAAAATCGGAAACGTTGCCATTAAAATTTTACAATGAGCTCTTATAGAAACGAAACTCTCCAAACAATTACCGGATCTCAAATTATTTATAAATCATTTCTTACGTCTCTTTGAAAGTACTTTAAACTTTATACAGAGAATTTTACTGGGAGATAATGAGAAGAGCAGATCCACCTCAATTTTTCAATGTAACTTTGTTATTTTTACAAAAGTTAAAACGCAATAAAAACTTTTAGGGCGAGAGGATTATTTCTTTCAGACAAAATACACCAAAATAAAAACTTTTTTGTTTGTTTGTTTTTATTTTTTAGAATCAAGTAAAAATAAACTATTTATAAATGGTTATAAAAAAAGAAAAAAGTTAACTAATGTATAAGTTACTATTACACCAATTTCCATTATTTTTACGTCAGTTATTATTACGTCATTTTTGTAATATTTGCTTTCAGCACAGAAGAATAATTACGTGAAAATTCACTTATTTGACAAATAATAGAATAACTTGACCGTTGATGAATGCCAATTTCATAGCCATATGATGGAAAGAATTTAAATATCTACCAACATACGTTTTTGAGCTTTTTACCTGGCTTTTTTCTTAAATAATTTCGAAGCATTTTTATAAATATAGAACTGAAATTTGAAAAAGACAGATTTAATAGGAGACTATTTTTTTAGGCAGCCACAATGTCACCATTTTGAAAAGAAAAGAAAAACGCATTGAAAAATACGGAATGTCCAACAACAACACACTGTTTAAAATAAAATGCTATATTTCACCAGAAAATGGTTCCAGTTAGCTGCAATCAATTTTTTGGTGCAATGTTTCACCATTTTAATGGTGCCATTGCTGTAGTAAATACTACTGAAATGGAGAAAATTTGCTGCACAGTATTGGTTGCAACTAACTGGAGCCATTTTTCTGGTGAAATATAGCATTTTATAATTAACAATGCAGTTAAAGAAATAAAAAAATAGCCCTCACGTCCAAAATTAAATTCTGTTCAGGACAGAATTTTAATTTGTGAATTCGGCGAGATAAGAAAATTTCTAATGTTTTAATGCTTAGATAGTACTATCGTTGTATCTCGCCGTGTCTGTGAATTGTCAAAAGGCGAAAATAACTTGGCAGTCTTTAAATAGGGTTGACACGGACTCACCTTTTTTCCCTGACCCTTCACCCAGTAATTTCATCTTAATTTATCGAAGAAACATATGATATTAAAGATTTCTATTAAAAAAAAAAAAAAAAAAAAAAAAAAAAATGATGGAAGCAGTGTCAGGGGAAAAATACAGCCTGTGGCAACCCTGTTTAAATAAATAATAATAATAATAATAAAGCACTTTTTTAGTTTGATTATAATTTCGTTATAATAAATAAAAAATTGTACTGAATAATTCTGAATTTTTTCTTTAAAATTACCAGAGAAAAATTGCCATTTTCTTCAAAAATTTATTTATTTTAAACACATTTAAGAAAAATCGACAAAGAAATAAATTGGAAATACTCACCCAAAATAATTGACAAAATGTGGCTGGTTATTGTATCAAATTTTGAAAAAATATATTCGTACAACTGTAGCTATTGAGTTCTGATGGTCTGAAGATTAAGAAGCACTTTTACAATAAAGAACGATTATATTATCGCTTTTCCGAACACCTACTCATTTCTATTGTGAATTGTCGATAAAAAAATTTATCTCTTCAAAGTAGGCGTATTTCCTTTCAGATATCTGTATCAGAAGGTCTCCTGAATATTTAAGGGCAGAGATTACACTGATATTCAAAGTTTTGTATTTTAAGTAAAAACAAATGAAAAAGAAACAAAGAATGTAACAAATATTTCCATTATGCAAATCTATGTATCTAATTGCCTATTACGAAAACAATTTAATTTTTTAAATACGTTGATTGTCAAGAATGTGATAACATAGTAAGGCGATAATAAAAAGTTGGCATGATTGCGCCGTGAAAGTAGCAACGCTAAAAATCAGTACAACTGCACTGTAAAAAATAGGTTCTTAAAAATTAGTATATATTGTCTCAAAATAGCCCGAAACAATGTATACTTAAATTTGAAAACCCATGTACTCATTTTTGAGTACATTGACAGGTCAAACATGTGGATATTGGGATTCTTATTGGTCAACCCCATTTTTGAGCATGTCAATATACTCAAAAATGAGTACATGGGTTTTTTAATTTAAGTATCTATTGTTTCGGGGCTATTTTGAGACAATATATACTTATTTTTAAAAACCTATTTTTTACAGTGTGTCATGATAATTGATGAGAAAAATATTTCCTTCAATTTCCATTTTACTCAACTTTCCCCAACATGTTCTAGAAATACTTTTTTCTCTTTAATCGCCTTGAGATTTATATTACTTTTGTGTGTTACTGATTTTTCACTGCATTAATGCCTATTTTTCTCGCTTGATAACAGGTCATGTTTATTAGTATGACATTAAACTATTGCTAAACGTTTTGAACAGCTTTCATAAGCATGAATTTCATTCATCAAATACGTAGTAGTTGTGTATTTCGGCAATTAAACATACAATAGCAGGCTTTTCCCGTTTCGCTGGTCATTATATTTAAATTAAAAACTAGTTGATTAATTGACGAAAAACTAATTGACTCTGCTCAGTTCCCCATCATATGTATTTTCTCATAAATTTCTAGTACAGGACACATTATATAAAGTTAAGAGAAATGCATTTGACCAAACGCTAGAGACTGTGATAGAATGAAAACCCCACCTAATAAGCTACCCACCGTTCAGTTCCATATATTTATCTTATTCTAATCTATTAATTTATTTTATTAGGGTCAATTTCGTAGTTAGTATCGTAAATGTTATTTCGAAGTTGTCTGATATATTTATGATCCTCAAAATGGAAGTTTATGCACAATTTTGTCTTACTCTGCCATCTTTATTAAATCGTAAATTCAAAATAACTTACGAAATTTTTAAATTAAAAAATTCAAAGGGATTTTCATGCCAGTATCCTAAATGATATTTTAAAAGTGTTTTGACATTTTTATGATGAAAATATCTCTCAAAATTCACGTTTATGCGAAATTTTGCCCTATTCTGCCATAGTAAGTAAATCGTAAAATTCCAATGACTTACGAATTTTTTAAATTTGAAAATTCATAGTCAAGAATGTTTATGCCAGTACCTTTATTTTAAAAGTAGTCTGACATCTTTACGATGAAAATAACCCTCAAAACCGACTTTTAGGCGAAATTTTGCTGCGTTGACATTAAGAAATTCGTTAATTTCGAATAATTTGTGAAATTTTCAAAGTAGCATGTTTATAGTTAATGATGTTCATCCCGGCATCAAAACTGATACTTAAAAGCTGTTTTTACATTTTATGATAAAAATACTTCTTTTCATGCACGTTTAACTGAAATTTTGCCCTATTCTGCCATGTGAAGAGAATAGTAAATTCCGAATAACTTCCGAAGTTTTTTAATTAGAATGTTGCAAATGAATAGGGTTCTTGCCAATGTATTAAATAATATTTTAAAACTGGTCCGACCTCTCTGCGAAGATTTGTTCAGGAGATATCGTGTACAGAGACTAACGGACTAACAGACACCCTACAAACGGACAAAATACCCAATTTATTATTTTCGGATGCCTCGCATCTGAAAACGTGTAAAAATGCCAAAAAAGTTCTCCATACCTATCATATGAGGGGAACTAATAAAAAAAATATAAAAACTAGTTGGCATAGGTGGATTCTGCTCAGTTCCCCATCATATTTATGCTCTCATAAATTTCTAGTGCGAGACATTATAATAATGTTAAGAGAAATGAATTTGACCAAAGCTGGACACAGTGACAGAATGAAATCCCCGCCTAATAGGCTATCCACCGTTCACTTCGATATATTTATGTTATACTAATCTATTAATTTATTTTATCAGGGTCAATTTCGTTGTTTAGTTTTCATGCGACTATTTCCAATGCAATAATCCTCAAAATTCCTATTTATATAAAAAAAAAAATTCAATTTCCCTATGTTGATAAAATCTTAAATTACGAATAACTTACGAAATTTTCCTATTAGGATATTTGTAGTCAATCATGTTCAAACAAATATCATAAATGTTATTTTAAAGTTGTCTGATATATTTATGATCCTAAAAATAGACGTTTATGCTCAATTTTTCCCTATTCTGCCATGTTAAGTAAATCGTAAATTCCAAATAACTTACGAATTTTTTTAATTGGAAAAATCATAGTCTATGATATTCATGCCAATATCCTAAATATCTCAAAAGTGGTTTGACATCTTTACGATGAAAATATCCCTCGAGATTGACATTTATGTGAAATTTTGCCCTATTCTGCCATGTTAAGAAATTCGTAAATTCCAAGTAACTTGCGAAACTTTCAAAAGGAGCATATTTATAATTAATGATGTTCATTCTGAATTCAAAACTGATATTTTAAAACTGTCCTGACATCTTTACAGTAAAAGTTTTCTACTTCATGGACGTTTAAGTGAAATATTGCCCTATTCTCCCATGTTAAGAAAATTGTCAATTTATAATAACTTACGAAGTATTTTAATTCGTATGTTTCAAATGAATAGAGTTCTTGCCAGTGTCGAAAGTAATATTTTAAAACAGATCTCCCTTCTCTGCGACTATTTTTTCTTGAGATATCGTGTACACAGACTAACAAACTTACTAACGGACTAACAAACTAACAGACACCCTACAGACGGACACCATACAAATTTTGTCATTTTCGCATTCCTCGCACCTGAAAACGTGTAAAAAAGTAAAAAAACCGAGGTCGAAAATTTTCACGATTACCTAAGTTCCCCATACCTATAGCATGATGGGGAACTAAAAATCACTATTTTATTAGTTCCCCATCATACTATAGGTATGAGAAACTTAGGTAATAGTGAAAATTTTCGACGTTGTTTTTTTGACTTTTTACACGTTTTCAGGTGTGAGGAATCCGAAAATGACAAAATTTGTATGGTGTCCGTCTGTAGAGTGTCTTTTAGTTTGTTAGTCAGTATGTTAGTCCGTTATTGCTTTTGTGTGTTAGTATGCTAGTCTGTACACGATATCTCAAGAACAAATGGTCGCAGGGAAGTCAGATTAGTTTTGAAATTACTTTCGACACTGGCAAGAACCCTATGCATTTGCAACATTCGAATTAAATAATTTCGTAAGTTATTAGAAGTGTACGATTTTCTTAACATAGGAGAATAAGGCAAAATTGCACGTAAACGTGCATTAAATAGACAAATTTTTGCTGTAAAAATGTCAAACCAGTTTTAAAATATCAGTTTTGATGCTGGAATGAACATCATTAACTATAAACATGCAACTTTGAAAATATCGTAAGTTTTTGGGAATTTACGAATTTCTTAACTTGGCAGAATAGGGCAAAATTTCACATAAACGTCAATTTTGAGGGATATTTTCATCGGAAAGATATCAGACCACTTTTGAAATAATATTTAAAATACTAGCATGAATATTATTGACTATGAATTTTCAAATATAAAAATTTCGTAAGTTATTGGAAATTTACCAATTTCTTAACATGGCAGAATAGGGCATATAAATCCTTGTCGAATCATGCTCTTAGTCTGTCTAAGAACAGGATTCGACTAGGATTTATTTAACAAAGCCGTACTAAGTGTACTTTTTTTAGACAGGGATTATTGCTAGTGCTCGGATACTTTTGCTGCGGAGTGTACGATCCGACTTGTGATCTACGATAGCTGCGATTGTTACAATAGTATGCCTCCCTAAAGCAGGTGATCGAGATAAGAAATTTGCTTCTAATTCTTTTTGTGCAAGATGCGCCAAAACCTCCAGTTTTGAATGTAGAAGAAATTTGTATGCCATGGTATGTCGCGAACAAAAGGATAAATGACTGTTACATTTGCACCACAAAAATTAAAAGAATCTCTGTAAAAAGTGAAGATAAATCTAACAACCCAAACTTGATTAAATATTCCAAAATCTATCTTATAGTGATGAGTAACCAGTATCGAAATCCCCGGAAACTTATACAAATGACGATGCAGCAGCTGATATGGAGTTTCATCTAATTCATCTTGCTACATAAACTGCGTTTCTGATATAAATGAAGAATCACATCTTTTTACTACAGTATAGTTTAATGATCCCGTGAAAGACTTAAATTTATCATTTAAAAAATAAAAATTAAAAAACAGAATTACTTGGGTCAAGATTTTAAGGAGACCTGGCACCTTGAATTTGCACCACCGAAGTAGGTTTCGTATAGAAGCTTACATTTCCCTTTAATATTTATAAATTGAACTTTATTAGGTTTGTTTGACAAAATATATATTCAGGCAACATGATTTTTGATGTATTTTTTACAGATTTAAAATCTTTGAGTTTTCTCAGTTTGCACTTTTTTTCAGGAATTCACAATCTTCAAAATGCTAAAACTTCAACAGAAAGGTTTTTATATATACAGTAACCACCGCTTAATAAATTCACTGGTTAATAAAATCGGCCGCTTAATCTGATCAAATTATCAGGACCGGAATAAAATCAATACAAACTACTTTTAAAACTTAATAAAATCAGCATCGCCGGTTAATAAACTCAAAAAAATCTCTTCAGCAGCAAAAATATCATTTATGCAAGCTAAAATAAATTTTATTTACATTGTGAATTTTTTTATTTTTCAAACAAAAAGAGAAATTAAAGCACAGTAATCTCTTAGGTATCTCTCTTTGTCGAAAATTTTACACTTGGAGTATAATTACAAATTAAAGAAGCTCCTTCACTTATCTCAATAAATATTTCAAGGAACGTATTCTTCAAAGCAAGGTAATACATCACAAATTTAATTTGATTCGCAAGTGATATGTTTTTTTTTTTTTTTTTTTTTTTTTTGGTAAAAGACATTTTCTAGCTCTTATTTTGAAATAACTATGAAACAAGGGGTTTAATGGGAAAGATTTTAAATTTAAAAGCGTAAACTTTTGGCAAAGTAATGATGATTCTTCTCAAAGGAGAGCGCATAGAAATTTGGAATGCGTTTAATTTACTTATATTGAAGAAAAAATTAAGTATTTGTCAAAAATTAATATTTTTTATTAATTCCATTATTCTTTATCTTTTGAAACTTATTTCCTAATTCAGAGAATTGTGATATCTTTTTTCTTGAGTGTAGCAACGATCACCGGATATAAAAATCAGCCGCTTAATAAAAATCATTTTGGCTCAGAACGAATGTGATTTTAATAAGCGGCGGGTACTGTATATGTATCTACTATATATATATATATATATATACATACATACATATATACATATACACATAATACATATAACACATAATACAATTCCCTCATTAACTGTGAATTTAACTGTATTCGGCCTCATGGCTGATGTGGAGTGTTTAATCTTTTCGGTGTGTGTTTCAGAAGTAAAGTAAGTTAAAGTTTAGATTTAATAAACATTCTTAAGGTTAAATATATTTAATATGAAAAAAATCTGGTGTGAATCAGCCACACGACTTCCATTACCCACTATTACATATGCATTTTTTGGAGATAATGTGTTCAGAAGACATAAAAGTGATCTAAAGAAGTAGCAGGTACCTAAATTTTTTCCGGTAAGAGAAATTTTACACACATGTAAAGTCATTTAAAACGAAGCTTACATACAGCGAGGTAAAAAATCCGTACAACCGTTTTTAAAGGAACGCCTTTGCGAGGCCTGAAATTGAGCTATTTATACAGGACGCCTATCAATTTTCCTGAACTAACCAACTATATCATTTGAAAGGACATCTAATAGAGTGTTTATATAGCAAGTTTGAAGAAAATCGTTAGAGCCGTTTTTGAGATACGGACTTACGGTCCCACTTCCGGTTTCCGATGTCCCACTTCCGGTTTTTCAATTTTCACCAAAATTTGGAAATTCCATCTGTACACCAGACGTATTTCAATTCTAAAGTTTCGTAGCTCTATCTTTATTAGTTTCTGAGCTATAACAGCCAGAAGATTCTCCACATACACACACACACACACACACACACACACACACCAATTGCCAAAAACCACTTTTTTGGACTCAGGGGACCTTAAAACGTAAATCAGGTGAAAACCCGATATCGAATTTTCAGACTGAATACAATACTTCCATTACCTACGGTAGTAGGGTAATGGAAGTAAAAATTTGATGTCTGTAGAAAAATAAGTTTATTTCTCATTTGTTTTTTTCCCTCTTTTTCTTTGAAATTAATTTTCTTTTCGGTGATCTCGGGCATAGCATGCTGTAAATTTTTAGCAATTTGCATACAGCATGACAGAAATATCACCTAATTTGCATGCAACATTCATTCTATGCCCTTGACAAAGTAATGAAGTTGCATGTTTCAAAATCAGGATGCTTAATTTTTTCTTTTCGTAATCTTTATTCATATTTTTTGTGGTTTTTCATGTGATGCTTGGTTTCATATTGTACAATGTTTGAAAAGGTTTTCAATATATATATATACAGTTCCCGCCGCCTATTAAAATCACATTCGTTCTGAGCCAAAGTTATTTTATTAAGCGGCTGATTTTTATATCCGGCGAACGTTCCTGCCCTTAAGAAAAAGGTATACTTCCCTGAATTTCGAAAGAAACTTCAAAAAGGTAACAAATAATGTAATCAGGAAACAATATCAATTATTTTTTGGTAGACAATTAACTAGTTGTTTCTTCGATATAAGTAAGTTAATCGCATTGTAAGTTCCCGTGCACTTTCATTAGAGGAAAATCGTCATTACTTTACTAAAAGTTCACGCTGTTCTTATAAATTTAAAATCTTTTCGTTTAAATGTAATGAATTATAGTAATTTCAAAATAAGAACTAGAAATTGCCTTCTAATAATTCGAAAAAAAAAAAAAAAAAACTTTTCAAATCAATTTTGTATTTTATTACTGCGCTTTGAAAAATATGTTACGGAGATACGGTTATTCTTAATTCTTACAGAGATAGGTTGCGGGGCGTGTTTAATTTGTAACTGTGCTGCAAGTATAAATTTTGAACAATGAGCGATAAAAGAGGGTTTATTGTGCTTTAATATATTTTTCTATTAAAGAAAAAAAATCACAATGTAAATTAAAAAAAAATTTTTTTAGTGTGCATGAATGATATTTTCGGCTGCTGAGAAGATATTTTTGAGTTTATTAACCGGCGATGCTGATTTTATTAAGCGACGGCTTTGAAAGTAGTTTGTATTGATTTGATTCATGTCCTGGCGATTTGATCAGATTAAGCGGCTGATTTTATTAACCAGTGATTTTATTATGCGGCGGTTACCGTATATATATATATATATATATATATATATTTATTTATTTATTTTTTTTTTTTTTGTTTAAGGGAACCCACTTAAACGAATCAGGGATGGCTTTTGCAATATCTTTAGAGGAAAAATAAAAATATAACAAAAAGGATATTTTTTTGCAAATTTTTACATAGATAGGGTAGGTGCTCCAGTGATTGGCATGCTCCAGTAATTGAGATCTGTCCCAAAATAATTAAGAAAAATAATAAAATCATATTTTACATATAAGAATTTTAACATTTTAGGTCAAACACTGGAGCATAGGGTGCTAATAACTGGTAAAATGAATAACTAGCAATGCCAAACACTGGAACATAGGGTTCCAATTGCTGATAAAATGAAAAACTGACAGTGTCAATTACTGGAACATTAAGTGGGTGTCAAATAAAAATTCTTAAAAAAAAAATAATTGTTATCAAATGTATATACTTTAACATATATGTGGTTCTGAATGTCTTTCATACCATATGTACTAACTTAAGATTCGTAAAAACATTTTCTGATGACTAGAACATTAAAAACATCAGAGATTGCTCTAAAAGTGTCAATCATTGGTACACTTATCCTATGCATTTTTTTTTTTTTTTTTTTTTTCCTCCCGAAACTTATTAGTAAATTTCAAAATCCATCTCTAATTCTTTCAAGTATATTCTGTTAAACATCAATGTATAAATATACATATTATACACATCAAGTCTTTTCTTAAATATGTGTAGAAATTTTTAGCATTTTAAAAATCATGCATTCATGAAAAAAAAAAAAAAAAAAAAAAATGCAAATTGGGAAAACTCAATTTAAAGATTTCAAATTTATAAAAAATGTATCGAAAGTCATAAGAATTGTTGCCTAAATATATATTTTCTTAAACGAACCTAATGTAGTTCAATTAATAAATATCTAATGGAATAAATAAATATAAGCTTTTATATGAAATCTACTTTGGTGGTAACAAGTCAAAAATGCCTTTTCCCCTTAAGATGGAAATCTTCTGAAAAAAAAAAAAAAAAGAAAAAAAGAAAAGAAAAGGAAGAAAGAAAAACTGTAACATGTCCATTTTCGAGGCTTACATAAGAAATATTCGTTTTTTTAATCCCAAAAGGCGATTTATTCTATTTTAATAATATAAACCTTTTAATGTTTGTTTTAAATTATCAATGCATCTCGGAACAATGACGATTGTTCCGTCTATTCCAAAAACATGGGGAACACTTCCATCAGGATATATCTGCAAAAGAAATTCAAGATTAACCCTTTCAGGGGCGGTGGTATATATTTTAACCACCTACCAGCTGCTAAAATTCATCCCGGAAATTTTTTAGCAAAAACTTACGTTTCTAAAATAGATGAAAAGGCCTGTTTTTCTAACCTTAAAATTTAAAATTTCGTTTAGTTTAATTTAGTTCATGAATTCCGGTGGCAGTATAATTTAAATGATCCGAATTGTCTTGCGCCGCAAAGGGTTAAAGCAGGCGGACCTTTAATATGCTCGCTGATTACTACTGGAATCTTATTAGAGAAGTTACTATTTTTGTGTATAAAAGTACATCTACAATTAGGTGATTTACAATTACATAAAATATCAAAAATTTCAAAAAATTTAGTATGAACATAAATTTTTAATGAAAGTTCTCTTTTCTATAGCTTTATAAACAACGTATTATTCCAGTGTTTGAAATACTGTTTTTATACTTCATCTAACATTTTATTTCTTTTAAAATGTCAAACGCCAAATTTCTTATGGTAAATGTACTGAATAAATGTTATAAAACGGAGATTTTCGAGACTTAGACTTAAGTATATACAGGGTGATCAATTTAAAAGAGTGCCTGTTTGTTTTTTGTGTTATCCACATCTATAATAGTATATATAACAAGACATTCTACATTATTATTTGTTGAATATGTATTTAATGTGTGGGTATCTCTTTTTCCCCCCCACTTTCTAAATGTGAAAACTCGTTTTTTAAACAAATTCGCGTGATCATCATTAGTAATTTTTAATCCGATTCTTAGCCTTCACATACGTCAAATCTAACAATGGAAGTGCTTAAGTAATTCTTTGATGACCGTTTAATTTCAATAGGCCTCTGGCCACCCAGGTCACCAGACTTCACCCTGTTAGACTTTTTTTTTTTTTTTTTTTTTTTTTTTTGTGTGTGTTACCTCAAAGATAGGGTTTTTCAGAGAAGTCCTGCAAACATCGATGAATTAAAACAAATCATAATTGAAGAAATCTCGTCAATAACAGCAACAACGTTGCGCAGTGTGTCAAAAAACTTCGTTCGGCGTGTTCATGTTTGCATTCAAAATGGTGGCAAACATTTTTAACAATTGCTGTAAGAAATGATAATGTAAAAAATTTGAATTAAATTATGTTTTTCAAAAATAGAATTATCACAGGATTAAGTAACATTGTGCGTTTCCATTTCTGTTTTAACTCACAAATAAAGTTGTAACAGTCCAACAGTGTTGGAAATTATCTCCCACACATAAACAAGGTTCAAGCAATTATACTTCAGTGTTAGAATAGTTGCCACATCCGTCAGATTTAACGGCAATAAAAAAGACCAATGGGTACTTTTTTAAATTGATCACCCTGTATGTGTGCGTGTGTGTGGCTAATAGAATATTTTTACTATCCGCTCCCGCTCGGTGGTTGTATTTTGCCCCCAATCGCTTCAGGCCATAGACCTTGTATAGAGTACAACCCCCCCCCCCCTGGAGGGGGTGTAAAATTTCAATATGGGTTTCTTTCGGAAGAACTCGTCAACACCTTTAAAATGAATGGTTGAACCATAGATTTGTGATTTTTTTTTTTCTTCATTTTTAACGAAAAAAAGAAGTTCAGAAAAAAAAAATCTTATTTCTTCTGATGATGGTGCAAAATTGACTTCCTTTCGTCACTTAGCGTTATGCTTCTGTGAGATTAAAATCGTGTCCATTCATCATGGAAAATAATTTTAATAAATAATAGTTTGATAAACAATTTGTACCGTGTGAATTTGCATAAAATTATATAGAAGAAAGTCTTGTGGTGGTCACAACATACCAGTTTTAAAAAGAAAAATCTTCTGTCACAGATTATTTAATGTGCTTTGTTTGTTGAACCTTGAATAAAATTGGCTGCCAAGCAACTATCGCTTTTTTCTTTCGAGGCGACAAAGAAATAGACGACAGATATTGATACAATATCAACAGATGGAATAATCAGTTTTCTTTCCTTTTATCGTTAATAACTTCATTAATCAGTTGAAATTGCCATAGCGACTGAAATCAAAGTTCGTCGTTGCATTATATGTCACAATCAAAAAATAGTTTTAAAATTTAATCAGAAAAAAAGATGTCAACATAGCAGATATTTCGCAATTGCAGTATAAAGCAGATAGTAAAACATTCAGAAAAATCTCTCGTTAAGGTCATTAGTTACAAACGTATGGTGTAAGAAATATGTTTAATTATAAAGATTAAGGTGTCTGAGGACTGTCTGCGAGTAAGTGTCTGTAAATAGCAAACAAAATAAGAGAAAACCACCTTTGAGCGTTCGTTTAAAGCAATACATTATTTCAAAAAAGGGATTTTGCGCACTCCTGTTTAATCCGTTAAATGCCTTAGACGTATATATAAGATAGTGGCATTCACTGCATTGATTTCAGTGAATAAAATTTAAATAGTTCTAACACGAGTACCTAAAGATGTTTTGTTAAAAGCGTAACGTTTTACAGTAATGCCAAAAGGCTTGACTTACTATTTAAAATGCAAAATGTGCCGAGTTCAAAGTGTTAACTTAATATATATATATATGCGTATATATGTATCTGTGTGTGTATGCGTGTGTGTGTTGACGTATAAACTATAGCAAATATTTTGACGCTTCATTTAGGTTTTTACTCCCTTTGTTTTAAAAATTATATGTAAAATTATAACTGATGTTAAGACTTAACTGGTAACTGACTTTTATAACTGACTTTAATTTTCTCAAAACCAATTTTTCGCCACTACTCGCAAGATTTTGAAAGGGGAAAAAAAATTTCTTTATCTATTGCTTTACAACTTTGAGCAAAATTTAACATAGAAGATATCTACAAAATAAATTAATATTTAGTACAACTAACTTTAGATTGAGAAAAAAAAAAAAAAAAAAAAACTAAGAAAATTTTTGCATTTTTTTAAAATAAAATAAAATTCAAGTTAATTATTATTTTAAAAATAATAAATTTAGAAATACCTTCAAATCTTATTATCTATACATATAAAAGAGTACTTCCACTCACTCACTCAGACTCATCAATGCACAGCAATTTTGTCGGAAGCCACCGACTCGCAACTGGGTCAGATTATAGAACATATAGTGTAAGCACCCTCTAAGAAGAGATTTTGCGAAATACGCCCCCCCCCCCCCCCAAATGTGATTTCACAAAAACCTTCATATCTCAAAGAAAAAAACAGATATCCGTAAAATTGTTGCTTTAAAATATAGCTAACACAAATATCTAAAAACCAATTTCTGGAATTTTAGAAATTCGGTTCCCAAGGGAGGAAAGGGGGCAAAACGAGATTTCATATGCGCAAAACGCGGTTTCACATACTCCAATATATCTCAAACAAAAAAATAGATACACGTGAAATTTTTGCTTTAATATATAGCTAATACAAATACCTAAAAACAAATTTCTGGAATTTTAAAAATTCAGCCCCCAATAGGGTGGGGGGGGGAGAGGGGGCAAAACGGGATTTGAAATAATCCTTTATATCGCAAACAGAAAAAAAAGATATATATGTGAGATTTCTGCTCTAAAATATAGCCCCTACAAATACATAAAAACTAATTTCTTTTATTTTAGAAATTTGTCCCAGGTGGGGCGGGAAAGGGGGGGGGGCTATGGGGCAAAAAAATAGAAGTACAGATTGGTACAGATAGGTTTTAGAGGCCTGCAAGTTGAATGAGGATGTTTTCGAAAGTAAAATTATTAGGAGGGTTAAAAAGGGGAAGGGGCGGAGGGGCAAAAAAGTAAAAATATAGTTAGAACGTTCAAAATTGGTACATAGAGGTTTTTGATACCTACAAAACGATTGCGGATATTTTCGAATTTGTAAAATTATTAGGAGAGGGGGTGGAGGGACAAAACATTAAAAATAGAGTTAGGTCGCTCAAAATTGGTACATGGAGGTTTTTGATACCTACAAATCGATTGCGAATATTTTCGAATTTGTAAAATTATTAGGATAGACGGGAAGGGGGGGGTGAAGGGTAAAAATATATAAATAAGAGTTAGAGCGCTGAAAATTAGTGTTGTTAGGATTTGAGGCCAGATAAATCGATTGCGGATATTTTCGAAAGTACAGAATTATTTACTAGGGGTGGGAAGGGGGGTCAGGCGCAGTGGTAAAAATAAAGAAATTCAGATAGAATTTTGGAAATTAGCATTATTATTAGGTTTAAAAGCCTGAGAGAACGATTGCGAGTATTTCTTAGTCTAAAATATTTAGGAGGGGCGGGGACGGTAGGTGAAGGAACATGCGTGGCAGTATACTCTGCCGCAGGCAGTTTAGACCTGGACCGAGACCGATTATTCCACCGATTTTTTTTTTTTTTTTTTTTTTTTTTTTTTTTGTATTCTATATTTATGTTTTTCCCTTACGATAATATAGCGATTCATTAAGAGTATCGAACATAAATGCACGCGGGCCTGCGCTGACGAAGGCACTGGGGACCCGGTTCGACATTTTTTCCCAATCAGATTTTTTTTTTTTCCCTTTTTTTTTTGCATGATAAAAATTAATGCAATTTTGAGAATTCATTAACTATAGTGATTCATTTAAAAATAGTGACCAGCGAAGCGGGCGTAGCCTGCTAGTTTTGTATAGATTATTTATAAAAAAAACGTATGTGTTTATCTTTAAAACACTAAGTGAAGAAGTTTTATCTAAATTATGCAGATAGTGACAAAATGAACTTTTGACAAAATTAGAGTTATAATTTGAGAATGCATCTTATCTTCAGTTAGACTTTTGCTCGTAACTTTTCAACTAAAAGTGCTGGAAGTGTAAATGGAATGTCAATTGTTCAGAATAGTTCATATATCGACATCTCAAGCAGCACAGTAACGTTTTCTGAACGTTCAAAAGTAATTTTACAAATACATTCTAAAAATGTTCAAATTGAATTTGTTCTAGACTTGTGAAGAATGTGTTCTATCTCTCCACCATGAATATATTCTATAGTACAATCCACAGAACATTCAATACACGGGCAACTTTCACTGTTGATCTTATCGAAACGTACTTATAACGCTCTATCGATACGTCCTCATAACGTTGTAAAACAATGTTTATTATATGTTCTAAAATAGTGTACAATTAATGGCAATGTAGACGTTATTAATCCTTTTTTTTTTTTTTTTTTTTTTTTGTAAACTACTGTCTTATAATTATAAAATTTTGTATACATATACATTGAAATGTAACATTATCAAGTATATTAAAAATTTCGGGAAACTATTTCAATTAAATTAAATTTCAAAAATTTTTGAAAATGTTTAAAATGGTTCTTGATAAATAATTTTTAATTTTCCCTCTCCATTTTATATAATTAAACTTTAAAAATACATTCTAAACATATTTGGGAATTATTTAATGATTAAAACAGATTAAAAAACACATTAAAATTTATTAAAATCGTTTACAAAGCTTTTCGCCATAACGTTATGGTATCATCAGGTAATTTACACAAAAAACAGATGAAACAGCATCTTATACCAGGAATTTTGATACGGTTACAGTATAAGGATAACTTGGATAAAATTATCCTTATACTGTAATTAAATTTTATTCAAGTTATCTTTATACTGTAACTATATCAAAATTCCTGGTACATATAAGATGCTGTCTCATCTATTTTTTGTGTAAATTACCTGATGATGCGTTGTGGCGAAAAGCTTTGTAAACGATTTTAATAAATTTTAATACATGTTTTAAAGTGTTTTTTAATCTATTTTAATTACTATGCTAACACGTGTGCTTTGAACAAACTCTAAACTTTTAGAAGATTTAGATTTTAATTGAATTATTGAATGGGCTCATTAATAAGTAAATTTTTTTAGGAAAAAAATGTGTTTAAATGCCAAAAATTTGTATTAAATTCCAACAAAAAAACATTTTTAAGAAATTAACTCTTCAAGGAATCCACAAAGTAATTCTCAAATATGTTTATAATATATTGTTAAACTTTAATAATTTAAAATCGATAGGAAAGAAACTATATTTATCAGGGAACAATTGCAGAATGTTCTAAATGATACTATATTTGAACGTCCAATAGAACTTTCTTTAAACACGAAACACAGTGCTTAAACTATTGTAACGGTCACTAGACGTTCAAAGAACGTTTCGGTGCTATTTAGGAAACTATATATTTTTTTCCAAGATATATATTTTTTTTTATAAGGGTTAAAACTACTAGGCCCCTTAAAATATAATCAACTGCACTGAAAATAATAATAATAATAATAAAATTCTGTCAAAGACAGAATTTAGTTTTAGTACAAGGGACTTAATTTCAATCTGTAAAATTTTTAACTTTTATTTATTTTTACTTTCTCTTACCCATATATATGGTAGAAAACTTATTGTTTTTGAGCCAAATTTACGAAATTGAGTTTTTGGTATATTACACGTTTTGAGGTCCCATTAATCTAAAAATTATATTTTTAGCGGTTGGTCTGTCTGTGTGTGTCTCTATGTGTGTATTTCTGTTATCAGCATATCTCAAGAATAAATAATAGCAGAAAGTCCAAACTTGGTATTCTAAATGTGTATCATATAGGGATGCTACACAAACTTTTCGTTGAGATCAAGCAAATGGTTCGTGTACAGGGACACCCAAGAGAATTCAAATACATTACGTCTATGGGGGAAATTGTCGGTAAGTAGATTTTAAAAATCTATAGACTGCACTAAATCAAATGAAACGGATATATATTTTTATATGCGTAAAAACATGTTTTCTGCAGAATATGGTATGAAAATCATTCACTGTTCGGTTGCAGAGCTACAGAAAAGAACTAGATTATAGTGTGATAATACTTGAAAATTGGTGAAAGTGTATGTCAGGTTGCGCCGTGTGTTATTAATTTAGCATTATATTCATTTGCACCATGTGGTGTGTACATAACCTTCAGAAGATAAGCAGATCTGCCAACATTTAAGCCATAACATTTTTTTTTTATTGTTAGTGGAAATGTTTTACTATAATACTTTACCATGCCCAGGAAAGCTGATCAGAAATTGAACTTAATTCCTCATAGCCATGTGGTAAATAATGTATTTTTTAAGCTAAATATTCATCACTTTTTTTTTTTTTTTTTTTTTTTAGACTTTTGAGGATTCCTGAATACCGAAGTTAAGTTTTTAACGTTTGATTTTTCTCTCAGTCACTTAAAGGAAATTAAAACAAAGAATTTCAGGCGATCCAAATGTTGTATGTTGAAGTTGATTAGTTTGTTACTAGAAAAGTTTGTTCAAGATTGATAAGCTTCAAGGAATGTTGCATGTGAAAGTTTTCTGAATAATTTTGAATGAACATTTGAATTTAATAACAGATTTGAATTATATATAAATGTAGGTACAATAATGAAACGGGGGGTTGAGGGGGCGGTAGGTAGCCCCCCCTCACATAGAATTATTTGTCAAATAAAGCTGTTCCGAAGCCTAATTTGAATTGTTTTAACATACATTTACATAACAGCACTCGTCACCTTACCCCTTAATCTCCAATCTGTATTTACAGTATTAAATTTCAGGGTAAAAGAAAGTCGTGTGAATGACACACCAGATTATTTAATGACTGAAAGGAATTAAAATGAAGTGTTGCCATCTAAATTTCATACTTTAGTTAATTTTAGAAAATCTAATTGTCGTGTCGAAAAACTGTTTGCAGTCCTGGATTCAGAAAAATCGTCTCTTTCGTTTGATGTCACGTACTTTTTAAAATGACTGAAATGAATTAAAATGAAGTGTTGCTATCTAAATTTCATACTTTAGTTAATTTAAAAAAATATAATTGTCGGGTCGAAAAACTAATTGCACCCCTGTATTCAAAAAACTCTCCCCTTTCATTTGGTACCAATTTTGTAACGATAGGTCTGATATTTCTCATTTATTTTGATGTTACACAAAATTGGTCAACAAGAACTCCAGATTGAAAATAACAGACCTCCGTCCTTTAAAAAAAAAAAAAAAAATTACCATTTATATGGTTAAGAGAAAATAAAAAGAGAGAAAGAATTTTTATTGCGTAATTTAAAGAATATCCCATTTACTCTATAACGTATTCTTAAAAAGGATGAACATGAATATAACTTAGCAATACATCAAATACATTGAAAATGAGGCATAGTCTACGTTGTTTCACGAATTGTCATTTGCAAAAAGTACTAGAGAAAGGGTGTGGTATTCCTTGCATAATTCAAACCATTTATTTTTCACTGCACTTATTGAGATTAACACGCAGCAATAATAATTATTATTGCACATCATGTGCTGAAAATTGCATGTATTATCATATAAAAGGAAAAAATCTGGTGTTTCGCTCACACGACTTTCTCTTACCCTTAAATTTAATACTGTAAGTACGGATTGGAGATTAAGGGTTTCGATAACGAGTACTATTATGTATACCTATGTTAAAACAATTCAAATTGGGCTTCAGAACAGCTTTATTTGACAAATAATCCTATGTGAGGGGGCTACCGCCACTCTCAACACCCCCCCCCCTCCCGTTTCATTATTGTACCTACATTTATAACGAATTCAAATCTGTTATTAAGTTCAAAAGTTCATTTTAATTTATTTAGACAACTTTCACACGATCATTCCTTGAAATTTATCAATCCTGAACAAACTTTCCAAGTAACAAACGTATTCACTTCAAAATACATCATTTGGATCGCCTGAAGTTATTTTTTTTTAATTTACTCTGACAGACACAGACAAAGATGCAACTATAAAACTTGACTTCCGGTATTCAGGAAGCCTCAAAACGTGTACATATACAAGAAACCAATCGATGAATATTTAGCTTAAAAAAATACATTATTTACCATATGGCTTTGAGGAATTAATTTCAATTCTTGAGCAGCTTTCCTGGACATGCTAAAATATTATATGATATATATAGCATATTACAGTCGGTAACAGAAGTCTCCCAACACTAGCAAAAATTCCTATGTTAAAAAAGTACACTTAATACGGTTTTGTTAAATAAATTCTTGTCGAATCCTATTTTTAGACCGACTAAGAACAGGATTCCACAAGGATTTATTCAACAAAACTGTATTAAGTGTACTTTTTTTACATAGGAATTTTTGCTAGTGCTCGGACACTTTTGTTACCGACTGTACAGTAGTATGTTATAATTTTTACTTCCTCATACCCATATAACTGGAAAACATTGACATAAATATCTTTTTAAAAATAAAAGCATTGTTTTTTGTTTAAGAAATATAAAACAAATATATTATAAATTGAGGATCATGTTTGTAGTAGCATTCCATGTATTATTGCCGAGTTTATATAAATTTAAAATAAGCAAAATTCCGGCTTAAAAGATGTTATTACCATGATAAAGTGGGAAAAAATGGGATTTTTAAAATTGTTGCTGTAGTCCAGAATTTTCAAATCGGCAACTGCAGATAGTGCAATGCCTTCTTCAAGTTATAAATAATTTTACAAGATACATGAAAGTCACAAGTTTAAAAATTCAAGTACAGAATAAAAATTTTATGCACTATTATTATTATCATTAGGACAATATCTGGGTGTTTCAGGTCACTTAAAAATATATGCAATACTAAAGACCTTTTATCTAAAAACTAGAATGCTATCTATAAAATATTTTACTGTTATCTCTAAAAGAATACAGTCTTTCGAAAAAAAAAAAAATCAAACATTTAATATAGTACAAACAAGCCAACTTACTTTAGTTTGAAGTAAGAGAAACGTCTTTTAATTCCGAAATAGGTAAATATTGTAAGTCGTTCGTCTTTTAGAAGGAAAAGAGAATAGAAATGAAATGATCTCTGAATTACTTGTGAAACTGCGTCAAATGGAACCAAGATAATAAAGATAACATGCACCTAGGGTTACATACAAATGGAACGCTTGCAATTTCGATGACGCAAATTTTGCAAGTTTTTTTGCAAATACAGTCCGCAGCAAAAGTGTCCAAGCACTAGCAAAAATTCCTATGTAAAAAAGGTACACTTAATACAGTTTTGTTAAATAAATCCTTGTCGAATACTGTTCTTAGTCAGTCTAAGAACATGATTCGACAAGGATTTATTTAACAAAAGAATGTTAAGTGTGGTTTTTTTAAATAGGAATTTTTGCTAGTGCTCGGATACCTTTGCTGCCGACTGTAGTCATACATTTGGAACGCTTGAACCAGAAGTGTTTCTTATACCTCTGGGGGTCACCGAAGCGGGAGAGCCATCCCTTCCGTGGAGGATCAAAATTGCAATGGCATGTCTCCGGACCACCTCTAGGGGTGAGTCCCAGACCGTCGCCAATTGCCCATCTGCGCAGCACTAGTGCGACGTAAAAGCCAATCAACCAACCAACCAGAAGTGTTTCATTTGTATGTACTCCCTAAACGATATTGGCTTTTTTCAAATATAAAGATTTTTCTTTTTCTTTTTTTTTTTTTTCCCAACACTATTAATTATCTGAAAAATATATTCGATAATGTGTGAGGTTGAGACTGTAGAACGTCACCACAGTTTGTTTGAAATTAAGCTGGATCCAGCAAAGTATAAAGTTGGGACGGTTAAATCGCTTCGACGTCAGTGACTCGGTGAAAGTTTTGGTCGGATTAGTTTTGTGTCGACATGGTGCTGCAACGAACGAATTAAGTTGTGAGAGGTAGAGGAATTGGAAGCGATTTTAAAAGTATTGATTGAAATGAAGAGAAAGGAAGTTGGTAGGAAGTAGTATAAGATGGAGATGGTTTTCATAAAAAGTGTAGATTGTGGTGTAGATTGTGAAGATTCTTATTTTGGCGAGTATTGAGGTGTGGAGTAGTGGAGATTTAGTTGTGTGAAGATTAAGTAGTTGTTTGAGTGTTGGTGTGTGTATCTACTAGCATTTGTGAACGTAATATTGAATCAGCAGGGAATCCGCTGATCCACAGTGCAGTCACAGTAGTGGAGTAAAACAGTGCATCCGTCTCTACACCTTCGACTGTTTGCTGGGGTGAAATATTTAAAATTATCTAATTTAATTTCTGATACAGTCGGTAACAAAAGTGTCCGAACACTAGCAAAAATTCCTATATAAAAAAAGTACATTTCATACAGTTTTGTTAAATAAATCCTTATCGAATCATGTTCTTACACTGACTAAGAACAGGATTCGACAAGGATTTATTTAACAAAACCGTATGAAGTGTGCTTTTTTTACATAGGAATTTTTGCTAGTGTTCGGACACATTTGTTACCGACTGTATATATCTGTACATATAAAAGAGTACTTCCACTCACTCACTCACTGACTCATGAACGCACAGCAAAATCTACTGGAGCCACTGACTCGAAACTGGGTCAGATTGTAGAACATATAGTGTAAGCACCCCCTAAGAAGCGATGTTGCGAAATTTGCCCCCAAGGGGGTGTAGGGGGCAAAATGTGATTTCATAAAAACTTTCATATCTCAAAGAAAAAAACCAGATATCCGTAAAATTTTTTGCTTTAAAATATAGCTAATTTAATTATCTAAAAACCAATTTCTGGAATTTTATAAGTTCGGTCCCCAAGGAGGGAAAGGGGGGAAAGGGGGCAAAACGTGATTTCACATACTCCTATATATCTCAAACAGAAAAACAGATATATGTGAAATTTTTGCTCTAATATATAGCTAATACAAATACCTAAAAACTAATTTCTGGAATTTTCGAAATTCAGCCCCCAAGAGGGAAGGAGAGGGGGCAAAACGCGATTTGAAATAATCCTTTATATTGTAAACAGAAAAAAATATATGTGTAAGATATTTTTGCTCTAAAATATAGTTCCCATAAATGCATAAAAACTAATTTCCTTAATTTTAGAAATTCGTCCCAGGTGGGGCGGGAAAGGGGGACTATGGGGTAAAAAAATAGAAATATAGTTAGACCGTTCAAAATTGGTACAGATAGGTTTTAGAGACCTGCAAGTCAAATGAGGATTTGAAATTGTAAAGTTACTAGGAGAGTCAGAAAGGTGTGTGTGTGTAGGGGGGGGGGGGGCAGAGGGGCAAAAAAATAAAAATAGAGTTAGACTGTTCAAAATTGGTACGTAAAGGTTTTTGATACCTACAAACCGATTGCGGGTATTTTCGAATTTGTAAAGTAATTAGGAGGGGTGGGAGGAGGGGACGGAGGGGCAAAAAATAAAAATAGAGTTAGGTCGTTCAAAATTGGTGCATAGAGGTTTTTGATACTTACAAATCGATTGCGGATATTTTCGAATTTGTAAAGTTATTAAATGTGTACATGAAGGTTTTTGATACCTACAAATCGATTGCGTATATTTTCGAATTGTAAAATTATTAGGGATAGACGGGAAGGGGAGGTGAAAGGGCAAAAATATATAAATAAGAGTTAGAGCGCTGAAAATTAGTGGTGTTATGTTTTGAGGCCCGATAAATCGATTGCGGATATTTTCGAAAGTACAGAATTATTACGAAGGGCGGGAAGGGATCGGGCGCAGAGGCAAAAAATAAAGAAATTCAGATAAAATGTTGGAAATTAGTATTATTAGGTTTAAAAGCCCGAGAGAACGACTGCGAGTATTTTTTAAAGTCTAAAATAATTAGGAGGGGCGGGAACGGTAGGTGAAGGTGCATGCGAGCCTTGCGTGCCTGTATGCGCTGCCGCAGGCAGTGGTGGCCCGAACCAATTATTCCACAGATGGGAAAAATTTTTTTTTCTTTTTTTTTTATGTTTTTCTCTTACGATAATATAGTGATTCATTAAGAGTGTTGAACATAAATGCGCGCGCGCAGCGCACAATTGCCTGCGCTGCCAAAGGCAGTGGAGACCTGTTACGACATTTTTTCCAATCACATTTTTTTTTTCACATGATAAAAATTGATGCAATTTTGAGAATTCATTAACAATAGTGATTCATTTAAAAATAGTGACCAGCGAAGCGGGCGTAGCCTGCTAGAATTTTGATAAAGTAATTAAATACGCTGACTGAGCTATCTCGATTGACAGACCAAACTTTAATCTGTTCAAATAAAAGTCTTATTTATAATTTATATTCAAGTCTCGTGCTCTTTACTTATCCATTTAGTTATGTAATTAATTAATTAAGATGGAGTTTGCATTAACGCAAACCTCACAAATGTACCAATATGAACTTATTCATGCGTTTATCTGTGGCCATATTACAACATGGAAACCACTGAGTACTTTCATATTAATAATTTTATTAAACTAATACGCAAATGTGAAGTCTGTTCCATTCCCCACCATATAATTTTTTAAAAATACAATACTGTTATTCAGAAGTTCGTGTCAATATCATAAATTATACTTTAAAACCAGACCGGCTTCTTTAAGATGAAAAATAATCTTCGTAATGCACGATCAGGAAAATTTGTGTTCTGTGCTCCCCTGTTAAGCAAATCTTAAATAATGAATAACTTAAGAAGTTTTTAAAGGAAACACTGTTTAACAGATTTCAAAATTAAAATGAAGTTATTTATATTTTTATGACCATTAAAGGACAGAATATTACCACATCTCTAATCTAGTATATTGTGGCTATCACAAATATTTCTTCTATATTTTTCTATATAATCAACGCCACTTACTGCTTAACACGCACAAAAGTTTAATCGTAGCTTCTCACAATAAAGCTTTCACATATGAAGTTTAATGCAATTTTAATCAACAGATACTGAGATGTTGCCATTTGGAAAATCACAGAAGGTAAGTAATATCAAAGCCACCTGTCTCCCGATATACATCCAAATTAAGACAACATTCGTTTTCATAATATTTATCTCACATATCAAGTTTGGTTCACTTATAAGTCATAAAAATTAAGATAGTTTTCCAATGCATGGTAAGAATGTAAGCATAGCAGCGCCATCTGCCGACCGATATACGCGCAAATTAAATCAGCATTCGTCTTTATAATATTCATTTTATGTAACTAGTTTTGTTCGAATGAACACAATAGAAGCTGAGATATAGCTTTCCCTTCAATAAGAGAAATCACGGTATAGCAACGCCATCTGTTGAGCTATTCGCACCAAAAGTTGATATTTACTAATATATGTCAAAGTGCAACTACATAAAAATTTATATGAAATTTTGTGCAGCAGATCCTGCAATACAGTTGCCACAAAATTTTTATCCCACACACACAGACAGACATTTTCTAAAAATGGCCTAATCATATTTTGGACCTCTAAAAGCGTGTGTGTTTCGCACACCTTCGTGTTGAAATGAGACACAGTATTGAATCAATGTACCAATAGAACTGACACGGCATTCCATCGTGCATATTTCACAACCAGTGTTGAATCGGTGCAATTTACGCCGCTTTCGTTCGCACATGCTTTACGACCCGGTGCTGAATCGTTGCGCTGGTGTAATGATGTGTCGATGCCAACGGTGTATCTGTTTAGAGAAAATAATAAAGCCGGTTTGAGGATGTTAGATTTAAACAAGTGTTTCCTCATATATAACCCAGTCCTAGTTAGTAGGGGAAAGTTTGATAAAACGTGATAGTCGGACAAAACGGGATACGTCGCCTAGGGACCCGGCTAGTACTGCTACCGAGCGGATGACGACAGAAACTTGTTCTCGGCCATCATTACATCATTCTCAGTTCGTCCCGTCTCGAGACCACTAGTTGATGGAAAGTTGTAGTTCTTATAACATTTTTATTCTGTTTTCTTGGTACTTTCTACATTTAAGTGCATTGTTTTTTACATTGTTCTGACTACATATATGGGAATACAATTCCGGTGAATATTACATTTGATTAAGCATTTATTAACGAATATTCTCATGTGTAGTCTATCGAATTTTCCTTTCACATTAGGCAGCAGCCATGTTTATTTTGAAAAATGTCGGAGTTGGATAAAACGGGACACTTATGAGTTGGATAAAACGGGATACAGTTTTTTATATACTTTTCTCAAGGGACATCGTAGGAGTACACCAGCCAACAAGCCTGTCAGGAGACAGCCTACGGACAGACCAACCTGCAACATCCTCAGGGGAGAAAGGATTAGAACTCTCTTGTTATCGACCTAAGCTACCTTCCATCTCTCTAAAGTTTGTTCTACCTGTACCTCAAGTAAATGGACCTCGCCCAGAAAACAAGGCTGATAAGAGAAAAAAGAAACTGTAGTAATAACATCATCTCCATATAAGAGTGAGTTAGAAATGGAAGAAATAGAAAGGATGATAAAACTACAAGAAAGAACCAAGAAAATTAAAGGAAATGGTCAGAAATCCTTCTAAAAATTCCAAAAAGAAGTTTATAAGAAAAGGAAATGGAAAAGAGGAAGAAAAAGAGCTACCAGGTCCAGTCAAACCTGAAACTAGGCCTTTAAAAGAATCCAAAAGAACGCCTAATCCTGATGTTAAAAGTCAAAACATAGAAAAGTTTAATAAACCTTCAGCAAGCAGCCAAGAATGCATGTCGTCATTGTTTGAAGATGAAACAGAGGGAGGAGAAATCTGCATATATTGTAATACACTGTACGTCGATTCTAAGGCTGGTGAAGGTTGGATACAATGTTCTGGATGCCAAGAATGGGCTCACGAAGCGTGTTCTAATGCCTTTTTATGCGACTTTCGTTCTGCTATAGGCCTAAATAAAAGGTCTTCTTTCCCATTTTGTAAATAAAAACATAAAAAACTCTTATTTTAAGTCTCTGATTAATGAAGACATTGTTCTTTCAAGTGGAAATTTCGCTTTACAGTTTTCTGTCAGTTAATTATGCTTTTCAGTTAGTTTTACACAAAAAATTAAACATTGTAATCCCTATCCCGTTTTATCCAACCCAGGTATGCTAAAACGGGATGTGTAAGAGTTTGGTAAATACTTTTTTTACTAATTTAAAATCATTACAATTAGTTTAAAATACGTTTTTTGTGTGCTTCAATAAATGTTGTAGTTATAAAAAAAAAAAGTATGTGGTTTTCTTCAACATATTTTCCGTAGTAAAAAGAAACAAGAATGGTATCCCGTTTTGTCCAACTTTCACCTACTTGATTTTTGCGATCAGTTTTTTTTTTTTTTTTTTTTTTTTTCAAATTCCTGGAGCCCTGATTATGAGCAATTAAATGTAAATATTCACTTAAAAAGTCGAATCAAGCAACAATTGAAAAGCAAAAAAGAAGGAGACAAATGAAATTGACTGACATATTTAATAGAGTGTAGAGCATTGTCATATTCGAGAACTTATTTATTATTAAGCCAGTTTTAATATGATTATTTTTATAATTATTATTATTATTTGTACAAAAATAAACGATCTGTATTACTGTTGAATAAATGTTCTTTTTAAAAATTTAATTTATTTCAAACGCTATTTTAATTATTTTAGTTTTGATAAGGGTTTGCATACATTTTTTAAAACTTATTTTTAAAACTTATTTTTAAAAAATATTCCTTTACGTGCTGTGACTGATATATGAATTCGATGTACATTTTCAGAACACTATAATCCGGAAAAATCCATAATTAGGCAAAGTCTATTTCCCGCCGATACCGGATTGTCGATGTTTCACTGTATAGCTCATGAATGATTATCCGAAATTTAACATATTTTGGAAGATTACGTGACATTGTTGAAACCCTTTTGTGAGGTCCTGTACATTAATTTTAAGTCCATGCAACATTTTCTACAGGAAGCATGCTTTTAAGCATCACAATAATGCATGTTAATTTCATTTTGTTGGATGCAGTGCAACTGTGTTAAAATGTGTTTAAATTAAATCCTTCTTATAGGCCGTAATTATAAGAAAACCTTTGGTGTTTCCTTGTACACGATTCATAAACAATATAGGCCTCAAAATCTATACAACTATTTCTGTATAGCGCCTGAACATGTGTACCAATTTTCAAGTTAATCCAAGTGTTTTTGCGCTTGCTGTTGCGACACACAAAAAATTCCGTAATGATAAGAAACTTTTTGGTTTTCCCCTGTACACGAACTACAAATAGAATACACACCGAAAATTATACAGCTATTTCTGTGTGGTTAATGAGCATGTGTACCAAATTGCAAGTCAATAGATTAATTTTTGCGGCCGCTATCGTGAGACACACAGACAGAACCAAAAACTTTTTGAGTTTCCACATGGAGGCCTTCACTGACATTTCAGCAATTAACCAATAAAAAATATACAATTTATTCTATGTATCTTATGAATGATTATCCGAAATTTAACATGATTTGGATGATTACGTAACATTGTCGAAACACTTTTGTGAGGTCCTGTACATTAATTTTAAGTCTGTGCAACAATTTCTACAGGAATCATGCTTTTAAGCATTTGAATAATGCATGTTAGATTTTTTTTTTTTTTTTTTTTTTTTTGCATGCAATGTAACAATGTTAAAATGAATTTAAACAAAATCCTTCTGATAGACCGTAATGATAAGATAAACTTTCTTGTGTCCCTGTACATGATCCATAAACAATATAGGCACCAAAATCTATACAGCTATTTCTATTTAACGCCTAACATGTGTACCAGTTTTCAAGTCAACCCAAAGCTTTTTGAGCTGGCTATTGCGGTACACACAAATTCTATCCATAGGCCGTAATGATAAGAAAAACTTTGGTGTGTCCCTGTACACGATCTATAAACAATATAGGCACCAAAATCTTTACAGCTATTTCTATTTAGCGTCTGAACATGTGTACCAATTTTCAAGTCAACCCAAAGCTTTTTGTGCTTGCTATTGCGGCACACACAAATTCTGTCCATAGGCCGTAATGATAAGAAAAAATTTGGTGTGCCCTGTACACGAACTACAAATAGAATACACACTCAAAACTATACAGTTTTTCTGTGAAGTTAATGAACATTTGTACCAAATTGCATGTCAATGTAGGGATTTTTGCGAGCGCTATCGCAAGGCATACATACAGCCACATAGACAGAACCCAAAAACATTTTAAGTCTCCACATGGAGCCCCCCCCCACACACACACACACACACTGACGTTTCGGCAATGACATTATCGAACCATCAACGAGTCCTTCGGCCTGACCCATAGTTTTGGTGCGAAAGAAAGATGGCTCAACGAGATTCTGAGTGGACTACCGTCGTTTGAATGACATCACGACGAAAGATAGTTACCCCCTTCCCAGAATTGACGACACTTTAGGTACACTTTCTGGCAATCAGTGGTTCTCGACTTCGAATCTGAAGAGTGGGCTATTGGCAAAGAGAATTACATCCTGACAACCGCGAGAAGACTGCATTCACTACGGGACAAGGATTGTGACAATTTAAAGTGATGCCACTCGGATTATGTAATGCACCTACAACTTTCGAACGCCTGATAGCGACAGCGTTAAAAGGACTTTTCTGTGAAGCCTGTCTTGTGTACCTTGACGATATTATCATTGTGGGGTGTACTTTTGAAGATCATTCAAGAAACGTCCGTAAGGTGCTGGAAAAACTCAGAATGGCTAACCACAAGTTGAATCCTAGCAAGTGCAACTTTTTCTGTCCTGGAGTCAGTTATCTCGGCCATATCATCTCTGCTGAAGGTGTGATAAGGGATCCGGAGAAAATCTCTGAAGTCGAGAACTGGAGTCACCCTAAAAACGTTCAACTGCGAAGTTTCCTGGGATTATGCACATACTACAGGTGTTATGTTGAATGTTAACAGGACGAAATTGCTTGTATAACAACGATGAGGTTCAATTTTTTCAAACTAAATTGGCCGTAAAGAATTTTAATTTCGGATTGAAGAGCTAAAAATCAGTTTTTATTTAACAGACAAAATAGCTGAACATCAGAAAATATGTACAGTGGCTCCATAATAATACATACTGCTTTTCATTAAAATTGCAACACGAAGAAGGAATGCGAATATAAGAATGATATTTATTGGGCACATACATTATAGTAGGAAGAACAATAGATTAAATTTCTGGAAATTTGGAGTAATAGATCCTGAGAAAACAGTACATAAAGCAGCGACCTCTGGGATCAATAACAGGACTTACTTGCCTAGGCATTAAATCAGACAGCGATTGGATGACATATACGGGTAGAGAACATCATGAAGCTTCAACACGATGCCACAATTCATCAATCTCAGTTACTGGTGAGTAGTGGCGGGGATGGGGGTCGGCAATCGCTTTTCAACGATTAAATAGTCATTTTCATTGGTGCGAGATCAGGAGAACGCGTCGGCCGGGGCAACAATCGAACAAATTTTGTTCCAATTAAGGTCTGAACAATACAGACAACTTGCAGTTGTGCGTTATACTGTTTAAATATTGCGCTACGGAGGCCTCGAATACAGGGCAGAGGGGCGGGCCTTAACTCACCAGAAATTTAATTGCCACTATTCACAGTGCCGGGAATGCGACCAAGAAGTAATGGAGATGTGAATCCAATGGAACCTCATATCATCACTGCAGGTGATGGACAGTGTGGCGATGTCGAATACCAGCTGGCAATGTGCATTATTCACAGTGCCTTCAAATACGGATAAGGCAATCTTGATGTTGTAAACAGGATTGTGATTTGTATGAAAGGCGACTTCACGTCATTCCTACGTCCAGGTTCGTCGTTGATCACACATTAAAGACCCCGCATATCAGTGATGCAATTTTGAGGGTAATTAAAATTTCGGTAGCCGCATACTGGGTCACCACATATGGAGTGATTGCATGCGTACCATTGGATATACTTCTTGATCACCTCTTGTTTTCATTCTCGCCATTCTGAATACCGACCATTACATTTCTGACGAGTTAAGGCCCAACACTCTAACCTATATTCGAGGCTTCTGTAGCACAACATTTAAGCAGGAAAATGCACGACCATAAGTTGTCCGTGTTGCCCCGACTTTCCATGATGCAGGATGTGTTCGATTGATGCTCTGGCCAGCGCGTTCTCTTTATCTCACACCAATGAAAATCACTATCTAACCGTTGAAAAGCGACTGCCCCCCACCACTCACCCGTAACTACGATCGATGAATTGTAGCATCGTGTTGAAGCTTCGTGAAGCACTCTACTCGTACATATCATCCAATCACTGTCTGATTCAATGCCTAGACAGGTAACTGCTGTTATTGCTCCCAGAGGTCGCTGCTTTATGCACTGTGTTCTCAGGATATGTTACTCAAAACTTCCTGAAAATTTAATCAATTGTTCTTCCTACTATAATGTATGTGCCCAAAAAATATCATTCTTATATTCGCATTCCTTCTTGGTGTTGTAATTTTAATGAACAGCAGTGTAAAAACCAAAACAATACATTCTGTTCGGAGACTGCAAGGGATGAGAAAGAGCGATTCTAATTACGTCTTTACTATGCTATGATCTAGAGCAGTTCTGTGTTCTGTGTTCCCTTCACTAGAACTGATCAGGGATGTCTGAACTGAAAAGCCGATATTCAGAAAAAACATCCAAATTTTAATGCCAAATATTTCTTTGTTTCTCGAATAAAATGGTATAAATATTTTGAATTCAAAAGTTCGTTATTAAAACTTATAGCCAATTATTTCGCCAACAAAATAAATCACAAGAATAAAAAACCGTTACATCTAACGATTGCACTATAAATGTAATCTAGAAACTAAATAATTCCTTAATGATACTGACTGACAGCGATTTCTAAATTTAGGTATAACGAAATAAACTTGTGCAATATCATTTGACGTTAAATTTTCTAAAAGAGTAATTTATTTAATAAATAATACTTTGAACTGTCAGTTAGTTGACTTTTGATGGGTAACCGAAAAGTTTTTTATTAACTGGAAAAGATTTAAATTGCATCAGTTAATGATATTTATTCAACAAACAAGGTAATAAATCTACAAATAATTATTTTAGCTTTCAAGACTTTTGTTATCGGAAAACACATAAACTGTGGTCTTTCAATAAGTCTTTGTTATAATATTAAAAGAAGGTATTCAATTAAATGAATTGAATGAACTGATATTATTTAGCTGATAATTTGGTATTTAATAAATTTCAAATAAAAATTAGATTTATTTAAATAGTATGTGAGTAGCATCCTCACATATTTCTCCCCTTCGAATGAAAAGAAAAAGAAAAAAATTTCGAAAGGAAACGAAAAATATCGCTCTCTCGTTAATGTGAGAACATTAACACTATTACATTCTACAAATTGGAAAATATGTTTTTAAATATTAATAGAAGAAAAATCAATATTATTTCAAAAATATTTTCATAAAAAAGTGTGGCTAATATTATAAATTAAACATTAAATGTATAATACCAATAAATAACTAGAACTTGTATACAATACATAGTTTTCTTCCAATAAATGTAACATTGTGTGTTAAAAATATGACAATAAAAATATAAAATAACCGATTAAATGTAGAAATTATAATAATTCACAGCTGTATGACAATCCATTTAACCAATAAATATTTCTTGAAAATGTATCAGAAATTAAAATCAAGAGAAAAGGAAAGCAATAATTACAAAATATTTTATATATTGATATCTTTAATACAATATCTTAATTTGCTTGAAATTGTTTATTATTTCCTAGTTTCATTATTTACTTTAATATTATTTTATTTTAGTGTGATATTTGGCTATGAAAAGGATACATAGAACACAAAAGAAAGTGCCAAACCCTCAACATGTGGAGACCTAAAATTTATACAAACTGAGCAAGAGTGTGTGAATCAGTATGCGAATTATAAATTGACATTGTGGGTTGTGAGTCCACAGCCAAAAATAACGTACTCAAGGAAACATTCAAAAGGTGTCGTCTTCAAAAAATATTAAATATATATATATATATGTGATTCTACTCTTCATAAAACACCAGAAAGTGAAAAAATTATCGGTTGAAATGTATTATAGCGACCACAAAAAAAAAAAAAAAAAAAAAAAACATCAAAATTAAGCATTTTTGGCGATTTAGCGCTGTTAAGCGATAAGTTCGAGGTTGCCGTGTACGAACAGAACCGTGTTTTGTTTCTCGCTAAGTACTCAAAATCAATCGCCTAACAGTGTGAAATCGCCAAATATGCTTAATTTTGATAATTTTTGTGGTCACTGTAATTCATTTCAGCCGATATTTTTTTCACTTTCTGGTGTTTTATGGACAGTGGAATCACATATACACTGGTCAAAAAAATTGAAGGATCAGCCCGTTTTCTCTTTCTCTTCTTTTGCACATAATTTTTAAACAAATAAACATATGAACATAAAATTTGGATGGCCTGTTCATTATCATATTATGAACCGAATCTTATGTAATTTTAGCATAAGAATAATTTTTAAACTAATAAATATTCAGTTTTCTCTCAAAAGTAAGCATTAAAAATAATGAAAAATTTCAATAATTTTAGGAAAGAACACTTAATGAAAAATGGTCATAAGGATGCCTTACAGATAGGTGAAGACGCACACGCGTTCCTATGTTAGATTACAACCAAATCTTTCTACCTGCATTCATTTTCTGTTTCTTCTTTTTTCTTCTTCTTTTCGCATGTGAATAACTTTTTAAAAAATATGCATACAAACAGGAAAATTGGATAAGATGTTCATTATACAATTATTTTTCGACATCATTATTATTCTAGTGCTGAGTATAGTTTACAAATTAGTAATTATATATTTTTAAAAAGTTCATTATAAAAGTAAAAGAAAAGTTAATACAAAAAGAAAAATCGAGATTTAGTTTAACATTTCAAGGTATGAGCGTCTTTACCTATCTCTAATGCATCCTTAACACCACTTTTCATTATGTGTTCTTTCCTAAATTTGTTGAAATTTTTCATTTTTTCCAAAGCTTACTTTTGCGAGAAAAATGAATATTTATTAGCTTAAAAATTATTCTTATGCTAAAATTACATAGGATTCAGTTAATAATATGATAATGAACAGGCCATCCAAATTTTATGTTCATATGTTTATTTGTTTAAAAAATTATGTGCAAAAGAAGAGAAAGAGAAAACGGGCTGATCCCTAATTTTTTGACCAGTGTATATATATATATATATATATATATATATATATATATCTTTTTTTCAATATTTTTTGAAGATGACTCCTTTTGAATGTCTCCTTGTGATTTTGGATGTGGCGTATATAGTGTGTAAATATAATCGCAGCAAGCATTCTGAAACACGACATATTTAAATGTCTTACGTTTGTGTAAAAGGGAATTGAAAAAGAAAAAGTAATAACCGAATAATAAAAATAATAGGACACAAGTGTGAAGTCTGGCAAAATTCTAAAAAAAAAAAAAAAAAAAAAAAATGTAATTAGGTTTTTTTTTTTTTTTTTAACTACAAGTATAATTAGTTAGTTATAAAAATTATGAATTAAGCTCATTTTCTAAACATAATGGGGTTTTAAATTATCAAGAAATATATCGATGCACAATTAATTCCTTTTGCTTAAAAATTATAATAAATTTTAAAACACGAATCACAATTGAAAAGTGTAAATTATGAACATGGACAAATTTAATAATATTTTTATGTATTATACATGATTTTTATATAGAAAAGAAATCATTATATGCTTGAGAAAGACATAAAATATTAAATTTAAATTTGTTAAGTATGCATAGTATGATAGCAATCATTTTGTGAAAACAAAATCAAGGAAAAATAAAATCACTTATTTATTTATTATTTATATGATTATTATTATGTACGTATGTTTATATGTGAAAATGTGTAAATAATGCTTATAATAATCTGAATATGCAATATGTTTGCACAATGTTGTTGTTCTGTCAACTGCATCCTTGAACATGCAAAAATAAACCAGCCAGTAAGGCAAGCAATGTTGCTGAAGACACAACAAACTTCCCTTGACCAATGGGTATTGTAGAACATTCACATATTCATCATAGTTTTTTTTTTTTTTTTTTTTTAGGACTGAGGGCCTATTAGTCTCAATCTGGGATTTTTGCGTTGTCGATTTCGATAGTTGGACATTTGTCGAAATCTAAAATTTATCGAAAATATAATTGAATAATTTGAAAGCGATGTTATAATTTGCAAAAAGGAAAAAAAAAACTAATTGTCCTCCGTCCTAAACTAAATTCTGCTTTTGCCAGAATTTCATCAAAATCTTTTTTATTATTATTATTATTATTATTGAAAGAAAAGAAAAGAAAATTAATAATAATCAGTATCGTTACAAGCGATATCAAGTTTTTTTTTAATAATTTTGAATTAGGAAATAAAAAGTGCGCGTGAAATAATATAAAACAAAAATCAGTAAAAAAATGAATTTAATGATTTAATGTTTTTGTTTTTCGGGGCTGCTCATGCATATAAAAAATGCGTATTAAAACGAGTCGAAGAAGGAAGCGAAATAAGTATTGAGTTTATGTTACGATAAATACGATATATGATACGATATAGTCGACCTATCGTCCAGGGTTAGTAGGCATTTTCGCTGAATGAAATAGTTTGTTCGTTCGGTGCAACTTGCACATTAGTCCCGTGAGGTACAACTTTCACATTAGTCCCTTGTGGTACACCTTTTACTTTAGTCCCGTCAGGTACAACTTGCACATTAGTCCCCTTTAAATATAGTGATTTTTTTTTCGGTATAGAGTAGGATATATACCGGGTGTCCCAAAAGTCTGTAGACAGTTTAAAATTTCTTAAAAACTAAAGGAATTGATAGAATTGAACGAGGTTTGTGGAAAAATCATGTGCTTTTGGTAATGGGGGGGAAAAAAAACTTTATTTTTTTTATTTATTTATTTTTTTTTTATTTTTTTTACAATGAATAATTGTATCTATAGTTGAAAATGTACATATTTTACATTTAAGTACATGCATTAAAATAATCAATAGAATATGTGTTTATTTATTTATTTTTTATTTATTTACTTTTATTTTTAATGTATCCCTCTTTTTTATTTTTATATAAAACAATTAGTGAATGTTTGAAAATAATAACGTTTAAATAACAAGATTAATGTAAGATGTGATTTCCTTAACACGAGTTTCGGTGTAGAAACAAACTTATAGTCAAATATCAGCAAATTATGAAAAAACAATCTGCTGAAATGATAGACTAAAGCAACACAGTTGTGTTAACAGGGAGAGTATGTTTATGTATAAATACATTTCTAAACAAGAAGAAGCTGTGATAGCATAGTTAAATGAATTTAAAAAAAAAATTATTGAATATGAGATTAAAATTCTCGATAACTTTTAATTGTGTCAGTAAATGTTCTAGAATGGTATTACCGAGGAAATAAATAGCCACATTATTATTATTATATATAATCTCCGAAAACAGCTCTTTGAATAATAACTAAGTAAAAATAATGTGCACATGAAGTTGTTAAAAAGGTAAAACATAAAATTCAACATAAAATTCTATTGAGGCCTCTTAAAAATGAGCTTAGCTTAAAACCAATATAACGAATAATTTTAAGGGCTATCATAAATGCTCATGTCAAATTCAATAAAAATAATCTGGTGTGTCACTCACACGACTTTCTCTTACCCTGAAATTTAATACTATAAATACAGATTGGAGATTAAGAGGTAAGGTAACGAGTACTGTTATGTAAACCTATGTTAAACAATTCAAATTAGGATTCGGAACAGCTTTATTTGACAAATAATTCTATGTGAGAGGGCTACCGCCCCTCTCACCCCCCCCCCCCCCCCCCCTGTTTCATTATTGTACCTACATTTATAGAAAATTCAAATCTGTTATTAATTTCAAAAGTTCATTTAAATTTATTTAGACAACTTTCACACGCATCATTCCTTGAAATTTAACAATCCTGAACAAACTTTCCAAGTAACAAACGTATTCACTTAAATATACATCATTTGGATCGCCTGAAGTTATTTTTTTTTTTTTATTTACTCTAACAGACACAGGCAAAGATCAAACTATAAAACTTAACTTTCGGTATTCAGGAAGCCTCAAAACGTGTAAATATACAAGAAACCAATCGATGAATATTTAGCTTAAAAAAATACATTATTTACCATATGGCTTTGAGGAATTAATTTCAATTCCTGAGCAGCTTTCCTGGACATGGTAAAATTTTATACGATATATAGTATATTACAGTAGTATGTTATATGGGTATGAGGAAGTAAAAATTATAACTGGAAAACTTTGGCATAAATATCTTTTTAAAAATAAAAGCATTGTTTTTTGTTTAACAAATATAAAACACAAATAAATATATTATAAATTGAGAAACATGTCTGTAGTAGCATTCCATGTATTATTGCCGAGTTTATATAATTTTAAAATAAACAAAATTCCGGCTTAAAAGATGTTATTAACATGATAAAGTGAGAAAAAATGGGATTTTTAAAATTGTTGTTGTAGTCCAGAATTTTCAAACCGGCAACTGCAGATAGTGTAATGCCTTGTTCAAGTTATCAATAATTTTACATGATGCATGAAAGTAACAAGTTTAAAAATTTTATGCCCTATTATTATTATCATTAGGACAATATCTGGGTGTTTCAGATCACTTAAAAATATATGCAATTCTAAAGACCTTTTATCTAAAAACTAGAATGTTATCTATAAAACTTTTACTCTTATCTCTAAAAGAATACAGTCTTTCGTATTTGATAGAAAAAAAAAATCAAACATTTAATATAGTACAAACAAGCCAACTTACTTTAATTTGAAGTAAGAGAAATGTCTTTCAATTCCGAAATAGGTAAATATTATAAGTCGTTCGTCTCTCCAGAAGGAAAAGGAAATAGAAATGAAAATTATCTCTGAATTACTTGTGAAACTGCGTCAAATGGAACCAAGATAAGAAAGATAACATGCCCTAAACGATATTGGCTTTTTTCAAATATGAAGATTTTTTTTTTCCCAACACTATTAATTACCTGAAAAATATGTTCGATAATGTACCAATATGAACTTATTCATATGCTTATCAGTGGCCATATTACAACTTGGAAACCACTGACTTCTTTCATATTAATAATTTTATTAAACTAATACGCAAATGTGAAGTCTGTTCTGTTCCCCACCATATAAATTTTAAAATACAATACTGTTATTCAGAAGTTCGTGTCAATATCATAAATTATACTTTAAAACTAGATCGGCTTCTTTAAGATGAAAAATAATCATCATAATGCACGATTGGGAAAATTTTTGTTCTATGCTCCCCTGTTAAGCAAATCTTAAATATTGAATAACTTAAGAAGTTTTCAAAGTAAACACTGTTTAACAGATTTCAAAATTAAAATGAAGTTATTTATATTTTTATGACCATTAAAGGACAGAATATTACCACATCTCTAAACTAGTGTATTGTGGCTATCACAAAAATTTCTTTTATATTATTCTGTATAATCAACGCCACTTACTGTTTAACACGCACAAAAGTTTAATCATAGCTTCTGACAATAAAGCTTTTACATATAAAGTTTAATGCTGTTTTAATCAACAGATACTGAGATATTGCCATTTGGAAAATCTCAGAAGGTAAGTAATATCACAGCCACCTGTCTGCCGATATACTTCCAAACTAAGACAGCATTCGTTTTCATAATGTTTATCTCACATATCAAGTTTGGTTCACTTATAAGTCATAAAAGTTAAGATAGCCTTCCAATGCACGGTAAAAATGTAAGCATAGCACCGCCATTTACCGACCGATATACGCGCAAATTAAATCAGCATTCATCTTTATAATATTCATCTTATATACCTAATTTTGTTTGAATGAACACAATAGAAGCTGAGATATAACTTTCCCTTAAATGAGAAAAATCACGGTATAGCAACGCCTTCTGTTGAGCTATTTGCATCAAAAGTTGATATTTACTAATATATATCAAGGTGCAACTACATAAAAATTTATATGAAATTTTGTGCTGCAGATCCTGCAATACAGTTGCCACAAAAATTTTATCCCACATACACAGACACACAGACAGACATTTTCTAAAAATGGCCAAATCATATTTTGGACCTCTAAAAGCGTGTACATCTATTGAAAACGGGGAGGTAAAAAATTTTTACGAATTCAACATTTTTTTTCTATTGAATATAGAAGAAAATAATAGCTCTAGTTAGGGAAACCAAGCGTCCTCGAATCCCGGGGACAGTCCTCAAAAACTACCTTTCCTCAAAAAATTAGAACACATTTGAAGACGCCGGTTGTAAAATTATTAATATTTTACTATGATACTTTATTATTGTATATATGTATGATAAATAAGCTGAAATGTGCGCTTTCAGGTACTTCATACATAAAAATTACTGAAATTTTACAATTTAAGGTGATTTATTTATTTTGTTGCGTACTTGGGGGTTCGAGAGTTGTCTGAGAATGAAAGGCCAAACGTACAAAAATTCAGTAATTTATTCACAGAAAGTTCCAGAAAAATACAGGTCTATAAACCAAGTATCAGCTTCAATTCAAACAGTAAACACAGCTTAAACAACAGCTGTCAATAGCAAATCCACAGTACAAACTGTATAATAATAACACTTGAAGCAAGTCTCTCTCAAAGAGGCTCAAGAGCAATGCAAGCACTAGCGAAGCTGACTGAGATCTGAACTGAACTGACTGACCTTGGCGAGGAAGCGCTCCTTATATGCTGTTCCATGCAGCCCAGATTTTTCAAGAAAACTCTAGAAAGTGGTCAACCAATCAACTTACAGCTTCCATATTTGGTATATCCCATATAAGGATTTTCTCGCCAAGGTCGCCAAAAAAATCGCCAAGGTGGGAAAAAGTCGCCAAATTTGGCGCCAAATCCATTACGTGCATTACTGGGGCTTTTTAATGCGTTTTTAAGGGAAAATAATGCTATTTCAACGCTAAAACGACTAGAAATGCACAAAATTAGCACTTTATCAACTTACTAAGCCTCTTTGAAAGAATTTATACAAAAATAAACACAATTATTTACAATTTCGTAACACTGCCCCCCTCCCAAGGACTGCACGTCCCGGGCAGTGCAACCCTTGGTTAAGAGGCGAAACTAAACAAATTTACACAATCTAAAACACAAGAACTAAGTTGCACATAAAGATAACATAGAAATATAAATTAAGTGGGAAATATTTACAAAATTCACAAATATGTACAAATATTTATATACAAATATTTACAGTGCGCATGCGCAAATTTTACCAGTGTTTACATTTTAAATTTTAATATTACCGTTAATGGTGGTACTTGGCTAGCCGGTTATAGTGCACCACCTTCGGTTTTGATGAAGGTGTTTTAGTGATCCGCACTACTACATCATTCAGCCTTTTTAAGACTGTGTATGGTCCGTCCCAGTTGCACTGTAACTTGGGAGAGAGTCCTTTGCGTCGAACAGGATTCCACAACCAGACCTTCTCTCCTTCCTGGAACTCATGTTGCGTAGCCTTTAGATCGTACCTTGTCTTCATTTTCTCCGTTGCCATATTAATCCGCTCCCGAGCAAAGTTGTGTACGTCCTCAAATCGTGCCTGGAGATCTTGGATGTACTCCTCGGGCGATGAAGGCGCATCGGGTGGACAACCAAACAGGAGATCACAAGGGAGACGAAGTTCACGTCCGAACAGCATCTGGGCTGGAGTATAGCCGGTGGTTTCATGGACAGCACTTCGATAAGCCAGCAGGAACAATGGCAACTTCAAGTCCCAATCTTGCTGGTTCCTTGATACTAGAAGTGAGAGGTTATTCAGGATGGTACGATTGAACCTCTCGACCATGCCGTCCGACTGGGGATGCAAGGGTGTTGTCCGGGTTTTGTCTATGCCGAGTAGTTGACACAGTCCTTTGAAAACATCAGAGGTAAAGTTCCTACCTTGGTCGGTATGAAGTTGTAGGGGCGTGCCGTACCTTGACACCCATTGCTGCACTAGGACCTCTGCGACTGTGCATGCCTCTTGATTGGGAATGGGATATGCCTCAGGCCACTTGGTGAAATAGTCCATCACGACGAGGATGTATTTATTTCCACTGGAGGTCCGTGGCAAAGGACCCAAGATGTCGATTGCAATCCGTTCAAATGGTGCTCCCACGTTATACCGTTGCAGTCTTCCTCGACTTCGTTTCTGCGGGCCTTTACGTGCCGCACAAGCATCACAGGATTTACACCATTTCTCCACATCCTCCTTTGCCTTGCACCAGTAGAAGCGTTCCCGAACTTTCTGCAGAGTCTTCATTATCCCAAAATGGCCTCCGGTAGAGCTACTATGCAGTTGTTCTAAAACAGCTGGAATTTTCGATCTTGGTAATAAAATCTGCCATCTGAAGCTTTTCCCATCATCAGATTCCCACTTTCTGTATAATACGCCGTTTCTGATATGAAGAGAGTCCCAAAGTGCCCAATAACTTTTCGTAATGGGGCTAAAACTGGAAATGTCCTGCCAGGTAGGTCTGTTGCTGGTCGTCTCCTTCAGTTGTAATATAGGCTTTATGTCAGGATCTTCCATCTGGGCTTTTCTAAATTCTTCGTCACTCCATGGGTCGGGATCTTGTTCTGATGGCGTTGCGACAGTAACTTGGCGAACAACTGGCTTTATTCTTTGGTGTTTATCCTCGGCTTTAGAGATGTATTTATGATCTTCAGATGGAGGCTTCCGCAAGAATGCATCTGAATTTTCCCGAGCTCCTTCTGGGTGGCATACTGCAGAGACATTCTTGGTTGCGTCTATAGGTGTTCTTACTGGGCAGCTTCGTTTGATATGCCCGTCTTTTCCACAGCCCCAGCATTTAGTTGTTGGAGTCTTCCCTTTTTCCTTACTCTCAAGAATGCGTAGTCTTCTATTAATATCTGGAATCATGTTCTGAATTTCTTTAAAATCATCTTGAGAACCGTTCACTTTGTCTGCTGTGCTGTTCTGGCGATGTCTACAGCAGGCTTGTTGGGCTGTCTCGAGCTTTAGGGCATACACCAAGGCTGACTCCACATCTTTCACGCCGGAGAGTCTGAGGGCTTTTTGAATATCTGGATCTCCGACAGCATCAATGAAATATTCTAGAGCCAGATCATTGCGTGTTTCAGGATGACAGTCTGAGAAAGCCAAATGTGAAAGCCTCTGGATGTTTGATGCCAGTTCTTGGAAGCTTTCCCCTGGTCTCTGACGACGGGACCTTAGCTGGAGTCGACTATATTCTTTAGACCATTTCGCTCCAAAACGTAGCTCTAGTGCTCTGGTTACAGCTTCGAAGTCATATCGCTGTTCCTTCGAAAGGGTCTCCAAAATACATGCGGCGTCGCCCCGCAACGACCCTACCAGATGAGCCGTCTTTGCAACAGAGTCCCAGCCGTTAGCTTCAGCTACGATGGAAAACTGCGTCTTATATACATGCCAGGAGGAACTGCCGTCGTAGGTAGGTAGCTTAATCAATTCCTGATTCTGGATTCTTCTCTCTTTCTTTTCAGTTTCCTGAGGCATGGATTCTAACTTTTCTTCGAGATTCCGAATCTTGCTCAGCAGTTCATTCCCTATTACTTCTCTGTTCCACTCTTCTTTCATTTTTCTTTCAAGATCTTCCTCCATTCTCTTAAACTTGCTTTCTATCTCTGAAAACCTTCTTTTCAGCTCTTGATCAAATTTTTCTTTAACTTTCTCCTCGAAACTCCGTTCTATTTTCGTAACACTCTCTTCAACCTTCATAACATTTTCTTCTATCTTCATAGCTTTCTCTTCAACGTTCATAACATTTTCTTCTATCTCCATAGCTTTCTCTTTAAAACTTTCTTCTATTTTCAAAACTTTCTCTTCAAAATTTTCTTCTATCTTTATAACTTTCTCTTCTATTCCATCCATTCTATTTTCCATCACCGTTAATTTACCCTCGATTGATTCTTTCACAGTTGAAAGCTCTCTCTTCATCTCATCTTGATTAGATTTAATTTCTTCCTGAACTTCACCCATAGTGCCTTTCAACTCTCTTTGCGATGTTTCCATTTTCTCTATCAATCCGGTTTCCATCTTTTCCTGTCCGGCTTTCATTTCATTCATCTCTTGACTCAGGCTATCTTTCATCTCTCTTTGCGATGCTTCCATACTTTCTTTCATCTCTCTTTGTCCTTCCTTCATTCTGTCGATCAATCCGGTTTCCATCTTCTCCTGTCCTGTTTCCATTTTCTCTATCAATCCAGATCTTAACTCATTCATCTGAGCAGTGAGACCTTCTAGAATTTTTTTCATCTCTTGCTCCATAGCTCTCGTTATCACCATTCACAGACAAATCCCACTTCTGACACCAGAAATGTTGCGTACTTGGGGGTTCGAGAGTTGTCTGAGAATGAAAGGCCAAACGTACAAAAATTCAGTAATTTATTCACAGAAAGTTCCAGAAAAATACAGGTCTATAAACCAAGTATCAGCTTCAATTCAAACAGTAAACACAGCTTAAACAACAGCTGTCAATAGCAAATCCACAGTACAAACTGTATAATAATAACACTTGAAGCAAGTCTCTCTCAAAGAGGCTCAAGAGCAATGCAAGCACTAGCGAAGCTGACTGAGATCTGAACTGAACTGACTGACCTTGGCGAGGAAGCGCTCCTTATATGCTGTTCCATGCAGCCCAGATTTTTCGAGAAAACTCTAGAAAGTGGTCAACCAATCAACTTACAGCTTCCATATTTGGTATATCCCATATAAGGATTTTCTCGCCAAGGTCGCCAAAAAAATCGCCAAGGTGGGAAAAAGTCGCCAAATTTGGCGCCAAATCCATTACGTGCATTACTGGGGCTTTTTAATGCGTTTTTAAGGGAAAATAATGCTATTTCAACGCTAAAACGACTAGAAATGCACAAAATTAGCACTTTATCAACTTACTAAGCCTCTTTGAAAGAATTTATACAAAAATAAACACAATTATTTACAATTTCGTAACAATATGTATGATAAATAAGCTGAAATGTGCGCTTTCAGGTACTTCATACATAAAAATTACTGAAATTTTACAATTTAAGGTGATTTATTTATTTTGTCCTCGAAATTCGGGGACACCACCATATTTGACCTCAAATTCAATTAAGAAAATCTGGTCGCCATAGCTGTAGTATATGAAATCTATGAAATGCGCAATCTGTATGTAAATTTAGGAAGCAAGTGTAAATGTAGGTGTAGGTGAATTAATTAAATACATAATTCATGGTTATAAAGTGGAATTTGCAAAAGCTTTCAACACTTTTATTGAGAATTTGGGTGGTAAACTATTATTACACTAAATAGACAATAAGACTTCTTCACACACCATAAATTTTAAGCCAGCAGAACCGGTTTCGAAAGGACGTAGCCTTCCTTCATCAGGTGCAAAAAAACACGTGCTACTGCCTTGGAGGCAAAAGCAAGACTGAAAGCAGGGCAAAATCCAGAGGGGGAGGAGCAACACAAACAAACAATAGGAAGCATCATGCAGGACCAATCAGAGAGGAACACACATGCACACACAAAAACAAAGGGAAGGAGGGAAGGAATAAACAATTATTATTATTATTATTTTTAATTATTATTTTTTTTTTCCTTTTTTATTTATTTATTTTTTTTTTTTTAAATTAATATTATACTAATAAGTAAATTTAATAAAATTTATTATTATTATTATTATTATTATTATTTATTTATTATTTAATTATTTAGAATTATTTAATTATAACTATTATTGTGTTATAAACATAATGAAGGAAATTATTTAATTAAATTAAACAAATTTTTCCAGGCTGTAGACAGCAAAGTGGAATCAGATTTTTCATTGACAATTTTATCACGATTAAGGTAAATAGCTAAATTTTCCAAAAAATCCAGTTCGGAAACGTGTTTGGCATGAAAGATAATTTTGGCACTCTTAAAATTAAAACTATGAAAACTTATTACAAACTTATTACACTAGTCGGCTATCAGTATTTACAAAAGAACCAATTTTCAAATTTGCTGCTTGCATATTATCCCGGTAAGCCAAATCAAAAACTGTAGCCAAATGTCTTGATAAAAAACCAATAATTAAATTTTAAAAATAAAATAAAATTTAACTGTATTTTTCATTAAAATAACGGAATTCTATTTCATACTGAAATAACAGTCTGGTATTAAAACTCGAATAAACTACTACGTCAGAAACGCCAAAGAAAAATATTTGAGATGCATACAGCTGTTTCGGTAGCCTTAAGCGTACCGTCTTCTGTGCAAAAAGAATTTTTCAACTGAAGACGGTACGCTTAAGGCTACCGAAACAGCTGTATGTATCTCAAATATTTTTCTTTGGCGTTTCTGACGTAGTAGTTTCTTCGGGTTTTAATATTCCAACGCTAAGTCTCCTGTTATTAACAGTCTGGTATCATACAGAAATATCAGCCTGTTAAATTATTTGTATATTCTCTCCAAATCACGGACACTGCAAAGGTAAGGCGATCAAATTTTCGAGAGGAAAAAGTGGGGACAAATCAGCCAAGTTTCTCCAATTTAAAATTAAGAAACGATAACAAAAGCAATACTTAAAAAAAGTGCACTATCATCGATTTTGAATTATAAATTGCGACAAGAGCTTTTTTTTTTTTTTTTTGAAAAACAAGTTTAAGCGGTGGAAAATAAAACAAATTACAAAAAGTGAGGGCATTTGGTCGCCTTATGCAAAAGCCATTTAACGACCTCTATCATAAATCCAATTACGTAAGTTATTGGCATTAGTATTGCAAACCATATGAAGCGCATTTATGATTTATCTTTATCTCTGATTCAATAACCAAAATGACGGAGATATGTCTTTTCAATTGGTTGCATGGTAGCTTGGGTCTGCCTAGAGAGAGTTTCTTCTCCAAAATCATTGCATAAATTGTGAGAAGGGTCCATACAAACTCGAGACATTCTAAAACAAGAAATAAATATCACCAAGCTATAAATAAACAGTTATGAGCAGAGCTCGTTAAATGCAGTCGCCTGGCTGCCATTGGCTATTTTTTATATATTTTAGCTGGTGATTATGTTTTCAACAAAAACTCACCTTTTTTTTTTTTTTTTCTTTAATATTTTGGTAAAAAAGTTGAGCCCAGAATCGAATGCCAAAACCTATGCTAAACTGCAGTGTAGTTCGTATCAATTGGTGTAAGAAACAAGTAGAAGGAAAACAGCTTCTCGTGGTTATCTGTGTGTTTCGCACACCTTCGTGTTGAATTGAGACAGAGTATTGAATCAATATACCAATAGAATTGACACGGCATTCCATCGTGCATATTTCACAACCAGTGTTGAATCGGTGCAATTTACACTGCTTTCGTTCGCACATGATTTGCGGCTCCGGTGCTGAATCGAGGAGCTGGTGTAATGATGTGTCTATGACAACGGTGTATCTGTTTAGAGAAAATAATACAGCCGGTTTGAGGATGTTAGATTTAAACAAGTATTTCTTCAGTGTTTTCCCAGTCCTAGTTAATACTTGATTTTTGCGATCAATTTTTTTTTTTTTTTTTTTTTTTTTTTTTTTTTTTAAGGACTGAGGGCCTATTAGTCTCAGACAGCGATTTTTGCGTTGTCGTTTTCGATAGTTCGACATTTGTCGAAATCATTTTCGATAGTTGGACATTTATCGAAATCTAAAATTTATCGAAAATATAATTGAATAATTTGAAAGCGATGTTATAATTGGGAAGAAAAAAAAACTAATAGCCCTCCGTCCTAAACTAAATTCTGCTTTTGCCAGAATTTCATCAAAATCTTTTTTTTTTTTAAGAAAAAGAAAAGAAAATTTATACAGTATCGTTACAAACGATATCGAAAAAGTTTTTTTTAATAATTTTGAATTAGAAAATAAATAGTGCGCGTGCAATAATTTGAAATAAAAATAAATAAAAATATGAATTTAATGATTTGATTTTTATATAAAACACGATCGCGTGCTATCTTAAAAAGTAGATGTAAAATTTAAAGTTTAATTTTCTTGGCAACAATTATAAATTAAAATAAATAATTTAATGAAAGTTTGTTCTTTAGATATACGTCCGTGTAAGATGTCAAAAAATATACGACAATGTATTATATCTCTTTATTTTATTTTATTTCTTCCCCCCTGTGAAGGTGTTCACATATATTTGGTTAAATTTTAATTGAATTTTTAAATAAAATAAAATCTAATGATAAATTAATGCATTATTGCAATAAAAAAATAATTAAATTTTAAGTGAGATATTATATTTACATAATTTGTTCTTAAGCATTTGGAGAAAGAATTATTTTTAAATGTCGTTAAAAATTACACAATTTTAATTATACATACGACCTACACTATTTATTAACATAAAACAATAACACACATCATTCAGAAATCTAAATTGTATATGTTTTATATCTAAATTATAAATAACATGTTTATCTTTTAAATAGAGAAGTAATTTATTTTATGCGATAAAAAGAAAATCAAAATAATAATATCTAACGGAAATTCTGACATTAAACGTAATTATAAAATAAAAAGTGTTCTCAAATAGTCATAAAACAAGGAAACTCATTGTCAGAATTTATATTATTTCAACACAGGATGTAATTTATTTTAGATTGCGCAATTATTGATGACTGCATTTCTTAACCGTCTCTTTCTCTCGTCTAACGGTAATTTGGCAAAATATTGGCGATTGAAGGGTTACTACAATTATAAACCGTCATTGCAAATTCAAAAAATTAACATTGTTTTATCCGATAAACAATGAAAATATTTAGCCCTATAATTTGGCTGTTTTTCTAAAATTTGGCTCTTTTTCTTCAGACATCTCGGATCTGTTCTAGGGTAAGGATCTCAGAACTGCTCCAGATCATAGTATAATAATAACGTAATTACATTCGCTCTCTCCCCCATCTTATGAGACAATCTCAACGTTTCACTAGGGTTATTGAATTTTTATTATAATAACCAACGCTTTGTGTTTTAAGATTCTAAGAATATTTATCCTTGATTTTGTTTTAAAAGACTTTTCACAAATAAAGACTTCCTGATGACTGCCATTGGACTCCTTATTGAAGTATTACTAACCTGACTTTCTTTACAGAAATCTACATTAGTCAACGATCACGACTACGTGAAGAAATTCATCTTCACACAAATTGGTGCTAAAGCACCAGGAGTTGAGATTGGTCGACATGGGGGAGAGGGGCTGTATTTATTCGTACGTATATTTTGTTCGGATTTTTCCATATTTTCCTGATGCTTAATTTTTTCGCATGGATAATTATATGTCTATCGGAGATGAAAAAAAAAAAAAACTTTAAAGCAATGATACTGGACGACGCAATACCCGTTTTCTGTTACTTATCGTTTCATCAGTGTTGACGGATGGTGTCTCAAAGTGTGCTCCTAGTTTTTTTTTTTAAATTAGCCTCTAAAAACTGTCAACCGTTTAAGCATGCATTTTTTATGCATAAAAGTTCAAAGACAGAATTCTGTGCAAATTTTTGCGTGTAGTTGGCTTCATCTAATATGTGTTATAATAGTTGTATAACTGATAATACTCATTTTTTTAAAAAAAAAGTAAGAGACATTTATAACTTTTTGTGAACATAATATTTTTCAAGATTATGAATATTCATCTCTAGTTTTTCGTGTGAGTAGAAATATAAAATTGATGTATGCCCGGTTTGTGTATATTAAACGAGTGAAGCACCAGTCAGATTACTGAACAATACTTATTAAAGGATTCGTCAACTCCTGTCTTCCAGTTCGAGCAACAGTACTTTGGAGGGTTTGCCGTTCTCTCGATTTGATAGCAGCTGTTTCGGACCAAATATAACCTTCATCGTATTCGGATATTTTTCATTCAAGCAATCCCGATCAAAATTCACGCCAAACAATACAGTGATATTCTACATTTTTTGCCACTTGTGTTTTCTTCTGTTCAACTTAAGAAAATAATTTCCGCATCATATTTTACACCTCTTCTTGTGAGCAAAAATTCTACGGTAATATTAAAACAGAATTACTGCGGCTTTTGTCTTTTTCCAGTGGTTGTGCATTTCCATCCCATGGCAGAGGCTGCGGTATTTGCATTCTTGTACCGATTCTCCCCGTGTGTGCTGTGTTACAGACAAGTATACAAACCAACTTTAGTTAACTCAGCGTTATAAAATTGTATGTTAAAAATCGTCATTTTCGTACAATCACAAAAAAAAAAAAAAAAAATGTGACATTACGTTGGTGTATACACATTCATACAGGAGGAAAACCTTAAACATATTTGAATTATTTTTTTTTCCCTCCTTCGGTCAAAAAGACTACTATGTACTTTTGTATTTGAAACTTTCCTTCAAAACTTCGATAATTTAGGAAAATGAACTATTTTACCAGGAAGAGCAAGTTGCTGTAATGAATATCGGTTTAGTTTCGTAAAATATACGAATTTCAGTGCTTCAAAAAAAATAATAATAATGAATAAATAAATAAATAAAAAAAAATTTTTTTGATTGTTCAAGATTGGTAAGTACTTTTTCCTTAGTTTTGAAGAAAGTGTTTGAAGGTAGAAAATTAAACTTTGTATATTATATAACACTTAAATAGTTTTTGAATGGAGCACGCAACTCTATTAATTATTAATTAAAAAGTATATGTATTAATAATTTAAAATTTATATTTTTCTCGTTTTATATTTATTATAATTTTTACTTGCATAGTAGTACTCTTGCTTATTTATACGTTCTATATATTTTTTCTTGTATTTAATCTGTATATTAAAATGATGGGTAATCCATACAAATATATATATTATCAATTTTATAGGGAAGCATTTTTAGATTCATAATAATTTCGTTTAGAGAATTTGAGATTTTTGAATTTTCTGTCAGGTAATTTAAAATGCACATGAATATATATACATTTTATCAACTTTATATGTTATAAAAGTTGAAATAGATTTACTTTTTAAAAAGAAAATATGGAATATCTAGACTTAATAAGTAATAAATATTATAATATCTCATATTTTTCAATTCTGAAAAGAGTGATGTTTAATTGCACATCTAAGATCAAGGTTGTTTATATCGAATAACAAGATAAACGAGTTAAATCTGTTCTCAGTGTTTCAGGTTGAATTCTACATAAAGTATATTGGCCTTTGTATTTGAAATATGCTTTACTTTATTTTGGTAAGACCATAAATATTTTTAAGTATTATCTATTTATACATTGTTTTATTTTTTTTAAACTTATTTCTATATTTTTTTCTTCATTCTTGTTTTACACCCAATAAATTTATTTCACACATAGTTTACATTGTTGTCACAAATAGGTAGCCCTTCATTAAAATGTTCTCATATCTTCTTGCTGAACATTTCAAAATACTTCAATTTTACATAATGATTTTAGGTAACTTTTCTTTACACGTACACATTATAATTATCCTTTCTACATTTCAAAATTTTTACACATTTCCTATTAAGATTTAATTTTTGTAATTTTGTGCCCCACTGTTGCATTTAATGACGTCTTGAATGCAGTAGTGTTTGCTTGGTACTCGGGGTGTATTTCTTTCTTCGGAAATCCTGGCCAGATTTCTTTATGGAGAGAGATCTGCCTTGATTGCCTTGCATTGCACAATTTTACTTTTGCTAGAATTTTATTTTCATTTATACAAAATATTTACTTTGCTAAATTTACAGTTCTGCATTTGTTTTTCATATTCATATATAAATAAAAAAAATAATGATTAAATGAAGGCAATAAGGTAATTAAATTGATAAACTATTTATTAAATGTTTTCTCATTTTTTTTACATTTGTTCACTGCATGTAGATGTGACGGGATTTCGTCATTACAGTAAAACAGCTGTTGTTCATAAAAGACTTTCCCGCCCATAATATTTTACATGCATGATGTTCTTATTTTCACACATTGCTATAAATTTACATATTTCATCTTTCACGTACATTCAAAAATTCACTTTCGTATTAATTTGCTATGCCTATATATATTTTTAACACTGTGCAATGGCAGATTTTTATATTTTTTTGTTTACACTTTTTACACACATCAAGTTTATTTATTTTTTTTCATATATTACAAGAACTGGATTATACTGATTAAACAAAAATTTATAAACAAAGAAACTGAGAAGCTAACAAATGCATAAATAAAAAAAAAAAAAAAAAGAAATGAAATGGATACACTCTTTTTATTCATACAATGGTGAAAATATTTTGTTGAGGCATGTTTATTTTTATATTTTTTTTATTCTTTCTGAAAGATTGAGATGCATATCTGTCACTCGCCATACATAAAATAATATTAAAAGAAATAGTAATGAGAATAATAATAATTCTTTTAATGTAAATATAATTTAACTGTGTTAAAGCATCATATATACTTATTTACTCACATTTTATCATAAATATTTATTTGTTGGTTTATATTCTTATTTGTATGTGTATCTTTTTATTTTTATTAATATGTAGATACATTAATATTAGTATTTACATCTAATTGCTAGCAAATTTTATAACATCAAATATCAGGCCTTGTGTATTAGATGCATCATTTTTTTTAGAAAACAGCGTTGCGCAACTTTTGAGCACATATTTTTTGCTTTTTTATACATGTCAGATGATTATGATTAATTTTTAGTCGACTTGATGAACAATTTGAATTCATCTTTTATTGAGAAGTTATTTATGCTTCCTTTACTCGAGTTTTTATGGAATTTGATATGAGCATTTATGATAGCCCTTGTAGCTAGTCTTTATATTGATTTTAAGCTCATTTTAAGAGGCCTCGTTGAACTCATTAGAAGTTTATATTGTCATGACCTTTTTTAAACAATTTCATGTGCACATTTTTTTTTATTTCATTATTAATTAAAGAGCTGTCATCAGAGATCATAAATAATAATATTGTGGCTATTTTTTTTTCATCAGTAATACCATTCTAGAATGTTTAAGGACATGATTGAAAGTTATCGAGAATTTTAATCTCGCATTTGTATTTAAAAAAAAAAAAAAAAATCAAATTAATTTAACTATGTTGTCACAGCTACTTGTTAAAATAAATGAATAGATAAATATACATAAACACACACTCCCTGTTAACACAATTGTGTTGCTTTGGTCTATCTTTTATGCAGATTGTTTTTATATAATGTGCTGATATTTGACTATAAGTTTAAATTTTCAACACCAAAAATTGTGTTGGGGAAACCACATTTCACATTAATATTATTATGCGAAAGCTATTTTTCAAACATTCACTAATTATTTTTAATAAATATATACAATAAATAAATAAATAATCATATATTGTATTGGTTATTTCACTGTATATACTTAAATGTAAAGTATGTATATTTTCACCTTTTTCAACACACACACATATGCAATCTTCATCCAAAAAAAAAAAAAAAAAAAAAAAAAAAAAATCAAATATTGTTATAATCATGAGCATATAAAGGGATATACATTATATATAATATTTATAATTCTGCTCAATTTTAAATGACATTTCATAACACAATAATACACTAATTATACTATTGTTTACATTTTATTCTCTCCATTTTGAAGTATTTTATGATTAATATACGAATACAATTAAACATACACTTTGTTTTAAAGTTATTAGTAATATATATAGAGAGAATGTAATTTTTTTCATTTTTATTTTTTTCTACTTGCTTGCAGGGTAATTTTACCGATAAAAAAAAAAAAAAAAAAAAACATCACAAATAAGTAACAAATTTATATGTTTCTTTCTGTATACATTTTTGCTGCATTATGTACATGAGTTCTTATGCGTGCTGTCTTTTAGGTCAGAACTTCATTGTCATTTGATTAATTTGGGGTACGGTTAAATGGCAATGTTTTCAATAGTTACTTTACACATTTTTACACGTTTTGACACATTTCACACATTATGGCATGTTTTAATTGGCCTCACAACCCAATTATTCAGCCATGTTCTCTTCTGAGTTTATACACTTTTCTCTGACTTAAATATTTGGCATGTCATGTGTTCACATGTCAGGTGGTCTGCAATGTTTTAATTTTAAAATTGTTATTCTTTTTTTTGTAAAATATAGTTAGAAATTTATTAAAAGATAAATTATTTATAATTATAATAATAATAATGATAATTTTATCCATCTTACACATAGCACACAAAAGGAAGAATGGACACATAAAACGAAATTACCTCTCCTGTGGTATTTTTAACACATCAATGCAGTGATATGCATTTGTATCTCATTTTTACCATATACATATTTTTTTTATTTTTCTTTTTTTTCACAAACTTGCTAGGGGTCTTCTCATAATTCTAGTTATTGAATATTTTTTTTTCATTATTCTTATAAATTCTTAAATTTTTAATGCAAAGATTTCATTTTGTTAGTCAAAATTTAAGGTAATTTTTGTGTGGGGTTATTGTGTTTTGCAGAAGGATGGCTCATGCATTTTTTAGGCCTTTATGTGTATGGGACGTTTTCTGTTTTGTTATTCATTGTCCACACAATATTATTCGGCTGGACCGATTTTTTTTTTTTTATTTTTGGACGGTGAGTGATGAGACATTTTTTGTGAAACATTGCAGTTTCTTTCAAAAGACTTTTTCAATTGATTTTTTTTAGCCTTAAGTTTAAAAATTTTCGCTTGTATTGAATATATTTTTTTAAAATTTCTTTACACAAAGAAAAAAGAGGATAAATAAATAAATAGATAAAGTTAAAGAGTCTATCATACAATTTTTCTCATTAATTATGCAGAATATTAATTATAAATTTTTAATAATTCATATTATGGGTATAAAAAAAAAAAAAAAGGAATAAAAAAAACGGAAAATATTTTTGCACTTGAACATTTTTATTTCTTTCTATGGTATTTTTCCAATTTGCAAACACTGTGAGTCATTTTTTTTAATGATTCACATGAATGTGTAATTTTTCGAGATACAGATGTTTTCTAACTGTACACATGTACACTTATATGTTATTTATTTTATACATATATAATACCACATACACAATTACAAAGAGTTTCACAAATACTTCAATTTTTATTTAATATTCTTGTCCATTATTCCTTATTTAAAAAAAAAAAAAAGAACTATTCAATTTTTATACACTATATACATACACTTTTAAGGTAACCTGCATGTAAATCTAGTCATTCTAGTCTTGCAATAGGGTTACTTTTGTTAAATGCACATAATTTTATCCGTCTTACACATTATTTCACATGGCTTACCTTGCAGTATTGTGTAAAAATAAATAAATAAATATAAAATATATAGGTTCTAATATTTACACATCTTCGTCCAAGACGTAAGTGATCTAAACACACACACACACACACACACACACAAAAAAAAAAAAAAAAAAAAAAAAAAGTATCGTATCATGCATACTTAACAAGTTTAACATTTTGTATTTCTCAATTATTTAGTCATTATTCAATACAAACATCACGAATAATACATATTATTAATAGAATAAAATATAAATATTATTAAAATATTATTAGAATTTGTTCATGTTGACAATTTACACTTTTCAGTTGTGATTCATGTTTTATAAATTATTATATTTGTTAAGGAAAAGGGAATTAGTAGTATATTGATATCTTTCTTCATTTTTTTTTTTAAACCACATAATGTTTGAAAATGAACTTACTTCATTTTTTAGAAATAATTAATTATAATTGAACAAAAAAACTAATTACATTTTCTATTAAAAATTTTCCAGACTTCATACTTGTGTCCTATTACTTTATTGATTGGGCTATTTTTTTTTCTTTTTCGCAATTCACTGTACACAAACAAAAGACATTTAATTATGTCGTGTTGCAGAATGCTTGCTGTAATCTTATTTACACATAATATATATGCCTCTTCTGCCTCACACCCTAACTCAGTAAGTTATTTTTGGCTGTGGCCTCACAACCCATAATGTCAATTATAATTTGTATACTGATTCACACACACTGGCTCAATTTGTATAAATTTTAGGTCTTCACATATTGGCGTTCTGGTACTTTCTTTATATTCTAAAAAAAAAATTTTCATACCAAAATATCTCATCAAAATATTCTTTTATTGAAATTAGTAAATAATAAATAATTTCAGGCAAATTAATAGATTGCATAAACTTGTGAATACTTAAAATATTTTAATTTTGTAATTATTGATTTCCTTTTTCCTTGCCTTCAATTTGTCATACATTTTCAAGAAAAATTTGTTGAGAATGCATTGTCATAGAGCTGTGAATTATTATAAATACTACATTGCATTGCTTATTTTATAATTATAATGTCATGATTTCAATATACATTGTTGCTTCTTATGAAAGATAACTATGTCCAGTACAAACAAGTTCTAATTAATTATTGGTATTATATATATTTGATGTTTAATTTTACATTATTAGCCACTTTGTAATATGAAAAATATTTTTAAAGTATTATTGATTTTATATAGAAAGTTATTTTGAAATTTGTAGTATGTTTTTGTCTTGATGCGAGAGAGAGCGATATTTTTGATTACCTTTCGATTTTTTTTTTCTTTTTAGGCGAAGGGGAGAAATATGTGAAGGTGTTCACATATATTTGGTTAAATTTTAATTGAATTTTTAAATAAAATAAAATCTAATGATAAATTAATGCATTATTGCAATAAAAAAATAATTAAATTTTAAGTGAGATATTATATTTACATAATTTGTTCTTAAGCATTTGGAGAAAGAATTATTTTTAAATGTCGTTAAAAATTACACAATTTTAATTATACATACGACCTACACTATTTATTAACATAAAACAATAACACACATCATTCAGAAATCTAAATTGTATATGTTTTATATCTAAATTATAAATAACATGTTTATCTTTTAAATAGAGAAGTAATTTATTTTATGCGATAAAAAGAAAATCAAAATAATAATATCTAACGGAAATTCTGACATTAAACGTAATTATAAAATAAAAAGTGTTCTCAAATAGTCATAAAACAAGGAAACTCATTGTCAGAATTTATATTATTTCAACACAGGATGTAATTTATTTTAGATTGCGCAATTATTGATGACTGCATTTCTTAACCGTCTCTTTCTCTCGTCTAACGGTAATTTGGCAAAATATTGGCGATTGAAGGGTTACTACAATTATAAACCGTCATTGCAAATTCAAAAAATTAACATTGTTTTATCCGATAAACAATGAAAATATTTAGCCCTATAATTTGGCTGTTTTTCTAAAATTTGGCTCTTTTTCTTCAGACATCTCGGATCTGTTTTAGGGTAAGGATCTCAGAACTGCTCCAGATCATAGTATAATAATAACGTAATTACATTCGCTCTCTCCCCCATCTTATGAGACAATCTCAACGTTTCACTAGGGTTATTGAATTTTTATTATAATAACCAACGCTTTGTGTTTTAAGATTCTAAGAATATTTATCCTTGATTTTGTTTTAAAAGACTTTTCACAAATAAAGACTTCCTGATGACTGCCATTGGACTCCTTATTGAAGTATTACTAACCTGACTTTCTTTACAGAAATCTACATTAGTCAACGATCACGACTACGTGAAGAAATTCATCTTCACACCCCCCCCCCCCCCCCCCAACATCACATCGTTGTAGAGCAAGGCTGCCAGAAAAGTTTTTCAGAGGAGTTTGTTTAGTACACATACACATAAGGTTAAGCGTTAAAAATGTAGCAAAACTCAAAAATTTTCGACAAATTCAGGAAGGGGGGAGTGTAGTCCCTTACCTTGGCTACGGTCTGGTTGTAGAGTAATTTTCTCTAATAAGTATTTACGAATAAATAAGAAGAAAATTATTCTTCAGTGAACCTGCTGTGAGAAAAAGGCGGTACAAACAATGTCTGAAATAAATTAGAAATGTTGACTTATCCGCTAACTACTTCAGTAAAACATTTTGCAGTTCCTATATCAGAGATCGAGAGAATCAACTGGTGACAAATTTTGCGGAAGACGAGGAAATTCATTTGTACCAACATGCAAAAATAAATTTATATTTTTGTTTCCAGATAATTTTTAATAGAAATATTTTCAAGATTTCTGCAATGATTTTAACTGATTAAATAAAATAAAAATTTCTACTCGATTAAAGTTGTATTGAAAAAATCGTAAAAATGGCATCTACGTATCTTGCTACGTGTATGTCTAAGTTCATTATTTAAGGAATCAAAGCCAGGATCGTGGTTTTGGAAATACCCTGTATTTATTATAGATAAGGTAATAAATAAAATAACTGACCCTTATTTTATTTTATTTTATTTTATTTTTTACTTTTTTTTTTTTGTTGTTGTTGTTGTTGTTTCAAATTCCTGGAGCCCTTAATATGAGCAATTAAATGTAAATATTCACTTAAAAAATCGAATCAAGCAACAATTGAAAAGCAAAAAAGGTAACAAATGAAATTGACTGACATATTTAATAGAGTATAGCATTGTCATATTCCTGAACGTATTTGTTATTAAGCCAGTTTTAATATGAATTTTATTATTATTATTATTATTTATACAGAAATAAAGGACCTGTATTACTGTTGTATAAATATTGTTCTAAAAAATTTAATTTATTTCAAACGTTATTTTAATTATTTTAGTTTTTGATAAGGGTTTGCATACATTTCTTAAAACTGTTTTTTAAAAAATATTCCTTTAGGTGCTGTGACTGATATATGAATTCGATGTATATTTTCAGAACACCTATAATCCGGGAAAATCCGTAATTAGGCAAAGTCTATTTCTCGCCGATACGGTATTATCGATGTTTCACTGTAGCTCATGAATGATTATCCGAAATTTGACATAATTTGGATGACGTGACATTGTCGAAATACTTTTGTGTGGTCCTGTACATTAATTTTAAGTCTATGCAACATTTTCTACAAGAAGCACGCTTTTAAGCATCTCAATAATGCATGTTCATTTCTTTTTGTTGAATGCAGTGCAACTGTGTTAAAATGAGTTTAAATTAAATCCTTCTTATAGGCCGTAATTATAAGAAAACCTACGGCGTGTCACTGTACACGATTCATAAACAATATAGGCCTCAAAATCTCTACAATTATTTCTGTATAGCGCCTGAACATGTGTGCCAATTTTCAGGTTAATCCAAGTGTTTTTGCGCATGCTGTTGAGATATACAAAAAATTCTGTAATGATAAGACACATTTTGGTGTGCCCCTATACACGAACTACAAATAGAATACACACCAAAACTATACAGCTATTTCTGTGTGGTTAATGAGTGCGTGTACCAAATTGCAAGTCAACAGAATAATTTTTGCAGCCGCCATCGTGAGGCACACAGACAGAACCAAAAGCTTTTTGAGTCTCCACATGGAGGCCTCCACATGAGTCTCCACATGAGCCTCCACCGATGTTTCGGCAATTAACCAATAAAAAATATGCAACTTATTCTATGTATCTTACAAATGATTATCCGAAATTTGACATAATTTGGATGATTGCGTAACATTGTTGAAACAGTTTTGTGAAGTCCTGTACATTAATTTTAAGTCTATGCAAAAAATTCTACAAGAAACAGGCCTTTAAGCATCTCAATAATGCATGTTAGATTTTTTTTTTTTTGTATGCAATGTAACAATGTTAAAATGAATTTAAACGAAATCCTTCTCATAAGCCGTAATGATAAGGAAAACTTTGTTGTGTCCCTGTACACGCTGCATAAACAATATAGGCACCAAAATCTATACAGCTATTTCTATTTAGCGCCTGAACATGTGTACTAATTTTCAAGTCAACCCAAGGCTTTTTGTGCTTGCACAAATTCTGTCCATACGCGTAATGATAAGAAAAACTTTGATGTGTCCCTGTACCCGATCCATAGACAATATAGACACCAAAATTTATACAGCTATTTCTGTATAGTTAACGTGTGTACTAATTTTCAAGTCAATCCAAGGGTTTTTGCGCTTGCCATTGCGGAACACACAAATTCTGTCGATAGGCTGCAATGATAAGAAAAACTTTTGTGTGCCCCTTTACACGAACTACAAATAGAATACACACCCAAAACTATACAGCTGTTTCTGTGGGGTTAATGAACTTTTGTAAAACATTGCAAGTCAGTGGAATGATTTTTGTGACCGCTATCGCGAGGCATACATACAGCCACACACACAGAACCTAAAACATTTTGAGTCTCCACATGGAGGCCCCCCACTGACGTTTCGGCGATGACATTATCGAACCATCAACGAGTCCTTGGGCCTGTCCCATAGTTTTGGTGCGAAAGAAGGATAGCTCAACGAGATTCTGAGTGGACTACCGTCGTTTGAATGACATCATGACGAAAGGTAGTTACCCCCTTCCCAGAATTGACGACACTTTAGATACACTTTCTGGCAATCAGTGGTTCTCGACTTCGGATCTAAAGAGTGGCTATTGACGAAGAGAATTACATCCTGACGACCGCGAGAAGACTGCATTCACTACGGAACAAGGATTCTGACAATTTAAAGTGATGCCATTTGAATTATGCACCTGCAACTTTCGAACACCTGATAGAGACAGCGTAAAAAGAACTTTTCTGTGAAGCCTGTCGTGTGTACCCTGACGATATTATGATTATGTGGCGTACTTTTGAAGATTATTCAAGAAACGTCCGTAAGGTGCTGGAAAAACTCAGAATAGCTAATCTCAAATCGAATCCTAGCAAGTGCAACTTTTTCTGTCGTGAAGTGAGTTATATCTATCATATCATCTCTGCTGAAGGTGTGATAACGGATCCCGAGAAGATCTCTGAAGTCGAGAACTGAAGTCACCCTAAAAAGGTTCATCAAATGCGAAGTTTCCTGGGATTATGCACATACTACAGGTGTTATGTTGAATGTTAACCAGACAAAATTGCTTGTATAATAACAACGATCAGGTTCAATTTTTTCAAACTAAACTGGCCGTAAAAAATTTTAATTTCGGATTGAAGAGCTAAAAACAGTTTTTATTTAACAGATAAAATAGCTGAACAGCAGAAAATAAGTATAGTGGCTCCATAATAATATAAAAACCAAAACAGTACATTCTGTTCGGGGATTGCAAGGGATGAGAGAGAGAGAGAGAGAGAGAGAGCGATTATAATTACGTTTTTACTATGCAATGATCTGGAGCAGTTCTGTGTTCCTTTCACTAGAACTGATCAGGGATGTCTGAACTGAAAAGCCGATATTCAGTAAAAACAGCCGAATTTTAATGCCAAATATTTCTTTGTTTCTCAAATAAAAGGGTATAAATATTTTGAATTCAAAAGTTCGTTATTAAAACTTATAGCCAATTATTTCCCCAACAAAATAAATCACAAGAATAAAACCGTTACATCTAACGATTGCACTATAAATGTAATCTAGAAACTAAATCATTTCTTAATGATACTGACTGACAGGGATTTCTAAATTTAGCTATAACGAAATAAACTTGCGCAATATTATTTGACGTTGAGTTTTCTAAAAGAGTAATTTATTTAATAAATAATAGTTTGAACTGCAAGTTAGTTGACTTTCTGACGGGTAACCAAAAAGTTATTTATTAACTGGAAAAGATTTAAATTGCATCAGTTAATGATATTTATTCAACAAACAAGGTAATAAATCTACAATTAATTATTTGATCTTTCAAGAGCTTTGTTATCGGAAAACACATAAACTGCGGTCTTTCAATAAGTCTTTGTTATAATATTAAAAGAAGGTTTGTATTATTCAGTTAAATGAATTGAATGAACTGATATTATTTAGCTGATAATTTGCTACTTTATAAATTTCAAATAAAAATTAGATTTATTTAAATAGTATGTGACTGGCATCCTCATATATTTCTCCCTTTCGCCTAAAAAGAAAAAGAAAAAATTTCGAAAGGTAATGAAAAATATCGCTCTCTCTCACATTAAAACTATTGCATTCTACAAATTGGAAAATATTTTTTTATATGTATATATAGAAGAAAAATCAATATTATTTAAAAATTATTTTCATAAAAGAGTGTGGTTAATAATATAAATTAAACATTAAATGTATAATACCAATAAATAACTAGAACTTGTATACAATACACAGTTTTCTTCCAATAAATGTAACGTTGTATGTTAAAAATATGACAATAATTCACAGCTGTATGACAATCCATTTAGCCAATAAATATTTCTCGAAAAATGTATGAGAAATTAAAATCAAGAGAAAAGGAAATAAATAATTACAAAACTAAAATATTTTATATATTGATACCTTTATACAATATCTTAATTTGCTTGAAATTGTTTATTATTTCCTAATTTCATTATTTACTTTAATATTATATTATTTTAATGTGACATTTTGCTATGAAAAAGATATATAGAACTCAAAAGAAAGTGCCGGACCCTCAACATGTGGAGACCTAAAATTTATACAAATTGAGTGTGTGAATCAGTATGCAAATTATAAATTGACATTGTGGGTTGTGAGTCCATAGCCAAAAATAACGTACTGAGTTAGGATATGAAGCAGAAAAGGCGTATATAGTGTATAAATAAAATGACAGCGAGCATTCTGCAACATGACGTATTTAAATGTGTTATGTTTGTGTGAAAGTGAATTGAAAAAGTAAAAAACTATAACCCAATAATAAAAATAATAGGACACAAGTTTGTGAAGTCAGGCAAAATTCTAAAAGAAAAAATGTAATTAAGTTTCTTTTCTTTTTTTTTTTTTAACTACAAGTATAATTAATTATTTATAAAAATTATGAATTAAGCTCATTTTCTAAATATAATGGGGTTTTAAATTATCAAGAAATATATCGATGCACAATTAATTCCTTTTCCTTAAAAATTATAATAAATTTTAAAACATGAATCATAATTGAAAAGTGTAAATTATGAACATGGACAAATTTAATAATATTTTTATGTATTATACATGATTTTTATGTAGAAAAGATATCATTAGATGCTTGAGAAAGCATGTGTAAAGCAGTATCATTACATGCTTGATATTAAATTTGTTAAGTATGCATAGTATGATAGCAATCATTTTGTGAAAACAAAATCAAGAAAAAATAAAATCACTTATTTATTTATTATTTATATTATTATTATTATGTTCGTATGTTTATATGTGAAAATGTGTAAATAATGCTTATAATAATCTGACTATGCGAAATGATTGCGCAATGTTGTTGTTCTGTCAACTGCATCCTTGAACATACAAAAATAAACCAGCCAGTAAGGCAAGCAATGTTGCTGAAGACACAACAAACTTCCCTTGACCAATGGGTATTGTAGAACATTCACATATTCATCATAGTTTTTTTTTTTTTTAATGAATAATTGTATCTTATGTTTGAGAACAGTATTATTTAATAATGTAGAAAATGTGTAAGAATGTGTGCAGAATGGAAAAAATAGTATGAGTATGTTGTGTGCGTGAAAAATATCAATTAATGAACACGTTTAAGTTCAGCTCTTCCCCCCGAATGGAAGAGTCCAAAAAAAACATCCATGTATTTTTATTTTTTTTTAAATCATGTATGAAGATTGCATGAGTGCGTATATGTTGAAATAGTTGAAAATGTACATGTTTTACATTTAAATACATGCAGTAAAATAATCAATAGAATATGTGTTTATTTATTTATTTTATTTTATTTTATTTATCTTTTTTTTTTTTTTTTTTTTTTATATATATATATATAAAACAATTAGTGAAGGTTTGAAAATAATAACGTTTAAATAACAAGATTAATGTAAGATATGATTTCTCCAACACGATTTTCGGTGTTGAAACTTCTTATAGTCAAATATCAGCAAATTATACAAAAACAAACTGCTGAAATGATAGACTAAAGCAACACAATTGTGTTAACAGGGAGAGTATGTTTATGTATAAATACATTTCTAAACAAGAAGAAACTGTGATAGCATAGTTAAATGGATTTTAAAAAAATTTATTGAATATGAGATTAAAACTCACGATAACTTTTAATTATGTCAGTAAATGTTCTAGAATGGTATTACCGAGGAAATAAATAGCCACATTATTATTAATATATATAATGATCCTCATCTGTCATGAACGAATCCGGTTAGTACCGCATCAAAACAAAAACTTTTGGCAGCCATTTTTTTTTTTTTTTTCCATTTGTTCAACTCACTGAGGTGGTTCAATTTCAAGAAACATACATATAATATGTTTTGTATCGCACGTATTCTTATTTATTTTCCTTAAAACTTTAAAAAACTATTCAGTTGTAATGTTTAAAGGTCTGAATTAAATATAATGGATCACTGGCTATTATAAACATGAACCTATAATTAGAATAATGTAACTTCATGATTGTAAGCAACGGAATAACAAATAAAAACAAACCAAAACTGTTGCCATTCAGAAAATACAAATTCCAAATGGATTCCGAATGAACGACTCTTTGACTGTTTCTAAAAAAAAAAAAAAAAACGCTTAAAGTATTTCTAAAACATATTAAAGCCTTAAAACTCTTAAAATATTTGTAAAAGCATATTAAAGTCTTTAAATATTTTTATCAAGCTTCATTGTTTGTTTACATTGTAAGGTATGATTGGCGTTGAATTCAGTGCGTAAATGTCGCCAGTTGATTTTAGTTTTGAAATTAGTGTAAATTTATAGTTGGGATAGAATGTTTGGTTGGGCAAGTAAAGGTCACCAGTTGAAATGAGTATTGAAAGTAGAGTAGTCTAAGATGATAATGTCGAGTCAAGATAAGATGTTCGGTTGAGAATGAGAAAGACCCTAGCTGGATCCCGAATATTTTGGCGATGTTGCGGGTGAGATAGCTGGTTGGAAGAATCGAGTAGAGTTGAATTTGGGTTAGAATGGAGTGTCTGTAATTATTGGATAGTTAGTTAGAAAGTACGCAAGCAAAGTGATGACGTCACTGGCCGTCAGTGGATGCAAGAAAAAGATTTCCTATGTTAATCGCCCATTGGATTTTTTGTAAAAAATTATTAAAAATTGAGGCAAATTATTTCCCGATTTTAATCCCCATATTTCGGTATAGATATGTATTAGTTATCGTCTGCATGTGTTAGATAAAGTTGTTTTTGCTGTAAAATTGATAAAATTTAAATTTTTAATTTCAAAACTCTAGAAAAAAAAATGGCAAACTTCCATAATCGATTCAAAACATAAACATTTCATTTCAAAGGATGATATTTACACAATAAATATCCAACTAATATACTAATTAAAAGGAAAATTATAAATGTTCTATCATAATTTGAAGTCAAATTTGTTTTCAAATGTCTAAATAAAGTGTCTGATATAAGATACTCATATGTTGCAGCGGAATAGATTTAATATATCTGTCATCCTTGGCGGAAAAAAAAAAATATCGCCAAATTATTTTGGCGAACATATTTAATTCCTTTCAAAAATCATGGTTATTTTAACAACTTATATTAAGAGAGCGATGAATTATATGAAACAATATTTCGTACAATACATATTACGAAAATAAACATCTGTCATGTATATTTTCGTATTATGTTTTTAATCGCCAAATACAAAAAACGACAAAGATGACACAGTTTTGAAATTTAAAATTTTGTTAATTTGACAGCAAAATAACTCAATCTAACACATGGATACGATAGCATATCTATACACAAATACAGGTATTAAAATCGCGAAATAATTTTCCTCGATTTTTAATAATTTTTTACAAAAAATCCAATGGACGATTAACATAGGGAATCTTTTTCTTGCATCCACAGAAGGTCAGTGACGTCACACTTCACTTGCGTATTTGAAAACACGATCTTCGATAGTCTTAAAAAAAAGTATTTTGGTAAAATGAAGTGAATAGTTTTTTACTTTCTCTTACCCATAGGGTCGAGAAAGTATTGTTTTAGGGTCAAATTTTCGAACGTGGGTTTTTGTTATACTTACATGTTCTGAGGTCCCCTGAATACGAAAACCATATTTTTAGCGAATGGTCTCTCTGTGTGTGTGTGTGTGTCTGTCTGGATGTCTGTGTGTCTGTTATCAGCATATCTCAAGAACAAATAGTAGCAGAAATTCCAAACTCGGTTTTCTAAATGTGTATCATATAGGGATGCTACAGTAAGCTTTTCGTTGAGATGAAGCAAATGGTTCGTGTACAGGGACACTCAAAAGTATTTAAATACATTACGTCTACGGGGGAAATCGCAGGTAAGTAGAATTTAACATCTATAGACTGCAGTAAACCAAATAAAACGAATGTATATTTTTTGTAATAGAGATAGTCAACTGGGAAATTTTTTTTGTGTATGTAGGAGCCTCGCCGCCCCCCCTCGAGGGGAGAAAATTTTCATGATGGGTATCTTTCAAAAGAGCTCGACAATACGTTTAAAACGAATGGTTGAACCATCGATCTGCGATAATTTAAAATAAAGTTATCGATTTTTTTTATTTTTAATAAAAAAAAAAAAAAAAAAAAAAAAAAAAAAAAAAAAAAAAAAAATTTTTTTTTTTTTTTTTACTTTAATATTGAGAATAAATTCAACTTTTTTTTTTTGGATATTTAGTGTTATACTACTTCTCTAATATGGAAATCGTCTGTATTATCATACAAGATAACTTTTTTAAATAATAATTTTAATAAATAATTTTTTAAAAACAGAATTATTTTTAATAACCGAATTAAATTCTGTATAAATGTAGGTGCATTAATGAAACGGGGGGTTGAGGGGGGTCAGAACTAATTATCATATAAAACTCTTCCGAAGCCTAATTTGAATTGTTCAACATAGGTTTACATAACAGTACTCGGTATCTTACCTCTTAATCTCCAACCTGTACTTATAGTATTAAATTTCAGGGTAAGAGAAAGTCGTGTGAGTGACACACCAGATTATTCTTATTATGAGGACTTTAAATAGAGCACTTAACGGAACACTGGGATGTGTTGTTGCTGTTGTGTTGTCGGGCCTATATTTTTTGTCAGCGAGCAGTTTTTTTTTAGTGCTAGAGGCCTATTTCAGTCGGTACAGCGTTGTCGAATTTTTATACGTCACTCTTAATAGTGCTAAGGGCCTATTTCAGTCGGTTTATTGAATGGGGATTTATTGAATGAAGTCCCCCCAAGGCACAACTTTGACATGAGTCCCCCTCCAGGCTCAACTTTGACATGAGTCCCCCCCAAGGCCCAACTTTGACATGAGTCCTCCCAGGCCCAACTTTGACATGAGTCCCCCCAAGGCTCAACTTTGACATGAGTCCCCCCCCAGGCCCAACTTTGACATGAGTCCCCCCCCCAGGCCCAACTTTGACATGAGTCCCCCCAAGGCCCAACTTTGACATGAGTCCCCTCCAAGGTAGAACTTTGACATGAGTCCCCCCCAAGGCACAACTTTGACATGAGTCCCCCCCAAGGCACACCTCCCCCTCATTGGGAAAAAGAGAAAAAACGGTGTTTTGTGGCTATAAGACAGTTTGGACTTCCAACGTTATTTGTTACAGTATCTGCAGCTGAAACACATTGGTTTGATTTAATGAAAACTTTATCATGGAATTTAGATCGTCACGACACGAATTAACTAAAGAAGAATTTGTCGATATTAACAAGTTTAGCAGTAGGCCTCTGGCACTAAATTAAAATCTGTCAATGTCAGATTTTCATGTTTTTAATAATGAAATAATGTCGTGTCTGTATATTTTATATTGTCATTCATATTTATTGATCGGGTAGAATTTGTTTAATTTCAGAATGAAAATTATAAAATATCTAAACACATTTGATTTATAAACAAAAACTGAAAATACATTTAAATGATCACGCGGTAATCTTCATGATCTAAACATTGTTTTCAAGATTTATCGTTCACATTCCGTCATTTTTGACGGGGTTATATACTAGTTATATATAATCTCTGATGACAGCTCTTTAATCTTATACTATTAAGTGAGCAATATTTGTATATTTCACTGTTCTCGAAAACGGTAGCTCGGACAGTCACGAGATTTAACACAAAGGTGCCCCCGAAGGGTCATTGTGCACATCGAAGTCAGATTTTCGAATTTTTGATTAGTTTTTTCTTAATTAATTAAAATGTGAAAATAATGACCTTCTAATTTCTGATAAAAAAGCCATTTAAATTTTAACATTTTATTAATAATTTAATTGTTGCCAATTTGTTTTTCGACAAAATAATAATAATTAAAAAAAAAGTACATTTATTTAAAATGAGGAAAATAAATCAGAAAGATTAGAAAATAAATTAGAAATATTAGTCTCATCGTTACAAATAAGATACCAAATGAAAGGGGAAATTTTTGTAAATCCGATGCATTAAATAGCTTATCAATCGGATGATTAGTTTTTTCTTAATTAATTAAAATGTGAAAATAATAACATTCTAATTTCTGATAAATAAGCCATTTAAATTTTAAAATTTTATCCATAATTTAATTGTTGTCAATTTTTTTTCGACAAAATAATAATAATTAAAAAAAAAAAAAAAAAAAAATACATTTATTTAAATTGAGGAAAATAAATCAGAACGATTAGAAAATAAATTAGAAATATCAGTCGCATCGTTACAAATAAGATACCAAATGAAAGGGAAAATTTTTGTAAATCCGATGCATTAAACAGCTTATCAATCGGACAAACAGATTTTTTAAAATTAACTAAAGTATGAATTTTAGGTGGCAACAGCAGAAGATTGTATGGAAACCGTTAGGAGAAAAAAAATGAAAAATCTGCTTCACATTAAGTCACATGATTTTTAAGTGGGATTAAAAATTGCAGTTTTCAAATTCTTTTAAATTTTCTCTCACGAACACAAAAATATAATATACAGCCGGTACCCCACAAGACCAACTTGCATTTCAAATTTCATCAATTATTTTGGTTAATAAACAAAAGTTATTATTATTTTTTTTTTAAATTAAGTTTTATTCTATCTTCGAAAAGATTTGTGTGATCATATATATAATATATAGATCTATCATCCCCTTATTATCGTGCAAAGATTTTTGATGCCGAAAAAAAAGCTTTGGAATCAGCCATTAAGTGGTATTGAAGGAAAAAAGGAAAAAAAGAAGAATGAATTTGAAACTATATCTGGAGCTTTTCATTCACCTTTAGTAAATAAATTATTCTTGAATTTTATTTGCTAAAACATTCGTGTGTATTCCCGTGTGTATTCACTCGGGGAAAGACTGCCATATTTTGGTAAAATCGCCGTCTTTTCCCGAGTGAAAAGGAATCACTTTTTTCTCCCCAATGATCAATCTATATATTATTACTATATCTATGTATGTGATACGATACATTAATAATTTGGGTTTTAAAAGTTTTTTTAAATAGATTATTTAAACTCTATGAACCATATTTTTATTTTATCAGTTTCATTAATAGATCCTGCTGGGCGATTTTTTTAATTTTGGTGTTGAAGTACACCGAACGTTTTTCGACAAGAAGTTTAATATAGCAACAGCCATTTTAATCTAAGTAGCGCATCAAATATTTAAAAACATAAATGATTTATTTTTACACAAAATTTACAGAACAAATGCAGTTTTAAAGATAGGAAATTTATTTCAACAAGCACTATTTTAAACCTAAAAACCATTAAAAATGCAAGCAGAATATAAAGGATTCTTATGTATAAACAAAAAAGAGTCTGATAAAATTATTAGCAAAATAGTCTTCCCCTTTTCATACAAAAAAAAAAAAAAAATCCATCGCTAATATGGCGACAAAAATTCAAAAGCCGCCAATGGAGGGACATAATAAAGTTGTGTAACACGATAATGTTTACCTATTTATTTATTTTTATGTATAATAATCACTATGCTAATTTATCATACAAACAAATGAGCCTCTATGTGTTACTGCACTTGCACGCTGTCGAACAGAAATATTTGAAAAATTCAAATTAATATTTAAATAAATAAATAAAAATATGTTTAATGGGAAATATATATAACCATAAAAAGATTAGTTGTCTAAAATACGGCAGAAATAGCGCTCATAGCATATTGTTACAAGGGATTAAGTCTTATTGTTACAATGGATTAAGTATAAAATGGTAACAAAAATTCAAAAACCGCCAAAGAGAACTATATTAAGGCTGTACTATCAGGTTTACAACCCATGAATTATATATAAACACAAAAAATTAATTGTCTCATGCGACAGACGTAGCCGGTCACAGCATATTGTAATATTTGGAGTGAAATTGCTGTCATTTAATGGTTGATTGGATAAACAAAATAAACATATGAAATAACGTAAAAGCAAATATTATGTTGTCTAAACCCAGTTACATTTGAGTCCAGTCCGAGTTACATGTGAACAACACGTATAGTGTTGTTCACATGTAACTGGGATTCAAATATAAAAGGGAAACTCCAATTTTTTCGATACTATCTATTTCGAAACTGTTATATAATAAGCACCTAAATGGAAGCTCATTGGTAAACTATTGTCGCAGGTAATAGGGACAAGCGCCCGAGTTGCAGTGGATGACCAAATCGCTGCTGAATGCAGCAGGGACCTGGAGCGAGCTTTTGAACAATTTCAGTAATTTATTTTATTTTTATAAAGCTATATAGAAAAGAGTTTCCTTTAAATTTAGTGGCCAGCGAAGCGGGCAAAGCCTGCTAGTTAATAACTAAGTAAAAAAAAATGTGCACATGAAATTGTTAAAAAGGTAAAACACAAAATTCTAATGAGGCCTCTTAAAAATGAGCTTAGCTTAAAACCAATGTAACAAATAACTTCAAGGGCTATCATAAATACTCATATCAAATTCAATAAAAATAATCTGGTGTGTCACTCACACGACTTTTTCTTACCCTGAAATTTAATACTATAAATACAGGTTGGAGATTAAGAGGTAAGATAACGAGTACTGTTATGTAAACCTATGTTAAACAATTCAAATTAGGCTTCAGTAGAGTTTTATATGATAATTAGTTCTGTGTGAGGGGGGCTACAACCCCCCGTTTCATTAATGCACCTACATTTATATAGAATTTAATTCGGTTATTAAAAAATAATTCTGTTTTTAAAAAAAAATTTTATAATGCAGACGATTTCCATACTAGGGAAGTAGTATAACACTAAATATAAAAAAAAAAAAAAGTTGAATTTATTCTCAATATTACATAAAAAAAAAAAAAAAAAAAAAAAAAAAATTTTTTTTTTTTTTTTTTATGAAACAAATCGATAACTTTATTTTAAATTATCGATGGTTCAATCATTCGTTTTAAAGATATTGGCGAGCTCTTTTGAAAGATACCCATCATGAAAATTTACTCCCTTGAGGGGGGACTTCCCCCCCCCAGGGGGGAGGCGAGGCTCCTACATACACAAAAAAAATTTCCCAGTTGACTATCTCTATTATAAAAAATATATATTCGTTTCATTTGGTTTAGTGCAGTTTATAGATGTTAAACTCTACTTAACTGCAATTTCCCCCATAGACGTAACGTATTTGAATACTTTTGAGTGTCCCTGTACACGAACCATTTGCTTCATCTCAACGAAAAGCTTACTGTAGCATCCCTATATGATACACATTTATAATACCGAGTTTGGAATTTCTGCTACTATTTGTTTTTGAGATATGCTGATAACAGACAGACAGACACACAGACCATTCGCTAAAAACATGATTTTCGTATTCAGGAGACCTCAGAACAAGTAAATATAACAAAAACTCACGTTCGAAAATTTGACCCTAAAACAATACTTTCTCGACCCTATGGGTAAGAGAAAGTAAAAAATTCGAGTAAAAGAAGTATAATTAACTTCTCAATAAAAGATGAATTGAAACCATTCATCAAGTCGACTCATAAAAAAGTTATAATCCCAATCAGCTGACATGTATAAAAGCAAAAATATTTGCCCAAAAACTTGCGCAATAATATTATTCTAAAAAGATGCATCGATTGCATATAAGGCCTGATATCTGATGTTATAATACTTGCTAGCAATTAGATATATAAATATGAACAAACAAAAACTCATTAATGACTAAGTATGAGTAAATAAGTGCATAAAATAGTAAAATTATACTTACAGTAAAATGTAAAAAAAAAAAAAAAGAAATTATCATTTTTATTATTATTTCCCTTAATTTTATTTTTTGCATGGTGAGAGATAGATTATAAAGCATCTTAATTTTTGAGAAAGAATAAAAATTTTGAAAATTTATGCTTCAATAAAATATTTTCACTATTGCATGAATAAATAAATGAAATAAATATATTTATTTATTTCATTTCTTTTTATTTATCTATTTATTCATTTATTTATTAGCACCTCAGTTCATTTATTTATATATTTTGTTTAATAATCATAATTAAGTGGACCCTCTGTAGCCGAGTGGTTATATCACCATACTGCTAATCGCCTTCGAGCGTAGGAGAGCGGGTTTGATTCCCGCGGTGGCCCTGGATGTTCTTACAAATCTTCGTCTCTGTTATTCTGTCATGTGCCATTTGTCTTTATCTGACGAAGATTTACAAGCGGACTACAAGTCAAGCATACAAATCTGATGTATATGTGTTATCAATAAGCATAATCAAGTTTGTAATAACTGAAAAATAAACAAACTAGGGGTTACATACAAACAGAACGCTTGCAATTTCGATGATCAGACCCTGATTAACGCCAGGGCATACGGGGCAGTTGCCCTGGGCCCCCCAACAGGCATAAGCAGAAATATTGCAACCTAAAGACCTCTTATGCCACTGCAAGGGGGCGCCCCAGAATAAGCTTGCCCCGGGGCTCCAAGTAATCTAAGTCGGGCCCTGTTTGTAGTAGTACATTTTCTCAATTATTTGAATCATTTAAATAGGAAGTTAAGTCGGGCCCTGTCGATGATGTAAATTTTGCAAGTTTTTTGCAAATACAGTTGGCAGCAAAAGTAACAGAGCACTAGCGAAAATTCCTATGTAAAAAAAGTACACTTAATGCAGATTTGTTAAATAAATCCTTGTCGAATCCTGTTCTTAGTCAGTCTAAGAACATGATTCGACAAGGATTTATTTAACAAAACAGTGTTAAGTGTGCTTTTTTCATATAGGAATTTTTGCTAGTGCTCGGATACTTTTGCTGCTGACTGCAGTCATACATTTGGAACGCCTGCAAACAGCTTTGCAACTGGAAGTGTTTCATTTGTATGTACCCCTTGATGTGTGCAATAAGTATAAGTGTAAACAAAAATACAAAAATTTTATCTCACAAAGAGTTAAAATTTTACATAATCATAGCAAAGTAAAAATCAAAGAAAATTTTGACTACATGTAAAGGGTGAAATGTGTAAATTTGTAGCAATGTGTGAAAAGGCGAACATCATGCATGTAAGGTAAAAGCACCAGTAGTGGACATTTTTAAATCTAAACTCAGAAAATAAGTTTTCTAAACCTTCTGAAGGTTCGGACAATGTTCAGAAAGAATGTTATAGTCCTCTATTATTAATATCTATAACTACAAATAATTCCGGCCATCAGTTTTAGAATTACGTTAGTTTAACTAAAAAATTATGCACTTTTTGTGATTTCGCCGTTTTTTCTTATCCTTTTGAATAAGGAAATAAAATTTTGTTTGCTTTGCCTCTGCTTATTTTTAACTGGTTTCTTCTACCTTTTCCTTTCATATGACTAAAATAAGTATGCAGAATTAATTTATTGTGCTTTTGTTTAAATCTTGTATTAACATACAGTATTTTTATGGGTGTCCACTACTGGTACCAAAAGATGTCATCATGACCAGTAGTTTACAGCCCTGTTCAGCCCTGCTCATTCGACTTTTAAGGTCAGATCCAGTAGTGGACACAGCTCTGTAATCTGCAAAATTTAGAGTTGAGTCGAATGTTTTTAACATCGCACGAAAGCTACGCAATGAGCAATTGGCGACGGTCTGAGACTTATTTCTAGGAGCGGTAATGAGACATGTCATCACAATTTTGATCTTTGGCGGAGAGGATGGCTCCCATGATTTCCCAAATTTAGAAGTCGGAACAAAATGGGAATTCACTTGAATCATGATATAATCTCGAGACATTTTAGGTTTTTTATTCGGAAATTTTTTTCTGGGTTCCATATTGGACTGGTTGGTTACGTTCGGTTACTATCGACATTGAAATATCATAACTGTAGTCAGCATTTAGAGGGGTAAGGATGAGTGAATTTTATGCCATACTAGTACTACACTATGGGCAATTGACAATGATCTGAATCTCACCCTTAAGGATAGTCCGGAGACATTTGGTGACACCCAGAGATTAGGATGGGGAAATGGAGGACATTTGTATTTTGAGAGTTATATCTCTCATGATTGTTTTACATAGGGTCCGAGAGGTTGGCGTGATGTGTTCTCGTTAATTAATTATGCTTCATCAAGTTATCAATTTCACGTGAAAGACGTCGTGGTGCAAAAAGAGGAGCCAATTCTTCAGTATAAGATCAAAATATGACGATTTGTCTCTGGAGAATACTTAGAAATGACTTCCATATCATCCCAATAGCCAACTAGGAACCTATATAGTAGACGTCAAATCCACTCAACCTCAATGTCTCTAAATTAAATTGATGAGATTGGAATTATGGGCAGTCTAAGATATTTTCATCAATAGATTCAGCAATTACGATCCCTTAACGATTTTTAATAAAAAATGTATGAGTACTAAGGTGACCAAATTTTTTAAAGAGAAAAGTGGAGACTAATTCAGTCATTACGATCCCTTCATGATCTTGAGTAATAAATGCGCGTACACTCAGGCGACCAAACTTTCTAAAAAGAAAAGTGGGAACAAATTGTGTGATGTCCCCAATTTCAGAAAAAGAAATGGAACAAAATTTGGCAAAAAAAATTCGTATGAAAAGAAAACAATATTTTAGTTTTAAAAGCATTTCATTATACACTAATGCTGAAATAATTTATATAAAAATCTTTCAAGTGTAGTAAATTTAAAGAATATGATATACAACTGTAGTTTCTGTAGCACAAATTATGAATGATTTGAAGCATGTAAAAAAATATGTCATAGATACAGCCGGCAGCAAAATTATTGAAGCACACATCCACATTTTTCGCTAATTTTTATTTTTATTTTTTTAAGTTTGATCGCTAATTTTTATCATCAACTTACTTTTTTATAAACAGCATAAGACTAAGATCAAAACTCGACGAATATTTAATTACAAAATAATATTAGATGCACATCTTTTAAATACAAATTATTGCTAGATCTTCTATAATTTTATTGCCGATTGCACAAGATTAGTATGCTAAATTTGCATAAGAGAGGTGGAGCGCAAGCGCGCCCCATCACTAACTGTCCCAGATACTAAGTGTATCCATGCAGTCCCGTCAGTGACGTCCAAACTCATGAAATCCTGACAGCCACGACAGCAATGTACCTGCTTCATGACAGCAAGTACTGACCCAGGTATGGCCGGCAATCAGGATTACGAGGCCTTCTCCATCTCCTTCGGACCAACCAAGGTTAGTCAACGGCGAGACGAAGACTCCAGATCCTGGCAGTGCCACAGTTTGGCGGCCAGAAGGGCCCTTATACCTTCAGAGGACGACGTTCAGTCGTCCATAAAGCCGCACTCCCGACGGCGATCACCACACTAGCCGATCTGCACCAACTGTGCCAACTAGGATGATCTACACACGCTTCCCGTTTTCTATAAGCCAGCCTCCACTGTCACTCGACAGGCCCTGCTCAGGACAACTTGAACAGAGCCTGTTGCCCGGGCTTCTACCTCCATATTGGCACCGAGTCGTTACAACCAGAGCAGACAAAAGCCGTCCGGCCATGCACCACCAGTCAAAAGACAGACCTGCTCACACCACTATGGGTTATAACTATAACAAACACCACCCAAGTACAGGCCACTACACGAAGACTGCAACGTATGAACGTGCAAAGAGCCATGAGAAACTAAAAGGGAACCAAAATCGGGTGCCAACAAAAGGAAGGATTGTCTGTTTGTTTCATTGGGAAAAAAACCTTCGCATAACTACAAATTAAAAACCCCTCAACACAGAACTACTGAATATTAGGAAAGCATTGGTCCAACTAAGATCAGTTGGATTTTCTGGTAATCGACCAGTAAGACCCTCGACATGAGGAACACCCATACTTCACCGTAGGATCCGTGTAGACGCCCTCTAGGAAATAGGTACTGCTAGCCATTGCCCTATCGGGTCACAGAAACTCCCGATTTGCAGCAGGCGCTGCTTGGCTTAGGTCGCCCAGATGCCCCCTCGTCTGGACCGCCACAGCAATCATCTTCTAAGAATAACCCGTTACGCCACGCCAGGAGACTTTTCAACACCTGCAACGTGTCTAAGGGTGTACTAGTGCTTAACCTTACTTCAAGGCACATCAATACGCCACGCCAGGAGACTTTTCAACACCTGCAACGTGTCTGGAAGTTACACTAGCACGCGCCCCAACAGAGACGAAAAATGACCAGTCTCATGTGTAAGTCATTGCTTAACCTTGCTCCGCCCCAAAACAAGGCACATCAACGCCACGCCAGTAGACTTTTCAACTACTGCAGCGCGAGCGGATGTTACACCTAACTCCACTCCGACATGGTTAACTAGCTGGCCGGTATGACGGCTGAGCCATCCATCCGATATGACATCCTGCAATATCATGGTTGTCCGTGAGGCCTCCGGTTAGCTGGCTTTTGGCCAGGAACCAGGTGGGACCACAAGGAGGTGGAGGTCCTTCGACAACTGTACCACTCTAGCCTGGCTCCCGGTCTCCTTTCCCATTTAGGGATCGGTTCAGGAACATCAGGGGACACACCACCCTAAATTTGCATAAGAATAACTAAGTAGATAATTCACAGTAAGGAAAGATATTTAAAATAAAAAGCACATAGATTTCGCCAATAATTTTAAATAAGTTAATAAAATGTCATTAAAATCGGTTATTTTAAGAAATGTGAAAAAATGGAGACACTTGGAAATAAATTTTTCTGAATGTAGTCCGAGTTGCGGTAACCTGGTCGTAGTCAGTAGAGCGCCGAGCTCGTAATTGGAAGATTGCGAGTTCTGCACTCGAGCCGGCTGAAGATCATCCTGTACACTAATGCTGGCTGGTGCACTTAAAATACGTCGCAGTCCCAATATCCTCCATATTCTCTCCTAAATTATACCTCTCGAAGTCGCAGAAGCAGAGGAGACATCCCTTTCGTGGAGAAAATTGTGATGACATATAGTTCAACTTTCACGAGTTGGCACTTCGTCCCTCTGTCTTTTCGAAGAGTCTACTGTAAGGAAGGGGTGCACAAAGTGAAAAGAATGAATGGATGGGGAAAAAAAGAAGGTTGCCATGAAAATAACACTTGAAGCCAATAATTTTTGCTTTTCGCCAGCTGAAATCCGCTTTGCCTATTAAAAGGAACATGAGTTAATATTTAAAAATCAATGACACATAAATTTAAAAAAGAAAAAGTAAGAAGTTTCTAGCAATAAATTTAAACAAGAAAGAAACGTCGTGCTGTTTGCATGGATTATAAATCATTGTCCACACATTTTATTTTGTATTTCAGGAAAATAATAATAATAATAATAATTTTACTGTTAAGGATAAAATATAATTGAGGCTGCATTTCTGTGGTTCTGTATAGTGTCTATGAAAATGTACGCATCATGTATAGCGTATCAAAAATTAAAGATATACTTAATAAAAAAAAAAAAAAAAGAAAGAAAGAAAGAAATTAGTTGAAAATGTTTCGAACAATTTTCACTTACATCGCACAATGAATTTGAATTTATTAGGCCTCTCACCAGTGACCGGGAGGTTCTGCTCTCAAAGCTGAAGGTGCTGAATTTGAATCCATTGTCAACAGATGTCCTGTTATAACAGATACAAATTTCGAGGTATTTACGCTGAAGTAGTTTTTAAAATGTACTTTATTTTTTTTGCATAAATACACAACAGTTACGAATATAAAAGATAATTCCTTATATTATTTTTATAATGGCTTTGAATTTCTATATATTTTGTCTAAAAAAAGGGGGGGAAAAAGAAAGGAAAGGAAATTTTTTAATTACAGGAGTGCAGTTCCTTATTTAAATTTTAAAATAACTAATCTTTTCTTTTCTTTCTTTTTTTTTAAGAGAAAGAAAGAAAAGAAAGAAAGAAAGGTTGGTAGATTCGTAGGTTTTTTTTTTTTTTTTTTTTTTAATGGTGCTAGGTGCAAATTAGGACATAAGGAAAGAAAGAAAGAAAAAGAAATGAAGGAGAGAAAAAAAGACTGCAAACGGAAATTTAAAATATCGTTTGTCAGTTAACTCCTCATCGTTCGTATTAATAATTAGTTATAATGTAACAAATATTTTTTAATGATATAACATATTAGAAAACTCAAAAGTTCTCCTAATTTGAAAATAAGTAAATAGATAATAAACAGTATTTTCGCCAAAATGTCGCAAAACTCGTAAAGATAGCACACCACCTCCCTTTTCTCCCTCAACCGATTTCAAGGTAATTGTGATACCCAATGAAGATTGTAACATGGATGTGGAGGAAAACTGCTTCTGCCCTCAAGAAATGGAAACGTTTGGTCACCGTAATTTTAAAGCAAAAATTCAAAGGGATCCACTACTGGAACAAGGGTCCCCTACTGGGTTTTAGTGTGTCCACTACTGGCTCATTTTAAGCTTTCAGGATTTTTTTTTTTTTTTTTTTTTTTTTTTTACATATATAAATGCTACAATTGGTAATTTTCGTAATACAGTCATATAAAGAAAGAGTTAACAAAGGTGTGAAACATCAATTATTTTTGAGTCTCTAAAATTTAAAGAATTAAACAAAAAATAGCCAGAAAATGTCCACTACTGGTGCTCTTACCTTAAAAGATTATGTGCAGGAGAGTCTTTTATAAACAAACAGCAGATTTACTATTATGACATAATCTTGTCACATCTACATGCAGTGAACAAATGTAAAAATTTAGAACAATTATTGAATAAATTAAGGAGGAATGTTTATGACATTTCAGCTTATTTACACGTTTTGAGGTGCCCTGAATGGGGTTTCTTTTGTATCTTAGCTACTGATTAAAATATCGGAAGTAGAATTCGAGATTTCACCTGATTTACACGTTTTGAGGTCTCCTGAATGGGTTTTCTTTTGTATTTCAGCTGCTAATTAAAATAATTTCATAAGTAATACATCATTTGAAAGCTTTTTGGATTTGAAATCGAACAGTGGATTACAGAAATTTCTACCGCCAGATGGCGCTGTTATATTTTCAAATTTCAATATTTCAATTTCTAATTATGATTAAATTACTTTTAATACATCATTCGAAAGATATTTTAAACTTATTTTAAGTTATCGAAAGTTTTCACCAGATTTACACGTTTTGAGGTGTCCTGAATCAGTTTTCTTTTATGACGCTGTAATATTTTCAAATTTCAATATTTCAATTTCTAATTATGATTAAATTATTTTTAATGCATCATTCGAAAGATATTTTAAAGTTCTTTTATATTATCGAAAGTTTTCACCAGATTTACACGTTTTGAGGTGTCCTGTATCAGTTTTCTTTTGTATCTCAGTTACTAATTAAAATAATTTCATAAGTAATACATCATTAGAAAGCTTTTTTGATTTGGAATCGAACAGTGGAATACAGAACTTTCTACCGCCAGATGGCGCTGTAATATTTTAAAATTTCAATATTTCAATTTCTAATTATGATTAAATTATTTTTAATACATCATTCGAAAGATATTTTAAAATTCTTTTAAATTATCGAAAGTTTTCACCAGATTTACACGTTTTGAGGTCTCCTGAATCAGTTTTCTTTTGTATCTCAGCTACTAATTAAAATAATTTCACAAGTAATACATCATTAGAAAGTTTTTTGATTTGGAATCGAACTGTGGAATACAGAAATTTCTACCACCAGATGGCGCTGTAATATTTTCAAATTTCAATATTTCAATTTATAATTATGATTAAACTATTTTTAATGCATCATTCGAAAGATATTTTAAAGTTCTTTTATATTATCGAAAGTTTTCACCAGATTTACACGTTTTGAGGTGTCCTGATTACGTTTTCTTTTCTATCTCAGCCAATTGAGTTAGATCGTTCAAAATTGGTATACGCAGGTTAATTAAGAGGGCCTGAGAGGGTGGGGAAGAAATAGGCGTGCACCGCGCGCGTATCCCCTAATTTGTGTGAGCGCAGCGCGCACGGGACTGCGCTGCCGTAGGCAGTGGGGACCCGTTCCGACTTTTTAACCAATTAGAATTGATTTTTTTGATTTTCTTCCCTTAAGAAAGGAAGGTTTAATAGAAGAGAGTACCAAAAGACTCTTTCAGGTAAGATTGGATGAAAAATTGGAAGAAAAGAATTATACTGATGCAACTGAGTTGTATCAACATATTAAAGCATCTTTACACCAAGCTGCAAGTGAAGCACTAGGACAAAAAAGAAAAGGACGAATTTCCTCAAACTTTTGGTGGGATGAGGAAATTGAAAAGACTGTGCAACAGAAAAAAGAGGCCTATATTAGATGGATGAGTTCAAAAAGGGAAGAAGATAAACAGTATTACAGAACTTTTAGAAAAACACAAAGAAATTAGTAATAGAGAAGAAGAGATCATCGTGGGATAAAAAATGCAGAGAAATTGAGACATATATAGGAGGGAGACGATGTACAGATGCAGGGAAGTTTTTAAGGAATATTAGAAAGGAAGGTAGTAATGCATGGCAGGGAATATCTGTTAAAGAGTGGGAAGAATATTATAAGACTTTGCTAACAGAAACTAGAAAGGAATTTCAAATAAAAAATACAGATATTGATTCCTTGGGACAACCTATACAGTTGGAACCTGAGAGAGTTAAAAAGGCAATTAAAAAATTAAAAAATCAAAGAGCAAGTGGACCTGGTGGAATAACAGCAGAACTGATAAAAAATGTAACAGAAAAATTGTTCAGATTAATTACACAATTATTCAAAAAATATTTAAATGGAGATGAAACACCAGAAGAATGGAGGGTTGGATATTTAACATGAATTTATAAGAAAGGAGACCGACAAAAATGTGAAAATTACCGCGGCATTACTGTAACAGCAACATTTAGTAGACTTTATGGACGAATTTTAAAAGAGTTTATTGAAGAAGAAATTAAAATGAAAGAAAGTGAAGAGCAAAGTGGATTTAGAGCAGGAAGATCATGTATGGATAATATATTTTGTCTTAAACAAGTTGTTGAAAAGGAAATGGCCATGGGAAATCAAATTCATCTTTTGTTTATTGATCTTACGAAGGCATACGATAATGTCCCAATCTCAAAATTATGGAGTTTATTAAATGAAATAAACGTAAATCCAACTATCATTAGAGCGATCCAAGAACTTTATAGACAATCAAAAACGAAGATAAAAATAGGCAAAAGATTGTCAAATGGTTTTATAACAGATAAAGGACTTAGACAGGGATGTTTGTATCTCCCCAACACTTTTCAAAATTTATGTTGATAAAGCATTAAAAATTTGGAAAGAAAATTGCAGAGCAATGGGATTTAATGTAAAGGGAATGTCAATCTTTACTCTACAATTCGCAGATGACCAAGTCATAATTGCAAAAAGTAAAAGTTATTTAGAGAAAATGACAATAAAAATTAAGGAAGAATATGAAAAATGGGGACTATACATGAACGTCAATAAGACCAAATACCTATGTATAGGAGGAGACGAGACGGACCTAAGTCTGAATAATAACATCAAAATTAAAAGTTGTGATCATTATAGATACCTTGGTGTAGACATTAATAGAGAAGGAAGAGACTCACAGGAAATTAAGAATAGAATCTGTCAAGGAAGAAAAGCAGTAAAACTATTAAATTCAATTTGGTGGAGTGAGGAGTTATCTAGGACGAGAAAGTATAATATATACAACTCCATTGTAAAAAGCATATTGCTGTATGGAGCAGAGGGATGGACAATTATGGAGACGGAAAAAAAGAAATTGGCTGCTGTTGAAATGGATGCCCTGAGAAGATCATGCAGGATATCAAGAATGGAGAGAGTGAGAAATGAGATAATCAGGGAAATGATGAAAATAAAGAAAAACCATATTAGATGAGGTTAAAAAAAACCAATTAATCTGGTTTGGTCATATTAAAAGAATGAACGATGAAAGATTACCTAAAATCGCTTTTAACTATATACCAAATCAGAAAAGAAAACAAGGAAGACCAAGAAAGACATGGATGGATAATGTAAAAAAAGCGATGAGGGATAGGGGTCTGGAAGAAGAGTGGACCCATGACCGGAAGACCTGGCACAGACTTGTGGATTCTGTCGGAAGGCAACACCCGATGCCATAAACCGAACATACATACAAGAATAAAAATTTGATTTGAGGAGGAATATGTGTGCGCAGCGCACGTATACCTTCACACGTGCGCGCGCATGGGTCTGCGCTTCCGAAGGAAGTGGGGAGCCGGTATGAGTTTTTACCCGATCAGAAATGATTTTTTTTTAGAGGGCACGAAAGGTCAGGGAAGGAATAGGCGCGCGCAGCGCGTGTATATGTTGTAAAATTTGTACCCTTTCCGTGTTGATTCTCAAATTTAAATTTAAATTCATTCACTACTTAAATATAATTTAAATTCACTTTATAACCTTTAAAGTTTAAGTTATTAATTAAATGAATTATAGCGTTTAGTGCTATTACCTTTTGTGATACTGCCATTTGAGTTAAAGATATATTAAAATTAAAAAACTTAATGATAATTACTTTTAGTTAAAAATTATATTCCTTATCAGTATATTTATGTTTAAGTCTTTTGAAATAACTTTAATTACTTACCTCATATTTAAAAGCATATTTTATTAAAATTAACTTAAAGAAAAATATGTTTAAATCCTTTTACGGATTGTTCATTTCGCTACTTAGCGAGGAGATGTAATATTTTTTCAACTGCAGAGTCTCTTTGCTTAGCCCATAGATGGCGGTTGACTCGCAGCGTCGTGTTGCTATAGTTATGGGAGGCGTTCCTATTCTACAGCATCAAGTAGCTGTTACTTTGAATCCGTTTCTCGACTATAAAAGGAGGTAGGAAATATGTAATCACTCGCTTAAGCTCTTAATATCTGAAGCTCTTAATTTCTTAAGCTTTTATGTTTTTTCAGTTTAGCTCAAAGTCATGAGCTGGTATTTCAATATAATTATAAACTGTTTAGTTTTATTATGATTGTAAGTTACGTTTTTGTGACTTGATATTTTCAGTGATACGTTTAGTGTATCTAGTTATGTCACAGCGAAAAGTCGTTTTCTATTTGAACTCTATATGGCAGTATTTTAAGGGTATTTAACCTTTCGTCAGCAAGATTCTACAATTGTTTCAGCTGGTTTAATGTTATTCATCTTTTTGTTTCAACTTTAATAAACTGTTTTAATTGAACTTTTGTCTTCAATGAATGCCACATATATTTATCTTTTTTATAGCTTATTAGAGCTGAGCAACTATCATTTCACTGCACTGCTAACTCTGCAAATTTAACATATGTGGAAATTGTTTTTTTCACAACAAGTGGTTATGGGCGATTTGGCTCGTTGTCAGCTCATAGCATTTAAAATTTTGATAATAGTTTTTATGGCATTCTAATTGTTTGAAGATAAGAAATTGAAATGGCAGTGAGTTTAAACCCCACGATTGAAAAATTACGGATGAATAATTATATTACGTGGGTCAAGGACATTAAATTTATTTTAATTGAAAGAAACTGCTGGAATATAATATGTAAAAAAGAAAAACTGCCTGTTGAAGACGCTGAGGCTGGAATAACTTCAAAACAAGTGGAAGATTTCAAATCACGTAGTCGAGTTGCATTATCAACAATTTATCTGAATACTTCGCCTGAAATTAGAAGCATTATTGAAAATTGTGATTGTGCTATTGATGCCTGGGAGACTTTGAAGAAGACCTTTATATCAGACTCAAGAGCTCATCATATGGGACTGTTTACAGAGTTCATTAATTGTAGAATGTCTGAGAATGAAACAGTGAATTCTTTTGTAACCCGGTTATCAAGAATACTGGACCAGCTGCGTGAAATTGGCCATGCTGTGGAGGATGTATATTGCTGTTTCCAGCTCTTGCAACACTTACCTTCCAAGTTTGAATCTGCAGTGCAATATTTGTTGCGTTGGAAGAGTGACCAGTTCAAGTTCCAGAGTATTGTGTCCGAGTTAACGGCGGAGGAATCACGTCTACAGCTTCGAGAAGGTGATATTAAGAAAGATGCCTATAACAGTGTTCAGATACAGAACGTCCAGCACAAAGGTAAAAAACCTTTAACTTGTTTTAAGTGTGGCCGTATTGGTCACTTAAAGAAAAACTGTTTTTTGAATAGTAATGTTAAATTTAAACCTAGAAATTTAAAGTATAATTCCAACGGTCGTGACAAATGCAAATCTCCCCCCTCCTACTACATAGCTCAAGCTAATTTTAGTAATTTAAGTGATGATGACAGCTTTATTTTTGATACCGCTGCTTCAAATCATTTTCTAAAAAATTTAGAGCTTTTTGAGCATTATACTCCTGTGGAGGGAGAGGAGCTTTTTGTCGCGATCGATGGTATTAGTTTTCCTATTACTGCTAAAGGAACTGTTAAGTTGAATTTTGGTAAAAATGTATTGTATTTAAAAGATGTGTTGTATTCCCCAAAGTTACGGAAAAATTTAATATCAGGTCCTAAATTAGATGTGAACGGTGCCACATACACTGGCGGTAAGGGTCGAGTGTCGGTGTTCGGTAAAGATAAAAGACATATTTTTACTGCTAAAATTAAAGACGGTGTTTACTATTTATATCCTAATGTTTCTAAAATTAAAAAGGGGAGTAAAGTGAATGGGGGGCACCCAGAAAATCCTTCAGCTTCTCTTGCAAAAGTTAATGAAATTGGGTATTGGCATGCTCGTTTTGGGCATGTAAGTCCTGATACTATTGTAAATACTAGCAAGAAGAACGGGGTAAGGGGTCTTCCTAAACTTAAGTTTAAGAAATTTTTTTTGTGAACCTTGTAGGATTAGTAAACAAAACCTTGTGTCTTTTAAGTCATCCGATGTTCATGGCGTTAAATCACCGTTAGAGAAAGTATTTATGGACGTCTGGGGTCCAATTAAGGTAACTGGTAAAAATGGGGAAAGGTTCTTTTTGTCCATTATTGATGGATTTTCTAAAAGGGTTGCTGTTTATCCTTTAAAGGATAAGTCTCAGGTTTTTGGTGTATTCGAGAGACACATTGCACGGGCAGAACGTAGTTTGAATAAAAAATTGAAAGCTATTCGTACGGATAATGGTTCCGAATTTGTAAATGACAATTTCAAATCATTTTGTAGTAAAAATGGAGTTGTTCATGAGTTAACTAACACGTTCACACCTGAGCAAAATGGGTTATGTGAGCGGTTTAATCAAACTTCTTTAAATTGTGTTAGAGCTATTATCACTGATAGTGGTTTACCTTTTTCTTTTTGGCCCGATGCAATGTTGTATTTCGCGTACACTTGGAACCGTTTAATCCACAGGGGACAAACTAAGACTCCTTTTGAGTTATATACTGGGTTTAAACCATCCGTAAGACACCTTAAGCCGTTTGGGTTAATTTCGTATGTAGGGATCCCAAAACAACATAGAAACCATAAGCTTGAACCTAAGGCTAAAAAGGGAGTACTGATAGGTTATTCACTAAGGACTAAGGGGTATAAAATTTGGTTGGAGGATGAGGATAAAATAGTTGAAACTATAAACGTAACGTTCTCTGATCAGCTATTTAGTAAATGCAGTGGAGCGGTGATGGGCACCTCACTGGAGGAATTGGACTTACTTCCGGAAAGTCCAGTTGATTGTCAAGCTTCCGATCCTGTTGACATTGTTTTCGGAAGTGGGCCCGATGATTCTAGTGACGAGTCCGTCGATGAAACTCCTGTAGATAAATCTTCTCTTAAACCTTGTTCTTCAATTACTTGGAATAGAAAACCCGTACCCAGAAAAATGAGTGATAGAGTTGACATCTTCTATTACCCGGAAAACACTAAAACTAGATTGAGATCAATGAATGATGTCAAGCAATATTGTGAGAAAAATAATTTGATTTTTGACTCTAATTTTTTTTATTTCTCTGGTGGTAATAAGTTCGAGGGGGTAGTTGATCAGCGAAACTCGAATAACCCAACTTCAAGTTTAACTCATAAAAAATCATGACTAGTTATCCCTGTACCTAAAACATATAATCAGGCCGTTAAATCTTCAGAATGTGTTGAATGGAAAAATGCCATGGATGATGAGATAAATAATATGAAAACCCGTAAAGTTTGGCATCTGGTTAATTTACCGGAGGGGAAAAAAGTTTTGGGAAATAGATGGGTATACGCCATTAAAAGAGATGAGCTAGGAAAAGTTGCCCGCTTTAAAGCGAGGCTCGTGGCCCAGGGCTTTCATCAGATAAAGGGGGACACTTATGACGAGACGTTTTCACCCGTCGTTAATTTCTCAGTAATACGTGTTTCTTTTTTTCATTATTGGTCTCATGTTATAAATGGCATAATGTTCAATGCGATATAAAATGTGCTTATCTTTATGCACCTTTAAAAGAAGAAATTTATATGTCTCAGCCAAAAGGATATGTTGTAAAGGGAGGGGAAAATCTTGTTTGTAAACTAGACAAAGCGTTATATGGCCTTCATAAAAGTGGTCGGCTCTGGTATTATGAGTTAAATAAAGTACTATTAGATTTAGGGTTTAATAAATTTAACTGGTGTAATTGTTCATATTATTTTGAAAATTATATTGTTTTATTAGTTTATGTAGATGATTTAGTTTTGTTTGGTAAAAATCAATTTCAAATAGACAAAATTCTTAATTTATTAAAATGTAAGTTTGATATAAAAATTTTAGGTAAAACCAAGAAATTACTTGGTGTAGAATTTAATTATGAAAATGATTCAGTACAAATTTTTCAGGAATTATATATTAATGAAGTGTATGACAGGTTTAAGTCGTTTAACATCCCTTTCTGTTCGTTACCTATTGTAAAAGGCATTAAGTATTCGAAAAAAGATTGTCCTACTAATCAAAATGAAATTGATGAAATGTCTAGATTTCCATATCGGAATATCTTAGGATGTCTATCTTTCATTGCAAACAGGACACGACCTGATATTGCCTACGCAGTTAATATATTCAGTCAATTTCAAAATTCGCCGGGGTTTAATCATTGGAATGGGTAAATTAAATTGCTTGGGTATGTTTCGTGTACTCGAGATTTGAAATTAAATTTGAATTGTTTTAATCCATGTTTAACTGCTTTCTCTGACGCTGATTTCGCGATGAATAGAGATGACTTTGTATCAATGGGGGGACAAATTTTATTTTTGGATAATAGCCCTATTTCTTGGAAAACTTTTAAGCAAAAAAGTGTTTGCCTTTCAACCATGGAAAGCGAATTTGTATCCATGTGTGACGGGGTTAAAGAATTAATGTGGTTTGATAATATATTACGAGATTGTATTGATTTTAAATTAATTTCTATTTCATATGAACCACCAATACTTTTTGCTGATAACCAAGCGGCTATTAATTTTACGAGATCTCCTATAGAGAATAGCAAATCCAAACATATTAATGTAAAATTATTTTTCATCCGTGAATGGTTATTTGAGGAACGGTTTGATTTAAAATATGTAAATACTAAAGATAACTTTGCCGATCCCTTCACAAAGCCCCTTACTAAAGGTGATATGACTAAATTTGTAAATAAGGTATTTATTAAGTAAATGTACATAGAGTAAATTTAAAATATTTTTGAACGTATAATATATATTGAAATTTTTTGAAATTGAAAAATGTTTTTAGAGGGATATGTATGCCTTTTCTTGGTGGGTTTTTCCTGCGTTTTCCATTGTGTAGTGATGTATGGTTTAGTTTAACTTTTGTATGAGAGAAATTCGTAGCGCTACGTGTAATTGGTTATGTGTATGTTATATAAATGTTTCATATATTTGTGAATATTATCGTTTTCTTATTTTGACAATGGGGAATGGGGGAAAAAAAAGGTTTCCTTGAAATGCTGTGCATATTTGCTCTGTATTAATATTTTGCTCTTTCTTTTAGTAGATGTGTATAGTATATTGATAGTGCTACTGTTTTTTTGAAATTGTGAGTTGGACTTGTGGACTATTGATCTTATGATCTACAAGATTGACAAACCTTCTAGCTTTGTGTGAAGTATATTCTGTAGAAGACATATGTGAATCTCTCATCAAGTCACTAAATATTCAAGGATTTTTTTTATTTCTTTTCTAATAAAGTTTAAATTGTAATTGCTGACGTTTGTGTTTGTCGAATCAACACGGTGGGGGGCCTTGTTGTAAAATTTGTACCCTTTCCGTGTTGATTCTCAAATTTAAATTTAAATTCATTCACTACTTAAATATAGTTTAAATTCACTTTATAACCTTTAAAGTTTAAGTTATTAATTAAATGAATTATAGCGTTTAGTGCTATTACCTTTTGTGATACTGCCATTTGAGTTAAAGATATATTAAAATTAAAAAACTTAATGATAATTACTTTTAGTTAAAAATTATATTCCTTATCAGTATATTTATGTTTAAGTCTTTTGAAATAACTTTAATTACTTACCTCATATTTAAAAGCATATTTTATTAAAATTAACTTAAAGAAAAATATGTTTAAATCCTTTTACGGATTGTTCATTTCGCTACTTAGCGAGGAGATGTAATATTTTTTCAACTGCAGAGTCTCTTTGCTTAGCCCATAGATGGCGGTTGACTCGCAGCGTCGTGTTGCTATAGTTATGGGAGGCGTTCCTATTCTACAGCATCAAGTAGCTGTTACTTTGAATCCGTTTCGCGACTATAAAAGGAGGTAGGAAATATGTAATCACTCGCTTAAGCTCTTAATATCTGAAGCTCTTAATTTCTTAAGCTTTTATGTTTTTTCAGTTTAGCTCAAAGTCATGAGCTGGTATTTCAATATAATTATAAACTGTTTAGTTTTATTATGATTGTAAATTACGTTTTTGTGACTTGATATTTTCAGTGATACGTTTAGTGTATCTAGTTATGTCACAGCGAAAAGTCGTTTTCTATTTGAACTCTATATGGCAGTATTTTAAGGGTATTTAACCTTTCGTCAGCAAGATTCTACAATTGTTTCAGCTGGTTTAATGTTATTCATCTTTTTGTTTCAACTTTAATAAACTGTTTTAATTGAACTTTTGTCTTCAATGAATGCCACATATATTTATCTTTTTTATAGCTTATTAGAGCTGAGCAACTATCATTTCACTGCACTGCTAACTCTGCAAATTTAACATATGTGGAAATTGTTTTTTTCACAACAGTATACCTTAACTTGTGCGCGCGCAGTGCGCACGGGACTGCGATGCCGAAGGCAGTGGGGATCCGGTCCGACTTTGTACCCGATGAGAAATGATTTTTTTAATTATCTTTTCTTAAGAATAAAAATTTGATTTGAGGAGGAATATGTGTGCGCAGCGCGCTAATAACTTCACACGTGCGCGCGCATGGGTCTGCGCTGCCGAAGGCAGTGGGGACCCGGTGTGAGTTTTTACCCGATCAGAAATGATTTTTTTTAGGGGGCACGAAAGGTCAGGGAAGGAATACGCGTGCACGGGACTGCGCTGCCGAAGGCAGTGGGGACCCGGGCCGACTTTTTACCCAATCAGAAATTATTTTTTTTTTAATTTCTTTTCTTAACACTAAAAGTTACCGTTAGTGATTCATTAATTTTAGTGATTCATTTGAAAATACTGACCCGCTAGCGGGCGAAGCCCGCTAGTGTAAATCATTAAATGCTGCAGCCCCCATTATTCTGCCCCTTGGCGAATTTTCTCTCTCTCGCCAAAGTATACTGTAACCCTTTTCGTAATGCTACTGTGTTTTCAGTTGTGATTCAAGACCAAGTCCCGGACCGTGTAATCCGGATGAACCAAGTAAAATACTAGGCAATAATAAGAATGTTAAAATAAATTTAGTTGTTACGTTATTAATTGAGAAGATTTCTTTTGATATGAATTGTGTTAATTATTCTGTTCTTGGATTCTTGTTTTTGATTTTGGTCAACCTGCATAGAACGTATCATTAAATGGTATATGCATAAGCATTTATAAAGCAATACACACATTTTTTTAAATTATTTTTAAAAAAAAAATAATCATAATAATTTAACATTTAAAAATTTCTCGAAAATTTACGAGCATAACACAACTTAGCAATTTAAAAAGATATATATATATGTATGAACCATTTTCAATTTAAACGTTAATGACAACGTTCTTAAATATACGAAATATTAAAAAAATTATATACAAGGTCTATGGAAACTCTTCATGATGAAAAAAAAGTTACATATTCACATGAATGTAGCCTTGAAAAAAAAAATTTATTCAAATAACCTTCCGTCAGCGCTCATAGAAAAGTTACTTGCATTAAGTTGAATAATCTTTGCAATATATATTAGTTCTTCTAATATTCTCTAATCATCTGATGAATAATGGAATTGTTTGTATGTAAAAAATAAAAATTTCTGGAAACATATATTTTCCACCAATTTAGTTTTTTTTTTTTTTTTTCTTTGTATGAGCACAGATGTTAACACAAAGAAGACAGATTTCCCCTTGCCGTACACAATATTTTTTTTTCTTTCTTTTTGCACAATATACATATGATTTTCATCAGTTTGCATGCGTAGAATTCTTGCATATATATCTCCAATCATCCCTATAAAAGAAATCGCACTCGACTATGGCTTTCCCCTTAAAAAAAAAAAAAAAAAAAAAAAAAAAAAAAATGTGCAAAAAGACGATAAACAGAATATCTTCAGCTCAATTACTTCAAAGAAGTTTACGAAAAGATGCAATCTCCCCCGCCGACTCGCAGTTAAAAAATTAATGAACAACGTAGTGAAAGCAACGATTTTAACGGGGCCTTTCAAATGGCAAGATGTCCTCATTCCTCGAATTCCCATGATCCCGACCGATACACCATTTAAATTTAAAAGATTGCAATTCCCAATTCGATTGGTGTTTGCAATCACAATCAATAAATCTCAAGGTCAATCTTTAGAAATGTTTGGTTTAGATTTAGATGCTTCTCACATGGACAACTGTATGTTGCGTGTTCCCGTGTCGGCAAACCAGATAGCCTTTATGTCTACGCAGACAATGGAATGACAAAAAATATTGTATAACCACAAGCATTGCAAAATTAAACTTCTATGAAACGTATGGTTTGTTTTGTTTCACATTTCTCATTCATGCAACTACAATGTGCCACAGCAAAGCGTGGCAGGGTACCGCTAGTTCTTTTATAAACTGTTTTAATTCAGTTGTTACTGTTGTATAGACCAAGTTTTTAGTGTAAACGAAATCATAACTACTTCAAATGGAAGTAATCCAACAAATAACATTTTAAAAGGAAAAGACAATCTGAACAATGTCAAAAACTGGCTAGGCAAGAAATAGGAATTGAACTCTAATCTGACGGCGTAATGTTCTACAAACTGAGGTATTATGTTGACCTTCGAGTTGCACTATTTACTCACTTGAGAGCAAAAAATCGTGAGATGTCAACAAGGTAATCTGTTTTCAGCTCCTATCCCTGACTTAGTCAGTTTTCAATTTTGCTAAAAAATGCTTTTCCATTTAAAATGTTATTTAAATTTAGTTAGTTATAAGATCTAATTAGTAATAAAGTAACTTCCAACTTCATGTTAAATTTTTAAATACCCCCCCCCCCTTTTTTTTTTTATCTTTATATTTTAAAGTATAATGTTGCAAAGACTAAAGTCTCCCAGCAGAAAAAAATATTCTGTGCAATAGTATTGGAGAAGATTTAAAAATGAATGGAATGAATCAAGGAATCGTGATATTTTTACGTTGTGTTGAGTTGTAGAATCAGCCAGGTCAGCAGCATCTCTAATGTTGAAATTTTAAGTAAAGAAGGAAATTACTAAAAAATGAGGACAAATGAGGATATGAGAACTGTTGAAAGCAACTGAGGACAACACTTGAAAAATGAGGACTATCCTCAGAATGAGGACGTCTGGTAACCGTAGTTGTTGCTTACTGGAGTAAATGATCGTTTAAACCGGAACGAAACTACTGTACCACCACGAAATAATTACTTGTCAACGTAAAGGACATAGCACATTTCCATCATTACCTCTATGGCAGAAGATTCTTGCTCCAGATTGACCACACATCTTTAACGTGGTTGCTTACTTTCAAGAATCTTGAAGGCCAGATTGACAGGTGTATACAATGCCTCCAGGAATATGACTTCGAAATACGTCATCGTAAAGAAGCTCTACATGAAAATGCAGATGCCTTGCTCTGAAAATTGCAAGCACAGCTCTACAGCCGAAGAGAAATACTAGCAGGTAAATCCAACTGCTTGTCAAGCTATAGTTTCAACGCCATCGAAACCGGAGGAATGGAGTGATCAGGAAGTTAGAAAAGCCCAGTTGAAAGATCCTGACATAAAGCCAATATTTCCATTCAAGTAGACGACCAGCAACAGACCTACCTGGCAGGACATTTCCACATTTAGCCCCATCACGAAATGTTACTGGGCACTCTGGGATTCTCTTCATGTAAGAAATGGCGTATTGTACAGAAAATGGGAGTCTGATGATGGAAGGAGTTTCAAATGGCAGATTTTACTACCAAGATCAAAGATTCCAGACGTTTTAGAGCAGTTGCATAGTAGTCCTACCGGAGGCCCTTTTGGAGTGATGAATACTCTACAGAAAGTTCGAGAACGCTTCTACTGGTGCAAGGCAAGGAAGGACGTAGAGAAATGGTGCAAATCTTGTGATACTTATGTGGCACGTAAAGGCCCGAAGGAACAAAGCCGAGGAAGACTACACTGGTATAACGTGAGAGCACCATTTAAGCGGATCGTATTCGACATCTTGGATCCTTTGCCACGCCATCTCCAATGAAATAAGTACATCCTTGTTGTGATGGACTATTTCATCAAGTGGATTGAGACGTATTCCATTCCCGATCAAGAGGTATGCTCAGTTGCAGAGGTTTGATCACCTGTTTGGTTGTTCCTGAGATGTGCCTTCATCGCCAGAGGAGTATACATCCAAGATCTCCAGACCCCATTTGAAGACGTACACAATTTTGCTCGAGAGCGGATTCCCATGGCAACACAAAGAATAAGATACGATCACGCAACATGAAGAAGACGAAGTTTGGTTTTGTTGGGGAACCCTGTACGACGTAAAGAACTCTCTCCTAAAGCCCTGGTTTTTAAGAACAAATGAAGCAACGTTGACGTTTCCGACGCCGCGACACTCCAATTAGAGTCTCCTTGATATCAGCGCTGGCGTTGAAACCGCAGAACAGAGCGTCGTGACGCATGCGCAAATTAAAAATCTCGACGCCGAATACAGCCGGTAACAAAAGTGTCCGAACACTAGCAAAAATTCCTATGTAAAAAAAGTACACTTCATACGGTTTGTTAAATAAATCCTTATCGAATACTGTTCTTAGTCAGTGTAAGAACAGGATTCGATAAGGATTTATTTAACAAAACCGTATGAAGTGTACTTTTTTTACATAGGAATTTTTGCTATTGTTCGGACACTTTTGTTACCGACTGTACGTTGACGTTCGCGTTTTGTGTTCTTAAAAACCAGGGCTTAAGCTACAGTGTAACTGAGACGGTCCCTACACACTCTTAAAAAGACTGAATGACGTCGTTGTAAGACTTACTAAAATGCTTTTAGCAAAACCGAAGTTAGTACAGTCGGTAACAAAAGTGTCCGAACACTAGCAAAAATTCCTATGTAAAAAAAGTACACTTCATACGGTTTTGTTAAATAAATCCTTGTCGAATCCTGTTCTTAGTCAGTCTCAGTGTAAGAAAAGAATTCGATAAGGATTTATTAAATAAAACCGTATGAAGTGTACTTCTTTTACATAGGAATTTTTGCTAGTGTTCGGATACTTTTGTTAGCGACTGTACATTATGACCGGTTAGCCACATACCACAATTAACAGTAATGTTTAAATTTGTAATGTAAATATTTATTAAATTTGTATATGTGTATTTCAAATAGTTCTATACAAATATTTGTACTTATTTTAAATCTTGTATATAATTGAATTACTTAATTTTGTAATTTGTATTGTTAATTTATTGTTATATGCAACAAGATTTTTTCAGCATTTCTTGCTTGTTTTTGCGTTTAAATAGCTTATTTTCCCTTTTTAAAAAAAACATTAAAAATCTTCATTAAGGCAGGCTTTGGCGCCAAATTTGGTGACTTTTTCGCTCCTTGACTAGAAAATCGTTATTATCGATACATTAAATATCTAAGCTCTAATTTGATTGGCTGGGAAGTTTCTAGAATTTTCTCCATTTTCTACGCATGTATTTAAAGAATCGAATTGCGCCAAATGAGTCAGTTTCGCCAAGGCATTCATATTGTTGCGTAAAGTGCACTGTGTCTCTTTGGAATACAGTCGATTGCTGTGTGTTCGTGCTATGCTACAGTTTATGCTTGGAATTCCAAGCTGTCAGGTCAGATATTATTTAAGCTGTGTTTTCTGGTTTTACTGAAGTTGATAATTGGTTTATAGATCTGTAATCCTCCAGAATTTCTTTCGAGCCCCTGCAAGATTTGCCTGTCATTCTTAGACAATTCATGAACCCCGAGTACGCAACAGTATTTTTAGATCCTAATTCTAAAAGGTGACTTCTTATTCAAAAAATGTAGTAATGATTTCTGGGGAAAAAAAAAAAAAATCAAAGTTCATTTAATTTTGCGCCGACTTCAAAAGTTATGATTAATTTTAGTTTGTAGACTTAGTTTATGTTGTTTGGCGAAGGAATTTATTTCATACTTTTAGGCGCAATCTACAATTTAATTTTATTTTTAGTTGTTTGAATAAAATTGCTTTTTGTAGTCAGTTTTACCTCGTCTTTTCGACAAAATGATGTTATTTTCTTTACATATAAAGCCTTTATTTCAACAATTAATTTTTTGCCTCTTCAACATACGACATACATAAAGCATAATTAGTATAAGGAATGCGCAGGTGATGTCACGCGTAAACAAACTTCTTTATACTCAGGGCAAAACCTTGGTATTTCTCAACGAGATAAAAAAAAAAAATGGAGTGCTGATTCAATGGATGAAGGATTAGCTTTTCGTGGTTCAAAAGGAATCATGTGACATGCTCCAATAGGTTGCTATGTTTGGACCTTTATCGCTATTTTGGCATTTAAAATGACAGTTCGACAAATTATCATTATTATTAGGTAACATGACAGTCCTATGAGTATGACTGAAGTTTTGCACATATTTCACATTTTAATAAATAATAAAATACCTTTTTTTTTTCATCGTTTCCCAACAAAGTTTAAAAGTGTTTATAAAAGAAAAGTTAAACTTTTAAAGAACTAAATTTAACAACAAATAATAATTTTTCAACTATTTTTAAGCATTTTGGCGGTTAAATTTCAATTACACGAAATAAAAAGAAGTAAAATCAAAATGATTTAGGGTTACATACAAATGGAACGCTTGCAATTTCGATGACGTAAATTTTGCAAGTTTTTTGCAAATACAGTCGGCAGCAAAAGTAACAGAGCACTAGCGAAAATTCCTATGTAAAAAAAGTGCACTTAATGCAGATTTGTTAAACAAATCCTTGTCGAATCATGTGCTTAGTCAGTCTAAGACAATGATTCGACAAGGATTTATTTAACAAAACAGTGTTAAGTGTGCTTTTTTCACATAGGAATTTTCGCTAGTGCTCGAATACTTTTGCTGCCGACTACAATCATACATTTGGAACGCCTACAAGCGGCTTTGCAACTGGAAGTGTTTCATTTGTATGTACCCCTTAGAACAAAAGAATATTAAACTACGTAAGTAAACAAAAACATTAGCGGTTATGACTTTTGCGAAGAACAATCTCCAAACCGTTGCCATAGAAATTTACTGAAAATAAGCTGTTACCAAGGGAACCAACGCATAGAGGGTTCATGTCACATGACTCATGTTGGACCATGTCAGGGTTACCATTTATCACTCTACTTATCTCATTGGTATTTCTACCACTGGGCTGAAGAACAACTGTTGCAAATAGTTCCAATACCTTTACATCGTGTTCGTGCATGCCAGTTTTTCTGCAATCGTTTGCCAAACCTTGCACTTCAACTTCAGGCAACATTTGTTAGGTCGTCTGTTACTATTATACACTTTAAAGAATTAAAATTTAAAATTTTAATATCATGTTTAGCATATGGTTGTTCGAACAGACAACCTTTACACAATTTTACTTTGAAATATAAAGATATCAAATGCTTTTTGCCGTGCAACGCTCGGAAGACAAACCTTCAAAAAACGGCACGCGAAATCCGGTCCAGCATTTTCTCCAGTTGTTCTTCAGCTCAGTGATTTCTACCAATACAGGTTGTTCTTCTGCCACTCGTGAGTGGCAAAGATCGATTGACGGAGCATTTGTTTGTAAACATGCCCTTTGCCCTTTCCTTATAAAAAATGGGGTGAGTCGAGCCGGCCAAAGACCGTCATGTACACTAATGGTGGCTGGTGCACGTAAAACCTGTCGTGGCCGCAATCCGCGTTTGTAATGATCGATAGATGGCGCTTTTTCAGTTTTTGTTGTTAGTAAATATTATAGCCACGCGTATTTATTATTGTTCTTTTTGTTATTCTACTTAATATTCGTACTATAATTTCTCCGCCATTACATCAAGGACAATTGATTGCTTTTTGAAAAAAATAATTCAGTTTATTCAAAGTTCGATCGGAAGTAGATTTTTAACTGAAGTTGAACAAATATTAGCTTCAAATCATCTGATTAATTCTTTACTTCCATTAGCCGAAGCAACTGAAATTTTAAATTTGTCATTTGGAAATAAATGGAAGCTTAATTCTGGATTTCTTGGTCCTTTGGAGTTACACTGGAGCACACAACAGTATGTGTTATCTTTTTTACCGGATTTATTCATTTTTATTCAATAAATATATGTGAAACTAAACATCGGCATGCAATGGCTGCTTAATGAAAGCCGAATTAAAGCATGTTTATTGTAATTTCACCTTAACCCACCAGAGGGCGAGCATTTCATTACAATCACGGATGTCCTCCATGTTCCCATCAAAAATTATAGCTCTGGGGGTCACCGAAGCGGGAGAGCCATCCCTTCCGTGGAGGATAAAAATTGTGATGGCATGTCTCCGGACCACCTCTAGGGGTGTGTCCCAGACCGTCGCCAACTGCCCATCTGTGCAGCAATAGTGCGACGTAAAACCCATCCATCCATATAAAAAAATAATAATTTGATTTTTAAGGAAGTATTTGGCCGTCAACAGATGGCGTAGGAAACTAGAATGCTTGGGACCCTGGATCATAGATACAGTAATATATATATAGATCTATCATCCCCATGTTATCGAGCAAAAAATTTTGATGCCGAAATAAGTTCTAAAATCAGCCATTAGAGAGTATTGAAAAAAAGACCAAAAATAAAAATGAATGAATTACCTGGAGTTTTTCATTCACCTTTAGTAAATAAATTATTCATAAATTTTATTTACTAAATTATCTGTGTGTGATTTACTCGGGTAAAGGCAACCATTAGAGTGACTTTTCCCGAAAGAAAAGTATCACTTTTTTCCTCTTGCTGATCAATCTATGTCTTATTACTATCCGCGATTGTAATGAAATGCTCGCCCTCTGGTGGGCTAAGGTGAAATTACAATAAACATGGTTTAATTCGAATTCCATACAGCCGCCATTGCTTGCCGATATTTAGTTTCACATATATTTATCGAATAAAAATGAATAAATACGGTAAAAAAGATAACACATACTTTTGTGTGCCACAGTGTAACTCTAAAGGATCAAGAAATCCAGAATTGAGCTTCCATTTATTTCCAAATGACAAATTTAAAATTTCAGTTGCTTCGGCTAATGGAAGTAAAGAATTAATCAGATGATTTGAAATTAATATTTGTTCAACTTCAGTTAAAAATCTACTTCCGATCGAACTTTGAATAAACTGAAGTATTTTTTCCAAAAGCAATCAATTTTCCATAATGTAATGGCGGAGAAATTATAGTACGAATATTAAGTAGAATAACAAAAAGAACACTAATGGAACACACGTGGCTAATGTTTACTAACAACTGCAGTGTTCACAAAGCGCCGTCCATCGATCATTACAAACGCGGATATCTATGCCCTGGATAGATCTAGAATGCTTCATGGTACTACTTGTGGAAATTTAACCGTAAATGAACATTTAATATTTTTATCAGTCTTCGTAACTTTATCCGTAACGGATGTAAACATTTGCTGCTTGATCGGTCGTATTTTAAATTTGAAATGATATTGTAAAAATTTTCTCAATAATTTACATATTTCATATAACAGGTGAGGGAGTATTGATTTTAACATTTCTCTGTAATAATTTAAATTTTGACATTTGTTTTGTGATTATGTTATTTTATATGTTGTATTATGATGTACCGGTATCTAAAGTTTGCATAGTTTGTGTAAAGCATGTCTGATTACTTTTTCTTTTTCTGCGTTAAATAAAATATAATATTATGTTTCATTGAATTAAAAATAAAAACCTTAATCTTTAGTTTTATTTTAAATAATAATACTGTAAAAAATTATGCTAAAATTATTATTGTATGTGATTGCGTGGATTTGTTGAGATTTTATTTTTCATCGTATGTTTTTGTCTTGTTACAAGTTCAGTTTTCACCAGTCATCAATTATATGAAATATTTAATAATTTTTTTCGATTTCCCAAGTTACAATTGGTAGTAATACGAAAAATGAAACTAATTGTCTCCATTTCAAATTGAGATAGGACTTCGATTTTCCCAATCCTAAACAACATTTCTTCCCTCCTTGAATTTGGTCGCCAAAGCAGACTTCTGTTCAGATCTGTATAAAATTACAAAGTACGTGTGCATACCAGATCCAGAAAAAAAAAGTGCAAGTTTGAGATATATAAGTTGTAATGATTTAGTATTAGATTTATATGTCCGGAATAATTCCATAAAATTATTCAGATACATCCATGGAAGGAAGAAGCCAAATTACTACATTTCACAAGTTTATCTGATTCTTAATGTTATGAATGCATTGTATGCAATTTAGGTATCTGTGTTCACCAATATTTCTTTAAAAAAAACTAAAATGTTTCTGCAAAGTAGTAAAAATATCTGCACACATTATGCTTATTTGTGTCTATGTTATACAGCTAACAACTCTCCTTCACCTCATAGATATCTTCCCTCAACAGTCATAATTTTGCCAATGAATTCTTTCTTGCTTTCTTAAGTATAATGCTTTAAAGCCTCTATCAGACGAAGTTCCACATGTAAGGCATTAACCCATAGTATCTCATAAACAGGTTATTCATGGGGGAAACTGGTGAAATACTACCGTTTTATACTTTTGCCTCACGTATATTTTTCAGTTACACTCTTTCGACTGTTAGAATCCTATACGGTAGTTTTCAGAATGAAATCCCAATCAGAGAATCGTGATTACAGAGTACCCTCTATCTTTTTCCTTTTAAACATCCTTGAGGTGAATTATCGCCAAATATTGGGTACGTTGTTTCCGTTGTTGGCGGTTAGACTGCACAATCTTGACGCTAATTTCTTCAATGCCTATTTCGATGGTTTGGTGTACCGATAGAACAAATGAATCGATAAGTATGGTGATTATGTATATAAGTAATATGTACCTGTGCCTTCCTACAGTGTATATATTTTTTTTATTTACTGAATAAATGTTTACTCTGAATGGGCTTGTTTCCTCACTTTTTGAAACTTGTAAAAACCCCTTGTAGAAAGTGATTATAATGAGCAGCATTTGACAGTATCGTTGTTAGGGAAGGAGGGGATACAGGATAATGATATACATTGTTGCATGGTGTCAGTATTCGAGAACGAAGCACCCTCAAGATATACCATCTACCATAATTTGACTATTTTCATCAGTGGAGTGAGATTTTGGCCAAAGGATTCAGCCTGGGACGACAGGCAATGTTGCATACAATAGCAAATCAAATGTAGCATCCACATTGGATTTGATCATTATGAACAAGCATTTAACATTCAACAAGATGTGGGAAGAAACTGGACTTGTGTAAGAAACATTGCAAGCAATTGTGTATGATATTTGGAGGACCCTCGATACTCTCAGTGCATTAGACTTCACTCTGTTGCCGTAACCTGTGTAATCCATACGTGCCAACATTTTGAATCTTTAAATTGGATTTATCACCACTATTTTTTAATGGAAATATGGCTTATTATTTTTGTCTAAGTAAATAAAGTGAAAATTGTTGTCAGAAATTTCTGATATGAAATCTCTCGCCGAAATCGGGAGGCTTGGCAACTATTGTAATTGTCCAGTCTAATCTCCTTGGATTATATTTTACTTGGCAAGATGGATGCAGCCAGTGACCAGCATATTCAATCTTTTGTGGAACTGTATGAAATTTTCTGTAGTTAATGCACCAATGTCCTCACAGAATGGTTTATCAAAGACTTGGCTGCGGATTACAGAAGACTACCAGAAATCCACAGTCCTGAAATATGCATGTCACTAGTGCTGCACCGAGTAGCACTTTGGCCGAGTACCGAATAGTTGTAAGAAAGAATGAATAATTGATGTATATATGAAAAATTTTGCACATGCTAAAATAAAATAAAGGCCTTTTGAACACAAAATTAAGTTAAATGGCAAACAGCATGTTTCCATGAAATGTTTCAGAACTTTGTAGTGTAAGTATGGTATACACAATTAGGTTCATTGTTGTATTTGATATGTCCAGCTTAGTGGATTATTAAAACCATAATAATTGGTAATTTCATTCTTTATTATATAGTCTTTCTCAGATGCGAACCATTCTTAGAGAGTATAGAAGTTCCTATACACTCAGGCTTAATTTAAGATGCATGAAAATTTACATATGAAATGAGAACATTAAAATAAATACTTTATCATTTCAAACATGATAGACTTCATTTCATTAATCTTCAAATTCTAGAAGAGTAAAAAAGATAGGTGGTTTTGGGCCATAATTTGCAAAGCAACAAATTTGATTTTTAAAATATATTTTTAATAACATTTCAGTGTATTTACCTTTTTCATAATTATTATTTTTTAAATTAAAAATCAATCTTTTCTTACAGTTTTAAAAATGTCTTATTTTTATTTGCACAAATATATAACTAATGTTTAATCTACTATTTTAGTATTATGTAAGGGTTCTTTTTTCTAAAATATTTTATTTTTGTCTGTTTTACAGATACAGTTTTATGTACTAAGTTTTTATTAAAAAAATTACGTATTACACACAAAATTCTTGTAACTAAAAGGGATAAGCTCATACCATGAATTGTCGCTATACCGAGTTTGGTGGCATACTCGCCCATTTTAACTGCGAAAACTGTTTGCAGCAAAAGTTTAATGACTTTATATTTTCATAATTTGTTAGTTTAGTTATTAATAAACAACTCTTATGAATGTTACATTTCTTTCAATAATATAAAAAATAATGAAATTCTTACAACTACTCGGTATTGGCCGAATACTTAGTCCAAATTCGGCCAAGTAACGAGTACTCGGCAAATTAGCCAGGTACAGAGTACTCAGTACAGCTCTACATGTCACAATCAAATAAATGTAATCAATAAAATTTATAGTAAAGTTTTCAAGGAAAAAAATCAACACAACATTTATTTTATCGGTATTATTTTGGAGACTAAATTTAATCATATAAGAGAGGTAATCTTAACTGAAGTTTGGGTCAGATGTTTACATACTTAAGTTTTGTATTTTTCTTTATGGGGCAAATCTGAATTTGTTAATTAAAAAAATGTATAAATAAAAATTTTTATCTTTACTGCATTTATTACTCTTTGATTTTTTTTTTTTTTTAATTATTTTACATGCTTTATATCATTGTTATTTTTAATGCATTATAGCATTAAAATTCTAGTTCAGAAATAAAAAGAAAACAACAAAAAAAAAAAAAAAAAAAACCCTGAAATCCACAAAATTCTAAAATCTGGACAGTCTCTGATCCCAAGCTGTGCTGAATTTTGGAAGTGTATATCTAACTGATGTACTATTCGTTTTTTGTTAATAAATAGTATTGAGTATTCCACCCTGTGGCTGCATTTGTGTCATATATTTCCACATGACCTAAATAACAAATTTTAAGCATCATTCTTATTCTTTCGATTGAATATTTACGTTTTTCTTATAATAAAATTAGCATTCATGTTATTTTATATAAAATAGGTTTATTTCATATTTATAAAATAGGCTTTTTCTGATTATTATACTAAAAGTATTTTTTTTTCATTTTTACTTAATATTATTGGTTAGCCAGATTTTAAATTATGGATTTATAGTAGTCCACGGGATTTTAAATTATGAACTTAGTGGTCCGTCAAATCTAAAAAGTTGGCAACCAGTGATCTAAATGTTTCTGAAAAAAAAATAAAATGTTGAATATTGGCACCACATATTAAATTGTTCTTGAAAAGGGCCACTAGGTGCTGTGTCCTGCAAAATTAGCCTTGAATTTTTTTTGGTGCATTTTATTACATTTTGTTTAAGCAGTACCAAATAGCAAATATATATTATTTGACATTGTAAAATAATTCTGATATTTTAAATGTCTATTATTACTTAATTATTCATATATTGCTTTTCTTTCTTGATTAGAATGGAGATAACTGAAAGCAATCTAAATACTCTTGTAGGATATCTTCAACAAACGTTAAGCCCTGATCCATCTGTTCGTCGTCCTGGTAATTACAACAGTTTTATTTACTGGTGTTTTTCGTTTATAAATAAATGTTAATATAAATTGTAATTTATTAATATTGCCATTAATTTGAAGATAGTATCTATCGTTAGCATGAAGTGGCAACTTTAAATTATATTTATAATTAAATTGAAATCATTTAGGTTTTTGAAAAAGATGTAGTGAACGCACAAAACTTTTATGCAAGTCTATAGGGCAAGAAATGTTTATTTTTATTAAAGATATTTAAAAATATTAGAATCAACAATCTGTTGTAAATCTTACACCAGTGTTTCCGCTACAGTAGCATTTTTCGCGAAATGCTAAAAGACTTATCCAAAATGCGAAAATGAAATAACATGTTTTCGCTTTTTTGCTAAAGCATCTTACTAAACACAAATTGGGGAAAAAAAAAAAAAAAAAAATCTTCAGCGAAAATATTATAACGAATCTTTCATGGGAAAAAAAATCGCAACATTGATCAAGAAAAATCCATCGGTTCATGCATATAAGGAAAATCAAACGCTGAACTATGCATAAGAATCGCATACTACAGGAAATCAATTTGTAAATAAACATGAGGCATTTGTAAAGTGGTCTAGCAGAATTATATCCGATGTTCTGCAACGAGACATTAAAATTTGCAGATGTTCTGCAGGTATTTTGTCCAAATTTGTCAAAGCACGTAATATGCAAAATAAGCATAAAAATAATACTTATTAGTAAAATATTTATTACACATTTATAATAAAACATGATTTAAAATTTTTATAATCTAAAAATGAGGAATACACCCAGAATTTGCAATTTTTTTCAATGGCTATTGGCATTAATATTGTCACATTAATGTGGATATACTACTTACAAAATGTTTATAAATTTTGTCTATACACTGAAACAATGACTGTTTCCAGCAATTTTCTAGTATGCTAAGATTTACAGGTCAGTTGAACATATCTAGGTTTTATTAATTTTAGAATGTTGGCTGTATCAACATCATCCAGTTAGGGGATAGATGAAATGTTCTGCAAAAGCCTCAATTGTTCTGCAACGTACGTCGCAGTTTTAAGCACTTTCTGCTCCTGGGTATGAAAGAAAGAAAAATTATAAATTGTAAACCAAAAAGCCTTGAATAGTAATAAACAAATTTCACTTATATTACTTTTTTTTTTTTTTTTTTTTTTTTTGTAAGTTATGATTTTATTTTCAGATACAGTATAAGCTTAATGTAGTTTTACACGCTATAGTGATAATTATATCTCCAGAAAAAGAATATAAGTCGTATCTAAGATGTCCATATTGCTTTAAAAAAGTTTACAGTATAAAGTAATAATCTAAAAAGTTTAATATTTTTCATGTCTGCCAATAAATGTGTTAAAATATACGCTTGTTCTATATTCGAATTGATCTGGTTACAGTGGTAAGTACAATTATTAATTACTTTTCTGTTTTTCATTTCTAATTAAAAATTTTTTTACCTTCTGTGTATAACTCTTTAAAGACCTGATTAAAAACTTTTAAGTTTAATTTACAAATGAAAATCAAACATATCAAGGTATTTAGAATAATGTGTAAACTGATATTCATTTTCTTCTACTGCTTCTGGCATTTTAGCATTTTGCTAAAGCTTTTTTTATGATTTTAGCTTTTTTGCTAAAGAAAATTTTTACTCAGCTTAAACCCTATCTTACACATACGTACATTTCTCTTAAAAATTTTGTAATTATTTCTTAGAAAAAAACTATTATTATTATTGTGTTTGTTTGTCTTAATTGTTGTTTGTAAATTATAATTACTGTTTTTTTTGTTTTTTTTTTTAATTAAAATCACACAATCAACTGATTGGATGAAAATCATATTTATTGAAATTATTTATTTTTCCGACTGAGTGAAAATAATGCCTGGACCGGGAGTCGAACCCCGGATCTTTGACTTACAAGGTCAAGGCTCTACCAATTGAGCTATCCAGGCCGACAACTGGTCTGCATTACTCACTCAGACAACCTTTAGGCAGAAACCTCTGGTCTATCATGTAGATAGCTCGACAGAAATAAGCCGCAGGTAATGGAAAACACCATTAAACAATGGGAGAAAGAAGTCAAGTCAAAGATCCGGGGTTTGACTCCCGGTCCAGGCATTATTTTCACTCAGTCGGAAAAATAAATAATTTCAATAAATATGATTTTCTTCCAATCAGTTGATTGTGTGATTTTAATTAAAAATAATAATAAAATTGTGTTTCTTTCTCCCATTGTTTAATGGTGTTTTCCATTACCTGCGGCTTATTTCTGTCGAGCTATCTACATGATAGACCAGAGGTTTCTGCCTAAAGGTTGTCTGAGTGAGTAATGCAGACCGGTTGTCGGCCTGGATAGCTCAATTGGTAGAGCCTTGTAAGTCAAAGATCCGGTGTTCGACTCCCGGTCCAGGCATTATTTTCACTCAGTCGGAAAAATAAATAATTTCAATAAATATAATTACTGTGTTTATATAAATATTTTTATTATTATTAGCTGAGAAGTTTTTGGAATCTGTTGAAGCAAATAAGAACTATCCAGTTCTTCTCTTAACATTGGTAGATAAAAGCCAAGTTGATCTGACGATTAGAGTTGCCAGTGCTATAACATTTAAAAATTATGTCAAGAGAAATTGGAGAATTGTAAGTTTTTCATTTTATTATTAGTTTTAATATAATTTGTTTTATGTGCATTTTCATTTATAACTATTGTTTAAAAATACATATTGAAATAAATTGTCATTAATGCAGGGTTGGCAGGTTTCTTTCAAGTGGAAGAAATGGAAGAAACTCTTTTTCTTAAAAATTTATCCTATAAATTGCAGATTTGTAAGATACAGTGGATGCATTTATCTTATAAACAGCTTTAAGGAACTTTAATTATACCTATAAAAATTTAATTACATATTTAATTAATAATTATGAGATTTTTACCTTGATCACGTTCCAAAATACTCAAAATCCAGTGAAAAAATCAATTTCAATTTAAACAGTGTAAAGTTTTATAATCTAGACAATTTTATTTCTTTAACTAGTAATAAATAATAGTTTGGATCACTCTCTGATACTTTCTGATAAAACAGCTCTTAACAAACATCCTGTTAATTAAGAGACAGTATTCAATAATTAAAAATGGCATCAGAAACTTTATTTTCCTTATAGTCATATACAGTACAGTCAACTCCCTCTAATCTGCAGATTTATAATCTGCAAATCCTTCTAATCCGTAATTGGATTTTTAATGAAAAAGAAATTTACATCTCATATTTAAAAAAAATTCACATTTTTAACTTTTTAAGCAAATTTTTAGCTTAATCCTTACTTTGAAACACAATTGGGGAGGGAATAACATTCTTGTATTTATTATCTTGCAATTCATACAGACTAGTGCTTAAAACAAATCACTATTGCATCAGCGTTTAACAAAATTAATCAGTGATGAATATTATTTCCGAACTTTCAAAAATATTTTGTTTTGTATTTTTTTAAATTTGTTTACATTTTATATGTGTTTATTATTTGAATATGTTTAAATTATTTATCATCGTAAATGAATTGTGATAGATTAGTTTTATTAATATTGAAGAAATATTTTATTCTAAAATTATTAGAAATCGTTTTTCCATTTTGATGTCTATTTATGAATTAATAATAACTGACTCTGTATCTGCAAAAGAAAACTGTAAGCAAAGGCAGTGATCTCTAATCTGCAAATTCCTATAATCCACACAACCTCTGGACAAAACTTTTGAGAGTTAGAGGGAGTAGACTGTAAAACAAATGAAAAGTTTTTTAGTAGTTCAATACTGTATTTTATTTTTCAACTTAAAATAAATAAATACAAACTATGGATTTTTTTTTTTTTAATCCTAGAGAACCTGCAGGAGAGTTTAAAAGTAGGTATCTTAGTAATTATTGACACAGTTCATTGGGTACCAGCTTGGAGTTTATACAAAAAAAATTGTATCCTTTAAGGGAAAAAAAAAAAAAAAAAAAAAGGTGCAAATATTATGGCTAATTCCATAATTATCACTTGTAGTGTTTGAACATATCGTAATATGAGATAGTATCTATGCAAAAAGGTCTAAAAATATTAGCATTGAAAAGTAAAAACTCATCACCTGTATATATTTAGTGTTTGTTATCAAATAACTTATTTTTCTAAAAATATTTTTAATATTAATGGCATTATAGTTTAGATTTGACATTATATTTATGCTTTGAGTTTTTTATAGTTCATAAATTTTTATTTTGAACATCTGTTTTGTCTTCTGGTTGGTATCTTCCGGTTTCTTCCACTGTCCTGGAAGAAACCCAACCCTGCATTAATGATATAATAATATTATGTTATTATTATAATTATTGATGTAATATATTGATAGAAAATGACTAGTCAAAGTTTTATTTCCCTGAATAAACATGAAATTTCCTGAGTTCTTAAAGGCTCGCAAATTTATCTCCACAAAAATTTTAGATTATTAGTGTTTTTTAAAAGTGGAAAATTTAATATATAAATAAAAGTATAGATTTTACATTCAAAGAATAATAATTATTTTATCAAGATTTAAAAGAAAAAAAAAAAGGTTAGATTCTCCCCAGTCGCTCCCTACTTAATAAATATTTCCTTTTTTACTTTCTCTTACCCATAAGGTAGAGAAAGTATTGTTTTTGGGTCAAATTTTCAAATGCGAGATTTTGTTATATTTGCACGTTTTGAGGTCCCCTGAATACGAAAATCATGTTTTTAGCAAATGGTCTGTGTGTGTGTCTGTCTGTTATCAGCATATCTCAAAAACAAATTATGGCAGAAAGTTCAAACTTGGTATTCTAAATGTGTATCATATAGGGATGCTACAGTAAGCTTTTCGTTAAGATCAAGCAAATGGTTCGTGTACAGAGACAATCAAGAGAATTCTAATACATTACGTCTATGGGGGAAATTGCAGGAAAATAGAGTTTAACCACTATAGACTGCACTAAACGAAATGAAACAAATATATATTTTTTGTAATAGAGACAGTTAACTGAGAAAAATTTTTTGTGTATGTAGGAGCTTCGCCTTGCCCCCCTGGGGGGGAAGTCCCCCCCTCGAGGGGAGTAAATTTTCATGATGGGTATCTTTCAAAAGAGCTCGCGAATACCTTTAAAACGAATGGTTGAACCATCCATCTGCAATAATTTGAAAAAAAAATCGTACTTTTTTTTTTTTTTTTTTTTTTTTAATATTGAGAATAAAATGGACTTTTTTTTGGATATTTGGTGTTATACACATCTATAACATGGAAATCGTCTGCCTTATCATAAAAGATAATTTTTTTAAATAATAATTTTAATAAATTATCTTTTAAAAAGAGAAATATTTTTTAATAACCGAATTAAATTCTATATAAATGTAGGTGCATTAATGAAACGGGGGGTTGAGGGGGGCGGTAGCCCCCCCTCACACAGAACTAATTATCATATAAAACTCTTCAGAAGCCTAATATGAATTGTTTAACATAGGTTTACATAACAGTACTCGTTATCTTACCTATTAATCTGCAACCTGTATTTATAGTATTAAATTTCAGGGTAAGAGAAAGTCGTGTGAGTGACACACCAGATTATTATATTTATATACATTTTTGTACATATTAAAAACTTTCATGTTTCAATTTCTAAGTAAAGTATTTTTTCTTTCTTTCTTTCTTTTTTTTGTTTTGTTATAGCCGGAAGATGAAGGCATCAATAAAATTCATGAAGAAGACAGAGAAACTATTAAAAAACAGATTGTAGGTTTGATGCTGCGAAGTCCTGAACAAATACAACGTCAGGTTTGATATAGATTATTATTATTTTAATAATGTGCACATTGTCATTTTTTTGTTTTGTTTTGTTTGTTTCATGTTTCTTCTTCATACATTGGTTTGAAAAATAATACATTAAAAAGTATATATATGAGGGCGAAAAGATTGTAAGTAAATAAAATTTGTACATTCATAAAAGCTTACTTGCCATACTCACAACTTAAATTCATATAGATATATGAGTTTCAGAAAGTTTCTTATTCAGTAATGGAAAGTAAAAATCAATTATATTTGGTCTCATTAAATTTTTATTTCCATTACCCGACTATTGTAGGTAATCAGTTGGAGTATTCAAAAAATGCTTGAATCAACTTTCATCATTTATCCACTTGTGCAATAATTTTATTTCACGATCTTGCAAGTTGAGGTAACAGTGATTTACGATGAATACACCTGATTAATACATCAGATTTTAAAGAAGCATAATTATAATTAAAAGCTGATCTTTCAAATGAGAAATGGGTCTGGCATCAAACCAGGCCTTGCCGCGACCGGCCCAGTGAAATCACTGTCAGTTTTTCCTGTCTGCAATCCAAGAGAGTCAAGCTAAATCTGCCAATGCTCATCCAAATTCTCCCGCCCGCGGAGAACGAATTACTCGCGAATTCATTTGCGCAGTAAATAGTTCTTAATACAAAGTATTTTACTTCGATCGCTTGCTCAAATAAAGTTAATGAAATAGGATTAAATTAAATTAATTTTGATGGAGGAATATTTTATTTTAGACTATTTTTTAGAACGAATCTTTATTATTAAAATTACTCATTCTTCTAGAGGGACACTATTTTGAATCAGCATAGTGATACAGCTTAACTGCGGACCTGATGGAATGTTCTAGAAAGAAATTTTGAAAACGTAATGAAAGTGACGTCATGAACTTTAATTAATTAAATATGAATGTCAGAAAAATTATTAATATTAGTTTTAAATTATTTGAGGACGATCGAAAGTAATTTTGAAACGATTTAAGTATTATTATTATAATTTTGAATTTTCTGATAGGTGAAAACATTTGTTTACATTTCGAAAACATCGATCGTAGTTTGTTTAGAAACAAACGCTTCAAGTGAAAATTTTAAACTTTTCTATTTCTTTGACTTTTGAGAACCGTTAAAAGATTAATGGGGAAAATAGATTAAATAAATCAGATCCAAAGTATTTTTTGGAGGATTTGATGAAAAATAATTAAATTCAATAGTGTTAAAATTTTCAATTTTAACATTGCTTCCGCTGTTTAGAGAAAAAAAGAATTAATTTGTATGCGGGAAAATGGATGGGCATTGTAACACAAAACATAAAAACACTCTAGATTCTCGAATATATGAAAATTACATAAATAACACTAAACACATACATGATTGGGGGCAAGTTAAAAAAAAAAATAAAATCATATGCATGCCACGTTTTAAACAACACAAAATAGTACAATAGAGATTTGCTCAAATGACGTATTCAAAAGAGATTTTTTTTTTTTTTTTTTTTTTTTTTTTTACCAAAACATCTCAGCTACCATGTTTTATCTCAGATGCAAAGTATTTTTTGGAGGATTTGATGAAAAATAATTAAATTCAATAGTGTTAAAATTTTCAATTTTAACAGTTATGTTTAGTTTCATCATAAAATAAATTTAAAAAAATTTAATATTTGTTTCCTTTTTACATAATTGATTTTGATCTTGAAACTACCCAGAAATTTGTGTTATTTTTTTACATTGTTTATATTTAATAAAATATACAGTGTTAAGTAAATGAATAATAATAGGTAATGAAAAGTCTACAGCACAGATGACCAATTCTGTACTTTATATTATTCTGTGTAAACAAGATAAGTATTCATATATTAACAATTTTCTGAAAATTCGTGTGAAATTACACATTCCTGAAACCGAAAATAATGCTTTATATATATATATAATATATATTCGAAAATTTATTTTTGCAATTAAAAAGAAATACTTAGTAAACTTTCTGAATGTCTTTCTAAGCCAATCCTATAATAAACATTTTTCAGACATTTTTTATAATATTATAATGTACAAAATCAAACAATTTAATTTAAAAATTAATAAAAAGCCCAAAAAATTTAAAACAAATACTCAATTAATTGTGAATTTTACAAATCAAATATTGAACAGTATTAACATTACGTCTATCATTAATGACAAAGAATGTTTGTTTCCGATTAAAGATTTAAATCTATCTCGTCCTTCAAATATCCTCTTCCTCTTGGCAGAAAGATATTCAATTATAATTCTGTATCTAAGTCTACCTCTTTTACTAACACTGTAACCTGTAAATGCAATGATCCTTCTTTCTCAAAATTTATTGACAGAGACCATGGACACATTATCACTGGTAATCTCAATATTATTGATAATTATCAATTAAAAAAATTCATGAAATTTGGCACCAAATTTAGACTTCCAGTTAAAACTAGCATTCCACAAATCTTTCAACAGTTTTCTTATGACCTAGATTTATTTATTTATAAAATATCTATTACTCATAATAAACCTATTGCCTACTTCACTCAATGGAAAGTTTTAGTGTTACAAAAAATCAAAAATGCATTATTTATCAATTCTTCAAATCTGGTGTTATTTAAAAAATCTGTACTTCTTAACTCAATCAAATCACTACAGGATGACTTTGTGATCACTTATGTTGACAAATCACCTAATAATTATGCCATTATTTGTAAATCCTACTATCTCTCTATTTTAAACTCTTCAATCAATAATAGTAACATCTTCAGTTTAACAACTAATAATAACCTTATTATTAATAACCGAAAAATACATAATTACTATAAACTACTTCAACTTCCCTTCAATAACTTTAATTATCCTTATATAGTTCTCATACCTAAGTTTCACAAATCTCCAATTAAATTTCGCACTGTCACTGTTGGGTGTAACACTTATAACAACAATGCTAATAAAGCTCTACTGGATATTCTAAAACAAATTTACAAATGTACTTGCAAAGTTGATAATTTACACTGTCTTAAAAATAGCTTTCAATTAATTCAATACATCAAATCGCTCGATTCAATAGACAATATTATGACTTTTGACTTTCAAGATCTTTTCAATAATATTAAGTTATCAGATCTTAGTAATATCATTTACAGTCTTTTTCAAGAATATAAAGCTCAAATTAATCTTCCTTACAATTTTAAAGCAGAAAAATTTAAAACACTTCTTAACTTTGTTATCAATAATAATTATATCTTCCACAACAACGATATCTATTTGCAATGATGATGTTCGATTTTATCGTTACATCGATGATATTATTGTATTTTATCTCAACAAGAACTCACAAAATGGCTTTTCCTTCAATTATCCACCTAATTTAAAGCTAACTCAAAATACTCTGACTAATCAATCAATTAACTTTTTAGATCTCAAAATAATCATCGATGGTAATAAACTTTACACAGATATCTATGACAAACGGCAAGATTTTAGTTTTAATGTAAACTTATTTACACATTTTAATTCATGTCTGCATCTTTCGGTATTTAGAAACATCACCACTAACCATTTATTTCGAATTAATAATTTATGCACGGCAAAGTTTAAAAACAAGACTATTAATAAACTGATCACAGCCACTGCTAAAATGGGTTTTCCTAAAAACTTTGTATTTTCTATTTTATATCCTTAACCATGTCTCTGTCAGTACAAAAAAAAAAAAAAAAAAAAAAAAAAGCTGTGTAAAAAATTATAAAATAATAAAAGACAATAAAAAAGGTGGCGGTTGGGTGGGCAGATGTTTGATTACGGAGGTGGGGTGGTGTTGTAAGGCTGGATGGTTGGGTGGGTTTGTGAAATTAAATTAAAAAAAAAAAAAAAAGTAGAAGGCTTGTTGCATTTGCTTTGTATTACTATGCAAACTATCATTTCCCAATAAAATTTCAGATTTTTCCTTTTTGAGTTGTCAACTAGATTTAATGTTCTAATTATTAGGGCTGGATGATATATCGATATATCGTCAAATATCGATATCTACTACAGATCGTGATAATCGATATCAATCAACCAAATGTCACGATATATCGGCTATGTATAGATAATATAATTTCTTATTTTCATCTTTTACTTAACAATAGGGATGAATAAAAATAGAAATTATATGCATGAAAGAGGAAAAGAAGTTTTAAATACATAGATTTCATGGAGAGGGGAACAGTTTTTTTTTTCCCAAGGGGAGTGGAGGGTTACTGTTTTTATCCAATTTTTATAAATTTGGATGTTTTATGAAAAAATTAAAACTGTCAGAAAATTGCTAATGTTCTAAAAAAGTAGAATTAACTTCTTATTAATTCATGTTCCACATTTTCAGTTTATGGAATGCTAAAAAGAGGGAAAAAAAATATATTCTTGATGTCCATTTATTAGAACTTACTACATGTATTTGAATTCGTTGTTAAAATATTTAGGTTTGTTGTGCAATAATAATGATTTTATATGTTATCATATATCACTGTTTTAGAAGCAATTTTTTTATTACCCTGCTACTAAAATTGCCCTTAATAAAGATATATTACTTTGGGGGGAAATTTCAATTCTAATTTCAATGGACTTTTTTTAGAAACCAGGTTCGATTTAAAAAAAAAAAAAAAAGCTACTATGTTGTTGCCATTAGAATGACAACCTTCCCGTTTTCGTAGAATATTGTTGTACAGCAGCGCCCCCTATCGGCGGATATACACCCAAATTGTATCATAATGGCCTTTTCCTATATCAAGTTCGATTATACACAACCGAACCTGAGATACAGCCTTCACTTATATTGCGGAAATCGCTGTATAACAGCGCCACCTTTAGAGCAATTGGCATTAAAAGTTGACAGAAAATAATAAATGTCAAGGTGCATCTGCATATAAATTTATATGCAATTCTGTGCTGTAATTACTGAGATATAGCCTCCCCTGAAATTACGGAAATCGCCGTGTAGAAACGCCACCTGTTGGGCGGTTGACACCAAAAGTTGACAGGCACTAACATATATCAAGGTGCATCTAAATATAAATTTATATGCAATCCCATGCTATAATTCCTGAAACAGTGGAAATCGCTGTATAGCAGCACCACCTGTTGACCAATCGGTACCAAAAGTACATAAACACTAATTTATGTTCAGGTGCACTTACATCATAAATTTATATTCAATTCGGTGCAGTAGTTTTGTAGATATATTCACATTCACCACAAAATTTTTGTCACACCCATTTTCTAAAAACGGAAAATTGTGTTCTGGACCTCTCAAAATGTGTAAATCCATCGAAAACCGTAATTAAAAATTTATAAGAATCCAATACTTTCTTGTATTGAGTATAGAAGAAAGTAAAAAAAGGCTTAAGAAAGCTCTGACCACTAGTAAAGCGAAGATTTGTGGGATTTTATATTTATCCAAATTTTCTTTGTTTGTTGATATTTTGAAAAAAAAAATACGGTTGAGGGTTAAAATATTTTTATTTGTTCTAATAAAGCAAGCCTATAGCTAATCTCTTTCCTAAAATAGCAAAAAAAAAAAATAAAAAAAAAATTGGACTTTATGCAGCACACGTCACTGCGGGTATATGAAAGTCTCTACGCCAATCGCTGAGCTTGAAATTTTTGTTTTCTGCTGTATTAGCCAATACCAGTCGCTGAGATAGGTAAATACCCGCAGCCGTTGCCACTCGTGCATACGGTCCATTGCTTTATAGATTAATTTTTTTCCAATGATAGTCACGCGCCGCACACTTGAACATCGTTTCAATCATTCAAGATTTATTTCACAATATTCACTAAAAACTCAACATCATGTCCATATCACATTCATAAATGAAATCGAAATATCTAAGTGTCCAATCATCCCCACTACTCATGAGTGAAACCAGTCGGCAATGGCAATACGCTTTGTCATCGTAATCATTTATAGTTGATTTCTGATTTCTTATTCGAATAAACTCATACTCACATTCACTTACTCACAGCGGCGCCGGACAATATTCATGAATATAATCATAAACATTCATGAATATAATCAGAAACATCACGCTTGCGCAGAATAGCCGATAAACACTCAAGAAGGGAAAATACTCTTTGTTTACTCATATTACTGACGATGACGATCGCAGGAGATCGTGATTGAATATTACGGGTTATTGTTTAATTGTACTCATAATTTGATTATTAGAATTGTTGGGAAGACTGCCGATTTTTCGATATTAATGAATAATAAGTATTGAGCTACAATAAATCTTAAAGAAAGTAAAAGTAAATTAATAAAAATCTATCATTTTGTATCTTCAATAGTTTCTTTTTTCTTCTAAAAATATTTAAAAAAAAAGTTTACATGTATATAATTAAATTTAATTAATGGTATATTTTTGATGTTAATTAATCGTCTAAATTTATTTTATAAATGTAATTTATAAACAGAATTCTTTGTTCGATATAATTATTTAATTTTTTTTTTTTTTTTGTGATATACATAATTCATGATGCTAATTAATGATTGAATCATAAATGAATATATTAAAACTAGAAGAACGATCGAAAATTTCTACAAACTAATCAGTATTTATGGTCTATTTTTGTTGAAATTCTTATAAAATTAGCAATATTTAAATATATACTTATTTTTTTGTTATTTATTATTTTAAAATCTTCAATTTTTAAAATGACAATGAGGCATACTATTGATTCTTTGGAATATCATCATTTGGTATCTAAATCAAAGACTAAAAGTCAGGTTTGGTCTACTTTTGGGATAGGGGAGAAGGGGGTACATTGGGACACGGGGCACATTGGGACAAAGGCTTTTATTCCTTTATAATTGCAAAATAAAATTTGTAAAAAATCACAATAGATGGCACTTAGTAGTACATCTTCATATTTGTGATTTCAACTCAATCATTTAAGTCTGCTGCCTGTGAACAAGGTTAGTTTATTTTATCATATGAAAAGTAATTTTTTTCAAGTAAACTAATGTTGATTTTTTAGGTAATAGGAAATAAATATTTTAATTTTTAAAAGTACTGTGTTTTTATAAACATTAAGCTTTCATTTCCACTATAGATCATTAGCCCATGTGCTCTAGAAAATTAGACCCAAGCATTTGTTTTGAAAATGACCTGATGGGGTACATTGGGACACCAATGCATGGGGCACATTGGGACTGCTCCAATGGCCCATTCATTTCTAACACCAATATATTTTTATTTATTTACTTATATTTTGCACATATAAGCTAATTGTATTAATTTTTTTTTTAGGTATTCTTTAAATAAATAGAAAATGATTAGAAATTATAAGCCGAAAACTGAAAGAACTAAAATTTCAGAAGAAAATATAGAAAAGGCAATAAATGAAATAATCAAAGATAAACTTTCTGTGAGGGAAGTTGCAATTAAATATTATATACCAAAATCTACATAATTTAATAGATTGAAAAACATGAGAGAAAATAAGATTGAGTGTGTACTACAAATATAAATTATAAGTTTCAATCCAAATATACATCTCAACAAATATTCACAGCTGAACAAGAACTCTTGTTGAAAGATTATTTAATATCATGTTCTCAACTTAACTATGCCATCAACACGATCCTACATAACATTAAAGTTTTGTGTAGACTTGCAGGGTTTTGATGTGCGTTAAGATATGAATATGCAGCAATGCTTCATAACAATTTCATTTTTTCATAATTACCTACTTTATTATTATTTGTTATTGTATCAAATTCATTGTTTTGAAAGCCTTTCATTTACTTTAGCAAAATATTTTGCAATATTGTAATTAGATAAATAAAAAGATGGTTGTCCCAAAGTGCCCCATCATTAAAACAGTGTTGTCCCAATCTGCCCCTGCACGGGGAACATTGGGACACTTTTGCATAAGTTATGTTTTAATTATTTCTGTTTGCAAAACACATTAAACAATGCTCATTACACATTTAAAAGGTGACCAATAACACAAGTATTTAAATAAAAATACACAAAAGCATTAAAACTTTTATAAATTGGAAAATAATATGCTTTTATAAAAAGTGTCCCAATGTCCCCCCTCTTCCCCTACCTGACAATGAGCATGGTACTGTTATCAACACTGATGTGGCAATTTGTAAACTCTTGCTAAAAATATGTATGTGCAAAAGGGAGTACAACAAATTTACTTTCTCATTTGAAAGTGCACCATCCATTAAAATTTAGTGAGTACACTTCAAAGAAGCTATTGACTCCGTATTGTTATACATACATACAGTGAAACTAATGATTTTCATAGTTCACCTGTAGAAAGTAGTGTTTATATTTGGTATATTAAATGATCTTTGCATTAAACAACTTTTAATTAGAAAATTTTATTACATTGCTCTCAAGCTATGAGTTTACTCGTAGTTTAACTATGAATTATTTCGTAGCTTGACAGTCAACGTGTTAATATATTTTCTGTATTTTTCTGCCTATATTTTAATAAATATGTCAATTTGCAGAATTTTTCTTATTTACTAACTATAATTATTTAATCACTTATTTAATAATTACTATAATGATTTAATAACCATAATATTTTATTTGAATTTGTCGTGATATCGATATATCAGAATATCGTGATATGAGGATGACGATATATCATGATATTAAATTCTTGACATCGTCCAGCCCTACTAATTATACTGTTAAACACAATATGATCAATCGGTGAATTTCATTGTGGCTTCGTGGTTTCATTGTTGTTCATCTGCTTTGAAATTTTGCATTTTTAAATCCATATGGTTCCTGTTCTGGTTGTGGCAGGCTGGGGGAGTGTTGCCGGCATAAAACTAGTGTAACCCCACAGGCAAGTCACAAGTCTTGCCGCCTGCCTCCTTCTTCCTATCTTGTGTTTCTTGGGTTGTTTTTTCATTAATTTTGATAAGTTTATGGTTTTAAGTTAAGATTTGTTGTTTTACTTTATTGATTCGTTTGTTTTGCAGGCTGTTAATTAATAGATCTGGTTTCTTTACATTAGTGTATTTCATCCACTGATAATTTTTTTTTTTTTTTTTTTTTAATCTTATTGGTCATTGGTGTTTCAGTGATCTTGTATCTGTTGCTTGGCTTCTACTATGCTTAATAGATCATCATTATTATATATATATATATATATATATATGTAAATACTAGCAGGCTACGCTGCCTCGCTGGTCACTAAATTTAAATGAATTTTCAAAATAATTCAATCAGTATTTATTTTTTATATCACATTTTGGGCTTTGTAACATAATTAAAAATTCCTTTTAAGGTCAAAAATTCAAAATAACATATTATAAATTAAATATTTCTTCTGTTTTGTACTCGTTTTGCAAGAATGCTCTATGGTCTTATGGGAATGATTCTCAAGAATGAATCAACAATTGGATGGAAAATTTAATGGATTATGTATGGGCAATAAGTATGCTGTAATTTAAAAATTTCAGCTCTTAGAACTTCTAAACTGATAATTTTTAAAAGGTTATTCATTGCTCTTTAATATTAGACTGTTTTTTGTTTAATATTAAGCGTAATATCTTTAATATCTTGATGTATATTGTGTCCTCAATAAAAATGAAGTTTTTAGAGCTCTTTAAAAAATATATAACATGTATGCAGTATCTTTTAAAAAAATTCATCAATTTTTACTAAAAATAAATGGCCAACTTTCATCACCAATGTAGTTAAATCTAAACCAATCAAAAATAGGAGTGTTCCACCGACAAACTCTTTGTTATATATATATATATATATTAAATTGTCTCCCAGCTTGTTCTGTATATTACAAAGCACAATATAACTGAAAACATGAATTTAAGACAAATTACAACATACAAGTAAATTCACTATATTTGTTTTCTGAATATTTAAATACTTATCTCAGTTTTCCTATAAATTTATTAGAGAATTATACTATTTCAATTGACAGATCAAAAATTATTTAAAGAACAGTTAAATTAGAAATGGTTTTCTGCAAAATGTTTAAAAGTAGAACATATCTAATCCAAATGAATGTCATAATAAAGTCTTCTGCATTTTTCTAATAAGATAATGTTGAATATTTTAAATGGTTAAGCCTTAAATTAGCAGCAGAAATTTTATTTTATAAAATATTTACCTATTTTAAATAAAGTAATTTTCATAGTGAATATTCATATGATAAGTTTAACTAAATATCTAAATAATTACTTAAAACACAATATCATTTTTAAACTATCTCAAATTAAAAGAAATGAAACAAAAAGCTGACACAGAAAAAATTTGTAAGAAAATAAAGATTCATTTTGTATAGACTAATTAAAAGTAGCTTTTTTATGCATTTTCTTTCTTTTCTTTTTCATATATATATATATATATATACTAGCAAACCCATGCAAAATATTCACATTTTATTTCTTTTCTTATTTACCTTCAAAATTTGAAACTCATAAATGTTATACCAATTTCACCACCTAATTTAAATTTTAATTTACCAGGAGCCAAATTATTAATAAAACTGAATTAATATGTACAATAGAGAAACCAAAATCATTCAAAGAAAGGTTTCCAAATAAAATTCATGGTTCACAAATCACAACCCAATTTTCATACTTCCACAGGCAGTGCAATTTTAATATAGGACTCCCACGATTCCTTTTAAATTTTTGTTGTCATGCTAGCAATGACTTTTTATTATTATTATTTTTTTTTAAATAGAAAAAATAAAATAATTCCTATTTTGATTATATTTTTTATGATTGTGTTTTTTAGTCAATTTATGACACAAAAGTTCATATTTTGTATATATCTTTAAAATATTGCTAGGTTTAAAATGACGCTTGCAAAGATTCTGAAGAAACAACTATTAAAAATACATTTTTTTTTTTTTTGTAAAATAATCTCATCAGACAAATGTCATTTTTTCTTATTAGTCCATTGAGCCTAAGTCCTCGTGCTTAAATATTGTTCATGTATAAATATTATTTTTTTATCCTCATGTATCATATCGTTTTGACAAAAAATAATTGAAACTGGTTCATGTTAGAGAAATATTATATAGATTATTGTTGCTTTGAACTAATTACTTCTTTTACCTGACTGCCATAGGTAATAGGAGTATTCTATTTGGTCAAAAAATTTGATATTGAATTTTCACCTGATTTACATGTTTTATAAGCTTTCTTGAGTCCAAAAAAAGTAGTTTATAGCAATTGGTCAGTGTGTATGTATCTGCGGGATCTTCTGACTATCATATCTCTAGAGGTGCCAAGTATTACGATTTGTCCGTAATTATTATAGATTTACAGCAATAATTACAGCATTACAGACAACATATAAAAATTACAGATTAGACGCTTTTTAAAAAGTCACGGATATCATTCGTAAAAAAAAAAAAAAAAAAAAAAAAATCTTCACTAACGATCGACGATCAAACGCTCAACGGAAGCATTCCAATTCCTAATCTTTCTCCATCCACAACATAAATGTCAATATTCATTTAAAACTTGCTTTATACAATTCTAGAAACTATAAAGAAATAGAATTATTAAATATTTCTTGCTGATGTAATTATTTTTTGACCCCGCCCCCCTCTTATCTCCAACCAGCCATCGTTGATTAAAAGCTCTGCAGATGCCTTTAGTTTCCCAATCTTTCTCCATCAGCAACATAAATGTCAACATTCATTTTAAACTTGCTTTATTATATTCTAGAACCTATAAAGAAGTAGAATTATTTAATTTCTCATTTATCTAGTTATTTATATTTTGACTGCGTCTCCTGCTTCCTAGCCTAGTGATCAGGGATTATTTCTAGAACCAAAAAAAGTGACGGGAGTGCTCAATATTTCTCACATATGTAATTATTTTTAGGCTGTATTACTAAACTTGATGAATCTATTTGCTTTTCTTTACTGAATTTTAAATACATACTATACCACCAAACAAAATATATGTTAGGTTTTTTGCAAGATGCATAAAGAAAAAAAAAATAATAAAGTTTTATTAAAAAAAGAACAATGTTTTAGTATTTAATGCCATAAAACCAGTTGTCTATAAAAAGGTAACTATTGAATAATAATTAAAATAAAATAAATTTTTGTAAGCCCCCCACCCCCCACCCCCCAAAAAAAGAGGGAGAGAGATATCCAAATGCCCCCCCCCCTCTCCAAAGCAGGTTAAAAAAAAAAAAAAAAAGAAGGTAAAGAAATACATATTTATTTACTTTAGAAAATTTTCTAATTTTTTACTTAATATATTATATATTTGTTTACAAAAACAGTGCAATTCATCAATATATGTGAGCTCGTGCATAAAAATACTCCGCGACATGGTTCACGTCTCCACGTTGCAAAAGTATATAACTCTGATTACTGATAGCTCTTATTGAAACTTGGCACCTCGCTAGAGTGACAAAACTTCAGAATTGAGACAAAAAGTCTGGTGTACAAATTTTTCCATATATTATTAGATGTCCTTTCGTATGTATTAGTTGGTTTGTTGAGGAAAATTGATAGGCTCCCCGATATAAGTAGGTCAATTTGAGGTCGCTCAAGTGCGTTCCTTTAAAAGCAGCTATATGAATTTCTTTCAAAAAGATTTTCTTGAAAATTGTTACTTTTTCAGCTGTCCTTTCACATGTTATTACAAAAAAAATAAAAAATTAGCAATCATCCTGATTAAGTAGTTTAGTTTTAGATATCAGGAATGGCTGTTTCAAAAAAAGGCTCCACTAACCTTTTTTTTTTTTTTTACTCGCTATGTAAACTGCTTTATTTATCTTTACACATGCATCAGTTTCTCTTAATGAAAATTGTTTGGTATTTTATTTGTTAGGTCAATTTTATGTTTTCTGACCACATTATCTCTAAAAGTGCATATAATATGTATAATAGTGGATAATAGAAATCATGTGGTTGTTACACATGCTAGATTTTTAAAAAATTGTCATAGGTGTGATATGTTTGAGTCGTCAAATTAAAGAATATATATATATATAACACCTTCTTTCAATTCGTTTAAAATCAGGCCTTCTTCTTTTTTTTTTTTAACTTTAATTTTTTGTTAGATTTTCACATGTGCTCAGATTTTTAATGCATTTTATATGAAATATTTATGACTAGAAGCAATTGCTTGATCTATCACAAAACTTATGTCTATTATTTCAGTCTAATTTTGGTTAAATTTGCAGCTAAGTGATGCAGTCAGTATTATTGGCAGAGAAGACTTTCCAGAAAAATGGCCTAATTTACTTCAAGAAATGATCTCGCATTTTCAGAGTGGAGATTTTCATGCTATCAATGGAGTATTACATACTGCTCATTCTTTATTCAAAAGGTATTTTTGAAAGCATAAAATTAGACTTAACATTTATTATTGCAGAGGTTTAATTGTGAATATAAAAAGTAAATAAAGTAAAGCGCTGTCTATACGCTTCTTGTTAATACGTCTTTTATATTTATACATCGTTTTAGTGCAGTCCCAATTCATTCCTAGCAAAAATTCTTCCTTTATACACCGCTAATATCAGTTATACATCTTTTTCACTTTACTAAAATTCACAAAATTTCTCGACCTGTCATTATTTTCCATTCTAAATAAGACTGATTTTTCTTAGAAAGCTTCTTAAATTGAGAAACACAGGAAAGATCGAAAAATACTGATCAAAGAATCAATTGAATTCACAGTAAAATTTTTAATAGTCATAAAGAAGCATCAAATCAGAGGAATATTAAAAAATGTTATTAAATAACTATCTGTGTATTAATGTTATTAAATAACTATCTGTATGGCTATTAAATTGTATGCTTATTATTAAAAATGTGCAATATATATAATTAATATTCAAAATGTATTCATGTAGTCAGTGGCGAGGCATGAGATTTTATAGCGGTAATCGCTTGTTCCCCCCCCCCCCTCCCCCCTATAATGTCAGTCATAATCATTCTGAAATTTAAATTATGACACAAATGAACTACAAATAAATTTATAAAACAACAATTAAGGAGGATATTTTATTTATATTTCAAGCATACATTTTATAACCATCATTGTTTTTAAATGAAACATTATACTTTATTTGTAAATATAATCTAGTCTTCGTGCTTTTGTGTAAATTTTTCTATGTTATAAAAAATTTTCTTTTCTCGCAATGACTCTAATTATTCTTTTTCAATGGATAATAAAGAAAGACTGCTCATGCGACTTTCATTCTGGGTAGATCTTTTGTATGTGTGTATCCTTTTCAAAGCCCAAAAACTTCTTTCTACAGAGGCTGTCGTCGCTGATATTGTTGCAATCACTTTTGCCAGTTGAAAAATTTGTTTTGAATGTGCTGTTTAAATTTTCTTCTTTCAAAAATTTCATTAATTTGTGGGAGATTTTTCCCGAAAAGTGGATGTACGATATAATACTGCTAATTGCTAATTCATTCTTGAGTCTGCATAAATGAAAAACTTTTGGATAAATTTTGCCTAAATCGTCTATTAGTGAGACTGGAAAATTTTCTTTTGATGAATATGCCACAAATTTTCTCGGATTTAAAATATTAAAAAAATGCCAACTTTTGAAGTGAAGAAAATCGGGCAGCTAAGGGGACTCTCTACCTATCGTGTCCGAAAGCCGAAGCCAGTGTTATTCTATGGGAAATTTTGCCCCATTATAATTCATTAACTAATACATATTTTTAAATTCCGTAAAAATTGATTTTTTTATTTTTAAGATTTTAATTTTAAGCTCAAAAATGAAAAATTTCACATTGTGAAAATTTGCATTTTACAACCTCAAAATAAAATATTAAAAATTTTAAAAAATAATTTTTACAAAGCGATAAATTGCTTAATAATTGTGAAGTTTCTGAATGTGGAAACGGAACTTAAAAATATTTATTAGTTAATAAGTTATAATGGGGCGAAATTCTCCATAGAATAACATTGGCTCTGGCTTCTGAAGACGATAAGTGGAGAGGCACCTCTTAAATGGCTTGTCAGATTGTCTATCACTGAGAAATATAATCTTCGATATCTTTTTTGTGGATCATCTAAAACTTCACGTCATTTGTTTGTGGGGGCAAACCTACAGTTGATACATTTTTTTCCCATATTTTTTGAAAACCTACAATTTCACATGCTTCACGCTTCTCAGTTTCTGGAGTTTTTTCGTTCAATACTTTTTTTTTTTGGCAATCTTGACAATATTTAACACCTTGTCTCAAATCTTTTAAAAACTCATGAAAATCTTTCACATAGTTGAGGCATTCCATAATATTGATATTTTCTGTTTGTAAAATATTAAACAGAATATCTGATTGAGAAAATACGGGTGAAAATATATTTAGTAAGAAAACTGTTTCAAATTTGTTTAAGAAATCAACATATCCTCGTGTTACACTCCTGTCTGGCCCATTCCACTTATCATCAGGAATTTCTAAAATATTTGTGAAAAATTCCGCAATTGGTAGTAAGAAATTATTTACAGTATTTACTAGTCGTGAAGTGAATGACCATCGGGTCGGAGCAAAAGATGGAATACTTTTTTTTTAGATATTCCTGTGCTGCAAAAGATCTTTTACTTGAATGAGATGAAAATGTAGATAATCCATTCAAAGTAGAGAAAAATATATTACATTCAGGAATTTCATTCATACCCTGAGCCAATACCAAATTCAATACATGAGCATAGCAATGTATATATAAAGCTTTAGGATATTCATCTTGAACTTTTTTTTGTGAGCCCGATAAGTGACCTGCCATAACAGCTGCGCCATAGTAGGTTTGCGCAATGAGGTATATAAAAATGAATCTGATTTATGCTTTTGTCTTTTGAAATAGTGTATTTAAAGAATGTTTTATAGAAGAAATATAATTATTTTACAAAATAGCAGGATACGCCGATTTAAATCAGCTTGATTAAAATCACTTCGATTAAAAAAAAAAAAAAAAAAAATCATTGATTTAAATCAAAAATAAAATTTTATATAGTCTTAGAATATAAGAAAACTTGAACTTACTTGTTATTTACATCAAATACCTCCTCCTCCCCCCCCCCCTCCAATAAATAAATAAATAAAATAAAAAATCTGTGTTTATTAATTTTAAAAATGATACTTTTAATTTTCTACAACTCTATTTTTATCTTCTATTCTTATTTTGAAGCTAACTACTTTCATTTGCAGCCTTTTTTTTTTTTTTTTTTTTTTTTTAAATACAAAACTGTAAATTCTCTGCCTTAAGTGTTTTTTTTTTTTAAGATAATAAATATTGTATCATCTGAACTGAAGCATTTGATTTGTCTGTCCTTCATTTTTTAACTTTTCTTATTTCTAATTCTGACCACTATGTTTTTTAACTGGTCAAGGCATTTCTAAGCAATTTTTCCTTTTTTACTTAGGCTTTTATAAAATTAGAAATGAAATATTAATGGCCTAGTTAGGTGTTTCAGTTTTCTTAATTTTTTAAAGCTTTAATCTTTTGAAAAAATCTTAGAATTTATATGTATTTTATTGGTAATAAACTGCACAAACTAATGTTTGTATTATATATATACACACATTGGATTTCCTTTAATTGAATAATTATTCTCTTCAAAAAGTTTCTCTTCAAAAAATTTCATAATTTGATATTCAAGATGTTTTAATATGCACATTTTAATGACAATAATAATAAAAACATTAAAAAATACTGATCTTATATGCTTTTAAGCTATTTACACTTAATTAATTAATTATTTATTTTTATTTATTATTATTATTATTTTTTTCCTTTAAGGGGGGGGGGATAGAATGTACCTATGTTGGCTAATATTACATTTTTTTATATAAATTTACTTTTATTTTTATTTTTTAATATCATCATATTTATATATATATATATTTTTTTTTTTTTTTTTTTTTTTTTTTTTTTTTTGTTGTTGTTTAGTTTATTTATATTTATTGCTTCTTAAATGTATTCACATTTAAATTAAAAAAAGAGTTTTCATGCTTAACTTCTTAACATTTATTTTTAGTCGAATAATGTTAATAAAACAAAAAAATCAGATTTTTTTTTTTTTTTTTAATCATGATTTTTTTTCACACCCTGCAAAATAGTATTTTCCTAAGTGACATTACTTTTCTACAATACTGTTCTCTTATGATCTATTTTTTAGCTTTTAGTTTCAGGTAATGCCTTTATGTATTTTACTGAAGTTTTTCACATCCTCCTCCCATTTTTAATCAGGGCTACGGGTTAGGGAGAACCTGGGAATGTCAGGAAAAATTGCAAATATTACCCAAAAACATGGGCGTTTGCAAGGTGGGGCACTTTGCCCCCCTTCCGATTGGTAAAAAATGATTATTTTTAAAATTATATTTAAAACTTCCAAACTATATTATTAGAATTTGATGATCATCTAAATGCCAAATAAAATATCGCAAGGTTAGAGTCGAACCAATCTGACTTGCAATTCAGGTCAGTTCTGTTTTTCCCGTGTGAGTAAACAGAATTCAAATTTAATTGGCAGTAAGTTTCTTAGATTTGGATTAGATTGATAGTTTTTTTTTTTTTTTTTTTTTTTTTTTTAAATCTTAGCTTAAATCCTGTACATAAAACTTTATTGCAACTGAAGCTTATACACAGACATTGAATCATCTCAACCAACAAATCAAATATTTGAGTCTAAATAAATTTCTAAAATATACTGAAATTTTTGCAATTGTAAATTTAACCCCTCCTGAAAAATTTTCTGGTGATGCCCTAAAACCTCCAAAAATAGTGTTATAAACCTGGAAAATGCTTTTTGAGCACAAAATTTTAAATGTATCAACAAAATTCATTCTTAGTTTCCCTGGCCCTGTCATTTATATAACTGAAATAAGCCAGAACAAATTAATGATAAATTTTAATAATACAAGATGTTTCAAATGACTGGAAAAGATGAATAAGGTTATAAATTTTTACTTACTGTTATAGAGATCTATATAAATAATCAGAATTCGGATCACATGTTTTGACTAGAAAACCTTGTGTAACTCTAGAGTGATTGTATTTGTGTTAGCAGTAGTAGTAGATTTTTGCATTTGTAATAATAATTAAATTTTGAATTAATGTACAATAATCGAGAAAATTTTTTAATGTTTAAGCAGATAAAACTTGACACTCCCACTCTTTGCAACGGCCCACCAGCGGCCGAGCGGTTCTGCGCTCAAAGCTGGTAGATGGGAGGTGCCGGGTTCGATCCCAGGTCGCGCTCATCGACCTAGCCGTTCGGAGTTTTCCGTGGTTTCCTCCGAAACTCGCGTAAATACGGGCTAGGACCCCTTAGAAAGACCCCCACGGAGGGCATTCCCCCTATAGGCCTAGGACACATAAGGAGTCAATCGGCCTTAATCCTCCAACCAACCCACTCTTTGCATTTTTGATTGAAAATGTTCAGACCAAGCTGAACTGTATCTCAACATTGTCAAAAATCTATTTCTTTAATATGTGCAGTCAATCCTTTAGCCACAAGAGTACAAAGTATGAGAGTACAAGGAATTTAATACCACAAAAATGTATGAAGAGTAAAAGATATTCCATTGGCATATTAAAAGAATAATTTCAGTTTATTTTGTAATACTTAATATACATTAAAAAATTTTTTGTCATTGATAAAATTAATTAATCAAAAATGTAATTATATTTATCACAAGACACAAGCTATATTTTATGTCGTGAATCAAATTTTGTGCCCTAAAATAATTTTCAGACTTTTTGTTTCTAAATATTATTATTGTTTAATTTTCTTTCTTTTAGCATGTTCCTGAATAATTTATTTTCATATATTCTTCGTATTTAATTTTGGAAAGGAAGATTTATTGTATCTGTTTCTTTTATTGCAAAATTAAATTACCTTTGGCTTTTGCACATATTTTCAGACATTTTATCAATTTTCCATTCTCATCTCTGTTTTAAGAACTAGAAACACATTTTAATTTTAACGGTTCTGTCCAAAGATAAAACTGAGTTCATTAAAGGATCCGTCACAAAATTTTATATTTAAAAATGGACCCTTTGCAAAATTTTATATCCTAAGAAGGACCTTTCATAAAAAAATTTATCCCGAAAAAGAATCCCTCACAAAATTTTTTATCATAAAAAAGGAACTTTTTTCTGTTAAAATGGACCTTTTGATAAATCTTTCATTTTGAAAACTCATCTTCCGTAGAGCAAAAAGGTCACCTGAATAATTAGATGTGTTTTTTGGTATTTAACTGAAAAGCTGATACTCATTTTCTAATTTGCAGAAGGTTTCTGTGCATGTGTATGAGTTTAGTTCTATAAAAGTGAATCTTCATTGTCTAAAACTAAATCTTACTTTAATTATAATTTTAGTTCTGCAACATAAAATTTTTCATAATTTTACAAGGAGCCAAACTTTATTTTCACGCTAAATTTTTATTAACTACTATGTATAATTTCTCACAATTTCCTCAAAACAGGACCGTATCTGAAAAGTCTAGGCAGATTTGACTTTCCCTCCCCCCTTGAATTTTGTGGGTCAAAATTATATTATAGTACAATCATTATGTATATTTAATTAATGAATCTTTTTCAAATCCTTTCTTCCCCTCCTCTTTCTTTTCTTTTTTTTTTTTTTTTTTCAGGTACCGGTATGAGTTTAAATCTCAGGTACTATGGACAGAAATAAAGTTTGTACTGGAGAACTTTGCCAAACCTTTTACAGATTTATTTGTGGTAAATACATTATTTTTATGTTGTATATAATCATTCTTGCTAAATAATAGCTGTAAGTAGAATGATGGGCATTTTTGTTTTGTTTATTGCAGTCATAATAATTATGTTAATCTCTTAACTAGTCAGACTTCATCCACCTTGAAGCCGATATTTCCAAATCAGGGTTGCTACGGCACCTGGAAAACAGGGAAAACTCAGGGAATTTTGAATGTTTATAGCAAAAACAGGGAAAATTCAGGGAATTTTGAAATTTTTTGGAAAAACATTGGAAAATTTTTTCATAATAAAATATTTTAAAAATTTTCAGTGCTTAATAATGAATCAATTATGTTTTTTTCCCCAACTATAGTAAGTTAATAAAATTGATATACCCTAAATATGTTCAATTGACTTGTAAACGTGTTAGATTCTAATGCTGCATGATTGCGTGTCATCTATTTTACTTCTAAAAGAAACTGGGAAAACTCAGGGAATTTTTTTTTTCCTGATTTGTGTAGCAACCCTGCAAATGTAACAATTTACAAATTAAGTGCTTGCATATTATCCTGGCCCGCTATAGTCGCCAATTTAAGAACTATTGCCAAATGTTATGATAAATAGCCAATAATTACTAGAGATGGAACGAAGCTTCGGCAAGGCCGAAGCTTCGGCCACCTTACCGAAGCTTTGGCCTGGCCGAATAATGAGCATGATTCGGCCGATTCGGCCTATAACAACTTATGTTGTGAATATTCTTTTAACAATTATTATTATATAAAATATTGTCATATAAGTTATGCACAATAGTACCTTATAATAAAACATAGTAGAAATTTATATTTAATTTAAAAGTTTATGTGCATTGACCCTTTGGAACCATAAATCATACAACAATTAATAATGTATTCTAATTAGTTGACAATTTAATTATATGAACAGCTTTAGTTTCTTTAAAATGAAGCTATTAAAATATTGCATGAAACATTCTTTAAATATTTCTAGCTTTGAAGCTTAGTCATAGTCATATATAGTCAATAATCAAAATTAACAATATAGTCAAATAATCAAGATTAACAATAACCTAGGATTATAAAACATGCAGAGAATTGTTGAAAAATAAATAAAAGCTGAATTTTTATTAATTTTTATAAACCATAATTAATATGAGAGGGGGGTGGGGTGCCTATTACTTGCACATCCACCCTAGATCTAAATTCTAAATATTTATTCCAGATAATTAAAGTTATAAAATTTAATCTAGATTAGTTATTATCACATGATATAATGTTTTCTAGGTTAATAACTGACATACTATAAATTGTTTATGTTTATTTTCATCATATTACATACAAGGTTAATTAATTTTACTTCATTTTATCATTTATCATGCAATTTTAAATTATGATGCAAAAAAATCAATGTGTTTGCATTTTTAGGAAGAATTCTATTCCTTTTTTCCTCATACACATTTTCAGCTTCAGAAAATAACCTTTCGCTATATATACTGCTACTTGGAGCAGATAAATAACGTTTGGCCAAATCAGATAATCTGGGAAATATTTTTTATTCTCTCTCCATCTCCACCACTTCTAACAGACAATGTGTTCTACTTAAAAACGGATTGTTTATATATACTTCCAGCTCTTTAGCTGATGAATTTTCAGCGTGTTCTGTGAGTTATTTATTGTTTGTGATTTCTGCAAAACAATCCCACAATGATGCCGGAGCTTCGGCCGAAGCTTCGGCGATTAGTTGGCCGAAGCTTCGGTATTCGGCGCTTCGGCCAAACGGTGCTTCGTGCCATCACTAATAATTACCAAAAAAAAATTATATAAAACTTTACTGTGTTTTTTATTAATAACTAGCCTGCTTTGCTAGTCACTATATTTAAAAGAATTTTCTGAAACATTAATCACTATAATAATATAAAACTAAAAAGCCTACTTGGAAATTCTGCAAAACTTTTTTGGTGCAGGCCTGTACCTTCATCAAGCATCTTCTAGGTGCTTGTTGACACTTCTGATTATCATGCCTATGTAAAATCCTTTTTTAGCATCGTTTGTTTCATATTTGATTTTGTAAATACCGGCTGTTTCCAAGTGATTAATTTTATCTTTATCGCTGCAAATTCTTTAAAAAAAATATTTGGATTGTTCTTAATAGGTACATTTATATTCATTTTGGAAGCATAGTTTTTAATTTTAACAGCTGTACCTTTATCGTATGGGATCACGGCGGTAAATTTTGGTTTGGTTTGGTTTTTTTGGCATTATCGATATGGTTTAATCTTTTAATACATATTTTAGATAGACGATAGATAAAATTTTTACAATATCCTGCTTTCAAATATGAAACAAACAATAATAAAAAAGAATTTTACATAGGAATAACAAACGAAAAATAAAAACTAGAATTAAAGAACACAAATCTGACACAAAATTTAATGAAACCACTACTGGATTAACTAAAGTTTTCCAAAATAGTGACATTAAAGTAAACTTTGACAATTTTAAAAAACTCGCAAATTACGAAAATTACCATTACGTTGTGAATCGCAAAGCCATAGAAATCGTAAGAAACGAACGCAGCTGCAACCAGAATGGCCCATCAACAAGTGGCAACGTATAATTAGAAAGAAAGACGAGTGACTGAACTGTTGAGCTTAGAAGTGTCAACAAGCACCTGGAAGATGACTGATAAAGGTGCAGGCCCACACCGAAAAAGTTTTGCATAATTTCCAAGTAGACCTTTTAATTTTAAATTGGAATTTTTAAGTATTATTAATTATTATATCTTAAATTGCTTGAAACCTTGCTTCGAGTCCTCACTGCATTTAGCAGCGTCTTCCCTGCCTATGCTAAATCAGTTCTAGCCATCACTGCTTGCATTTGCGTCTTAACATAATATTTCAATTTAGGTGCTAATTGGACCATAAGTGGCACTGCTATTATGTTTTTCATGAATAGAGTGAATGAAGATTATCATCTTACTCTATGTCAACAGGTAGCAGCACCAAACAGTCTTATCTTATTAAAAGTTAAAAAAAAAAATAAAAAAAATAATTAAAAGAAGAAAAAAAACTAATAAATTTGAAAGTTGGGCAAGACACTGAAAAATATTTTTATCAATTGGTGTCTTTGCTAATAATTATCTGCAAAAAGTAACATATTGGCCTTTGTAGAATTGAACCTATGACCTTCGCCTTATTTGCTTTATATGCTCTAACCAACTGGGCGACAAAGAGTCTCTTTACTTTTATGTTTCTATTTTTAGAGACGATCATTTCAGAAATTTATAGATTTTAATTAATTTTAAAAAAAAGTAATCGAAATTTCAGAAATCACGCTTCAGGGTGCATCAGGAGAAGTCATTATGGACTCGTGCAAAATTTTGCAGCTCTGCAATCAACTGTTTGCCTTCAAAGCGACAGACATGTACACACGCACACATAGGATTCAAAAATCCCATCAAGAGATTCCTAAATAATAGGATTTCTGATGCATTATTTAGGAATCATATTCACATATTTAGATCCTTCGAGAATCCTCATCCTCTTCAGTGCTAACATGAATGTAATAAAATATGGATTCTATTCCTAAAGACTTACCAATTTTTGGATTTTCTTCTTGCTTCCTGCCATTAATTACTTTTGTCACCACTGTTTCAGAACAGTGATTTTCTGAATAATGACCTTCAAGGTTTTAAACTCTTATAAAAAAAAAAAAAAAAAACTTCTTTTTAAAATAGTATTATCAATATAAAAATATGCATATAATATTTAGGAACCTTGTGACTCTTGCAGATTATAGTCAATCCCTGATAAAACTAGAAAAGTGCAACTCTGAGACTTCAGAGGACACAATACCTAATCCTGCCAAAAGCCAAGACACTTGTTATCCTATGGGAAAATTTGTTTCCACAATTACTCACTACCTAATGCACTTTTTTTTTCTTTTAATTCCATTTTCACATTCAGAAAATTCATAAGCATTAAATTAGTATTCACTTTTGAGAAATTAATTTTTTTTATAATTTTAAGTTTTGAGTTCAAAATTGCAAAATGAAATACTGAAAGTTTAAAAAATCAATTTTTGGTAAATGAGTACTAATTTAACAATTGTAATTTTCTGAATGGGAAAACAGAATTAAATATAGGCAAGTCACAAGTCTTGCCGCCTGCCTCCTTCTTCTTATCTTGTGTTTCTTGGTTGTTTTTTCATTAATTTTGATAAGTTTATGGTTTTAAGTTAAGATTTGTTGTTTTACTTTATTGATTCATTTGTTTTGCAGGCTGATAATTAATAGATCTGGTTTCTTTACATTAGTGTATTTCATCCACTGATGATTTTTTTTTTTTTTTTTTTTTAATCTTATTGGTCATTGGTGTTTCAGTGATCTTGTATCTGTTGCTTGGCTTCTACTATGCTTAATAGATCATCTTTATTATATATATATATAATTAGGTTATGAGTAGTTGTGGAAACAGATTTTCCCATAAGATAACGTGGGCCACAGCTGTCGATGAGATAAGGTATTATCCACTCTTAAAGTGATTCTTCTGTGTTGTTAATGCTTTGTTTACTTAATAGAACAAACTTATTGCAAATTGTATGCTTACTTTCCTGCAGAAAATATTAATATATTTTATTTGACTTAAATAATCATTTAAAAAACGAGCACTACAAATAAACAATGGAAACAGGCATTTAACAATGCATATGCAATAGAATTTCCTTTTTTAAATCAATCAAACATAAATTCAAATCATGCTTACTTGTTCCTCAGATTTGAAAATTTGTTATAGTGAAAGATCATTAATTCAAAATCGTATTAAGATTACTCAGCATATGGGTAAAGTTACAAGTGAAAGAGAAAATTACAGTAAATAAATAAATTCTTATTTTTCTAGCTCAGCCAATAACTATGGTATGCTGTAATGAAGATGGGTGTTTTTATTTATTTTTTTTAAATGAACTTATTGGTTACTTCACTACTTGAAACTTTGTTAAATTTTTCATTAAAATCTTGTTTTTTGACCTCTATCTTCTTCATTCTTTTATTGAGAAGTTGGCAGGTTTGTTAAAGGGAAAAAATAATCACAAGAAAAAAGCCTTATTAATTCTCATATAGGATAGCCACACATACTTATACATTTGTCTGTTGTATGTACCTGTGAGATGTGTTTGATCCAGTCTTTTAATCACTTTTTCATGTGCTAGAAAAACTCATGCTATCGTTAAAAAGTGATTTTTCGTCAATTGTAAGGAAGCAGACTATTTCTTTAGCTTTAATTACTTAAATTTATAATCTGATGCTTACGTCACGTGCAAACAATGATAAAAAAGATAGCTGAAAATATAAAAACCATGGTAACAGCTTTAATTAAACATTTAAAAATATAAAATTAAAATAATATGTTAGTCTTGGTAAAAATATTGTTTGTGGTGAATAGTTTAGAACACCGGTTTACACAATGATTAAAATTTATGGTTGAAATTAAGAGTAATACGTTACAGCTTCCTTTGACTTTTTATCTTTTGGAAACAAGATATTGGTTTGTGAAGAGATATGAGGTTTTTGCGTGGGAAGAAAATATAATGATGCCAAAGCTGCCATTTTTCATCGTCACACTTGCTAAATTTTGTCGCCAAATCACAAATTTCATTGCTAAGTCGCAAGTTTTGTCACCAAATTGTCTATCTTTATGGTTTCTATTTGTTGAATGATTATGAGCTTGGATTTTAAAAAATTGAAACATTTACTGACCCGTAAAACTAGCCTAAAATTTTAAGCAGAATGAATAGTAGTAGTTTATAATTAAATTTCTTAAAATTAAAATAGCAGCGTAAATAATGCAATGTGTGGGGAACAAAGCGATTGGCTAAGTATGTGTTAATGCATAATGTAATATTTCTTTACTTTTGTAACATTAACGTAAAGGAATATTCCTTTGCCTTTAAGCTTGCCGAAAAGTTTTTTTTTTAATAGATATATACAATTTTGGTGTGTAATAATAATAAAAGAAAGCTATTTACTTAAATTTCACCATTTACCATTGATTTGTGTCACATTAACTTTTTATTTATTTAATTTTATTATTTATTTATTTTCACCGTCTAGTTATAAATGTTTAATATAAAACTAAATAAATATTGAAAAACTATTTGTTTTTTTATATTCATTAAATATACAAAAAAATGTTTGTTTTTCTATTATATATTGCATTTGAGAATTAACAATTAAAATATGTACTATATAACTGACTTATTTTATTTAAAAACATTTGTACAGTATTAAGTTTTATTTTATTATTATTATTTCAGGCAACTATGCAATTAGCTGAAACTCATGCAAATAATGTGACTGCTTTAAAAGTTATATTCAGCTCTTTAGTTCTTATTGCCAAAGTTTTTTATAGTTTGAATTTTCAGGTATATTTTTTTATTATAATCACTTGTTAATCCATTCTGTTCTTCTAAGTATTTTGAAATGTGTATATATATTATATATATATCTGCGTATACATATATATATGTATTTTTATTACTTTTATTTATTATTTTTAAGTAATCTTTTAAAAACTATTTAATATTTTTGTGAAAAATTAAAAACCAATTTATATCTTCATAGTATAGCCTAACCATATTAATCTTAGTCTTTTTGTGTATTTTAAGAAACATTTTCTATTTTAGTTATTGTTAATAATTTACTTAAAAAATCAACTATTTGATGTTTTTCTTTCTTTTTGAATCCTAGGATCTTCCTGAATTTTTTGAAGATAATCTAAAAACATGGATGAATTATTTTTTGAGCCTGCTTACATTAAACAATGAATTGTTGAAATCAGTAAGTAGTTTAGTCATCAAATTTGTTTTGATAATATAGTCAAACAGTTCTTGAATTTCTTTGTCCAATACATTAAATGAATACAACAATCTTTTTTCCACTTTTTGTATTGACAAAAACTTATTAATTACATGTATTGCTGTTGTAGCATCTGAGACTCTAGGAATTTTGTCATTTATGTGCTCCTCTTCATCTGCATGAGATGCAGATTTTTTTTTTAATTTCAGAATGATTCATTTTAATTTCTTTCACAATCTCTTCATCAGTCAGATCTGCACAGGTAATTGACTTCATTATTGCATAATTCAAACAGTTGCATGTCATAATCTGAGAATGATGAAATTTTGTGTGTTTTTAGCCACATTGTTATAAAATATCATTTTCAATATTCATTCTATCTTCAACATTCTTTGCTAGGCCAGAATGTTGAAAAATTTTTCTGATTGTAGAATCCATAACAAACCACCAATATTTTTCGAACATTATAAGTGCATCAAGAAGAGAAGCATCACATTTATTACATTTTATCTTATTCCTCTATGTAAAATGGGCTGTTTTTTGTCATGACATTTAAGGCTTCTGAAGCTCTTTTTAGAAGCTCATTAGTCATCCACACCTTACGGTTGGCTTTATACGAAACATGAAGCTGTTTGAAGCATCTGGGTGTTTAGATTTTTCAATCACTAGAAACTTACAATGTTCAGTTTTACTCATATTAGTATACATAAGAAATATGAGTCAGTCTTCCAGTAACTTTTCACTATTAAATTTCTCTTCATTAGATTTTAGTGTCTGGTTTGGTGTCATCTTATAACACAGTGCAGCTTTATCAGCATTAAATGATTCATTCTCTTCATATTTACAAGGAATGCCATTCTGAACATTTTCTTTCCCCTCATTGATGTTGGATGTTGAAATACCTCCCAAATTTTCTAGATGATATGTTATTCTGCTGTTTGAATCTATCTAAATATCCATTAGAATAAAAAAAGAGTTTACCCCAGGTTTAAAAAAGGGCAGGGTGCTGCTCATAAATAAAGGGTATTTTCTAGACTCATGAGGGCAGTTTTGGATTCTTAAAGGCACATTTAACATTTAAAATCAAAAAACTTATTTTAAGATTTCAATTTTAAGTATCTATAGAAGAAAAAGTTTTAAATTTCTTTACACCTTAATTTTGTTTATTACTGATGTATGAATGAATGTTGATTGTTATGCACGATATGTTTATTTATATTCATAACATATATTCAGTTTAAAGATTATTTTCAATAAAAGGCAGTAAGGGTGCTACTTTTTTAGATTAAGGGCAAGAAGGGTGCAATTATTTTGGATGGAGGGGCAGAAGGGTGCTATTTTTTAGTCATAGGGCAGGCAGGGCGCAATGCCCTACTGTCTGGGGTAAACTTTGCAGAAAAGGAATTCCAAATTTTTGTGACATAATCAAACTATGAAAACTGGTGTTAGGAACTTATTTTTAAATATGTGGATTTTGGTAAAATATCCAAATACATTTATTTTCTTTTTTAAAACATAAATAGAAAAAAAAAGTGTAAGACAATACAGTGTCCGCTGCATGTGATTTTGGTAATAATTGTTGATGACCATTCTCCATGCTGGCATGAACATTAATCATGATAATGTGCTCTAAACATTCATAAGAAATTGCACATAGATTACAATCATATGGCTCATATAGATTGCTAGCAACTGATACTATGGATCTGTGATAAAGATGCGCTCAAATCACCTTTAGATGCTTTACTCTTTTATAATTTGATAATTTAAAAAAAAAATACAGAGTAAACAAGTATTTTTCTTGTAATCTTAAAACACTTGGAGAAAGCTTTTTTTTTTTTTTTTTTTTTTTTACAATTTGCTTAAAAATAGATCTTTACCACATACTTCATAATTGTCTTTCTGTTGTCAGTTTCCAGATTTACTTATTTTAGGAAAGGTTGTGGATAATTCAGATACCTGTATTTAACAGTATAAGTTTGAAAAGATATCTTTATTAATATTTTTAAATCTGGATTTCTGTCAATGTTTATTTTATCTCCTCTAGGGATGGACCAGATATGGAATTAACTGGATTTGGATATTTGATATTTCAGATATACTTTTTCTTTAATGAATCCTGATATCTGGCAGCCCCTTTTCCAATTATGCATGATATATTCAATTTTTAATTATCATACAATATTTTTTTTTTAATGTATTTACGTTTTAATACAAGATGGTGTCATTTATCTATTTTTATCAAAATATAAATATTATTAAAAACTGGTTGGCATAGGTGGACTCTGCTCAGTTCTCCATCATATTTATGTTCTCATAAATTTCTAGTGCGAGACATATTATAATCATTTTAAAAGAAATGAATTTGACCAAAGCATGATACAGTGACAAAATGATTATCCACTGACTATGACTATCCACCATTACTTCGATATATTTATCTTATTCTAATCTATTAATTTATTTTATCAGGGTCAGTTCCGTTGTTTAGTTTTCATGCTACTATTTCCAATGCAATAATCCTCAAAATCAGGGTTGTCAGATTTGCTGCCCGGGTAGATACCCATTTTCCCCGCTGGGCTGGGTTTTTTGGAGAAAATGGGTTTTTTTGAAAAATAAAGGAATTTTATACTATTTAAGCTCTTTTAAAGCAATAATCCACAGTAAAATACTTCTTTATATGAGAATTATATACAGGAAATGTTTTAAAAAACTTTATTACATGAAAACTTTATATATCAATCAATATTTACTTTATTATTTTAAATTTTCTTAATTAAGAATTAAATATACTAAGAAATAATTTAAAGTTATATAATAACGAAAAGATAAAAAAAAATAATTGCAAGGTAATAGAGAAAGATAAGTTTACATTCGTAATTTAAAAGCAAAAGTTTATCTTTTTTATTAAATTATGCAGAAATGGTGGGAAGATAACAATGGAGCAGAATAAAAATACTTTAATGAAAGTTTACTTTCCATACGAGAGATTTTCAGACAAAATTTAAAACAAATATAAAATTTCTACCAGTCTTCTTCACATTTACTTTTCAGTTGGTGGCACTGTACTAATTTTTCAGTTTTGTTGTTCCCTAATCTGTTACGAACTTTGTTTTGGATAAACCGAAATGTTGAAAAAAGTTTCTCAACTGATGCGAGCTAGCAGTTAATGAATTTAGTAATGCCATATAATTACAAAATTCTTCATTCCCAGGAGTTGTGGCCTTTTAACTTTTCTGGCCATTATCTTCCACCATTTAGATGGGCTCAATACTTCAGTAGAATTTGCAAGAAACATTGAATTTGGATAATAATCGTTATCCGATATCTGCAAAGTCATTCATGATATCACATAACCATTGCCAATATGCCAATACACTATTGCCATTGTAAAGCTAGCTTTTTTTCAGCATTTGTGAGCTTTTACACCTTAATATTTTAGATGTGGTAGATACATAGCCATATGTGCTAGTATGATGCGTTAATAGTATCTTTCTTGTATGACATTTTCATAAGGAAGAAGTACATTTTCAGGCACATAATGAAATATCAGACAGATACTTTTTTTGGTTTATTCCTGTCTTCATCAGATAATAACACACTGGAGAAAAGTTTTGGTTTAGACATTACAGACAGGAACAACTTCGTTTAGTTTTTTTTAGATAAGAAAAATTTAGATTAAATCAAAACTTCTGTAGTGAAAAGAAAATCAGTTTTAATTTAGATTTGAAAAATTTAAAGCTTTAGTTGAATTAAGAATGGATTTTTTATTTTTATTTATTTATTTTTTTTTTTTTTAATATGAAAAATCACTTTAAAACATCACACATCTTATTTGAAAAAATATAAATATTACATTATCTCTTTATTTTTTAAAAATAAAAATAATTTGTGAACCAAATTTCCAACTTGTAAAATCTCCTCCATGCCTATTATATATTCCCTAATTAAAACTAGTATGTTGTGGCCACCACAAGACTTTCTTCTATATTTTCCTATATACATATTCAATCAGTAACAATATTAAAAAAAAAAAAAAAATACGATTTTTTTCTATACATTTTTTTTTTTTTTTTTTTTTTTTTTTTTGTTAAAAGTAATACATATTCAACCAGTAACAATATTTAAAAAAAAAAAAAAAAAAAAAAAAAAAAAATTTTTTTTTTTTTTGTTAAAAGTAATACATATTCAACCAGTAACAATATTTAAAAAAAAAAAAAAAAAAATTTTTTTTTTTTTTTTGTTAAAAGTAAAAAAAATCGATAGCTTTGTTTTAAATTATCACAGATTTATAGTTCAACCATTCGTTTTAAAGGTATTGACGAGATCTTTCGAAAGATACCCATCTTGAAAATTTATCCCCCCCGGGGGGGTACTTCCCCCCCCCCAGGGGGGGAACCGGTGCCCCCACATGCACAAAATTTTTTTCGTAGTTAACTACTACTATTATCAATAATTCATATTAATTTTACAATCACAAGTTTAAAATAACGCTCATTATGTACATTTATACGAAATTTTGTCCTATATTGCCATGTTAAAAATTTAGAAAAAATGCGATCACAGCGCCACCTGTTGAGCTATTGATCCCTAAATGTAATCAGCACCAAATTATGTCGGGGACCAACTAAATACCAAGTTTGGTTAAGTTTCGTTAAAAAAAAAAAAAAAAAAAAAAAAAATTTTTTTTTTTTTTTGTTAAAGTAAAAAAAATCGATAACTTTGTTTTAAATTATCACAGATTTATATTTCAACCATTCGTTTTAAAGGTATTGATGAGACCTTTCGAAAGATACCCATCTTGAAAATTTACTCCCCTCGAGGGGGGACTTCCCCCCCAGGGGGGGGTGGCGAGGCTCCTACACGTACAAAAATTTTTTCCCAGTTGACTATCTCTATTATAAATAATTATTGTAAATTTCATAATGATTACTAAAAAATAATTCTCTTTAAGCACATTTATACAAAATTTTGTCCTATATCACCATGTTAAAAATTTAGAAAAAGCGGGATGGCAACGCAACCTGTAAGACAATTTTTACCAAAAGTTGATAGGCACTAATTTATGTCAAGTTGCAACTACATACCAATTTGTATGAAATTCTGTGCAGTAGTTCCTGAGATACAGTTGCCACAAAATTTTGTCACACACACACACACAGACAGACAGACATTTTCTAAAAATAGTCAAATCGTATTCTACAGCTCTCAAAACGTGTAAATCCATCAAAAACCCGAGGTCGAAAATTTTTACGAATCCAATACTTTCTCTATATTACATATAGAAGAAAGTAATAATGCTTAGATTTGTTGAGTAGATTATATTGTGATAATTAGATGATAAAAAATATATAATATATGTGAAATGAATAGAAGAGAAATCTTGAAATAAAAATAAACCTGTGCAAGCAACAAAATGTAGTTTATATACAAGTAACCCCGAAGAACACTATGAATTGGTTCAGTGTTCTTTAAAAGTGTGTTGTTCGAGATGACAAAAAAAAAAAAAAAAAAAGATATTCTGTTTAAAAAATTTTATTTTTTGAATTCATATTGGTAAGCACTTCTAAGAAATGTCATATGTAGTGATGCATATTCTCTTATCTTTTCTTCATTCTTTTTTATTGTATGAATAGTAGCATCATTCAAGTTCTCTACCTTTGCAACAACTGATAATTTTTCTCCTTTCTTTAGTCGGTCCAAAATTTGTACTTTAGTTTCTAGTGAAATTGTACACCTTTTTCGAACTATCTTTTGACTTTCTGCAGACACTTTGTAAATTAAGGATTTAAAAAAACAACTTGGTTCAAAATATTAAAAATTTGAAACTCAGGATATCCTGCACTTTATACTCAAATGAGTTCAAACTTCCATTTAATGAAAATTTCAACAGGGTTGCCACTCAAATAGCAGAATGAAATTTCCTGACTTTTCCAGGTTTTCCAGGCGTGTTCTAAGAAAATTCCAGTCTAGCCATATATTGTGCATTGGTTGTATTGAGATCAAAGTAATTATGGTACCACTTGAAAACACAAAAGTTGCATATTACTTTGACCTAAGGACAGATTGCCCTCCCTGTGGGGTCTTTCTAAGAGGTCTTGTTTTTAGAAAATGGCGGAAGCTAAGAAAAAAAAAAAAAAAAAAAAGAAAAACGACTCTACGGTGGAGGAAAAATTAATTTTTTTTTTTTTTTTTTTGCAATCATTGTATGAAATTCCCTGACTTTTCCAGATTCTGGCCAAAAAATACAAATTCCCTGACTTTCATGGTCAATTTTCAAATTCTCTGACTATTCCAGGTTTTCCAGGTAGTGTGGCAGCCCTGTTTCAATAAATTCATCAAATTTATACAAAAAAAATTATGGTTGACAAGTATTTCCCTTATTTTTCACAAAATAATATAATGGGTAAAAGTAACAACATGGATTTTCAAAGAAATATCGCAACGAAATTTGAATTACATACTTACATATACATTTGTAAGTAATGTGTATTTATTTCAATTAAAATGGAATGGAATTAAGAATTCATACACATGATTCTTCAAATTTCGTGATAAAAGTTATAATTCCCTTAAAATTCTGAACAATTTTGCCTTTTTAAAATGTATTTTAAAAATGATTACTTAAAATTTACATTAAAAGCTACTAAAAACCATTTTTAAAATCACCTTATGCTTCACCTTAAGCATAAGGTGATTTTTAAAATGGCGTTTAGTAGTTTTTAATGTAAGTTTTGCCTTTGATCCTAACTCTCTATTTATGAAATAAATGACATATTTGGAAATAATTTACATCAAATTATATAATTTATTCTTTTTCAAAAGAATTATTCTAAAATCGTGTAGTTTGAAACTGTGTAATTCAGGGGAAGTACAAATAAAACAGCTTAAAGCTATTAAGTAGCTTATACAAGATGCTCTGATAATGTGTATCAATTAGAAGAATGTTTAAGGCAAATACTATTTAATTTATGTTTGTGTCCACCTATATTGATAACTAAATTAAACTAGTATGTTGTGGCCACCACAAGACTTTCTTCTATATTTTCTTATACAAATTCACGCAGTAACAATATTTAAAAAAAATATATATATATGATTTTTTTCCAAAGTTTTTTTTCGTTAAAAGTAAAAAAAATCGATAACTTTGTTTTAAATTATCACATATTTATAGTTCAACCATTCGTTTTAAAGGTATTGACGAGACCTTTCGAAAGATACCGATCTTGAAAATTTACCCCCCCGGGGTGGTACTTCCCCCTAGGGGGGGAAGCGATGCCCCAATTTTTTTTCCTAATTAACTACTACTATTATCAATAATTCATATTAATTTCACAATCACAGGTTAAGAATAACTCTCATTATCTACATTTATACGAAATTTTGTACTACTTTTGTCCATGTTAAAAATTTAGAAAAAATACGATCACAGCGCCACCTGTTGAGCGATTGATCCCCAAATCTAATCAGCCACAGTTTATGTCAGGGGCCAACTAAATACCAAGTCTGGTTAAATTTCGTTAAAAAAAAAAAAAAAAAAAAAAAAAAAAAAAACGATTTTTCTTTCTGTTTTTTTTTTTTTCGTTAAAAGTAAAAAAAATCGATAACTTTGTTTTAAATTATCACAGATTTATAGTTCAACCATTCGTTTTAAAGGTATTGACGAGACCTTTCGAAAGATACCCATCTTGAAAATTTACTCCCCTCGAGGGGTGACTTCCCCTCCAGGGGGGGTAGCGAGGCTCCTACGCATACAAAATTTTTTTCCCAGTTGACTATCTCTATTATAAATAATTCTTGTAAATTTCATAATGATTACTAAAATATAATTCTCTTTATGCACATTTATACAAAATTTTGTCCTATATCACCATGTTAAAAATTTAGAAAAAGCGGGATGGCAACGCAACCTGTAAGACAATTTTTACCAAAAGTTGATAGGCACTAATTTATGTAAAGGTGCAACTACACACCAATTTGTATGAAATTCTGTAAAGTAGTTCCTGAGATACAGTTGCCACAAAATTTTGTCACACACACACACACACAGACAGACAGACAGACAGACAGACATTTTCTAAAAATGGTCAAATCGTGTTCTACAGCTCTCAAAACGTGTAAATCCATCAAAAACCCGAGGTCGAAATTTTTTACGAATCCAATACTTTCTCTATATTACATATAGAAGAAAGTAAAAAGTATACATATAGGTATGTATTATATGATTTGAGATTAAGTGAAACTGGATGAAACATGTGAATATAAGATAATAAAAGAAAGAACTACTTTTGTTTCAATAAAAGTAACATCCTACAAACTTACTGCACATTACAAATTTTGTTCTTTTTGTTCATGACTTTTTATAGAATCAAAATTTAATTAAAAAAAAAAAAATGTTTGTACCTACCTTAGTTATTTTGAACTTTGCATTTTTATACAATTAAAATTCAGATATCATTGTTTTCTGATGATTATGTGTAAACATGTTAAAACAATACATGTACAATCAGTTTTATTGATCAAAAAGGTTTGTTTAGTATTTGCCAAACTATATATCTTCTCATATAAAACAAAATAATATATAGACTATACATTATTAACTTTTTGGAAAAAGAAATTCTATTTTGCCCAAAAAACCCGGGTTTTCTACCCATAAAACCCGGGTTTTTTAATAAAACCCACCTGGGCTGGGTTTTTTACAAAAAACCCGGGTTTTTTACAACCCTGCTCAAAATCCATATTTATATGAAAAATTTACAATTTCGCTATGTTGATAAAATCGTAAATTACGAATAATTTACGAAATTTTCCTATTAAAATATTTGTATTCAATTATGTTCAAACAAATATCATAAATGTAATTTTGAAGTTGTCTAATGTATTTATGATCCTCAAAATGGAAGTTTATGCTCAATTTTGCCTTATTCTGACATGTTAAGTAAATCGTAAATTCCAAATAACTTATGAATTTTTTAAATTGGAAAAATCATAGTCTATGATATTCATGCCAGTATCCTCAATAATATTTCGAAAGTGGTTTGACATCTTTACAATGAAAATATCCCTCAAGATTGACGTTTATGTGAAATTTTGCTCTATTCTGCCATGTTAAGAAATTCGTAAATTTCCAATAACTTACGAAATTTTTATATTGGAAAATTCATAGTCATTAACATTCATGCCAGTGTCCTAAATAATATTTCAAAAGTAGTCTGACATCTTTACGATGAAAATATCTCTCAAAATTGACGTTCATGTGAATTTTTGCCCTATACTGCCATGTTAAGAAATTCGTAAATTTTCAATAACTTGCGAAATTTTCAAAGTAGCATATTTATAGTTACTGATGTTCATTCCGGCATCAAAAGTGATATTTTAAAACTGTTCTGAAATTTTTACAGTAAAAAGTTTCCATTAAATGCAAGATTAAGTGAATTTTTGTCCTATTCACCCATGTTCAGAAAATCGTAAATTTCTAATCACTTACGAAGTTTTTAAATTCGAATCTTGCAAATGAATAGGGTTCTTGCCATGTCGAAAGTAATATTTTAAATTTGATCTGACCTCTCTGCGACAATTTGTTCTTGAGATATCGTGTACACAGACTAACAAACAAACGGACTAACACACTAACAGACACCCTACAGACAGACACCATAGAAATTTTGTCATTTTCGGATTCCTCACACCTGAAAACGTGTAGAAAAGTCAAAAAACCGAGGTCGAAAATTTTCACGATTACCTAAGTTCCCCATACCTATAGTATGATGGAACTAAACTAGTTGGCATAGGTAGACTCTGCTCAGTTCCCCATCATATATATGTTCTCATAAATTTCTAGTGCGAGACATATTATAATCATGTTAAAAGAAATGAATTTGACCAAAGCTTGATACAGTGACAGAATGAAATCCCCTCCTAATAAGCTATCCACCGTTCACTTTGATATATTTATCTTATTCTAATCTATTAATTTATTTTGTCAGGGTCGATTCCGTTGTTTAGTTTTCATGCTACTGTTTCCAATGCAATAATCCTCAAAATTCATATTTATATGAAAAATTTACAATTTCGCTATGTTGATAAAATCGTAAATTACGAATAATTTACGAAATTTTCCTATTAGAACATTTGTATTCAAACATGTTCAAACAAATATCATAAATGTAATTTTGAAGTTGTCTAATGTATTTATGATCCTCAAAATGGAAGTTTATGCTCAGTTTTGCCTTAATCTGACATGTTAAGTAAATCGTAAATTCCAAATAACTTACGAATTTTTTAAATTGGGAAAATCATAGTCTATGATATTCATGCCAGTATCCTAAATAATATTTCGAAAGTGGTTTGACATCTTTACGATGAAAATATCCCTCAAGATTGACGTTTATGTGAAATTTTGCCCTATACTGCCATGTTAAGAAATTCGTAAATTTCCAATAACTTGCGAAATTTTCAAAGTAGCATATTTATAGTTACTGATGTTCAATCCGGCATCAAAACTGATATTTTAAAACTGGTCCGACATTTTTACAGTAAAAAGTTTCCATTTAATGCACGTTTAAGTGAATTTTTGTCCTATTCTCCCATGTTAAGAAAATCGTAAATTTCAGTTTTTTAATTCGAATGTTCCAAATAAATAGGGTTCTTGCCAGTGTAGAAAGTAATATTTTAAAACTGGTCTGACCTCTCTGCGATCATTTGTTCATGAGATATCGTGTAAACAGACTAACAAACTAACACACTGACACACTAACAGACACCCTACAGACAGACACCATACAAATTTTGTCATTTTCGAATTCCTCACACCTGAAAACGTATAAAAAAGTAAAAAAACTGAGATCGAAATTTTTCACGATTACCTAAGTTCCCCATACCTATAGTATGATGGGGAACTAAAAAAGGGAATATTTCAGCTGTGATAATTATAAGAAACATAAATAAACAAACAAGGCATTATAAATCTCTCTTATTATTAAACAAATTAATATTGTATGTATATATGCATATATGTGTGTACACACACACACATATTCTTACAAACAGTTCAAATGGCTGGTAAAAAATTACGCTTTAAGGGCTTGTTAATGGAATGCTCTTTTTAGGAAAAATAGTTAATTTCAATTATCTCGAGCAGCACTTTTAGCTAGTACACTGTTGAAAATAAAAAAATTTTGAAATTTTCTATAGTACCTGTCATGAATTTGTAATCTTTAAACAAAGGTATGTAATATAGAGCTGGATACCCAGCAGATTAGCCAGATACCTCTTGGTTTTTATCTGAATATCCGATGGTATTTTGGATATTGAAAAATCAGCCTGATCGCATATTTTCTGAATATCCAGTCTATCCCTAATCTCTCCCCCTCATTCGAAAGATCAGATATCAGAAAGATCACATATCAGACATTAAAAAAATACTGAAAATTTGTCGACTTTGTGTTTAAATAATAGCGTAAATTGTATTTATGTGTAAAGTTTGGAAATCAGCTTTTTTTAAAAAAAGGGTTTTTTTTTATTAATTAAAGGTGAAAAAATCTGTTTCAATAATTAATTGCCATTAATCATAAATTTTTAATTATATTTAAGGGGACTCATTACTTATCTCCGGAAGCCAAAGCCGATGTTAATCTAAGGGGAATTTTGCCCTGTTATAATTTATTAACTAATACACATTTTTAAATTTCATTTTCACATTCAGAGGTATCATAATTGTTAACTGGTTATTGCTTTCTAAAAATTGCTTTTTTTTTTAATTTTTAAACTATTTCATTTTTAAACTAAAAAATGCAAAAAATTCGCGTTTTACAGCGTCAAAATAAAATATTTAAAATTCAAAAAATCAAATTTTAGAAAATGATAACCTCTTTAACAGCTGTGAATTTTCTGAGTGGGAAAACGAAATTTAAAAATATGTGTTAGTTAACCCTTTACCTACTGCAGGGCCCGAAATTTCAACTCAGATTACACTCACCGGAAAAAAAGTTTTACTCACCACAAAATAAAGATGTCATTTTTTTTTTTTTTTTTTTTTTGCACATTTTGGGTTCTTTTTTCTTTTCTTTTTCCTAACTATTTGAAATGCTTTTACAAATATACTTAAAATTATATATATTAAAAGTGTGTCGTTTATCACCATGTCTCATAATCATCTGTAATTAAAAATCATTATAAACATAGGCAGTGTCTTTAAAAGGGCTCGGGTTCATTTTCATGCGCCAATATCGCTTAGGCAAACTTTCACATTTCTCTTCTGCTGGATAGTGGGCGACAGGCAAAGAGGTTCTCTGCTCGTCTATTCTCCCTCTGCTTGGAGAAATCATAGTGGGAGAAACGAAACTGCCGAAGAGATTTAAAATTTTAAGCATGCACTAAGCATTTTTCCTTTGCAGCTAAATATTAGGTTATAAGATGGCAAGATTTTGCCATATTTAAGCCTGTAAAAAGAATGTTTTCTGTCACCATATCGTGTAAGAAGTCTATCTATAACTAGACCAAATTTTTACTCGCCACAGTAAAAATTCCACTCGCCAGTGGCAAGCTGGCGAGTGGAAATTTCGCGCCCTCAGGGGTGTTTGTGTTCAGGGTTTATCCCTGATTTCAGGGTTTTTTACTCAACCCATCTGTATTTTCATATTTCCTATAAAGTTATTTTTTCCTTTCATTGGTTGTTCATTTGTTATCCTGGTGATATGTGAATGAAATGTAAAAGGATTGAGGGCTTCTGGCCTAAACAGTTTAAGTATTAAGTGATATTTTGGGATTTTTTTAATTTGAGGCTCTAATTTTCAGGGTTTTTACCTTTGAGTCACAATCACCTCTACGGCCCTGACCTACTGACGAAAAATTAGGAGATTAGCTTCCCAGTGCCACCATTTTTCACACAGGTGTGTCTAGTTATGCGTTCACTGTTCAAGAAACATTCCCTTTCCAGTTCCTCCCACTTCCTATCTTCTCTGAAATAAGTAAATTCTTTGAAAACACTGTCATGTTCATTTAATTGCATTCAAAGCCTTGAGATTAATTTTCACTGGTAGCAGCGTAACACAAAGGATTGTACTTCGGCAAGACGCATATATATACGCCCGAGGCAGTTAAGGGGTTAATTAGTTATAATAGGGCAAAATTCTCCATAGAATAACATTGACTTTGGCTTCCGGTGAAAATAAGTAAAATCCTTTAAACTATTTTTTTTTTTTTTTTTTTTTTGTTTTTTGTGTGATAAATATTCAAAAAAGTAAAACTATCAAATTAAAAAATGTATTCTTAATTACTTCTTTCTAGGATAGTGATGAACCTGGTCTCTTAGAGCAGTTGAAATCCCAAATTTGTGAAAACATTGGATTATATGCTCAGAAATACGATGAGGAATTTTCTGAATATTTGCCAGGATTTGTAACTGCAGTCTGGTCATTATTGACTACTACTGGACTAGAAGTAAAATATGATTTGGTAAGTTATTGTTAGTTTTTTATGTTAAATTAATTTTCATTCTTTAATACGTTACTTGTGCATCTTAATTATATAAAGAATGTTAAAAAATATTTTTATGTTTCATTATTTATGTATTTTCTTATGCGCTGTAACCTTAATTGAATCTAAACTAATAACCTTCTTGATTTTATTGGGCTACTCAAATCGTGCACTAAACAGTTGACATAGGAATTTCATATTTCAATTATGATTAAATCTGTAATTAATCTTAAATGCTCATTTTGACCTTTTTCTATGAAATAATACATTATATTTTCTAATTGATTATGTATAAATACCGCCAACTATTTGGGTGGAAATGGTCAACAAAAAAAGAAAGACAAATATTTAAACTGCCGTATAATTAATTAATCACTCATATCTAATTGACTAATAAAAACTAAATAGTAAAAAAAGTTTTTTTTTTTTTACTTGCCCAATATTTGGCAAGTAATGATACCTGTTAGCTTTCATTTGAAACAAATGTACTAACAATCTTAGTCACCATTTTTTTTTTTTTTTCTTATATTTATTTTCTGTATCTTTTTCGGTTGTGTAGAATTATTTAAATTTGTCATCTTTGTAGGTTTTCCATATACTAGGGGTATTCAAAAAATAAGTTGCTTTCAAACAACCTATGTCAAAAAACACTTCTCTGACAAGTGTACTTTGATGAAAATATGGCATGCAATTAGTACATTATTTCTCTACATAATCTCCCAGTTGCTACAGACATTTTTTTAAATGTTGCACTGATCATTCGATGCCCTGACGATAGATGTATGCTCCTTGGTCTTGAAGACATCTTAGAACTGTGGTTATCTTAGAGGATGGTCAACATTAGATTATTGTTTGTACCCAAATGTTCTTTGAGCTTTCTGAACATGAGAAAGTAGCATGGAGCCAGAGTGGGACTATGATGCTGCTTTACATTCAAAACTGCAAAGCAAACCCTGTGTTATGCATTAATCATCAAATTATTAGTACTATTTCCCAATGGCTGGGTGTGACACTGACATTGCATATAACCCATACACTGGCGATATTTCACAATAAATCTTCTTAATTATGAGACATTTTGCCCTTCAAAAACATTACTGTTTCCTTGTAAATCAAAATTGGAGTAAGTTTCCAACTGACTGACTGCACCATTTTTACTTTTTTCTATATGTAATACAGAGAAAGTACTGGATTCGTGGAAATTTTCGAACTCTAATTTTCGGTGGATTTACACGTTTTGCTATGTCCTGAATTGTATCCGAATTTGATAGTTTTTAGAAAATGTCTGTCTGTGTGTATCACATTTTTTGTGAATGCTGTATCTCACAAACCAATGAATGAAATTTAACCAAACTTGGTATTTAGTTGGACCCTGACATAAACTGGTGCTGATTAGATTTGGGGATCAGTCGCTCAACAGGTGGCGCTGTAATCGCATTTTTTCTAAATTTTTAACATGGCAGTATAGGACAAAATTTCGTATGAATGTACATAATGAGAGTTATTTTTAACTTGTGATTGTAAAATTAACATGAATTATTGATAATAGTAGTAGTTAACTAGGGAAAAAAAATTGTGCATGTGGGGGCATTGCTTCCCCCTGGGGGGGGGGGTAAATTTTCAAGATGGGTATCTTTCGAAAGGTCTCGCCAATAAATTTAAAACGAATGGTTGAACTATAGATATGTGATAATTTAAAGCAAAGTTATTTGTTTTTTTTTTTACTTTTAACAAAAAAAAAAAAAAACTTAGAAAAAGAAAATCGTTTTTATTTTTTTATTGAGAATAAAATAGACTTTTTTTGGATATTTAGTGTTATACTACTTCTCTAATATGGAAATCGTCTGTATTATCATGGAAGATAATTTTTTTTAAATAATAATTTTAATAAATTATTTTTACTGAGGGAATTTGTGTAGGAAAATATAGAAGAAAGTCATGTGGTGGCCACAACATACTAGTTTCTTATACTATGCAGCAATGGTTGGAACTATCCAGAAGAAATTGCTGCTGTTGAAAGCCATAGAACTCAGTTATGATTTTATGGTGTCAAAATTAAAAACTTGTATGCATATTTTTAATGCTTTTTATTAATTTATTTTTTATATATCTTAATATTGAACTTTTTTTCTTTTTCAGTTAGTCAGCAATGCCATTCATTTTCTATCATCTGTTGCAGAGCGCCCCAATTACAAGCATCTCTTTGAGGGTCCGGATGTTTTAAGTTCAATTTGCGAAAAAGTTATCATACCAAACATGGAATTCAGAGGTATTTATTGTTCCTAATTATTTAAATTTAAGCAAAATCAAACTTGATTACCCAGTGGCAGAAATACCGCGACACGGTGACATAGTCGTGGAAGGACACAGAAAAAAATGCTTGCAGACAGTTTTTGTCTGCACTAATAAAAAAAAATTAGTCTGCAACTTTCGGACAGTCTTTTTCTGCAGTCATAAAAAATTCTCTGCAATTCTCTCCAAAGATTGCTGCTTTAAGCCATTTTCACCCCTGATTACACACAAATTTCGCAGACAGATTGTGAAATTTTAAAAGCCCATCGCAGATAGCTACAAAATTTTCTGCCACTGGGCTTTATTATATTCTTAAATACAGTACTTGCTGCAAAGTGATTTTTTAACTAAGCAGCTGATCAATGGTGCTCTGAATGTTGAAGCAATTAGGTGTTCAATGTTTTTGGCAAAAGTATATTACTGGTTGAACATTTCCAGTTCTGCTTCACAATTTTCCAATTAAGTTCAACTTTTAATAACAGCTTTCAGCTGCTGTGGGTAAAGGATCCTGCACCTTGTCTAAATAGGAATCGTATTCACTTAGTGGTTTGCTTGAAATAAGTGAGATTTGCTCCACATCCTTGGCATCAAACAGTTCAGCTGAAGATTTTATCAATCACACCATATTGAATGAAATCCTTGTCAAATTCTTCCTGAACTTCAGAGATGACACAGTTTTCTTGATATTCTTTGTCTGATTTATTTGCACCCTTGGAAACATTTTTTTGATTGGGTTTGCCATTACACTGTCCCAAGAATTTTTTATGTAATGCATTGCCCATTTCCTACGTAATTTGGATGAGATATCTGTATAATACGAAGCAACAAAAAATCTCATAAGATTACACAGTGAAAAAGAAAGGGCGAATCGAACTGATGTGCAGCCTTAAAGCAGTAAGGATTCTTACTACTTTCAATAACCAGGGATGAGATTTTTCAGCTTTTCAGCTGATTTCGGCTTTTTGTACTGTTAGCTTTTAAGCTTTTATTTAGTTTTTTCAACTTTTTTTATGTTTCTGATGTGTATTTGTTCTTTTTTTATACATTGAAGATTAAAATAAATATCTACAGTACAAAGCCGAAAATCCGGATTCGTCAGGACCGCGGCGATTCCAGATTTTCCGGATTTTTGGTCATGCCTAAAAATTATAATATTTTGGTTTAAGTACTTGGATAATATGCAAATCCAAGTAAAAAAATATATATAACGATTTTTAAATATATTCTGTAATATTATTTTTTATTAACTTTAACAATAAATAAATAAAAATAAATAAAATTAAAAGTTAAACTTGAAAAACAAAACAGATTTATTGAAATATTTGCATACAAAAATCAGTACAAGTTACAATAAAAGAAAATAAATAAGGAAAACACATCATTTTTTCTTTTTTAATTCCGCGATTTTTTTTTTTAGTACTTTAGGTATTTTAATTAAAAGTTTGAGTATGATTGAAATTATAATAGAATTTAGCTCTGAATTAGATAAATGTTTAAGAATTGTTACTATTATTATAATCTTCTTCCTCCTCTTTCAGACTTTGCAAATGCCGGTTTTAAAGATTAATAAGAAATAAAATATTTTTTTGGTTCTTAATTTAGATATATTTAAACTATAAAAAAATCGCTGTTGATGATGATGATTAACGGCCGCCGAAATTGTCCGGATTTTTGGCAATTCCGGATTTTCGGCTTCGTACTGTATTACTGTATAATAATAGATTTTGGCATAAAAATGCTAGTATTTCATTTCAATGTCTTGCCTTTGCATACAGTTTCAGCTTTTTCGTATTTTTGCTAATCTCATCCCTGAATAACTATAAAAGGTATTTTCTTGACAATTCTAGTCATATTGCACATCAAAATAAGAGTTACATCAAAACTAAATTCAAAAACTGCCGTACAATAAATAGATAGATAATAAAACTTCTTCACACACCATAAATTTTAAGAATATTAAGAATTTAAGAATAAATTAAGAATAAATTAAGAATTTAATTTCCTTTCGAAACCGGTTGTGCTGACTTAAAATTTATGGTGTGTGAAGAAGTTTTATTATCTATCTCTAAGAGTTACATGTTGTTTAATTTTATTATATCTTTCATTGCTTTCAGTTTTGAACGTAATAGTATGCTCTATTAAAGCCCGATAAAATAGTGTGGTTTAATCAAAGTTGAAAATACATGATGGGCAAAACATTTATTTTTCAATAATCAGCAGCGTCAAAAAATTCATGCCTCACTTTTCTCTGTGTAGTTCGTCATAAACAATATTGTTTGTGCAAACTTAACAACTTTTTTACACAAAATTGCATAAGATATTGGGATTCTTTTTTTTTTTTCGGGGGGGGGGGGGGATGATATATTTTTTTAAATTTAAGATTGTTGTGTAATGTCTAGTTATACACTAGGGTGGGTCGGAAAAAAAAAGTTTTTTTTTTTTTTAAACGCTATACCGCGGAAAACTTGCCTATGGGGTAGTTAAGTAAAATGCATATTAAAAAAAAAAATTTTATTGATCCCCCAGCTAGCGCATTGTACTTAAAATTTCGATTTTTTTCGAAAATCAAGTCATTTTACGAGTTTTTTTACAGTACTTAGCCAATAATATTTTAAAATGCTATAGTGAATATCCTTTACTAAAATGATCGAAAAACACAAAAAAAAATTAAAACCGTGAAAATCATTCAATTTGCGATAGCGCAAAAGACTCAAAAATCGGTAAATTATTGCATTTAAGGTGCATTCTAGCACCTTAAAGGAAGGTTCAGTCAAGTATGCTGAGTTGTGTGTTAACACTTTCGCGACCGCATGTTTTTGTCTTTTTCAGAGTAATTCTAATAGAATGACAATATAAAAGATGCAAATAAGAGTACAAACTACTAATGTTTACCTTTTATTATAGTAACATATTTACTAAAAATACAACAACAACAAAAAACAAAATTGCACTGTATTAGAAAATTTACTCACTATTTTTGGGTGGGTAAGTTGAAGCTGCACTTGCTGTCAAACTTTGGCATCGAAGCTCTTGATGCCAGGGTGGATCTTATAAAACCATCTCGATTATGAGTGTCGGCGACTTTTTTAGATGCTTCGGTAACTAATTTCATGCAGCGTTCAACAGCTTGAGTGTGACACGGAAATTTATCAAAATTCCATTCATCAGCAGTTTCACTGGCGGTGATTTTAGCCCACACTTCATCATCAGATACTCTTCGTAGCAATGGTGGTGGTGTAAGTGCAGTGGTGTTCCAATCAATTATTTCAATATAGTCGGTTGCCTGAAAGTTAATTTTTGGAGGTCGAAAACACCTTATTGATTCTGTTTTGGAGGCTAACTTTCTTGCTTTTATAATTTTTCTGAATCCTAACTCCCTGATGTGCTTCCTTTCATCCACTATCATCCTAAGGAGCAAATTTTCTGGATGGGCAAAAAATGCGTTCCTTTCGATCACAGGATTAATCACTCTAACCAAATTCTCTGGTAGAAATCTTGTGGATTTGATAACCTCAAAAATGTGTCCAGGACCATCTGTTAAATACTTGCTTTTCTTTATTTTGAACCATACAGGCATGTATGATTTGAGAATGAAAGAAACTAATATTTTATGTTCATCTGAAGGGGTTTCCACACTTACATACAGTCTTAAAACTCTGTTAGCTGTTGTCAACCATCGTGAGTGGGAAAGAGGGCCTGGTTCACGAATCGATAAGTCCAGAGGGAAGTTGCCTGACTTTATAGCAGAACTTATGTGTAGCAGGTACTGTTGATCTTTACTTAAAATATTGAGATCAATGTCTGGTACTTCACAATCAACACTTTCAAAATCCACTAATGGAAGCTTTTCACACTTACTAAGCTGAATGCTAATTGGGCCACTAAATGACTTTGGCCCAGTCGTTTCACCGTCTAAAGTTTGGAACAAATGCCGGAAAGGTAACTCGTGAAGTGCAAAAGGCAAACTACCCACTGCAGCGGTCTTTTAACTTGTTGTTCAATTAAACGTATAACACCAGTTCTCCAACCCGTGTTAGTAACGGTACCGTCACATCCCAATACATCCAGTTCGTCCAGGGAAAAACCACCATCAGTCAAATGAGAGATAATGCTATTAGAGATATTTTGAGCAGAACCACTTGAGGGTGTAACGTGGCCAACATAAACAGATCCAGGTTCTTGTATTATAGAATAATGTTCTTCTTGTATGGTTCTTCTAAAATGTTTTTGGTTGACATTCTCAATTACAAGAGTGTTATCCTTCCTTCCATCGAAGTAAAGTCCTTGGAGGGGATTGCGTTCTTTTATGCTCTGGTTTTGAAGTTCTGTGCGCTTAGCTTTTTTTTCCCTTCTAATTTTACATTTGTCAACAACATGGGAATAGTCATCATTAGTCACGATACCAACATCTTTAAACACGCTTGAGACTACTGCAGCTGCTGCTCTGTCCGAAATTCCAAAGCGATCACAGGACAATGCAGTATTTTTCAGTTTTATGCGCATCTGTCCAGGTGATTTAGTTGCAGCCTCCGGCTCTGATACTTCGTAGTTCTTATCCATTTCATTGTCAACTTCTTCGGAAGAACTAAATTCCATTTCACCACTCTTTGAACATGACGGCTGGGTTTTCACCTGAATGCTGGATCTCTTTTGTTTAGTTAATTTTCTTTCATGTCTTTTAGTTATTTTTTTTGTTTCTTTAACATCGACACCTCCGATTTTACCTTTTCCAAGATTTCTTTGAAAGTACATGAATTTCATTTCAAGTGTAGGGATTTTCTTTGATTTATCGCACTCACAAGAAATTGATATTGGACATTCACATACCTCAGGAACCTTTTGACAGCTGCAGGAGTATGTCATTTTGCACTTACATGCGGCCATGTCGTAGAAACAGTGCTTTTATCTTAAATTCTGCAACTTTCTTCTTAAAGCTTTCTTTTTCTTTATCACGTTTAAACGATTTCATTAACTTACGGTAACTGTCATGGTAAGAGCTTATTACTTGAATGATTCTGTAGGTTGTCACACTTGGTATAGAAGCTTTATCATACAAAGCTTTCACTTTAGGTGCTACAATACTTGCAACTTTGGAAAAACTAAGAGTCTTATTAGTCTTTAAGGCGATATTATAGTGTTCGTTAAAACAGCACCGAAGAACATCTTCATACGTAGGAAGTTTACTCATAGGCAAGTCTTTCGGGGGACCGAATAGCGGACACTCAAAATCACTTCGAGTTAACTTCTTAGAAACAGCCATCACGGTAATTACGATAATAAAACAGCGAGATTCACAACAGAGCAAAATATCACAGCGACTCTACGAGCTTACGTCTGAGGAGAAACTGACATTGTGTCCGAGAGGTATCAAAATAGCAGGGCGAGCGCATGCGCAATGCATTGTGAGAAGTGTGTCGAAGAACTTGATTGGTGGAAAGGGGGAGTAGTGAACTGAACGGAATGCGTCTGACTAGAATTACTGCGCTCATGAAATGCAATAATTTAACGATTTTTGAGTCTTTTGCGCTAACGCAAATTGAATGCTTCTCACGGTTTTAATTTTTTTTTGTGTTTTTCGATCATTTTAATAAAGGATATTCACTATAGCAGTTTAAAATATTATTGGCTAAGTACTGTAAAAAAAGTCGTAAAATGACTTGATTTTCGAAAAAAATCGAAATTTTAAGTACAATGCGCTAGCTGGGGGATCAATAAAAAAAAAAAAAATTTACATGCATTTTACTTAACTACCCCATAGGCAAGTTTTCCGCGGTATAGCGTTTAAAAAAAAAAAAAACTTTTTTTTTTCGACCCACCCTATTTATACACCTCCAGTTTGGTCTTTACGTACAAAGTATTGGATTTGTGAAAATTTTCAAACTCCAGTTTTTGACGGATTTACACGTTTTGGGATGTCCTGAACACAATTTGACTGTTTTTAGAAAATTTTGTCTGTGTGTGTGTATATCACAAATATTGTGGACGCTGTATCTTATGAACCAATGAAGGAAATTTAAAACCAAACTTGGTATTTAGTTGGACTTTGACATAAACTGTTGTTGATTAGATTTGTGGAACAATTGCTCAACAGAAGGTACTGTGATCGCATTTTTTCTAAATTTTTAACATGGTAGTATAGGACACAATTTTGTGTAAATGTACATAATGAGAGTTATTTTAATGGTGTGATTGTAAAATTAATATGAAATATTGATAATAGTAATAATTAACTAGGAAAAAAAATTTGTGCATGTGGGAGCATCGCTTCCCACCCCGGGGGGAGTAAATTTTCAATATGGGTATCTTTCGAAAGATCTCGTCAATACCTTTAAAATGAATGGTTGAACAATAGATCTGTGATAATTTAAAACAAAGTTATCGATTTTTTTATCTTTTAACAAACAACAACAAAAAAAAAAAACTTGGAAAAAATCATTTCTTCTGATTTGCAAAAAATTGACATCTTTCGGCATTTAGTGGTAATATAATACTGTCAGATAAAAATCGTCTGCATTTACAATGAAAAATAATTTGGTAATTTAATAAATAATTTGTATTGAATAAATTTTGTGTAAAATTATATATAAGAAAGTCATGTGGTGGCCACATCATACAACTAGTTTTTTATTTATTTCTTTTATGCAGATTGTGATGAAGAATTATTTGAAGATAATCCTGAAGAATATATTCGTCGAGATATAGAAGGTTCAGGTAGGTCAAGTTATCTTCTTTTTTCTGTATATTCTGTCTTTTAAATTAATTTCTCTAAAATTTATTGTGTTACGATCATTTTGTGTTTTTATATCAAATGCAAAACCTGTGATTACAATAGCATCCAAAAAATGCTGTACAAACTCAAATAAATTTGTGATGATCTACTGATTGCTCTATAGTTTTAGTTCATTTCTAATGTATGTCAAATGTCTTTCATTGGAAAATGATTTTTGCATTATACTATAAATAGGGGAATTTAGTAGTTAAAATCTTCAACCTTGTTTATTTTATTACACATTCAGAGGCATGAAGAATCTGAAAATCTCAAAAATTGATGCAAAGTTTTCAATAGATTAATCAGTGCGTTAGTCTTTGTTACAATATTTTAAGAACAAATTTAGTCATATTAGTTTTAAAACTAGCTGGCTTTGCTTGCTTCGCTAGGCACTATATTTAAATGATTTCTTTTTAATTGAATAATTAAAATATTTAAATAAATATATTTAGATTGGCAACTATTTTCGTCACAGCTTTAGCATGAGCCTCCTTTGCATTATCAAACATTTTTTGAACTTCTCGAATCTGTACAACAAAACTATTATTAAAACGAATATTCTCTTAACAGTTTAATAGTAGTGTTAATTCTTTGAATGTTCTGGAAACAGTTGAAGCTGTTACTCATACAGTAAAAGTCACTATTCGGTGAATGTTCTGGAATAGTCCAAAAAATAGTCACTTGTTTCACTGGAGTAAAGAAAATAATATTAAATACTATATATAGCAAAAATTTTCGCTAGCTCACGAAAAATGTCCAGTTGCTTAGAACTCAATACCTAAAGTGCAATCACTCAGAATATGTTTCTGAATAACTCTGAATCGCAGTGACTACATACTCTTTCGCAGAAATGAACTCGCTCCTATTTATAGTTTTTGGAGATGATTCTATCCAGAATCCCATGGAAAACTAGAGATCTATGTTCCTGTGAGTCGGAGAGCTTCGAAACTTTGGAAACATTGCAACAGTACAATTGATGCAGGAAAAAGACTTAATCCCTTGTAACAATATGCTATGAGCACTGTTTCTGCCGTAATTTAGACAACCAATGTTTCTATGGTTATATATAATTCCTCATTAAACACATTTTTATTTATTTATTTAAATATTAATTTGAATTAATCAAATATTTCTGTCCGACAGCATGCAAGTGCAGTTCATACACAGCAGCTCATTTATTTGTATGTTAAATTAGCGTAATGATTGGTATATAAAAAAATAAGTAAACATTATCATGCTACACAACTTTATTATATCTCTCCCTTGGCGGTTTTTGAATTTTTCTCGCCATATTAGCGATGGATTTTATTATTATTATTATTTTTTTTTTTTTTTTTTTTTTTTTTTCAAAAAATTATGCAAGGCCTATTTTGCTAATACTTTTTTCGGACACCTTTTCATTAATATACAAGAATCCTTCATATTCTGTTTATTTTATTAATGGTTTTTAGGTTTAAAATAGTGCTTGCTAAAATAAATTTTCTATTTTAAAAGCTGCATTTTGTTTTCTATAAAATTATCTACTCACATAAAAATAGATAATTTATGTGACTACTATTTTGGTTTTAATTTTTTTTCTTTTATATTTTATAATTTATTTATATTTTTGATGCGCTACCTAGATTAAAATGGCTGTTGCTAAATTAAATTTCTTGGTGAAAAATGTTCAGTGTATTTCAACACAAAAATTTAAATATTCGCCCAGGAGGATCAATAAATAAATCTGATTTTAGTACAACATATATTAGCATCGTAAACTATATTAGCACTTTATCAATGTGTATAAGTTTTTTAAAGTGATAATGACATCAATTTTTGCGAGATGCATAATTCATATTTTTATAATTTTTTATTGTTCACGTTTAAGTAAATGTATTTATTTTCTTGTAAAAAAAAAATGAACTCGTAAATTGTTTTTGCAACAATTACATTATGGATAAAATTTTAATGGCAATTTTATTGCTATTATAAGGTTATTTTCATATTTTAATTAACTAAAAGAAAACTAATCAAAAATTTGAAAATCTGGCTTTGAGGTGCACAATGATCCCTTGCGGGGTACCTTAGTGTTGAATCACATGACTATCGAGCTACCATTTTCAAGGACAGTGAAATATACATATATATGTATGAGTAATTCTCTGAAAAAGGGTCATTTCATGTCCCTGTAGTCTTGAGGGCATATTTTTAAAATCACAAAAAAAAAAAAAAATCTGTCAGAACACAAATGTCTGTCTGTGATGACAATATATATACAGGGTGTTCCAAAACTCCCCCCCCCCCCCCCTCCTAACTCAAGAATGAGTCGAAATTTTGAAAAATGGCAAAACATGTATTTAATGAATTAGAGAGGGACATCTTTTGATGAAAAAAGTTTGGGCTAGGGGGTCTGCTAGGGAGGGCAACTTTAAAATTTCAAATGGGAAGGTATGTCTTGTGATACATCGCTGGAAACGTCTCTTCAAGACAATGAATTTGATATAAATGGTTTCCCCCTACGACACGGCACGAAATTTCCACTCGTCAGCTCACCATTGGCGAGTGGAAATTTTACTGTGGCGAGTAAAATTTCATTCCAAATGTAAATAGAATTCTTATATACTATAAGAATTTGATGAGAACGATGCTACCAAAAAAAAATATATTGATTTAAATGTAAAATCATGCTAATCTTAGGTAAGGTGACCAGACATCCTCTTTTTAAGAGGACAGTCTACTTTTTCAACGCTCTGCCCTCTTGAACAAAAAAACATTACAGGACTAAAAAGTCGTCTTTTTTATGTTTTTCATCGTCTGTCCTCTTTTTCAAATGAATGAATTTAGTCCTTAATTTAAAAAATTTCGCAAAACTGGGAAGCTCAATCGGCTGTCGGCTGTATTGAACGGAGAACACTAACTTTTTACTGCGTTAGGTTCGCAAAAGAACAACTTTCTAATAAACTTGCCAAAGCATATTAGGGTTTATATCTATTCAGATTCTTCGAATCACAAAGAAATAAAAGTATTCCCCATATTTGTATGATTCTTTGATCCAGAACACGGAATAACTATTGAAATTGTCATGAAATCATTAAGGTGATGCTTTGGTCGATACGCGGTGGGTTGAAGTGTGTTCTCACTTTTGCATGAATAATATTCCTTATAAAAATAGGGCCACCAGTGACGGAGAGGCTCTGTCCTCGAAGCTGGTCTACGTGTGACGCTGGGTTCAATACCCAGTCGCACTCGTTGGCTTAGCTGGTAGAAGTTTTCCGTGGTTTTCTCCAAAACTAGCGTGAATATGGGCTAGGACCTCTTAGAAAGACCCCATGGAGGACTCTCCTACTCAGGCCTAGAGCCCTAGTGCAGACAATTGGTCTTAATGATAACACTACCACCACCTCACAAAAATATGCAAAAGTTAGTTGAATTCATTTTATGTTCTCCTGGTAAAAACACTCCTACAAAGTGACTGTTTTCTTCAATGAACAAAATGTAGACATGTGAAATAAAATCCCTTTTATACAGGGTGGGCGGAAAGCAGGGTTAGCAAGTTTCTTCCAAGGTGGAAAAAACCGGCCGGAAGAAATAGGTTTCTTCATGGAAGAAACTGTTTTTCTTAAAAATTTATCCTATAAATTGCAAATTTGTAAGATACAATGGATGCATTTATCTTATAAATAACTTTAAGTAACTTTAATTATACCTATAAAAATTAGGGATGAAACGGATAGTGATTTTGCCGGATATCGGATATCCGGAGCTCTTCTGCCTGCCGGGGATATCCGGCAATAGTTTTGTTTTTTGTTGTGTTGCATATTTCTTTTCTTTTTCTTTATTTTAAAACAATAAAATATAAACATATTTCATATACTATTCTTTTAAAAACATTTTAAATAAAATTTATTTAAACATATTTATTTAATATTCTATTTACTTGTGCAATATTGCCATGAAGAATAAAATTTTAAGCCTAACATACACATTCCTACACTTGCAATTTTTGGTGAAAAGCACTATCACAAAAAGATAGGTTTTGTTCAGAATTATAAAACTAAAACTTATTATTTACATATTTTTTACAATACTATTATTAAAAAAAATGAAATAAAATATTTTACTAATATAATCACAGTTAAAGGGTTATTTTCACATGAAAACTAATATGTTGTGGCCATCACAAAACTTTCTTCTACGTAATTCTATATAACAGCACCGCTTACCGTTTAAATCGTATAAAAGTTTAACCATAGCTTCTCACAATAAATATTTTACAAAAGGAATTTATGGAATTTTAATCAACAGATGCTGAGATATACGCTTGTGAAAAATCATAATAGAAGCTCCACCTGTCGACTGATATACACATAAATAAGGTCAACATTTGCATTCATAATGGTTGTCTTATATATCAAGTTTCATGCACATATGTCATAGAAGTTGGGATTAACTTAGCCATTGGATAACTTGTAGTGCAGTTTTGCCACCTGTTGGCCGATATACGCCTAAAATAAATCGCAATAGTGTTTCACAATGGCTGGTTCTCTCACATACCAAGTTCTATGCAATTATACACAATAGAATAAGAGATATAGTCTTCCCCTTTTGGGGGGAAATTTCTGTATTGCAGAGCCACCTACTGGCCAACATGCACCCAAACTGAACCAGCATAATTTCTCATAATGCCTTTCCAACATGAAGTTTTGTGTAGTTACATGAAATAGAACCTAAAATATAGCCTTCCCTAAATTACAGAAAGCACTGTATAACAGCACCAGCTGTAGAGCGATTGGCACCAAAATTTCATAGGCACTAATATATGCCAAGTTACATGTACATATATATTTATATGAAATTCTGTGCTGTAGTTTCTGAGATATAGCCTTCCTCTAAGTTGCAGAAATCGCAGTATGGCAGCACCACCTGTTGAGCCATTTGCACCAAAAGTTGGTAGGCACTGATTTATGTCATGGTGCAACTACACATAAATTTATATGTAATTGTAGTACGCAGTAGTTCCGGAGGTACAGTTGAAGAGAATTTTTGTCACACACACACAGCCTTTTTTTTTTTTTTTAATTGGTCAAACCAGGTTCTGGCTGGACTTCATAAAATGTGTAAATCCATCAAAAACCAGAAGTTGAAAATTTTTATGAATCCAATACTTTCTTTTGAGACATTTATAAGAAAACATAAAAGAAAGAAGAAAAAAATGAAATAAAATAAAAGCTTCAAACTAGTATGTTATGGCCATCACAAAACTTTCTTCTATATCTCTCTATATAACAACGCTACATGCTGTTTAACATGCAGAAGAAACATAATCATAGCTTACAATAAAGATTTTAGATAATGAGTTTAGTGCAATTTTAATCAAAAAAATTTGAGATGTAGCCATGCGGAGAATTACAGAAGGTGAGGAACAGCTGCGCCACCTGTTGGTCGATATACACCCAAATTAAGCCAACTTTTATTCTCATATTATTTTTATCTTGTTTATCTCTTAAATTTTATAGATGTTGAGATTTAGCCTTCCTATTCACAGAGTAAATTGCAACATAATATAGCCACCTATCGACCAATATGCACCAAAATTGAATCAACATAATGATTTATAAAAATGATCCTTTCCCATACTAAGTTTTTAGCAATTATACACGAATGAATCTGAGACATAACTTCTCCATTCATGGGAAAATTGCAGCATAGCAGCATCACCTATTGGCCGTTATGCACAGAAGTTGAATGAACATGTTTCATAATAGCCCTCCCTGTGACACACTTGGTTTATTTTTTTCAATTATACACAGTATAAGCTGAGATATAGTCTTCCTTTAAATGGGAGAAATCACACTATAGCAGCGCCATCTGTTGAGTGATTTGCACCAAAAGTTGACGGGAATATTTTTTTTTTTTTTTTTTTGGTAAGATGCAACTATGTATAAATTTATATGAAATTCTGTGCATTAACTCTTGAACTGCACAAAATTTTTGTCAGATAGACATTTTCCAAAAATGGTCAAATTGTGTTTTGGTTCCCTCAAAATGCATAAATCCACCGAAAACTGGAAGTTGAAAATTTTCACGAATCCAATACTTCCTTCTATTTAATATAGAAGAAAGTAATAATTCAAAATAAATTTATACTTTTTACTTATTTTATGTTTTTATATTCTGTACAGATAAGAAAGAAAATTTTACATTAGTTATTAAAATTCTTTAAGTGAAGTTTTTTTGCAGTACAAAATCAAAAACTTTAAATAACTGAATTTTTTTTCTCTTATGAACAATATGAAAGTGAAAGTACAGAGTTTCTGAAAATTTAAATATGTACTTTTATTTGAAGTAATTTTAATTTTTTGGGATATACCTATGCAACGCAACAGAGAATTCTAAATTCAGGTGCTTTAGTAGGATATTCCATCAAAAATGCAAATTTATATAAATTGGAGGGTTTTAAAAAAAATCCAAATCGAATAGATAGATGGCGCAAGTAATGCCAGGTTTCTGCTAGTATAAATATATGGTCACAAAAACAACAGCTTTATTGTGTATTGAAAACTGGATTGTAAATAAACAGGTTCTAGTCAATCAATGCACATTATTTGACTCATTCTCGAAACAATCTAACAACTTTAACATCCAAGACTAACAATATTACTAAACAATCTAACAACATATTAGCAAAAGACATGAAAACAGAGTTATATATATACTGCAACTGCAGAGAATAAATATCATTTGTTCAGGAACAACAATGAACAGCTCTTTTTATTGTTATGGGGAAGATTAAGGGGAATGTTATAGATCACTCTGGGAAAAAAAAACCTAGCTAACATCTGTACAAAATTAAAATAGGGCTTCTATATTTCTTAGACCTGAAGCTACTTTTGGCTAAATTTGTTTGCTAATGAGTCCAAAATCGATTTTCGCCGAAGCCAACTTAAAAAAAAAAAAAAAATCCTTTACAAGCTACAACTGATCTAAAAAAATTTTTTAAATTGTCGCAAAATTTTCATCTGATGGGATTTAAGCTTGAATTTTCTCTTTCGGATATCCAGCTTGAAATTGTCAAATATCCGTATCCGGTGTGCTGATATCCGGTACCCCACCGGATATTTAAAACTCAGCCGGATAGGCCGGATACCGGATAGTTACCGGATATCCGTTTCATCCCTAATAAAAATTTAATTGCATATTTAATTGATAATTATGAGACTTTTACCGAAGTAATCTTCGGTATCTGATGATCGCGTTCCAAAATACTCAAAATCCAGTAAAAAATCAATTTCAATTTAAATAGTGTAAAGTTTTATAATGTAGACAATTTTATTTCCTTAAATGGTAATAAATAATAGTTTGGATCACTTGCTTATACTTTCTTATATCCATAAAACAGCTCTTAACAAACATCCAGTTAATTAAAAGAACCAGTATTCAATAATTACTGCATTACAAAATGTCATCAAAAACTGTATTTTCCTTATAGTTATATACAGTACAGTCAACTCCCTCGAATCTGCAAATCCTTCTAATCCATAATTGATTTTTTAATGTAAAAGAAATTTTCATCTCATATTTAAAAAAAAATCATATTTCTCACATTTTTACTTTTTTGAAAAATTTTTTTTAGCTTAATCCTTACTTTGAAACACAATTGGGGGGGGGGGGGGACATTCTTGTATTTATTATCCTGAAATTCATACAGACGAGTGCTTAAAACGCACCACTATTAATCAGTGTTTAACAAAATTAATCAGTGATGAATATTATTTCCGAACTTTCAAAAATATTTTGTTTTGTGTATTTTAAATATTGTTTACATTTTATAGGTACCTATTATTTGAATATGCTTAAATTATTTACCATCGTATATGAATGTGATAGATTAGTTTTATTAATATTGAAAAAATAATGTTGCCAACTAAATTTCATACTTAAGTTAATTTTTAAAAATCTAATTGTTGTATCGATAAGCCGCTTGCATTCTTAGATTCAGAAAAATTGCCCCTTTCATTTGGTACCGAATTCATAACGATCGGACTAATATTTCTAATTTATTTTCCACTTTTTCTGCTTTTAACTCCATTAAAATATCTACTTTTATACAATCGCAGTGAATTCTCACTGAGATCGCTTTTTGATTAGACATAGGTCGACATTTTAATTAATATCTCCACAACAACTAATTAATTTTTTTTTTTCACTATCCCCTTGATAAGGCTTCTGAGCATCCGTATGTCAAATTTTGTACTTCTGCATTCAGTAGGGGCTGAACATATAGATGCTCAGACAGACAGACATCTTCTTTTATTATTATGGACTTCCTTTATTATTATAGATTCTACTATTTCAATTTCTCCTTCCTTGTTTTTTGCATTTTCTACTAGGTATCCATATTTAAATTTTCGTATCTTTTCAAAATACCATTCTTATGGGAATTATCTGTCTTTTCTTCTCGACATTCACTCTGCTGATGTGATTGTAAATCATATTATATTACATAATAATTTGTCATATGTATATAATATTGCACACATATTTATAAGAAAATAACAAGATAATAAAAACTTTAATCACAAATTAATTTCATTTGCAATGTTTAATTTAAAATATTTTATGAAAACCTGAAAGGTATAATTTGTAAATAATTTTCTACAAATTATATCGTTAAACCTACTGTGTAATCGGGTAAATTTCGTCCAAAAATCGACATACACGAAAATTTGTATTTTATGTAGGGTATTCTCCATATTAAAAAAAAAACATAGGAATTGTTACGTAAATTTAAATCAAAAATAGAAAATAATGTATAATTATATACTGAAATTAGAAACATTGGGTCTGTTTATGACTCCCATTTGGTGCATTGAAAAATGAATATTCATTTTGTCCATTCAAAATGAAGGCAGTAGCAGGGTTAAATTTATATAATGAATACTTAAAAAATCTCTTTTCTAAATTAGCAATTTCATTCATTTAAAGCAGATAATTGTGATATTTAAAAAAAAAAAAAAAAAAAAAAAAAAAAAAGATATATTTTTTTCTTTTAATCAATTGATTTAAATCACTGCAACCCAGTTATTGCTTTACCAAGTAGCAGAATATATATATATCCAAATTTCAATTTTTATAATTTTTACACTGGCGGAAGATACTAATCTTGTATTAAGGTATTTCATCGAGGAGAAAAGTGTGAATCGTAATAGTTGTAAATAGTTCATTTATTTTATCTATTAAACTCAATTCTATTAATTTAATCTTATTTGTTGTCAGATGAGATTAAATTAGGTTGTTTTATTTACAAATGCGTCATTCATTGTGAAAGTGGAGTAACTCCATATCTTTTAATTTTTTTCTTAATTGTATTGCATTTAGCCATATCTTTCATTATGTAAATGAAGAAACTCCAATAATTGTATTAAAATCCTAGAAATAGCATTACATATTTTTTTAAAGAACTCAAATTTCTAAATATTCATGATAAAAGTGAAGTTTCTAAGTCACTTCAAATTAATTTTCTTAAGCCTTATAACTTCTTATAACTCTGATTTGTATTAACACTAAAATATTGATAACACTAACTAAATACTTGTATTTCTTTCCTACACATGCATTTGCACAAAGCTCGTTATTTCAAAATCAATTTACAAGGAGATAATTCACTTTTATAATGAACGATCTAGATAAAAAAAAGTCATTTAATCATTGCAAGATTGCAAAATAATGTTAGAGAAAGTTCGTTTTTACTGAATTTCTCAATCTTCTCTTAAAATAATTTTCCTATTTGATAGCTTTGACCAGGGGTGCAGAAAATGTTCAAACCTCGGAAATTTCCCCCAAACACAGTATAAATTTCCCTCAATAATGCAAAAATCTACTTTGCTATACAAAGTCATTTGTTCTATGTAATAAATCTTTAAGAGAATAAGTATACAGTGTAACATAAAAATATCGCTGTTAGTGTATAAGCATTTCAAAGTAGCAAATTGTTATTTTTGATTTACATTTTTATTTTCTCTTAAAAAAATATTCAAAATTTCCCCAGTCAGTTTAATTTCCCCCGAACCTTGTTCGGGCGTTCGGACATATTCTGCACCCCTGGCTTTGACCCCTGTATTTGTTTCATTGCTCTGCCATTCATAGTCATTGCGATGGCATAAAGCATGAATTTTACAATAAAAATCTTTCCTAATGTCCCTACTATTTATGAAAAAATTTTCTTGTGCAAATAGTACCAATATTATGTCAAATATTCAACTACCTAAAAAACTTATTTCTCAGTTTTTATTATTATTATGTATTTTCTAATGCATAAATTTATGTAATGACAATTTTAATATTGTTTTAGATGTTGATACACGAAGAAGAGCAGCATGTGATTTAGTGAGAGCGCTGTCCAAACATTTTGAAGCCAAAATTACTCAAGTATTTTCTGAGTACGTCAATGCAATGTTACAGGTAACTAAGAATAATTTTTTATCCATTTTATTTTATGTACAAAGACAAATACTGCATATAACATGAAAACAGGTAAACATATTTTGTTATTTAGAAATGCAAATACCCATATCTGTAACAAACCTATAATATATTGGACAATTGCAAAAGTTTATAGATTTTATAGATAACTTTAGCTGTGATTTAGGTCATTATGATCCATAGATTATAATGACCTATAAAGAATATTCAATTCTATTGTGTTTCACCATTTAAAAAATTTGAATACACTTAGAAACCAGTTTATGGGTTAAGGACATTTTGACAGAGTAAAACAAACTGTGACTCCAATGTTTCACTCCTTCACGGTCAGCAAAGTGAATCTTTGAATCTTTCTTAAATCAAGTTGTTAACGGAGATTGGAAAACAATAGAATCATCAATGTTTACTAGGATTGGGAAAAAAACCAGCCCAGGGGATTTTATAGGGTTTATATCATGGTTTTGGGGGTTCTATCAGAGTTTTTTTTGTGTTTTATCTTTTTTTTTTCTTGGGCCAATTTCTCAAATACAGAATTATTTCACCTCTAATATACAAAATTCATTCCCCCTCCCCTCTTTTTTTTTTTTAATTAAAAAGATTGCAAAAATGTGGGATCACCTTGCCACTGATTGACAAAATTAATGTTTAATTTTAGGTAATTGCTCATATTTGTTTTTATTGTCTACTAATTCCTGAAATATGTAATTATTTTTTTACTAATTAACAAAACCTCTTTTTTTTTTTTTAGCAGAATATTTTTAAGGAACTTTTCAAACTGTCATATTTTTGTGAAGGGTTCATTTTGGATTTATTGTGTAGGGTTCATCCCCCTCCCCCGCCCTTCCTCCCCAGACCTGATTTTTTTTTTTTTTTTTTTTTTTTTCTAGATAGACCTCTGATACTATTTCTTATTCAAAAAACTAAAATTTGATGTTTATAAAGATTAATGCAATATACTTGGTGAATGTTTTATTACATTTTCAAGCCTAACACCAAAGAATGATTTTTCTATAAAAAATTTTTACATTTTATATCAAGTTTATTTTAAAATTTAGCTTGTAATCTTTGTTATAAACAAACTTTTGTTTTTAAGGTTTTAAAATGAAGAAATTTTTCAGTGGTTAATATTTTTAAAATGTGATATATCACTGTTTCTCTATATTAAGAATATCTTTTTTTTTTTTCTTTCTTTCTTTTTTTCCTTTAAACTGTAGTTTACTATTATTTTATAGATGTATTCAAAAGATCCAAATGGTAAATGGAAAAGCAAAGATGCTGCTATTTATTTAGTCACGTCTATGGCAGTTAAAGGTCAAACAGCTAGGGTAACTATTTTATGTTATGCTTATTTTATTGATTAATAATAATAATAAGCTTACATTATTTAAATATTAAGGTGTATTAATAATATGTGGTAAATATGTTATTTTATATATCTATTCAAAACTTAAATAAATGCTGTTAATAATTTACTAGGGTTTCTACACTATCCTTTGTGATAATTTTATTTTAAAGAAAATGTTTTACTGAATAATCTTTTTTCTTTGGATTGTTTGTATAATTGTAGAATATTACTAATTTATATGGATTTGGCTTCTGTTTATTTAATCAAGCTGTTTTTATAAGGTTTTGAACAATACTTGAAGTTGTTGCACCAAAATCTAAAGTAAAGTATTAAGAAATAAATCCTTGTTTTCTTTTATATTCATCAAAAGAAAATGAAATGAGTAATTTATGCGAAACATTTCTGCAGTTTATTCACACAATGCAAACAAAATACTGGAAATTTCTGTAACAATATATTACAAATCTGCAATCATGTCCCAGGTTTATAATGAGACAATATATCATTTAATTTTTTTTATTTAAGCTTCATATCCATGAAGTTTTAAATCTCCAGTGTTTCAAAAGATAAGTCTGGTGCATCAACAATGTTTAACAAATAAGATTAATGATGTACTGCATTCAAATGCCTGGCTGGAAATTGATTAGCAAGAGATTTTCACAAGTGAAATTTTGTTTCTGGCTTTGTGCTCTCTGATTTTATTTTTAGGTTGATTAGCAAGAGATTCACAAAAAAAAAAAAAAAAAAAAAAATTGTTTTTGGTTTTGTACTCTTATTTTATTTTTATTCTTAAAATCTCTCTAGGGAACCAAACTTCACCCACAATTCTCTATTGGCTAATGCATGTAATATTTTTATTTAATTGTATATTGCTCCAGACTTTTTGATGCTAACAATGGCTTAAATACTTTATATTTCAAATAATTTGAGTTCTTGTTTCAATTTCAATTCATCTACTTTTGATTTAAACATTTACTTTCAATTTTCCTGAATTTTATTTAAATAGTATTTAATTATTTAATAAATTATACTTATTTTTAATATCCTGTTATAAATGTATAAAATCTTGAAACTGCATAAAATGTTTTACTAAAGGAGAGAGAGAAAAATTTCTATTAATTTGATTGGAAATGTAGGATCGTAAAGTTGTTTACCAAATCAAATAGGGAGTGGTGGCTTGTAAAGGATATTTTAAAATTATTTGATGATGATGTAAAGTAAAGGATGTTTTAGACCATAAAAAGAAATCTTCAATTCAGACTTATTTAGTGTATGCATGGTGTCCCATTAGGATTTTCTGGTCAATTTGGCACGTGTTAACATTATCCCTGAGAGCTGATATTATGCATGCAGGATCAAATAGAAAAAAAAAAATTAGAGGGTATGTGTATCAGATTTCAAAAGAATAAAAACAATTCCGAGGGTATATGTATGCAAATTCAAAAAAATTAAATTGGCAAATTAGAAAATGTTTGTTCCATTACAACAAAAAATATGTTGGCATATTCTCTAAGAATTTTTCATCTTATTTATAATAAAATTTATAAATAATTATAGTAAATCCTTTTTTTTTTTTCAGTTTTTTTAAATGTGCTCTTTTCTCTTTTTCAGCATGGTATAACTCAAACAAATGAACTAGTGAACTTGACAGACTTTTTTAATGGACATATTTTGCCTACTTTACAATCACAAGAAAGTAAGAATATTGTGTATTCCCCATTAAATCTGTATCATGTATTTATTCAATTTTAATATTTTCTATATCATAAACACATTTTTTTTTTATCTGTATGTATTTTTGTATTTCAACAATCATCCACTAAAATCCTATTTTATTTGACAAACAGCCACAAAAAAAAAAAAAAAAAAAAAAAAAAAGGCTGAAACATTAATTCTGACTGTAGAAAAATGACATTTACAAGAATTTGTATAGACAACTTTTCAGATTAAAACAGACCCTTCACATAATCAACTGTTTGGAAATATACTTTGTAAATGGATCTGTTAAAAAACATTTGGAAAATTTTCGCCAACTATAATAAATTTAATGAACCTATACTCGGGGAATGCCTAACCTGACAGCGTTATAGATAGTATGAAGACCTTTTTACTCACTTGGGGTTAATTAGGTTACTAAAACGGGCGATTTAGAAATGATTTAGGGAATTTTTTTTCCGATTGAAGTTATATATTTTTTAAGAGTATATATATATTTTCTTTCTTTGGAAATGAATTCACTCTAAAAATTGGTTACTTACAATCTTTTGTAGATCTATATTACTACAAATTGAGTAGTATACTTAATTTTTACCTTAAGAAAAATAAATAAATAAAGAAAATAATAATAATACGTAAATGTTTTGAAAAAGAAAAAAAAATATATATGATTTAAATATTGTCTTCTAATGTATAGTATAATTTTGCAGAATAGAAATGTATTTGACTGAATGTGTTGCTATGGAAAACTGGTTTAGTATAAAAAAAAAAAAAAAAAAAAACATGTTTAACATTTGTGAAATAACAAAATGTAATAGTTTTTCAATTTGCATTATCATTTATAGGTAAAACAGTAAATTTTAAAAGTAGTAGGAAAATGAGAGAATGGAAAAAGTTTAATGCTTTCATGAAAATTTTAACAGTAAAAAAAAAAAAAAAAAAAAAAAAAATGTATACATATATATTATTTAAAATAAGTAAAAAAAATATAGTGAATTTTCATATGCAGAGGCAATTTCCTTTTGCAATTTGTTTATGCATTTATTTGTCTTTATGAACCAACTTTTTATATTAGATATGAATATGAAAATTTTTGTATTCATTTCTCAATAAAGTTACTCAACTCACAATTTATGTGAAAGAGAAATTAATTTTAATTTACCAATAAATATGATTTTTCTTGATGTCTTTATTCAATGTTGACAAACATACCTTCGTGATTACTATTTTAAAAATATTGAGTTGAAACATTCATTTTCATAACATGTTTAGGAGAAATGGATTGTGATTTTTATAGATAAGAAAAAGCGAAATTGTTGTGCTATTCGATTCTTTGGACTATGAATGAGAACATGATAGCATTTTTCAATTTATTTCCATGTATGCAGTGGATAAGAATGTTTTGATATTAATGTGATATTAAAAAAAGAAAGAAAGAAATATTAAAATTTTCGGAAACAATGCTTCCAAACATTTTTTTAAGGACGTAAGGACTATTTTTTTTTCTTTTTTCCTTTGGCCTAGTTAAAATATATATATATTATAAATTGAGAGATAATGTTAGACAGAAATTTATATTGTAATTGTTTCTAAGGTATGAAATCTAAAAACAAACCCAAAATTAAGAACAAACTTAAGAAAATTAAATTCTCTAAAAGACAGATTTATAAAAACAAAAGAATTATTTACTTCAAACAGCCAATAATAATAATAATAATAATTGTGTAGTTTAAATTTTGTGGTGCACTACATTCATTAAAGCAGGCAGTTTCACGAGTACAGTCTCATACATGCATAATAAATAAATAGTCTTCTTTTACAAAATTAAATTATGTTTAGAACAAAATTTAAATTTCATTTAAATTCGCTGGGGCAAATGAAAGCCTTTATTCTTATTTAATTTCAACATAATGGTATTTAAATAACATTGTCCATAAATATTTACGGGAGTTAGAGCGCGGACGACAGACAGACAAACCCAAGTCATAAACACTTTTCAACCTTGTTGGAAAGTGTTAAAAACTTATAAAAATTAAATTATACTTGAGACAATATTTTTATTTCACTTTAATTTATTGACAGAATTTCTTTAAAAATTATTTAAATATAATACTTTTTCATACATTCTTTAAGAACAAAGTTATTATTATTATTTACATTTTCTTTTCTGTATGAAAGAAATAGCAATTGTTCCGCTAAAAGAAAAAATAAAATTAAAATTAATTAAAATTAAAATATAAATAATATAACAGTTATAAAAACACCTGATTAGTCGTTTGAAGCGAGAATAAAAAATATTTATAAATTTTGTTTACGGGTAAATGAAAATTATATCATGGGTTAAAAATATGAATACAAAAATAAAATGTATTTGTTTAAAAATATTTTCATTTATTTCTGTTATTTAAAAATATTTCGTTTACCTTCTTGGTATGTATCCAAAGTGAAATTTCCTGAAAAATTCAAATCCATCAAAATTTTTAGTTTATTTTTGATAGATTTGAAAGTAAAAAAAAACAGACAGTGCTTTAACATCTTTAATTATCGTAAGTAAAGGAGGCAATTATTCCCATCAAACTGTTTTCGAACCCTCAGCGGGGATTCCAAGGTTGCTTCCGGATTTCAGTCTCTCGCCAATATTTCGCCATGCAACATTACTCGCGAAACAATACATTTATATTAAATTTACGCCTCATTGTTACAAAAAATATGACAGTTGGTCATAAATAATACTACTTTAAAAAGTCAGACTTTTTTCAGTTTAATAGGAGGGAAAATGTCAAGTAGAAAGAGTATTATTCTCGAATTCATAAAGGAACTATTTCTTTTCGCGGATGTACAATTTCTCCAGGCTTAACAACGCTGACAAGTTAGGCTTTCCCCGAGTATAGGCTATATTAATTTTACTGACTTATAAATGTGTTACATTCTAGTACTGCATTGAATGCTTATCATCCAGTTTTATTTTTAATAGAGGCTGGAAAACTCAGGAAATTTTTTTTCCAGATTTGTGTAGCAACCCTAAACCATATTTTAATTGCAGAGTATGATATGCATTTCGTGTCCTTCAATTTTCATATTATTAGTGCAGAACCATCCATTAATAAAATGTTTAATTAAAGCTCATTAATAAAATCTCAGGACTTTGAGTTCTGACATCCCATCAGAAAACTAACTGTGGTCCGAGCCTCAAGCTTAGGTTGGTTGGGTCGATTAGGACATAATCCTGTCGTTTTTAGCTTGAACACTTTCGGGGATGATTGAGAATACTATGCAGGCTTCTGACAGGTCCGCGTATCCTTCTCAGAACTAGTTTCTGGCTGCACACTGGAATTCTCTTTGAAGTTCTGTGTTTTATTTCTCTTGTGATTTTCTCTGAATTCTAGTTTAAAAAATTTTTAATGTGTGCACCCCTCCCTTTTTTTACTAATTGTGAAATTCTGAGGAATTTCCAGTGCTTTTTTGGGCACCCTGCTGAACTCTTTAATTCCTCTTCGCCGTCCAAACCGTTACGTCATTACACCTAACAGATTCTCTGTTGCGCTTAGGATTTCTCAAAGAGTTACATTTTTAGGTAGATTCCTTATAGGAGATCTACCTATTGCAATGGTTCTCATGACACGACTTCTGGAAAATTTGTTCATATCTTCACCGATCATGACCCCCTAGAACCCAAAACCACCCTCCGTTCAAAAGTTTATATATATATATATATATATATATATATATAGGTATAATAAAGATGATCTATTAAGCATAGTAGAAGCCAAGCAACAGATACAAGATCACTGAAACACCAATGACCAATAAGATTAAAAAAAAAAAAAAATCATCAGTGGATGAAATACATTAAGGTAAAGAAACCAGATCTATTAATTAACAGTCTGCAAAACAAACGAATCAATAAAATAAAACAACAAATCTTAACTTAAAACCATAAACTTATCAAAATTAATGAAAAAACAACCCAAGAAACACAAGATAGGAAGAAGGAGGCAGGCGGCAAGACTTGTGACTTGCCTGTGGGGTTACACTAGTTTTACGCCGGCAACACTCCCCCAGCCTGCCACAACCAGATCAGGAACCATATGGATTTAAAAATGCAAAATTTCAAAGCAGATGAACAACAATGAAACCACGAAGCCACAATGAAATTCACCGATTGATCACATTGTGTTTAACAGTATAATTAGAACATTAAATATAGTTGACAACTCAAAAAGGAAAAATCTGAAATTTTATTGGAAAATGAAAGTTTGCATAGTAATACAAAGCAAATGCAACAAGCCTTCTACTTTTTTTTTTTTTTTTTTTTTTTTTTTTTTAATTTAATTTCACAAACCCACCCAACCATCCAGCCTTACAACACCACCCCACCTCCGTAATCAAACATCTGCCCACCCAAACGCCACCTTTTTTACTGTCTTTTATTATTTTATAATTTTTTTGTTGATATACACAAGAGTGTACACAGCTTTTTTTTTTTTTTTTGTACTGACAGAGACATGGTTAAGGATATAAAATAGAAAATACAAAGTTTTTAGGAAAACCCATTTTACCAGTGGCTGTGATCAGTTTATTAATATTCTTGTTTTTAAACTTTGCAGAGCATAAATTATTAATTCGAAATAAATGGTTAATGATGATGTTTCTAAATACCGAAAGATGCAGACATGAATTAAAATGTCTAAATAAGTTGACATTAAAACAAAAATCTTGCCGTTTGTCATAGATATCTGTGTAAAGTTTATTACCATCGATGATTATTTTGAGATCTAAAAAGTTAATTGATTGATTAGTCAGAGTATTTTGAGTTAGCTTTAAATTAGGTGGATAATTGAAGGAAAAGCCATTTTGTGAGTTCTTGTTGAGATAAAATACAATAATATCATCGATGTAACGATAAAATCGAACATCATCATTGCAAATTTGCTTTTCATAATAATAAAGATAGAGATCTGCCAAAATACTGGAGCTACAACCTCCTTGTGGGATGCCTAATTGTTGCAAATAGATAGCGTTGTTGTGGAAGATATAATTATTATGGATAACAAAGTTAAGAAGAGTTTTAAATTTTTCTGCTTTAAAATTGTAAGGAAGATTAATTTGAGCTTTATATTCTTGAAAAAGACTGTAAATGATATTACTAAGATCTGATAACTCAATATTATTGAAAAGATCTTGAAAGTCAAAAGTCATAGTATTGTCTATTGAATCGAGCGATTTTATGTATTGAATTAATTGAAAGCTATTTTTAAGACAGTGTAAATTATCAACTTTGCAAGTACATTTGTAAATTTGTTTTAGAATATCCAGTAGAGCTTTATTAGCATTGTTGTTATAAGTGTTACACCCAACAGTGACAGTGCGAAATTTAATTGGAGATTTGTGAAACTTAGGTATGAGAACTATATAAGGATAATTAAAGTTATTGAAGGGAAGTTGAAGTAGTTTATAGTAATTATGTATTTTTCGGTTATTAATAATAAGGTTATTATTAGTTAAACTGAAGATGTTACTATTATTGATTGAAGAGTTTAAAATCGAGAGATAGTAGGATTTACAAATAATGGCATAATTATTAGGTGATTTGTCAACATAAGTGATCACAAAGTCATCCTGTAGTGATTTGATTGAGTTAAGAAGTACAGATTTTTTAAATAACACCAGATTTGAAGAATTGATAAATAATGCATTTTTGATTTTTTGTAACACTAAAACTTTCCATTGAGTGAAGTAGGCAATAGGTTTATTATGAGTAATAGATATTTTATAAATAAATAAATCTAGGTCATAAGAAAACTGTTGAAAGATTTGTGGAATGCTAGTTTTAACTGGAAGTCTAAATTTGGTGCCAAATTTCATGAATTTTTTTAATTGATAATTATCAATAATATTGAGATTACCCGTGATAATGTGTCCATGGTCTCTGTCAATAAATTTTGAGAAAGAAGGATCATTGCATTTACAGGTTACAGTGTTAGTAAAAGAGGTAGACTTAGATACAGAATTATAATTGAATATCTTTCTGCCAAGAGGAAGAGGATATTTGAAGGTACGAGATAGATTTAAATCTTTAATCGGAAACAAACATTCTTTGTCATTAATGATAGACGTAATGTTAATACTGTTCAATATTTGATTTGTAAAATTCACAATTAATTGAGTATTTGTTTTAAATTTGTTGGGCTTTTTATTAAGTTTTAAATTAAATTGTTTGATTTTGTACATTATAATATCATAAAAAATGTCTGAAAAATGTTTATTATAGGATTGGCTTTGAAAGACATTCAGAAAGTTTACTAAGTATTTCTTTTTAATTGCAAAAATAAATTTTCGAATAATGAACCAGTTATAGTTAGATAAGTAATTAGTCTGTAGATCTGAAATGAGTTTAATAATGGCACTTTTAGAAAAGATTAAATCTGTTTTTTTACTACCTCGTTTAGTTCTAGAAGTTTTATTGTTAATTTTGTGATTGAGTTGTGTTGTGAACACGATAACTGGAGTAATTTTTATTTAAATTTAACGAGCTCAGGATATGTTGTCAGGACAGCAAAAATCTCTGTCGAGTTCATAGATGGGGTGTCCAGCTCAAAGGGGGTGAAAATTTTCATATGCCCATAATTTCTTTAATATTGAAAATAGGAAAAAAATTCAAATCAGTCGAATTACCGCCTTACCCTAAAGAACAATTTTTGTATTTAAACTTTTTCGATAGTTTCAATTGCTTTGAAGTTATAAGCTAAAAAGTGATTTTTCGTGAATTGTGTTGATTGCAAGAATTTATAATCTGATGCTTATGTCACGTGCAAACGATAATAAAAAAGATCACTGAAAATATAATAAAATTTTAATCACGTTTTTAAACAATATAACAATCTGATTAAAAAAAAAAAAAAGTTTCATTTAACAGAAAATATGACGTCACTATTACAACAATGTACTGAGAAAAATGAAATAAAATTTTATCCGTGATTTTAAAGAAATAAAATAAAAGTTAATAAATAAATATGTAAATAAAATCAACGTATCTTAGTGCTAAGCAGATTTAGACTTAGCTTTATGACATAGATGCTATAATGTAAAAGATAAATGTCATCGTTTAAAAAAAAAAAAATCGTGTAAATCGATGCTAAACGAATTAAACTGGCATGATAGAAAAAGTAATAAATTTGGGCACATTTAGATATTATCCCTTTGACAAATGAACTAGGGACGATTTTAATGAATTTTCCGTTAATGTTTATTTTCATAAAAACTTAAATTTAAATTACAGTATTTCATTACTCGAATTCCCTTATTTTGATAAATAAAATTATACCATTTAAAAAAATAATAAAGAACACTCTTTTATCCGCGATTGTAATGAAATACTCGCCCTCTGGTGGACTAAGGGGAAATTACAATTAACATGCTTTAATTTGGCTTTCATTAAGCCGCCATTGCTTGCCGATGTTTAGTTTCACATATATTTATTGAATAAAAATGAATAAATCCGGTAAAAAAGATAACACTTACTGTTGTGTGCCAGAGTGTAACTCCAAAAATCAAGAAATCCAGAATTAAGCTTCCATTTATTTCCAAATGGCAAATTTAAAATTTCAGTTGCTTCGGCTAATGGAAATAAAGAATTAATCAGATGATTTGAAACTAATATTTGTTCAGCTTCAGTTAAAAGTCTACTTCCGATCGAACTTTGAATAAACTGAAATATTTTTTTCCAAAAGCAATCCAACCAATTTCTCCATGATGTAATGGCGGAGAAATTATAGTACGAATATTAAGTAGAATAACAAAAAGAACAATAATAAATACACGTGGCTATTATATTTACTAACAACAAAAGCTGAAAAGCGCCATCTATCGATCATTACAAACGTGGATTGAAAAGTGAACTAATAAAGGTTTCAGAAAACTATTACATACTTTTAAATCTTTATTAAAAAAAATTAATTGTTGCCACTCGACATTATACAAATACATCCAAATCCTGTGTCACATACGATAGTTTTGTATAAGTACATATTTTTTGTTTGCCCCTAAAACCTGCCCCTGATAAGTGCCTGGAAATACTTGTATCTAGTATTGTCATTGATTATGAAGTCGTGTGCAAAATTTCAGGCCCTTCAGACGACAAGAAGTTGCCGAAAATTGAATTGCAAAATTCCGTTACATACATTAATAGTTGCATCATATCAAGTTAATAAAAATGTGTTAATTAAAAACCATCTTAAACGCTTTAATTAATCATTTAAAATATATAATTAGAAAAATACGTCAATCTTAATACAAATATCGTTTGTGGTGAATAGTTCAGAATGTCGATTTAGGCAAGAATTTAAAATTTACGATAGAGAGTAATACGTTACAGCTTCCTTTGACTTTTTATCTTGTCGAAATAAGATATTGGTCTGTGAAGAGATATGAGGTTTTCGCGTGGAAAGAAAATATAATACCGCCAAGCTCGCCAAATATTGTCGTCAGACAACAAATTATATCGCCAAGTCAAAACTTTCGTCGTCAACTATCAAATTTTGCCGCCAAATAACAAATTACATTGTTAAGTCGCAAGTTTTGTCACCAAAATTTCGCCAAATCATACAATTTACTAAATTCATAACAATTAACATTGAAATTCAGCGGTGCCAAATGGTCCAATGTTAACTAATGTTAATGTTCCAGCTTATATCAACCAAAACAGTTTCACTTTACAATTTTTATTCATCTGACAATAAGAATCACAAAAACACAATACAAAACTCTCAATAATTCAATAAAAATTACAATGAAATAACTATCCAAAAACCGCTACCACTTTAACTTTATTTGACTTGACCATAGCAACGCCAGGCTTACCAGTGTTTGACCATAGTAAGGTCACAAGTGCATTTTCACGTTTCTATTTTTTCTTTAAAAGAAAGATATTGAACAACAGTTATATGGATTTTAAATAAAAATTATAATTCTGATTAAGCTTGGGTAGGGAGGGGGGGGGGGTGTAGACCAATAGTCCCCTCCGGGATTCACCATTGCTGGGATTGTATATCTTTAAGACTTCTATTTGTTGAATGATTATAAGCTTGAGTTCTAAAAAATTGAAACATTTACAGACCAATAAATCTAGCCTAACATTTTAGGTAGATTGAATCCCTTTTGTAGTTGAAAATTAAATTTCTTGAAAACAGAATAGCGGCTTAAATAATACAATGTGTGAGAACAAAGCCATTGGTTAAGTATTAATCCATATGTAAAATTTCTTTACATTTGTAATATTAACGTAAAGGAATCTACCTTTGCCTTTAAGCTTGCCGAAAAGGGATTTTTATTATTATTATCATTATTTTAACTCCTGGTGCTTCACTCTGTTAATTTTCTCAGAGACTAAATTCTAAATTAAAAACCCTTTTGACTGTTTTTTTTTTTTTTTCCTGAAAAATCATCTTTATGTTTTGGTTTTACTTTCAATGGAGGTAAGCATTGGTTGCGACCAATTGCAGGTACTCCAAAGCACTCATGTTGACAATTAATGAAATGTTGAATTTTTTTAGACAAATTACCACTGCATTTTACATATATTATTAGACCTGAAAAATCCACTTGACACTTTTCACATGGCGACTACACAAAATAAAATAGCGACTTAAAAAAAAAAATTCAACACTTGGGCATTTTTTCCCTTTGTTAACCATTCATTTTAAAGGTATTTAGTACAAGCTTTTTTGAAAGATACCCATGGGACTTCACTCCCAAGTGGGAAAGCAATGCCCCATCACATACAAAAAAAAAAAAATTCAGTTGGCTATCACTATTATAAATAATTCTAATTTCAAAATGATTCTTGAAAAGTAGATTTCTTCATGCACATTTATACAAAATTTTGCCCTATACTGACATGTTAAAAATTTAGGAAAAGTGGGATGGCAACTCCACCTGTTGGACGATTTTCACCCAAAGTTCCAGGTACTAATTTATGTCAAGGTGCAACGACATATCAATTTGTATGAAATTCTATGCAGTAGTTGCTAATAAAGAGTTATGAAATTTTGTCTCACACACAGAGGCATTTTTCAAAAAATTGTCAAAGACCCCTCAAATCTATTGAAAAATTTTTATGAAACCTAGCACTTTCTTCTATTGAATATAGAAGAAAGTAAAAAAGAAAAAAAAAAAAAAAATGCAAATTTCATCAATTGATTGTGAGTATCTAGAAAGAATTTGAGTTTGAAAATAGATTCTTCACAAAAATCAACAATCTTTGGACCTTTAAAAAAATGAGTGAATTTAAAATGGATACTTTATAAGGATATGATGATTTTTTTTTATCTTTTTAAAAAATATCAGATAATAATATAGTTTGTTCACTTTGGTAATCAGATGAAAAATTTCTGAAAAAGTGGCTACTAAGATAAATGGAGCTCCTGCCACTAGCGAGTAACTTAATTTTTCAGGTCAATATATTATATTATCTGTTTAAGTCAAATTTCTAAGTTCTACTTTTTTTTTTTTTTTTTTTTTGTCTTAAGTCTTGAAATTTAAACTTAAATTATAATAGGATGTTTATGATTATGTGCTAGTTATGTTATTTTCAATTACCTGTCAATAATTCCAATAGAGCAAGAGCAGTACTGCAATATCTTTATTATAGTTTAAATCAATGTTTTCACTAAAACTTGACAAAAATATTTGTATTTTATTTTTAATAAATTATGTGTGTAGAAGTTTGCAATCATTGCATTTCTTAACAATTTAATTTACCTACATGAATAGCTAAATTCTGTCATATTGTATTAACAAAAATACCTTTTTAGTTCTTTGACGAGCTCTTTTAGTCTTGGTTTAGAAAGAAATTGACTGTAAAAAAAAATAAGGAAATAAAAGAACAGTCTAAAAAGAATCTGTGAGAAGATTTGGATCCAGACCTCAGTTCTATATTAACAAACTAAAATGGTATTTTTGTTAATATGATATAAAAAGTTCTTTTATAAATTAAAATTTATAGTACAGTAGAAGATCTTTATAACATAAACCTTAAAAACACTAGGTTGTATGTTATATAGAATTTTGCATTGTATAGATTATGCTTCACACATCATTACATTTACTATTTGTTCTCTAATTAGAGTCCTAAACAAACAAAAACTATTCCACTCCCAAAAGGGGTGGCAACTTTTCCTGAGATGAGCTGCTTCTGAAATTTTCTATCTCTGACATGCGTTTGTTTGTTGCTTTACTTTTATTTTCAATTCAAATCATTCAATTCACTGTAATTTTTATCGAAATATCAGTACTTATTCTTCATATGGCTAGTTCAAGAGAGAATAACGCTTTTAGTATTGGTACTAGGATCATTATACATAGTGTTATTAAATTTTGTAAGAAAGAAGCAGAGAATGGCGAATTAATTATTCCGATATTATATTCTACAAAACAGTTTATGAAAGAACCGCTATTCATGAATTTGAATGCATTATTATTAGTCTAACTGTACAAGAATTTTATGTTAAGAAGAAATAAAAAATACCCTTCTTTTAATAAATGTAAATTGCTTAATATTTTAAGTGAATAAACCAACTTCAAAATTAATAAAGAAATTTTATGTCAAATACCCCAAAAATTGTTATTAATAATACATTCCCTATCCTACAGTACAGCTATAAAAAATTTCGAATGTGAACAGCTGAAAAAAAATGAAAAAATAAATTGACTAGCATCAAAGTCTATTGCTTCTTCCATAGTTATGTTAAAAGTAGAGTTATTAGAATTAGTAAAGTTGACTACCTTCAAAATTAAATGTTATCGTGGGTATTTGTGTTCAGGGTTTACCCCTGATTTCAGGGGTTTTACTCTAACCCATCTGTATTTTCATATTTCCTATAAAGTTATTTTTTGCTTTCATTAGTTGTTCATTTGTTATCCAGATGATATATGAATGAAATGTAAAAGGATTGAGGACTTCTGGCCTAAATAGTTTAAGTATTATTTGATATTTTGGGATTTGAGGCTCTAATTTTCAGGGGGTTTAACTTTGAGTCACAATCACCCCTTTGTTATATATTTTATCACTTGTTACATAGTTTTGAAGTATTCTGCCTCCCAGTCTACCATTGTATATATTTAGGTAGATATAAAAAGAGAAATTTGAAATACAAAGGCCATAAGTGTAATTTACTCTATACTATTTGAGGGGAGGGGAGGGGAAGGGAGGCAAAAAAGTTCATATATCACAAAAATTATGATGAAAAAAATCTTTTAACAATATAATCAAAGAGAGGATCATCTGCTTTTTCTTAAAGCTATTTGTCCCCTTTATCCCTAGTAAATTATGTTTATGCATTAAAACTTTGCATGTAATATGAAAGAGATTAATTTTATTTATAAAGGAAGAATTCCACGTGTTTTCTATAATTTATAACACACTTAAACATTAAAATTGAATCTTCAATGTATTTTGTGTGTAAAACGGCTGAAAAAGCATTTTAATATAATTCAGCTTTATATTTCTTAATGTATCTGAATATTTCTTTGTGACTATTTTTACAATATTCTATTTAAACATCCATCTATGTATCTGAATAATATATGAAAATTTTGATATATTTTATGTAATTTAAAAATAATGAAAAATATGCTTAAAAGCATACTTAAAAAGGTATTTGAATTTCTGAAATTTTGAAACCGTATACAAAAGTCAATAGAGCTATTTACAACATTTACAGTAGAAAAAAATGTCATAGTGAAACTGGAATAACATTTATCAATAGGCTCTTCCCACCTGACGTCAGAAGTCACATGATAGAGGAAAAACAAATAGCAGACGAAGTCTTGTTTATCTATAGAGATTGCTGAAATAACATATTTTCTATTCTTATTTTTGATCAATCATATTTAATCTGTGTTATTTAATTTTTTTTTTTTTTTTACATTTTCATTTTTAATCCATTTTATATCATTATTCATCATCTTTTGTTTGCTGTATACATTTACAATCATCATTTAGTTTATACTTGTTATTGATGTTCATGAAGAACATGTTAAATACTCTGATTTTTGGTACTTAAATCAGTGACAGTGCAATATTGTAGTGCGTAAATCCATTTAGACCAGTAACTAAATTAATTAACTTGTTGTAGCACCCTTATGCAATTAAATTTAATGAAAACATTTTAAAATTCAAATTATAATCCATAAACATTCCACAAAAACAAGCTATTATTTATTGCTAGATCAGTTAATGTAACAGTTACACTAGAACATACAAAAATCGATTCTTAGAGTTGAAAATAAATAAACACATAAAGTATTTTTAAAAAATTATTAAATTTACAAATACAACTATTCTACTGTTTACAAATGCACAATATTACTTTTATTTTATTTTATATTAAATATTAACATTTTTGTTCTTAAGAACAATATTTAATTGAATTTGATTATTCGTTTTCCTCTATCACATGATTGAGCAGACGAAACATGGAAGAGTCCATTCCAATGTATTAATGGAATTTATTTTGTAGCGAAGAAGAAAAAAAAAAAATGTTTCATAAATATTGAAATCTTTAAAAAGAAAGAAAAGAAATTTTAAGTGTTTCTGCTGAAAGAAACAAAGAAAAAGTATCTTTTTTCTGATTTTTAGTCTATTTTTCTATAAGCACCAAAAAAAAAAAAAAAAAAAAAAAAAACAGTAGTAAGAAATAAATATTACCTCTTTATCTTTCCTTCAATTCCTATTTTGATAAAATCGCAGCAGAATTGAGTCATTGCTCATTGGACTCTAATCGGAAAACAAACAGTACCTTGTAAACAGGGCCAAATATGCCTTAAACATATCAAAACCGTGTAGAATATTTTAAGTTACATTCCTTGGAACAGAAGTTGGGTGAATCATAACTGACATTGATTCATAACTTACATTGATTCATAACTTTCATTGACTCATCATTTCATTTTCTTAATAAACATAGTCCGTATATGCCTGTATCAAATCATTCATTATATTACTGATTTTCTTAAAGAAGGGAAAAAAAATGCAATGATAAAAATTTTTTCATTGAAAAGTTATCATACTTAGTGGAGTAACAGATTTTTACAAAGTGTTTTTTAACCGTAAAATTTATTGTTTGTGTTTGAGAAATTATGCATTATGTAGAATCGCATTATGAAGGTCTTCTGCTGTACTGTCATACTGATTAGACGTAGTTCTTATACATCTATTTTATTAGTGTAAATTTTAAAAAAAATTCAATATATTTTTTGAGCATTTTTATTTTACTATTTGAATATTTGCAATATGTTAATGATTTTTCTTTATATTCTTTAGTTGATGAATTTCCTATTCTAAAAGCAGATTGTATCCGATATTATTTAATATTCAGAAATCAGGTAAGTTAAATATTGTTTTCTTTTCTAGTTATTTTTAGAATGCCATTATCAAAATTTTGTCATTACCATTTAAAATTAACTTTCAAATAGTTTCAATGACCAAGTTTGAAATTAGTTCAAAACTTGATGATTTTAGAAAACAAATCAAAATTTTGTAAATAAAGGTGTACAGGCATGCATGTTCATGTGTGCATCTTAATGTAAATATAAATATATATGTGTACTTGCCTTTTTTTTTTTTTTTTACACACACACACACACACACATATATATATATATATATATATATATAATACTTACATTTTCAACATTAACATGCACCCATTTATATATAAATGGGTGTATGTTAATGTTGCAAATATATATATGTAACTATTGTAAGGAATTTATGATATATATATAAATATAGTAAAGATGATCTATTAAGCATAGATGAAGCCAAGCAACAGATACAAGATCACTGAAACACCAATGACCAATAAGATTAAAAAAAATTTAAATTATCAGTGGATGAAATACACTAATGTAAAGAAACCAGATCTATTAATTAACAGCCTGCAAAACAAACAAATCAATAAAGTAACACAACAAATCTTAACTTAAAACCATAAACTTATCAAAATTAATGAAAAAATAACCTAAGAAACACAAGATAGGAAGAAAGGAGGCAGGCGGCAAGACTTGTGACTTGCCTGTGGGGTTAAACTAGTTTCACGCCGGCAACACTCACCCAGCCTGCCATGACCAGAGCAGGAAACATATGGATTTAAAAAAGCAAAATTTCAAAGCAGATGAATAACAATGAAACCACAAAGCAACACTGAAATTCACCGATTGATTACATTGTGTTTAATAGTGTAATTAGAATTTTAAATATAGTTGACAACTCAAAAAGGAAGAAGCTGAAATTTTATTGGAAAAAGAAAGTTTGCATAGTAATACAAAGTAAATGCAACAAGACTTCTGTTTTTTTTTTTTTTTTTTTTTAATTTCACAAACCCACCCAACCATCCAGCCTTACAACACCACCCCACCTCCGTAATCAAACATCTGCCCACCCAACCGCCACCTTTATTGTTTTTTATTATTTTATAAATTTTGTTGATATACACTAAAGTGTACACAGCTTTTTTTTTTTTTTTCTTTTATTGTACTAACAGGGACATGGTTAAGGATATAAAATAGAAAATACAAAGTTTTTAGGAAAACCCATTTTAGCAGTAGTTGTGATCAGTTTATTAATATTCTTGTTTGTAAACTTCGCAGATATATATATATATATATATATATATATAAATGGGTGTATGTTGTTAATGTTGCAAATATAAGTATTTCATTAACTCTTCATACTTATGTGAACCAGCAGATGAGCAGTTCTGTGCTCAAAGCTGGTAGATGGGAAGTGCTGTGTGTTCAGTACCAGGTTGCACTCATAGACCTAGCCGGTTGGAGTTTTCGGTGGTTTTCTCCGGAACTTGTGTGAATATTGTCTGGGACCCCTTAGAAAGACCCTCAGGGAGGGCATTCTACCTACAAGTCTAGGACCCTAATGTAGTCAGTCAGTCTTAAATCCTACAACCAAGCATAGTTATACGAAACGTATCGGAATGTCCCTATTTAAGGATTAAATTCCATTTTGGTGTATAAAATCAAACTTTTTTTTATATAAAATGAAACTTTTAACTGGAAAAAAAAAAGCAGAATCTTATTTGTTACAAATTAAATTAAAAAAAATAAATAGTAAGGTATGGCACATCATTAAGTACTCTGAAGAAAATATTTGTTAATAAACTGAAGAGAATTTTATAGTAATACAAAGTAAGTGCAACAAGACTTCTGTTTTTTTTTTTTTTTTTTTTTTTTTAATTTCACAAACCCACCCAACCATCCAGCCTTACAACACCACCCCACCTCCGTAATCAAACATCTGCCCACCCAACCGCCACCTTTTTTATTGTTTTTTATTATTTTTTATTATTTTATAAATTTTGTTGATATACACTAAAGTGTACACAGCTTTTTTTTTTTTTTTTTTCTTTTATTGTACTGACAGGGACATGGTTAAGGATATAAAATAGAAAATACAAAGTTTTTGGGAAAACCCATTTTAGCAGTAGCTGTGATCAGTTTATTAATATTCTTGTTTGTAAACTTCGCAGATATATATATATCTTATACTATTAAGTGAGCAATATTTGTATATATATTTCACTGTTCTCGAAAACGGTAGCTCAGACAGTCACAAGATTTAACACAAAGGTGCCCCCCGAAGGATCATTGTGCACATTGAAGTCAGAATTTCGAATTTCTGTTTAGTTTTCTTTTAATTAATAAAAATATGAAAATTATAAGCTAATAATAGCAAAAAATTAGCCATTTAAATTTAATCCGTAATTTAATTGTTGCCAAAAAAAAAAAACGAGTTTATTGTTTTTTTCCAACAGGAAAATAAATACGTTTATCTAAACATGAACAATACTACACACTACTGATCGCAGAGCTTCCAAATTTGGCATATAGGTACCTGGGACCCTGCAGGTGTGCACCTCATCGAGATTTTTTCGAATTTCGAATCTGAATTTTTTTAATTAATGTTTTTTCGATTTTAAACATTGGCTTTATGTTTCATTTTTCATGAATTTATTCTTAGATTGTAATCGTCTGCGTATCTTAGCAACGGCTATATTATGTAATTTATTTTTTATTTAATACATTTATTTGAGGGCGAATCTTCTTTCTCTTTTTAATTTATTATATTTATTGAAAATAAAATGGTAATGCAGTAGAAAAAATTAAGTATATTAAATTTAAAATTTAAAAACGTATTTATAACAGTTATGTTTATGTATAATTTTTGTAGTATAACAACAATTATTTTTCATTTGTTAATTTAATTTCTTTAAAAGTTTTTTTTTTTTTTCTAATTTATAGTATTTGTCAGGAAATAATGGTAGTATATAGTAGAAAGGATTAAACTGATTGGAATTTATTTGTTTTTTATGTATTTAATTCCTTCTAAAAGAAAATCTACTTTTTATTTTATTTCATTACATTGGTCGGAATCAAATTGTAATACAGTGTAAATAGCATGAGCAATAAAATACTTGGTTCAAAAACTAAAATATTTAATAGACGCTGAGATACAGTTATCTTTAAAATCGTAGTTCTTAAATAATGACAGACCCACCTATCGTCAATAAATACCCATATTGAAATACATAGGAAAGATATTTCTGCAGGCAGTGGGAATCTGCTCCCGATACAGTGCGGGCAGAGAAAGAGCTGCCGTAGTCAGCGAGTACCCGATGCGAGGTCTAGAGCGATTCCAATGTAATTATTTTAGTTTTTATTTATAATGTGATGTGAAAAATAAGTAATGATCCAATTCTTTTGGAGATTCATTTAAATATAGTGGCCAGCGAAGCGGGTGTAGCCTGCTAGTGTATATATATATATATATATATATATGTATAATAAAGATGATCTATTAAGCATAGTAGAAGCCATATATATAAATGGGTGTATGTTAATGTTGCAAATATAAGTATTTCATTAACTCTTCATACTTATGTGAACTAGCAGATGAGCAATTCTGTGCTCAAAGCTGGTAGATGGGAAGTGGTGTGTGTTCAGTACCAGGTTGCGCTCATCGACCTAGCCGGTTGGAGTTTTCGGTGGTTTTCTCCGGAACTTGTGTGAATATTGTCTGGGACCCCTTAGAAAGACCCTCAGGGAGGGCATTCTACCTACAATTCTAGGACCCTAATGTAGTCAGTCAGTCTTAAATCCTACAACCAAGCATAGTTATACGAAACGTATCAGAATGTCCCTATTTAAGGATTAAATTCCATTTTGGTGTATAAAATCAAACTTTTAACTGAAAAAAAAAAGCAGAATCTTATTTGTTACAAATTAAATAAAAAAATAATAAATAGTAAGGTATGGCACATCATTAAGTACTCTGAAGAAAATATTTGTTAATAAACTAAAGAGAATTTTATTTTTAAATTTAATTGAAAATTTTATTTTTGAATGTTAAAAATTTAACCTTACAAATTTTATTAAACTTTATTATTTTTATTGTAATGCCAATACTAAAAGTGCTTCTTTGGTTGCAGTATATTGATTGGACAAATGTTTCTCTTACTAATAATCAAGATGAAATTCACTTATTTTAAAGATTTGTTTTTATAATTTATTTCTATTTTACAAAATCTGTCTATATTTTAGAATTTTTCAATTCAGTGTGTGATTTTTAATATTACTGTTCTTAAAGCTTCCTCCCGACTTAATACGAAGCACATTGCCTTCTGTTATTAATCTATTAAATGCTAAAAATACTGTGGTGCATACATATGCAGCATTTGCTCTTGAAAGAGTCCTCACCATGAAAAATGAAAATGGGGGTCTTTGGTAAGTCTTCTGAATTTATCTTTTATTTTTATTTATTTATTTATTTATTTCAAACTTTTATCTACTTATATTTTTGTGCATGTATGTGTGTATACATAAAGTTTTTTTTTTTTTTTGAGTGTGTGTGTGGGGGGGGGGGGGGAGGTATTTTTGAAGTTTATTTTTAGATGATTCAAACTAGATGACATAATGAAAAAATATCAGCACTTAAACAAAAACTTTTCTTGTAACATCAATCGCAGATTATATGTATCAAAACAATTTTTCACAGAAGAAAAACACAACTGTTAAAGGCTTAAACACATAACAGGCATGAGAATTTTCCGCGGATCCGCGATTTTCCGCTTTTTTTGTGATTTTTGTTTTATTCGCGGTTTTTTGTTTTGTTAAAATCAAAACTCCAATAATGATCAGTGTTCAAACGCTCCACGAAAAACTTTAGATTCTCAATCTTTTTCCATCCAAAATATAAATGCCAATATTCATTTTAAGCATGTCTTATCAGATTCTATAACATAAAAAGAACAGAATTATTCAATATTTCTCACTCATGTAATTTTTTTTGTCCCCCCAACCCCTTTTTCATCTCTAACCATTGCCAATCAAACATTCTGCGGGAAGCCTTTTAATTTTGAACATTTATCCATCCACAACAAAAATGTGAATATTAATTTTAAACTTACTTTATGATATTCTAGTATCCATAAAGAAGTTGAATTGTGTTTAATATTTCTCACTCATGAAATACTCCCCCTCCCCCCTTCCCTATTTTCCACCACCAGTCAATGTTATTAAATGTTGATTGCTGGCTAATTTTTTTTTTTTTTTTTTTCATCAACACAATAAAACACATGTTTTATTGTGTTGATGTGTTATTCTTTTATTGCTGGCTATTTTTTTTTTTTTTTTTTTTTTTTCATCAACACAATAAAACACATGTTTTATTGTGTTGATGTGTTATTCTTTTAGTTTAATTTGTCACTTTTAAAATATTTTGTATAGTTTTTTCCTGTGAGTATTATTTTTCATTTGAAATAAATTTTATGAACACATTTGTATAGTTTTCCCCACATGCATTATTTTTAATTTGAAAATAATTTTATGAACACGCATGTTTCCTCTTTTTTCAATTTTCTGCACTCTCATGCCTGCAACTCTTCTTCGTCATTTCAGAATAGAAAACAGAATGTTATTTTCTGTTTCTACTTCAATGGTTATTATTAGCAATTCTGAACAGACAGTGACCGCTCGAAGGTATTACGAAATCCTGTTGACACCTTCCCCATCAAAGGGATACTGGAAATCACAGTCCTTTTCTTTATATTGAGCATTTCCATTTTTTGGAAGCTTCTTGTTTCCGCAAAACGTATTCCCCCAGCACGGACTTAAAACGGCATTTTGTTTAAGAACCGTCTTCCCACTTTTCTCTACCAACAAAAGGGTAATAATTTCTTTTAAGAGTTTTTTTTTCATTATTGGATGGATGCTTCTTAGAATGTTTGTTAGCAAAATATGTGAGAAAAAATAATTTGTAGGCAGAACACTATTTTAAATTTTAACTTTAATTCATAGTTTCAAAACTATAATCTGATTTTGAAAAGTTTTAATCGAATTAATCGAGCTGATTAACTCGATTAAAAAAAATTGATCGGAGCTAAGCATTGATTGATTAACCGAACCGATTAATCAGCACAGCCCTAGTAAAGATTAAACTTTTTTTTTTTTTTTTTTTTTTTTTTTTAGTTTTAAAGGTACTGACTTGCAACCTCTTGCTCAGTTAATGTTATTCAACCTATTTCAAGCTTTCCAGCATCGTGGATCTGCAGAAAATGAATATATTATGAAAGGTATGATTTGTGTTCTTTTAGTGTAACATCCATTATATATGCTAACATATCTGAACAACAACAAAAAAAAAATGCTTTTTTTTATCTCTTTTTTTTGCAGCTATTATGCGAACATTCTCAATCCTTCAAGAAAATGTTTTGCCATATTTAGGAGAGTTATTACCAAAGCTAACACAAAAACTTAGTGAAGTGAGCAAGGTCTGGAATAAAATCTTTTATTCAGTTTTCCATTTTTAGATATTATTCATTAGTGCATGCATTTAACATTGTAATTCAATAATTTTTCAAAAAACCAGATTTTTAATGTCCTTTATACTAAATTCTAAAGTATTGGAAGTGTGGAGAGTACATGAAGGAAACTTTCCAATAAGCTGAATGTAATTGTCCTTCTGACTATGGGAGGGAAATATTATTCTTGGAGATACAAATTTTCACACATTCATCATATTATCATTCACATGCCTATTAATTTTGTAGCATTAGGTTTCAAACTTAATTAAATCAAAACATGTTACAAACTTCAGTTACAAACCTAAATTTATAACACTGTCCTAAATTTCAAACTCTGAGAAGTTTTTATTTGTACTACATTGATACTTATTACTGTATTTGTTTGTGTGACATGAAATATTTATTTATTGTTAAATTTGAGAGGCCCTCTTATAAATTCCAGTTAAAGATTTGCTTATGTGAAAAGAGCAAGTTTACAGGTTTAGTTCATCTGTCCAGCCTTCTGAAGTTTTATCTAAAACTCATGTGCATATAAGCTAGGACCCCTTAGAAATATCTCCCCCCCCCCCACACACACACGCACGCACACACTTCCTCCCAAGGAAGCCATTCCACCATGGCCTGTGATCTTTTCATTGTTAGTTAGTCTTAACTCACACACTATACCCATATTTAATAAGTAATAAAATAATAATAATAATAAAAATTATGTTGTTGTAGCATAAACTGTTAAACTACTAACTTCATAAAAAGCATATTTTTAAAAAATATTAGTTTTATCAAATTTTTTGTATATGCCAAGTTTAATGGCTATTTTATGGGTTTTGTTTTGTTGGTCAGACAAATTCATTCTAAAGAAAGAAATGTATACAGTGTGCCTAAAAAGAAATCTTAGAAAAAATAGCGAATGGGAAAAAAAAAAAAAAAACTACCTAAATTTTCTTTTAATATAGAAATCTTTTTTAATAATTTTTTTTTTTTTTCACAGCCTTTATTAACTAAACTAGCTAAAAATTTAAACTTCATATTTTTTTTTTTTTTTTTTTTTTTTTTTTTTGTATAAGATGATTTTTAATTGTTTTGTCTTTGATTGGTTCATGTTCATGATATAATACTTTGTAAATAAATACTATAAATTAAGTATTCAACAGTTACTTCAGTTTAAAATAATTAAGCACAACTGTTCGTACAAAATGTGCACAGATGCAGCATGGAAGCATCATCATATCTTGATTGCATTCCTGCTTTGATTCTGCACTACATTTAAGTTTTTCCTTGATGAAGAATGATACTTAATTTTCTTGAATAGTTGCTTGTAACTTTCTCCTGTATTCATATGAGATATAGTATTGGATTAAAAAAACATTCACTTCTTGTTTTTGAAGTATTTCCTTTATTCAAGTTTTGAGTTGTTCTGAACATAATTTTACCATTTGTAGAAGTATGTGTGACAAAAAATTTGTGGTAGAGGTCTAGCTCAAAAACTAATGCACAGAATTTCACAAAAGTTTGTTTAGTTGTATCTTGACATGAATTGGTGTCTGTCAACTTTTGCTGAAAATCATGCAACTGGTGAGTCTCCTATGCTTTGATATCTTCTACTTACGGGAACGCTATATCTCAGCCTCTAATGAGTATAATAATTTGGTATGTTAGACAGCTAATTTGGAAAAAGAATGCTGACTTAGTGTATATCAGTTGACAGTGTTTAAACTGGCATTAATTTTTTTAGCATTTTGCTGAAAGATTGCGTATTTTGCTAAAATATGTCAGTAAGAATTTAGTTAAAAAGCAAAAACTAAATTATTTTGATTATTAATGGTTAGGTTGGATTTAAATGCAAAAATATTTAAAAGGTATATCAGAATTCAAAAATTTTTCACATATGGCATGGCTGCTTCTCTTTCCTATTGTTAAAATTGAAACAAAGTTTTGCTGATTCATGTTTCTTAACCCTTACGCCCAAGGGAAATATTTTTCCCTTGTACAAAAATCGTTATCGATTGTTCAATTATTATTGAATCGATATTTTTTTTACTGAATGTCAAAATAAAACGTCCAAGGCAGTAAATGTGTTTCTGAACGAATAAAAAAAAACGTATAAAAAATAGGACACATAATAAATGTGTTATGTGCAATGTCCACTTGTGCTTCACAAGTAAATGAAATTGTTTCGTGGAATACCATAACTAGCTATTTATTTTACTTTTCTGATAATTTTTATATTACAAAGCAATAAATAAAATACCGATATAATAAACATAACTCTTCGTTTATTTACTTTTATGGTCCATAGAGAAAATATTTCCCATGAAATTATAGGAAACCTATACACCCTGCTATGTTTTTCTGGTGATATTCTCTTACTTTACACTCACAATCAGGGCCTGACTATCGCACGGGCACCTGGGGCTAGTGCCCTGGGCACGAAATTTCTGAGGGGCACAAAATTTCACAAATGGCTAAAATATATGGTCTAAATATCCCTTCTTTTTTTAACTCAACAGTGTTTCACTTACATTAGTAAAATTGCCTGGGGGCAATTTTATTTGTCCTTAGAGCCTGCCCTAAAAAAAACCAGATTTAATTTTTGATCAAATAATTTTTTTCGATCTGCTTTTTCGCCTGTAAAAACTGTGATGTATTAGTAACCGGTCTTTTCTTTCTTTTTTTTTTTTTTTTTTTTTTTTTGGGGGGGGGGATGAGGAAGAACTCTTGCTCTTCTAAGGGGGCACGAAAAGTTTAAAGTGCCCTGGGCACAAAAATTTGTTAGTCGGGCCCTGCTCACAATAGCTGAAATATTGTGTTGTATTGGCATATTTAGTCAGTCTTGGAAATCTTATGGTCCTGAAAGGGTTAAATCACAATTATGGATGCTTGATGAAAATCATCAGCAAAGAAAAGACATGGAAAACAAAACTGGGGATAACAAAGTTAAGAACATGAAAACAATAGTATCCAAAAAATTAATTTTTTTGAAAAAATTAAAATAGTGCTTGTGCTTTTTAACTAAAATGCTAAAGAAACTTTCTTACCAGGTTCTCTGTTGGCAAACAATTTTGGTTGGAAAAAAAGCTTTGTTTTTTTCCAGGAAAAACTCAGACAAGAGTTTTCATGGTTTTTTTTTTTTTTTTTTTTTTTTTTTTTTTTCATGGAGTATATTATTAGATTATTTTAAGAAAATGAAACGTTAATTAATTATTTAAATCAAAATTTTTAGAATTTCTAAAGTATCTTAAATCATAAAAAAATTTATAACAGGGTTCGCACTAAAGAATAAAAATGAGTGGGATTCTCCCACTCTGACAAAAAAATTAAGTGGGATTTTCAAAATTTAAGTGAAACTTTTAAAATTTAAGTCAGTAATTACATTTTGCAGAAAAAAAAATTATTTTCAAGAAATATACAAATACAAACAATTAGAAATTAGCTGAAAAATTTTTCGCTAACGTGATTGGTTGATGTTCACATTGATAATGTCATTTTCAATAAATTGACAACATAAACATTTATACATATAGTTTTATCTACATTAAGCATTTTCAGAATTTTTTTCTTAACATTAAAAAAAAAAAAAAAAATCTTTTAATATAACTGCAATAACTTTTATATCCTCATAAAAACTTATTAAAATTCCATGCCAACAGGAGGGAAAAAAAAAAAAATGAGCAAATATAAAATGTGGTACATTAATCATACATATAAAAAAAAAAGGAGCAATAGCTAATTATTAGTTTCAAACGTTCATAAAAATTTTCTTAAATTAATTTGGGAAGAATTTTCCCAATTGAATGATCTAGTCTTCATTTTCCCCCCCATATTTACAAATTTGGTATAGTTATGGCATATAAATATTTAATTTAATTGAGGAAAAATAAATAGATTCCTTAAGTTCAGCAACAAAGTCTGAAAATAATTATTGATTTGAGAAATATTGAGCACTTCTATTGCTTTATTGTTTCTATAATTGATCATTGATCACTATCCGGAGATGGGGTAAGAGTAATAAAAAAAAAAAAAAAAAAAAAAAAATTACAGAGTAAAAAATATTAAACTCTTTCAATTCTACTTCTAGAATCTAATAAAACAAGTTTGAAATGGATATGGATATTTATCTTGTGGATAGAGAAAGACTGAGACTCAGGAGCTTTTGTAGAACATTTGATCGGCAATTCTTTCATGGGATTTCTTTTTTAAAAGACTAACAATATCCGCGACTTTTTTAAAAATGGAAAAAATAAATTTGCAGAATTTCGTGAATTAGACAAAAAAAAAAAAAAAAAAAAACGCGAATTTGCGGAAAAATCACATTTATGCAAATATTAACAATTACAAACTGTAACAATAAAAAAAACTGCTAAATTGGGCATTTAATATCTTTTTTTTTTTTTTTCTGTATTAAGATGTTTGCAGCTTCTTCAAATTCAAAACTTTCTAAATCTGAGTTTTCATTGAAGATATGGATAATATTGCTAAAGTTCTTGTTATTCAGTCTGTAATAATTTAGTCATTTATAAATGCAATAAAAGTTCAATTAATCAGCATGATCAGAAAACACCAATTGCCAGGAAAAATAAATATATACATAAATATCTGGAGAGTTGTAAAGGTCGAAATTTAAACACGGTTAAAGAGGGGAGGGGGCAGCTTGCAGAAATAATAGATTTTTCTGCTTTTATTTATTTATTATTTTACTATTATAAATTATTTTTTCTGCTTTAATCATAAAGCCTTTTGAACAATTTTGTGTGTTCTATCTTGCAACATGCAGTATATTATTATTATTGTCATGGACAGAAAAGTAAAGAAAAATTAATAAAGATCTTAGTGTAATTTTTTTAATTTTTTGTATTTTTCTTAATCTTTGAATATTGTTTTCACATAATTAGCATCTCCTTACGATTTTATTTTAATATCACTGGTATTGACAGGAGATTTAAAATTTGAGAAGAAAAAATAAATAAATAAAAGAGAGAGAGAGTCAATCCAACCTACAATTTCTTATTTCATTATTAAACATTTTAAAGTTTTAACCACAAAATGTAATCTAAAATTGATTCTTCATTGCTCTTTAAACCATGTTTCCTTGAGGGGAAGGAGAAAGAAAATAAATTAAAAGAGCATTGTAATTTTCCATCTGTAACTTTCCACCTCTATCAAACGTCCGATTCTCTTCCACCCATGGATTCTCTAAAGAAAGTACAGTTATGTCAAACAGTAGTGAAGGAAGGAGTGAAGAGATCATTTATTTGCTTTAATCTACCCTTCTTCCCGACTCAACCAGACTGCCGCAGCGAAAAAATTTTCTTTGTCACAGTCCGGTTCAGCGCTGAAGACAGCTGGGATAATTAAAAGGTGTTCCAAATTACATTTTTCACTGATAGATCCATAGATGCATTGAAGATAAATAAACATAGAAAGAAAAAAAAGGCTAATCGTCTGTCATGTTTTTCTAGAAAGGAAGTGGGGAAAGAAAAGGTTTATCAATTAATTATTCACCGTAATGGTATTAAAAAAAAAAAAAAAATCTGTACCAATTTGTTAATAAACAGTGGGTAAAATAAGTGCGGGAAATGTGTGCATATGAAAATTTTTTAAGTGGGATTTTTTTAAATATCGCGTGATTCCCGCACTCTAGCACGAACCCTGAAAAAGATTAAATAATTGTGCTGTAAATAGTCGAATTCTGTTTATCTGTCTTTTACAACAAAAAACTGTATTTAAATTTTATTTGGTGGTGTTTTGTGGGTTTTTTTTTTTTTTTTTTTTTTTTTTCCCCCAATAGATTTTTATCAAATGTTTTGAATTATTGTCACTCTGTTAATTTGCAGTACTTCACTGTTAAGGTTTTCAGATGTATTATGAATTTTATTTATTCTTTTAATATACTGCTTATTAAAAATTAAGAGTAATTTTATAAGTTTTCAAAATTTAATCATTCATACTAAATAAAGTATCCATGCACATGGTTGACTAACACTAATGTTGAATATTATAGTTTATAACTTTAGTGATGCTGATCTTGTATAATTTTGTTGTATATATATTCTATGTTTATAAATTCTTTCTTTTAAATATCATTTGCAGAATCCCAGTAAACCTCACTTCAATCATTATTTATTTGAGACATTCAGTTTAGCCATACGAATAGTGTGTAGAAATAATAAAAAGGCTGTCTTAAGTTTTGAAGAAGCATTGTTTCCGGTGTTTGAAAACATCTTACAACAAGATATTCAAGGTACATCTATAAACAAAATAAATAAAAATAATTTTCACTAAACACATTTACTAGTGTGGCTTTATTTATAGGTGTGAAAAATCTCAAAATATTCTGCATTTTTTTACCATTACAAAATTATTGAAGATGTTGTGAAACAAATATTTTTGTTATAATTAATTAAATATAAAAACCTTAACTTCATATTTCATCGTTAATATTTTCGGCTGGGCGCCCAGCTCTTTTCAAACAATCTTTATCTTTGTTGGATCTCTCAGAGTTGTAATCTTTTATAGACTTCATAAGTTGATTCCATATCCGGTCAGGAGCCATTGCGCCGCTGTCGTTGCACACTTCCGGGGTAGTTGCTATTTCAATGGCTTCTCTAAACATCGCATAATTATAATTATGTGTAAAGTACTTCATTATAATTATAATTTTATTTATTGTTTAATGTCGATAATTATGTGTGAAGTACCTCATTATAATTTTATTTATTTTTGTTATATTTATTTTTTAAGCATTTAACTCAAAGCTGTAGGTTGAAGTGGAATAAGTGTAACAACATTTTGGCATGTTTTGACTGTCACCTCATTTTGTTCAGTTGTTATTGTACTTAACTTCTGGAAATTTTTAAGTTAAACTATAATTAATGGCTTTTAAAAAATATGAGCTTTTTACAGTTTAACAATATGCCACTTTAGTGCTGGGAAAAAAAAAGATTTTGTGCTTTAAGGGCCCTCTTCACTCACCACCGCCGGAAGCCGAAACTAATGTTATTCTATGGGAAATTTTTCTTTACAAATAACTTATTAACTAATACATATTTTTAAATTCTGTTTTCACATTCTGAAAATTCCCAGCTGTTAAATTGACGGACCTTTTTTAAAAAATTATTTTTAAAATTTTTTATATTTTATTTTGAAGCTGCAAAATACGAATTTTCAATGTATGAAATTTTTTCATTTTGCAATTTCAAAATAAAATATAAAAAATTTAAAAAAAATTTTTTTTTTTAAAAAGGTCCGTCAATTTAACAGCTGGGAATTTTCAGAATGTGAAAACAGAATTTAAAAATACGTATTAGTTAATAAGTTATTTGTAAAGAAAAATTTCCCATAGAATAACATTAGTTTCGGCTTCCGGCGGCGGTGAGTGAAGAGGGCCGTTAAGGGTTCCACTTGCCCCATACAATATACAGTGCACTAAGAGGTATGCAAGTTGAGTTTCCAAATAGTAAAAACGTTCATGAATCTGAGACTTTTTGAATTTTTAAAATATCTCAATTCATCACAGAGTTGCGAATTTTTCTGCATGCCTCTAATTAGCACTTCATGTCTTAAACTTTTTACCACTCCAACAAAATCTAAAAAAAAAAAAAAAAAGTCATAATATTAGATTTTATTGAAAATTAAAAGACCAAACTGAAAAAAGAAAAAAAATATATATATATATATATATATATATATATATATAAATGATGCAGTTAAGATTCTTGGAACAAGTGTGAAACCTTGGTTACACTTTCCTGACTTACCGAATTTCTGGAATAAGTGTAACCACTGGTTACAAACCAAACAATGCAAAATTTTGTTTCCTTACCAAAAACTAGAGTTTACTTCGCAAGTACAGCAGTGGCGAAACGTTGGGTCTTGAGAGGAGGTATTCTGTCAGAGGACGGAAATTTAAGCTATCTAATTTTAATTTCTAAAATTATCACTATTTTATATATGATTTTGGTTTCCTAAGATAAAATAACAAAATAAAGTTCACACAAACCAATATGATGACTATTAGGTCAGTGGCGGATCCAGAACTTGACTTTTAAGAGGGGAGGGGGGGCTAAGATTTTTCAATGTGTTATTCTAGACCAATAAAAAATTTACAATTGCAATATTCAATTGTGAATGTCAGTGTTTTCCTACCCCCCCCCCCTTAAGTCCGCCACTGTATTAGGTTCCAATTTATCTTATCAGTTGAGTTGTAAGCAGAGGTTAAACTTATTTCATGATTACACTTACCCCACTTCATCCTGAATCATTTTCATAAATAAATTTAAATACATTTTAATGGGCTCTTCCCACCTGACGTCAGAGGTCACATGATAAGTGATAAACAAACAGTGACGAAGTCTTCTATACCAAAGCAATTGCTGAAATAACATATTTTCTATTCTTATTATTGATCAATCATATTTAATGTGTTATTTTTTTTTTTTATATATAACATTTATAATCCATTTATATCATTATTCATCATCTTTTGTTTGCTGTATACATTTACAATCATCATTTAGTTTATATTTGTTCCTGATGTTCATGGAGAACATGTTAAGTACTCAGATTTTTGGTACTTAAATCATTGACAGTGCAGCAACATTGTACGGTGTAAAGCCATTTAGGCCAGTAACTAAGTTAATTAACTTGTTGTAACATTTTTATGCAATTAAATTTAATTGAAAACATTTTAAAATTTCACATTATGATCCATAAACATTCCACAAGAACAAGCTATTATTTATTGCTAGATCAGTTAATGTAACAGTTACACTACAACATACAATACAAAAAACGATTACAGGTGAAAATAAATAAACACATAAAGTGTTTTTTAAAAATTATTAAATTTACAAATACAAATATTCTACTGTTTACAAATGCACATTATTACTTTTATTTTATATTAAATAATAACTCTTTTGTTCTTAAGAACAATATTTAATTAAATTCATTTCTCTATTTTCGATTTAACTATTGCTTTAAACTAGGTTAAGGAACTTAAAATACCACAGCACTTTTTTTTTTTTTCTTGGTTATGTCTGAGGAAGTTTTTTCCCTTTTGTTGTATTCTGCATCAGTTAGTATAATCTTGTTCTAATATTAAAACCATATGTTGGTTTAAAAAAAGTAATTGGAGTTCAAGTGATTGCATAACTTATGTTATCAGATTTTAACAAAAAGTATATTTAATAATTAGAAATTTAAGGATTAGATTAAGGTCTGTTACAAATAACACATATTCAAACTAAAAAAATTTTTTTTACCAAATTCTGATAGAAAATCCTTACTCTCAAATTATTCTCAAAAATTGCTAGTGTGCATAGCTATAGAAAAATTTGCGAGATCTTAAGGTTAGTCCTTTTCATGCAGCAGAGAATAAGTAAGTCCATTTTTCTTCACCTCCTATATATATACTTTGATTATAAACCAATAAAAATTTTAAAACATTTTAGGAGGTTAGAAGAAAGAGCAAGGGGGAGGGGGGAGAGAAAAAAAATAATTTAAAAATCTCGCATACTATGAAAGTGAAGAAAAAAAAAGTTGAAATTTTACTGCATATTTTTTTAGTAAATATTAAATATAAAAATTTTTAGTGAATATCGATACATCCAAAAAATTTGTTCATTCTGTATTAATTAGTTAAAATGTAAATGTTCTAGAGCTTTATGCAATATTCATTTTTTTTTTTTTTTTTTTTTTTTTTTTTACTTCAATAGAATTTGTTCCTTATGTATTTCAACTCTTGTCCTTATTCCTGGAATTCCAAGACTCTCCTGTTCCAGAACATTATATGTCATTATTCCCTTGCTTATTAGTACCTGTTCTCTGGGAACGTTTGGGAAATATTCCTGCATTAAGTAGGTTGTTACAGGCGTTCATAGCTAAAGGTGCACAACAAATCATAGCTTCAGGAAAGCTAGTAAGTATTTTTTTTTTTTTTTTATAAATTTTAAACATTTAATATAATTTCAAAAAACATCTGTTTTTTATTTTTTGTTAATATTTGGTAAAATTTTATGATTTTGATTTTTTAAATGTGCTTATGCATAATTTTATATTCTATATAGCAAAATTAAAATAAACATATGATATCTAATCTGTCATTTTTATTCTGGTAGTTCACTAGTTTTTTTAATGTGTGTTTTTTCTTACATTTTAATATGAAGTTATATTAAGAGTATTTAATTTTTCTCTTTGTAATTCATTCCTTTATATTTTGTTCCAGAGTGCCGTATTAGGTGTTTTTCAAAAACTTATGGCATCCAAAACAAATGACCATGAAGGTTTTTATATTTTACACAGAATGATAGAGAATATTCCTCTGTGAGTAATATTTTATTATTTGATTTTTAATCACGCTATGAAATATCTAGTATATGATAATTTTATCACTTATGTAAATATACCTATGACAAATACTCACTTAGACATTTGCATGTTACTGCTAAAGCAGTAAAAAAAAAAGTGCAAAATTGTGTTCTGTCTTTACCACAAAATGAATGTTCTATGATATCTCACTTCAAAAATATTTATCACTTATAAAAGTCCACTTTTCTTTTATTAATTCAGCTATTAGTAAAATTGAAATATCGGGACCTTTCATTGGGTCATTCAATTGGTAAGATAATAAAATTCAGGAATGTATTAATGCTACTCCCAATTCTATAGCAAGAGAAAAAAAAAAAAATGGGATTCTGTTAAAACTAAAGAGAAAAAAATTCAAGGATTAGCCTCTGTAAAGCAAATAAGTGAAGATGGTGAATTGCCAATATAGATGCAACCGTCAGCAGCAGAACATTATGAATATTCTTCAACTATATCTGTTGATGTGGAAAGAACATTTTCTTCTGCATTTAAAATGGTTTTAAAAAAGACAAAATTTGAAAATTGAAAATTCAGAACTTATCGTTGCTTATTCTTATATGAAATATCAATATGTTTTCCTAAAGTGGAATAAAAAAATATTGGTTTTATTTATGTAGTATATGTAATAGTCTCAGACAACAAAGAACATGAATAAAAAATAGTTAACCAAAACAAAATTCAAAACTGGTGTACAATCAATATATAGATTTTAAAACTTCTTTACACACCATAAATTTTAAGCCAGCACAACCGGTTTCGAAAGGACGTAGCCTTTCTTTATCAGGTGAAAAAGAACATGCACTTACTGCCTTGGAGGCAAAAGCAAGACAAAAACTTTATGGTGTCTAAAGAAGTTTTAAAATCTATATAAAAAATAGTTAGTGATTTTTTTTTTTTTTTTTTTTTTTTTTATGTTTTATCACCCAGGTTTGTAAACAGTGGTGGATCTAGAACTTAACTTTTTGGGGAGGGGGGGGGGCTAAGATTTTTCAACATGTTATTCCAGATCAATGAAAAATTTACAATTGTTATATTCAATTGTGAATGGCAGTGTTTTTTTTTTTTTTTTTTTTTTTTTTGGAGGGGGGGGGGGAGGCCCTTAGATCTGCCACTGTTTGTAAAGAAAGGTTTATTCAAGGGAATATCAGCCTGCATGCAAAGAAAGAAGGTATTCATCACACTGCTTCTGCTTGGCTCTCTATCTTGGTAAAATTATATTACTGTTCATAATTATTGTGTTGAATGACACACACTAAATCTATATTGCTCTGATATAATATTATCAGCAGTGCCAGCAAATTTATTTAGATGACTGGTACGTATACATTATAAATAATTTGAGAAAGACTAGAAAGTAAAGAAATTGGACATTTTAAAAGTTCTTTTTTTGTCCCCCCCCCCCCCCCCTCCCTGTTGTGTACACCCTTGTGCAAATTAATTGAAACAAACTCGAAAAATTGATAAAACTAAGAAAAAATGCTATTTTATTTACATTTATACAAAATCAAAAGCTTTTAGTACATAATATGATCCCCGAGACTCTTTATTAACATTTGGGTATGATTTGACATGGATTCTACCAGTTTTTTTCAACCGTTTATAATATTTGTGTCCTTGCACCACACATGAATTAGCGCTGTGATAAGCTTTTCCATAATTGTACAGTCCATATTTAATAGGCGATTCTTGCATATAGCCCAGAAATTCTCCATTGGGTTGATATAAGAGAGTTCCCAGTCCATTCCTGTGTTTCAATTTGGTTCTCAGTCATGAATATCTTGACCATTTTGGATGTATGGCACGGAAAAATCTCCGTTCTATTAGGGTATGGTTTCTTCAATTCTGGAACAAGTTTTTTATTCAAAATAGTAATATATTTCTCACAACTCATCATACCTTCAACAGGCTACAAATAGCTAACCCCATTGTGATCGAAACAACCCCAAAACATCTTCTTTTGAGAGTGATTATCAAATTGGTTAATGTGGCAATGCCGAATTCTTTCGCCGGGCGATCTCTGCACGTGTTGAATTCGCTGACGTTAGACAAAAAAATGGCTTTCTGCACTAAATACTTTCCTCCAATTTTCGAATGTCGAATTCTTATATTTAACGCCCACAAGTACGCCTTTTTCTTCATTGGATAGGTCAGAAGCTGTTTCTTCATAGACTGATGATAGGCTGGCCGACTGGCTGTAAAAGTCGCCTCCAAACAGTAGATAAGCTAATATTTATTCCATGCTCTTTAAAATCTCTATTAAGTGCAACACTAGTCTTTTGAGGGTATTTTTTACTTTGCATAAGTAGAAAGGAGTCACCTCTTGAAGTTGTATTCTCTTTTCGGCCAAATTTTACTCTCCGCTTTGGTGATATGGATCCTGTTTCTTTATTTTGTTTTATGATACGGTTTACAGTTGCAATACTAATGCCAACTATCTTCGAAATCTCTTCATAAGTCTGTGGAGTATGTTTAGAGAAAGTAACAGTCTTTGCAACCTTTTGCGGCGTCACATCCATCTCTAACGACAGTGGACTCTCAACTGATTTGATCATAGCTTTAATCTACAGAAATTTCTGTGCATGCGCTCGACGACCCTCTCTGTTTGGTGGAAATTGTTGCTAGGGGAAGGATTTATTCATCCCACCCTTATTTTAACACATTTTAGTATGATTAGAAAAGGATAATAGGAATGGATTTAAAATTCACGAAAAAAGTAGCTTGTTTCAATTAATTTGCACAAGGGTGTAGTTATTGTCTTCTTTCCATTAAAAAAATATGAAGAAATTAAGTTGATTAATAGGAAAATATCTCTTTAGCTGAAGCTGATCCTTTTTTTTTTTTTTTTTCTTCATATTATAACTTTTTTCAGATATTTGTTTTGTTATTGATATTAATTTGTGTTTTATTTTAATTTTACAGAGAATCTCTAAATGAATATTTAAAGAATATTTTCCTAGTCTTGTTCCATCGCTTGCAGCATTCAAAAACAACAAAATTTGTTAAATGTAAGTTAAAATATCATTGTGTGCTGTTTTATTTTATTTTATTTATTTATTTTTTTAATATAAAATTTAATTTTAATTTTAAATTTCAATAAAATAAAATATTGTTATAAAAATAATTAAAAATTTTAAATAATTATAAATTAATTTTTTTCTTATTTTGTCTAGACATTAAATCATCTTATTATCTTAAATGTGAGTTTTAATTTACACTTATAACATTTAACTCCCTTCAGTACACTGTAGACAATAAAAATAATAATATAGTGGGTTATCATATTATTTTTTTATATTTTTTTATTTGACATTTTTTATAAACTCCAGTATCGATTTATTCATAAGTGCAATTAGGGAACCAACTACAAATAGAACAAAAACAATTTAGATTAACCTGTATCAGACAAAAATGCAAATGACTTGAAATTTTAACATATGATTTCACCTATTTGCAAAATTTGTATGCTTTTTTGTCATTTGAGGCTTTATTGTAAAAAACTGGTTATACATTACATTTCAAAATATTGTCCATTGCTGGCCACTAATTTCTTCCACCTTTCGGGCAGCATATAAATCCTGTGTTTAAAAAAAAAAAAAAAAAAAATTATAATTTGAGGCAGTCCGCATATCAATCCAATTTCCGAATTACAAGTAAGAAATGTAAGTGCTGGTCTCCCAGGCCATATGCCCTTGATTAAAACAAGTCATAGGGCGGGGGGACTTTCCAATATTTCCAAGTATCTTTTGGCAGATTTCGTGACATGGGAATCTGGGCTGCACAATCACTTTATCATGTCCCTTGTTGTATTACAACTGTTCGTCTTCTACTGCTCAATTTAAATGTATTAATTGCTTTCAATACATATTGCCTGTTATTGTTTCAGTGGATTTTAGCAGCTCATAACTCACTAAGCCGTTGGTGGTCCCACCAAGTATGCACATACTCTTAGAGCTGTGAATCTTCACTTTTACTGTCTATGTGGAAGCATGGCCAGAAAATCCCCATGATTTTCTGCCCTTGGAGGTTATCTAATGAACCCATTTTTCATTGCCAGTCACAATGTGATGGCGATGTTCCTTCCATCTTTGCCTTTCATCTAGTTGTCGTATGGCACACTATTTTTTTTTTTTTTTTTTTTTTTCTGAATCATTCCTGAGATTTTGAGGCATTTTAAAATGGCTTGTTGAATTACTTCTAATGATCCTACAGGTTCTTGCATTTGACATGAGTTTTCATAAAGTAATGACTCCAACTCTATATCTTTGAAAACTTTCTTTCTTCCATCGCCATGCCTGTCTTGATGTCAATATTCCTTTCTTGAAGTATTTGAGAACATTTGATGCACTGCAGATTTCTTCATTTTGAAACAGAAAATTAAAACCACCTGCATATGAACAAAATTTTGCTCTTATACTGACATTTTCAAGGAAGAATTACTTTATGATGTGAATACAAATTGTGAAATATTTTGATGGGCTAATATTGGCAAATCACCATGCTTTTTGCATGATGTCTACATCTGTTTACATCCAGCATGACATCTACATCCCCCACCAGTGACTGCAAAAGCCATCTATTGGAAAACAGCAGAAGCAAAGTTGTACACGTAATATATCTGTCTAAATAGTCATGGTATTCCTTTAAAAAAAGCTTTACAAGTAATGTAAATAGGTGACATCCTTTGTTAAAGTTACGAGTCATTTGTAGCTTTCTATGATACAGAATAATCCAGAGTATTTTTGTTTTCTTCAGTTAGTGGTTGGTTCTTAATTGTACTTGTGACTAAATCCTTTTTCACAAAGTGGGAGTTTAAGAATGTTCTTCGCATGTCTGAAGTTCAGTGCCATTTTATTCGTATTTCCTTAGAAAATAAAAAATATATAAAAATAAATAAATAACATGATGACCCTCTGTGTTGTTAGCAGCTACATTACTGTTCTTAGATGCCCCTTATCAATATACACTCTGGTCAGACTTTTAATTGCTTGAGCAAAATTATCTTATTCAGAGCTTAACATGGAAACACACAGGAACTCGGTTCCCATACTTCTTTTATTACAGCGAATTTTTATATATTAGACAAAATGCATAAGAATTTATTAATATTACACACTAGAACTTACCAATACATCATTTCTGAAAAATTATTTCTGAATTGTCATTTTTTTCCATACAATCTTTACTATTCTTTTCTTATGAAAAATACTTACATATCTAATGCAACTTTGTCCACAATGTTTTTCTTCTATCTTCTGCAACTATAGACTAGTGGTCTTTTATCTTATCACCTTTTTCACATCAGCAAGGAAGTTAGAATTAACCATAAATAAAACGAATTTGTGTTTTTATCTTTTACTAAGCATCAAACTGCAACTATGGTTTTAAGCTATATGAATTTAATGAAATATCAAAAGCAGACAAATTAACAGCAGTTTGTTTCGAACAAAGAAAACAATTAGTTTAACTGGAAATTTCAGATGAAAAATGAGACTATGCCATGTCAATTTTCCTAAGTTTTAATTTATGCCATTCAAAATTGGAGTAAAGCTTTTCAAAATTCACTGAAAGACTTGTAAAATGATACACATAGGAACACGATTTTTAAAGAATGTCAATGTTCCAGTACTTTTCTTTTTCTTTTTGTTAGTAATTTATGGATTTTATTTCACTTGTTGTAAAATAACTCTGAGTTATTTCTATAGGTTGTTTTGTTTAATGTATTTGAATTTTATTTTGCAGGTCTCCTAGTATTCTTTTTCTTGTTTTCCTATAAATATGGCCCCCAAGCCCTTATTGCTCTAGTTGACAGTATACAACCTAAGTAAGTTTGAACAATAAAATCAGCTATTATTTACTTGATTCCACACTTATGAATGATTGGATTTTTTTCTTTTTTTTTTTTTTTTTTTTTTTCCAGGTAGATCTTTATATTTTCACTAAATGTTTTTAAAACAAGCCAATCCATATCGAATTTACTTTGATATTATACAAGGTTTTTTTCCTTAAATTTTTGGGTATTTAAGTTATACAGTTGTTATCAGACATAGAGGTTAAATCATCAGAAACTGTTAAGTTCCATCATACTATAGGAAGGAAAGTATTCGGAAAATTGTATTAGTGTGGAAATTATAAGAATAAATGATTGTAAAGAGGCAGAGCCAGTTTTAAAATATCATTTATCGTATTGGCAAGAACTCTAATGATTTCAACATTCTATTTTATATTTTCATAAGATATTCAAAACTTAAGATTTTCTTAACATGGCAGAATGTGGCAAAATTTTGCATAAATGTGCATTTTGGGGATTATGATATTGGACCAGTTTTAAAATATTTTTTCATGATACTGGTATGAATGCTATTGAATATCAAAATTCTACTTTAAAAGCTTCTTAAGTTATTCAAAATTGAAGTTTTTCATAGCGTGACAGAATATATTTCATAGACTTACATTATGTAGGGATTTTTGTATTGGAAATAATATGGAATTGCATGAAAAATAAAATAGGAAACTGACCCTAATAAAATTAATCATCATATTAAGGTAAGGTAAGTGAATCAAAATGGAGGAGAATAGCCTAATAGATGGGGTATTTCAGTCTGTAATTTTACTGGGTGATTGGCCAAGATCATTATTTTTATCATTAAATTTAGTATGCCCTATAATACAAATTTATACATACAGTGGTGATTAAAATTATAAGGACAAGCGAAAAATCCTCAAATTTTGGTTTAAAACCGATGACAAATAAAACATTTTTTTATTAATTTAAATAGAAATATATGGGAAATTCCTATACATAAAATGCATTTTGGATTTAGACAACCACATTTGATATGGATAAAATAGACAAATTATAAGGACAAGTGTATTTATGTGTTCTCAAAAGCAAAAATTGCATGTTTTTTTATTCTGCACACAGCACACTCAGACACTATAAATGCTTAATAAGTGATTGAGAATATTGTATTTTATTTTTGCAATTATTTTTAGTTGCTTCAGTCATGCAACTGAGTACTAAACTTTTGGAATTTGAGAAAGGGAAAGTGGTTACTTTTGAAAGTTGTAGACTTACTGCACATCAGATTATGACAAAGCTAAATAAATCCAGATCCAACATATATAATTTTCTTAAAATACCGTCAAATATTGGCAAAGACATAATAGGCCATCCAGAGGTGGATTTATGTTAGATTGTGCCCTAAGCCCCTTCAAATGTAGTGCCAAAAAAATGCAATGATTTTCCAAAACTATGGTAGAAATGTGAAATATTTTTTCCGATAAAAAAAGTTTAATTTAAATAGACCAGATTGTTTTGTTACTTCTAGTAGGATATTGGGCAATAATCTTTTATCAGAAGCACTGCAATGGAGATTATTTATCCCAGCAGGACAATGCCTTAGTACATGTTTCTCAGAGTTTGAAATCATGGTTTGATGCTATTTCTTAAAACTACTTGACTGACCGGCCAGAAACCCCGATCAAAATCCAGTGGAAAATCTGGAGGGTATTCTGACACATGAAGTATGTAAAAAGGGTATTCAATATCAAAACAAGCAAAACTCGTGTCCTCCACTGAAAAAGCCTGGATAAAAATTTCCAATAATGTACTGAAAGAATTGTCAAACTCCATGACGTCAAAACTGATAAGTGATTGAAAAGGGGTAGATTTTTCATTATTAGTGTGTTTCATATCAAAATAATCACTGTCCTTATGATTTTGTACAGTTTTTACAATGACATTTTTTGTTAATTATAGCAAAACATTATTTTGCATTATTCAATGTTTTGCATTCTACAATGATTTCTAGCATAAAAAAGCAATTGTAGCAATTTCTAGCACTTTATGCATACATTTCACTTTATTTTTCCAGAAACAATTTTTTCTGTGCAATTTTCAGTTGTCCTTATAATTCTGACCACCATTGTATATTTATAGATCATTTAAAAGAATGTGTTATGTTAGATTTACACATTTAAATTTATAATTTATTAAATTAAAATTTGTATTGTTAAGTGTATGAACCATTCATAATCTACATCAATATCGTATATTTATCAAAGATTTTAAATATGTAGCATTAGATATGTTTCCTTATTTTTGTTTTAGGATGTTTGGCATGATAATTGATAGAGTCATCTTGCCTGATCTTCAAAAAGTATCTGGCAATGTTGAAAGGAAAATTTGTTCTGTAGGTTTAATTAAACTACTTACTGAAGTACAAGAAGTTACTGATGGCTGTTATTCACAATACTGGTAAATATATTTTTAAAACCAAGCTTTAAATAAAAGTTATATTTTTATTTTCATAATTTTCTTTCATACAAAAGAAAGAATGATATGTGTTAACTAATACAGAAGGTCTGAATGAAATGTTGGCCCACCAGCAGCCGAGCGGTTCTGCGCTCAAAGCTGGTAGATGCCCGGTTTAATCCCAGGGCATACTCGTCGGCCTAGCCGTTTGGAGCTTTCTGTGGTTTTCTCTGAAACTTGCATAAATGTGGGCTAGGACCCCTTAGCAAGACTCCCATGGAGAGCACTCCCTCTTGGGTTTAAAACCCTAGTGAATTCAATCGGCCTTAATCCCCACAACCCAACCCAGCCCAACCCGAATGAAATGTTTCTAATTTCAACAGTCATAAAAAGAAAAAAAATCTATTAGCAATACATTGTCAGTATTAGGCAAAATTGGTTGCTTAATTCTTAGATTTTGACAAGTTTTATTTTGTGCACATGACATACATGTTAACTGCAGCTAAATGAATCTAAAAATCAATTTGTGATTTGCTCTTTCATATTATACACCCACAGGACCATTTTTTTTTTTTTTTTTTTTTTTTTTTTTGCTGAGACTTCTTGGGTGGTAAATATTTACCTGGACATATTGAAAATTTACACAATGCTCCAAATGCAGCATTTACAATCTTCCTATATTTTCCAAGAGTTGTTGAAGAGTTTAGCTTTATGCCTCAATAACCACTGTTACTGCCACTGTCACTAAGAAAATGCTATATAAACACACACACTCTCTCTCTCTCTTATCCCGGCAGAATGGGCGCCATGAAACGTAACATGAGGACGGGCATGGGGTGTCAGCGCACCCCAAACATATTAAATAACATAAATACGAAAAAAAATATTTAGAATTCAATCTGTTAATGAAATCCATGATAATTACACTCTTTCTCATGAAAGTAAATAACTGAAATGTTCAATTATCGTTAACTTTAAAAATTAATAGAAAATAAATTAAAAGCACTCAACTTTTTCCTCCTTGTTCGAAAAACTTAATTTTTCCCATGTGGCGCACTTAATTATATTCTTTACAATATTTATTATAATAAAAATGATACATTACTGTGGATAAGAATACTGAGACATTAATTTTCATAATAATTAGGATGTAAATGGATCAGAAACTTTAGATTTTTTGCAGTTTTTACATATAGCTTCAATTTCTGAGTGTTATATAAGAATGAAAAAGAGTCTGAATTTGCCGTTTTCATACTCTCTGCACGGAGGAGGAACTTGGAGGCAGGTACTAAAGGACCAGACCATTTCAGTTTATATGAAGAGACAGCAAATAAATATTTTCGGGCATGGGGTGTCAAAACACCCCGCGCCCATCCTGCCGGGTTAATAAAAATGGTATAAGACTTGTTATCTAATTTTACATTTTCTTGTGCTTTCAAATTTTCTGTTAAGTATAGTAGCTTCTCTCCTGGATGAAGAATACATAGGAAGATTTTTATCTGCTGTAGTCCCAGAAAATGTGTCGGTCTTAGAAAAAAATTTAATAGTTGATAATTCGCAGCACTCACCAAATGCAGGGGTGAAACTTTTCAGGGGCTACCCCTGAATTTTGGGTTTTTGAAAAATTTTGTATCTCTGAATTTCTTGTTAAAATATTTTGTTTTTATACAAATTTCTCATTTTGATTTTTAGTTTGCCTTATAATGCATTAAGAATGCTTCAAATTTCACTTATATGTAGCCATATGTTATATTATCAATAAGTCTACCCTATTTGCATGCAAGTAACAGTTTTCAGGGTTTTTACACAGGTAGTTTTACAGGGAGTCCTATTTATCATTTACAAGAACAGGTGCACCATGTTCCTGCAAATGATAAAGAAGGAACTTAACATTGGATCTTCAGCTAAACATGGATTATATTTTTAAAAATTCAAATACCTTAAATTTATCCTTTTTAAAAGCAATGTATATATTTCGGCATGCCATCGCAGCCCTCTTCAGCGTTGCAAATGATGAACTTGTATTGCCGGAACTCCAAAGTAAACAAACCTCCCTCGTCGATGTTCTAACTTCATTTCACTTCATGATTTTTAGTATCTGTTGCCATTCTTCAGTGGTTAAGCTGTGTTCACGGTCATTAACAGAAGAAGGAGTGGTTAGTATTTCTATGGCTTCGCGTTTTAATGCAAACTTATGATTGTTATAGTGGGCTATTTTTTTAGTGTTAATGGTGTTAAGATTAATGGGATTATTGTTATGGGTGGTAGAAAGTGCGGTAGAAGATTTATTAAGTTTAAGGTCGGAAATATGTTCTTTTTCGGGTCTCTTGGTCATACCTAACCTATGTACCAAGCTTGTGTTTGGTACATAGGTATGACCAAGAGACCCATAAAAGAACGTGAAAAAGAACATATTTCCGACCTTAAAATTAATAAATCTTCTACCGCACTTTCTATCACCCATAACAATAATCCCATTAATCTTAACACCATTAACACTCAAAAAATAGCCCACTATAACAATCATAAGTTTGCATTACAAAGCGAAGCCATAGAAATACTAACCACTCCTTCTTCTGTTAACGACCTCGAACACAGCTTAATTCTTGAAGAATGGCAACAGGTACTAAAAATCTTGAAGTGAAATGAAGTTAGAACATCGGCGAGGGAGGTTTGTTTACTTTGGAGTTCCGGCAATACGAGTTCATCATTTGCAACACTGAAGAGGACTGCAATGGCATGCTGAAATATATACGTTGCTTTTAAAGGATAAATTTAAGGTATTTGAATTTTTTTAAATATAAACTTTAATCCTTTCGTATTATACCAAATAAACATGGATTTTTTCATGAAAAATTGCATATGAAAAAATTAGTCAGTTGTTGTGTTTCCCAAAATATAAGAGAAATACCATAAAGCATATTGTGTCAGAATCTGTAAAGACACAGCAAAATTATTTAATGATGATGGACATTCCCCTGATCTTGATTTGGCTATTTTTTAATCTAAAGAAAAATTTATATGGTCATTTTCTTTTTGAAGATAAGATTGCTGTGGCTATGCAAGCATATTTTTCATCTATTCCAAAAAAATAAAAAGCCTAAAGCATTTATCTTTAGAAAAGACTACTTTGAACACTCCTAAGATTTGGTAAGTTTAACTTGTACCGTTTAGCAATATCTCAAAGTTTTCAGTGACCTTTGTAATTCATATGTTCTTTTAAACAGAACTTTAGTTTGCATTTTATTTGACCAATTTATGATAGTCTGCATTCACAAGAGACGTTATAAATAGAGAGAGAATACTTATTTCAGAGACTCCAAGTACTACGGATTCTCCGTAGTTTCTACGGATTTTGATGTTCAACTACGGATTACGGAAACTGTTCCGAAAATTACGGAAAACTTTTCAAAAAAGCTTTTTAATTTTTTTTACCGATTCTTAGCATTTTTTACTGCAGATTTCGCCTCCCGGAATGCCGCCAGCGCGAACGGTGTTCACGGAAAATTTTCTGCGGATGGCAATCGCAAAAAAATTGCTTACTATTCAGTTTTGGTTTCTATTTGTGCAATACATTATTAGCGAACGCCGTTTGTCTGCGCTTCTAAGCCGGAAACGAACACAACTGATAAGAGCAGTGGTTCTGTTTTCTTACCGCTCATTCCAAAGTCTGGGCTTTCGCGGCCGCGGCTGTCTCTTGACAGGAGGGGGTGAGGGGAGAGAAAAGAAGCGGTCAGCTTTCTCTTTCTTTAATCACGGGAGGTTTTTAATCGGCGCTCGGTATTTGTTGCGCATCACGCCATGCTTGGATGCGAAGGGAACTTTTTGAATGGAAAAGCTAGAGTGAGGAGAGGGTGAATCATTATCGGGCATCGGAGATCATCATACATACTGCATTCTAACCGGCAGGCGGCCCGGCCCGTGAGAGAAGGAAATGATTTGCTGTTTGTTTAGTTTATACTTGCGCTTCGAAATTCTCATCGATTTTTTCTTTCTTTTTTTAATGTAGCTTATTTATTTATTATCTCATTTATTTTAAACTTAATTTTGTTAGAAAGCGAACATAATTTCCGATAATGCTAGATTCCTTGATATTGATAAAAGACGAAAAAATAAATAAATTTCTATGTGATTGGCTTTCAAGAAATGTCAAATTAATTATTAGTTAACTGATTAAGTTTTAATTTTTTTTTTTTCTTTTTATTATTGTTATTCAATATTGTTCTGATTTTTTAAAAAATGTGTTCTGATTTTTCCGATGTTATTGCTAAAAATCAAACTGAATTTAGACCAAATTTGGGTACTGCAACTCTTTAATCTCTTTTGATAGAGAAATCAAAGATGTTTTCTTCAAATGAAATGTGCTATTCAAAGCAATTTACCCACAGTGAACTCAAGGCTGCTAAACAGGCAACTCTAAAAGTGAATTCAAAGTAAATGAATAAACCTGAACCTAAATAAGAAATACTTTTTTTTTTTTTTTTTTTTTATATATATATACCATAGTGAATTGAATCACTTTTTCATTACACCTTTTCAAACTGATAAATACATATATTTTGATTTTAAAATATATGTTGCTCACTAATTTTATAAATATATTTTAGTTACCAGCATCAATAGTTAACTAATTTTTTTAACTAAAACCTGTTTAAAAATATATTTTACATGTAAAAAAGCAATTTTGGGCATTTTAGCTTATTCTCTCAAAGTTATTTTGTATAGTCTTTGTCTTAAGCAACAAAATAAATTTTTGTTAGTTATTGAGTAATTATTTGGTAGTATATTTCTTTTAGTTAAGAATAATTAAGTAACACATTTTTGCATAACTAATTTTTGTTTTTAGTTAAATCACTTAAATTATTGTGTTTATTTAGAACTGCTTGAGACCTGTCTAAATAGTTTATTATTTTTTTACTTTATTGAAAAGACGATTTTTTAATAACAAAAGTAAGTATTTTTGCTCAATTTTAAGTTGGTTTAATTTTATTACAGTGCTTTTGCGACTACATTTTTTTATGCGAAGATTTAGTGCGTATATTACTGAACGACGTAAAATGTCGTGTATACTGTACATAGGTACTACTGACAAACTTCCTGGAAGGTTGGAGTCTCTGTTATTTTTATTTTGACGTTTTTAACATTCATTTAAATTTACTTTGTTGTATCCATTTATTTATGTAGTACAGTCCCTGGCCAAATTATTAGACGCACTGTAAGATTCTATGTAAAATCTTAATTATCAGGTGATACTATACAGCTTTATTGTTTTTACTAGATACAATGTATTTTTTTTTTAATTATCCACCTTATTAGCTGTTTTTTAACACAAATAAAATACTATAGTTATAGAAAAAATATGTATTTATTAACTCTTGAAAAAATTTGAAATTAATGCAATTAAATGTTAATATTTTGTTGAGCCACCTTTAGCAGCTATGCGAGCTTCAATTATGCATCTGAGGATGGTGATTCCACACCTGAATGACCTTTTCTAAGAGTTACGTTTTGTTTATGATCACACCTTTAGCCACTTCTCTCGTCATCAGCTCCCTCACGTTTTCAGTAGGTTTCACATCTGGGCTATTACCCGGCCAATCCAACAAGGAATTTTTGGCACTTCCAAACAATCTTTAACAGGCCGTTCTGAGATGCAGGGAGCTCCATCTTGCATAAAAATGAATGCGGTTATCCATTTGGAAACCATTCTCTGAGCTGCAAAACATGTAATTATTAAAAAACTATAGTGCGTCTAATAATTTGGCCAGGGACTGTATATGTAATAGTCTAGCAAGTATTATTTTATTCTTATTGTGCTCTTACTGAAACCTTGGCTAGTGGATTGAAATGATGTATAAAGGCTTTCATTTAGATTGGAGTCTTTTGATTCATAGCATGGATTATTTTGAAAGCAAAGTTTGTTAAATCATAATAAGTTGTAACCCCGTACAAAGATAAGATTTTTCAGCTGATTTCAGCTTTTTGTAAATTTAGCTTTTCAGCCTTTTTGCAGTTTTCTCAGCTCTCTCTCTCTCTTTTTTTTTTTTTTTTTTTTTGTGTGTGTGTGTGTGTGTGTGTGTTATTGTTTTGTTTCTAAATGAGCATTTGTAACATCAGCTAATCAAATAAAACTTGATTGAATGCTGAAGCCTAAACATTTTTTTTTTTTTTTTTTTTTAATAGATTGAAGATTGAAACATATTTATTACTCTAATATAATAATACATTTTGTCTTAAAAATTCTAGTATTTCACTTCAATGTCTTACCTTTGCATACAATTTCAGCCTTTTTGTCTTTTTTGCTAATCCCATCCCTGCCCATAAAAAACAGATGTGTTTAGCATCTAAGACTTGCAAAACTCTCATTTTCATAAAACTCTCATCTTCAAGTTGTGGCAGTGAGGTTTTAATCTCCAGTTTCTCTAAATCAACTTCAAGATATGAAGGCAGAATACAAATTTTAATTCATACTTTGATATTTTGTTTGACAGCTAGACCTGAATTGAGTGACCATAAATGAGATGTATTCAGGATTAATTTTTAAACATTGGAAAGCCACAATTAAATGCATGTAACACTTATCTTGCAGTGTAACTTGGTCTAAAACCTCTGTAACAGAAATAGTACAGCATAGCAGCAAGTGCTGCAGATTGATTAAATCTTTGCAGATTAATTTAAAACCTGAAAATAAAATATCAGGCTTAAAAATAGAAATATAATTTACACTATGTTTCTGGATTACTGCATTAGTTGTATATTCTTAATTTATTTTATTTGTAGATGCAAATTTTACATGTTTTCTGAATTTCTAATATTTCTTGTGATATCGGAACCATTCTGTCATATATTTTTGGTCCGGCATTTTTGGATTGCAGATAAATATATGGGAAAATCTGCTACTATGGTCATTAAAAACAAAAGTTATCAAAAAAAAAAAGTTTTAGTTTAAACCAGTTCTTTTTTTATACATTTTTTTCCCAGTCACATTACTAATTACCTCTGGATTCTGTCAGAATTTGGACAGTAGCCAATAAAGGCAAATCTGCAAAAATTTATTTAGCTGCGGTGAAAAATAGTAGAGAGAATTATTTTGTGTATATATGATTTATTCTTATCACTCTGTTGTTATTTATTTATTTCAATATCAATCTTAATTAATTAAATATTCTACTATAAAAAAAAATAATTCAGAAAATTTAATAACTTTATCACAAATGTTTTTGCTCTCGACATGGGGAGACATCTTCAGATAAGTTTTCTGGTTGACACTCGTTGAGATTTCTGGTTTAACAGGGATTGGATCCTCAGCTAAACATGGATTTTTTTTCATGAAAAATTACACATGAAAAAAACAGTTTGTTGTTGTGTTTCCCAAAATTTAAGAGAATACCTTAAAGCATATTGTGTCAGAATCTGTAAAGACACACCAAAATTATTTAATGATGATGGACACCAACTTATTTCTAAAATCCTAACTTGTGAAGAAATGCACATACTGGTTTTTGGCATTTCAACACATCAAGAAATTAAAGTATGGATTTTTCCATATAACCCAAAGCCAAGAATGGTGTTCAACAATGAGCAGTGGAGCGAGAAAATAATGTATGCTGTTTTCTTAGAAGTATGAGACTGGTCAAAGAAATAAGATTTCACATGTCTAAATACACACATTCAAAAATATGAAGGTCATACTAAGAAAATAAAATTTTGTGTCACACTGTTATTTATCAAATAAATTTAAATGCTATAGGTTCTTTCAGCCAGTTGATCCTGTTTTCCAGAGACCCTTCAGAAAAGTAGTGGACATGATTTTTTTCAAAAACTAACAAGGTTGCTACACAGCACTTGGAAAACAGGGAAAACCCTGAAAGACTCAGGAAATTTGAAAATATATTAAAAAACAGGGAAAACTCAAAGAATTTTCAAAATTTATAGCAAAAACAGGGAATTTTGAATTTTTTTGAAAAAACATTAGAAATTTTTTTCATAATAAAATATTTTTAAAATCTTTAGTGCTTTATAATGTACTAATGCACTGATCTTATAGAAATTTTGCACACTTATTCAAAATAGAATTGACTAGTTCTTAAATGAAGAATTTTTTGATTTTGCATACAACTCTGCCAAAAATTAAATTTCAACTTTTCAAAAAAATCCTACATTCGAATGCTAGTCAAATCTATTTTGAAGAAGTGTGCAAAAATTCAATAAGATTGGTGCATTCATTTTTGAGAAAAGGTGTCCACTACTTTTCTGAAAGGTTTCTGAAAACCACGTCCCACCAACTGAATTTTCCAAAATGTTATAAAATATTGTTTAAATGCTGCTCTTTTATGTGCTCAAAATTTTGAATAAAAAATTTTATTTATTGTGTTTAAAAAAAAGATTTTTAGCTTTTAAAACTCATGTAACAACTTAAAGTTTTTTTTTTTTTTTTTTTTTTTTTCTGTCAGCAGAAGTTTTATGTAATCATTTTTTATTTCCCGAAGCTTATTAAGATCTCCCAAAGATTTCTCAGGATCTCCTGAGATAATTTATTTATTGCGTAAAATAATAGAGTGAGAAAGGGATGTTTTGAAGTTCTCATAAACAAATCTGAATAATTTTTCCTGTAAATAATAAATAAAAATATAAATGAAAAACTTTCAAAGTTTGATCCATATTTTAAAAGGCATTGGGTCTTTTTAACTCACTTTATCTCAGTCCCAGTATGATCAATGAATATAATTTATGTATCAGTGTAACATACATTGAAAAATATAGTATTTATTATTTTATTTATTTATTTATTTTACACTATCTTAATTGTTTTAAACGTAGACTAGATAAGTTATAATTTTAGATAATCTATTTTAATATGTAAAATTTCTTTTCTTTTTTTTTCCCCATTTAGGGCACCTCTACTTGTTGCTCTAATTGGTTTATTTGAATTACCTGAAGATGATTCAGTACCAGATGATGAGCATTTCATTGACGTTGAAGATACTGCTGGATACCAAAATGCATTTTGCCAATTAGTATTTGCAGGAAAATCAGAATTTGATCCAATCAATGGAGCCATACCTGATGCTAGAATTCATTTAGCCCAGTGTCTACATAATCTTTCAGTAAATAACCCTGGAAAGGTAATATATTTATCTTAAATTTATACATTTGAGATTGTTGATGACTATCAGTTCTGGCTTTTATTTGTAATTCTAATTTATATATATATGATAATAAAGATGATCTATTAAGCATAGTAGAAGCCAAGCAACAGATACAAGATCACTGAAACACCAATGACCAATAAGATTTAAAAAAAAAAAAATGTATCGTATATATAATATATATATGCTTCATATATAATATATTTAGTTACCATTTATTTAATTAGTTTAATTCATTTATAAAAAAATATATATATAGTGATATTATATGTATAGTGATTTTTTTATTTATTTTTTTTATTTTATTTTTTTTTTTTTTCCATGAAAAATTTTCTGTAACTAGTTAGTAAAATTTTAACACAATGACAGTATTCAAAGTTCTTATTATTATTAATAGATGTATGAATTAATTGTATTCTACCTTTTATCATTTTAGTACCCAGCTTTAATATCATCCAATGTAGCTCCTGAAGCTGCTGCTCATCTTACAAAGTATCTACAAGCTGCTAATGTTACATTATCCTGAGAGTGATTGCTAATGAACTGTTACTATCATTTTGTATAAACGATTTGTATATAAGACATCATTTTTATCATTTCAGTGTTGTGCACTGATTTATAGTAAACTGCTTTGCAAATATTGAAGTGGTGATATTTTCCTAATTGATATCTCTTTTGTGTGTTTTAATTTAAATAAAACTTTTAAAATATCATACCTTTGTTTTTAATAAAGGTTTCTTTAAAAAATAAACTTTAAAAATTCATTTTTCTGATTCTGTTTATGTTTGATACTTACTTCAAAATTAAGAGCCAACTATTCTGATTTATTTTAAAATTTCATCTGTAATCCAATTTCACTAATTTATTTAAATGTATTATAAAGTATTGTTAAGAAAATGTTTCTACATTTTTAAGATAGCCCAAAATACTTTCAAGTATACATTTAAATTACTTTTGCTAAATTCGGTCCTTAAGTATGAAAATCCCAATCATTGATAGTAGTATGAGGTTTTCAAGTTCTGATCTTAACTTGATATGGTTCAAAGTATCGGTGATTGTTGAGTTGATTACATATGCAGGGTTGCTAACATCTCCGCTTTCAGCGGAGTTGCTCCGCGAAATATGACGACTCCGCACACTCCGTGAAATGCTCTATTTGCTCCGCAAATATTTCTCAAAATCATATACATTCAATATTTTTCAGAAAAACGAACGTAAAGTTTTAATAAAAGCCGAAAATCAAAGATCGCTGCACCGTGTCTACTGACTTACTGCTAAATGTTTATCTTACTGCGTGCCAAGAACAGAACGATTAGCTGCGGAATGCAAGCGAGCGAACTTTCGATTTCGATTTCCCGTACTCTTCCATGGAGCGCGTGGAGGAAAGCGGCAATGCCTCTCCTCCTGTTTTAGCGCATGCGTATATTCTTCAGTCGCAGCGCGAAGAGGATTCTCCCGCCCGAATGCGAACGCATGATCGGTACAGTAGGGGAAAGTGGGAACGGAAAGCAAAGTTTCGGACCTTCGGAGTTTGAACGGAGTCGAGTCGCGTGCTTCAATGTTAGCGTTTTAAAGAAGATAAAATGTCATCGGGTAAAAGAAAACATGTGCAGACTTTTATTAAGGACTATGAGACTACTTGGCCAGTGTTAAAGAAATCTAAACTATCTCCGTATCACGCTTATTGCACAGCGTGTTGTACAGATTTTTTAGTGTCGCATGGTGGAAGAGAAGATTGCCGGCGTCATTGTGAAACGGCAAAACACATAAAGTATGCAACAGCCAAAGATAATAGTAATACTTTGGATTTTTATTCAGATGTAAATTCAGCCACAAGTTTGAATGTAATCAGAGCTGAAGCTCTTTTTACTAAGTTTTTGATAGAACATAATTGCCCTCTGGCAATTTCTGATCATGCCGGTCCATTACTTAAAAAAAATGTTTCCGTACTCTGCCATTGCTAAGGAATATGCTTGTGCCCATACGAAAACTACATCTATTATAAAATCCTTTTCATCTGTGACTCAAGAAAATTTAGTTGCAAAGCTAAGAGAAAAAAAATTCAGTTTGGCGACTGATGGCAGTAATACAACAACAGAGAAGTTATTTCCGTTAGTTGTGACTTACTACGATGATGAAATAAAGAAGATAGTTACGTCTTTATTGTCACTGCCCCGTTTAGAAGGTGACTGTACAGGAGAAAATATTTTTAAATTATTAAATAATGAATTAGAAAAGAAAAAAATACCATGGTCTAATTGCATATCCTTTTGTGCGGATAACGCCAATGTTATGCTGGGACAATTTAAAGGTGTTAGTGCCTTTATTAAGAAAATGAATCCTAATGTAATTATTCGAGGGTGTGTTTGCCACTTAATACACTTGGCAGCACAGCATTCAGCGGAAAAATTGGATGACTATGATATTGAGCAGTTTTTGTTAGATGTTTATTATTATCTAAGAAAAAGTGTTAAACGTCTTCAAATTTTACAGTTTTGCCAAAGTATATGTGAACTTGAACAACATAAAATTTTCAAATATGGCATAACAAGGTGGTTATCAGGAAATGTTGTAAATAGATTTTTAGAACAGTGGGATGCACTCCACAAATTCTTTTGTGAAGAAGAAAAGGGGAACTCTGCCGCATTCCTCAGAGTAAAAGAGCTATTCAAAAATCCAGTAACGAAACTCTATTTGTTATTTCTACAAGCAACCATCCCAGTGTTTAATAAAACAAATTTACTGATGCAAAGTGTTGCACCTATGATACACGTGTATCATAAAGAAATAATCTCACTATTAACTGAATTACTTGCTAGGTATATTAAGTCAACAGTGTTTGTAAAAGCAGATTCTGTGTTCAAAATAGATTTTAGTGTCAGAAAAAATCAAAAATCTGATGATGAACTAGTCATCAGTTCTGCAACTCGTCAATATTTAAATGATCCGGATAATGAAATTTCTCAAACTGCAAAAGAAAAATTCTATGGATGTGTTAGAAGTTATTATTACTCTGGGTGTTCATACATCATTAAAAAATTTCCATTAGAAGAGAAATTGTATGAACATGCATCAATAGCTGATGTAAAATCAAAAGCAAAGCAGAAAATTTCATCATTGTATTTTTTTATAGATTTATTCGGTTATACTGATGATAAAATTAAAGATGAAATTGAATCTCAATTTGTGACTTATCAAGTTGATTATTTTAATGATGAAATAGTATCTAGTCGAGCTGATGTTGCATGGACATTGATCAAAGAATTGAAAGACTGGAATGGAAGTTTGAAATATAAAGAATTAGCAGATTTGATGCTATGTATATTGCTAATACCTCACAGCAATTCTTCTTGTGAAAGAGTGTTCAGTCTGGTAAAACAAAATGTTACAGATTATCAAAATAATTTAGGACATGAAACATTGGAAGCTATTCTTATTGAAAAATGTGCCTCAAAAGCAGAAGGCAATATTTGCTATAAAACAGTATTTTCAAAGGAAGAGTTAAAAAGAGCAAAACAAGCTACCTATTTATCCCTGAAAAAATAGTATAAGAACAAGTAGAACTAAAATTTTAATAAGAATACATTCATAAAACTAATGTAGTAAAGTGTATGTGCATATTCGTGTTTTTACCTTTATCTTGAAAAAATATGCTTTGTTATTTTTATACGTAACACATGTCAATATATTCTTAAATGTTTTGGATTTATGCATAAAATTAAATTGAAGTCCTAAACTTTCTTTAGAGGATCTTGTGTTTTGACCTATGCTTTGACATGTTTTTACTAAATAAATTAGTATTTTACTCAGAATGCATTTATTTTTTTTTTAATAAAGGAATAATGGTCATAATTTTTAAAATGACATATTTATTGATTTTTTATAAATTTAGATACACGTTAAATTATATGCGATAGTGTATAATAAGTAAAATTAAATAGGACATAAGATGCAAGACAGAAATAAAACTACAGGTAAGTAAAAATTAGTTCAGTGTATGTATTTTTAAATTATACCAATTGTGTGTGTTAAGTTTTTTGTTCAATTAAAAAAAAAAATGCTCCGCTAAATGGGCAAAATGCTCCTCTTAATTTTTTTTAATACTCCTCTTTTTGTTCTTGACATGTTGGCAGTCCTGCATATGCCAAGTGCTCTTTCAAATTTGCATGTTTGTATTATACTGAAATTTAAAGTTGTCTACTGTGAATGTGTTAAATCATAAATAAATCAAAAATTTGTCATTTTTTAATATGAGTTCCAGCATGGAACTAATGCAACTTAAACAGCAAAAAAACATCGCTGAAATATTTGGCAAAGATGTAACAATGAATGCACAGTGTATCATTGTTTTTTTTTTTTTTTTTTTTTTTTTTTTGTTGTTTTTTTAATTTCATTTGGAAGATTTTAATTTTGAAAATCATCAATATCATCATGATGTGTTTTTATAGATATGATGTTGCATATTATGATATTGTGCTTTTTGTTGGAGATGTAATGAATATCAATGGTATTTTACAAAATCAGATCTTTCATACTTAATGATCTGATAGAACACTGAAGTTATATATCACAAGAATGAATATCATTAGCTGTTTGATGATTTCCTTAACATTATATTGAGTCTTCTGTCTTCTCTTTCAATATATTGTAATCAACCAAAATTAAAATCTATATATTAAAAAAAAAAAAAAAACTTCAGAAAAAATTGACTTTGCAGTAAAAACATCAATTAACATTTTTAAAAATTCTTTGATTTTTCTGAAAATGTTTTTATTTTCCATTAAATTTAGATGTTATTATTTCTCTCACAAGTTCTGCTTAACTTCATCTTTTTCATTTTCTTAGCCCCTTTTGATATTTTGATCATAATAAAAACATTTAACATTAGAATTACAGCGATCTTCGTATACCTAGAAATACAGCGGGGGTCATTTTGACCCCTGGAAATAAAATCTGAATTTTTCCCTTCATAATATTATATATTTTTGAAAATCTAATAAAAATAAACTAAATTACAATGATTAAAATATATTTTAAAGGGTATGGGCAAATAGCTGGCTGAATAACGTTGAATTTCTTATTATTCCCTTTCGAGCATATAGTACTAGTTCCTGCTTTGGCATTTTTAGTTATGTCAGAATTTGAATTATTGGGAACTTATTTATTTTCACTTTCACATAAGCTAGAAGATGATATCACATGATCTCTCAATATAACAAATTCTGAATCACTATGAGGTTCCATTTTCATCTCTATTTGAAGAATTGTTATCCATTTCAAAACAAGAATCGCAATCAGATAGTTCTTGCCTCAATTTAACTGTTTCTTCTTGCATTAGTCCTCTTCTACAAGCCATTAGTATATAATAAACTTACATAAATATAACAAAATAATTTATCAAAAATTGTTATTATATGTAACAAACCAAATGCCTAACAAAATCTACAAACGTTTTATCGAACATCAGCTCTTTTATCTGTTCTCATTTCACATTCACAAGTAAATGCATTTCGAAAATTCAAATCCCGTGACTGGCAGGTGAGAGATTACACAAACACATTTTCTTTTTTTTTATTTGTTTTTTGTTTAGCCGTTGAAAACAAAAATAGTTTACTGCAGAAAAAGTATTCAGATACCTTTCTTTCTCACAGGGGTCAAAATGACACATGCCCGTATTTCTAGGTATAAGCCTTTGTTAAGACTAAAAGTTAGATAAGGTTTTCTTTGAAACTTTATTTATTTATTTATTTTTTTAAAGCACAATGATTTAGGAAAAGTCAAGAAAGGATAAAGATATTTGTAAAAAAATAGAATAAACATTGAAGAAAAAAGTTTGCTTGGTGTCAAAATGACACCTTCTGTGATTCTAGTGTTAATGGGCCACTTCATGCACCATCACCAGTAGCCCAAGCCAATGTTATTCTATGGGAAATTTTGTTTACTTATAACTCATTAACTAATGCATACTTTTAAATTTTGTTTTCACATTCAGAAAATTCACAACTGTTAAATTCACAGATGTTTTTTAAATTTTTAACGTTTTATTTTGAAATTGTAAAATGAAAAATTTCACAGATTTGAAAATTCGTATTTTACAACTTAAAAATAAAACATTTAAAATTTAAAAAATCTATTTTTAAAATATGTATTAGTTAATGAGTTATAAGGAAACAAAATTTCCTATAGAATAGCATTGGCTTGGGCTTCTGTCAACAGTAAGTAAAGTGGGCCGTTAATGGTTTAGTACAAAATTGCACATCTGTTTCCTAATAGTGAAACATCTAAACAGTGGATTGAATAAATTTTATGTACTTACTTTTTATGTTGTGATAATGCAACAATCATTGAACATCCATTTTAGAAATTTACATGATGTTTGTAATATTTTTTTTTTTTGTTGTTGTTGTTATTTTGAAGATTTAAAGTTGGATTATTTAATTTTTAATTATTTTTATTGAATTACCTGCTAAAAATATGGAAATAAGGAAAGGAAATTTTATTTTGTAAATAAGGTACACTTAACCAAAAGAACTAAAAAAAAAAAAAAAAAAAAAAATCTGGTGTGACTTCACTTGACTTTTCGAACATTAATTAATTAACGTTTGTATAAATAAAGTAAAAGAAGTTGTTAAATAAACAAAAAAGAATATTATAATGGGGTGTTTGAATATTTTTCAGTATATAGTATGTTGTTTAATTTAATGCTATTGTCTTTCAAATGATTTGAGCCCATAAATCATAATGATAAAGGAATTTTCATTATATCCCTTTAAAAATCTACAAGTGCTAGACTCACCAAAATCTGTACTGTTCGGGCGATGGTGACCTATAGCATGTATATTAATTTTCAGTTAATTCGGATGAGGCATTTAGACATTATAGCACCTTAAATAAATTGCTTCCATAAGCCACAAATATTTAAAAATAAAAAAAATTTTTGTGTTCCTGTAAAATCTATAGGTGCTAGTTTCTCCAAAATTCATACAGGTTGTGTGATAGTGATCTATAACATATATATATATAAATTTTCAGCTCAGTTGAATAAGGCTTTTAGATGCTGTCGCACTTTAAAAAATTTGAGCCCATAGGCCATAATAAAAAAGAATTCTTTGTGTCCCTTTTTTTTGTGTAAAAAAACTACAAGTGCTAGATTCACCAAAATCAATAGGGTTCATGCTATGGTGACCTATAGCATACGTATCAACTTTCAGCTCATTCGAACAAAGGATTTGGATGTTACGTTCACTCTCATGCATGCATCACTGTAAAAACAGCAAATATGAACTCAGAGAGCCTTGAAACGTGTAGGTACACCAAAATTTCAAAGACAGATTTTTTATATACTTTCCTTACATATGTATATTCGGAAAGTAATAAAATGAATCTAAAAATGCACTCTTTGTCTTCCTGAAAATTGAATGCAAAGTTAGTTATTGCTCACTGAAAACAGCAAAATTCTTATAAGAACTGTTCTTATACATGTATAAATGGTCTTCAAAATGGTGGGATAGACTAAAATTAAAATTGTTTAGAAATTCATTTCTTGACCATTCCAAAGTAAAAGGTGGCAAAATTACAACTAGAGTTCTAATATGTCTTGAAACAACAAAATTCATAAAATGACTAATTTCAGCCAATAAATATTTTTTTCATTATTATTATTTATTTTAACAGATTAGGGTTTAAAAGATTGCCAAGAGAGTAAGAAGGCATTTTTTTTTTTTTTTTCTTTTTTTAGAAATTTGTTCCTTTTTATAAATTTCCCAGAAAAAATAGTAAAATGACACTTAAAAATAGAAATATGGAGTAGAGTCCTGTGCAGATTGAAAAAACCTAACCCAAACCCACAGCTTCTGACCCATGACCGACAAAAATGTATTAACCCCTTAACTGCCTCAGGCATATATATTCATCTCACTGAGCCAATACCTTAACTGCCCTGGGAGTATATATATACGCTTTTCAGAAGTATGTACCTTTGTGTTGCGCTGCTATCAGTGAAACTTGTCCCACAGTTTTGGAATGCAATAAAATGATTTTAAATGTGACCTTGATAGTGTTTATGGTGGATTTATTTATTTCAAATAAGAGAGAAGTGGGAGAAATCGGAAAAAGGAATATTTATGGAACAGCGAACGCGCAACTGCATGAAAAATGGAGGCACTGAGAAGCGAATCTCGTAAATTTTCCTCGGTAGGTAAGGGGTTAATCAATTTACATTATATAAGAAACTGAATTAAAATTATGTTTCACAAAATATTTATATTATTGAACATATCTTTCAGAGAATTAATTATTACATAACTATTGCAAGCATATAATTATAATGAAACTAGTGAATAATTAAAATTATATTAAAAAAATTAGTCTAATTATAAACAAAACTTCAATGTATAATATAACAAAATTTGTTGTGTATTACACTTACTTTAAAAAATCCAATGTGTTAAATATTCACAATATATATATATTTAAAAAGAAAGTAAAATAAGGAAGCAAATATATATTGGAAGGCAAATGATTTATTCATATGTTTTAAATGCGAAGTATTAATATTGTAGTGTACTTGGGGGTTCGTGAGTTGTCTGAGAATGAAAGGCCAAACGTACAAAAATTCAGTAATTTATTCACAGAAAGTTCCAGAAAAATACAGGTCTATAAACCAAGTATCAGCTTCAATTCAAACAGTAAACACAGCTTAAACAACAGCTGTCAATAGCAAATCCACAGTACAAACTGTATACCAATAACACTTGAAGCAGGTCTCTCTCAAAGAGGCTTAAGAGCAATGCAAGCACTAGCGAAGCTGGCTGAGATCTGAACTGAACTGACTGCCCTTGGCGAGGAAGCGCTCCTTATATGCTGTTCCATGGAGCCCAGATTTTTCGAGAAAACTCTAGAAAGTGGTCAACCAATCAACTTACAGCTTCCATATTTGGTATATCCCATATAAGGATTTTCTCGCCAAGGTCGCCAAAAAATCGCCAAGGTGGGAAAAAGTCGCCAAATTTGGCGCCAAATCCATTACGTGCATTACTGGGGCTTTTTAATGCGTTTTTAAGGGAAAATAAGGCTATTTCAACGCTAAAACGACTAGAAATGCACAAAATTAGCACTTTATCAACTTACTAAGCCTCTTTGAAAGAAAACAAAAATAAACACAATTATTTACAAAAATAAACACAATTATTTACAAAAATAAACACAATTATTTACAATTTCGTAACAATATTTATGCATTATTTCTTTAAGAATTAGACTTATGTTATGAGTCATGTTGCTTTAAATTGCTATGAAAGAAGAGAATGCCATCTAATCACTGCATTCAAAGGATTATATTCATAGAAAAGCAACATAAAATTGTTTCCGAAGAAAAATATTTTACATGTAGACCTGTAGTTATTACGTAGGTCAAAAATTAATTATAACTCAACCTGTGCCTGACCCACAAAGCAGGTAATTGTAGGCACCCAACCCAATGCAGGACTCTAGTATGAAGTAAGATTATTAATTTTTTAGTTACAGCATTTATGGAGTTTACAAAAAAACTGAAGAGACAAATATTTTTTCATTCATTGAAATTGACTCATTATGTCATTAGTTCCCCATCATACTATAGGTATGGGGAACTTAGATAATCATGAAAAATTTCGACCTCGTTTTTTTTTTTTTTTTTTACTTTTTTTCTCATTTTCAGGTGTGAGGAATCTGAAAATGACAAAATTTGTATGATGTCCACCTGTTAGTTTGTTAGTGTATTAGTCGTACACGATATCTCAAGTTGCAGAGAAGTCAGATCAGTTTTAAAATATTACTTTCGACACTGGCAATAACCCTATTCACTTGCAACATTTGAATTAAAAAACTTCGTAAGTTATTTGAAATTTACGATTTTCTTAACATGGGAGAATAGGGCAAAATTTCACTTAAACTTGCATTAAATGAAAAATTTTTGCTGTAAAAATGTCAGACCAGTTTTTAAATATCAGTTTTGATGCCGGAATGAACATCAGTAGCTATAAATATGCTACTTTGAAGAGTTCGCAAGTTATTGGAAATTTAAGAATTTCTTAACATGGCAGTATAGGGCAAAATTTCACATAACCGTCAATTTTGAGGGATATTTTCATCGTAAAGATGTCAAACTACTTTAGAAATATTATTTAGGATACTGGCATCAATATTATTGACTATGAATTTTCCAATATAAAAAATTGATTTCGTAAGTTATTAGAATTTTATGAATTTCTTATCATAACAGAATAGGGCAAAATTTTACACAAACGTCAATTTTGAGGGATATTTTCATCATAAAGATGTCAGACCACTTTTGAAATATTATTTAGGATACTGACATGAATACCATAGAGTGAATTTTCCAATTTAAAAAATTTGTAAGTTATTTGGAATTTACGATTTACTTAAAATGGCAGAATAAGGCAAAATCGAGCATAAACATCCATTTTGAGGACCATAAATATATCAGACAATTTCAAAATAACATTTATGATACTTGTATGAACATGATTGACTACAAATATTCTAATAGGAAAATTTCGTAAGTTATTTGAAATTTAATATTTTATCAACATAGCAAAATGGGGCGTTATTTCATATAAATATGCATTTTTGGGATTGTTGCATTGGAAGTAGTAGAATGAAAATAAACTACGAAATTGATCCCAATAAAATAAATTAATAGATTAGAATAAAAGTTTTTTTTATTTGAATCTCCACAAATTCCTTCACTGCAAACTCATTATGGAAATAAATAAGTATTTGATTTTATAATTGTGTAAAATATTAAAATCTACAGTAGTGTACAAATAATTAGACTCAATGCAAAAATTACACATTTCCTTATCTTTTGCTTTACTTTTAGCTATTTCAGTTTCCGATAATCTTGTAGCTTGTAAATAACATGTTATACATCATACATCATTTCAGCGAAAGTTTAGTCCTGAAGGCAAACAGAGGACCAATAACAAATTATAGAAAAACAAAAATATCTATAACAAATGCTTCTAACTCGCTGCTGTAGCATGCAATTATTAGGCTTCTTTTAATTATTTGTATTCATTTGTATGTGAGTAGTACGTATATTTATGGAGCTATAAGTTTCTTTCACAGCAGTGAAAATGTTTTGAACATTTTGTGTTTATAACACGCAAGGTTTTGAACTTAAGCACCATCATTTTTTTTTAAATCTTTTTCTACTAACTAAACACAGAAATGCTGCAATAAGAATATAAAAATATTTAATATGAGGATTTTTACTGAATTTTAACTATGCATTTATCAAAATTTCTAATTCTATATTTTATTAGTCAAATGCATATAATTACTCTAAAAAAAAAATTAAAATTATTTCAGAAAATTTTGGAGTGGAGGGCTGATTTTTTATACCAACTATGTCAAAAATACCACAGCCGGGAATCGAACCCGGGCCTTCCGCTTTACATGTGGATGCTCAAGCCATTGAGCTACCCTGGCTGATTACCAACTAGGCATTTCTCACATAACATTCGTTGGCAAAGTCACCAAGTGTGTAAACACAGCTATATCAAGTGACATTAATATTCCTGGCACAACTCCAATAGACCACAAAATTTTAAGTTAATTTAAAAATTTATTCATCAACCTTGAAAGTTCATTTCAGAAAATTTTGGAGGTTGAATAAAAAATGATTGAGAAAATTTGAAACACAAAATTTGAGTTTTAGAATTTTGTACATTTGAAAAGATAATTTTATACCAATGTTTTAATAATTTGATAAATATTTACTGCAATATCAATGAAAATGCAAATGCCCTTCTGTGTTCATACTTTCTGAACATATGTTAAATGATGCAACTATGTCCAATGCAGGTAATACGTGCAGCCCTCAATAATGTTATTAATTTCAGTGAAATCCAAAAGATGGCGCTTTAATCTAGTCGCTTCTAGTGACCCTATATATAGAGAGACTGGACATTGACCGAAAGTCGGCCATCTTAGTGCCAATTCAGAGCGATCCCCGTAGAACGTAATGCTATTTTCTTCGCGATTGACGCTTTACTATGCGACATAAATTAAAGGAAATTGTGCTAAATTTGTGCAGAAAGTAATGCAGAATATAAATATGTAATTTTTTTCGTCTTAGAGAAAAAGAATTTGAAGAAAAACGAATTTTGTTTTAACCTTCGACATGGTTACTTTTTCAATACCTATCGGAAAACAGAGGAATTTTTTGTTGTATATTTCTATATTAAGCAAAATACGTTGATTGTGAAAGCAATTCTACCTTAGTGAAAGTAATTCTACCTTATTTTTTCTGAGGACATACATTCAATATATAATAAGTTAGAAAATTTTTAACAAAAATATGGTAATCTTAGTTTTTGTGAAGTAATTCATGAATAAATGTAAAACTACGGCAGAAGAACAAAAATTATTTTTTATTATTTTATAAAAATATTTACGTAATATTTTTACAACCTAAAAATACACATTTTATATATTTCAATTAAGCATTATTAATAATAATGACTTAGTTAAATATTAAAAATAAAAATGTATTAATAATAATTTGTAAAAATATTAACTAATATCTTTAGAAATTAAAAAATGTTTTTATTTATTTTATTTACATTTGCTTATTCCATTGATTTTTTTTTTTTTTTTTTTAGTTTTTTTTAAATATTATGTAAATAAAAATAATTACTTATCTAAATATTATTTATAAAATTTATTATGGCAATTATTATTTAAAAGAAATTTCTATTTCATATGTTAGCAAATAATATACACCTTATTTTCTTTATTTTTATTAATTTATTTTAAGAAATATGATACATTTTGCGTACTAGCAAAAAAATAAAATAAATAAATAAATAAATAAATGTATTTTTGTATAGTTATTTTAAATTTCTATTTAAAAATATATCAGAAAAATACATTGAGATCTAACACATTAAATATATTACACAACAGAACTTAAAAACTAGAAACTAATAATGTAATTATCTCATATTTTAGAAAATAAATACGTAAAACAGCATGCAATAAGAAAATTCAAAGTTTTTAAAGCATGATATAAAATAAATTTTTATCTTTTAAAAGTATTCCAAAATTAAAGCAATTTATCTCCCAACAAAGTAAAAATGTAATAAATAAGTTCTTTTTCGATTATGACGTAAAATAATCAAAATTTCTTCTGAGCGTAATGATAAGCAATGGAGCAACAGGCACTAAAATGGAGAATTTCATCAAAAAGCCGGCGCGCCAATGTCCAGTCTCTCTCTATAGAGGGTCCCTAGTCGCTTCAAGTTAGAAGAACATAGTTTAGTTCTGCGTTGCCCATTAACCTTGATCAAGTGCACGGGGGGACAGTCATTGTTGATTTGTTATTAGTTACAATGGTATTTTATAAATTTGTCTCTTGTAAGTTTGTTACTTTTCTAATTGAAACTAAGTATCTGTACTTAGTGTTATACATAATATTTTAGCTGGTTTAATGGTCTTTTCAACTGTATAAATGAATTTCAATAGGTGAGTTTTCAGACAGAATTACAAACTTTTTTTAAAACCCATTATAGTTGATAATATGTCCAATGGCCATATTACCTGCACATATCAAAATTTAAACCACAAGTCTTCTCATCTTTGATGGGGTCAAGTCCCATCTTGATTACTTATTTCTGGACGAGGCTGAAAAAAATGACATTCTTCTACCTTGTTCACCTTCTAATACAACCCATAGCCTTTGGATAAATCTTGTTCTGGGCCATTTGAGCAATTTTGGGACCAAGAAGTTCTTTTGTTTTTGGAACAAAGTAACCATAAAAACATTTCAAAAGCTCGATTTGGAAGAATATTTTCTCCAGTTTGGGACAAAGCTATGACACTGACATTTCCAATGTTAAAGGTGGCTTCAAAGGTACAAGTATCTATTGTGTCAATCCTATCCTATCTATCCTGTCAATGTAATTACCGAGGAAACTCCAAGTTCTGTGTCTGAAAACCCACCTCCAACAAAGAATAGTGCCAAAAGAGGGAAAACAAATTTCTTCCTCAGAAACATCTTCTGAAAAACAGGCTGTTATAAAACCTGCAATGAACTATCGTGCTCTAATTTTTTAAAAAAGACCTCTTTCCGAGGGCATTTCAGAGTAATACTTGAATACACTCAAGCATCACAACAGTAATATAAAAAAGTCTACGAATAGTGGAAATGGTCCCTGAGCAAAGAAAAGTGATAAAGGAAGATGGTTTAGCGGTATTTGCAACAAGGAAAATGTCGTGGATATGAGATTATGTGTTTTGTGTCATAATTATGTGCACAAAGAACGTGTAGGACTTACCAAGAAAGATAAGAAAGTTTGCCATACATGTGAGGTCAAAATAAATTAAAGACATTTTTGACCGTAAAAAGTTAAAAATTGTTTAAAAATTTGGTGAAAATTGTTTAAAATTGCTTAACATTGTTTTCTAAATTTTCTTCTTACTTATCTTTTCATTAATTTTCGTAAAGTTTCAAAAATTAAATTTTGTTTTGTAATAACTGATGTGTTTTCATCAGTTAAATATGCATATCTTCATTATATTTCATCTATGGGCATATTACCTTCATCAACTACTCTTTTTTTAAAACAGTTTTTGCAGGTTATCATTGTAAATTTTAATTTTTTTTTTTTTTTTTTCCCAAGAGTACTAAAAAGAATCCTCGGTTTTGGAGAATTTTTATTTAATTTTAAATCGATTACTACTATCACTAAAAATTTCTATCCTTAAGGTAGCCATATTACCTGCAGTTACCTTACATTGTGTCAAGTATTGCGATCCATAAAAAAATTCAACTTTGAGATTTTGGTGTATCTATGTATTATAAGGTCTCCTAAGTTCATTTCTGCTATTTTTTTTTTACAATGTGTGTATGTACAGGCGTTGGATAGTATAATGGAAACACTTTTGCTTTTTTTTTTTGTCAAATATCTTGAAAAATACTTAATGTGTTGTTCTTGAATTCTGAGAATAAGGAAAACATGTCTTTCCTCAGATTTTGAGCAAAGATTTTGTTACAAAGGTCCTTAGAGGATAAACAACAAGTCCAATAAAATAAAAAGTATTTGTGATTACCCAGTATGTCAAAAAGTGTTGATTCATCTGCAAATTTTACATATGGTTATAAATGTTATATTTTATATGTGTGTAGAGTTTTGTGTGGATAGCTCGAATATTTAGAGAGTTATTAATATTTTATTTAAAAAATACAAAAAAATTTCATATGTTTTTACTTTATAACTCAAAAGTTTTTCTCCAAATTTCATGAAACTTTCGGAAAACATGACTATGATTTTTTTTTTATATTCAACTGGATATTTTTTATGAGGTACTCTATACAGTTGAGTATATGTCAAAGTTTTTTTGCTACAGTCCACACATGCACAGTAATAAATTATTTACTGCAACTGTCCATATCTTCTTGAATATTAAATATATTTGTTTTAAACTATAGTATAATGATTTAGGCATATGCTGTCATGTTTTTTAAAAGTTTCATGAAATTTGAAGAAAAACCTTTAGAATTATAATGTAAAAACTTATGAAAAATTTTCGCATCTTTTAATAAAATATTAATAATTCTTTAAATGCTCGAGCTATCCTCACAAAACTCTATGCATGTATAAAATATAACGTTTGTAACCATAAAGCAATTATCCACCAGAAGCTTATAAACATATTTATTAGACCCCACCAGCCCCCCCCCCCTCCCTCAAGTTTACTTTTTCAATAGTGTCGCTGTAAAAATTAAAAATTTAGGTAATAAAAATATCAGAATTCCTATTAAACCAAATCCTAACATATATCAAATTATAAGAAACAAAAAAAATCCCTTTTTGGCAAGCTTAAAAAGCAAAGGTAGATTCCTTTATGTTAATGTTACAAAAGTAAAGAAACATTACATATTTATTAACACATACTTAGCCAATGGCTTTGTTCCCATATATTGCATTATTTACAACGCTATTCTGTTTTCAAGAAATTTTATTTTTAACTACAAAAGGGTTTTATTTCACAATACTTAAAATTTTAGGCTAAATTTATTGATCTGTAAATGTTTCAATTTTTTTTTTAAATTCAAGCTCATAATCATTCATCAAATAAAAGTCATAAAGATCCAGCAAAAATCCCAGCAATAGTGAATCCGGGAGGAGGCTATTGGGCTACAGTCCCTCCCCACCCAAGCTGAATCAAAATTATAAATTTTATTTAAAATCCATATAACTGTTGGTTCAATATCTGTCTTTTAAAGAAAAAATGATAGAAACTTGAAAATGCACTTGTGACCTTACTATAGTCAAGCACTTTTGAGCCTGGCGTTGCTATGGTCAAGTCAAATACAGTTAAGTAGTGGCGGTTTTTGGATAGTTGTTTCATTGTAATTTTTATTGAATTATTGAAAGTTTTGTATTGGTTTTTTATGAATCTTATTGTCAGATGAGTAAAAATTGTAAAGTGAAACTGTTTTGGTTCACATAAGTTGGAACATTAACATAATCACTAAATTTCAATGTTAATTGTTACGAATTTAGTAAATTGAATGATTTGGTGAGATTTTGGTGGCAAAACTTGCAACTTAGCTATGAAATTTGTGATTTGACGGCAAAATTTGATAGTTGACGATGCAATTTTTGACTTGCCGATGAAACTCGTTATTTGGCGAGCTTGTCGATGGAGAATGACAGTTTCGCATCATTATACTTTCTTCCCACGCGAAATCCTCATATCTCTTCACAGACCAATATTTTGTTTCAAAGGAAGCTGTAATGTATTACTCTCAATTTCAATCGTAAATTTTTAATTCTTGCCTTCACCACAAATGATATTTGTATTAAGACTAACGTAATATTTTAATATTATATTTTTTAATGACTAATTAAAGCGGTTACCATGTTTTTTATTATCGTTTGCACGTGACGTAAGCATTAGATTATAAATTTAAGCAATGAAATCTATAGAAAATGTCGGTTTCATCACAACTGACGAAAAATCACTTTTTAACTTGTAACTTTTAAGCAATTGAAGCTATCGAAAAAGTTTAAATACAAAAATTGTTCTTTAGGGTAAGGCAGTAATTCGTCTGATTTGAAGTTTTTTCCTATTTTCAATATTAAAGAAATTATGGACATAGGAAAATTTTCACCCCTCCCCCCCTTCACTATTTCCACCCCCCTTTGAGCTAGATACCCCATCTACAAACTCGACCAAGATTTTTACTGTCCTGACCATAGCCTCCTAAACTAGATGCCTGTTGTGTGGCTCTGAAAGTTGGCAACAATTGAAGCGGTAGACAGCGCCACCTGGTACAAATTACGTGACATTTTAATTCAACTGTCACCAATCATTTTAAGAAGTGATATATGATTTATATAATCAACGTTTCTTCGATTCTATTCGCCTGTTATGTATATCATATCCCACTTTTAAAAAATTTTGGTGGCTGTTGAATAAAAAAGACGCACAATCTGTACCAGGTGGCGCTGTCTACTGTTTCAACTGTTGCCAAGTTTTCGAGAAACACAACAGGCATCTATATTAGGAGGCTATGTCCTGACAACATATCCCAAGCTGGTTAAATTTAAATAAAAATTACTCCAGTTATCGTGTTCACAACTTAACATGGGAAAAAGCGTTATATATATATATATAAACTTTTGAACAGAGGGTGGTTTTGGGTTCTAGGGGTCTTGATCGGTGCAGATATGAAGAAATTTTCTAGAAGTCGTGTCATGAGGACCATTGCAATAGGTAGATTTCCTATAAGGAATCTACCTAAAAGACCCACTGCCCCCACTAGAAACTTCAAGTATTTATAAGACCCCCAATTACTGACAATAAAAACGAAAAGTGCTATATTGGTATGACAAAGCAGAAAATAAAAATGTGTATCAAGGAGCACCAAAGTGACATCAAATTCGGTAAAGCCTCCACTGTATTAGCAAAGACATACCTCAACCACGATATAACTATTAACTTTAATAATACCAAGACAATAGCCAATTTTAATAACACCACCTATGCATTAAATAGAGAAACTATTGAAATTTTTTCCAATAGTAATTCAATAAATAGTAACGAGTCAACAATGGATTTGAGCTGATTGTGGCGCCATCTCGTCAATCGTCAAACAGAAAGGAGTCAGTTCAAGGAACAGACCGAGCCACACAAGCCAGTCACTGAAGATGAGGGGAGAGGGGAGCTCGAAAGGACTATGGTGAATTAACAGAAGTTTAAAGTAAGGTTTTCTTATAAATATGTTTATAGCTATATCTAAAATAATCAGATGAATCGACGCTTTTCCAGATACAGGGTATTCACAAATACTTTTTACTTGGATTTGTTGTTCGTCCCCTGAGACCCTTTGTGACAAAATCTTTCCTGAAAAATACATGGAAATACATGTTTTATTTCCAAAATTCAAGAACAACACATTAAGAATTTTTCAAGATATTTGACAAAATGTAAAAAAGGGAAAGTGTTTCCATAATTTTGTCCAACACCTGTATGTGAGTGAACATGGTAACATCTAAACACACTGACCAATTGAGCTCAAAGTTCATTGGTATGTTATAAGTCACCGTTATGCAAACTGTATACATTTTGATGAGTTTAACACAGTTTTTTTTTTAACAAGGACACAAAGAAAAATTCATTATCATTATGGCCTCTGTACTTGGATGAAAGTGGAACAACATCTAAATGCTTTATTCGATTGAACTAAAAGTTGGTAAGTATTTTGAAAGATCACTGTCACATAATTTATATAGATTTTGATAATTCTAACACTTAAAATTATTTTACAGGGACACAAAAAAAAAAAAAAATACTTTATCAATATAAGAATTGGACTCAGATTATTTTAAATGAAATAGCATCTAAAGGTCTTATTTCATTGAGTTCAGAAGCAGTAGGTATGTTTAAGGTCATTATTGCACGTTTTGATGGATTTTTATGAGTGTAAGACATTTACAGGGACGCAAAAAGAAATTCATTATCATTACAGTCTATAGACTCAAGTTATTTGCAATGCACTAGGCGCTACATTCAATTAAAATATAAATTGGTAGGCTTTTATTTATTTATATATATATATATATATATATATATACAGCCCTTTAAAAAATGTTAAGGCCAAGCGAAAAACATAATTTATTTCACAACCACTGATATGAGTTTTATGCAAATTTAAATATAACACAAGAAAAGGCAATTTTAATTATATCTATAAAAATTTTGCAAACAATTAAACTATTACTTATTTTAAAATTTATTTCCTTAACAGCACGTTTATCCATAGTACATCCTGAGGATGTCCATTGGATGTACTTTCATCCATAGGATATCCTGAGTATGCCTTGTGGATGAGATGTGTTGTTAGGGTTTCTTTTTTCATATATGTAAAAAGCTGGAAAAACTATTAAGGCCACGTAAGATATTATTTAAAAAACAGCTGATAATCTAAAAACTTAATTATTTACTAATACATACTGAAATTTTATGCATTTTCAAACACATATTTATGAATGACAATTTTAAATAAATCTATAATAATATTTCCAAAATTAAAACTAGTATGTTGTGGCCACCACAAGACTTTCTTCTATATTTTCCTATACAAATTCACTCAGTAACAATATTTTAAAAAAAATACGATTTTTTTTTTTCAAAAGTTTTTTTTGTTAAAAGTAAAAAAAATCGATAACTTTGTTTTAAATTATCACAGATTTATAGTTCAACCATTCGTTTTAAAGGTATTGACGAGACCTTTCGAAGGATACCCATCTTGAAAATTTATGATGCCCCCACATGCACAAAATTTTTTCCTAATTAACTACTACATTCATATTAATTTTACAATCACAGGTTAAGAATAACTCTCATTATGTACATTTATACAAAATTTTGTTCTATACTGCCATGTTAACCCTTTCATTCCCAGTTTTTCATTCATAAAACAATAAATCTTATATTTAGTCATAATTTTATTTCAAAAGCAATATGTATCAATATTTTTTTTAAATAGGAGTAATAGCAGAGTACGAATTAATACAGCTAACAAAGCAGCTGAGATGTGTTTATTTATGTTTAATATAACCACTGATGCCATTTAAAAGCATAATTTTTCAATAAATAAAAATATCAAAATTTTGGAGAAAATACATATTGAAATTAATTAAAATACAAATTATAAACTATAAAAAATATTTCAAACAGTTAACTTACTTAAATTGCCTGAAACAGGAAACTGATTCCGATATTATCAGAATAGAGTAAAATATACTTTCATTTATCAACAAAGATAATGAAATCATGTAAAATATATATTTTTCGGTGGAAAAATGTATATAGATTTTAATATTGCTCGTTTTGAATCAGCGGGAGTGTTAGATGGTAAGAAAGAAAACCTGAAATGTTATGATTCCAATTGGCATCACGGGGAATGAAAGGGTTAAAAATCTAGAAAAAATATTATCACAGCGCCACCTGTTGAGTGATTGATCCCCAAATCTAATCAGTACCACTTTATGTCAGGGGCCAACTAAATACCAAGTTTGGGAAAATTTCGTTCATTGGTTCGTTAGATACAGCGTCCACAAAAAACGTGATACACACAGACAGACAGACATTTTCTAAAAACTATCAAATTGTGGGACATCCCAAAACGTGTAAATCCACCGAGAACCGGAGTTCGAAAATTTCCATGAATCCAATACTTTCTCTATATTACATATAGAAGAAAGTAAAAATGGTGCAGTCAGTCAGTTGGAAACTTACTCCAATTTTGAATTACAAGGAAACAGTAATGTTTTTGGAGGGCAAAATGTCTCATAATTAAGATTTATTGTGAAATATCGTCAGTGTATGGGTTATATGCAATGTCAGTGTCACACTTAGCCATTGGGAAATAGTACTAATAATTTGACAACTAATGCATAACACAGGGTTTGCTTTGCACTTTTGAATGTAAGGCAGCATCATAGTCCCACTCTGGCTCCATGCTACTTTCTCATGTTCAGAAAGCTCAAAGAACATTTGGGTACAAACAATAATCTAACGTTGACCAAGTTTTTTTTTTCATTAAAATTTTAAAAAATCGATAACTTTGTTTTAAATTATCTCAGATTTATAGTTCAACCATTTGTTTTAAAGGTATTCACGAGACCTTTCGAAAGATACCCATCTTGAAAATTTACTCCCCTCGAGGGGGGACTTCCCCCCCAGAGGGGATGGCGAGGCTGTCGGGTACTGTCCTTTCTTAAACACAAAGTTAGAAATACGGTCTTTTTTTTTTTTTTTTTTTTTTTTTTTTTGTCTCTTACATGTATTTCTGTGTATTGGGGGCTATCGTCCTCCTCAACCCCTTGCTTGAATCTACCTACATTTTTAAAGAATTTAAAGCTGTTATTAAATTCAGCCTAAAATGACCATATTTTCTGGCCTATAATCTGCATGTTACATAAATCAGTTTCACTTCAGAAACTTTAATATACAAACAATGTTACATTTGTAAAAGACAAAAGTTCGTTTAGAAATAGCTTTGTCTGTAAATTAAAATTCCCTGTGTAAAATTGATTTAATAGACGTACGGAATATCGGCCGGGGAAAAAGGTAGTTTAATCCAAATTATTCAGATTAATTTCACCTGCACTAGGTATTGAAACTTAAAAAATCTTGATCAAACATTTGAAATGACAGTCTCATGATTTTCAAATTCTTAATAAAAACTGGACATTCGTATTTGGGGGTGTCAAAATGCTCAATTCTGAGAAAAATTCAGCGTTGAAAAGTGAGCATCAAACAATACTTTGTCTATTGTGTGGATATAAAAAACAGTTATAATTACTAAATTGCTTTCCTGGACTTGGTAAAATGTAGCAGAACACTTTTGTCAATTACAATCATTGGAAAAGAATGTTGAACAGCCCTGTATATTGTCTACAAATTGTATACCCAACACACACTTTGTTTGAATTTAGCATAATGTGCTAAATTTAAATTTAACACAACTTGAAATTCACTTTCAGCAATTTCCAAATATAGCTCTAATATATCCCAATTCTTTTGTGCTATCCTGTAAACGGATGATCAGTGATTTTTCTACCATATTCTATACAAAATATGCTTTTATGCATATAAAAAAATATATGATGATTTAATTTTGTTTGGTACAGTCTAAAGATGATAAACTGTATCTACTAGAAAAATCGCCCATGTACGTAATATATTTGAATTCTCTTGGATATCCCTGTACATAAAAACATTTTCCATCTCAACAAACAGTTTAGTGTAGAATCCCCATTTGGAAAAAAAAAATTAGAAATTTAAAAATAAATTACATGCATATAATTATTATTTAAAAAAAAATTTCAAATAAAAAATGTCAGTCTTGATGTAAAGTACTATTTAAAATGCGTGCCTGGATCCCGAACTCCCCCTAAGCACACACAAATGGTTTTAATTTAAATGTTATAATGCGTGTTACCTTTTTGACAGATTTACATTTTGATATATAGTCCCTCAGCTCAGCATTCAAATGTCAATTAAACGTAACTCAGTTAATTCTAATGATAGGGTTAGCTGCTTTTTGTAATGATATTGTTGTAATATAAATAAAAACTTTCTAACTGACCAAATTTGTCTAGTGAGATTGTGTAAAAATTTTAAAAATAATGACAGTAAATATTTCTGGATGAGATCTTATTTCCTACCTTATTTTTGAATAATTTTGCTTTAATAATAGGTAAATAATAAAACTGCTTTTCAATCTTTTGGGGACACCTTGCATACTAAAAAATGTATACATTAACCATATCGCTAATATTCAATCTATAATTTATAATCGGTTTCTGTGAATATGTGTGAGTTTAATTCTATAAAAATTTGGAGTGACTCCACTCGACTTTCTGAACATTAAGTAATTAACGATTGTATAAATAAAGTAAGACAAGTTTAAAATAAACAAAAGTGAAAATTATAATAGGGTGTTTGAGTATTTTTTTCCATTGTTTAATTTTATGCTATTGCACTCCAAATAATTTGAGCCCATAGATCATAATGATAAAGAATTTTTTGTTGTGTCCCTGTAAAAATCTATAATAGCTAGATCCACCAAAATCTATACAATTTGTGCGACGGTGACCTACAGCATGTGTTTAAATTTTCAGCTCAGACGAATAAAGCATTTAGATGCTATTGCACTTTAAAAAATTTGGACCCATAGGCGATAATGATAAAGAATTTTTCTTTGTGTCCCTGTAAAAAAAAATGGAAAGTCCTAGATTCACCAAAATCAACAGAGTTCACGCTAAGGTGATTTATAGCATACGTGCCAACTTTCAGCTCATTCGAACAAAGCGTTTAGGCGCTATCGTGTTCACTCACATACATACATATATCATCGTAAAAATAGTAAAAATGAATTCAGGGGGCCTCAAAATGTATAGAAACGCCAAAATCTCAAAGTCAGATTTTTATTTTTTACATGATTACAATACTTTTCTTACATATGCACACAAAGCGACAAAAAAAAAAAAAAAAAATGCCACACTTGGATATTTTTTTTTTTTTTTTTTTTTTTTGCCTTCTACAACCGCTAATTTTATAGTTTAAAAAGCAAATTTTTGAACAGATTTTATTATGTTGTTCTCCACATACACTTTAGCTTTGAGTCCAGTGTTAAAAACAAAATGCAATTGTTAGGAAAATTGTAATTTTAGAAATTACTTCAAAAATGGTAAGAATAAGGCAGTTAACGATGCCACAAAAAGTATTAATTTTTGAATGAAAATCAAAAAATATTTTAATACGTAAAATTGCAAGATAATTAAATGTTAACGAAATATTGGTAAAAGGGTTTTTAGCAAGATATAAAATTTTTAGGCCGTTTAAACTGGAAATTTTGTTTTGGGCGGCCATGTTGCTCATCAGGGCGAGATGACCGTAAGTTAAAAAGCCATTGCTTATAAAATTGGTTTGTATTACATTTAGAACATAAAAGAGATTCATAAAAAGTGTTTAGCAGCATAATTTCTTTAACTACAGTACAGCAACTATTAAACAAAGCAGGTTTAAATGACAGAAAATTTGAAAAAATTCCATTCTTAGTAAAGAGAATTTGGAAAGCAAGACCTCAGATAGCTAAAAAAATTAAAAAATGATTAGTTAATTATTGGACTGAACTGGTTCTCTTTGATGAGTCAAGTTTAACTTATTTCGAGCTAAAGAAAACAAGCAGATCTGACAACGAAAATATGACCAAATTAATGAAAATCGCACATTTAAAACAGTGACACATTCTCCGTACATTATGGTACGGAGATGCATAACTTTTCAAACAGTCGGGCAAATTTTTATGCTCAAGGGATCAATTAACTCGAAATAAAACACAATTTTCATGAAAGTGGTGCCTGACCGACTATTGTGGAGGTATCTTGGACAATACCGCAAACAGCATTTCAAAATGATAATGCACCTTACTAGACGGCGTCTGTGGGGAATTTATTCACTTCAAATTGTCAAAATTTCATATCCATTCCCATGAGAACCTACAATTCTGTAAGTAATCATATCTTTTTTCACTTTAAGTTAAATCCCACAAAGGATATAGTAGAATTTCTTCTTTACCAGACATGGAAATAATACTAATCGCGATCCGCTCGAAAATGTTTCGTCTATAAAAAGGTGGGGGAGAGGATTCGAAATTTGCAGTCTATAACTCTGCCAGAACTAGAAAAAATTATTTGTGATAGTTGGTACATTGAAATTTCTGAATTTATATTAAAACACTGTATAAAACTATGCCATTGCGCATTAAAGCAGTAATTCCCTATAAAGGTGGAATTAACCCAATGCAGAATACATATTTTTAATAAAAAATTGCTTAGATCTAACAAATAAATATTTTTATTTTATACATTGAAATATAACTTGTTTATTTCATATAATAAATCATAATAGAATACAAAGTGTATGGTTATTGCGTTATGTTCAAAAAGAAAGTTTTATGCAGATTTTTAAGAAGTACATCATAGAGTGCAATAAAGCGAATTATTAAATCGAAAATGTGCATAGGTACTCACATTTCACCCCTTTGGTATTATGCAAACAATTCAGTTTTATTTGTTTCAAACATTAATTTTAAAGTTATTACAAATAAATAATATTATAGTTTTAAAAAATTAAAGAACACGCTTTTATAGAAATGTGAACTAAAAAGCACAAAATATCTATCTTACTATTAAAATTCAGGGTAAGAGAAAATCGTGTGAGTGACACACCGTAATATTTACATACATTTAAATCTTTAATTAAAATAACTTAGAATTAACGAAAACCATTTTTTAGAAATCTCCCCTAACGGGGATCGAACGCGGGACCTTTAGATTCGTAGCGCGGCGCCTTACCTCTACGCCACATCGTTCACGTAGGGAGAGTATTTTTTTTACAATATAAATTTTTTGTTTGCTCCCAGAGAAGTTACAAACAAACATACATACATACAGGTGAAGCTAATAAAAGCGTGTTAATAAAAAAGGTATGTCATTTTTTCTGCAGTGCGGCTTTTTTTTTTTTTTTTTTGTCGCTTAGTGTATGTTTGGAAAGTCAAAATAAACCTTAATTGTCTAAAACAAATTAAAATTATAATGTTAGTTGTAATTTTAGTTTTGAAAAATTACTCTTTTCACAATTTCACAAAAAGAAGACCAGCTGAAAAGTTCGGAAGAATTTGATGTTCACACTAGATTTAGATTCACAAAATTACACGTAGATTTTTCACAAAATCATGACCCTGTCTGAAAGTCTGGACAGACCCTTGACAATGTAAAATCTACGGACTGCCCTAAACAAAATATGCATACATTTTTTTATATGCATAAAAGCATGTTTTGTATTGATTATGATATAGAAATCATTCATAATTCATTTACAGGATATTACTCAAAAGAATTTGTATATATTGGGCCTTTAGTTGGAAATTGCTGGAAGTGCGTTTCAGGTTGTGTTATGGGTTTTTCAAATAGGACTCAATTAAAATACACGATGTGATATGTATATATAATTCATAGTAATATACAGTGCTTTCCAAAAATCAGTGGAAACATTTTTTTCTGTTGAATGTAATTAATGGAAATAGTTTGCTGTATTTTACAATGTCACTGAAAACTGCTCCGAAATGAAAGTTAATTTCACATATCCATATGGTAAACTAAGTATTTTTTTCGAAGTTAAATTTTCAAAGACCGACTACCAAAAAAGCTGATTAAATACAAACCTAGAGGCTACCGAGACCGGGACAGACCTATGCTCCGGTGGATTGATCAATGGGTCCGGAATAGGCTGATAGCCTAATCCATGCTGTAGATGATGATGATGATGAATTTTCAAAACTATGTGGTTACCCTGAGAAAAGTTTGATCAAGATTGGTAAGTTTCAAGGTGCGTTCATACTGAAGTTGTCTGAAAAGTTAGGAATAAACTGAAATTTTATAACAGCGTTGATTATACATATATATATATATATATGTATATATAATAAATGTAAGTACGATAATTAAAATGGATATTGTGTTTGTGTCTGTGTGTGGAGGGGACACATACCTCACACATAAATATATATGAAATAAAACTGTTCCTAAAACTGTTTTAGATTGTTTTTAAAGTAGTTTTACATACAGTACTTGTTATCTTACCCTTTAATCTGCAATCCATCTTTATTATTGAAATGCAGGTAAGAGAAAGTCGTGTGAGTGACACACACCAGATTACTTTTTTAAGAAAAGAAAAAAAAAAAAAACGAATGAATATTAAAACAAATTATTTTCAGATTCTGATTCAAAAATGTCTAAATTCTATACTTATCTGAGTGTATGATCTTCTTTACTTTTATTAATTTATGGAGATTTTTTGAATTGAATGAAAACTTGGCATTTTATACTTTTGAGAAAACGAGGTTCAAAATTAAACTCGGTTAAAATTGGTGGTTCTGCAGGTAAAGTATCATTTGTTCAGTTTTGATTTTTAGTGACAGATCTTTGAAACTTTTATAAAGGGAATGGTAGATATATTTTTACTTTCTTCTATATGTAATATAGAGAAAGTATTGGATTCGTAAAAATTTTCGACCTCCGGTTTTTGATGAATTTACACGTTTTGAGAGCTGTAGAACACGATTTGACCATTTTTAGAAAATGTCTGTCTGTCTGTCTGTCTGTGTGTGTGTGTGTGTGTGTGTGTGTGACAAAATTTTGTGGCAACTGTATCTCAAGAACTACTGCACAGAATTTCATACAAATTGGTATGTAGTTGCACCTTGACATAAATTAGTGCCTATCAACTTTTGGTAAAAATTGTCTTACAGGTTGCGTTGCCATCCCCCTTTTTCTAAATTTTTAACATGGTGATATAGGACAAAATTTTGTATAAATGTGCGTAAAGAGAATTATTTTTTAGTAATCAATATGAAATTTACAAGAATTATTTATAATAGTGATAGTCAACTGGGAAAATTTTTTTGTATGCGTAGGAGCCTCGCCACCCCCTCTGGGGGGGAAGTCCCCCCTCGAGGGGGGTAAATTTTCAAGATGGGTATCTTTCGAAAGGTCTCGTCAATACCTTTAAAACGAATGGTTGAACTATAAATCTGTGATAATTTAAAACAAAGTTATCGATTTTTTTTACTTTTAACGAAAAAAAAACTTAGAAAAAAAAATTCTTTTTTTTTTTTTTTTTTTTTTTTTTTTTTTAACGAAATTTAACCAGACTTGGTATTTAGTTGGCCCCTGACATAAACTGAGGCTGATTAGATTTGGGGATCAATCGCTCAACGGGTGGCGCTGTGATCGTATTTTTTCTAAATTTTTAACATGGAAGTATAGGAAAAAATTTCGTATAAATGTACATAATGAGAGTTATTCTTAACCTGTGATTGTGAAATTAATATGAATTATTGATAATAGTAGTAGTTAATTAGGAAAAAATTTCGGGCATCGCTCCCCCCCCCCCCTAGGGGGAAGTACCCCCCCCCCCGGGGGGGGGGGAAATTTCAAGATCGGTATCTTTCGAAAGGTCTCGTCAATACCTTTAAAACGAATGGTTGAACTATAGATATGTGGTAATTTAAAACAAAGTTATCGATTTTTTTTCTTTTAACGAAAAAAAAACTGAAAAAAATCTTTTTTTTTTTTTTAAATATTGTTACTGCGTGAATTTGTATAGGAAAATATAGAAGAAAGTCTTGTGGTGGCCACAACATACTAGTTTGTAAATTACATCCTTAGAGTTATGAAATTACTAGTTTTTTATTGTTCACGTTCAGATAAATGTATTTATTTTCCTGTTGGAAAAAAAAAAAAAAAAAAAAAAAAAAACTCGTATTTTTTTTTTTTTTTTCTTTTTTTTTTCTTTTGGCAACAATTAAATTATGGATAAAATTTAAATGGCTAATTTTTTGCTATTATTAGCTTACAAAATTGCTATTTTATGCATAAATATCACAAAAACAAAGTTTTTTTTCGGAGTAAAAGGCAGCCAACTTTGTAAGTTAGGGTATAAGCTATCTCCATTACAAATTTCATCGAAATCCGTCGAGCAGTTTTGGCGTGAAACTCAGTCAAATAAATTCACAGACATTCACATTTATAATATATATAAGATTGGGCGAGTGCAGAAGTTCTACTCCTTTTTATTGCCCATAAAGAAAAGCAAATAAACGCAAAATGAACAGTACGTATTATTGTGCATAATTCCCATTGCTACCTATGACCTCTTGCCATCTTTCTGGTAGGAGATGAATCCCATGGCGGTAAAATTCTGGCGGTTTCGAGTAAAAAAAGTCTTGGATGGCAGTTTTCACAGCATCAAAATCATCAAAGATTTTCTGACTGAAGGAATTGTTCAACGCACAAAATAGGTGATAGTCAGTTGGTGGCAAGTCAGGAGAATAGGGAGGGTGAGGTTGGGATAAAACCTCCCAACCAAAGCCCATTAACTTTTAGCGAGTAATGACAGCAGCATGTGGCCTGACGTTATCGTGATGAAGGATAACACCGCAGAGATTGATGAGACCTGGCCAACAGTAGAAGGCAGCATTGATGGTTTGGTTGAATGGCAGGAACTCCCAGTGAATTATTCCCTGCACATTCCACCACACACTCAATAACACCTTCTTGGGATGAAGTCATGAAGTTCAGATTTTGAAGTCGATGCAGGTGGATCAGAAGGGCGATACACAGTCCTACGATGCTTTACGTTATGGCACATAACCCACTTCTCATCTCCTGTCACAATTCGTGTCAAGAATGGGTCATCCCGTTGATTAGCTGTCGTCAGGTTATGTGGAACCCATAGATCCAACTTTCTCGTAAAACCCAACTTAACCAGCTGTCTCTCGGCCATTGTCAGGTGTACGTTGTAGGTCTCCACTAATTCTTGCACGGTTGGGTTCGGGTTGTTCCTTATGGCTTGGTCAATATCGTCGTCTTCGTCTCCAACGTGTGATGGCCGTCCTCTCCTAGCCTGATCGGCAGCTTCTGTCTCCTTCCCTAAATTTATGAAACCATAGACGACATGTGCTTTCGTCTATTGTATCCTCCTAATAAACTTGACAAACATTGCGACATGCTGAAGCTGCCGTGCTCTTTTTATCGAAATCGTATAACAAACAATTTCTGACATGCTCCTTCTGGCTTTCCTTGTTACACCCTCTAATTTTTTTTTTTTTTTTTTTTAGATGATTAACTTTGTGAGACACGATGCATTTATATGTGAGGCATCCACACGTTTGATTGGGCGGTGTTAATCGCGTTTTAAGCAAATGGCTGATCGTAAGAGCTGAAAAATTTTTGAATGAAGGTCCATTTTGACCTCTTCTGATGCACCTCGAAGTCCGATTTTCGAATTTTTTTAATTAGTTATTATTAGTAATTAAAATTCTTTCAACTGGAAAGATTGTCTAGTGCTGCCACCTGTTGTCGTAGAGTTCAGATGATAATCTGTTCGAGAAATGTTTGTCCAAAAAACGTACCTTTTAAACAATACCTGAGCCACTTATCGCCCAGTTAGCGCCTAAATTGAAATGACGGGTTTACTGAACTCACAAATGCAAGCATTGGGGGACCCTGAACCTACACAGTGCAGCCGGGGAAGACCCGAAGTGAAGTTTTAAGCGATCCCAATGAAATAAATATTTTTTAGTTAATGTCCTCCATATTCCCATCAAAAATTAAACCTCTGGGGATCACCGAAGTGGGAGAGCCATCCCTTACGTGGAGGATCAAAATTGTGAGGGCATGTCTCCGGACCACCTCTAGGGGTGAGTCCCAGACCGTCGCCAATTGCCCCATTGCGCAGCACTAGTGCTTCGTAAAAAACCCAACCATTCATCCCAATGGGTCGTCAGAGGCATCGATTGAATATTTTATGCAAAATCAGGTGTATTTAAGTAAATCTGTAAGCATATAGCCAAAAAATTGCTGATTTCATCGCCCAATACACCTAAACAGGATGGGACCAACTAAACAAGAATGCAAGATATTTTATTCAAAAATGTATAGGAAATTAAAACTCAGAAGATGAATTAAATACTAACAGGGAAAAAAAAAAAAAAAAAAACATATTACTTCCAGTCGTACCTATTATTTAGTTGATAGAGACTTAAAAATAAAACTAATTTAAAACTTAAAAACATTTAATTTTATAGCTACTCTGTGTAATAATAAATCAAATGTTAAAATAAAGATATTAAAATTTCTTGCCAATATGGCAGATTCGATAGTGAAACGAAATACAATAATAATAATAATAATAAAAATTCCGTATGAACAAAACTTTTCTGAACTAACATTGAAACAAATGTTCTTTTCTTTGGGTTTTAGGTTGGTCAATGGTTAAAAATGGCCGTTAGTTAGATGAATGGCTTGACTGTTGGCTAACTGTTAGATTGTATGCAACATTTTACGTTGGCAGTATTTATAATAAACTATTTTTATACTTTTGTGCTAAAAAATAACGTTTTCGATGTTATTTTAATGCATGTAATAAAATTATATATTTTCCTTGAAGTTACGCAACGTTATATGCAAATTTAACATAACAATTTCTGTAAGACTCATAACGTTGATTTTGTAGTGGGACAACCATAGTTGCCCAACAAATAAAAGGCGGGTGAAGAGGACAAAAAATGTACCGTTGGGCCAACCAATACTAATTCAACTAATCAAGTGTCAACCGCGCGAATCAGATATCTATTGATGGGCCAATGACTCATTTTTGTAGAGTTATAACGTCCATAACTCCTTAATTTAATCTGAGCTATTAATGTTGTATAAGTCAAATATACGCTATTTTTAATGTACAGTCTTGTATTATTTTGATTTGTGTCAAAAATATTCATAAATGATAACTGGATCTAGAAATAATGAATCTGGCTTTCAATTTAGATGAACTTGTAATATTTAATCAAACGTCCCCTCCCCCCCCCCCCCCCCTTGACAGCGATAAAATTTCTGCCCCCTTGATTTATAGGAATGAATTATGGCCATAAAAACCTTCCTTTTGAATTAGTCCCTTGCCAAATTAATTACTGCCTCTAGACTGGAGATCTGCATGGGCTTGAAATTTCAATCCCGGTCCCGATTCGGCCCGCATGATAAGTCTCATAATTTAATATAAATCTTAGTACGACCTGGTCGGTGTAAAAATAAAAATCTTAATCCTAATTCGGCCTAGCCCACCGTAAAAGTAAAAGCAATTGGAAGCCAAAATCGAAATCTGTCTTCTACAGACTGTTCGCAGTTTCGCCCATTATGTCTGTCTTTCCTAACAAATATGAGAAGTACTTCATAATTTATGAGTAATACATTTTTGTTTTGCTAGCACGGCTAATTTGAAAATTCATCTGTATTTCGCCAGCCAAGTACAAGCCTAGGTCAGTTCAGACCTTTACACTGGAGCTAGAGTTACTGATTATCAAGAGCCGAAGTCATCGGGCAATGTATTGTGAATACGCCCCTCAAAACTTCATTTTTATGTTTTTACTTGCTTTTATTATTTATAACTTGTTCGTTATATCTGTCTTGTGCCAAAGTTATGCAGTCAATTTTTAACCCATTTTCATCGGAGCGATTTTGCCCAAAATCTGCACATGGTTTCTTGTGAATAGCAACATAATCTCACCAGGGGTAGGTTCAGAGGTAAAAAAATCTGTCTTCCTCAGTCAAATTTTGCAATTCATTTTAATGCTGTTCTGCCAAACCGACTTTACTCATTTTTTGGTTATCAGTTAATAGTGGACGACCGACGATACAATATGGAAGTACTTTTAGAATCCCATTTCATAAAGAGAAGGGAAAACTATCTGCTTGTGTCAAATCTGGCGACTTCCTTTTAATCTACTTTCACTGAATATAATTTTTAGCATAGTATATTTTTAAATAAAAGCTTATTATTTTTTTTAATTCTTATGGTGTTATATTTTAACAATTCAGCTTATTTTGAATTTTTTTTTTTTTTTTTTTTTTTTAATTGATAGTTTTGAGAATTTTTATTTTACTACGTTTTTATTAACTTCGATTCTTGTTTGTTTGTTTGTTTGTCCGGTACAAATCTTGCAACCTATTTTTAACTAACTTCCCTACTAGCTAGACATCTGAAACTTACACAGTAGCTCAGAACCCGATGACAACACAATACTTCGAAGTCCGATTTTCGAATTTTTGATTAGTTTTCTTATAATTAATTAAAATATGAAAATAATAACACCCTAATAGCGCTAAAATAGCCATTAAAATAGTAGCCATAATTTAATTGTTGCCAAAAATAATTTGCGAGTTCATTTTCTTTCGACATAAAAATAAATACATTTAATTAAACGTGAACATAAAAAAAAATTATAAAAAGTTAAATTATGCATCTCACAAAAATTGACGTCATTATCACTTTAAAAATTTTATGCACATTGATAAGAGCTCTACGATTCATCAGAAAATTTAAAACATGGTATATAAAAAGTTTTTTTTTTTTTTTTTTTTACTTTATAATTATTCTTTCTTTTATTATCATTAAAAGCGCTCTTATCTTCGAGAGACATTTAAAAATAATCTTTAAGTTGTTTTCAGTTTTTCACAAATTTTCATTTATAATTAATAGCACTAATGTAATATGTTATTTATTTTTTGCATATATGTAAACTCTTTTGGGCGACTTTAGATTATTTTTAGTAGAGACGCATGACATTACATAAATGTTGTCAATGTCGTATAGGTGTTTTAAATCTGATTAATATTCATGTTTAAAAATCGCCATGGTGGCATATTGAAAAATCGTTGTATAAGCGTTTTAAACAATTAAAAGGATCAATTGGTTGTTTCTTTAGTATTCTGTGTGAAATTGGAATATTTATTTCCTCTTTAAAACCCAATTATTATCAGAGTAAAATTACCTAATTATACAGTGAAACTTGATTAATTCGAACTTGTTTAATTCGAAATTTTGGATAATTCGAATATTTTACACGGTCCCTTGGATTTTGTATTAAAATAATGTTAAAAAATCGTGGATAATTTGAATTCTATTTTGGATAATTCGAATTTTTCATACGATTACCTTTAAAATATTACAGTAAAATTTGTTCCCGAGATTTTACTCATCTGAAGTGCATTATCAATTTTTATAGTCTTTCAAAAGAAGGATAAGGAAATACAATAGAAGCCCCTAGCTAGTGCACCAGGAGATATGGTGCATATGTATGAACTTCGATGTTTTTATATGAATTGAAAGTCATGTGTAATGTAGAAGATTCTATTTTTGTGTCAGGTCATATGCTATGACACAAAGATTCTACTTAAAAAAGAAATAAAAAAATATTTGACTATTTTTTAAAAAGTGTTGAATAATTAAGCTCGTAAAAAATATTGATTTAATGGGGGGGGGGGTGAAAGGGGTAATGTAGCGGTATTCTTAGATATAAAGTTTATGCGTTAAATCTCTGATCGTAGAGTTTTAATTTTTTAATTTATCACTTTTTTTGACAAAATAGTATATGTAATTCGAATTTTTGGATATTTCGAATTTTTTTCTGGTCCCTTCAACTTCGAATTATCCAAGTTCTACTGTAGTTACCAAGTCTTCCGGAACATGTATAGCCACCAATTTTTAAAAGAAAATTTTAACAACAATTCTCTAATAGTCAATAGTGTTAGAAAAGAGTGGTGGTTATCTTGTTAAAAAAAAGGGACCTAAAAGTTAGAAACTGTGTCTAATTAAGCTTCAAACATTAAGTACCCAATGATTTGTGAGTTGCATGCTCATAAAGTGAAATTTTAAACGTTTTTTGTTTAGTCCAGGAATGTTTTCTCACATCTCTCCAAACAAGTTAAACTGGCGTCTGACCTACTTACACATTTCCCCCAACTTCTTTTTTTTTTTCTAAGGGGAGAAGGCGGGAATAAAAAACCCAGATGGTGCAGAGAGATTTTTTTGGGGGGTAGTAAAAAAAAATGGGATGAGTTACGTAACGACTGTCAAGTCCACGTCAGGGTGGGGAGCAGTGCATCAAAAAAAAAAAAAAAAAGAAATAATAATAATGGAATGTTCTGAGGGCTGATGAGCTAGAAAGAAACTCCCCCATCCGTTGAGAATGACGATGATGCTATCAGAAAACCGCGTGGGTTTCATGAGGGATTTTGATGTTTTAAATCTGTTAAATTCTACTTCAAAATCTTCCTATAATTAACTTTTAATTGATTAAATTCGCGATCATAATGTCTGCAATTATTGATCTATAAAAAAATTAAAAATTGTATTGTGGATCTTTTTTTTTTTTTTTCGCAGAAATCTTATCAATGAAAATTAAAAGAAACAGAAATTAATATCAGGATTTTTATTTAACAATTATCTTTCTTAAAAAAAAAAAAAAAAAAAAAAAAACTAATATATACATATATATATGTAATATATTAACGTAACTGTACCCTGTACCAGTCGCGAATATTTAAAAAATATTCTCTGGTTATTTTTTGTGTAATGTTCTTAATTTTAGAAGCTGTATTTACAACCAGTGTTCGATATCTCAATTAACTATTTCTGTAGATCACTATACTGCGAAAAATGTAGCCGTTCGAAGTTTCCCGTGGTTTTCTCCGACACTCGCGTAAATACGGGTAGGACCCCCTTAGAAATTGTGACTTTATAATCTTCCAACTTCAAATCATGTTTGATTAGAAATCACGTGGTTTTTTATAGATTAAAATATAAAAACTTAAAAAAAAAAAAAAAAAAAAAAAAATCGCTAAATTAAGGTAGATTTTTTCCTTCATCAGATATACTATCTCCCTCTCAAGTTAACTAAAACTAAAGCAAAATATAATGGCTCTTTACAGCACGTTACTGCAAGTCAGATAAATTATTACTTCAGAAGGAAGCAAAATGAGAAAAATTGTCACAAATTATGTGGAAATGTACTTGAAATTAAAAAATTTATGACTTAAAGTATGAAGAGATAGTTTTCTTTTATTTCTTTCTTTCCTTTTTTATTTACTTATTTATTTATTTTGTAATTTATGTACTAAAAAATAATAATAGTATTTATATTTTACTAATATCATTATATTTTCAATTGAATACTTTTGCATAATGCATGCTAAAAAAAAAAAAAGAAAGAAAGAAAGAAATTAGTTTACTGTAGGTAAGGAAAGGTTTGTGTTATTTGTAAGTTAACTAATAATTAATGTGCAAGAGAGAAAAAAGACGATATTTAGCTTATAAATAGTAATTAATAAATAAATAATATATTGGATATAGCTGTATAGTATTTAAAAAGAGAAAAAAAATATATTTTAAAGTTGTTTTACACCACCACTATATTTGTTATGTTCTGACCATGTGCAACTGTTTCTGAAAGAAAAAAGGATGAAAGGAACTGTAGATATTAAACAGAAATAATAATAATAAATAAAAATTGAGTTTTCTTTCAGGTAAAAAATCTGTAGCCTGGTGAATATATAATAATACAGAGTGTATCAAAAGGATTGAGCAGATTTCTAATAAAAATATACACAAGTAATGAAACGAAATGTAAAAAACTCATAAAATACTAATGTTGAATCAATGGTATTATAAATGTATGTAGAGTAGAACGAACTGTACATATCTTATCTACAAATATCGGACCTAAAACACAGAATATTAGAATTAGAAAGAAGCACTAGAATCCGTCACCATCTTGCAGAAAGTGTGGGACAAATTTAACTATCGTTTTGCTGTTGAAGGTGGACAATAGAACATTTATAATGTCATTGATGAGATTTTAGTATTGTTTTATTTTATTTTTTAATTATTATTATTATTCATTTTATACCAATACCGTCGTACGTTTTCTTTAAAAAATACTGCGATTCAAAATCTGATCGTTCCTTTTGTTACGCCCTGTATTTTAAAATTTAGATTTTAATAGATGAAACAAGAATAACTTAAAACAGTTACAACTACAATTCATTGGCGTGAATATTTATATTCGACTTTGAATCATGATGAATCTATAACACCAATTTAATTTAATCATAAATTTCAAATCATTTCTGATAGCAAAATTTCCAAGACGAGCACACTATGATTATTCTTATCTCGACAAGAACGAAAATGTCTGCTTGTAGATGTCTTTTTTATAAGATCTCCATGCAAGAGCAGTTTTATGAATCCATCTATTACAACCAACTGCAGAAAAGTTAGATTTTCAGAATGAAAAGAGGGTTAAAAAAAAAAAAATAAATAAATAAATAAAATAAAATGCTGTGCAAATTTACTAAGGCACAGGAAGAAAAAGTTCTAAGAATTCTCTTTGTAATGTAAAGAAAACTGCACTAAAGTTAGTAACTGCGTAATTACTGTCAAGTATTTGGTTAATATTTTCATTGTGTTACTTTATTTGGTTTAAATATATATATTTCCACTTTCCACCCTTCATCTTCTTCCTGTCTGTCTGTCTACAAAAATAAATTGTTATGCCGCCTTCTTCTTCTTAAACTTGTTTTCTTGTTTATACATTATTTGAATGTCTTTCGGAAAACTAATTTTACAATTTAAAAGAAATGTGATGATTATACTATATTACCACATCCGAATGATCCAAAGTGAAACAATTTTTAAGATTTATTATTAGCATCATTATTATTATAATTATTGTTCCATTTTATTATTATAGATATGTGAATGTATTAATTCTTTACCTATTAGAGGTAAGTGAGCAATGTAACTAAGAAAAAATGTTTAAAATAACATAAGAAGTAATACTTTGTTAAGAAAAAATCCACTCGTTAATTTCAAAAATTTACACTTTTTAAATTTTTATACGACCTCTATAGAAATTTGGTCAATTAGAAAGATTTATTTTCTAAAAATAAAACCATTAGAAAAAACAACATTACTGCATCTTTAAAAGCAACTGAATTATAATTAAAAAAAAAAAAAGGCTTATATCACTTTTCCATATCACTTAAAAGGCTTTTACAGGGACCATATACAAATTGATAATGGACATTTTTCGATCAAAAATACTGTACTGGTTTTTCCCTTAAAATCAAACGACCCAGTAGTGGACATGACATATTGTGGCACTAGTGGACACTCATGAAAACGTATTCTAATACAAAATGAAAATTTTAACACCTTATATGAATTCTGCATATGCTGAAATTTTAGTCACATTGAGGCAGTGAGTACAAGAAATCAACAATATTCTAAATAAGCAAAGAAAGTTTGTCTTACTTTATTCAAAACAATAAGATATTAAAATTTTCGCCCTGTTTGAGTAAAATTGATCTCATTCTAAAACTAACAACTTAAAATCTTCATAATTTAAGATATTTTTAATAGTAGAAGGTTGTAAAACCAAATTTAAATGCAAATCAAACCTATGCTCGTTGACGTCATAATAGAAAGCTTATTTTTAGAGTTTAAATTTGAATATGGTTACTAGTGGTATATCCACCAATTCTAAACCTATTGTAAGGGGTTACATGGTTTTCGAAAACTAAAAAAAATCACATTTTTTCCATATATACATGGTGATTATAATTAAAGTTACGATTCCAAAATGCTGTAATTTTAAAACTGCCATTCAGAGCGATTTGATATTTTGCCAGAGCAATTGTGAGGTAATGAAATTTTGTTTGGCAAAAGAAAAAACAATAGGGTTTGTGTACAGGGATACCCAAGAGAATTCAAATACATTACGTGTATGGGGAAAATTGCATGTAAGTAGAGTTTAACATCTATAGACTGCACTAAACCAAATAAAACGAATATATATTTTTTCAATGCGTAAAAATATGTTTCATGTAGAATACGGTATAGAAATCATTCACTGTTTGTTTACACGGCTACACAAAAGAACTAGATTATAGTGCGACAATACTTGAAAATTGATGGAAGTGTACGTCAGGTTTTGCCGTGTGTTATAATTGTAGGATTATATTTATGCGTACATAACTTTAAGAAGACGTACAGGGCTGCCAATATTTAAGCCATAACATTCTTTTATATTGTTAGTGGAAGTGCTTTACTATAATATTTTACCATGTCCAGGAAATCTGCTCAGGAATTAACATTAATTCTTCATAGCATTATGGTAAATAATGTATTTTTTAAGCTAAATATTCATCGCTTGGTTTTTTTTGTGCATTTAAACGTTTTGAGGCTTCCTGAATACCGAATTCAAGTTTATAACGTTTGATCTGTATCTCTTAGAGTAAATAAGAAACAAATAACTTCAGGCGATCCAAATGTTGTATTTTAATGTTAGTACGTTTGTTACAAGAAAAGTTTGTTCAAGGCTGATAAATTTCAAGGAATGTTGCGTGTGAAAGTTGTCTGAATAATTAAATAAACTTTTGAATTTAATAACAGATTTGAATTCTACTTAAATGTATGTACAATAATAAAAAGGCCTCCCCCCACTTACAATTATTTGTCAAATAAAGCTGTTCCAAAGCCTAATTTGAATTGTTTCAACATAGGTTTACATAACAGTACACGTTATCTTACCCCACAATCTCCAGTCTGGGTTTATAGTATTAATTTTCAGGGTAAGACAAAGTCGTGTGACTGACACACCGGATTTTTTTTTTTAAGTTGTTATTGTTAAAAGTGAAAATATGAATGTTTATTGTTAAAAATATTACATTTAACTTTAATGATTATTTCTTAATATATATACAAGGTGTTCCAAAAGTCTCCCCCCCCCCTCCCTCCTAACTCGAAAATGAGTCCGAATTGTGAGAAATGGCGAGACACATGTTCAATGAATTCGATAGGCACCTCTTTTGGAGAAGAAAAAGTTCGGGGCTAGGGGGGCCGCTAGGGAGGGCAACATTAAAATTTCAAATAGGAAGGTATGTCTTGTGATACATCCCTGGAAACGCCTCTTCAAAACAATGAATTTGATATAAATAATTTTGCTCTACGATGATTATTAAAATCGATACATGATTTTTTAGACTTTTGAAATGCGGATAATAGAATCATGTGGATAATAGAATAACATGATTTATACGGAAACATAATTAAAACTGTATAATAATAAGAAGAAAACTAATCTCACTCCGTCAAGAAAAGTGGTATAACTCTAAAATGCAATATTTGAGAAAAATCAGACAAAAAAAAATCTGACACATCTCTTTCTCTATTTTGAAATTTATACAAATTTTGAAATAGTGGTATAACGCTTTTCTTCCATTATACTTATGTATCCCCTTTAATAATCATTGCAGGACAAAACTATTTATATCAAATTTATTGTCTTGAAGAGACGTTTCCAGGGATGTATCACAAAAAATGCTTTCCTGTTTGAAATTTTAAATTTGCCCTCCCTAGCGGCACTCCTACCACCCCCTTGCCCGGGCCCAAACATTTTTGGGCAAAGTGTATGTTGTGATACATCCCTGGAAACGTCTCTTCAAGGCAATGAATTTGATATAAATAGTTTTGTCTTGCAATGATTATTAAAGGGTATACATAAGTATAAAATCCACATTTCAGAAGTCTAAAAACTTATGTATCTCCTTTAATAATTATCGTAAGGCGAAACTGTTTATATCAAATTCATTGTTTTGAAGAGATATTTCCAGGGATGTATCACAAGACATAACTTATTAACCGACTTCAAAAAAGGAGGAAGGTTCTCAATTCAAACGGTATATATATATATATATTTTTTTTGTTTGTTGGCTCATAACTTCTGAACGGATGCTCCGATTTTGATACTTTTTTGTTTTGTTGAAAAGGTCTTGGTCTGAAATAGGTCCCATTGTAATATCTTTACGATCTAAAGAAAATACAGGGTGCCCAAAAAAATCAGTCCCAACTCTTTTAACTGCTAAACGGCTGCAGCTATAGTGATAAAAATGGTACGTAAGTATAGCAAAGTGACTATGCAGTACAAGGTTAAACCGCTTACAGTGCCACCTGGTGGAAATTAGCGGAGTTAGTGTTCCTATCTCGAAAACGGTTCTAGAGGAAAAAGTGAATTACAAAATTAAAGAGTATGCTTGATTTAGTACAAAAAGATAGTTCAGACATTCATGCTAGCGTTCCTATCTCGGGCAAAAAGTGAAATATAAAATTGCAGAGCATCATCGATTTAGTACGAAAAGATAGTTTAGACATTGATGCTAAAAATACAATGCTAAAAACGTGCATTTGTTTGTTCTCAATTTCTTACACTATGCACACTGAGCTACATTGCACCCGTTGTAGAGTAGCTGGTGAGACATACGCTATATCGTTCAAAATACGGTTACTTGATACTTTTTGTTTTATTGTAAAGACCTTGGTCTGAAGTAGGTCCCATTGTAATATCTTTACAATCTAAAGAAAATAAAGCGTCATCTGGTGAAAAACAGCGGAATTAGCGCTCCTATCGCAAAAACGGCTCAAGGTGGGAGAAAAGTTAATTACGAAGTTGTAGAGCATCATCGATTTACTACGAAAAGACAGTTTTTAAACATTATTGCTAAAAATAGAACGGTTAAAACGTGCGGTTGTTTGTTTGCAATTTCCTACACTGTGCTCACTTGAACTACGTTGCACACTTTGTAGCGTAGCGGATGACACGTATACTCCGTGGTTCAAAGTACTGTTAATGTAAGCGGTCACATCGATTAGCGCAAAGTCGTTTTCAACCAACTTCAGAAAGGAGGGTGTTCTTAATTCGAGCTATGTGTTGTCGTTGGAGTTTGTAAGCTCATAACTTCGTAAGAGATGCTCTAATTAACCGACTTGAAAAAGGAGGAGTTTCTCAATTCAAAGCGTTTTTTTTTTTTTTTTTTTTTTTTTTTTTTTTTGCTAGCTCATAACTTCTGAACGGATGATCCGATTTTGATATTTTTTGTTTTATTCTAAAGGTCTTGGTCTGAAATAGATCCCACTGTAATATCTTTACGATCAAAAGAAAATACAGGGTACTAAAAAAGTCAGTCCCGACTCTTTTAATTGCTGAACAGCTGCAGCTATAGTCATAAAAGTGGTATGTAGGTATAGTAAAGGGGACATGTGCTACGCGATTCAGCCGCTTACAGCGCCACCTGGTGGAAAACAGTGGAGTTATCGTTCATATCTCGGAAACGGTTCAAGATAGGGGAAAATGTGAATTATAAAATTGCAGAGCATCATCGATTTAGTACGAAAAGATAGTTTAGACATTAATGCTAAAAACAGGACGCTTAAAACGTGCATTTGTTTGTTCACAATTTCCGATTTTGTGCACACTTGAACGATATTGCATATGTTGTAGCGTAGCGGGTGACATTTATGCTATGTAAAATTCAAAGTATGGTTATTGTAAGCGATCACATCGATTAACGCATTGACGTTTTAAACAGACTTCATAAAGGAAGAGGTTCTCAATACAAACCATGTTTCTCATTGTTGTTGTTGTTGAAATTTGTTAGCTTATAACTTCGTAAGAGATGATTTAATTTTAATACTTTTTTTGTTGTCGTAATGATCTTGGCCTGAAATAGGTTTCATTAAGATATAAACAAATTACAGGATACTCACAAAAGTCAATTCTCACTCTAACTGCTGAACGCATGGAGCTACACTCGTAAAAGCAGTATGTAAGTATCGATGTTGAAACTTCTGTCCGTCAGCTGCAATGCATATTTTGCTCTTTGTTTGAACTTTACGTTGTGCAATTTCCAGCGCAGCGGGAGACACGTATTCACTGTAAAGTTCAATATATGTGCCTAACAGAATTGTTGGTTACGAATACAGCGTATCCGTTCTTTACATTTCTAAAGACTTCTTAATTTAACGTATCTTCATTCAATAGCTAGTTTTTTGCTCATATCCGATAAAGGCAAGAAAAGTGACACAACTTAAAAATTCAGCATTTGAGAAAAATCAACTTAAAAAATAACTTGACTAGAATAAAACTGGCACAACTGTCTCTCGAGTGGATAACTTTCTAGATGGAGATGTACCTTTTTTGTTCACATTGGGTGCATTTCATGTATTTTTCAGTGACATAAACCATTTTTTGAGTTATGTCACTTTTCTTCGAAGTTGTGATTTGTGAAATTGCCGCCGAACGTCTTCTGATGTTCTGCTATGCATGAATAAGTTTTCACTGAAAAGAGAAAAATAAAATCTTTTTGTAAAAGAAATAGAGCCAACTCCAGAAAGCAACTACTATTCAAACAACTAAAAAAAAAAAAAAAAATATTGGTATGAAATGAAACTAAAATTGCGCCTAAAAGTATAAAATAACTTCCTTCGCCAAACAACCTATAACACTACAATTAATCATAACTTTTGAAGTCGGCGCAAAATTAAATAAAAATTAATACCTTTATTCAATACAAAAATCAAATCATATTAAAAATACACATCTCACATTGTCACCTGCAAAACGCAGCCGAAAACTACTTTGATTCAAGAAAACAAATAAGATTTCGTAAGCAGCAAAAGTTGGCGAAGATGCTGGTATCTGACGTCCTTGGTGAAAGGAAAATCGCAAAATTATCTGGCAAACATATTTAATTGCTTTGGGATATCATGATTATTTTGATAAGGTATATAAAGAGAGTAATCAAGAATATGAAACAATACATATGAAAATATACATCTTGCGTGTATATTTTTGTATTACGTTTTGATCGCCAAATCCAAAAGCCACCAAGGATGATAGTTATCAAAGTTATACCAAATTTGCAAAGGAAACTCTAACTTCGTAGAAACATAAACACCGCATTGTGAATAATGTTCACTGTTCTATGTAGATGTTACTAATGGACCAAATGTATACAGTGATAAAATAATAAAGGAAACATGAAAATAGATCCTTCGAGAGAACAGCATTTGTTTCTACCGATCTAAAAACAAACCTTTAAAAACTAATTAAATTTTATTTAATTTTGCGCCGACTTCAAAATTTATGATTATTTGTTGTGTTATAGGTTGTTTGGCGAAGGAAATTATTTTATACTTTTAGGCGCAATTTACAGTTTAATTTCATACCAACTTTTTTTTTTTTTTTTTTTTTTAGTTGTTTGATTAATAGTTGCTTTTTGGAGTAGGTTCTATTTTTTTACAAAAAGATTTTATTAAAAGTTATATTTAAAAAACTTTCTACTATAAAAATCATGAAAACATTGATATGTATTATTAATATTCTAAAATATTGTTTTGTATAGAATATGATATGATTAACTTTCAGATTTATAGGACTACAGTAAAATATTCAGAGAGATTAAAAGCTGTAATTATAATCTAACGGCTGTATTTTCTTTTGCGTTAAGCCTTTTAACACTTTCCAAAATGCCTAAGAGTAATTTTAAAATCAATCTGTATGTTTTTCAGTCTTTCTATCTGTTGTGTGATAACGTAGGCAAATAATATTAAAAGTTATTCGATACTACAATTGCGTACAGTTGGAAAGTGTTGCTAATCAATGCGTGTACTGCATGATTTTTCTTTCTTGTTTAACACTTTCCAACGAGGCTGAAAAGTGTTAATGACTTCAGTTTTTCTGTCTGTCCTCGCTCTAACTCCCGTAAATATTCATGGAATTTCTTGAAACTGATATATACACTGCTCGACATTGAAAATGCAACACCAAGAAGGAATGTTAATAACGGAATGAAATTTGTTGGACACATACATTATAGTAGGAAGAACAATTGATTAAAATTTCAGGAAATTTGGAATAATATGTACGGAGAAAACAGTACATAAAGCAGCGACCTCAGTGAGCAATAACGGCACATGAACAGTACATAACGGCATTGAATCGAACAGCGATTGGATGACATGTACGGGTAGAGCACTTCAAGAAGTTTTAACACGATGCCACAATTCATCGATCGAAGTTACTGGTGAGTGGTGGGGGGCCACTCGCTTTTCAACGATTAAACAGTCATTTTCATAGGTGCGAGATCAAGAAAACGCGCTGGCCAGAGCAACAATCGAACACATTCGGCATCAATGAAGGTCCAGACAATATGGACAACTTGCGGTCGTGCATTGTCCTGCTTAAATGTTGCGCTTCGGAGGCCTTGAACATAGGGCAGAGCTATGGGCCTTAACACGTCAGAAATGTAATGGCTGGTATTTAGAGTGGCGGGAATGAAAACAAGAGGTGATCGGGACGTGTATCCAATGGTGCAACATACCATCAATCCAGGTGGTGACTCAGTATGCGGCTACCAAAATTCTGATTACCCTCAAAACTGCATCACTGATATGGGCGCCATTAATGTGTGATCAACGATGAACCTGGACGCAGGAATGGCGTGAAGTCACTTTTCAGACAAATCACAATCCTGTTTACAGCATCAAGATTGCCTTATCCGTATTTAACGGCATTATGAATAATGCACATTGCCAGCTGGGATTCGACATCATCATACTGTCCATCATTTGCAATGATGTTATGGGTTCCCATTGGACACACGTCTCGAATACTTCATGTTCGTATTCCTGACACTCTGAACAGCGACCATTAAATTTCTGATGAGTTAAGGCCCGCCCCTCTGCCCTGTATTCGAGGCCTCCGTAGCGCAAAAGTAAGATAAGCAAGATAATGCACGACCGCAAGTTGTTTGTATTGTCCGGACCTTCTTTGACACAGAATGTGTTCGACTGTTGTTCTAGCCAGCGCATTTTCCTGATCTCGCACCAATGAAAATGACTGTTTAATCATAGAAAAGCGACTGCCCCCCCCCCACCACTCATCAGTAACTTCGATCGATGAATTGTGGCATCGTGTTGAAGCTTCATGAAGTCCTCTACCCGTACATGTCATCCAATCGCTGTTCGATTCAATGCCTAGGCAGATATGTGCTGTTATTGCTCACAGAGGTCGCTGCTTTATGTACTCTTTTCTCAGTACATATTACTCCAAATTTCCTGAAATCTTAATCAATTGTTCTTCCTACTATAATGTATGTGTCCAACAAATTTCATTCCGTTATTATCATTCCTTCTTTTCTTGGTGCTGCATTTTCAATGTCGAGCAGTGTAAAGTTCCCCGTCAGATGTTCTCTATCAAAAATGGAATGAACACTTCTATTGGTTTGTGTACAGGGACACCCGAAAGTTTTTCAAAGCATTGGGTTTTATGAGAGGTATTTCTGTAAGCCATATTTTAATACCTTTACTTTAAATCAATCTTAATGAAATTGAAATATGTTATTCAAGTTCACTATCGAATGTTCCCCATTGAAAATGGAGTAAATACCATCACTGGTTTGTGTACAGGGACAACAGAAAATATTCCAAAGCATTGCGTTCTATGAAAGGTAATAATTTTACTTTGCACAAATTTTAATGAAATTAAAATATGCTATTCATATGCACAAAAGAATGCTTTCTATAGAATATAGTATGGCTGGCATTATATTTACCGGGCCACACAAAAATATTCAGTTACATTAAAGTCTTTTATTAGAAATTTGCTGTATTTGCATTTTCGTTTATATTAAACGTTTTTAACACTTTTTAGCAATTTTTAAATGTGAATATTAATTTTAATTTGTGTCCGACTGTCCATCTTTCTATCTGTCCGTCTACCCGCTCCCAGCTTTTCCTACTTAAATATTTTTAGAATTTTAAAAAATTCATATATGTTATTCAAGTTCGCTATGGAATGTTTCCTATTTAAAATGGTATTAATACTTTCTGTACAACTGGTCTGTGTGCAGGGACATGCAAAAGAAAATTCGATTTCATTGAGTTTTAGGACAGACATTTTATACATCACATTTAAATAACTTTCTACTGTAAAAATAACAAAGAAACTGACATTTTTATTGTTAATATGCTAAAATAATGTTAATGTTTTGTATAGAATATGATATGGTTAACCTTCAGATTTATAGGGCTACACTAAAACATTCAGATACATTAATGGCTGCAATTACAATCTTAGGGCTGCATTTTCTTTTGCGTTAAGAATTTTTAACACTTTCCAACAATATTTAAGAATGATTATGAATTCAATTAGTCTATCTGTATGCCTTTCAGTCCTTCTGTCTGTCCGTTGTGTGATAACGTAGGCAAAGAACATTCAAAGTTAAACGATATAAGAAGTACGTACATTTGGAAAGTATTAATAATTAATGCGTATCACATAATTTTTCGTTCTTTTTTTTTTCTTTTAAATTTATGATATGTACTCAGTACACTAAAAATTTAGTAAAGGAGAAAAAAAAAAAAAAAAAAAAAAAAACTATAACACAACTAAAATGTAGTTTCGACAAATTTTCTCTTATATCCCATATTGAACTGAACACTTTTTATGGCCCTGTAAACCAACTGTTAATACTTATAACACCATCGTCTATAGATAACATGGTTTTGCGCTTCTGAGTATTGCACGTTGATTTCGTTATGCTTTGTGTAGTAAAACAATATTAAAATATGTTTTTAAAGAATATCTCTCATAGGCTGTAATGTATCTCATTTCTTTTGTGAGTCCCTGTAGAAAAATCAATAGTGTTGTTTATACATCTGTCAACAGAAAACATGGAACTTGAATAACATCGTATATACATTTGGAAATATTGTAAAAATATTTAAGGAAATGAAGAACGGACAGCGAGACAGGTAGACAGACGATTTTCTAAAAATTACTTTTGAAGTTTATTAAAAATGTAAAAACTTCGTTAATTAATACGTTAATATTTTTCTAAAATTTATGAAGTGCAAATTCTTTTTTCTTTCTTTTTTTTTTTTTTTTTTTTTTTCTGTAAATGCTTATTTTTAACCTGTAAAATTCATTCGTATTTTCCTTCTTTTTTTTATTCTCTTCCGCCCCTCCCCCTTTATTTTTGGATAACAACTAAATGTTATGTGGAATACTTGAAGTTTTCACTTTTTGTCAGAAAAAAAAAAAAAGCATGAAAAACAGTCAAATAAAGAATAACGACTCATAATTTCGAAATGCTATCCTGATGCTATCAGTCGATTAGCCCGAGGTGCGGAAGTATCAGTGGAGAATTTATAATCTAAGAACTTCCGCGGGTGGTCGAAAAGACATAAAATAGAAATTTCGGCCGAAACATTTTTCTGTTTTTGTGTCTCTGTTTGTATAGATCTCGTTGGAACTTTATGAGTCAAACTTGCTAAAATCCATGACAAAAGATATTGTAAAACAGAACAAAATTTACTAACAGCTTTTGTAAAAGAACACATATTTAATCTGTTATTATAAAAATACACTGACATAATCTATGACTTTTTATGCTTATCAACGGTATAGATATAAATGGGTAGAAACTCCACTTTAGTAAACTACGCTGTTAAAGACAGGAACAAGTAAATCTCTTCTGCAACAGTTACTTTGGGAAATTAAAAACAAAAAGCAAAGAAATCGTAAAATCACATTAATTATTCGGTATATATACTATTGTAGATTTTGTTTGCACTTCTGTTAATTCTCTGATCAGAGAGAGCTAAAATATAAATAATATTATATGTCTTGAGTGGCTTTAGCATCGTACTGGAACTACGTAATAAGCAATCGACTATGGTCCAAGATTCATCCCTAGAAAGGGGGTCCGGAGACATGCCCTTACTATTTTGATCTTCGGAGGAGGGGATGACTCTCTGCCTTTGATAGTCAGCCGAAGTATTATTTTAACAGAACATTAGTTGTCTTCTATATTCTTCCAGCAAAAGTACTCTTGTTCTCTTAGGTTCGATCTGAGAAAATCTCCAGTAGCACAACCATAGTGACTCTATGCAACACTTATAATAATGTCTCCGAACTGATCATTACGTACAGAAGATATTAGATAGGCCGATTACATCATACCCACGCCATCCTACAGATATAGGAAGTGTTAAAACCAGAAAAATCTTCAATGTCTTGAACGCCAAAGAGAAAAAACTGAAAAACAAACAGCTGTTTCAAGTCAACGAGTCAACGATGTGCTTCGGAGTACCTGCATTTGGTCGCAACCAATGCTTACCTCCAACGAAAAATGTGAAAAACATAAAAATAATTTTCCATAACATAATTAAAAGCCAAAAGGATGAATTTAGAATTTTGATCTCTGAAAAAATCTCCGCGTGAGCAGAGACCAATCAGAGTGAAGCACCAGGAGTTAAAAAAAAAAAAAATAAATAAAAAAAATAAATAAATTAAAAAAATAAAATAAATTAAAATAAATAAATAACTCCTTGAAAAAAACCTAAGTGTAATAGTGAAACTGTTACGTGCGTTAACGAGACGGTCTGGACGGCGAAAAGGAATTAAGAGTTGAGCAGGGCGCCCCAAGGGGCACTAGGAAATTGCTCAGAGTCCCGCAATTCACAAAAAAAAGGGGGGCCATACAATTTTTTTTTCCTATCAAAATAAAATTCAGGAGGATTAAAGTGAAGTGCATGCATGAATCCTACGAAAGTCTCAGTGTCCAGCCAGAAACTAAGTTCTGAGCTGGATCTGCGGACCTCTCAGAGACACACATAGCACTCACAATCCTCACTGAAAGTAAAAAGAGCAAAATCGCAGAGGATTTTGTCCTGAAACTGAGAGCCAATCAGAGGCCAGGAAATCGGCCAATGAGAGGAGACCTCAGATCCCTACACTACAAGACAATAAAATTAATAAAAAATTAAAAAATAAGCCAAATAATAAAAAAATATGCAGCAATTAGGAAATTTTGATAAAAAAATAATTAAAAAAGAAGTAACATTTTCACTAGTAAGAAGGTTCAAAGCTCGCGACTGACAAAGTTCAGTAGATAAGCCTGATACTAGGGTTAGCCAAAGCTAGATGAACATTTCGTTCAATCTAGGGGAAATAGAATTTTGGATGGAAATACTAAGTTAGGTGACTCCAGAAGTTATACTCCTACGCTTTTTAGAGACGGGGAGAAAATCATCCCCTCTGACTAAAATAGCCAGAGGCCGTTTTTTACCACGACCGACTCTAGCGTCGTATCTGTGAATAGAGTCTAACAGAGGATTTCCAACATTAGGAATGGATCTGTGAAACTTCAATGCAAGTTTCCGAAATTGAGCATAAATAGGCTTAATTCGGAGATCCTGATGAATAGTATCATTGCGGACGTAGCGAGTAGCTTTCAAAAACCTGCGCAATAGCTTGTTTTGAAACTTTTGAATTTTATCCAAGTTGGTTTTCGAAGCAGATCCGTATATCATACACCCGTAGGTTAGGATAGGACGGATCATGGATTTATATAGTAATAATTTATTTTTGATGGACAGGCGGCTATTAAAAGATAAGAGAGAATGAAGGGAATGCGTGGCTCGTTTGGCTTTACCCAGAGCTTCTGAGATGTGACGAGACCACGTTAATTTGGAATCAATATAAACTCCTAAGTATTTATAACATGTCTCCCAGGGTATGGGTTCATTATTTAAGAGAAAGTTAGTGGAGGTGTCATAGTTTTTATTGGTGAAAAATATGGCGGCACTTTTGGAACTGTTTACTTTGATTCTCCATTTCCGTAACCAGATCGAATATTTATTGAGATAATTTTGAAGTACTTCAAACGCAGCGTTTGGAGTGTTTCGTTTACAGCAAATGGCAGTGTCGTCAGCGAAAGTCGCTAAAGTGACGTCAACATCACGCGGAAGATCATTGGCGTAGATGTTGAAGAGGAAAGGCCCCAGCAGAGAACCTTGAGGAACAGAACTTAAAATAGGTGAAGGGTTAGAGATAGAGTTTCCGACTTTAACGGAAAAAGATCTATTGCTAAGATAGTCATAAATTATTTTAGTTAGTTGGTCGGGAAGACCAATAGATATTAGTTTATGAATAAGGCCAGCATGCCAGACCTTATCGAAAGCTTTTTGAACATCTAGAAATATAACCCCCGTTACACCTCCAGATTGGAAGCCGTCGTGAATATATTCACACACTCTCCACAACCGTTGTTGTGTTGAATGACGTGGACGAAACCCGAATTGTTCAGGCCTAATCACATCATGAGAGTTTGTAAAATCATTCAGACGATTAACGAGAATATATTCATAGATTTTAGACATGCAAGAGAGAAGAGAAATAGGTCTATAGCTTTGAGGAAGGTGCGGATCAGTGTCGCCACCTTTCGGCAGAGAAACGATTAAACTCTTTTTCCAACAATCTGGAAAAATATTGAGTATTAGCATGCGATTAATAATTAAAGTGATATAAAAATAAAGTTGGTAGGAAGGTTAGTAAGCATATTAGTTGTTATTCGGTCCTCGCCAGGGGATTTATTTTTTTTCAGTTTAGAAATATATTCCACTACCTCAGAGGGAGTGGCCAAGTTAAGAGTATTAATGGAATTTTTGCTTAATAAATTTTGAACACTGTTATTAACAATTGAAGTGATTCTAGGATTAAAAACATCATTGTGAGGTGTGAACTAACTTCTAAGACTGTGAGCGAGAGCTTCAGCCTTTTCAGAGTTTGTCACTGCCATTCCAGTTGGGCTATTTAGAGCCGGAATGTTTGTTTTTGGCCTACGAATGCGTGAAGTAGCCTTCCAAATGGTGTTGTCAGTCGTCGATAAACTCTCGACAAAGTTGTTGAAATGCGTTTTTGAGTACTCATGAATTGCAGCTTTAGCCCTCCGTGCAAGTACATTGTACAAGCGTTTGAAATGGGGGAGCCTATGAACCTGCCAATTCCTGCGAGCATGATTTCTTTCTCTGATCAACTGCCTGATTTCCTCTGGTAATCGGAAGAATAGACTAGTCCTCTTTCTCGGAGCCGAGCTTTGCTGAAAGGCATCTTGAATGTAATTTTCAAGCATGCTAATTGATCTCTCGGCTTCGAGTTTGTTAGATGGAAGAGGTGAAGGAAGCTCAGAATCGGCTAATATCTCCGTAAAGTGGCTCCACCTGGTGGTGAAGGCCGCCGGTAAATCTAAATTATAGTTATTCGTCCGAAAACAGATTTCCACAGGTAGGTGATCAGAGGTGAGATCATTCAGCGTTTGAATGCTATAACTATATGGAAAATTGCGGGTGATAGCAAAATCTAAAATATTATTACTTCTAGTGAAGGTGGGTTCAGGGGGAGCAAGAATTTATGCATGATTTTGATCCACCCATCTCCTGATGATATTCCCTCTAGCATCATTAGAGGGGCAGTTCCAAGACAAGTGTTTAGCATTAAAATCACCCGCAATAATAAAATTTGAATAAATATTAGTGAGCCGGGATAAATCTCGCATGAGCAGGTCATTCTTTTCGCGATGAGGAGGGATATAAACTGCTGCAACAAGTAATTTTTGAATAGTGGGGAATTCCAAAACAATTGGCGTGACTTCAATGGAATTTAGATTTTGGACTTTAATGAGAGTAGCATTGAAGCCGTACTTTCAATAAATAGCAGTGCCGCCGGAAGAGGTGCCATTATATGGCCTGTCAACATTGAATAACATATAATTGGCCACCTTAACAGTAGAACCCTGGGAGAATTTGGTCTCACAGACAAAAATATTATCAAAATTATTACTATAAATCCAGTGGCGGAACTCAGCCGCCTTACTATGGAGGCCATTGGCGTTCCATATACCAACAGAGAAGGAATTCAATGTTCTACTAGGGTCGAATGTTAAAGTTAAGCCTAAATAAAGGGTGGAAAGTCCCTAACAAAATTACTCGAGAGATATTAAACTCTCGTACAAGATGAAAGAGCGATCTAAGTTCGTGGACGCCGCACGAATTTGTGGAAGTGCCATTTTCCAGGATTTGACTATGTTTTTTTTGTCATGATTCCTTTCCAAGACCATGACGTAGTTTAGAAACTCGGTAGCCGAACATCATCATCATCATCACGGGCTTTAGAAGTACCTACGGCTGTCGAAACAGCCGCTTACCTTCACCAGAGGAAGACAAAACACAGAAAGAGGGCTTGCATCTTCGAGAGGATCGGGCCCAATAAACTAAGGGAGTTCGAATGGAACTCCGGCGTGATGATTAGACGACGACATAGCAGATAGGTGATGGTAACATAACAGCATGGATATGGATGCAGAATGGTTCTAAAAAAAAAAAAAAAAAAAAAAAAAAAACAGAAAGAAAGGGATCCTAACGGGGATGGGGGGGGGGCGGATTCGCAAACAGTCTGTATTCACCGGCACTCGGTCTGTCTAGGACAGTGTAGCCTTGAAAAAGGCTCCTTTTCGGCATGAATAACAGAACTGAATGCTAACCGCCAAACCTAACACTAAAATAACAATTAATAAAATAAAATAAAATAAAGGAGAGAGTTTAAGGATAGTTAAAAATAAATTAAGTTAAAAAGAAAAATAAACAAAATAAAATAAAATTAAATTAAACAAAGTTTAAATAAAATAACTAAAAATTACAAACAAAAAGAAAGAACCAGTGCATTTTTACTCAATAAAAATAAAGTCCAACCACCATTTAAGGTAGTTGGGATGACTGTTCTCCGAGGACTTCCCAGAGAATACCAATTTTGGATATAACATCCTGACAATTTTTCATTTTATTAAGAGCAATTTTAAATTTAGAAAGGAGTTCCGAAAAGTTATTAACATTTAGTTCCCTAGCGATTTCATTAAGTACATTAGAAAATTCATTAAGCGAATTGGGGGGGGGGGGGGGGTTAAGAGGAATGCTCGAGGGGGCTGAGTTGAGAATAGGAGAAGTAATTTTGGCATAACTAACTTGGGGTTGGACTTTTTTAGCAATAAATGTCTTTTTCCTATTCTCAGGGAAGGATGGGCAGCCTCGATAACTGGCAGGGTGGCCCCACCATAATTACAGCATTTAGGTGTTTCAATTTTTCCTTTGCCAAGCTCGCACTCTCTGGTTTCATGTTCACCTGAGCATTTGACACATCTTGGCTTCATTCTACAATTATTTGCAGAATGATGGAAAAATTGACACCTAAAGCACTGAATTGTACGGGAAGGACTCCTGTAGTTCTCGACCTGAACCCTGAAGTACATAAGCCTATCAATTTTGAATATATCTTTACTATTATCAGTGTTGGCCAGTTGAATTTGGAATAGGGGAATAGGTCTCTTGGTTTTAAAACTGACCATTTGGGTGACTTTCTTAACGTCGAAATTTTGAGAAGTAAGAGCATCCTCGATATCCAGAACATTAGTATCAACGGGAAGTCCACGAATAACAGCCTTAAGGGGAGGATCAGAAGCCTTGTCTTGCATTAAATAGCATTGAACTTTCATTTCTGCTAGCTTTGACAAGATTGAGTCGTTATCTTTAGGAGAATCTGGGTAGATTTTGAGAAATTCTCCCGCCGGGACGGCAGTAAAATTACACTGGTTTTTTCCGAGATTTTTAAGAACCTGAGATTTATTAGCACATTTAACAGTTATGAATTTGCCTTTAGGAGGCTTAATTTTTCTTTGACTATTACTATTATTAGAGCTAGGTTGCGGAACAGAGTTATCCATTAAGACAGTTTCCTCAAGTTGTTCAAATTTATTATTAGTAGGAATGCTGAAATTTTTAACTTTAGATATTTTAGAATTTGGACTAGAGTTGTTAGCTTTACGTTTAACCTGTTTAAATTCATTACTAATACTAGTGGAGGGGGCAGAAAAATTAACATCAAAACTGACAGAGTTAGAACCATTGCTTACCTGAAAATCCATATCCTCGGCCGCATCATTCGTCCTGGTCCAATCGGTAGATTCCACCGTTCCGTAGCCGGGTCTGAAGTCAGGGAACTCCGGAGCCTTCCTTCGAAGTTCGGTGATGGTGAAATTCTTTAACGGCATTATCCTGTTCGGCTTGCCATTTTCCGAGTAGTCATAAACGGCCTCCACGAAGGTCTCATATTCTTCGTCAGGCAGGGAGTCAATCATAAACTGCTTGACGTACGTTAGATGATTGTACTGAACGGCAAACAATAAATCACGAAGTGGGAATGGTTCCCCTTCAAGATCACTCGGCCTACTGACACTAAAGAAAATAGAACCAAGCGGCAAATTACTCCACCTGCCGCCTTTTCCTCGTCCAGACATAGCTACTCAATATCAGGGATTTCTAATCGAATCTCTCGGTAGCCGAACTGGCGTCTTCTGGGACCGAGGAATTTACATAAGGAGTTTTGGAAGGGGGAGGAGCTTCGGGCTCGCTACGACCAATAGCAATTCCCGCAAAAGATTGGGAAGGTTGAACCTTCTTACTCATGAAATTTTTGGCTATGGGAGCCCCCTGTGACCTGTTCCTGGGGCTTACGCTTGGGTTTAGCGTTTTTTTTCGTGTTTTGAACTGGGAATTTCGGACACAGCCGATAGTTTGCCGGGTGGGCGCTTCCACAGTGCACACACCTGCAAGGATCACCAAAATCCTTTCTGCAATTCTTGCTCATGTGATCCCCAGCGCATTTAACGCACCGGGGCGGCAAATTGCAAGATCTTGCAGAGTGGAAGTAGCCCTGACAGTTGAAGCACTGTGAGGGTCCTTTGTGGCCCCGGTAAGCTTCGACCGTGACTTCTGTTCCCATCAGTTGTGTGATCGAAAAGATGGTATCTAACTCAACCTCAACTTGAGTTTTTGGCACTGCCACATGAAACAGTGGCATAAGAATTTTCTTGGAAACGGGTCCTCTGAACATCTGAGTCACAGTGACTCCCATAAAAACCTTCGATTTCCAAATTTGAGCGATGTCTGAAGGACTAGTGTTGATGGGGAGACCCCGCCTTCAGACTTTTTTCAGATTCAAGCAAAAAACTTTTGAATTGGATTTTTTTTTGTATGAGGTACGACTGAATTTTTCGGTAGTCGTCCTCATTCTCTACCTTTAACTTGAGAAAGCGCCCCTAGGCTTTGCTGGCCAGCGTCGGAACAATGTTCCGCATGCCGGATAGCAGAATTTGCCAATGGGGCGGCGAATAATGTAAAAAGCAGGAATTCTGCTTGATTTAGTTTTAGCCTGATTAACGTTACTTTCCCCATTAGAGGTGCTAGCATTAGTTTTTTGAATAGACTTGGGTTTTTTCTTTTTATAAGTAACTTTCTCCCAATTCCCTTCCCCATCGGAATCAGGGTTGCTGCCAACCTTTTCAGAGTGTAAGCGCTTGACCGAAACTGGTTTCTCGACTACTTCCATGTCGGAAGATGGCGCCACCAGTAGCGGACCTGCGCTTACTGAATTTTCCTCATCATTACATTTAATACCATTATTATTGCCCATGCAATTAGTTTTAGGAGGTGGTGGGGGTGGTGGTGGTGTGAAATATAAGCTCAGACCACTAACCTGTGATAGCAGGGAAGCAGCCAGTGGAAGCTGCAGGGAAGCTGCCATGCCAGTGATCTCTCTTGGACATGGGAGGAGAGCTTGGCTGAAGCAGCATCATCCAGCTCCTTCCTATTTAGCTTGTATATAGCTGCGTCATTGCAGGCTATGACTGCTCTAAGTTTGACCATTTCGGCCTCAGCTCCTTCGGGTGACAAGCTCCGTAGATCCAGGCCCCTGAAATAAGGGCAGGTGACTGGAGTGTCCATCGGAGTCGACTGCTGGCTATTAACAGCCATATAAGGTTTAAGACTAAGTAATACTGGATTTGTTGAAAAAAAAATAAGCACAAGAATAAAATGATCCAAGGCCTGCAAGTGAGAGACCACCGCAGTGCCGCTCTTGTTGATCACGGTCGGCCTTGAAAAAGGCCGAGAAGCACTGCAATAAATCAACTCACTGTACTAACTTTAATTAAGGCTTACGCCGATAGATGGCGCAGCGTGGAGCTCGAAGTAGACACGTCTGCTCTCAACCGAGGTTGGAACAGAACTCAGCGAATCTGGTCAGCGAATCTGGTTCACGAATCTGGTTCAAACAGCTGTTTCGGTAGAATTTAGCGTACCTTCTTCAGTGCATAAAGAAATGTGACAGAAGTGCTTGTATATATTCTCTCAGACGTATGCTAAATGCTATCGAAACAGCTGTTTGCTTTTCAGTTTTTTCTCTTTGGCAGTTTTTTCAGTTTTTTCCTGGTTTTAATAATCCAGCGCCAAGTCTCCTTTTAATATTAACCCGTTAGTAGTCGCTAGTTGGCCGATTTGCCGCCCGTCCGTCAGTGTTACCAGATTTTTTTATTCAATAGCTACCAAAAATTTTTAGAAGTAGCCTTTGATATACATAAAACGTGAATAAAATCGAAGGAACGTCGATCACATCACTTCTCAAAATTATTGGTGGGAGTTAAATAAAAAGGGCGCAATTTGTAATAGGCGGCGCTGTCTATAGCGACTACTAACGGGTTAAAGGAAGTGTTGATTGGATGTAACTGGTCGATTTTCTGTGACGTAAAGCTCAGTTCAAAGACATTTTTATAGGAGGTGTTATTCTATGTAGCCTGAAACTGGCGTGCATTGGTTAAAATCGAACATCTTATTAATCTTGTTCGATATCGACCTATGTTACGTTGTAATCTTAAGTTTTGCTGAAAAGCTTAATATTTGGTTTTTAATTTTATTTTTCAAAAAATAAGAGTTCCAGCTACAACTTTCTAGAAATTTCTGAATTCGTTGGGATTGCTGAGACAAAAGTGTAAATAAGCAGACCTCTAGCATTGCACTTTTTTTCTTTCTTTTTTTTTTTTTTTATGGCAATGCCAGGTTCTTTTTTTTATTGGCGCCAGTTAGCCAAAAATAAAAATTATTAAAATATAACATGTGTAAAAGTTGAAAAAATTATTAAATAAAAAATGTACGTTAGAGTGTTTATCTGTATTTGCTGCTTCTAGTGATGTGAGACGGGTGTTCCCAGCCACAACTTTTCCAATAGTTAATTGTTCTCTATTACTAAAAAAAAAAAAAAAAAAAAAAAAAAAACACTTTTTTATTACGATTATTATTATTCCAGTAACTTGGCAGTCGGTCTGGCACCCTTTGCAGACTCTTTTTCTTCTTCCGACCGGCCTACTCTTTGATTAACAATAGTATGGTTCCTTTGAGTCAACTATTGTTAATCAAAAGGAGCTCTTTGCCCACGGGAAACAGTTTGCAAGATGGTTAAATGAATAACTTTAGACTTTTTATGTTATACTACCTGACCCGACAAACGTTGTTTTGTCATATAAATTATTTCTAGAGAATATTTTGCTAGAAAAAAATAACTAATTTATTGTAAGTGTGTAAGGATGTGGTATATAAGTGGAAGATGTATGGAGCGCTGTGAACGGTGAAGGAATGTAAAAATAACAAAACACCAAACATTTATTTTTTTAATTTATTAAAATTGATTCTTTAAAATTACATACATATCGCTACTTATAACAATATTACTAAAAAACAATATCAATCCCTTAATGCAACAGAGTGTACAATATTTTTTGTTACCCCATCTTTCGCCAATACAAACAAACTGGATGGTTTGCCAACTCGAGAGCACGCCACGTATAATTGTCCGTGTGAAAAACATGATGTGCTCAAATCTAAGCCACAGACAGACATCGTTTGGCCCTGAGACTTACTGATAGTCATTGCAAATGCCAATCTAATTGGAAATTGAGGGCGTTTAAATTGAATTGGCACATCTGTGGGTATAATAGGGATTCGCGGTAGTAATATATTTTCACCTCGGAATTTGCCATTTAAAATGATGGCTTCGATAACATTTTTCATTAATTTTTTTATGACTAATCGCGTGCCGTTGCACAACCGTGGTGGGTTCAAATTACGAAGCAAAATAACCGGAGATCCAACCTGCAGTTGTAAATTATGCGGTGGCATGCCTGGTAAATCCAATGAGTTTAAAAACTCTGTTGGATAATTTACAGCTTCGGTGGCATCACAAACTGTATCATTAGATTTGTATGACACCAAGTCTCCTGGTAACAAATGTTGTATCTTGAGATTCAATTCGTTGACGCCCACATTTTTTGCTGCTAAAATTGCTCTTTCATGATTTGTGTATCGTCTGTGTACCTGTACACCGGGAAATATCTGGTCAATAAGAGCATCTTGCGAATCAATGAATATGCAGAAATCGGTCGGTAATTTTATGCATCCAGTTTCACCTGTAGTAACTTTTCCATTTATTTTTAAACACTTCGTAAGATACGGTTGAAAATTCATTTTCCATTTCAACATTAAATAAATTCTGACATCGTGTTTACGATTCTAAAAATATTAACTTTGAAAAAATATTTTAAACACTTCGTAAGATACGGTTACGATTCTAACTTTGAAAAAATATTTTAAACACTTCGTAAGATACGGTTAAAAACTCATTTTTCATTTCAACATTAAATAAATCCTCACATCGTGTTTACGGACAACTCGCGCCATCTAGGTGGAAAAGTTGTTGAAAGAGTTGGCTAAAAATTAATTAAGAAAGAACTAATTAAGTTACAACTTTCATTAATAAATAAAAACCTATTCGCAGACCTACCGAATGTACATACAAAATTTCATCAAAATAGGTTAAGCCGTTTTGGAGGAGTATGGTAACAAACACTGTGACGTGAGAATTTTATATATTAGACTAGCAGGCTTCGCCCGCTTCGCTGGACCCTATTTTAAAATGAATCACTATAATTACTGAATTCTCAAAATTGCATTTATTTTTATCACGTGAAAAAAAAAGCGAAACAAAAATCTGATTAGGAAAAATGTCGCACGGGGTTCTCACTGCCTTCGGAAAAAATTCCCAAAATGCTCTAACTCTTATTTCTGTTATTTTCCCCCTTCGCCCCCCCCCCCTCCCGTCTATCCTAATAATTTTACAAATTCGAAAATATCCGCAATCGATTTGTAAATATCAAAAACCTCTATGTACCAATTTTGAATGATCTACCTCTATTTTATTTTTTTTGCCCCTCCGCCCCCCTCCCGTCCCTCCTAATAACGTTACAATTTCGAAAATATCCCCATTCGATTTGCAGGCCTCTAAAACCAATCTGTACCAATTTTGAACGGCCTAACTGCATTTCTATTTGTTTTTGCCCATAGCCCCCCTTACCGCCCCTTCTAATAATTTTACAAATTCAAAAATATCCGCATTCGATTTTAAGTATCGAAAACCATTTGTGTACCAATTTTGAACGATCTAACTCTATTTTTATTTTTTGCCCCCCCCCATCCCCTCCCCCCTTCTCGCCCCTCCTAATAACTTTACACTTTCGAAAATATCCCCATTCGACTTGCAGTCCTTTAAAACCTATCTGTACCAATTTTGAATGCCCTAACTGTATTTCTATTTGTTTTTGCCCATAGCCCCCCCCCTTCCCGCACCTCCTAATAATTTTACAAATTCGAAAATATCCGCAATCGATTTGTAAGTATCGAAAACCTCTATATACCAAATTTGAAAGATCTAACTCAATTTTTATTTTTCTGCCCCCCCTCTCCCCTCCCCCTTCTCTCCCCTCCTAATAACTTTACACTTTCGAAAATATCCCCATTCGACTTGCAGGCTATTGAAACCTATCTGTACCAATTTTGAAAGGCCTAACTGTATTTCTAATTGTTTTTACCCCATAGCCCCCCCCCTTACTGCCCCACCCCCTACCCGCCCCTCCTAATAATTTTACAAATTCAAAATCATCCGCAATCGATTTGTAAGTATCGAAAACCTCTATGTACCAATTTTTGTGACCAATTTTTGTGTACCAATTGTGCTGAATTTTTAAAGCTCCAGAAATTGGTTTTTAGATATTTGTATTAGCTATATTTTATAGCAAAAATTTCATGTATAGCTGTATTTTTTGTTTGAGATATATAGGATTATGCAAAATCGCGTTTTACGCATGTGAAATCCCGTTTTGCCCCCCACCCCCCGCCCTGCCGTTGGGGACCGAATTTCGAAAATTCCAGAAATTGGTTTTTAGACATTTATATTAGCTATATTTTAAAGCAAAAATTTTACGGATATCTGTTTTTTTGTTTGAGATATGAAGGATTTTTTGAATTCACGTTTTGCCCCCCCCCCCTTGGGGGGCGAATTTTTTCAATTTTTTTTTTCCTAAACCATCCCTGACCTATAAGGGGAAAAACAAAAAAAGAATGATCGAAATCGGCCAAGCCGTTTACGATTTTATAAAGGACATACAGACAAACATTCATTTATATATATATAGATAATGGAATGCACCAAGATCAGCGTGCAGTGTTCGTCTTGATCGAGCGGTGCTTATTCGAACATTTTGCAGCCTTCTTTCCCGTTGTTCAGTTGTCTCAGACGAACGTGCCTGAGTAGTACGTATTCGATCATTTTCTAACCTCACTTCTCGTTGTTCAGATGATTCAGACGAACGGGTCTCAGCGTCATGCACTCTAAGATTTTCCAGCCTTAATGCTCGATGCTCGTTGCTCGTCTAATTCTGAGGCTCGTAATGCTCTTTTCTTCCGTGCTTGAGGTGTAGATCGGCTAATTGCTTGTCGCTCAGAGATGGGCAATATACTTCAAAAAAGTATATTATATACAATATACAAATACTCGTCTATTTTGTCCAAAAATATACAATATACAAATACTCGTCTATTTTGTCCAAAAATATACAATATACAAATACTTTTTAAAATTTCGAAAATGTACAATATACAATATACTATTGATTCAAAAAGTATATTTGATATACTTTCAGAATATACTTTTAAAAATTAATTTTTATATGTGGTTGTAGTATTTGTAATTATGTAAAAATGTATCTTTTCGTTTATTTAATTTCTTAGTAAGAATAAATGAGTTAATATTTTACTTAGAAATCAAAATCAGTATTTTATGCACTTAAATAAAAATATTTAGGCAATTAGGAATTCATATATAATTAGAAAAAAAAAAAAAAAAAAAAAAAAAACATATAAAAATTTTCTTGGAAGTAAGCTATTATCATAATAATGAGTTACTCCTTTAAAATACTATGGCACATTTTATTTTAAAAAATCCGTAAGTTCTTTCAAATTTAAGATTTTCTTAACATGAAAGAATTTCACATAAATATATATTATAAAGATTATTTTCTTCATAAACATGTCTGATTAGTTTTAAAATATCATTTATTATATTGGCATTAACATTTCTTGATAATCAACATTTTAATTTAAAAGCTTCTTAAGGTATGCGAATTTAAAGATTTTTTATAACAAGGCAGAAAAACTATGAATTTATTATTATTATTATTATTATTACTAGTTGGAACCCGTCGAATTCGACGGTCACTTTATTGACCGTAATGTTTCAAAAATCGTCGCATCATTATTTAAATGTATTTCAAGTTAAAACATCTAATATAATTTACAACATTTCACTTTAAAAAAGGAATTCGGAAAAATGCTTATAAATAGAAATACTTTATACGACACCACTTTCTACAAAGTACTCTCAATGGTGACGTCAAACTGACTCCAAGTAAACAGTTGCTATCTTTTATTTTCTATTTCGCTTAATACTATGACTACATGTTAGCTGACCCGTCCGGCGTTGTCCGGGCCTATGATAATAACCTTAAATGAACCTTAAATTTGTATGATTTTAAATCCTAAACTCGATTTTGTTTGAATTTCTATTTTTAAATAAAAGCATCGCGAAAAAGATAATCAGATGTAACAAAAAAATTACCTTGAACCGAACGAAACTCTGCCTTGTGACCCCGGTGCCTGCGGCAGCGCATGCGCCGGCCGCTAATAACATAAAAAAAATTGTCAAAAATTAATCTGGAACCAAACGAACCCGACGGCGTTGCCCGGGACCATGATAATAACCTTAAATGAACCTTAAATTTGTATAATTTTATATATTTAACTCGATTATGTTTAAATTTCTATTCTTAAATAAAAGCATAGCATCACAAAAAAAAAAAAAATAAATAAATAAATAAAAAATAATAAAAAATAAATAAAAATAAATAAATAAATAAATAAAAATCAGCTGTAACAAAAAAATTACCTCGAACCCAACGAAACTCAGCCTTGTGACCCCGGTGCCTGCGGCAGCGCATACACGGACCGCTAATAACATGAAAAAAATCCCAAAAATTAACCTGGAACCAAATGAACCCGACCGACGTTGCCCGGGCCCATGATAATAACCTTATATGAACTTTAAATTTGTATGATTTAATATCTTTAACTCTATTTTGTTTGAATTTCTATTTTTAAATGAAAGCATCGCGAAACAAATAATCATATGTTACAAAAAAATTACCTCAAACCGAACGAAACTCAGGCTCGTGTCGCTAAAATTCTTAACGACTTTATAAAAATTATCATTCAAACACATGTCGCTACTTTGGCGACGTATTTTTAATGTATCTTTTCAAAATAGTTAATATAGACATTTTCAGAATATTAAATTGAAATAAGGTAAATATCTTACCTTATCGATCCAGATTCGTGGGGACTGCCGGCCTCTGTTGGTTCCTTTCTATTCATTGGAGTCGATTCACGACATAAAGCTAAAATAATAGGATATCAATTACGGCTACACACATTTATTACATACTACAAGGACGAACACGAAGAACACACACTGAGGAGAAAAGAAGAAACAGAACATTAATATTGGCGCGCAGCGCCATCTACAGGTTTTAGATTAGACCAATAAATAACACATTGGCCCCCGGATGAACATTAACTTTATGTTCATTTTCCCATTGTAATTATATCTAATATAATTTAAAGTTCACCCAAAAGTCATAGTTTGTAAATAGTTTTTAAAGTTCATTATAGTCTTTCAAAAATTTCAACTGGATAAATCAACTGGAAAGGACGTCTCAATGTACCTGTAGAGGTTTTTATCTCACAAGATCGTACCTTTCCATCTCTACCGGGAAACACTTGAGTTATTACTCCCAATTTCCACAAGTGCCGTGGCAATTTGGAATCATAGATTAAAACAACGTCGTGTGGCGAATATTCACGAATACTGGAGTGTCGACTTGTCATGGCGTTTTTGAGCTGAAGAAGGTATTCCTTCTTCCATCTTGACCAGAACTGGTCCAATATTCTTTCTTTTTGATTAAAACGTTTCACATATGTTGCTGAAGTTCCAGGAAGCACATGTGGTTTCATATGCACGATAGGTAGGGTAGTAAGTCGCTGACCTACCAAGAAGTGTGCTGGCGTAATTGGAGAAGGTTCTCCTGAGTCTGCATAGACGTATGTAATGGGTCGCGAATTAATTGAACTTTCAATTTCACATATAACTGTATGTAGTTGTGTGTGTGTTAAAGTGGTTTTGCCAACCACCTTTCTTAAGGCAGATTTTACAGATCGCACCAGTCGTTCATAAAAGCCTCCCCACCATGGCGACATTTCCATGATATATTTCCATTTTATTTTATTAGTACTATAGTAATCTTTAACGTCTGGATGGCTAATTATTTCCCAGATGTGCCTTAACTCAATATCAGCTCGATGAAAGGTTCGTGCATTATCGGAATATACCGTATGGCAAAGACCACGCCTTGCTACTATTCTTCTGAAGGCCAATAAGAATGTTTCTGTAGATAGGTTCTCTACCAATTCTAGGTGCACTGCTCTTGTAACTGCGCATGTGCACAATAATATATAATATTTGCTATCATTATTTCGGATGTATAAGGGGCCTGCAAAATCAAGGCCTATCACTGCAAAGGGCTTTTGTTCATTGATACGATCTGCAGGTAACGGAGCTGATATCTGGGCTCCAGATCTAGAATTAAATTTTATGCAAATTCTGCATCTTCTTAATACGCTTTTAACTGCCTGTCTGCCCTTGATTACCCAAAATTCCTCCCGTAATTGAACTAATGTATCATTAATGCCAAAATGAAACACTTTTTCATGCGCATTTTTTATTAACAAATCAATTAATTTACCCTTTGAAGGCAACAGGATCGGGTGTTTTTCGTTAAAGGAATAATTTGATTTCTGAAGCCTTCCTCCAATGCGCATTATTCCTTCGGAATCTAAAAATGGTGAGAACTCAATTAAATTTGAATTTTTAGAAATAGGTTCCCCATTTACCAAACAGTTTAATTCATTCGGAAAACTAATTTTCTGTGTATATTTAACCCACATTGTTTGCGCACTACCAATTTCTTCTGCCGATAATGGACCGCTAACTTTCTCGTTTTTAGGATTCGCGTTCTTAAGAAATCTCTTTATCCATGCCGTAATTCTGAGGACTCTTAAAATGTTACTATATTTTTCTAGATCCAATATTGGTTCAACTGTTTCTATAGAGATTTTAAACTGAATTATTTTTTCCGGTGTTTTCCTTTTTTCTTCGGTAATATATTGCGTGTCTACCTTTTCCCCAATATCATTACCTTTACCATTTAGCTCAGATAACCATTTTGGACCTTTAAACCAAAAATCATTATTAACTAACGCATTTGCGCTAATACCACGAGTAACTAAATCTGCGGGATTGTCCTTTGTATTACAATATGACCAATTTTCGGGTACTGACAATTCTTGAATTTCAACTACTCTATTTTTAACAAAGGGTTTCCATTGTTTCGCCGATCCCTTCACCCAGTGTAAAATAATAGTAGAATCTGTCCAATAAAATTTCTCGATGTTAATTTCCTTAAATATATCACAAATATATTTCGCTACTCTAGCTGCTATCACCGCTCCCATTAACTCCAATCTTGGTAATGTTAGTTTCTTTAGCGGCGCAACTCTAGCCTTTGACATAATCATACTTACATAACATTTTTTATCATTACTGATAACCCTAAAATATGCAACACAACCATATGCAAGTGGTGAAGCATCTGAAAAAATGTGTAGTTCTACACGCGAATTTTTCAAAAATTTTTCAAATCAACATACGTGAAATAGCATCTATCTATTCGAATTTCTAATAAATCCTTAATTTCGTTACACCACTTTATCCAAATTCCCTTAAGATCATCCGGCAATTCGTGATCCCAATCCATACCTCTTTCCCACATTCTTTGAAGAAAACACTTTATCCTAATTAAAAAGGGAGATATAATCCCAATAGGATAAAAAAATTTTGCAGCTGTATGTAATACATATCTTTTCGTACATACCGATCTATCCAAATTTTCAACTATAGATTTCAAAGCTAATCCTAATTTATCACTATCTTTATCCCACACCAATCCAAGAATATTTATTACACTATCATTATTTACCTCCGAAAAACAATCATTTTTATCCCACATGTTCTTTAATTTCTGTGAATTCGTACTAAACTTTCTTAATTTCATTCCAGCCTTTGCTAAAATATTTACCGCAGTAGAAGTTAATTCATAGGCACCGTTTACGGTATCGGAGCCATAAAGCAAATCGTCCACAAACAGAGCTGAATTTAACATTTCATAACTATCCGGATAAATTTCCTTATATTCCTTAATGTGTTTCTTAATTGTTGCCGTTAAAAAGAAAGGAGAAGTTGTACAACCAAATGTAGCTCTGGTCATTCGCATTATTTTATAATTCTGAGTGTCCTCGTCGAACCATAAAAACTTCAGATAATTTCTATCGGGTTCCGCGATTTCTATCATTAAAAACGCCTTTTCAATATCTGCGCAAAACGCAATCTTAAACATTCGAAATCTATTAATTACATCCAAAATTGGTGGTGTAAGACATGGCCCTTTTACGAGACAATCATTTAAAGATTTACACCCGGAAACTCTACTGGAACAATTAAAAACAATTCGTACCTTTGATGTTTGTTTTTCTTTTTTAATAATGGCACGATGTGGGGAAAAATATTCCCTTTCAGAGCGACCGCATTCTTCAACTATCCCTCGATGTTCTTGTTCTGTGATTATCTGCCTATATTGCTCAAAAATCCATTTATCCGCTTTTAATCTTTTTCTCAAGTAATTGAATTGTCGTCTTGCATTTTCAAAATTATTCTCAAATTTATCCATACCATGATCATTCCATAATAAATGAGTAACATAATGACCCTGTTTATATTCTAACTGTTTATCAAATTTATTTATTATTTCCTGATCGGAAGCAGAAATCAATTTATCATCATTTATTCCCAAAAGATCCAAAGACCATAACCTTTGCAAATCATTACCCGTACAATCGGATGATTCATTTTTTTTCATGCATGGATGGTTTTCATGTAAACAAAAAGAGTTACCACATTCGATCTTTAACACGGAGGCGCCAGTAATTAAGTTGTCTGGGTTGTTTCCTAAATTATTATTGCCTGACAATGTCCATCCGAATAACGTATTTACAGCAAACAACGAACGATTAATTTTCTTTTTATTTTTTTGCAGTTTCCAAAATAACCCGCCGCCAATTAGAATGTCTGGAGCCTTCGAATGCAATTGCGGAATTTTATTTCCTTCCCCCTGACTCGAAATCAAAAGTTTTCGAAATATTGCGTCATCCAGAATCTTTAACTTCGTGAAAGAGATTTGATTTACGACCAATGCCTCAACATAACATTTCTGTTTGTGTTTTTTTAAATGAGACAATTCGAAATTTACGACTGAATATTCGTTCGATAGCGGCTGTTCACACGAAAACGGATATATTAAGAGAGTTTCTTTTCTAATCACCGGCAATTTTAATTCACGCGCGAGTGATATGTTTATGAAATTTCTTTGTGATGCATTATCAAATAATACGGCACACTTTAGAGAGTTTAAATTAGAACTATTTGTTATTCTTGCGAAGCAAGTTTGTAAATATATTTCATTATTCTCAAGCGGATTTTGTACAGGACACTTATAGGACAATACAAAATTATCATTTTCGCAAACACTGTTCTCAGAATTATTTGTTTGGGTATGTTCGATGTGATTTTTATCTTTCATATGAGCCGTTGGTGGAGTTTCCGATTTTTGCTTATAGCAAATTAATGTATTGTGTTTTCCTGAACATGTGTCACATTTGAGACCCGATAAACAGAATTTAGCGGTATGTTTACCTCTTTTGAAACATAAATAACAGATTCCCTGTTTGCGTAAAGACAATTTTTTATCCTCTAAATTTAATTTACACATTTTACTTTCGTGGTCATTCATTGCATCAACACAAAATATACATTTACTAACAGTTAATTTAAAGGCTGATGCCCTTTGCATTGTGTTAGAATTTTTATATCCCGAACCAGATTTCCGGTAGGAAGCATTATTATTGTTTTCCGATGATTTTGAATCAAATCTGGAATTTGAGTTTTTATACCCGCTATTGTGAGTTTCTACTTCGCGTTTTAAAAATAAAAAGGTTTTTTCCCTAGTCTGAACTTCTAATTTTAAATGTTTTAACAACGGTGCCTGCGGCAGCGTATATGCGGGTCGCTAATAACATGAAAAAATTCTTAAAAATTAATCTTGAACCGAACGAACCTCTGAATCGTGTTTCCGCCGCCTGTGGCTTCGGCACCGTATAGCAGGCATGCTACGCACGCGCTGCAAAATTCACATTCCTCCACCAGGAGGCGCAGTATGTTGTATACGAACATCACCAATCACCTTGAACTTCCAAGACCTTTCAAATAAGGTGTCACATGGTGGTGTCAACTGCAAAATCCTTTAGTTGCACTTTCTCCCGCCAGGGGGCCAGTGTGTTCAGTACGAACATCACCAACGGTCAGGAAATACCAAGACCTTTAAAATAAGATATAACATGATAGGGTTTAATACAAAATCACCTAGTTCCATTTTTCACCACCAGGGGGCGCACTATATTTTATACAAACATCCCCAATCAACATGAAATTTCAAGACCTCTATCACCAATCGCCTTGGATTTTCAAGACCTTTTAAATAAGGTGTCACATGGTGGTGTCAACTGTAAAATCCTTTAGTTGCACTTTTCGCCGCTAGGGGCGCAGTGTGTTCTGAACGAACATCGCCAACGGTCAGGAAATACCAATACCTTTAAAATAAGATGTAACATGATAGGGTCTGCAGCAAAATCACCAAGTTCCATTTTTCACCACCAGGGATGGCACTATATTGTATACAAACATCCCCAATCGACATGAAATTTCAAGACCTTTAAAATGAGGTGCTACATGTGTGGGTCTAGAACGGATTTCCCTCTTAAACTAATTTCCCCCCCTCCAAATCTACTTTACCCCTTTAAAATCGAAAATTCCAAATTCGCAGAAAATGATTTTGAAACCGCTCGACTTTTTTTTATTTTTCTCTTTTCATAGCACATCTACAGACCAAGACCTTTCTTTAGACACCTCAACCAAATTTTTACACCAAGTAGTTCTCTCAATATAGTGGAGACAGACAAAAACATGTTTCAAATTAATATATAGATTTATTTTTCAAATAATTGATTTACACCAAACGCAGGAAAATCTTGAAAAATTCTTGAAAAAATTGAATGTAAAGTTGATTGTGCACGCATAACTTTACTCAAACTCAACGAATTTAAGCAGTTAATATCTCAAAAGAAAGAGCTTGATCCATTGAGTGTTCTTAGACTTGTGTGAACAGCCTACGTTAATTAGAACTCTAGTTATAGAGGTTTGAGTGAAGGAAAATCTTGAAAAAATTGAATGTAAATTTGATTCTGCACGCATAACTTTCCTCAAACTCAACGAATTTAAGCAGTTAATATCTCAAAAGAAAGAGCTTGATCCATTGAGTGTTCTTAGACTTGTGTCAACAGCCTACGTTAATTAGAAGTCTAGCTATAGAGGTTTGAGTAAAGGAAAATCTTGAAAAAATTGAATGTAAATTTGATTCTGCACGCATAACTTTCCTCAAACTCAACGAATTTAAGCAGTTAATATCTCAAAAGAAAGAGCTTGATCCATTGAGTGTTCTTAGACTTGTGTGAACAGCCTACGTTAATTAGAACTCTAGTTATAGAGGTTTGAGTGAAGGAAAATCTTGAAAAAATTGAATGTAAATTTGATTGTGCACGCATAACTTTCCTCAAACTCAACGAATTTAAGCAGTTAATAGCTCAAAAGAAAGAGCTTGATCCACTGAGTGTTCTGAGAGTGAAACGATCAAGATCCATTCATTAGAAGAGGAGCTATGAGAATTCGAATTGCTTGAGTGAATGTGTCCCATAAGAAATGTACAGGGAAGAATCGCGTTTGAGTGTAACTTGAGTAAGGTGGGAGTTGAGTAAATTTCAATGATTGATGACATATCTGTGTCTAAATACATTTCATAAAAAAAAAATGAAGGAAATCGGCCGGATAGAACGGCCAGACGGACTGACTTTAGTTTTCATAAATTATTTTAATATATAAGATTATTATTATTATTTAATCACAAGTTTATCTATCTATATCTATTCTATATCATTATATAAAGCGCAAAAAATTGTATGTTTGTGGAGGGTAAAATCTGAAACTACTGAACAGATTAAAAAAATTCTTTCACTGATCAAAAGCTACACTATCCCTGATTGTTATAGGCTATATTAAATTTTGATAAAATAAATTTTAGTTTAAAATCTGAGCATTTTAATTAAAATCCCCATAAAAGCCATAATAGAAATGGAAATAATGAAATATTAAAAAAATTAGCTGTTGCCAACATAAAAGAAGCATTTACATTTTGTTTTTAAAATATCTTGACACGAAAAGAAAATAAATATATTTGCACGTGAATTAAATTGAAATTCATATAAAGCTTTGCAAAATGTTAAACTTACACGTTAAATCTGACGTCACTATAAATTTAAAGTATTTATTTTTCTAATAATATAATTTGATATGATATGATATAATGTAATGATCTAAGCGTTACTTCTAAACTTTTATTAAATTATTTATTTTATAATTGTTGCCCAAAAAATTTACGGGTTAATTCATTTTTCGACATATAATAAAATATATTTTCTCGCGAATAATAATATAAAAAGTGAATTAAAAAAATATCGTCTGCATTTCATTATGCATTTGTTAAAAGAATAATTGAGAAGTTTAAATTTATTTGACGACTATTTTTAGCAACTAACAGTTATGACAAGTAGCTCAATATACATAGCGCATACAACCATTACTGCAATGCAAATAGCATTTAATTACAGTAAACTCCCGATTATCCGCGGTGAACGGGGAATAGACAACCGCGGATAAACGAATCAGCGGATAATCCTCAAAATGTTCAAAAAGGGGATATAAATCAACACATAAAGCATTTTGAGCAATACTATTTAATTAACAGTTAAGCATGATACATATACAATTTAACATACTAATAAAAATTTCTACTTACATTTTGCTCTATTTTTTAACAAAAAAATCTGTGAAGCATTTTTGTTTTTTTGTACTAAAACACTTTTTCTTAATTTGCGATTGCAGTTTCTTTATCAGCATTTTGTCACAAAGTGATACATCGTCCTGTTCCCCGAGATATTTTGTAAGTCCATCTGCTTGTGCTAGGGCTGCGTCGTGGCTCATCCTCCGCTGAGTTTTATCACCTTCTTACTCTTCTCCGTGACTATCTTCTGAAACTGGCTCTAATGCTTGGCCCACAATTTGTTCATCTGTAAGGTGTTCAATACCTGGATCATTGGCGTCACAATTAATCTACTCTTCAATGTTTCCATCATTGACTTTTCTCCTCCAGTAACAGATTTAGCTAAATTTCCCAAATCATGAGCAGAAATTTATTCCTCCTCTATAAACTCTACCAAAGTATTTTCCACATTTGGTAAAATTTTTCTCACAGACCTTACCAATGTAGACTGCTTAACTGCGTCCCAAGCGGTATGTATGCCATAAATGCTGTCAAGAATCGTGTAATATCTTCAAAAACCTTGAAGCTCATTACTCTCTTCGATCTTTTTTTTTAAATAAGTTTGCTTTGTATTTTTAAATTCCCTTTTAAATTCAGGCCCTTAAGGGCCGCGCATAATCCGCAAAGCGGATAATCCGACCGCCGATAATCGGGAGTCTACTGTATTTGAGTTACATTATGTTGATTAGAAACCTATTTAATCTATCTATGCTCTATACTAATATATAAAGAGGAAAGGTTTATATGTATATGTGGAGAACGATCGCTAGAACTAAAAAGCTGATTTCTATTTCTTTCTTTTTTTATACTAATGAAAAGTTGCACTGTCTCTAAGTGCTAGAGGCTATAATAAATTTTGGTAAAATACATTTTTAATTCAAATTTTCAATATTTTAATTGAAAACAAAGCATAGATTTGATATCGGTCGTCCTTGGCGATTTTTGTATTTCGAGATCGAAAACGTAATACGAAAATCTGTATATTTTCGTATTAAATACGATATCTATGTTTTTACTTCAATTACCGTACTACCGTAGGTAGTGGAAGTATTGTATTCGGTCCAAAAATTTGATATAGAGTTTCACCTGATTTATATGTTTTAAGGCCTCCTGAGTCCAAAAAAGTAGTTTTTCGCAATTGGTCAGTGTGTGTGTGTGTGTGTGTGTACGAATGTGTGAAATTTTCCGGGTGTCATATCTCCAAAATTAATAAAGATAGAACTACAAATCTTCACAATTGATTCAGGTCTGATGTACAGATGAATTTTCCAAATTTTGGTGAAAATTGAAAAACCGGAACTGGGTCATCGAAAACCGGAAATGGGACCGTAAGCCCGTACCTCATAAACAGCCCTAACGATTTTCTTCAAAGTTGCTATATAAACTTTAAAAACGGCTGTACGAATTTTTTTCAAACTCGCCATGTTAACTTAATACTAAATATCCTTTTGTATGTAATTATTGTTTTCCGGTCAATAATTGAGTATGCCAAGTTTTGGTAAAAGTTGGTATCTCAAAAACGGCTCTAACGATTTTCTTGAAAATTGTTTCATTAATTCAATTTAGATAACCTTTCTCAAGTATTACGTGCATATTACAGGAATACTAACGGTCATCCTGATTAGGAAGTTCAGTTTTAGATCTCGGTAATTCGTGTTTAAAAAAATAACTATCTATTTTTTCCCCTTATTTTTTAACTCACTATGTAAACTTTGTTGTAGGTGTCTTTATACGTGTATCAAGTTTCTCTTACTGGAAAATAAAAAAAAAAAAAAAAAAAAAAAAAATGCATGTACTTAATATCTCCAAGAAATGTATATAATACGTTTAATAGTGGGTAATGGAAGTCGTGTGGTTGTTTCACACCAGATTTTGTAATAGTATATATTATACGAATATTGTTTCATATTATTGATTTTTCCCTTAATATACATTTTTAAAAAACATCAGTTATGGAAAAAATTAAATATATTTGCGAGATAACTTGGCAATCATTTTTTTTTTTTTTTTCCGCCAAGGATGATTGATATAAAATCTTTTCCGAAAGCAAGTAGCGCAATATACAGCCGCTAGGGAATTGCAAATGGCATTTGATTATGCAAGTTTCATTATGTTGATTGGAAACACGGTTCATTTAAAATAAATTAAATGTGCATTCGCGTTAGAAATCTACTTTTGTATAGGGCTTCTTTGGCGATATTTAAAATTTGGCAACGCAATAGCTAGGACGTTTCACTCGAAGGACTTTACGTAATTGCGATAACCTTTTTAATTCACCGCCAAAATCACAAAAAATATTATCGATCACTAATGGAGAACCATTACTAAAACAATAACCAGATTACTTTGCGGACGTTAAATTTAAGAAAATTAAAAACACATAAGATCTGTGTTTAATAGAAATTAATATTATAAGAACAAATAAATAATAATTAAAGCAATTATGACGTCAACTTTATCAAACACATATTCATGTTATAGGTTTATTTTTCAATATTTTTTATTCAAGAGTAAAGACATGCTTCTTTTTATGAAATAAATAAATAAATAACATAAAGTAAAAATTACCAACATTTAACAACTGATTGAAAAAAATAATTGTAAAATTATATTTTGACTTTTCAGTTGATAATATTGCCTGACTATAACATATAAACTGATGTTTTTTTTTTATTTTTTGCATATCAATTCATCGTTAACTAAAATTTGTTCATCCGTGCGAAGTAGGACGGGTCAGCTAGTCATTATATAAAGCGCAAAAAATTGTTTGTTTGTGGAGGGTAATCTCTGAAACTACTGAACCGATTTAAAAACTTCTTTCACTGACCGAAAGCTACAGTATGCCATATTGTTATAGGCTATATTTAATTTTGATAAAATAAATTTTAGTTTAAAATCTGAGCATTTTAATTAAAAACCCCATAGAAGCCGTAATAGAAATGGAAATAATGAAATATTAAAAAAATTAGCTGCTGCGCTGCCAACATAAAAGAAACATTTACATATTCATTTCGTTTTTAAAATATCTTGACGTGAAAAGAAAAGAAATATATTTGCACGTGCATTAAATTGAAATTCATATAAAGCTTTTTTAATTGTTAAACTTACACGTTAAATCTGACGTCATTATAGAATTAAAAGTGTTTATTTTTCTAATAATTTAATTTGATATGATATGATATAATATCTAAGCATCAATGTTTAAACCACGGAGTCTTTATTACTCCGTGGTTTAAACTGATGTGTGTAAACGAAATTGGAATTTAAAAATAAATAAATAAATAAAATAAAATAAAATAAGAAATTCTATTTTATAATATTATTTATTTTAATTTATAATTGTTGCCAAAAAGACTTACGAATTAATTTATTTTTAGACATATAATAAAACATATTTTCACGCGAACAATAATATAAAAAGTGAACTGGATTTTTTGTAAAAAAATAATAAAGATCGAGGAAAATTATTTCCCCATTTTAATCCCCATATTTGGATATAGATATGTATTAGTTATCATGTGCATCCGTTAGATTAAATTGTTTTTGTTGTAAAATTGATAAAATTGGAATTTTAAATTTCAAAACTCTAGAAAAAAAAAAAAAAAAAAATGGCAAATTTCCATATTCGATTGAAAACATAAACATTTCATTTCAAAGGATGATATTTACACAATAAACATCCAACTAATAAACTAATTAAAAGGGAAAGGATAAATATTCTATAATAATTTGAATTCAAATTTGTTTTCAAATGTCTAAATAAAGTATCTGATATAATATACTAATATGTTGCAGCGGAATAGATTTGATATCCGTCATCCTTGGCAGAAAAAAAAAATTTCGCCACATTATCTGGCGAATATAATTTAATTCCTTTCAAAAATCATGGTTATTTTAAAAACTTACATTAAGAGTGTAACGAATAATATGAAACAATATTTCGTACAATACATATTACGAAAATATACATCTGGCATGTATATTTTCGTATTACGTTTTTGATCGCCAAATACAAAAAACGCCAAGGGTGACAGTTTTGAAATTTAAAATTAAAATTTTGTCAATTTGACAGCAAAATAACTCAATCTAACGCATGCATACAATAACTAATACATATCTATACCCAAATATGAGGATTAAAATCGGGAAATAATTCTTCTAGAATTTTACTAAAAAAAAAAAAAATCCAATGAGCGATTAACATGGAAAATCTTTTTCTTGCATCCACGGGCGGTCAGTGATGTCATACTTCGCTTGCGTATTGAGATGCTTAAATTTATTTGGCGACTATTTTTAGCAACTAACAGTTATGGCAAGTAGCTCAATATACATAGCGCATACAGCCATTACTGAAATGTAAATAGCATTTAATTATTTGAGTTACATTATGTTGACTGGAAACCTATTTAATATACCTATGCTCTATAGCTATACTAATATAAAAAAAAGAAAGGTTTATATGCATATGTAGAGGACGATCGCTAGAACTAAAAAGCCGATTGCTTTTTTTTTTTTTTTTTTTTCTTTCAATAATCGAAAGTTACACTGTCTCTCTCTAAGTGCTAAAAGCTATAATAAATTTTGGTAAAATAAATTTTTAATTAAAATTTTCAATATTTTAATTGAAAACAAAGCATAGATTTGATATCTATCGTCATTGGCGATTTTTGTATTTGGCGATCGAAAACGTAATACGAAAATCTGTATATTATCGTAGTAAATACGAGATGTATGTGTTTACTTCAATTACCCTACTACCGTAGGTAGTGGAAGTATTGTATAGGTTTTGGCAATTGGTCAGTGTGTGTGTATATGTGCACGTGTGTGTGTAATCTTCTGGCTGTCATATCTCCAAAACTAATAAAAATAGAACTACTAAACTTCACAAGTGATTCAGGTCTGGTGTACAGATAAATTTTCCAAATTTTCGTGAAAATTGAAAACCGGAATTGGGTCATCGAAAACCAGAAATGGGACCCTAAGCCCATATTCAAAAACACCTCTAATGATTTTCTTCAAAGTTGCTATATAAATAATGTATTAGATGCCCTTTCGATTGAAAAGTTGCTTAGTTCAGGAAAATTGATAGGCGTCCTCTATAAACAGCTCAATTTCAGACTTCGCAAGTGCGTTCCTTTAAAAACGCCTGTACGGATTTTTTTCAAACTCGCCATGTTAACTTCCTATTAAATATCCTTTTGTATGTAATTATTATTTTTAGGTCAATAATTGAGTATGTTAAGTTTTGGTAAAAGTTGGTATCTCAAAAACGGCTCTAACGTATTCTTGAAAATTTTTTCTTTAATCCAATTTAGATAACCTTTCTCAAGTATTACGTGCTTATTACAGGAATATTAACGGTCATCCTGATTAGGTAGTTCAGTTTTAGATCTCGGAAATTCGTGTTTAAAAAAATAACTATCTATTTTTTTCCCCTTATTTTTTAACTCGCTATGCAATTTCTGTTGTATGTGTATCAAGTTTCTCTTACTCGAAAATCTCAAAAAATGCAAGTAATATCTCCAAAAAATTGTATATATTACGTGTAATAGTGGGTAATGGAAGTCGTGTGGTTGTTTCACACCAGATTCTGTAATAGTATATATTGTACGAATATTGTTTCATATTATTGATTTCTCCTTTAATATACATTATTAAAATAATAATCAATTATGGAAAAAATTAAATATATTTGCGAAATGAAAAAATAAATAATAATTAAAGCTATTATGACGTCAATTTTATCAAAAACATTTTCATGTCATAGGTTTATTTTTCAATATTTTTTATTCATGAGTAAAGAAATGTTTCTTTTTATGAAATAAATAAATAAATAGCATTAAGTAAAAATTGCCAACATTTAACAACTAATTAAAAAAAATAATTGTAAAATTATATTTTGACTTTCCAGTTAATAATATTGCCTGACTATAACATATAAACTGATATATTTCTTGATTTTTTACATATCAATCCATCTTTAACTAAAATTTGTTCATCAGTGCGAAGCCGGACGGGTCAGCTAGTATGAAATATTTCCCTATTTCACATAAACTTGCATTATGTAGTTTATTGCATTGGAAATAGCATATAGAATTTCATGAAAACTAAAATATGAAATTGACTCTAGAGAAATTAATCAGTAAATTATGATAACATAAATGTATGGAAGTTGGGGGAGGGTAGCTTAGTGGATGGGCGATTTAAATTTTTCGCCATGCTGGTTGATCAACCGAATTTATTTCTCTTACTATGAGTACAATATGTCCTACAGTAGGAAATTTATGAGAAAATGTATGATAAGGAATTGAGCAGAGTCTACTTATCCCAACTCACGTTTTGATGTCCAAATGCCAAAGAACACAAACTGTTAAAATTATGTATCGTATATTTATATTATAAAATCTGAAGGAATAATTTATTTTTCATAAAAATATAAACTTATATATTTGATTAGAATTCTCTACTGTTTAATTGTGATGCTGTGTTTAAATATTATAAATTTATGTTACATAATAATTTATAAATATAAATACAGACATACCTGTGTAAATGCAGTTTGAAGTTTGGAACTCCTTTTACACGACATTAAAGTTCTTTTGTATAATGCCTTTTATTTATCTTTAAGGTAATTAATGTCTTAATCGAATAAATTATTAAAAGAAAGAATAAAGAAATGTACCTAACAACCTTTACTTATAATTTTGTTTTGTCAACCATTTTTTTGCGTTTCGATTTTATTCTTGTTTCTATTATACTACTATTTTATTTAATTATTATTATTATCATACATTAAACAATTATTATTATCCATTTTATTATCTTCTATTATACTCCCCTTTTCACCTTTTAAAGTTATCTTAAGAAATTTTCCGCCCAGTTTCTTTCTTTCTTTCTTTTTTCTTTCTTTTTTTTTTTTTATATATATATTATCACCCTTTTTATCCATGTGTAAGATGTAAGAAAATAAAATTTTGTACCTTTCTATATAACTGAGATCTATATAAGTACTAGTATGTTGTGGCCACCACAAGACTTTCTTCTATATTTTCCTATACAAATTCACGCAGTAACAATATTTAAAAAAAAAAAAAAAATTTTTTTTTTTTTTTTTTTTTGTTAAAAGTAAAAAAAAATCGATAACTTTGTTTTAAATTACCACATATTTATAGTTCAACCATTCGTTTTAAAGGTATTGACGAGACCTTTCGAAAGATACCGACCTTGAAAATTTACACACACACCCCAGGGGGCGGGGGTACTTCCCTCTAGGGGGGGAAGCGATGCCCAAATTTTTTCCCTAATTAACTACTACTATTATCAATAATTCATATTAATTTCACAATCACAGGTTAAGAATAACTCTCATTATGTACATTTATACGAAATTTTTTCCTATACTGCCATGTTAAAAATTTAGAAAAAATACGATCACAGCGCCACCTTTTGAGCGATTGATCCCCAAATCTATTCACCCTCAGTTTATGTCAGGGGCCAACCAAATACCAAGTCTGGTTAAATTTCTGGTTAAATAAGTACCAAGTCTGGTTAAATAAGTAAAATAAATCGACCACAAAATGAAAATAGATATTTTCGATAGGAAAACAGTTAAAAGCAAATTTTTCACTAGGCATTTCCATCCCCACTTCTAAATTAAATTATTTTAAAGACGTCTTTCTCTGACACCCAATTAATTCTATAATCAAATGAAAAGATTCAAGATAAAAAAAAAAAAAAAAGGTGTAATGATCACTTCCGTTTTACAGATGCATGTGGACATTGAGGACATCTATGGAAACAGAACTGATTTGTTTGGGTTTATCCCTCTGGTCATTTCTTGAACACCAGGTTTAATTAGACCCCTATGGAGCCAGGAAGTGAAAGAAAAAAAAAAATATATTTTGCATTTTGTACTTTCTTTTAAATACTCAAAGTGTCCGCTATCATAAAATACCCTTTTGTAATAGTATGTTATCACTTAATTCTTATTGAGGTCAGTCAACAGGGGGTGTTGGGTTGGTAGTCAGTCAACATTGAGAAAATAATTGTCAGTCTCTAGGGGCATTTGAGCTGAGTTCCCATAGCAAAAACAGTGTTCTAAATCTGAGATGAAAGTTTTTTTTTATTTTTAAGAAGTTGGGAATTTTGAGATAAAGTATATTGTATATTAAGCCCTGTAAAATATACAATATACTGCCTAAAATGTATATTAGATACAATATAGAAATACTTTTTAAAATGTTGCAAAATATACAATATACAAATGTATATTGAATATACTATATTATATACAAGTATATAATATACTGCCCACCTCTGTTGTCGCTTTAGAGGCATAATTGTACGTAAACTTCGCGAAAAAGGCGTTTGAATAAAGATTGGTCTTACCAACTCAGAAACCTTCGTAGACTCATGCACAACACTTTGTTGAAGATCATCACATGAGATAAGATAGAAGAAGATTCCGATTTTCAAATTACCTTGGCGAGAAACGTCCGAGGTACTTCGGTGCCAAATTAACTAAAGCTGTTCCATACCAAAAAACAACAACAACAAAGAAAAACTTTTATGATATATACAAAATAAAAAAAATAAAAAATTCTAATAAATTCGAAATTATTACTATTTACAATCAAGGTGAAAACATAAAAGAACCTTTATAAGCTACATATAAAGTATCAATTAAAACGAAGAATTTTGTTTTACTGTAGAAAAGAAAAGTAAGTACTACTCAATTAAATAAAAATTTTAAGCTAATACCAAGTATCTGTATGAAAATATTTATTTGCACGCGAATATTTTCATAGTATATTAATTTTTTTTCTAATTGTTATTATTTATCACGCGAAATAAAAAATATTTTATTTCCGGAAAAAAATAAATAAACGTGAATATTGTTTATTTTGGCATCAAATCTATTTTTCTTTTTTTTTTCATTTTAAAGTTAAAATGGAGTTTTTATTTAATATCTTCTTTCAATTTTTTTATTTTTTCAATTTCTTTTAGTGCTAGAGGCCTATTTCAGTCGGTACAGTTGTCGAATTTTTATAGGTCACTCTTAATTAGTGCTAGAGGCCTATTTCAGTCGGTTTATTGAATGGGGATTTATTGAATGAAGTCCCCCCAAGGCCCAACTTTGACATGAGTCCCCCCCAGGCCCAACTTTGACATGAGTTCCCCCCAAGGTACCCCTATTTCAGTCGGTACAGCGTTGTCAAATTTTTATAATACACTCTTAATAGTGCTAAGGGCCTATTTCAGTCGGTTTATTGAATGGGGATTTATTGAATGAAGTCCCCCCAAGGCCCAACTTTGACATGAGTCCCCCCTAAGGCCCAACTTTGACATGAGTCCCCCCAAGGTACAACTTTGACATGAGTCCCCCCCCAAGGCACACCTTTGACATGAGTGCCCCCCAAGGCACACCTCCCCCTCATTGGGAAAAAGAGAAAAAACGTTGTTTTGCGGCAATAAGACAGTTTGGACTTCCAACATTATTTGTTACAGTATCTGCAGCTGAAACACATTGGTTTGATTTAATGAAAACTTTATCATGGAATTTAGATCGTCACGAATTAACTAAAGAAGAATTTGTCGATATTAACAAGTTTAGCAGTAGGCCTCTGGCACTAAATTAAAATCTGTCAATGTCAGATTTTCATGTTTTAAATAATGAAATAATGTCGTGTCTGTATAATTTTTTTTTTTTTTCCCTAAACCATCCCTGACCTATAAGGAAAAAAACAAAAAAAGAATGATCGAAATCGGTCAAGCCGTTTACGATTTTATAAAGGACATAGAGACAAACATTCATTTATATATAAATAGATTATATTGTTTTGCATTATGTTTCTCCTGTTCTCTCCCGTTATATAATATTTTCAGTTAGGTTTAAGTAATTTAAGCATTATTATTTATTTATTTTATTCTCCTTTTTTGTTTCCTATTATATTAAATTAATGTTTTATTTGTTCGTTTCATGAGGAACAGAGGGTGTGGCGGTGTCTGGTCCTCGTTAATCTGTTCTGCACCGGTAAGTGCCCGATGGGGTCGTTCGAATGGGGTGGTCGGAATACCAACGCGGAACACCATTCCTCGATAGGAGATCAAAATTGAGATGGTTCCTATTTTCTTTCCTTTAGGCAGTTCCCGTGCATAATACGCTCTTCTTTCGGCCCTTAAGTCCCTGCCACGCCTGATACCTTCTTCTTCTTCTTCTTTTTTTTTTTTAATTAAGTTATGCACAACCCAAATCTTATCAACTGAACACCCCCAGTGGCCCTTTAAGAATTATATACTCAAGTTTTAATCTTTCCCTGGACATTAATTTTCAGCTATCCTCTTCACTCAGCGCTTTTATGCAAGGATATCTTCGTAGTCCTCCCCCCCCCCCTTTTTTTTTTAAAGACCTCCATTCTTTCTGCTAGTAAATTTCCTGTGCACAACTTCCTCCTGCGATTTGTCTATCTATTTCCGTCCTTTCAAAATTATTATTATTTTTTTTAAATACTTTTTTCTCTCTCCAAGCTAGCTGTGCACTTAGTTCAAAATTCATGCATAGTTTGTGCATTTCTGGAGATGCGGGTGTGCCAGTCGAATACTGTGACCAAGAACATCGAAATGAAGCCGTTTTGACAGACTCCCTCTCTTAGAAGACAAAAGTTTGGCCAGAAGACAGCTTATTTCTCTAGGGTTACTTGTGGAGTAGGTTGTCGCCATGCAGTGATCTGGCATTCTTCGCCCCTGTGGATGGCCGTAAATTCGTTAAAGGGACTTTGGCACCTTTGACTTGGCACTATTGATGGTTTCATATAAAAGTTGATATTTCAATTTAATATTTATAAATTGAACTGTATTAGGTTTTATTCGATAAAATATATATACAGACAACAATTCTATTAATTTTTAATACATTTTTTACAGATTTGATATCTTTAAATTGCGTTTTCTCACTTTGCATTTTTTCATGAATTCATGATCTTCAAAATGCTTAAACTTCTACTGATATTTAGGAAAAAACTTTATATACATATTTCTTTTTGGATATTTAATAAAACCTACCTAAAAGAATCGAGGCTGTTTCCTCGTAGCTATTTTGTCTACTTGCTGCTTCGTCATTGAGTTATTTTATCCTCGGGCTGTTTCATTCTCAAACTATAGGTTTATTCTGTCAACCTAGTTAATCCTCGGCCTGTTTTATCTCGGGGGCTATTTTGAAGGGGCTGTTTTGTCAGGGATTATTTGTACTGAGGCTATTTCATCCGTGTTGTTTTGTCCAGTCTATTTTGTCCTCGAGCTATTATGTTCAAGACTAGCTTCGGGGCCATTTTGTATTGGGGCTATTTCGAAGAGATCGTTTTGTTCTGCTAGAGCTATTTTGAAGGGTGTGTTCTGTAAGGGATTTTTTTTTTGTGCTGAGGCTGTTTTGCCAGGATTGTTTTGTCGAGGTCATTTTATCCTGAGGCTGCTTTGTCCGGGTTATTTTGACCTTTGACTATTTTATCCTGGGGCTATTTTGTCCTCGGGCTATACTCTCAAGATAATTTATCTTGGGACTATTTCTTCGAGGTTGTTTTGTCGAGGCTAATATGAAACCTCTGTTTTGTTAGGGATGTTTTGTACTGAAGCTATTTCGATGGGACTGTTTTAACGAGTCTATTTTGTCGAAGCTATTTTGGTGAGGTAATTTGACAGGATTGTTTTGTTGAGGCTATTTCACAAGAGATGTTTTGTCAGGGCTATTTCGTCAGGGTTGTTCTGTCGGCGACATTTTGTCGAGGCTATTTTATCCTGTCTCTATACGTTTTATTAATCTTAAAATACTATTAAGCCTTTTAAGGCCATTATTTGTTAGAATATAGAAATGTATTATGTAGAGTCCTGCACGGGTCGAGTTTTACCCGACCCGAACCCGACAGGTGAATTTTACATCAACCCGAAACCCGACCCGAACCCGACAAAAAAAAATTTCATCAACCCGAAAACCGACCCGAACCCGCAATAGATAATTTTTACGACCCGCTGTCTTTATACCCGAACCCACAACTAAATAAAGATTACTAATTCATCTACAAATCATGGCAAACTTTTTTTAATTATAAAACAACGTAAATTTTCATTATCACACAGTTGCTAAATTATTTTAAAAAGAATTTAAAATGTAATTACTAACTGTATTAAGTTAAAAAATTTAAAATCTGAGAAATAGATAAACAATAATTTTTAAACATTTATGTGAGTTGTGAACTTCAAGAGTAAAAAAAAAATATATATATATATACTTCAATTTAAGTGTTAGTAATTTATGGTTTAATACTTATATTCTGAAGAAAAAAAAATGTATTATTCTTTATTACTTTCGTTCGATGTGGACGGTTACTTTACTATAATAATTTTGGTAGCATGTGTTTGATTCGCAGTTAAACATCTGTTTTCTTCCGATCGCTTTAAATTCACACGATCAGCAAATTAGCTTCTTGCGGTTGCAGTTTTCGTGCATTGTTTATTTGTTCTAGAGAAGACGTTAAAGAATATAATCAGCCTTGATGGAATTCGTTTCCTAAATGGGTTTATTATACATTACTTTTTTTAAATTAAATCACAAGTATTTCCTATGTATTGCTGTATATAAAAGCGTAGATGGAAGAAAATTCAAAATTTCGTTAATTTTAAAGCAAGGAATAAAATTCATTGAAAATAAAGGTATCTTAATGTAAATTGAGAAATAATTTAAATTCCCAGAACGTAAAAGCGAAGTTATATTGTATTTCTGTTATATATATATATTAATAATAGTCAATAAAGACTTATAGTACTTTCTAATTTTCATACAATTTCTACAGAAGATCCGTGTTAGATTTGTTGAAAAAAAGACAACGTATACGGAATTTTTTTTTTTTTTCATGCTTATACTACTCCAGATATGAATACGGATCTTTTTTATTTTTTCAGGCGGATATCCGCGAATACTGATACGAATACGGAGCTCCGACACATGTCTAAAGTCAGTTATAGAGCTATAATTATGCCTACAAATTATGCTTACAATTGTAAAATTTTTTTGAAAGATGTTCTCAAGTCGACTCGACTCGTAGAAAACTAAACCCGATCCGCAAGAAAAAAAATTCAACCAACCCGACCCGCAAGTAAAAATATACATTCAACCCGATCCGATGCAGGACTCTAGTATAATGTGTTTATAAAATAAGGGGGGGGGATAGCAGGGTTGGCAAGTTTTTGACAACTGATGGTTTTATCCGGATTTAACCATGGTTTTAACCGTCATGTCAAAAACCCCTTTTTGACATAGTTTTTGACAACAAATGTCAAAAACCTAAAACTCTGTACAAAAAGCATTCTGAAACTATTTTTTGCAACTAATTTATATCTACATTTTATTACATTTTCCTAATTTTTGGTTTTAGTCCCTTGAGTAAATTTTATAACAGTTTTAAACACTAAAAACTACATACATGACCCATCAAAAATTAAAAGTGTGATTTTTGTCAGTAAGCTTCCTTTTGAAAATAGAAAATAATTTTAGGCTACTATAAAAGATGGAATGAAAAATTATAAATAGGAATGTAACATTAGTAAAATAATCAATGAACCAGTTCCTTTTAACTTTTAAAAGTAAAAATATATATTTCAATCTTTTACTGTTACTTTTAGCATTTCGTACTATATTCTTGTTCTTTTTCTCTTTAGAGAAAGTATGCAGTAACAAAATACTATAGTTGGTAAGCCTTTTGTATTATCTCTCTTAATTTTGAATAGATTTATACAAAATTAAAAGAGATCCTCTACAATCAACGCTGAACTGAATGGTGTAAAATGCATATGCATTATGAGCTGAATAAATTCTATTGAAATATTAATGCTTATTCTACAGTGAACTTTCAATTTTGTAATTAGTATTACAGGGTTCCCGGCATGAAAGACACTCAAAAATAGTTACTTTAGTCGCCTTTAATGTATAAAATACACTCATGTTCATAAATTAAGGATAATGCTAGCTGAGGCAAATAAAGGTTCAGAGGCAAAACAAACATGACTTATTCATAAAGTCCATTTATTAAACAAAAGATCAAGAACAAAAAAAGGTGGTTTATGTAGGATACCATTTATAAAAACTACGATTTTTGCTCCCTGAAGCAATTACAAAAAATATCTCCCTTACAAAATCTTAACTTTACATGGTTGATATGATGGTTAATACATTGTATGTCTCTCAGATGATGAAATACAGTCCTTACAACGCCTAGGAATGCTGAGTATTAAATTATTGATCTGATCTTGGGGAAGGTTACTCTACTCAGTAAGCAATGCTCTCCGAAGTTCCGGTACACATGTAGGAGGTGGTTGAAGGACTACAACTCATCGGAAAAGCATGACCTACACATGCTCTACCGGATTCTAGTCAGGTGAGAATGCTGGCCATTCCATGCGGGTTATGTCTTCAGATTGTAGGCATCCGTGTACAGCGTTTGCATGGTGAGGACGCGCATTGTCATCCATAAACACAAATTCTGGGCTCACGCCACCCCTAAACAAACGTACATGTTGTTCCCGAATGATGCCCCGATAAATTTGGCTTATCATTCTTCCGATTTGAACATACAGATATGTTCTGGTGCCCAATATGACCCCATCCCCCCCAAACGAGCACTCCTGCCCCACACGGTGTCGTTCAATGACTTTGTTTTGGTGGTAACGGGTACCTGACGTTCTACATATGAAAGTCTGGCGTGAATCACACTGCAAACTAAACCTGGACTCGTCGGAAAATAACACACAAACTCACTGTGCCGCTGTCCACATTGCATGTTCTCTACTCCAAGTTAACCGCTGGCACAGTGCATTGCCGTGAGTGGAACACATTTAACAGGCCTGCGAGCATATAGTCCAATATCTCCCAAACGTCTATCCATGGTTTGTCTTGAAACTGTGGCACTTGTGGCTGCAGACAGCTGACGAGACAGGTCTGATGCTGTGCTTTATCTGCTTATTTTGGCTATTAATGCAACAAATAACTAGGTCTAAAGACAAGGAATCATTTGAATTTGAAAAGAAAACTTAGATTAGTTCTGAAGTGGATCAGGCTCTTTCTAATTTATCTGCTACTCCAGACGTAATGCTGCAAACATTTAACGTTATAATTAGAGGTAATGGGAAAAAACGTGCTGCAAGAGCCATCATTGACGCAGCTTCACAGCGATCCTATTTATTACAAAGTACAGCTCGAGAAATGAACTATGAATCCCAGAATTGTGAATATCTACAACACTCTTTATTTGGTGGGGAAAATACAGAGTTATGCAAACATGATGTATACACTTTATATCTATCAAGTGTGCACGGAAATTATAATTGTAACTTTAAAGTTCTTAGTCAACAAATTATTTGTAAGTCAGTGCCACCTATTGTCGATAATCTTTGCCTGAAAGAGTTAGCTGCTTGTAATATTAATATTGTGGATGATTGTGAAGATCCTATTGAGATCCTTATTGGGGCTGATGTAGCGGGAAAACTCATGCCAGGTGTTCGTCGTGAAATACCTTGTGGTCTCGTAGCCTTCGAAACAAAGTTAGGATGGACAGTTATGGGTCGCATGTCAAGTCTATCTTCCAGTCACTATTCAACTTTGATTTCAATGATGAATAAAGATGCATCCATTACTGATTTGTGGACTTTTGATACACTTGGAATTACTGATCCTTCGGTGAAGAAGACCAAAACTGAGTTACAAAAGGCTGCCACAAACCATTTCTTAAGTACTATTGAAATTAAAGACAATCGTTTTCAAGTACATTTGCCATGGTTGGAAAATCATCCCCCACTTCCAGACTATTATGAGCTAGCATTAAAAAGATTGAATAGTACAATAAAGCGACTTAAATCGGAGTCTCTGTGTGAAGCTTATGAAGAAATTTTCAATGAGTGGCTAGATTGCGAAATTATAGAAGAGGTGGAGAATGAGTGTAAAGAACCAGTACTTTACTTACCTCATCGAGCAGTAATCAAAGAGAAGAGCACCACGAAGATCAGACCAGTATTTGATGCTTTTGCAAAAGTAAAAGGATCACCGAGTCTTAATGATTGTTTAGAAAAAGGGCCAAACCTCATAGAGCTGATTACGAGTATTCTAATGCGTTTCCGCAAAGAGAAGATAGGTGTCACAGCAGACATTCGAAAAGCATTCCTCCAAATAAGCCTTCAGCCGGCTGACAGAAATTACTTAAGATTTCTATGGATCACCAGTGACGGGCAAATTAAAAAGTATAGGCACTGTAGAGTTGTTTTTGGTGTATAGTGCCGTCCCTTTCTGCTAAGTTCTACGATTCAATATCTGCTAAGAACTATTTTGGAGAAAATAGAGGTTGGTGAGTCCTCATATCCAAAAGATGTCGTTCAAAAACTCTTGACTAGTTTCTACGTAGACAATTGTGTTAACAGCGTGAAGAATGAAGCAGAACGTAAACATTTCATGGAAGTAGCTACTGAAGTTATGGCTGAAAGAAAATTTGATCTACGAGGATGAGAATTTACCGATCCTAACGCCGAAAGTCCAACTGGTTCTAGCGTATTGGGTTTAATATGGAATAGAAAAGCTGACACTCTACGAATAAACACCGAAAGTTTCCAAGAGGTGTGTAGTGAGGAAGTAACAAAAAGAACCATTTTATTATCAGCTCAAAAAATCTTTGATCCTTTAGGTATCACCTGTCCAGTTTCTCTCCTTCCAAAACTTTTGTTACAACGCTTGTGGAAGACTAATATGACTTGGGATCAGAAAGTAGATTTAGAAACTGAGAGAGAGTTCCGAAAATGGTTGAAGTATGTGCCAGTTTTGTCAACAATTGAAATCCCAAGGTGGATTAGATTTGACATTAAAGATGAGAGGAAATCTTTACATGTATTTTGTGACGCAAGTCGATCCGCCTATGCAACGTGTGTTTTTTTGAGAGTTGAAAGAGAAAATTGTGTGCACATACAGCTTGTTCAAGCTAAAGCCAGAGTTGCACCTTGTGGAAATAAAGAAACTAGTATTGCTCGTCTGGAACTTCTCGGAGCTACTATTGCTGCTAACCTTTCTTCAAACATACTAGAAGATCTTCTTGTAAGAGATGTATATTACTGGACTGATTCCACCACTGTACTTGCGTGGATAAGAAGAGAAGATTCGTGGGGAGTTTTTGTTCAAAATAGAGTAACTGAGATACTGAGTTTGACTCACAAAGAGGCTTGGAGGTATGTCCCTGGTTCCGTGAATCCAGCAAACCTTCCTAGTAGAGGTTGCACTGCTGTACAGTTGTCTTCGTCGAAATGGTGGGAGGGGCCTGCATGGTTGTACTCTCCATCTGATTTGTGGCCCAATGCTGAAGACATTGTTCGAGAAGAGGAAATAAACAGTGAGAGAAAAAAGAAAATTGTTTCTTCTATGTTAACTGTTGAAGTAGGCTCACTGCTACATTCTCGTACTAATAACGATAAGAAAACTATCCGAATCGTAGCTTGGATAAAGAGATTCTATTACAACTGTTTCAATTCCCAAAAGAAGCTAGGTGACCTTACTGTTCATGAGATAGAAGAAGCAGAAAAAACCGTTGTGCATCTTATCCAAAGAGAGTCCTTCACAGATAAGAGGGAGAAGAGACTGAAGACTTTAGATACATTTGTTGATGAGGGAATACTTCGATTAAAAACAGCAGTGTTCAAAAGAGATGATATAGCAGAGTTCAGAATGCCTGCGGTTTTGCCAGAACATCCAATTGTGAGAAGTCTTATATTAGAGGAACACAGTAAAAGAGGACATGCTGGTGTGTCATATACACTGAATTCCTTAAGAGAGAGATTTTGGATCCTTTGTGGCACGAGAACAGTGAGATCAGTGATAAGGTCATGTGTGATTTGCAAAAAGTTTGCTGCCAAAAATATTAAGCCTCCAACTGCACCGCCACCTGCAGATCGTGTGCAAGATGCCTCTGTGCTTCAAGTAACGGGTTTAGATTTTGCTGGCCCTGTCTACCTGCGAGATAATTCTAAGGCTTGGATTTGCTTATTTACATGTGCAGTACACCGTGCAGTTCACCTCGAGTTGGTGACCTCTCTCTCGACAGATACTTTTCTTTTAGCCTTTCATCGTTTCATTGCTCGCAGGGGAAAGCCTTCAGTAGTTTACAGTGACAATGGAAGCAACTTCACAGGAGCAGCTAATGTTCTTAAATGTGTCGATTTCAAAGGAGTGTCTCTACAATTAAGAGAGAAGAGAATTATTTGGAAATTCATTCCACCTGGAGCTCCTTGGTTGGGGAGGATGGTGGGAGAGGTTAATAGGCATGATGAAGGCTATATTGAAGAAGATCTTAGGAAGAGCAAGTTTGAACCACGAAGAGATGACAACAGCTCTATGCAATTGTGAAGCTATCTTGAATGATAGACCTTTGACTGCAGTAACTTCAGACCCGAGTCTCAGTGTTCTCACTCCTGCAGATTTTCTGAGAGAGATAAAAAGTAGCACCTTGCCAGACATTAAAACTTCTTCAGACCCAAATCACTTACGACGAAGATTGAGTTATATTCAGACTATTCGTGAAGCTTTTCGATCAAGATTCCGTCAAGAATATTTAGGAGCACTTTGTACGAAGCAGAGAAATCAACAATTTTTTACCTTAAAGGTGGGAGAATTAGTTCTTGTTAGAGACGATGAAAAGAAAAGACATAGTTGAAGTGTTTCCAGGTTCTGATGGTATCGTTCGTCGAGTTAAAGTGAAGACACAACATGGAGACCTTTTTAGAGCTATTCAACGGATATACCCGTTAGAAGTTCCTGATACTGACTCCTTTGTTACTCCAGCAGAGGTAATCCCCACGGTGGGAGTTAAGAGCAGTGCACTTGACAATGAATCTGCCGGCCGCATACCAGTTGTTACTAGAACGGGACGTGTAATTAAGTCCCCACAGAGACTTGACTTATGACTTTATTAGCACTATCATTTTAGTTGTAAATATGTATATATGATTCTTATTATTTACTCATAAATTTTTCTTCATTTGTTACCCAAATTTCTCAAGCAAAAATGTAATTTCTATGTGTATTTCTAATTCCCCCCCCCCCCCCAGTTTTGTAAGTTAATTTTGGAGTTCTAGGTTAACTTAGGTGGGAGGATGTTCGGAAATGCTTCCTTTTTCTCCCATAAAATCAAAGAGATTGAACGAGACTATCTGAACTCCATGGTCTCTTCAAAATTACTAAAAGATCATTTTTGGCAACCAGTTTTCGATGATTTTAGAAGAGAGAGAGTTTATGTTCTGATTTGTAAAATGCTAGAGTTTCTTTCGTTTCAAGAGTAATTAAAATACAGAGTAAAAGTTGAAATACGAGGATTTTTATGAGTATAAATCTTTTTAGATATTCTATAGTTATAAAAACGGATAATTATACATGTGTTAAGAGTTATTTTCATCACAGTCTGTTGAATTGCATCTGTAAAAGAATAGCCGATGCTGTGTTATACTATTTCAAGTTTTTGTATATAGATCCTGTAAATAAACTATATGTGTTTTTTTATACGAAGTTGATGTCTTATCTGAGTTTATCGTTGACATTAGTTTAGAATTTTAAAAGTTATCGTGATGGCATATTTTCAAGTGGCAGTGGGATTTCAAAAGGCTGCAACTTAGAAACAAGATGTCGGGACAAGTTGCCCAGTGAACTCGTTCAAGATAATTACACGATAATATCGGTGTCGGAACAACTATAGTATTTCCCCACAGCTGAATTTGGCGATTTATTTTTGGCGATTATGGCTAAATCATAAATCATATAGCACAAATGATAAAATCATAAGCTAAATTATAAATTGTAAATCATAAATCCAAAATAAATAGCATGTAGGCTGCCATATTATATCGCAAACAGTTCAGAACGACATCTTTATCATTCAAATCGGCGCCAAAGGAAAATCGCCAAATTCAGCTGTGGGGAAATACTATAGTTGTACCGCACTGTCCAAATTTGGTTTGATTTGGAGATTATTTCAGAAGTTATCGTGATTTTAAATTTTCAAGTGGGAGCCTTATCCGCTTAGTATGAGATATCCGGTACTTTCCAAAAAATCGCGGTTAAAGTTCATTAATAAACTTGGTTGAGACCCTTATATGGTCTATGTATACATCAAAATTCAAACAAATTAGGAATACGCTTTTTACAATGTGAATTTGAATTTTTCAAGTCGTCTCCACTTGAAAACAAAATGGCGAAGCAACGTGATTGGCAAACTCATCCAAAAATATTTATAAGTTCACTGTCCAAATTTGGTTCGATTTGGAGTATTATTTCGGAAGTTATCGTGATTTTAAATTTTCAAGTGGTAGCCTGAATTCTAGTGGCCTTGCTTAACTTAAGGTACATGCCACTTTGTTTAACTAGTTTATAGTGTGACAATAGTTGAAAATTTGTGGAAGTGTATTTCAGGTGGTATGTTTTTAAGCTAAATATTCATCGCTTGTTTTTTTTGCATATTTACACGTTTTGAAGCTTCCTGATTCCCAGGTAGCACAAAAATATTGGCCAATGTCCTACAAATATTTGCCGACATTTTGAATGTCACTGGTCATACATCAAACTTACAATATCTATCAATATTGTCAGACGTAATTTAAAAGTGTTAATAAAAAAAGCATTTAAAAGGATTATTTTCTGTACTTATCTATATATTAATAGGCAAGCATAAAATTTGTAGTCCCTTTTTAACATATTAATTATGGGAGTAGAGGGTTGAAAATGGTATCATTCGAAAGGTAGGGTTAGCCGGAAGGTGCGAATACAAATATTTTCTTACGATGTCAAGAAGGTATTTAAAAATACATTTATTTTTTATGCATTTTCCCCCATTTTTCCCTTTTATACACGTATTCCTTTACATTAAAAAATACCTAAAAGTAGAAAGTTGTTAAATCTGGCAATTTCATAAAGCTCGAATAAAACCATAGACACAGTAATTTGTATAATGTAGCATCACTATACGCAAGCGAAGTGATGACGTCACTGTCTGTCCATGGAGCCATGAAAAAGATTTTCTATGTTAATCGTCCATTGGATTTTTTGTAAAAAATTATTAAAAAATAACGGAAATTATCTGCCGATTTTAATTCCGATACTTGGGTATAGTTATATATAAGTTACTGTCTAAATGTGTTTGATTGAGTTATTTTTTCTGTAAAATTTATAAAATTTTAATTTAAAATCACAAAACTCCAGAAAAAAAAAAAAAAATGGCAAACTTCCAGTTTCGAATGTAAACATAAACATTTCATTTCAAAGGGTGATATTTAAACAATAAATATTGAACTAATATACTAAATAAAAGGAAAATAGATTTGTTACTAACTGCTGCATGTATAAGTAGACGATACGGAAAAATTCAGATTTCCGTTTTTTGCTGAATTTACATGTTTTGAGCTTTCTTTACGTTTCAATTAACTGAAACTGGCTACTTATTTTTTTTTTTAAAGTGTCTTTATTGCTAGCTTTTGTGGGTAGAAGAAGCAAGTAGAAGATACATAAAAACTTTTGATTTCCGGTTTTCGATGAATTTACACGTTTTGAGATTTCCTTGCATTTTAATTAAGTGAAATTGACTACTTATTTTTATTCTTTAAAAAGTGGATTTATTATTCTTTCCTCTGCATATATAAGTAGAAAATATATGATTCAGAAAAGTTTTAGATTTTCGGTTTTCGATAAAGTTACACGTTTTGAAATTTCCCGAACTCAATTCGACCATTTTTGAAAAATATCTTTTTTTTTTTTTTACACTGTACTTTATGAATCAATCGAATTAATTTAACAGAATTTGATACTTGGTTGGGCCTTGGTTTGACATGGTACTTACTAGCTTCTGGGCTATATCACACAACAAGGGGCGTTTTCACGTTGCGATTTTCTCTCATTTCAGGAAAGGCTAACATCTACAGAGAGAAATAGTTATATTAAGTAAAACTCTGCTGATTCAGTTAGAGTGAATATCGGCAAACAATTGCCGCAGCTGTGTTGCAATTGCATTCCGTTTAGGACAAGGCAATAACTTTGCTTTGCCTCGCTTTGCAAAAAAAATGGTCGAGTTTCGACCACTGGGCGATACTAGTAACTATTACTATCCGAAAAATACATCTTGAAAAATGAATTTATATAAAACTAGCAGGCTTTGCCCGCTTCGCTGGTCATTATATCGAAATGAATTCTCAATATTTCATATCATTAATAATAAAAAAAACTCAAAAAAAAAAAGAAAGAAAGAAATCAGTCAAAATGTAAGTTAAAGTTCCCGCTACCTTCGGAAGCGTTTTTCCTGCTCCCCACAATTTTCGAATTTCGAGCCCCAATGCCTTCGGCAGTACCTTACCTAATTTTTACTCTCCCTCCCTTACGGGTAATGTTGAAAGTTTCGGAAAATTTCCTCCCATCAAAGTGCATATTGCGTACACTTAATCAACACCTAGATATTTAATTAGGAAATCTGGAGTATATTTAAGCTTGTTTTTTGCCCCCACCAGTCCCAGAAGAGGGAGGGGGGGGGTAGTTTCCCAAAATACCTTTATAGTGCATCTTGCATTCACATACGTAACCAGACATAAAAAAAAAAAAAATCGAGATCCTGAGATTATTTGAAACAGAATTATGTTTTAAAACGTGTCCCCCCCCCACCCCTGCACATAAAGGAGGGACGACGGAGGGAATTTTGCAAAATCTCTTTATACTATGAGTTAGATATACATATAACCGACCCACACATCAAAAATATCCTTCGTAAGATAATTTAGTACAGAGTTACACATGGATACATGCTTTTTGTCCCCACCTCCCAAGACCGGTAGGGTGGAAATTCACAAAACCCCTTTGTAGTGTGTGTGTTGAGTACGCGTAACCAACCGACTTATAAAAAAAATCACTTTCCTGAGGTACTTTGGAACAGAGTTACTCTTAAAATCGTATTTTTGCCCCCCACTCCGCCGTTAAAGGAGGGAGGCAGAGGGAAATTTCGTAAACTTACTTGATAGTGCGTGTTGAGAACGCATAACCAACCCATATAGAAAAATTAATCTTACTGTGATAATTTTAAGCAAGGTTGTGCTTGAAAACGTCTTTATTGCTCTCCCTTCCTTAAGGGGGAAAATGGGGAAATTCTCAAAATCCCGTTGCAATTGATGTTGGATACACGTAAAAAAGCCACACACTAAAAATTGTGGCCTCAGCTCCTATGGATTTCTTCGGACAAATTTACCCGCTTGGCTGGTCACTATATTTCAAGAAAATTCTTTTCTATATCGCTTTATAGATAAAAAATTAAAATAAAATTCATTGAAATTGCTCAAAAGCTCGCGTCGGATGTGTGTCGCTATTGCATGCGACAATGCCATACCAGAGGGCTTCCACTTTTGTGCTTATCAGATAACAATTTCGAAACATACAGTATCGAAAAAATTGAAGTAGCCCTTTTATATTTGAATAATAATTTCATATGAACAACACTATGCGTACTTTACATAATATTTACTTTTACGTTATTTCCTATATTTATTCGATTTTTCCAGTCGACCACAAACTGACAGCAATTTCACGTTAAATACAATATTACAATATACTGTGAGACAATTCACTTTTTGTGGCTATATGTATTTCATAGTTAGTTAACATTGGTTCCTATATAGAAAAATAAATTAATAAATATTTATTCTTATCGTGGTACAGGCTATTATAGCTCCCCTTGGTGACTTTTGCATTTTTGTCACCATTTTAAACAAAAATACATAAATTAACGAGGTTATTGTTTTTGTTTCTTTCTTTCTAGCCTTTTTTTTTTTTTTTTTGAAGTGAAAACTTCTTTAGGCGCGTTGAGCACTTTTGGGTGAAGAAAAATCTTTGAACTCCCGTCATCGTCAGCTGACGCTTTCCATTTGAAGTGAAAACTTTTAGTTTAGGTGAACAAAAATCATTGAATTCGCGTCATCGAAACGCTTTCCATCCTTGTATGATACAAATAATGTATCATACAATTAACTTGCTAATGTGAAGTATTAGTAATTATGTACTGTATATTGTTTTAAAATCTGGTGCGGCTCTACACGACTTCTCTCATCTCCGAGCACTGTCTCTATTGCAGTTAGACCTCACAAAACCGTGAGAAAGCCCAAAGCTGCCATTTTTCTCAAGTTTTTACAATCTGGTGCGGCTCTACACGACTTCTGTCATCTCCGGACACTGTCTCTTAAGGATTGTAGCCGGAAACGTTGTAGTTAGACCTCACAAAACAGTGAGAAAGGCCAAAGCCGCCATTTTTCTCACGTTTTAACAATCGAGTGCGGCTCTACACGACTTCACTCATCTCCGGACACATTCTCTTAAAGATTGCAGCCGGAAATGTTGCAGTTAGACTTCACAGAACCATGAGAAAGACCAAAGCCGCCATTTTTCTCACGTTTCTAAAATCTGGTGCGGCTCTACACGACTTCTCTCATTTCCGGACACTGTCTCTTATAGATTGCAGCCGGAAACGTTGCAGTTAGACCTCACAAAATCGTGATAAAGGCCAAAGCCGCCATTTCTCTCACGTTTTTACAATCTGGTGCGGCTCTACACGACTTCTCTCATTTTCGGACACTGTCTCTATTCCAGTTAGACCTCACAAAACCGTGAGAAAGGCCAAAGCCGCCATTTTTCTCACGTTTTCACAATCTGGTGCGGCTCTACACGACTTCTCTCATCTCCGGACACTGTCTCTATTGCAGTTAGCGCATTAAATAAAATTGTAATATAATTTTTGTAGTAGTAGTTTATATTAATGAATAAAAAAACACTTCATTTAAAAGTATTTCCTACACAATAAAATATTTCCTGACGATTCAAGAAATACACACGTAATTGTTCACGTTTTCACTTCTGTCGGCACTCCCGAAGTGCAACTTTTTTTTTTTCTTCTTCAATATTTTATAATTTATTTGTTTATGGGCTATTTGGCTTAAAGTGACTATCCCGAAAGTAGACTCCTTGGCGAAAATTGTCGTATCTACTTCAGCATCAAAATTTAAAAAATTACCCTGCATTATGAATAAGTAAATCTGAATCATAGAATAATAATAAAAGAAGAAGGAGCATGCCAATACTCTAATGCTTACAAACTCCTTCTAGTGAAATGCCAGCGAAAGCTACTTTTGCTCCTTTCAACCTTGAAGTAGGGCACCCATCCTCAGCGCATTTATCGCTGTTTGTTGTGGGTGCTGCCTCGCAGACTGATTGAGAGAGAGACGTGACGATTCAAAAATCTCGCCAACAAGTCGCCAACCAATCAGATGGAAGCACTGTTACAACCCTATACCCGGCATTCCTGGATTTAACAAACCGAAACCAAGACACGTACGCTCCTTCTTCCTTTATTATTATTCTATGATCATAATATAAAATGCTGAATTAGCTTTCATGCCAAACGTATTATACGTGCCAATAAATAAATAAAAGCACTATTAAAAAGAAACCTAAAATTGAGGTATGTTAAAAAAGATTATGAAACAAAATTTGAAGAAATATGTTGGATTATTATTATTATTATTTAATTTTGATAATGACGTCATTTTGTCATAGCCTAAGCAAATTTATTATTTAATATTTCTTTTACTATTGACGTGAGAATATATTTTATTATATGTCGAAAAATAAATCAACTCGTAAATTTTTTTGGCAACAATTAAAAATTAAAATAATTATTTTTAAATCTTTATTATAGAAGAAATATCTATATTATTATATAGAAGACTAGCAGGCTTTGCCCGCTTCGCTGGACATTAAACTTAAATGAGTTGTCAAAATGCCATATCTTTGTTAATAACCTAAGTTCTCGCTGTGATTGGTAGAGGTTTTCTCGCTCCCAATGTGAGGAGTCTGGGTCCCCACTGTCTTCGGCACAACTTACCCACTTCTTACTTCCCCACGCTCAGCGGGTGAGCTCGAAGTTTTGCAAAATACCACTAATGTACATAATGCGTATACTTAATCAATATCCACACACCAAAATTCGCCATTCTAAGATAATTCAAAGCGAATTCAAACGGAAAAACATGTTTTTACACATGTCTATTGCCCTCCGACTCCGAGAAGGGGGGGGGGGATTTCGAATTTCGTGAAATGCAGTTACAATAAGTGCCGGATGCACACAAACAATTTACGCACCAAATATCGTGACCACAGAAGTCTTTAATAGATAGTATTATAAATAAATAAATACAAAAAGCACAGCTTAAGTATCGGAACCCTTTGGTGACTTTAAATATTTTAAGCCATTTTTGCGATGAACTGAATTGGCTATCTCAATTGTGCAATTAAAGATCTTGGCGAGAAACGTCCGAGCTACTTCGGTGCCGAATTTCAAATTTTGCCAAAGGGATCCAATACTAAAGCTGTTCCATATCGAATCTGGGTTGAAAACGGAAAAAGGGTAAAATAAATTAGAAATATCAGACCTATATTTATAAATTTGATACCGAATGAAAGGGGCGATTTTGCTGAATCCAGGCGTGCAAACAGTTTTTCGATGCGACAATTAGATTTTTAAAAAATAACTAAAGTATGAAATTTAAGTGGCAACGGAAAAACGGATAAAGGGAAAAATAAATTAGAAATATCAGACCTATCATTACAAATTCAGTACCAAATGAAAAAGGTGATTTTTCTGAATCCTGGGGTGTAAACAGTTTTTCGATACAACAATTAGATTTTTTAAAATTAACTAAAGTATGAAACTTAGATGGCAACACTTCATTTCAATCTTTTCATAATTTGTAGTGCGAATCACGCGAATACAAAAGTCTTTAACTTAAAAAATTATTATTATTATTTTTTTTTTCATTCAAAGCATTTTAGTGAAAAAATATTTATGGCGCATGCGCAGGCGTTTTTTACCCACAATTTAAACACTAATCATAATTTTCAAAATTTCTATAGATATAATTTCAAGTTGGGTGAAGACCTAAGTTTCTGCCAAGCGCCGTTAAATTCCGTCCAGCCGTTCTCGAGTGATGCCCGGACAAACGTGTTTTAGTCTTTTACCCCCTAGGGGGGAACGGGGGGGGGAATTTCTGAAAAGTTGATAGATATAATTTTAAGTTGGGTGAAGACCTAAATTCCTGCCAAGCGCCGTTGAATTCCGTCCAGCCGTTCTCAAGTGATGCCCGGACAAAAAAAGCGACATTCGGACACGATGACACACACATACACACACACAGGCAACATTTTCTGAAATCATTTTCGGCTTTCATGGGGTGTAAAACGTGAAGATATCGCAAAATTTTTTGATTCCGACAAATTTACAGACAAAAGTCTGATTTTATTAATATAGATATAATATAGATAAAGTTTTGCTTCCTCCCCCTCCCCTTGGGAACTGAATTTCTAAAATTCCAAAAATTTGTTTTTAGGTATTTGTGTTAGCTATATTTTAAAGCAAAAATTTCACAGTTATCTGTTTTTTAATTTGAGATATAAAGGTTTTTGTGAAATCACGTTTTGCCCCCTGTTCCCCCTTTAGAGGCCGAATTTCTAAAATTCCAGAAATTGGTTTTTAGGTATTTATGTTAGCTATGTTTCGAAATAAAAATCTCCCGTATATATGTATTTTTTATTTCAGATATGAAGGTTTTTTAAGAAATCACATTTTGCGCATGTGAAATCACATTTTGCCACGCACCCCCTTTTGTGGACCGAATTTCCAAAATTCCAGAAATTAATTTTTAGGCATTTGTGTTAGCTATGTTTTAATGCAAATATTTTACAGATATCTGGTTTTTTCTCTGAGATATGAAGGTTGGGGGGGGGGGGGGGGGTCGAATTTCGCAAAATCGCTTCTTAGGGGGTGCTTACACTATATGTTCTATAATCTGACCTAGTTTCGAGTCAGTGGATCCAGTAGATTTTGCTGTGCGTTGATGAGTCAGTGAGTGAGTGAGTGGAAGTACTCTTTTATATGTATAGATAATATTTTTTAAAGAAGTGTAATTTTTTAACGCTTTATTAGTTCCCCATCATACTATAGGTATGGGGAACTTAGGTAATCGTGAAAAATTTCGACCTCGGTTTTTTGACTTTTTTATACGTTTTCAGGCATGAGGAATCCGAAAATGACAAAATTTGTATGGTGTCTGTTATAGTGTGTCAGTCCGTTAGTGTGTTAGTCCGTTAGTTTGTTAGTCTGTTAACACGATATCTCACGAACAAATGATCGCAGAGAAGTCAGATCAGTTTTAAAATATTACTTTCGATACTGGCAAGAACCCTGTTTATTTGCAACATTCGAACTAAAAAACTTCGTAAGTTATGAGAAATTTACGATTTTCTGAACATGGGAGAATAGGACAAAAATTCACTTAAACGTGCATTAAATGGAAACTTTTTATTGTGAAAATGCCAAACCAGTTTTAAAATATCGGTTTTGATGCCGGAATGAACATCAGTAACTATAAATAGGCTACTTTGAAAATTTCGCAAGTTATTGGAAATTTACGAATTTTTCTTAACATGGCAGGGCAAAATTTCACATAAACGTTAATTTTGAGAGAGATTTTCATCGTAAAGATGTCAGACTACTTACTATGATTTTTCCAATTTAAAAAATTCGTAAGTTATTTGGAATTTACGCTTTACTTAACATGTCAGAATATGGCAAAATTGAGCATAAACTTCCATTTTGAGGATCTTAAATACATTAGACAACTTCAAAATTACATTTATGATATTTGTTTGAACATGATTGAATACAAATATTCTAATAGGAATTTTTCGTAAATTATTCGTAATTTACGATTTTATCAACATATCGATATAGTAAATTTTTCATATAAATATGAATTTTGAAGATTATTGCATTGGAAACAGTAGCATGAAAACTAAACAACGGAATCGACCCTGATAAAATAAATTAATAGATTAGAATGAGATAAATATATCGAAGTGAACGGTGGATAGCCTATTAGGCGGGGATTTCATTCTGTCACTGTATCAAGCTTTGGTCATATTCATTTCTTTTAACATGATTATAATATGTCTCGCACTAGAAATTTATGAGAACATAAATATGATGGGGAACTGAGCAGAGTCCACCTATGCCAACTAGTTTTTTTCTTTCTTTACTGTATTTCATCAGGAAACACATTTTTTCATCGTGCAATCTTTTTTTTTTACACCCAATTACAACTAATTTTATAAGGCTATGCGTGGAGTAAAATGTACCGAAAATCGTACTACTTTTGAATACAGCTCTGCTTCTTCTTTTCTTTTCTTTTTTTTTTTTTTTTAATTCCTTTATTCAAACACCAGTCAATATCCTATTTTGAAAAAGTATGTAAAATTTCAATAAGATAGGTGCATTTGTTTTTGAGAAATCATGTCCACCGCTTTTCTGAAGGCTCTCCGGAAAGCAGGACACACTGGCGTAATTTTCCCAACATTTTTAATGAAAATTTCATAAAATATTGCTCTTTTATTATATTAAAGAGAAAAAGAGAGAGAATTTTCTCTTCATTTTTCAAGCACTTGAAACCCATGTAACCCCTTAATTCAACAAAACTTTTCTTTGGGTGTATTGTTCTTTTTGTGTAGTATGCAAAATATATATGTAAATAATTATTATGTATAAAGACAATACATAATTGTCCTTATATGAGAGCATCTTATGATAAATTTTTATATTATACACTGCAGATTATTAAGTTCTCTTAAAACCATTTGTAAGAATGAGTTTTGAAAATTTCATAAGCCCTATCTCAGAATTTTTCTAATTTGTGTGGAACGGCAATGCGCCAACATTTAGGATTATTTCTAAGAAAATTACGTTCATTTCTGTCTCTGTACAATTTGCATGTGCACAAACAAATCACTTTTGATTTTATTGAAAGACAAATACTTATAACGATAAATGATATTATGCTTTCTGATACCTATTATACAGTAGAGAAAGTATTGTTATATTTGGGTCAAATTTTTCGAAATTGAGCTTTTGCTATAGTTACACGTAACACGTTTTATAAGTCCCCGAATCCAAAAATCAAGGTTGGTTTGTGTATATATGTATTCAGCCTATATCAGAAAAGAAATACCCTAATTGTCTTGCAGTGTATTTTGAACTGTTTTAACATGCGTCGAATCGAAAATATTCATACACTTTTATCTTCCACCTTAAGCTGTAGTAATATGTCGAAATTAATGTAGGTAAAAGAAAGTAAAGTGAGTTTCTCACCTGATTATTTCTAATACAGCCCTTTAAAAATATACCCCGATTAAAACAAAATATATGAACAATTATAACGCTAGCAAATATACAATCTGCTGCACAGAAATGTATGCAAACATTTTTAACCTAAATTTTTTAACAAAATTCTATCACATTCCTCCTCATTCCTGACCCTGATCCAGTTTTTATCCCAACCTTGCTACTACTTTCTACAGCTTCCGTGTTGGTACTGAAATTGCTGCTCAGTTTTTTGTCGCTTGGAATCCTTCTTCTCCCATCCCCCCCCCCTTTTTTTTTCAAACCATTAAAAAACGAAAGGTAGAAAAACGTAAGAAAAAATTTATATGACGAAGAAAAGAAAAAAAAAAAAAGTCCTCCCCTCATAAACTCTCACCACAAGAAATCTTATCCGGTAGTTGGGGTGTAACGGCGACGTCTTCCCTCTTTCGTAAGGTTAAAGCAAACTATCATTCATATTTTATATTTTTTTACGTGTCTCTTTGGTGTGATTATATCCTTTTCGTAGTACTTGTTGTCGCTGACAGAGGGCAGTGCTAACAAAATCATGAGTGTTTTCTTCAAGACAGAATATTACTATGTATTAAGAAGGATAGTGATCTTGAATTTTAAAGAAAAATTTAGGAAATTAACAAATTTATAGCATTTATATATGAAATAGTGTTTTGGTAGATACAGATACATAATGTGTGTGTATGTAAAAATATTCAGTTTTTCTAGGTTTAAAGAGCCCCTTTTCATCAATGCAATTATAGGTAAAAAATAATCTGGTGTGTCACTCACACGACTTTCTCTTACCCTGAAATTTAATACTATAAATACATGTTGAAGATTAAGAGGTAAGATAACGATGTTACGTAAACCTATGCTAAACAATTCAAATTAGGCTTCGCGCTTCGGAAGAGTTTTATATGATAATTAATTCTGTGTGAGAGGGGCTACCGCCCCCCTCAACCCCCCGTTTCATTAATGCACCTAGATTTATATAAAATTTAATTCGGTTATTAAAAGATAATTCTGTTTTAAAAAAATAATTTATTAAAATTATTATTTAAAAAAATTATCTTTTATGATAATGCAGACGATTTCCATATTAGAGAAGTAGTATAACACTAAATATCCAAAAAAATCCATTTTATTCTCAATATTAAAAAAAAAAAAAATAAATAAATAAATAAAATAAAAGACGATTTTTTTTCTGTTTTTTTTTCGTTAAAAGTTAAAAAAATCGATAACTTTGTTTTAAATTATCGCAGATCGATGGTTCAACCATTCGTTTTAAAGGTATTGGCGAGCTCTTTCGAAAGATACCCATCGTGAAAATTTACTCCCCTCTTTTTTTCTTTTAAGTGATAAATGATAATAGCTAAAACTAATTTGAAAATTAAATCTTTATTTTTCTTCTGACTATATGTTTATGTATTTTTACTTTCTCTTACCCATATAATATATATTATACAGAAAGTATTGTTTTAGGGTCAAATTTTCGAAATTGAGTTTTTGTTATATTTACACGTTTTAAGGTGCCACCCTGAATCCGAAAAACACGTTTTTATCGGTTGGTCTGTGTGTGTGTCTGTCTCATCAGTATATTTCAAGAACAAATTATAGCAGAAAGTCCAAACTTGGTATTCTGAATGTGTATCATACAGGAATGCTACACTACATCTATAAGGCTGACTTAAACGAAACGGAATGAACAAAATTTATTACAAGCATAAAAGCATGTTTTGTGTAGATTGTGATATGGAAATCATTGCTTTTCATAAAGATTTCACTAAAAACCCTCTTCGGAAAGAGCGGAAACGTATCCTTTCATCCACTGCTTTTTTAAAAGCGCCTTTTTGCATGTAAACAAAAATTCTAAGTATCAGAAGATTAATAAAACTCCCAAAAATATAACTGTTGTGAAAATAAAATTCTCCATGCAGACGATTTTTTCTTACGGCGAAATAAAATCGTCTAAAAAATGTGCGAACAGCCTCTGTATATACATCAGACAAAGTTCTGCAACATTGGCAAAGGCAGACTTGTAAATTAGGAACAGGTAATTTTATTTACATCTTAATTAGTTAAAAAAGAAAAAGAAAGTGTAACTAGACAAAACTTTCTTCCGTGGAGGTAGGAAGCTCACAAAAGTGTCTTTGTAGCTTACACTGAAGGAAAGAAGAAGAAGAAAAAAAAAAAAAAAATCGACTCTAATAAAAATAGTTCCATGCCATCCATATAAATTCTAGTCCCCTTTGCTAGCATGTCCCCTTTTAAAATTCTAAAGCGTTTTCCCAAATTATCGTCAAATTTATTGTAAAATCTTTGTAAATAAATGCGGACACTAGATGCGAGTTTTAGTAACTATGATTCGAGTTTATAAATCAATGCGAGTATTTCTAGCAATACAAAAAAGTCATAATATAAGGTATCGTTTCATCATCTTGAAAATTATAGACTAGAAATTCTCGATCATTTCGTCTATTCCGTTTGTTTACCTCATATACATAACTCAGAAGCCTAAAATTCTAGTTTAGAGATTCATAAAATGACTACCTATTCGTACTTACACACACACATATATTGAATGTAATTTCTAAAGAGAAAAAATTAGAAACATATTGCATTCAAGATGTCACTTTTCTATCCATGTAGTATTTTATAAAATTCATTTATTATTTTCAATAAATAATATGCATGCGACATTCTATTTTACACTACTATTAAATTATAAACTAAAACTACTTTTGAAAATTTTAAAACTAGTATCATTACATTATTACTTGTTATTATTATTTTTTTTTTTATAATAGTATTACATAAAATTCCATTTGTTTAAAATAAAACTTGGAAGTCAAAATTGTTTACTAAAATTTCGATTATACGTTTCCTCATCTAAATGTCCTTTTATGGATGTCCAAGGGAATGTTATTCTTATTTGTCTTAATTCTCTAAAATATTACCTTTTTATATGTATTTAAACACCCTTGTGCCGAGTTTTCTTAGAGCAGGCTCTTTTTTACCACCTTCAAAGAACGCAAAGTGTTTCCTATGTTATGTTCAGTATAAAATATTAAAGTATACTTTCAAAAATACCGATCATGGACTTGAATGCATTAGAAATATTTTGCAAGAAGACCCTCTACTTACATTAATTACGCTAATTATACCATTTTCATCAACACAGAATATGCCATAGAAAACTTGAATAACATATACTAGCTTCAAACAATTCAATAAATATTAGCGGAAATTAGAGCGTGATCATAGAGTTAACAGGCAAACAAACAGAAAGACGAAATGAAGCCATACTCACTCTAAGAAGCTTTTAAAAAGCATTTCAAAACTGAAAAAAGCATTTTCATTTATTTATTTTTTAATAGATTTTTCTCTGGTGACTTTTTTTACGCAAATTCTAAGAAATTTCCACTAATTGTCTCTTTTGTTTACTGGCTTGTTCACCCTACTAGATGTTACTTTAAGAAGACGTGTGCTATTTTCAAACGTGGCTTAGCACTTCGAAATTATACAAAAGATACACACCTGAATATTAGTCCATTTTATTACATGTATCCGAATGAAGACCTCGTATTTTGCCTCCAATCAAGGACTCCAAAAATAATTGTTGGGTTCCACACAGGGCCCGATTAACCTTACAACTGAGGGGAAGCACAAATCCATTTGGGGGCCCCCACAGACTGCTTGGTCTAAAGACTCATACAAACATCTCGAAAAATTTATAATTTTTCATTAAATTTTGTAGTTACCTGGAATTGGGGACAAGTAAATTCGCTTAAAATGTAGACAATTGAATTCACTTAATTTTTGTACCAAAATATAAACTGGTGCAACCTATATTCACCACATTATATGAAATTATTCCACCATAAATGAATGTGTAAAAGCTCATTAGCATATTTCCCATAATCAGATAATGCTTTTAGACCACGAGCTAATTCGGGGCCCATTTTTTGCTAATTTGGGACCATTTCAAAATTTTCTAGGGGAAGCACATGCTTCTCCTGCCTATTGGGTAATAAGTGCCAGGTTCCACATGTATCTAGATAATGTAGAAGCAAGTCTTAGGTGAAAAAGGATAGAACTAATTGCTCCCAAAACCAGGGCCTGATTAATCCATGGGCTGACTGAGACGTGGTTCATGGGCCCTTGACTCCACAGCCCAAAATTTCATTTTCAGGTAAAAATAATTTGAAGATTTATAAAAATGTTCCTGAAAGCAACACTTCGCGAAAATTTTACGTCTACAAGCGTAATGAAAAATTTTACATGAATTACATACGTGGTAAAAACCACGGAAATGCAAGTGCTAAAAAGCGTTTTATCAAAACTGACTTATATGCTCAATTTAATGAATGAAATTATTTATTATTATTTTGTCGGTATAGTAAAACAGTGGCTACACAAATTTTGGAGTAAAAAAGAAATATCTTTTGTTTTAAAAGATGGCATGCTATCATGTAGCATTAGAATTTAAGCCAACTGAACATATCTAGGGCATATTAATTTTATTAACTTAATACAGTTGGCAAATATCATATAATTTATTTTCCTCAGGTCCTAAAATTTTCTGAATTGTCCCTGATTTTACAATAAGTTTCAAAATTCGAATTTTTCCATGTTAGATTTTTTGAAATCCCGTGGATTTTAGACACCGTAGCAACCCGGTAAAAGATGGGTAGGGGGCTCGAATCAAAGCGAATATTTAAATAGCTTTGTTTCGAATGCACATTGGGCCCTGGCTTGGCTGGATTAGGCTTTGCCAAAAACTGTTATCCCTGAAATGTTTCACCACCAGTTATTTTATGTCCCATGGCTCTGTAAATATTATTTGAATTTTATGACTGGAGCTTTCATACTTATCCAAGACTCCAGATCTTCTGCTTCGTAAGTAATCTCTTCGAAAGCCAAGAGGGCGTTCAAGCCTCAAGGTCCTGAGAAACGATGCAGCTGTCGCCCGTCTACGAAACTTGTTCCGGCCCGAGACCCAGCGAAGGCACGTGTTGGGACCCCCCTAAGAAATGAGAAGAGAGATGCAAGACTGTGAGAAATGCGGTCAAGGACAAGACGCTCAGAAGGTCATGGCAGATGTAGAAGAAGAAAATGAAAGTCTTCACCTTAAAGATTCCACTAGTTCTGACTATATATGTGATATCCGTGTATATCACATAATAAAAAAATGTATGAAAGGGAGAAAGCGGGGCTGCAGTTGATACCACTGATTTTTCAGGAAGTAAAAGCGAGTTCAGGAAGTGAAAGTGTTCACCAGGGGGGCTTCGTGTGGGTTTTACATACCTTTCCGAACGGCTTCCGTTAGTAATGGATGGGTTAAAAAAGGGGAAAAGTTTTCATGTTACATACAAAACAATTGTCATATCTCGTAAGAAACTTCCTTTTACAATATTGTGGAAAACATGTTATCTTTGAATTAGAAATTTGGAATGTATGCAAGGAAGTCTCGGCATCTAAATAAACCCCAAGTACATAGTAGAAAGTTTTTTTTTTTTTTTTTTTCCAAAAAATAAATCGTTACACTCAAGGAAAGTATGAATGTTAGGGTAGAAAATAATGTAAAACTTAATAAATAAATGTACTATCTTCTTATAATCTAAAAAATAATAAAGTAGCCGAAGATATATTTGTTACAGAAGTCAGAACAGGCATAATTGGGGAATTTGAGAAATCATAGACAATCTTTTTGAAAAAGTAGTCCAATGCAACCACTAAAATCCTTTACTGGTTCTCGATTTCTTTAGGGTGCACACTATCATGGACTTGATTTAGCCCTGTCAGTCTTTGGGGATCAGCAACAACAACTAAACAAAGCTACAATTTTTCCACATTATAGATTTGAAATAATTTGACACTAAATACGCTTTACATACATTTAGATCTTTTAATGCTTAAGATCAAGAACAGCACGAACAGAGAATAATGAAAGTTAGACTTATTTCCCGTACAAGTTCATGTTGTCAATTGATAAAATTTTATCAAGAATTCTTTTAAACCTTTCTGGACATAAAATATAAAATAATAATGTATTTTTGTGTAATTCCTTTCAATATTCCAATTACAGGATATGCCATAATGTTAGTATTGAATCCATTAGTAACATGTACTGTCATTAATGTGTAAACACACAGTGAACAAACTATTTTACCGATGCTGATGCATTACAAATTTCGTTTAATGTATTATTAGTGTAAAGCAATGACTAGTTAAACAAAAAGTTGATTTCCAAGACTTTTATAGCTTATAAAATTTTGAATTACAATGGATGAATTATAAATACTAGCAGGCAAACTCATGCAAAATTTTCGCACTGACTTTATTTCTTTTTTATTACCTTTAAAATATGAAACTCATATTTATTATACCAATTCCATCACCTAATTAAAATTTTAATTTACCAGAAGCCAAATTATTATTAAAACCAAATTAATATTGTGCAAAAGTGAAACCAAAATCATTCAAAGAAAGGTTTAAAAATAAAACTTACGGTTGAAAACCACTTTTCAAACTTCCGCAGGCAGTGCAGTTTTAGCCATGAAGTTACATAATTAGGTTTTAGCATAGGGCCACAATGACGACTTTTAAATTTTTGTCGCCATTTTGCCAATGACGTTTTATTTATTTATTTCAGCATAATTAAAAAAAAAAAAAAACTAATTCCTAATTTTATTATACTTTTTATGATTATGTTTATTAGTCAATTTATTATAATAATTCATATTCTGTATACATCTTTAAAGTACTACTATGTTTAAAATGACGCTTGCAAAGATTCTGACTATGCAACTTTTAAAAATACATTTTTCCATAAAACAATATCATCACAAAATGTCCTTTTTACCATGTTTTTATTTACTTCAATTCTTGTTTGTTTGTCCGGTACAAATATTGTAATAGTTTTTTAACTAACTTCCCTGCTATTTTTATTTTTTTTTTTAATAGCTAGACATTTGAAACTTTCAGAATAGCTCAGAACCCGATGACAACACAATACTTCGAAGCCTGATTTTCGAATTTTTGATTAGTTTTCTTTTAATTAATTAAAATATGAAAATAATAACCTCCTAATAGCCATTAAAATAGTAGCTATAATTTAATTGTTGCAAAAAAAGAAAAAAAAAAATACGAGTTCATTTTCTTTTCACATAAAAATAAATACATTTAATTAAACGTGAACGTTAAAACATCGTAAAAAGTTAAATTATGCATCTCATAAAAATTGCCGTCATTATCAATTTAAAAATTTGATACACATTAATAAAGTGCTAATGCAGTTTATAGCTATGATTCAACAAAAAATTTAAAAATATGGTAGATAAAAAGCTTTATATCTCATTATTTTCTTATTAGATCACTAGCAGGCTTTGCCCGCTTCGCTGGGCACTATTTAAATGAGTTGTCAAAATCCCATATAATTATTAATAACCTACATTAAAGTTCCCACTGTGTTTGGTAGAGGTTTTTTTCCGCCCGCAAATTGAGGAGTAAGGTCCCCACAGCCTTCGACAGCAACTTACCTTTCTTACTTTACCTTTCCTAGCGGGTAAGTTCGAAGTTTTGTGAAATCCCGCAGATCGCATAGATTTCCCCAGACAAATTCAGCGCTAAAAGGGTAGGGTTTCGAATTAGCTCTTTTGTAATGCCCCCCCCCCCCCCCCCCAAAAAAAAAAAAAAAAAAAAAAAAAAAAAACGAAAATGTGTTTTTGGATGGAAATATCCCAAAGAAAAAAGACACATGGCTGTTTCCAATACCTCTGTACCATTTTTAGTAGAGCTCTACTCAAAAATCAGGAATTTCTGAAATTTTCCCCCGAAAAAGATTTCCCCCTTCCTTCTGTAAGAATCAAGAATTCCAAAATCGTACATAAAGTTTTATTTATACTTAAGTCTAGTCTCCTCATGTGCAGTTTCTTCATCGTGAAGTAATTTGGGACCAAATTATATTTACAAACTTTTTTTGCTTTCTGCCCCCCCCCAGGGGGAAATGGGGGGAATTTCAATAAATCTCGTTACTTTAGTAGTCGGATGCATATAAATAATTCCAAGTGCCAAACATTGTGACCGCAGCTCTCATAAATTTCCCAGGACAAATTTAGCGCTTAAGAGCGGACAATACCTAATCTCGCCGGCAGCCTTCGCCCATGTTATCCTATGGGAAAATTTGTTCACATAATTACTCATTACCTAATGAATATTTTTCAATTCTGTTTTCACATTTAGAAAATTCATAAGCGTTAAATTAGTACTTCTTTTCCAAAAATTGATTGTTTAAAATTTTAGTATTTCATTTTGCGACTAGAAAATGAGAAAAATGCATTTTGTGAAAAATCGCATTTTTGAACTCAAAATTTAAATGTAAAAATTTAAAAAAATGAATTTTTCAAAAATGAGTACTCATTTAACGGTTATGAATTTTCTGACTGCGAAAACAGAATTAAAAAATATTCATTAGGTAATGTGTAATTGTCGCAACAAATTTTCCCATAGAATAACATGGGCGAAGGCTGCCGGCGAGATTAGGTATTGTCCCCTCTTAAAGGAGTGTCTCGAATTTGCCCTTCGTAACGCATACTAACCTTTATTATGCGTGTACTATTACAGGAAAAGCTAAATATCAAAAAATAAAATAAAAAAAATATGTATAAAAGCTGAAAAATCTCATTCCTGTGCTTTTCAATGTAATAAAAACTTTCCACAAAAAAAAAAAAAAATCATTCTTAAAATTTTTAATATATTCATAAATTTTTTGAAAGAAGTGGAATTTACACCCAGAAATTTTTTTTGGTTAAAGCAAATGGTAAAATAGCTATTTTGTTACGCGTGTTTGATTACATTTGAATAAGCAATTATTCAGCAAAACTGGGTGATGATGTTTCACAAATTTAAGCTCGGGTGCTTTTCGGCTGCCACAAACGAAACCTTGCCTCGATTGACGCCCCCCTGGGGGTTGATTCTAAACAAAGGCATGAATAAAAGTGAAGCCATTTCCATTCGAAATGCCTGACTGAATCGGGACTTGAAATCCCGGACGAGGATGGTAGACCTGACCTTGTGGAAGGGACAGCTAGTCCCCAAATCCCTCTCTAAAAATGATTGCGCAAACCGGTATATCTTGAAAAAAAAAGATCTGCCCCTCAGCCTTATTCTTGTAGATCATGAACTAAGAATAATAAAAATGCAAGAATAAACAAACGATGCACTTCTTATATTGCTAGGAGTGGCGCAATAGGGACAAACCAACTACGCTTACAATCATTTTTTTTTAAACGTAAATTTAGGTTTCGTTGTTACCATTTGTATAAAAAGTTATATTTGGAGGGTTCTTAATATATATATATATATATTACAAAGCAGATTAAACATTCAAAATGATAATTTTTTATAAAAACAAAATAATTTAACATAAAATTCAGAGACAGATTTTTTTTTTTTTTTTTTAAAGCTTTAAATTTAGTAGGTAGCCAATGAAAAGTTTAACTCCTGTATTTTGTTACCACTAGTTTCAAACAGTATTTTCTAACATACTCGTAAAGCATTAAAACCTTTACAAAAATTCTTACGCATGCAAAAATATAGGAAGGCTGTGATTATATATATTAAATACCGTTAAAATGAGGATAATTTTATCCACTAAATTACATTTTCATACACAGTATTTGCTTCAAAAAAGTATATACACATATATTTCTTTCTTTCTCCCCCCCCCCCCCCAGAAGCTAATTGTAGTCAGTATAGTAAAATAAATATATAAACAAAAATTTTTACGCTATTTCTAACTGGGAGAGGGGGGGGGGGGAGGAACTATCTTGATAAATTGATTATCAAAATAATTATTGATTATTAAATCAGGAATGATTGTCATTCAAAGAAAAAAAAAAAAAACCTTTAAAATTAGAGCCTCAAATTAGATTACAAATGATCAATCTTTTTACAATTCGTTTACATGTCACCAGGATGACAAATGAATAACCAATAAAAACAAAGATAACTTTGTAGGAAGTATGAAAATACAGATGGATTAGATTAAACCCCCTGAAATCAGGGATAGCCCCTCAACACAAACACCCCCTGTTAAATAAAAATAATCCATTTTCAATATTTATTAATTTTAAATAAAACCAAATGTACGTTTTAACGTAAATTTGTGAATCTATTTGGAAGTCCTATTTCATTATTTATACACCTAACAGCAATTTTCGGGGCTAATATTACCAGTATTGCGTTATTTATTCATATTTCCAATTTGAAAAAAAATTCTTGAGGTGAGAAGTTTAATGAGAATATTAATGCAATTTTAGTGAGAAACGAGAGAGAGAGAGAGAGAGAGAGAGAGAAAGTCTAAGAAAAAATAACTAAAAAGTATTTTTTTGATTATTTTTAAATATGTCGAATTGTTTAAAAAGGTGGTATGAAAACTTTAGGTAAGTACTTAACCACCCATTTTACTCCAACCCATTATGGGTTCCCATTAGTGAGATGGGTTATACCACTAAATATGGATAGCTATGGGTAAATAACCCTAAAGGGAATCCCAGTGGTTGGTTGGTTGGAGGATTAAGGCCGATTGACTCCTTATGTGTCCTAGGCCTATAGGGGGAATGCCCTCCGTGGGGGTCTTTCAAAGGGGTCCCAGCCCGTATTTACGCGAGTTTCGGAGGAAACCACGGAAAACTCCGAACGGCTAGGTCGATGAGCGCGACCTGGGATCGAACCCGGCACCTCCCATCTACCAGCTTTGAGCGGGAATCCCAGTGGGTTGGACAAGTACTTAAGAGCGGACAATACCTAATCTCGCCGGCAGCCTTCGCCCATGTTATTCTATGGGAAAATTTGTTTACATAATTACTCATTACCTAATGAATATTTTTCAATTCTGTTTTCACATTTAGAAAATTCATAAGCGTTAAATTAGTACTTGTTTTCGAAAAATTGATTTTTTAAAATTTTAGTATTTCATTTTGCGATTAGAAAATGAGAAAAAATGCATTTTGTGAAAAATCACATTTTTGAACTCAAAATTAAAATGTAAAAATTAAAAAAAAAAATGAATTTTTCAGAAATGAGTACTCATTTAACGGTTATGAATTTTTTGACTGCGAAAACAGAATTTAAAAATATTCATTAGATAATGTGTAATTGTAGCAACAAATTTTCCCATAGAATAACATGGGCGAAGGCTGCCGGCGAGATTAGGTATTGTCCCCTCTTAAGTAAATACCACTAAAGTAAAATGGGTTGAATAAAGTTGAAAAAAAGAAAAGACTACCTAGGTACAGCAAGGTGGATGAAAAAAAAAATTTAATTATGTACAAATACATCATATACAAAATTCCCTCTTACGATTGCCCCGTCTCTGGTCGCCAATTCCCATGTAAGTCTACGGTGAAATCTATTTATAAAATTGCTCAGTACCTAATTGGTATTTTTAAATTCCGTTTTCACATTCAGAAAATTCACAACCGTTAAATGAGTACCCGTTTTCCAAAAATTGAATTTTTTGAATTTTAAATATTTCATTTTACAGTTCAAAAATGAGAAAAATGCATTCAGTGAAAATTCGCATTTAAAATCAAATTTAAAATTTTTTTAAAAATGATTTTTATAAATTGAGTACTCATTTAACGGTTGCGTATTTTCAGAATATGAAAACGGAATTTAAGTAAAACAATTAGTTATGTGTAATTCTATAAACAAATTTCGCCACAGAATAACATGGGCTTTCGATGATCTTGACGTAGAGGTCTGCACGGGCCGAAATTTTCAGGCCCGGGCCCGGCCCGGCCAGGTATGAAATCGAAAAATTCGGCCCAGGTCCGGCCCGTTTCTTTTTTATTAGTGTACGCCCCGGCCCGGACAAAAAACGATAAAATCAGGCCCGATTCAAAAATTTGTAAAATTAAAAAAAAAAAAAAAAAAAAGCCTTTCTACGAAAAAGATTTTTAGTATGTGTTTTGCAGAGGTTTTATATAGCTAAGCAATAGAATGTTCTTTAACAAAACTGCTGAATGTATTATTACAGATGTACAGAAGGCACAAAGACAGACAGAAAGTCAAATCGAAAATATTAGCATTCTCAAACAGTATAGGAAAATATTTAAAATGATTAATAGTACTAAAAATACACTTTCAACCACTTCCTGTTATATACCGTAACGTATCCAAATCTTTCATGTGATCCGGTAAAAAAAAAAAAAAAAAAACTTTAATGCTAATCCAACCATATTCAATAGAAAAGATGCTTTTGCACATGCTATAAAATGAAGCTATTTCATCCAATGCCCTGAAGAAAAGAAAAAAGAAGCCTTAGAGAAAAAGTTACAGCGGAAGAATTTTTATAGCCTTCATACCACCTAAATACTACAGACCATAGAAAACAAAGCCTTATATACAGTAACGTATCTAATTTCTTTTGTTTGTTACATGTACGCAAACTGGTAGTAACATGCATATTATTTTGAAATGGAAACCATCTAATATTACTTTAAATAAAATATATTAATTTCGAGACATGTTTAAAATATTTGTACACACAAAAATATTGAGCCCGGCCCGGCCCGAGTCTACAAAAAAATTTTAAGCCCGAGCCCGGCGCCGGGAGCAAATTGAAAATTTCGGCCCGAACCCGGCCCGTGCAGACTAGAGGTGAGTTCGGGCTCTATTTTGGCAATCCGAGCCCGCCCGGGCCCGAAACATTTTTGAACTGAGCTCGCCCGAGCCCGAAAAATTTTGTGTGATCAGAGCCCGAGCCCGCCCGAGCCCAATATTGAAAGTGGTACGCTATACAACGCATACTCAATAGTAAAATTAAATACCGTTTTCATTTTCAAAATAATTTTCTTATTATCAATCCTCAATTTAAATAACTATAAATGTTATTATAACAATTTATAATGTCTGTGTCCCAGTATACATGTATATAATATATATTTATAGTGCAGCCCATTGTTTATAACACGCCTATCAGGGGACAAAAAATTTATCCGAATGAGTGATATAATGAGGCCCAATATAATGAAGGAGGAAAGATTATTGTATAACACTATGACATAACATGCATCCCGTTGAAAAAAAAAGTTATACTTAGAAAAAGGAAAGTCAAAGCTACTAAAGTTTGCAAGACTATTTTGTGATTTATAACCTATCATGACTATTATGGCATTACTAAAGGTGCTCTCAAAATGAATATTTCTTTTCTATTTTTTTTTTTTTTTTTACATTTTCCTGTTAGTGAAGAATAAAATAAACGTAACTTTTAGCTTGAATCCGAGCCCGCCCGGAGTCCGAAGACTTGCGTAAGATTTTAGCCCGATCGGGCTCGGACTCGGGCTGAGCCCGTCTCGTCTCTAGTGCAGACCTCTACCTTGACGACCCGTGATGCACTCCCTTAACTCTGTGTTCCAAGTAGCGTCCCACTATCAAAAAGTTTGAATACCACTATTTTTAAAAATATGTCAATCCCTCTCTCCAACTAAAAACCAGTACGCTTTGGCCACATGACTTTCTTCTATATTTTTCTATACAATTTCACTCAGTAAAAATAATTTATTAAAATTATCTTCCATAATGAAAGCGGACGATTTCCATTCTAGAAAAGTAGCATAACAATAAATATCCAAAGAAAGTCAATTTTTATTCTCCATAAGACATCTTTTATCTTAAAAAATGTGTTTTTTCCCCCCCCCCTTAAAAAAATGAAAAAAGTCGATAACTTTATTTTAAATTATCGCATATCGATAGTTCAACCATTCATTTTAAAAGGTATTGACGAGATCTTGAAAGGTATCTGTAATGAAAATTTGCCCCCCTAAGCGATACTCCTACATACACAAATTTTTTATCCCAGTGGACTATCACTATTCTTTTAATTTCATAATGATTATAAAAAAATAATTCTCTTAATGTACATTTATATGAAAATTTGTCCTACACTGCCATGTGAAAAATTTAGAAAAATCGGGATAGCAACGCCACCTGTTGGATGATTTTCACCAAAAGTTGATAGGCACTAATTTACGTCAAAATGAACTACATATCCAATTTTATGAAATTTCGCGGAGTGGTACCGGAGATACAGTTACCTCAAAATTTTGTCACATACGCACTTAGAGATATTTTCTAAAAATGATCAAATCGCGTTCTAGATGTCTCAAAACGTGAAAATCCATCGAAAACAGGAGGTCGAAAATTTTTACGAATCCAAAGTAATAATAATAATAATAATAATTAAAAAAAAACTAGTATTGCCACAGGAAATAATTTCCTAAATAGTAAAAAAAAAAAAAATGCTGAACAGAGTGTCCATATATATAAAGTTATTATATTCTTATTCTTTTTTGAAATCCTACATTTTAGCATTGGGAGGGAATGGAAAGCAAAGTAAAGTACTGTTCAGAAATGATCTAATAAATATAGATTTTGAAAAATATTCGAGTAAAATAAAGAAAAAAAAAAAGTTCTGTAAAAGTCTTTTCAACAAAATGCTTAAAAAATGATGAGAGCCATCTATTACCAGAAACGTTTTTCTAAAAAAAAAAAAAGTGGTGTGGGAGAGGGGGGGGGGGGGGTACGTAAAATAATTATAAGCGTAAAAAGTTTTAGTCGTGCTTGTAAGCAACCTTGTATTTCTTTCCCTCAAGCAACAAAAGTAAATGAGTTATCAGTGAAGGTTCAAAATCATTTGATCAAATCCCTTAACTACTACTCAGATAATTTATCACTATACACCTTGCAAATGCAGTTATATATATATATACAACTCGCAACAGGTGTGTATTGTATCGTATTCTTCTGATTTGTCCTTGGCAGAACGGGAATAGTTAATTAACCTTCCCTACTCTCCCTGCACACACATACAAACAGTAAATAAAATGTGGACGAAAAAAAAAAAAAAAATCTTACAGAGGAGGAGCAAAATCTAGTGGACGTGGAAAGATTCATCTCCAAGGGAACTAAGAGAAAGAAAAAATAAGAGGGGGAGTGCAGGAAAAAAAAAAGTAAAATAAAAAGTATGCTTGACTAGACTGAGGGGCTGTTGTTTTTGTTTATATTATCCACCCCAGGATAGATAGGAAAAAAAAAAAAAAAATCTAGGTCACTAGCGTTGGCCATTTTTTTTCTTTTCAGATTACTTCATGGCTTCCCCAAGAAAGTGAAAATTCTTTGGGCTGTGGGGTAGTAGGTAATGTGAGAGAAGTTGCATCATGACATCTTGACCTGCATTTTAAGATTGCAATATTCTTAGATATTCCAGATGGTGCATTCACATGGTAATTTAAAAAAATACATGACATTTTTCGAATCAGATTTTAATCACATTCATACTTTACTGAATTCAGATATCATCAAATAAAAGAAAGAAGGAAAAAAAAAAAAAAAAAAAAAAAAAAAAAAACACAATATGAAAATGCATAAAAATATTTATTGATATTTATCAAATGCTTTCTACAGCACAAATATTATTACACATAAAACTGAGGTAGAAAATCTAACAATATCAAATTTCATACTGCATTTTCTGCAGCTAGTTTCTCCTCTTATAAAAAATGTAAAAGCACATACAATAATTGTAAAAAAGATACAAAAGCGCACAATAAGCACAAGCATAAAACCGTAATCCCAAGAGACAATTTCATAAAAATTCACACGGGTTTCAATATAATTGAATTTTTTTTTTTCACCAAAAAAAGTTTTTTTTTTTTTTTTAATTTATACATAGAATTCTTAAAAAAATCAAAACTTAAAATCATAACCGGGTAAATAAGTTCATTTATTTTGATTACGTTTGGTACAGAACAACGAAGCTGGATAGCAGTAAAAAAATAATAATCCCCTTTGAAAACATACAGGGGAAAAAAAAAATAAATAAATAAATATCCACACACATTTAATTATAAATTGAAAAAAGTATTTGGTTAATTAATCTGGTAGAAAAGAAGAACCATGTAGTTGGAGTTGAACAAGATTGAGCTCTCAAATTACCGAATTTAAATAGGAAAAATGAAGTAAAATGAAATTTATATCAAAAACTAATGTGTAAATTGAGCTATGAACTTCTTCATAAAGCAGAAACTAAAATTGTATAAAATGGTTATTTATAGAACAGCATATTTGTCTGTAAACTTAGGTGCTAAAAAAGTATTTTAAACTTATTTTTGTTTAGCAAATACTATACTAATAATAAAAAAGTATTAAAAAATTCCCCCCCCCCCCTCAAAAAAAAAAAAAAAAAAAAAACTACTCTATCGTGGAATAGATTTTGAAACATGTTCTCATTTTCATAGATTTAACATTAAAACTTCATCTCATTTGCTACACAATGCATTTGAGGAAAAGTGACGTGTGAGAGCAAAAAATAATCATGGCTTTCAATTTGCATAACGTTAAGTATTTGAACAGTAACAGGTTTTTTTCACATTAAATTTTACTAGTTTTCATAATATTAAATTCAGTTTAAGAATGCTTGGTAATTGTTTAAAGTTTAAGTTTAAATGCTGCCCTATTATACATCAAAGCTATTACACTATTTCAACGGGGAGGGAAGGGGGAGTAGTAGTAGGACTTAATCATCTTGAAATATAGTGTAATACAATAGAACCCATATTTAATGAGAAGTTTGGGACACACACACAAATATATATATATATATATAATATCTCTTTAAATTAGATCGCTTGCAAATTCAAATTCAAGTTTGTTCAAAAAAGATAAAATTAAATAAAGTTTGATCATCTGTATTTTTTTATTATTTTAAACTATTCACGTTTTTATAGTGACTCTGCCGCACAAACACAAATCGATGTTTTAATTTTTTATTCAGTGTCCATTAAAATCACTTACTTTTTTCTGTTCTTGGTCTTTATTTTTTCTTATCGCCACTTCTGTGATTATATTCTTCTAGGGGATATTATGCCAGACATTAAGAAATCATCAAAATTATTGTACTCATTGACTCTACAAATTTAAAAATATTTACTTTTCTTTGCAAGAAGAAAAGTGCTGCTCACTTCCTCTCACGATTTCCCCGTCTCTAGTCGCCAATTCCCATGTAAGTCTACGGTGAAATTTATTTATAAAATTGCTCAGTACCCAATTGGCATTTTGAAATTCCGTTTTCACATTCAGAAAATTCTCAACCATTAAATGAGTACCCGTTTTCCAAAAATTGAATTTTTTTGAATTTTAATATTTCATTTTACAGCTCAAAAATGAGAAAAATTCATTTAGTGAAAATTCGCATTTTTAAACTCAAAATTCAAATTAAAAAATTTTTAAAAATAATTTTTTATAAAATGAGTATTCATTTAACAGTTGCGTAATTTCAGAATATGAAAATGGAATTTGAATATAACAATTAGGTAATGTGTAATTCTATAAACAAATTTCGCCATAGAATAACATGGGCTTTCGATGACCTTTACAATCAGTGATGCACCCCCCTTAATGGGGTGAAAATCTAGGGAAACTGTATTTTTCATTTAAATATATATATATTTCGCTGTTTCTTTGGTTAATGCTTCCATATTTCTTCGTTAAATCCGGGAGAAAAAATGCTCGTTAAAAGAGTATACTCCAATGCATTTCTAACATTATACCAGTCAAAATACTTTATTTTCCTCGTCAAATCTGGAATCTCATTATAAGTGGGTTCTACTGTAATTCAAAGTTCTATTTAAAAGGGTAGTAAAAAATTTCGTCGTTCTAATCAAGGCAACCAAAATAAATGAACAGATGAAAAAAAATAAAACATAACAGGATGTTTACCATCCAAATTTTGTAACCACCGGTGATCAACAAGCTACAAGAACTTGCTTAGGCAATGAAGTATCATTGCTGAAATCATACATAACATGATTTGAATAATAATAAAAAAAATTGGAAATCGCGAACAAAACATTTTGTTTGGGATTTAAAAAGAAATATTTAATTTAGGAATAAAATCTTAAAAAATAACAATGATATCCCCAATGTTTACATGAAAAGGTAACCAACAATATATATAAAAAGTTAATTACACTTTGATCCCATTAAAAATAATTCTAAAAATGTCAAAAAACATTATGCTAATTTGTTTTTTTCCAACATTAAAGAGAATTATAAAATTTTATTTCCCAACCCGTGATTTTTCATTTCTTTCGAAAATGAGGTAGTAACGTAAATACATAAGTCATAAATCAATTTCATTAAATAAAAAAAAGAAGAAGGAAGGAATGAAAGAAAGACTTGTTAGAAGAATTTTTTTTAAAGAAAAACACCATCAAAATCATAATGATGTTTTCAATAAATGCAATACATGGCTGAGGAAAGAAAAAAATAATCAAATAAATTGCCTAAACCTTAATAAAAATTCAGATATAACATGGGATATTGCAAAGCCACTGATTATTAAATAAATAACCAAAGTTCGACAAAAACACAGAAGATCCAGCTGTCATGGCCAGTCATGAGGTAGCATAATAACAAGGAGAAATAAGGGTAAGGCAAAATAGGTGGGATTGCTCAAACAACAGATAAGAAAGTTTGACATTAAAAATGAACATATTAAAACAAAAAATAATACTAAGACTGAAGATCGATGACGATTAACCACGGAGACAAAATGAAGTGCCCATCACAAAAGCTATACTGTAACCGTATGGCTGCTGCTGACGAAAATTATAAACCACAATTGTGATGATCTTGAAATGCAAAACTTATCACAAAAGCACTGAACACAGAAGGTGGTTTTCTTTGGGTAGGCATGATAAAAGTATTAAATATGATAACTTCGTGAATGTGGTCAAAGGAATCACTCAAAGTTATTGGCACTTCATAATAAGGAACGTTATAACTCTTCTGAACTCTGACAACAAGAAAAGAACCATTCGATGAAATCCTTCCCCTGATATTTATTTTGCCTTTCTGCAGATTGTCAATACTATGCATAGAACACAATTTTATAAACTAAATTTAAAAATAATTTTTAAAAAGTATAAGAATTCTTCACCATGGTCATTGAAAATGCAAACAATTTTTAGAGGTGCTTGCAATACAAATGAAAAACATTTTCTGAAAATGAAGTATCAGGAATTATTAAAATCAAATTATACACATTGAGGAGAGGGGTTAAAATGTTTAACAAATTACTTATTTTTAAACACCAGATTCAAAGGCAATTAAATATCAAAGGAAGATTACTAAATAATAGGGTGACATTTAAATTCACCAAACCATACCAGGACCATCTGGTGCCCACAGCAAAATGCTGAGCACAGGAAAAACAAACAAGGAACTATTTAGTTAACACTCTTAAGTTCGCTGCCATTGCTATCATTAAATGCATTAAAGAGTTTTTAACTCAATCTTAAAAATTCTGTACAATTCTTATTAATGAACAATTAATGTTTACATTAATTATTTTTTAATTATCTAAAAAGGAATTCAGACTTTGATAGCGAAAATTCGTGTTATAGTGAAATATTTCATATACAGTATTAATAAAGGAATATACAATGAATGGATATTTAAAAATAAGTTTAACAATGATTAAATGATGTAAAAATATAGAAGATATAGGTTGGAAAAACAGGAAAGATTAGACAAGGCTCAATACAAGTTTTAATTTTTGGGGCCTAATTTTATGGAAAAAAAAAAAAAATATTTTTGTTAAAATTATTTTTTGTGAGAAAAGTACTATTATTGTGTAAAACCTGAGGGCTGTTTTTATGAATTCAAATTTTGTGTAGGGGCTAAATTATACAGATTTGACATACATGAATGAGGCCCATTTTACCAAATAGAATTTTGTGACGGGGTAGGCAGCAAACGGGCCCCATTTTTTACCTGATTCGGCCCTACTAAGATATATGGTGGGAAAAAGAGAAAGAAGTTGGAATGTTCCAAAAGAAATATAATTTTAAATGGGAATGAAAAAGCCAAAGTTTAATTTACAGGAATTCCAGTAGAATATTAGCATTAAATTTTGAAAAGTTAATTACTGGAGTTTGAAAGTTAGATGTAATAATTTGCTAAAACTTCCCTATTATTTGAGCACTGTGCTCTAAAATTACCTTGATATTGGATGCCTTTTAAGCAATAATTAAAAACAAGCAATATAAATTTTTGAAAAACTTTTCAATAGTTTGAGCAATTTTGAAACTATTCCTTAAAAAATTGGAGAATTTTCTGCAAAAGCTTAAAAATAATAAATAAACACATAAATATGACAAACTAAAAGTAGGAGAAGATAACACAAACTCATAGGAACGTAGGTATAGATCAAAAACCCGTCTCATAAAAATGTAAAGTGGTCCCAAGAATAAAGAGAATATACGAAACATTTATAAAATTAAATATAGAAAATATTCTAAACACGTTTAACTAATAGCACATTCAAAATACAATTCAGGAAATAAAAAAAACAAGTATATAGTTCTCTCTATCACTCTAAGGTTATTAAAAAAAAAAAAAAAAAAAAACAATGAGTGGTAACATGTAATTGAACACTTTTTTTTTTTTTAACCAGAATATTTTGAAAGATTTTTACTTTTCTCTATCAGATCATACAAAATCCTAAAAAATATATAACAAACAATCAACAATTTTCCTTATCATTTTTAAAGGCACCGAGACATATAAAAGCCTATGAAAATGACTTTTATGAAATACTTTTCTAAACATCTATATGCACATATAATAAATATCTATATTTAAAAAAAAAAGGGCTACCATTTCATAGTATGGTAGGTGTATATACACTAAAATAAACTTTTCTTGTTAGATAACAGCTTTAAAATACAGATTTCAAGACAAAAAGTTATGTTTTTGCACCCTGTACCCCATATACAGATGTGCTAATACACATAAAACTAGATTTACAAAAATAAAACATATATACGCAAGATATAATATATACTACTAATAAGCAAAACACAAAACCGGTATAACATGTTTATATATATAATACTACATATTCATAAACAAAAACCTATGCAGACTGATTACCTTGCATTAATATAAAAGATCCCCCCCCCCCCCCCGACTTCAAATCACTGTTTATTTCTGAAAAACAAAGATAAAATACCAACTTCTCTTGATGGAAAACTATGGTAGTTCAATATTCAATTAACATAGCCAAATTAAAGGAGGGGAAGGGGAAACATTAAAACAATTTTTAGATATTCCATGAATTTTTAACATTTTCATGTTTGAGGCTTGATAAGCTTTGTTTTGTTTAAATTTTATTTAAAAAAAAAAGTTTAATCTAATCAATGCATATCTTTACAGCTGGCATTCTCAACATTGTCATTCATAAAACTTAAAAAAAAAAAAAAAAAATCATACAAATTAATAGTAAGACATATTTTATTATTTAATAAAGCTAAAAATTTTCTAAAAATTATCATTTTACTATAAAAAATTGGGAAATTAATATGCTGCAGATAAAACTTCTTTTTTTTGATTCTAGCAAATTAATTCTACATCTCAATGCCTAATTTAATATAATTGCAGTGTTAATGTAAGAAAGCATATTAACCCAGCAAATAACCAGTCTGCAATTTAACACAATCCCCTGTGCATAATATATATGAAATCACATACATAGAAAAAAAAAAAAGATAACAGACTATACTAGCTGCTGCACATCCAAATTCGAAGCTAAACATTTCAAGTCCTTTCTTATCCTGCTTCAAAAATGAATATCTCAGCACAAACTAATTATGTTTTCCCAGCTACAAAACTGTCCCTAAGGCATCCATCAATATATAACAAAAGGCCACGTTACTCATCACTCATCAGCAGGAAGCTATCACTTGAAGATGACTATTTATTCCCTTTCGTAATATTCCATACTTTGAACTTCACCATCAAAATCAAAACCAGCAGCCAGTTATTTATAAATTAGCAGCACAATTATTATTTTTTTTTTTTAGCAGCAGGTGGATATACAACTCTGAGCATATTTATGACTCAAAAATACAAAATTAAGTAAACAAATATAAATAAAGAACTCTATAATTGAACACAAATGGTGATTGCATTTGTAAAAGAGGTATATAAGAAGCTGTTTTTAAACAGCCTAGGAAATATAAAAATACAAAAGGAACAATAAAAAATTGGAGACTAACAGAGGAACTTCAAAATAATCTATTTGGCAAACGTTCCTCCTTCATGACTTGGGGTTGAACGCAAAATGGATTGCAAATAACATTATTATAAATAAATACTTAAACACTTTAGTCAATACATTAACAGATACTCAAAATGTAACAAACAGTATTTCTCAAACACTTTCTATGGTCAAATTATTTCCTATGTGCAAATATATTTGCTAAAAAAACTAATAACTATTACTAATAAAACAATTTATAAATATTGATTGAAATAATAATAATTAAATTCATTTTTATTTTTATTTCTCTCCATGCATAAAATCATTTTAAAGGGCAAAATGAACAGTTGCAACTCAAATAAAAATTACCTTTTCTTCATAGGATTAAACATAGTCTTTTACAAATTCTTATTTAAAATATTTTTTCTATTGATCAAAAATCATTTTATAACTTTATAAAAATTTCTGTAGAAAATTAATTTATATATACAAACCCAGTAATATTTGATTATATTCATTAAGGTATATAAAACATTTTGATTCACCAATAAAATTAATTCTTAACTTTCAATACAATATCTTTACCACTCTTTTTCAAATATGTTGAATTTATGGATGAAACCTGATACATTTATTCTTTATGTTGAATTCATTTAAAAATGTACAGAGCAGAGTCAGTCTGGTACAAACTTTACACTTCTAATTTATTTTTTCTTAATTCATTAATATACATATTTATGTATGTATATTTTTTCAAGTGGGCACCTTCATTTGAAATTTCCTTATTACTGAGGCTTCTAGTGGTAAATATTTATTGAACAAAATTAAAATTCACCAACCAAAGGAAAAACTGCCTGGTGTCTCACTCACTCACTCACTCTCTGTCAGATACACACAAAATAATCAGGTCTTTTTTAAAGATAAAACTTTAATTCTTAATATATTTTTTGATTTTAATTATTTAAGTATTCATAATAATTTAATTGAAATACCACTTAATTACGAGGCTGTAATATTTTATTAAAAAATATGTGTGTTTTATTTTTATAAATTTGTAAACCCAAAACAAAATCCTATTACCTAAAATGTAGTATACAAATTTTATTAATATAAGTTCTGCTTATGTATAAAAAACTTATAGAATACTTTATGAGATTTAACTGTAACAGTAATTAATTCATCACTTTTAACAGTAATAACATTTTAACTTTTTTTAACAAATACTTTCCCAATTCCACTTTTTCATATTTTGATTAAAGGATTTGAAATACAGAGTATATTATAATTAATACTAAAAATTCAAATGAACTTTTTTCAATACAGTTATGTATTAGGTAATATAATATGGGACATAACTATCAGATTCTTAATCCATGAATTACAATTTATTGTAATTCTTTTTTTTTTTTTTTTCCTGGAACTTTTCTGTTATGTTCAAACATAAATTATATGAAGTTTGAGAAGCACTGCTATACAATAATAATAATAATAATAACATTTTGTTATAATTCAATGTTAATTGTTCAGGTATCTCTTAATTATCACAAACATTCTAGAACAAAGAAAAGAAATAGAAAACAAAACAGTACATTTACTGGAATAAACTCTTTTCGTTATATATATATATATACCCTATATTTTTGGCAAATAAGACAATCACCAAGTACAACAAAGCACAAACTTTATTAACTTCTTTTATGTATGTATTTATCTTAAAAATCAGCTTAGGTAATTTTATTTCAGAATACTATGATGAAAATATTATTTACACATCTAAAAAAAATCCTACTTAATCTATGTTCTATTATTATACTTGAATTTTGGGTGGCCAGTGATACCCCCTCAACTCCCCCCCCCCTTTTTTTTTTCTCCAAATTTATAGTTATAATGGACAAGAATTATAAAATATTAGTAATAAATATCTGAAATTTAAATAAAGTGTATTATCATACTGATTTTGTTTTACATTTTGGCCAGCTAGATACTTATTGAATGGCATCTCATGTTACACGTGGGAGAAAAAAAAAAAAAAAAAAGTTCAAATTAATAATGCTATCCAAGGACCATACATCCCCCCCTATACAATTCATAAATTAAAATTGTCCTATACAGAATTTAATTTTTGATCAGTTCTCCCCCCACTTGAACTCTGACATCACACTGCCTTGCCTTTTACAACTTGAATTACCTTTAATCCTGGGTAATAGGTTTTGACTATTAAGTGCTCTTTAAAGATGTGTTACTTGTAATCAGCCTTTTTATTTTCTTAACCTAATGCTGAAGGGGGAAAACAAATTGTTTCACTAAAGTGCAGTTTCCACTGAGGATGGTTGGAAGTCGTTTCGAGCAGCGCTATTCAGAATCCTTTGATGTGGTCAAGCGGTTGGAGGAGGTTCAACCGGTTGGCTCGAACGGAGAAAGTCCCTGGTTCTAACCCCCAGCTGAGATAATTGAGGGGCCAGAGGCAGATATCTTTGTCAATTTTGCATGCTTTCCTTTGAAGTAACTGCAGAATCTAATAAAAAAAGGCTACAACTGATGACAAGACATTTGGCTCTTTGTGTCGGAAGTGTGATTAATGACTTTTTGAACCTTGGTCTTGAACCCACAGTGGAAACTGGCCTTTAGTTCAGTTTATCTGAAAGAAATAGGTTTCTTGTCCCCCCCCCCCTCTCAGACAATTTAAACTATAAATCATTCACCAAGGTAATTTATATATTATATCACAAGCATTACATTTTCCAATGCATGCTAGGATCTGCTGACATATCACCAATCTGGTTTATTAGAAGATTAATAGTTTTGAAAGACTTTTTCATAGTATTTAAATATTGTCTTATATACCAGAATATATGGCATTTAAAAAACTAAGAGTTATGCATTAAAAATGTTATATTTAAAATTTCTATAATATTTTAAAACTTTTATAGAAAATTATTTTTTTCCCAACATTTCAGCTATTTTCTTAACATATTTTATTTTACCTAATATTATTTGTTCTTATGAGCAACAACAATAATATAAAATATCGCTATTCAAATATTTTGGTGATATAACACTCCTATCCTATAAAATGGAAAATATGAAAATTCTTTTATCACACAAAAATCTTGCTACAAATTGCACTAATAGCAGGCACTTAGTTTAAAAATATCCTAAATAATTATTACCTGTCAAAAATGATTTCAATGTTTTTTAATAAATAGGAACAACCAATTTCCTCAGATCTGCACAATTGATCTTTTCAGAGATTTCATACCACTATCTTAATTATGGTTGTTTACCTATTTCATAACATTAAAACACACCAAAATTTATCAGAATAAATTTACTGAGGTCCTAGAGATAAACAAAGCAATGCATAATTTATAGCCATTTTTTTAAGTTTTAATAACCGAAAATTTTAAACAATGTTTCTGATTTTTTTTTTTTTTTTTTAACATTATCAACATTTTTGCCTAGATAATAAAACAGCAGTAAGATAAATCAAATTTCAGATTGCAACATGCAATATAACACTGCATGTAATAACATCTTTGAATTTGATTTAAGTCATTGTGCTGATGCTGAATTTTTAACAGAGAAAAAAGTATCAAATTCTTAAATAAAACACTTTTTGGAAATTCTCTAATTCAGGAACACGTTGTAAAATATTTTATTGTTTTAAAATTTCTTCATTCTTTAAATAAATTTGCAGATCTGAGAATATATATACACACAAATACAGTGAAACCTCTCTAAAAGTCCACCTGTATTTAAGAGTCATCTCTCTCAATGCAAGTTTTTTTTTTTTTTTAATCCAATTCCACCCCCACACACAGGATTTAATACAAATTTATTTTTATTAAAAGGTCCACATACGATCGTGTATCTCTATAAAGGACACATTTTTTTGTGACAACAGGTGCTTTTCTTCTTATTTTTATAAAACAATTGAATTGGCCACACAGTTCATCATTTATTTAAGGATTATCTCCAAATGTGAGTATTATAAGCGAGATTTTTTATGGCACAGTGTGTAACCCTCTTAAGGAGGTTTCACTGCAGTTGAAATGTTTCCATGATTTATGGTTTTAGTCAAAATAAGAATTAAAAAATAAATAGAAATTACTTTGAAATAGATAATCAAAACTTGAAAAAGTTAAAGAATTTTTTTATATCTATATAAAAATATAAAAAACTATAATTTGTTAATGTATCTGTCATTGACAGTCACATTATCTTTGCGACACTTAGTATTTATTATCACAGATTCTATTTATAAAAGCTTTTAGTAATATATACTGATTATTACATTAAATAAATATTCTTCATTTCATAATACTGTGAAACAAATGTATTCGTAGATCCAAGGTAGTTCAAATAAATTCCTGAAACGAAAGAAAACAGGAGGAAAAAATATATAGAAAACGACATACATAAGGTGAAAGAAAAAGATTGCATAATATTATTTTTAAATCTTTAAAGAGGTTTTATAAATGAGAGAAGGAGATCTTGTTTAAGGAATCATAAAGCCTCTCTTTAAAGCTGACAAACTAAGCACTTGGTAATTTTTATAAATTCCAAATCTACATTTTTAAGTTACAATATGTCAAGAGATCACCCATGAGTGTTATCTTATATCATTAAACTGGGTTTAAAAAAATTAAAAAAGATATCACTTCACTATACAACAAACAAACAAAATATAAAATTAATATTTTAATAAGCGGAAAAAAAAAAAAAAAAACATTGCTGAATCATTTGATATTATATATATATTTTATTATGATAACTATCATTTATATCTGCATTTAAATTCCATCTGCTGCTTATGCGCAATAAATTTAAATGTATTTTGTTTAATATAAACAGTTTTTTCATTAAATTAAAAATCTTGTTTATGTTTAATCGTATATATAATTATATATATACATAACTTTGACAATTTGGCTTTACCATTAATTTTTAAAAGCTTACATGCACTTTGATTACAGCTGCAATTGCGCTTATTCTTATGTGTATTATTTCAATTTTTAATCATTTACCTCATTTGGCTATTTGTGGATCTATGCTTTTACCAGCTCTTTGACGTAGAATTGTTTTATCTATGATAAATACTGGGATAAATGTTACTATCAGTTCTATATTTGTTGTGTAGGTATTGTTTTGTATCTATTAATTGCTAAATTTTAAGGTTAAATTTTATTACAATAACTATCATTTATATATATATACACATTTCTGGTGCATTTTACATATAAATATTTTAGGATTATAAACAGATTATTATTATTATTGTTGTTAATAATTTCTCAAGAACTACTGTTCATCTATTTCACCACTTTAATTTAAACATTATCTTCAATCGATTATCTTGGGCTTTTTTGTAGGTAATACTTAACAAAGATTTTTTCTCCTAAATTAAAAGAGAATGTTTTTATACATACCTATTTTCATAATTTTAACTATAACTTTAGATATATATATATTTTTTTTTACTTTAATTTTACATAAATAAAACAACACTTCCTCTTTAGGAAAGTAAATTGATAATGATAACACTACTGTTAAGCATACCAAATAATAAAAGTCCCCCCCCCCCCCCCAATGATTCCATATTATAATCATCTGACACTGCTTATGACTGAAGAAGTGTTAATATATTTAGGACTCCCAATATATATATATATATATATATATATATATATCATTGTTAAAAATCACTACACAGTCAGAGGTTTTACAGAAATTTCGAGGATCATATTTTATTCAAGCATAGTTAAACGTCCTCCTGCAACATAGAAAATAGCCAATATTTTTACCTACCTTAATTCTCTTTTAAAGCATCTGGATTAAATTGCAGAATTTTAGAGATTTTTCCTTAAAACAGAAGCCTTGATTATCAGAAAATCATAAATAGAATAATTTTTTTTAATCAGTAAGGTAACTATAATCCAGAATCTGGCCAAACTTCACAAAAATACTGGCCATGCATGAATGTCTTTCCTGTGAAAATATACACTTTCCCTGACATATGTGTACATATACGTAAGCATATATATATAAATTTTTGAATTGCTATATGCAAAACAATCTTCCACACTAAAAATTGATTACTCAAACATCTGGCATTAATAAAGATTCTTCTAATTATGCCCATAACAAAAGTATAATTAACAAGATATATATATCCGAAAAAAACAAAAACAAAAAAAACATCAAATATATATATATATATATTATAAATAAAAAATATTAAAGGAATTATTTTGTTAGTAAAATCATTAATTCATACAGTCTGTAACATGCTTTCTTCTAATAAAGCAGGACCTCATCTAATCTATTTCAATGCATTCAATTCATTGAAGAAGAGTAAATTATGAGGGGACAATACCTAATCCTGTGGACAGCTGTTGACAATGTTATTCTATGGGAAAATTTGTTCCACAATTACTCATTACCTATGTAATATATTTTTTTAAATTCTGTTTCCACAGTCAGAAAATTCATAACCATTAAATGAGTACTCATTTTCGAAAAATTGATTTTTAAAAAATTTTACCATTTTAATTTTGTGGTCAAAAATGCAATTTTTCCCAAAGTACATTTTTCTCATTTTTAAGTACCAAAACGCAATACTAAAAATTTAAAAAATCAATTTTTAGAAAATTCCCATAAAATAACATGGGCCACGGCTGTCGGTGAGATTAGGTATTGTCCGCCGTTAATCTAATCCTCAAATTTTCAATCTATTGTTGTGTCACATATTTTTGGTATTGCACAATTTATCAGAGATAGCATACTTTCAGGGAAGTGCTTTTTACCCTGTTTGCATAATCTGTTTCTATATAGTGCATGGAGTAAGGAGATTTATCACATGTCATGTGTCATTTGTAGAAACATCATTTAAAAGTACATTTTTAAATGAATGCTGGTCGTACAAAATAACTTTAAAACAAAATTTTTTTCGTAAATAAATTTAGTGGTATTTCAGTAAATAAAAATGAAGTAAATATTGATTTATGGAGAGGATAGCCATCAGTAATACAATGAGAGTTAGGCACATCGTCTAGATGTCTACTGTACTAAAAAAGCTGGGCAGCAGAATTTCCTGTACCTATTTGCAGAAAAATAAATTTATTGGACTCTTGTGGCAGAATTTAGGTGACACAGCGACATTGTCGCAGAAAAGAAATTATCACTTGCAAAAACATTTGCACATAAAATAAAAAAATTCCTAAATTTCAGTAGAAAATAGACACTTATGACTTATATTTAAGAATTCTTCAACAGTCTGCTAATAATACAGATTTTTTTTTTTTTTATAATTATACGTACGTATTATGTGTAAATAAAAAAAATACATCTATTTTCTTGCAGAAAAGGTTGGCACATGAACAAGGCTCGTCACTGAAGACAGAAAGCATAAAAATATTCTGTCACAAGGTGTTGGACCAAGTCCAGTATCTCAAGAAATATTAACAATTCTTAAAATATGTAAAACTTACGTATCTACAATGAAATTAAGTACATACAATGCAGTAAATCTAGAGACATAATGCAAATCCTATTAAATAAGTATTTTTAAGCATGACATTTCTTTTTTGACATTCTGAAGATTTATACCTAAACATTATTATAGAAGGGGAAAAAAAAAAAACTTTAAAATAATAATCAGAATTAAACACAGTTTGTCTTAAGAAATTCAAAAGTAGTTGACTGATGCATTAAGAGTTTGTTTCACAATACTCTGAGAAATGGAAAGAAAAGGGTGTGCAAAGAGGCTATTAAAAAGATTAGGAAAAATGGATAATAAATCAGTAAATATTGTTTTATAATTTTTTATTTTTTTGGGGGGGGGGGAGAAATTCAGCGAGTCACATTGTAAGTCAGTTATTCATTGACTCATTGTTCTAAAATTTGTGAGTTACTGATCACACATTTTTTGGATTTTATGCATAAAATGTGAGTAAACATGAACTCTGATGATGATGATGATAATAATAATAATAAAAGATTAATAATTAAGTTTCTCTCTAACAGTGAATAAAATTTCATCCACATCTCAAATATGTTCTAATCTTCATGTAGATTACGCTTAACTAAGGATTCACACTAGAAAAATATTGAGCAGGATTCTCCCACTCTAACAAAAAATTTAAGTAAGATCTTTCAAATTTAAGTGAGAAATTACATAATTTACATTTTGCAAATTTCTTTTTAGAGAATTACAATTACCAACAAACATAAAAAAAAAAAAAAAAAAGAAAGAAAGAAAAAAAAAAAAAAAGAAAAACAAGTAAACGTTAAAAATGGAAATTTATTTTATTTCCCCTTTTGTGGCTAAGGACAGATATTGCTTCAATTTTCATCAAAAATGCAGAAGGAATTGCTCAGAGTAATTATTTAATCTGTTTTAAAATTTATTTTCAATTTCATTTTGAGCACTGAAAACAGGGTGTGAAAAAAATCATGACATTAAAAAAAAAAAAAAAAAAATTAAAAAAATCAGATTTTTTTTTTTTTTAATTTACATTATTTGACTAAAAATAAACATTAAGATATTAAGCATGAAAACTTTTTTTAAATTTAAATGTGAATACATATAAGAAGCAATAAATATAAATAAACTAAATTAAAAAAAATATATATAATGATATTATTAAAAAATAAAAGTAAATTAAAAAAAATTGTAATATTAGCCAACATAGGTACGTACATACTACCCCCCCCTCTTAAAAAAAAAAAAAAAAAAAAATAATAATAATATAAATAATTAAGTGTAAATAGCTTAAAAGCATATACCAAGATCAATATTTTTTTTTAATGTTTTTATTATTACTGTCATTAAAATGTGCATATTAAAAACATCTTGAATATCACATTATGAATTTTTTTGAAGAGAAACTTTTTGGAGTATTTTAAAGAAAATCCAATGTGTATATAATATATATATATAATACACACATTAGTTTGTGCAATTTATTATCAATAAAATACAAATAAATTCTAAGATTTTTTCAAAAGATTAAAGTATTAAAAAATTAAGACAGCTAGCTAGGCCATTATCATTTCATTTCTAATTTTATAAAAGCCTAAGTAAAAAAGGAAAAAAATGCTTAGGAATGCCTTGACCAGTTAAAAAACATAGTGATCAGAATTAGAAATGAGAAAAGTTAAAAATGAAGGACAGACAAATCAAATGCTTCAGTTCCGATGATACAATATTTATTATCCTTAAAAAAAAAAAAAAAAACACTTAGGGCAGAGGGCTTTGTATAAAAAAATTAGGCTGCAAATGAAAGTAGTTAGCTTCAAAATAAGAATAGAAGATAAAAATAGAGTTGTGGAAAATTAAAAGAATCATTTTTAAAATTAATAAACACAGATTTTTTATTTTATTATTATTATTATTATTTTTTTTTTTTTTGGGGGGAGGGGGGGGGGGGGGAGAGGGTGTATTTGATGTAAATAACAAGTAAGTTCAAGTTTTCTTATGTTCTAAGACTATATAAAGCTACATATTGCCCCAAAATTATAAAAGTTTACTTTTGATTTAAATCAATGATTTAAAAAAAAAAAATCAAAGTGATTTTAATCAAGCTGATTTAAATTGGTGTACCCTGACTGAACTGAAAGAATGCTTGACAGAAGTGAAGCAACAGGAATAACCTAAATTAATTAATATATAATTATTACAATTTTTAGCCTTCATAGTTCGTAGTTGTTTGTTGATATATATATATCACTTCATATATATCCTCTTAAAAAATATTTATAATTAAAAAGTATTTTGAAATAATTACATAATATTTTTACTTTTTTTTTTTCCCCCTTTTCTTTTATCAAGAAATTCTAGGGAAGTTAAAAAAAAAAAAAAAAAGATAACTACAGGTTTCAAAGCAATTAATGTATTACCCAGCTGAACTAAAAAATTGATGAAATACCTAATGAGCAATGTGAAGCAATTGCGGGAAAATCCTCCTTATGTTTTTGAGTGGGACTTTTTAAAAATATTGCGATATTTTGCGATATTTCTGCAATCTCATCCTCTAATGTGAACCCTGCTTAACCCTTTACTTAATTATCCAAATTATTCACTTTCAAAAGAATTTACTAGCAGCTAATACGGTTGCTACACAAATTATAAAAAAAAATTTCTGATTCTTGCCTGTCTCTCAAAAGTAAAATAAGATAAGCAATCATGCAGCATTAGCAATTAACATGCCTACAAGTTAATTGAAACATACCTTAGGGTATATTGATTTAATTAACTTACTACATAATTGGTAAAAATTAAAACTAAGTTTACTTCATTATAAGGCACTTAAATTTTAAAAAAGATTTTTATCCAAAGCATAAAACTAGACAATATACAGTTAAAAACAGAAATTTTATTATGAAAAGTTTTTTTTTATGATGTTCCAAAAATTTTCTAAATTCCTCGAATTTTGCCTGCTTTAGCAATAAATTCTGAAATTCCTTGAGTTTTCCCCCATATTTAATTTTTTTTTTTTTTTTTTTAATTTGCAGAGTTTTCTAGTTTTTTTTTTTTTTTTTTTTTCTGAATTCCAGGTACCATAGCAACCCTAACTAATCTTTCTCCATCTCAGAAAAAGGAACATGCATAGTCATTCATTTAGAAAATTGCTTTAAAATGATACAAAGTTAATGATTTAAAAATTCCTTTAAAATTAAAAAAATTAAACTTTTGCTTCTTTTAAAGAAATTTCTAAAAAAGATATTTTTCCAAAAAAAAAAAAAAAAAAAAAAAAGTTTTAATTATTATTATTATTATTTTTTTTTTAAGTTACAGAAAAACTATTCTACACCAAACAAATAAAGTTTTCAAGAATGGTAAATACTTTTAATTTTAAAACCAGGGGTTGATCCAGGTTTTAGATCCCATTTTTCACATTATATATTAAGTAAAACCTTCCATACTAGCAGTTCCTCTATCAAGGGTTGATCCAGGTTTTCATTTTTGGGGCCCATTTTTATGAAAAACAAAATAATTTTGTGAAAATTTATTTCTTTATGCGATAAAAAGAATTATCACACAAAAACTTTCACTTTAACAGTTACTCTATCTAATGTTTAATATCAAGTTAACAGCATATTATTGAACCAAGTATAGACACTGATTAAAAATAATACTGTTAACGTGGAAAATTTTTACAAAATCATCATTTAAAAAAAAAATAAATCTTGTGAAAGGGCTGTTGTTATGAATCTGAATTTTGTGAAGGGACCCATTTTATGGATTTGAATTTTGTGAAGGGGCCCATTTTAGAGATTTGAATTTTGTGAAGGGCAGCAAATAGGTCCCAATTTTTACTTGGATCAACCCCTGTCTATATAATGTAGTTAGAGTTTCATTACCAACTACATTAGATAGAGGACATTATTAGGGCTACATTATATATATATATATATATATATATATATATTTTTTTTAATGAATGCTTATTTTGCAAATTTGAATTTTGTGAAGAGGATATTAATAAAAAGGGTATAATTATTTAATATTAATAATGTTGGGAATTTTGAAAAAAGGCAACTAAATGGCTTCAATTTTTGCCTGGATTGATCCTTGAAAAGTTAACAGCCAATTTCCCATGAAAACGGTTCATATTTTCAAATACATATGGAAATTAATGATTTCCACAAAAAGTTTATTTTGATAATCATAAAACGAAAATTATTTAATTGCTTCACCAAACCATACTAAATTAGCCTTTTTTTTTTTTTTTTTTTTTTTTGCACTAAGTGCAAAATAAAATTTTTATTAATAGCTCTTCCTACTATTTGCAGAAGTTTTTAGTAAATAGATGAGTGACATACTAAGAATTAAAAAAATAAAATATAATACAGTAAGGAACCAATTATCCAGAATGGTTGAGACAAGACTATTCTGGATAGCTGGTTATTCATCTATGCAAACCTACAGTAATCAGACTTTTAGAATGTGCATGGTTCTAATTTAAGATTTTTAAAATAGTTAAATATTATTTAAAACGTAATTTAATAAATACACATTAATAAATATAATATTTTAAATCAATTATTTTTAAACTTTTAAATGAATCTCTTGGAAACTTAATAATCCTACATAAAAATCAAAATCTGCCAAATGTTTCAAATTCTGTTTGGCTAATGACTTTCAAACCTTAAATATTACTTACCAAGGATTAGAAAAAATAAGATATACTCTTACACTTTTTTTTTTTCCTTATGAAAATTCATATTGTTTGTTTATATCCATAAAAGTGCAAAATACTTGTAACTTTTTAACGATAATATGATTTTATTTATCCCACACATACAAAGACATTTATTTATCTTCAAATATTATACAGCATCAGTTTTCTCTTATTTAAATTTTGTTTTTCTCAAGTACCCCCCCCCCCCCCAAATAAAATAATAAATAATAATAATGATAATAATTACAAATTGTAAAAAATTACAACTGAAAAAAAAAAAAAAAAAAAAAAAGATTCTGGATAATTGACTTTATAGTGTATAGGTATATATAAACATATTGGTAAATCTATTTATTTAACATGATAATTAAAAAGAAAATTAAAATATGAAAAAATCAGGGAAATGAAACAATATATCAAGTCCTGTTAAATTATATGAATTCTAAACTTGTAAATCAATAAAAATTCGAAACTGTTTACATTTAATTAATAATGTAATTTAAAAATATTAGTCACTGATTTAGAATTTTATTTAATGAAATATATTTTTATATACTGATTCAAGGCAACTTAAAACAACGTAAATATGAAATTATTTTTTTTAGATTTTGAAGATATACTTCAAAGATGCACCCATTTACTTTATTTAAATAAGAAGAATATATGTGCTAAAAAAAAAAATAAAAAAATAATAATAATAATTTTTTTTTAAATAAAAAAAATAAATAAATAATAAAAAAAGAGTTATACCTGAGATTCTGTAGATAAAAATTCACATCTAAATTACTGGAAAGCTTGGTTAAAATGTGGCAGTGGAGGATTTCCAACATCAAGAGTAAGAGAGCTGGTAAATGAAGAGGCTATAGACATAGGAGGTAGTAAATCAGAAAGTAAATTGCTTGAGGAAGACATATTAAGATATGGATGTGGCATCATAGGTCCCACAGATGAATACGACTGAGACATAGGAATATATTGTGTAGGAGGTAACAGAGGTGGTTCAGGATATCTTCCCATGCCTTGACCATTCTCATTAGGCATAGGAGTGAGGTTATAATTTGGCTGTGCAATATTTGGAGGAGGAGGCAAATAAGAATTGTCTGGTTTGATATCCAATGCAGGATTATCCATTACAGAAGGAACAGGAATAGGTGGTATCACAAGCCCAGAAATATCTGGTAGTGGTGTTTGAACAAGTGGTCCATTTTTATGATTTTCTACTGGGGGTAATTGTGTAGGCGGCGAATATTTACGAAGAGTCTCATTCGAAGGAGAACTGTTGCTATTGCTACTATTCAAATGATGAGTGCTATTGCTACTATTGATATGATTATTATTTGTATTGTTAACATGACTCTTTTTTGTATGACGGACTAAATGATCCTTGCGGCCAAATCTTTGTGGGCAAAACTGACAAACAAAATCTCGCTTGCCAGTATGTACAACAAGGTGGCGCTTTACATCTTTTTTAGTAAAAAAAGACCTATCACATCTTTCACAAGGGAATTTTCTTTCACTTGGCCCTCTTAAAGTCCTAGAACCAGTATGAACTTTTAGATGATGCAAAATTCCTTCTCTATCGGCAAGCATCTTCCCACATAGCTTGCACACCAAATCTCCCGCTTCAGCTGCATGGACTGCAATATGCTTACGATACGACAGTAAAGAACAGTATGTTTTCTGACATAAATCACATGAATGCAGTATTTTGTTAGGATTATGAACTTGTAAATGATTCTTCAAGTGATCTTTCCGATGAAAGCGACGGCCACAACTTGTACACTGGAAACGGCGCTCCCCTGAGTGAATGAGTATATGCCTTACTAACTTGAATCTAGAAGAAAATGTTCTAGGGCATCCTGGTTGGACACATGGAAATGTTTTAGCAGATTCTTTTTCTTCTACATTTTCATTTTTTTGTAGCTGGCCTCTCCGTGTCTTTCTCTTATGTCCATTTGCTTCAAAATTTTCATATCCATAAGAGGTTGGATGTTGAATGGCATTACCATCTCTGGGTTGCCCTTCCCCATCAGTCTCTCGCATTCCTATCCTGCTCATCCGAGCTGCTCTCAATGCCAGCCACAATGCTTTTAAAGAATTTAACCCATTCACTCAGGGGGGGTTAGCAGCCAATAAAAAATAAAGGCTACTGGAAGCTAGATACCTGGAAAGTTGAAAAAAACTCATAAGAAAACATTTTTTATGAATTGAAAATAACTTATTAAACAAAATGAATTACGATAACAGGGTTCGCACTAAGGGAAAAAAATGAGTGGGATTCTCCCACTCTAACAAAAAATTAAGGGGGATTTTCAAAATTTAAGTGAGATTTTTTAAATTTAAGTCAGTAATTACATTTTGCAGAAAAAATTTATTTTCAAGAAATTAGCTGAAATTTTTTCTCTAACATGATTGATTGGATGATTACTTAAATAGTATTGATAACAAACATCAATTTCAATAAATTGATGACATAAACATTTATATATATTGTTTTTATCTACATTAAACATTTTCAGGATTTTTTCATTAATGTAAAAAAAAAAAAAAAAAAAAAAAAAAAATCTTCAATATACCTGTAATAATTTTTATATCCACATAAAATCTTATTACAATTTCACACCAAAAGAAAAAATATTTTTCTAACAAATATAGAATATGATTTTTATGCATTGTGAACATTAATCATTCATATACAAGTAGCAGTAGATAATTATTAGTTTCAAACGTGCATAAAACCCACTGAGTAATAATTTTCTTAAATTGATTCGGAAAAAATTTTCCCACCTGCAAAATTTATTCTTCATTTCCCCCATGTTTACAAATTTGATATAGATCTATATGGCATAAAGATTTAATTTAATTGAGAAAAAATAAATGGATTCATTAAGTTCAGCAATAAAGGTCTAAAAATATTACACATGTCAAAAATATTGCGCACTACTATTGCTTTATTGTTTCTAGAATTGATCATTGACCACTATCCGGAGGTGGAGAAGGGGGGGGGGGGATAAAAAAAATAATTATAGAGTAAGAAATATTAAATTTTTCCAATTCTACTTCTAGAATCTAATAAAGCAAATTTAAAATGAATATTATATATATAATTTATGTTGCAGATGGGTAAAGATTGGGAAACACGACATCCGCAGAACATTTGATTGCTGATCACTAGATGGAGATAAATAAAGGGAGAGGTGTGCAAAAAATAATTACATGAGCAAGAAATATTTAACAATATACCATTTCTTTACAGGTTCTAGAAACTCATAAAGCTAGTTTGAAATGGATATTGACATTTATGTTGTGGATGGAGAAAGGTTGGGAATCGGAAGCTTTTGTAGAATATTTGATCCTCGATCGTTCTTTTTTAAAAACGAAAAAAATAAATTCACAAAGTTCCGCGAATTAGATGAATAAAAAATAAATAAATAAATAAATAAAAATTGTGGGAAAAGCGTGCATATAAATTTTTTTTAAGTGGGATTTTTTTAATTATTGTGCGATTCCCGCGATCCTGCACTCTAGCACAAACCCTGGATAACTACAGTTTAAAAATAAAAAAAATATCTATAAAATTTGACTTCAGAAAATTAAAATTTAAATAATCTTATTCTGCTTGCACAACGTTCAAGATAAGTTCTACAAGATAACATTTTTAACAATCATCAATAAGCAGGGTTGGCAAGTTTTTGACGCATGGTAGTTTTTGACGGTTTAAACCACAGTTTAAACTGTCACGTCAAAAACCTTATGTCAAAAACCTCAAATTTTCCACCTCTTGGCATACTTTAAACAATTAAAAAATCGTATTTATTATAGTCAAGTAAAAAACTGTAGTCTTAAAAAAGTGCTTAGTTTATATATCTCTCAATTTTTAGAACGCTATTATATGTATTTCTTATGAATGCCAATGACTTCTATTTAAGTACAAAAAATTGATATTCATTACCTTTACTATATATATATATATCACTTAAATAGGAAGTTTCTAGGTATTATTTTTTAATTTTCATCCTTTCATTAATTTTTGATGCTATATTCATTTAGATTTTACTTTATTTCTTATTTGGTTTGATTTGGGTGGTCTTCGTTTTTGATCAGAATAATTGTTTGAATACTGAAATTAAATCATCTTTAAATTTCAAATTTTTGCACTGATAATATTATATTAATATATATATATATATATATATATATATAAATTTGTATATTCTAAGGTGAACTACTTACTTATTGCATTTTAAGTTGTCAGAAATTTTACAAAGTCTTATTTTCAAAAAAGAAGTTCTAGTAAATGCATACTGATTGACAATTAAAAGGTGCTGTAATTAATTTATTCTAATAAATGAAATTACTGTCCTATTGAATAATAAATCATGTCTTTATTTTGGGTTATAATCAATAGTATGTTTTAATGTTGCATGATTAAAAATTTCTAAGGTATTGCATGATTAGTTGAACTAAATTTTTAATATGATTTACACAATGCAACTTTAACCCGCCAGTACTTGGGTTGGGTCTGTGAGACCCATTTATTTACTAGAATGCAATGTAAGAGAAACATTTCATATATTACGTGAAAAAAAAAATTATAATAAACGTAAAATTTTATACTTTATATTTTTATTGTGTGATTTTATTTTGTGGGCGTTATATTGTAACCATTCAAATATTGAAAGAAAATTGTGCCTTTTCCCCACTCATGTACTCGCGGGTTAAACTAAACATTTTTAATTAAAGAAACGACAGACAAAATATCTTTTTTGTAAATTACAGTCTTAAAGGTATAAAAATTTACAATTATATGCAGTGAAATGCAATATTATTAAATACACTAAAATTTCTCAAACTTTATTTAAAAAATCAAAAATTAAAATTTTCTTTATTTTTTAAAAATGCTCTAGGCTAATTAATTTTTTAATTTTATACCTTGATTTTACATTATTATAGTTTAATTCTAAAATATCTGGATATCATTTTATTAATTTTTTTATAGGTTAATTAAAAAAAGAAGAAAAAAAGTTTGAATGCTAAAAATTTTCGTTAAAATTTCAGCATTCTACTTAATTAAAAAAAATAACCTATCACTGAATGCACAAATACATACTCACTAAACCTAATATTTTAGCATATATTTTTAAACCATAATAATGTTAAAGTGAAAGAAATAATAAAATAATAATAAATTGCAAAAAAAATTTAAAAATTTTCAAAAAATTAAAGAATTTTTAATATCCTTAATTTTATTACTATAATTTTAATCTATGCATGCAGATTTTCATAGCTCTAAGACAATTTACATAAAAATATTTATAATATTCACACTCCCCTTAAGACTATGTGCTGATATGTTTCCTAACACAATTTTTCTTTTTCTGAGAGAAAAGAAAATATATATATGTATTTATATTATACATATAATCAATGTTAATACATAGTACGTTGCAACTTAAAAATATGCATAAAATTACTTTATATCACAGTTTCCATTTTTCTCATGTGGTTTTCGACAGTTTTTGACGGTTTAAACCACTTTTTGACAGTTTAAACCAGTTTTTGACACCTGTCATGTCAAAAACCAGTTTTTGACGTCAAAAAACCAACCCTGTCAATAAGGCTTTACTTTTTAAAGCAATTAGGTGAATTTGGTCCACTGCAGCACGACCGACAGCCCTTTTTAATAACTTAATGAGGCAAGAGCTCTTTATTGATATTTTACACATGCCAGGGCCTTTAATGCCCTTTTGGTTAATTTCCTATTCTGAATTCATGAAATATGCTCATTGAGTGTGGAAAAAAATTAATTTCATCATTCTGTCACGGGAAAAAAAAATCACAAAATTTGTTAATCAGCTGCACAAAAAGAGGATTAAAAAAAAAAGAGAGAGAGAGAGAGAGAGAGAGAAATTAATTGTTAAAGGAAGAAAAAATACTATTCAGAAAATTCTTTGTTTATGATTTATCACTTTTACATATATAAAGAAATTATACATATTTTACATACATTTATATTCTTAAATGCATAAACAAGAATCTGAATATAATGACATGATAAAAAAAAAAAAAAAAGAAAAAGCTACAAGAGTGCTTTTTTTAAATTCCCACCTGGCAATCCTTTTTTAGAGTCAAGGTCAACACTATTCGTATTCATGTATTTAATTATTGTTCTTCAGCTTATTTTATTTATTATTATTAATTAAATTGATCAGAGATTATTTTATCTCGTCCACAAGTGTATTTCAAGCACTAAAATCCAGAAATACAACTTCTTAAAAATTTAACCAAGAGTATTTCCCGATTTGTATTTTTAAGTAATTTAACTTAAAAATATAAATCGTGAAAATACTCTAACTAAAACCAATTTTATTGTATGTGTCTGAAAATGTTTATACTCTTCTTCAATTCAATACTCTGCAAAAAGAAAAAAAAAAAAAAAATAATAATAATAAATAAATGTTTCCATCTACGATGAATAAAAAGTTTGTAAAATTTAAAATTATTTTGATGGATGAAACTGTAAACATTTGTATCATTAATAAAAATTCTCAGTTTCAAGCATGGTCTTATCATTATCACCTATGTTCATTAGAATTTATAAATTTAATTTACATTTCATGCATATTCTAAATTCTAATATTTATAAATTATGCTAAATGCAATATTATTATAATTCGTCAGTTCCTGTAATATAACTTTAATTTCATACATACATTTCATTTTCAAACATATAATTTGAATTGATAAAAGTCCCCCCCCCCCCCAACATTAATCAAACTACAATAATAGGCTTGTACATTTATATATACAACCAATTTCTATTAATTTTCATTTTATTCAATGCTGAACTTTAACTTTTAAACACAAAGATTTTTTGCATAAATTTAAGTATTTTTTCTGTACTGCAAACATTTTTTGAATTGTAACAGTCAGAGGTTAATACAGGTCGATTTTACTACCATTTATTACCTTCATAAAAATTGACCTGGTTCACAAAAATCATGCAGCTAAAATGGGTACTTTCACAAAAATCTTAGTCATCCCAGCAAAATTTGACATTTAAATGAACACATTTTCGAAGAAAAGTAACTTATTTGTGCATTTCTGTTGATGCAATTCACGAAACAAGAATCATACAGAATATTGGTTTTATTCTACACATAAACATTTGCTATGGGCGAAAAACAGCGTAGCATAAAGTAAACAAAACAATTCTCGCATGTATCGGTACAGACACACTTTAGAGATGTGGCTACAGTGTAATGTTTGCTGATTCGTCAGGTGGTTTAACATTTTGATGACTGTATGGTGATGTGTCTATCCTCCCTGGTCAGGGTTGGTTTTTGACATGACATGTGTCAAAAACTGGTTTAAACCGTCAAAAACCATATGTGAAAAATCTAAACTATAATGTTAAATGACTTCATGCATATTTTTAAGTTGCAATGTACTAAGTACATAAATTAGCATTCATTATTTGTATAGATATACTAGCAGGCTCTGCCCGCTTCGCTGGACGCTATATTTAAATGATTTCTTTGTAACTGAATATATTTCGATTGGCGACTATTTTCGTCACAGCTTTAGTATGGGACCTCCTTGGCAATATCAAACATTTTTTGAACTTCTCGAATCTGTACAACAAAACTATTATTAAAACAAATATTTTCGAAAATAGTCCAATAGCTGGTGTTAATTCTTCGAATATTCTGGAAACAGTTGAAGCTGTTACTCGTACAGTATAAGTCATTATTCGATGAATGTTCTGGGACAGTCTAAAAAATAGTCACTTGTTCCACAGGAGTAAAGCAAATAACCCACTCGCCAAGTTTGTCTCCAAGACTATGCTTTCTATTAAACATATCTTTGTTTAGTTATTTAAATATTAATTTGAATTAATCAAATATTTCTGCCCGACAGCGTGCAAGTGCAGTCACACATCAGCAGCTCATTTACTTGTATGTTCAATTAGCGTAGTGATTGGTATATAAAAAAATAAATAAATAACTAAACATTATCGTGCTATACAACTTTATTGAATCTCTCCCTTGGCGGCTTTTGAATTTTTGTCGCCATATTAGCGATTTATTTATTTATTTATTTTTTTTTTAATTTCTTGCATAAAAATAGAAAGCGTTTTATTGGACACCTTTTCGTTAACATATAAGAACCCTTCATATTCTGTTTATTTTATTAATGGTTTTTAGGTTTAAAATAGTGCTTAATGAAATAAATTTTCTATTTTTAAAACTTCACTTTTTTTTCTATAAAATTATCTACTCCGATAAAAATAGATCATTTATGTGACTACTATTTCAGTTTATTTTTTTTCGTTTTGTAGTATTTTATAAATTTTACATTTTTCTTGAACTACCTAGATTAAAATTGCTGTTGCTAAATTAAACCTCTTTTATATTTTTCTTGAACTACCTAGATTAAAAAATGCTAAATTAAGCCTCTTGGCGAAAAATGTTCAGTGTACTTCAACGCAACAATTTAAAAAATCACCCAGGAGGATCTACTATAAATAAAACTGATTTTAGTAGAACACACATTAGCATCGTAAACTATATTAGCACTTGTAAAAGAATTTTTAAATTAAAAATGACGTCAATTTTTTGAGATGCATAATTTTTTTATTTTTTTTTATTTATTTATTTATTTATTTTTGTTCACGTTTAGATAAATGTATTTATTTTCCTGTTGAAAAAAATAAATAAATTCGTTTTTTTTTTTTTTTTTTTTTTTTTTTTGGCAACAATTAAATTATGGATAAATTAAAATGGCTAATTTTTTGCTATTATTAGCTTACAAAATTACTATTTTATGCATAAAAATCGCAAAAACAAAATTTTTTTCGGAATAAAAGGTAGACAACTTTTTAAGTTAGGATATAAGCTATCTCCATAACAAATTTCATCGAAATCCATCGAGCAGTTTCAGCGTGAAACTCAGTCAAATAAACGGACATTCACATTTATAATATATATAAGATAATATTTTTCTAGGAAAAAAAAATGAAATGTTAGGAAACTTATCAATGCATCATTTTAAGGAAAGATTGAACATTATAAATCTTTTTCGTAAATTGTCTTAAAGCTATAAAAATTTGCATATGTAGGTGGTAAATTACAATAATACAATTAAGTATATTAAAAATTCTTTAAAACTAATTAAATAATAATAATAATTTAAAAAAAAATCAATATTAAAAAATGTTTAAAATTTAAAAAAAATTTCTGCTAATTATTATTAATTTTTCCTCTTTACTTTAGCACTATTATGTTTAAAAAAATATATTAAATGTATTATTAGGTTATTACTTTGTGAATTCCATGATAGGTTAATTTTTAAAATTATGTTAAGTACTGAAATTTCAATGAAAATTTTTAGCATTCAAATATAATATTTAAAAAACAAAAAATAATGCTGACTCTAGAATAAAAGAGCCCCCCAGGGGGAATTCAATAAAAAGGGCAAACTATTTTCAAAAAGGGTATTATTTGCATAATTTGCAGTCTTCTATGTTGTGATTTTTGCAAGTGACAAAAGTAAATTACTAATTTTACATGCATAAGGTTATATGCATTTGTTCTTCCAGGAATGCTGTAAAACTACTGCTAGAAGATTAGATATCAGGAAGAAAAGTATTTAAAGGCTTCTAACATTTAAAATATTAGAAAGATCACTTGGCACTAATATGTTTTTAAAAGGGCCGCCGAATGCTAAAAATGGTGGGAAAAGGGCCACTGGTTGCCAGGCGCGGACTGGGTTCTCTGGAAGGGTGCATACCTTGGATTTTCGGAGGGCGCAAGTCGCTATTAGTTAGTTATATATAATGGAAAAGGGTTGGTTCAGGCATTTTACATAATAATCTGCTAAAGTTGAGTGTTTGTGATACATTCCTTTATCCTTTGAGCTATCGGTTCCACACAGTTTGCACACACATTATTTAACAGGTGTGTGTGTGTGGGGGGGGCATATAATGATGTATTTTTAGTTATTAAATTTCAGTTAGCTTTTTAATTTTTTCTATATTCAATGGAAGAGAGAATTGGATTCGTAAAAATTTTCGACTTCTAGTTTTCAATGGATTTACATGTTTTGAGAGGTCCAGAACACGATTTGACCACATTTAAAAAATGTATGCGAGTGTGTGTCACAAGAGTTTGTGGCGACTGTATCTTAAGAGCTACTGCTCAGAATTGCTTATAAATTTATATGCAGATGCACCTTGACATCTAATTAGCGTATCAATTTCTGGTGCTAATCGCTCAACAGGTAGCGCTGCTATACAGTGATTTCAGCAGTTTCAGTGAAGGCTATATCTCAAGAACTGTTGCACAGAAATGCATATAAATTTATATGTAAATGACTTTGACATAAATTAATGTCTATCAACTTTTGGTGCCAATTGCTCAACATGTCGCACTGCTATACTGCAATTTCCTAAATTTTAGGGAAGGCTATATTTCAGGAACTACAGCATATAAATGCATATGTAGATGCACCTTGACATAAATTAATGTCTATTAACTTTTGATGCCAATCGCTTAACAGGTAGCGCTGCTATATAGCTATTTCCGCAATTTCAGGGAAGGCAATATATTTCAGGAATTACTGCAGAGAAATGCATATAAATTTATATGAATTTATATGTAAATGCACCTTGACATAAATTAGGTTATATCAACTTTTGGTGCCAATCATTTTACAGGTGATTCCGCTATACAGCGATTTCCACAATGTAAGGAAGGCTATATCTTTGGTTCTATTGTGTATAATCGAACAAAACTTGATATATGTAAAGGACATTATGCTGACTAAATTGAGTGCATATCCGCCATAGGTGTCGCGGTTACATTGCAGTTTTTTCCGAGAACATGAAGGACGTTATCTGCACGGTAAAATTTCACTTTTATTGGTAATTTAGTGTAATAATCAGCATATATAGTTACGCTCATCAGTGCCTGATTCTGTCACACTTTAGGCTTAAGAGATTTCCTTGGACTCTGACTCCTAATTTTCATACTTTAGTTAATTTAAAAAAATCTAATTCTCCAATCGATTAACTGTTTAATCCGATGGATTCAGGAAAATTTCTCCTTTCATTTGGTACCTTATTTGTAACGTATTTATGATTAGATTTTTTTAAATTAATTAAAATATGAAAATAAAAGCTTTAAAATACATTTAATTTTTTAATTGTTGCCTTTTTACTTTCTCTTACCCATAGGGTCGAGAAAATATTGTTTTAGGGTCAAATTTTCAAACGTGAGTTTTTGTTATACTTACATGTTCTGAGGTCCCCTGAATACGAAAATCAAGTTTTTAGCGAATGGTCTGTGTGTCTGTTATCAGCATATCTCAAGAACAAATAGTAGCAGAAATTCCAAACTCGGTATTCTAAATGTGTATCATATAGGGATGCTACAGAAAACTTTTCGTTGAGATGAAGCTAATGCTTCGTGTACAGAGACGCTCAAAAGTATTCAAATACATTACGTCTGTGGGGGAAATTGCAGGTAAGTAGAGTATAACATCTATAGACTGCACTAAACCAAATGAAACAAATATATATTTTATGTAATAGAGATAGTCAACTGGGAAAAAAAAATTGTGTATGTAGGAGCTTCGCCTCCCACCCTGGGGGGTAAGTCCCCCCTCGAGGTGAGTAAATTTTTATGATGGGTATCTTTCAAAGGAGCTCGCCAATACCTTTAAAACGAATGGTTGAACTATCGATCTGTGATAATTTAAAATAAAGTTATCAATTTTTTTCATTTTTAACAATTTTTTTTTTTTTTTTTAAATGTATTATTGAGAATAAATTCAAGTTTTTTTAAATATTTAGTGTTATACTACTTCTCTAATATGGAAACCGTGTGCATTATGATTATCATGGAAGATAATTGTTTTTAATAAATTATTTTTTCTGTGTAAATTTGTATAGGAAATATAGAAGAAAGTCATGTGGTGGCCACAACACACTAGTTATTTGTTGTTAGTGGATGTGCTTTCCTTATAATATTTTACCATTTCCAGGAAAACTGTTCGGGAATTGAAATAAATTCCTCATAGAGATATGGTAATTAATGTATGTTTTAAGCTAAATATTCGTCGCTTGATTTTTGTACATTAATGAAACGGGGGGTTGAGGGGGGCAGTAGCCCCCCTCACACAGAACTAATTATCTATCATATAAAACTCTTCCTAAACCTAATTTGAACTGTTTAACATAGGTTTACATAACACTACTTGTTATCTTACCTCTTAATCTCCAACCTGTATTTATAGTATTAAATTTCAGGGTAAGAGAAAGTAGTGTGAGTGACACACCAGATTATTATTTTTTTTTTCAGCATAAAATGAAATATGTTTTCCCGTAAAAAATAAAAAATAAATAAAAATAAAAACAAATAAATAAATAAAATAAAATAAAAATAAATTTGCTGATGCATATGAAAAAATGACATCTATAAAGTAATAATTTTAAAGGTAACGAGGCGATAAACAAAGTGCGAAAATTTCACACGGGCTTGCTAGCAAATGAATTATTCAAAGTGAGAAATAAATAAAATGAAACGATCATTCTTAGTCGCCCTACAACAAACTAGTAAAGAATAAATACTGAGATGAAATTCGTTTGCATTCATAATGAATAAAAAATAACAAATAATTTGTATTGCGTGAGTTTGTTTGAGAAAATATAGAAGAAAGTTTTGTGATAGCCACTGCATACTAGTTTTTAGTTAATTTTTAAGAATTTAAACATTAGCTCTATGGGAAATTTTTATTCTTTTTCATTGTTGCAGTGTTTCTGATTTTCATATGAAATAGAGGCAATAATGCAAAATATAAAATAAATGTCAACAGTGCGTAACTTTCATTTGTTTACTTATGTAAAATCATGGGATTTGAACGTTTAATTTTACAGGAAATGACTGTTTTGCTATCTAAACGGCTAAAGCCCATAATTTGATGTTGAAAGCATAATTTTAGAATACTGGCATTTTTTTACAGGCAAAAGTTGTTAATCTTTACTCAAATCTGCCATCAAACTGTATTTTTACGGTCAAATCCCTTCAAATGTAAAGTGCTAGCTTTTCAGTGACGTCATATAAGAATCGCATCGTATTTGAAACTGAAAATATAATTGTAGTTTTATTGGTTGAGAGAGTTTATTTAAACACTCATGGAAACAGCGATTGATATATTCAAAGTTGTATGTTTGTCAAAACGTAAAATTACAGGGAAATACATTATTTGTGGTCCAAATGTTTTTTTACGGGCTTTGCCTGGAATCTCTGCTGCCGGACATTGCCCGTAATTTGCCTTGAAGTTTTTTTACTGTACAAGAAAGCAGTCACTTGCTCTTGTTCCACAGGAGTAAAGCAAATAACATCAAATACTCCAGAGCATAAATTATCGCTAGCAAACGAACAGCGTTCTGTCTCTTAGAGCACAATTTCCAAAGAGCAATCGCTCAGAATAACTCTGAATCATAGTGACTGCACACTCATTTGCAGGTCAACTCACTCTTATTTATACCTTTTGACGATGGGATTTCGAGGTATTTCAATCCAGAAACCCATGAAAAGTTCTAGAACTCGGCCCCCGTGCATAGTACGGATTCTAAACTTCGGGAACCCTAAACTACTATTTTTGTCAAATTATATAGCTAAATTCGTCGCCAAGTTTTTTGTAAAGGGGGATCTCATTGAAAGTGAATAAACTTCCCCTTTGCCTGTAAAACTACTTTCACTGCAACAGGAGACAATTGAGACAGGAGAAGAGATTTAATCCTTTGTAACAATACTAAAAGTCTTTCAGAGCTTTGATAACAGAGTTTGCTTATTATTAAATCATTATCGATTGCTGCAAGTTTTACCCTTTAGATCTGCATCACAAGAAGGGCCTCAAGATTTGACTGACATAATATTGATCTTAGTCTGATTTTAATAAACTTTAGAGGGCAGAAAAAACCCTTTCACAGCTGACTTGTGCCAAAAGGCTGATTTACGCCAAAAGGAGATGTTTCTTCTTTACAACACTTCATTTTTGATTACAACAACGAAAACAAAGAAAAATTTCCCATACATCTAATATTAAAATCATTAAAAATTAATTTTAAAAAAAAGCTAATTAAAATTTAACAACTAAAAATACATCATTCTCTGTCTTACCTGTTAAGTAGTGTGTGTGTGCAAGATTTGGAACCGATATCTCGAAGGATAAAGGAATGTGGAGGGAACAAATGCACAACTTCAGCAAATTAAATATTAAGATGAGAGCGCCAATTTCTAATTTGGGAGGGTGTGCTAAACGTGCCAGTGCTGAATGTGTTGTTAGTTTCAATTCAGTTATTTCATTTAATTATACTAGGGCATCTTCGAAATTCATTTGTATTTAGGATTTAAATTAGTTCAATTGCTCACCCCAATCTCCCGTTAAAAATTGTCTTATTTCCGTGTTTGCAATAATGCTGTTTATACAAATTTTATTTGATTAATGCCACGGGTTCAACACTCAGATATAAACTCTTGTGCACTGCACCCTTCTTTACTGATGGGATAGAAATCGTGCTAAGTTTAAAGGCATATCTATAAGGCTTGTGTATTGCTCCCCCGCTCCGCCTCAAAATCTCTTTTCGGGGGTTTAAAGGACCCCCACGCGCTAAATAAGCAATGTTTCCTTTCCTAGTAATGCAGTTTTCATGGAATAAAGTATAGTATGTATTACGGTTGTTTTCATAAAGGCTAGGATTTGCCACTCATATAAAATGATGAATCCCCCCCCCCTCAAAAAAAGGAATTTTTTTTTTTCACAATACGATTTTTTGAACGATTGTGGTTGATTGATTGTAGTTGATCTATCGAGTATTTGATTTCTGAAAAATTGCCGCACCCCAAAAAGTGCTACTTTACCTATGCATAAATCCAGGCATGGTTTTTTTGCCAACAAGGACAATTGAGTTATTAAAAAGCATAAAATTAAAAATTATTACAAAGCGTAAAAGAAACAAACTCTGTTCCTTTATATAAATATGTAAAGATTTCTACTCTACAGTTTGTATTTATGGCTGCGGTTGCCCAGTCGGTAGAACGCCGAGCTTGTAATTGGAAGATTGCGGGTTGAAGATTTGCTCGAGCCTGCCAAAGACCGTTGTGTACACTAATAGTGGCTGGTGTACGTAAAATCTTTCGTCGCCACAATGTCCTCCACGTTCTCATCCAAATTATACCTCTGGGAGTTACCGAAGCGGAGGAACCATCCTCTCCATGTAGGATCGAAATTGCGATGGCATGTCACCGGACCACCTCTACGGGTGAGTTCCAGACCGTCTCCAATTGCCCACTGTGCAGCACTTGTGCGTCGTAAAACCCAATGAACCAACCAACCAACCGTTTTGCATTTACCTTTGAAAAATAACACAAGATGAAAACTTTCCTGCAGTTTTCTTAAACGAAAAATTATCATCGCTTTATTATTAGGTTAATAAAGCGAAATTGTTTTAAATCACGCAATGAAACAATGAGATTAGACAGCTATAAAGGAATCGTGTGTACAGATCCTGCGGAAGGCAGAAGTAGGGGTCATTCCAGTCATACATCAGCCATGGGAAACAGGCAAATAACGCCTTTTGAATTCATCACTCTCATCCATTTATTTTTATCACAAACTCTCTATTCCAATAAATGGCAACTCTGATCTCCCTAAACTATCTTTTTTTTTTAATGTTAAAAATGACAAATTCTGGCATTAAGAACAGCAATAAAACAGATGTCATGGCTTTGTTTATTTTCTGCATTTTAAAAAAATAAATAATTAATTGACAAGTGAAACTCTGAGTAATACAAAGAGGGTGCTGACTAATCCTGCCATTTCTACAAGTCCCGTCGTGTTACCCATATTTCTATTGACTTCATAAAATAATGTCTTTATTATTCGTACTAACATTTTCTTTTATCAATAAATCAGAACATCATTGCATTGTAAGACTAACAAAGGGCATTTACTTGGTAATAGGTTAGCACATGGTGTATGACTAGGGCGCATTGCATTCTCATTCATCTTCACCTAAAGTGTAAAAATAGCCTTTAATAATAATAAAAAAAATCAATAAAAAATTTCCCGACTATCAGGGCGCATCGGTCCGAGGGCCGGTGGACCAGTTCGCCCCTGCTGGGTGCTAAAATGTGTTTGAAAGAGCCGCCAGGTGCAGCACCCAGCCAAATTAGTCTAGAGTTAGCACTAAAAAATCTGGAGTGACTTCACTCGACATTTTAATGTATTTAATATTATATTTCAATGCATATAAATGCAGATTTTCATACCTTTAAGGCAGTAATTACGAAAGAGATCTGGCCACCATCTCTTTCATTAAAAATAATTAATTTAAAATTGCATTATGTAATTCATATTGAAATTTAGTTCAACTAGTCATGCAATACAACACCTCAAATTTTTAATCATGCAACATTATAACTCAAAATGAAAGAACATGATGCAATATTTAATAGCACAATTCATTCATTGGAGTAAAATACTTATGTCACCTTTCAAATATCAATCAGCACATATTTAGCAGAGCTTATTTTTTTAAAAACAAGACTGTAAAATTTTTATAACTTAAAACGCAATAAGTAGTTTACCTTAGAATATACAAATTCCTATGTTCGAATATTTGTTTTTTGTAAAGATATAAATATAAATTTTTTGTACTTAAATAGAAATCATTAGCATTCATAGGAAACAGATAATACACTTCTAAGAATTATTTTTAACCATGAGAGATACATAAAAAATTGTAATTTTACAAAAGAGTGTTTAATTTATTTCTCTAAATATGACTACTTTACTGTTAAAATATACCAAGAAGTGTAAAATGTGAGGTTTTTGACATGACAGTTTAAACTGTGGTTTAAACCGTCAAAAACCTGCCAACCCTGTCCCTGGTACAATTCATGTATACAGTGATACTAGCACAAATAAAAACAACTTCTACTTACACTCTCTCTACTGAACTGTTTACTTCAGAGAGAAGTAAATTTTGGTTCCTGTTCTGCTATAAGCCTCACACTAACTGCTGGGTGTTATTATTTTACTTAGATTCTTTGATACGATATTCTTTATGGGCTTTAACTTAAAGCGATAAAAGATACCATTACTTAAAGTATTATAGGTGCTCACACGAATGGATATTTAATTTAAACAATTTGAATCAAATAAATGCACCACAGATGCCCTGTAGCAAGGTGCATTATCATCTTGAAATGCTGCTTGCGGAAAAGCCTGAGATACCTTCAAAATAGTCGGTCAGTAACCACTTTTATAATGGCAGTGTTTTATTTCAAGTTAATTGATCCCTAGAGCATGAAAATTTGCCCCACTCCTTGAAAAGTTATGCACTTCCGTACCATAATGTACGGAAAATGTGTCACTGTTTTAAGAAAGCAATTTTCATTAAATCGGTCACATTTTCACCATCCTATTAGCATTTTTCATATGCTCGAAATAAATTAAACTGTACTCATCAGAGAAAACCAGTTTAGCCCAATAATTAACTGAGAATTTTTTTAATAATTTGGTCAACTGAAACTTGTTTCTTTTAACTTTTTTTTTCCCTTAATAATGGCTTTTCTGCAGATTTTTTGGTTTTTAACCTGCTTTGTTTAATTGTTGTTGTACTGTTTTTCAAGAAATTATTCTGCAAAATACTTTTTTTAATCTTTTCTAAGTTTTGAACATGATACAAATCGATCTTTTAAACATTTACTTTTTAACTTGCCATCAACTTGCTTGGATGAGCAACATGACCACCCAAAGGCAAATTTCCAGTTTAAACAGCCAATAAAATTTTATACCTTGCTAAAAACCATCTTACCAATATTTCGTTAACATTTAATTATTTTACCATCTCACATATTAAAGTATTTTTTGATTTTCATTCTAAAATTAATACTTTTTCTGGCATCGTTTATTGCTTTATCCTTCCATTTTTGAAATACTTTCTAAAATTAGCTACAATTTTCCTGACAACTGCATTTTGTTTTTAACACTGGGCTTAATCCTAAATGGTACGTGAAGGACGACATAATAAAATCTGCTAGAAAATTTGCTTTTTAAATGATAAAATTGGCAGTTAAATATTTATGGTACTACCTGAAAACACACAAAAACAAAAAGTATAACAAAAGCTATATACAGTGACAGCATCTGTCACTTATAAGTGAGATAAGAAATTTCTTTCACAAGTGGAAAGGAAGGCCAGTGATGTTTAAAAAAATGGTGGAACCTAAGAAAAAAAATTAACAGAAAAATGACCCTACATTAGGGGAAAAATTGTTTTTTCTTTAGCAATCATCGTATGAAATTCCCTGACTCTGACATTCCCTGACTGATACCAGGTAGCATGGCAACCTTGTATTTAAAATTGTCATACTTTTTATTTCCGTTTCTTATCTCCTTATCCGAATGGATATAAAAATTTTCTGTGCAAGATTTTTTTTTTTTTTTTTTTAATTTAAATATATGGATGAATCTCTAATACTCAGGCTGAGGTAAATTTTAATGTATAGACAGCCCCCTATGTAAAATTTAACCATAGCATTAATAACTAGACATTATTACCAATCAATTGGCACACATGTTTCTATGATTATTTATGACACAATTAGTTAGGCAGGAGCTTTTTTTTTTGTTGACTGTATATTTATCAAATTTGCTTATATGTTTACTTTAAGATGATTAGATAATTTTACGGTGAAGTAATTAAATTACATTCTTAGGCTGAAGTAATTAACTTATTTCATTATTCACAATTTTACTTATTTCACATTATTCGAGACACAGTGTTCAACAAAATGTAATTAATTGATAAAAATTTATTTTCAGTAATAAGAGAAATTATTTTCAGTTGAAAAGTAGTGCCAATGGAAATTTAAAATAACAAACAACTTAAAAAAAAGAAAAAGAATGATATTACAAAAAAAAAAAGACTAAAGGCATAATTTTAAAAAAACAATCATTACAAGAAAAAGGAGAAAACAAAAGGTTAAAAGAAAAAAGAGAAAAAAAAAAAAAAAACTAATTTTTTAATCGATTTATACTTTTTTTTTTTTTTAACATCCGTACATTTGCGTAAATATTTTTATTAATTTATATTTTCTACAAAAAACACATTCTTTTATTATAAAATCCAATAATTTTTTTTAATTTTTCAGACTTTACACATTTACAATCAAATGTAAATATTTTATTATTAAAATCAATATTTAAAAAAATTAATAAATTTTACACTATTTATTTAGTTTAGGTACTTGATTAATTACATTTTAATTAAAATTATATTATTATTCTGCTTGGATAAAGATATTTATGATTTTAAATTAAAATTTTACACATTTACAAATAAATATAAAAAATACGAATGGTATTTTAAAAGTTTAATTAGTATAAACACCTGAAACAGAATCACATAATAAATCATGACATTCCACAGTACAGTTTATATAATATACGTAATTTTGATTTATCTTTGAGGAGTAAAAAACTACATTAGAGGCCTGATAATTACTTTAATAATGTAGTTACACCTGAACAACATGTCTGAATACTTTGATAATTATTCAATAGTTCCAAAAAGCAAGATCTTGGCATAATATTAAAAAAAAAAAAAAAAAAAAAAAAAAAAAAAGTTTTAATAGTAATAAAAAATTTTCGATGCATTTAGCACAGTAAAACAGTTGCACAAAATAAATAGTTTTTAATATAAATATAAGATAACATAAACTTAAGAGTAACTGAAAATAAATAAATATATATATATATATATATATATATGCAAATGCCAAAAAAAAAAAAAAAAAAAAAAAAAAAAATCACAAACAGGCTAATATATATAACAGTTTTCATTACTTTTGAATTAAAAACTTTAATTATCTATTCTTTTAATTTAAATTTAACCGTATAAATAAATACTAAATTTCTTCTAAGAAGATATATATATATATATATATATATTAAAAAAAAAAAAAAAAAAAGAAAAACTAAACATTGTTAGCTAAACACATAGTGAAATGACAGTAATTTTTTAGCGAATTTAAAATAGAAATAATAAACAAAATAAAAATACTATCAATAATTCCTCGCATTTTCTAAATCTTACTACAACGAGGTATAGAAATTAAAATGTATATTTATACATTACTTTACATTGTATGCCGATGAAACACCTTTACGTCAAACGTAACACACCACATAATGACACACAAAATTAATTACTCTAAACATGAATAAACCAAATCAAATAGTGCAGATTTTTCATAAGTATCAACGAAAATGTTTTTAAAAAGCATCAATCAAATAGTTATTAAAAGTACATATGTATATTGATGCCTCATTAGGCCCTGTACTTTTAATAAATAATTATAAAATTAAATATTTATGATTCAAAATCAATAACAAAAGAAATTCCATTGCGTAACTAGGTTCACAGAGCAGACACACTCCTTGCGCCATATTATGGAAACATTAGGTAACATTAAGTAACACATCCGTCATATCCTTATTTTTTCCCATTATACAGATCTTGACAATTGAAATAGAAAACAGTTAATAACGTTAGTTTGAACTTTAAAAAACAATTTCATAAAACTGAACATTCCGAACATGGAAAAGCTTCATTATAAATGAAAAATACAATCCTCACCATCTCAGCCTCTTCTGCATCCTTCGGCGTCCGCCATGCCATGTGATGAATTTTACATCTCATCAGTAAAAGTGCCGTTAATAACTATAGTTATTAATCCACATGAATGTAATCCTTGTCATACTACTGAGATAGATATCCAATGTTAAAATAATCTTAGTAAGAATAATAAAATAAATAAAAATGGGGAAGAGAAGGTAGAATTTTTAAAATTAATTAAATGAATACTGAAACTTCCCAGTCGCAAGAGGGCGCAGCGACGACCAGCACTTTAATCAGCGAAAATAAACAAATAAAAAATAAAAGTGGTCTTCTTCTTCATTTTTTAAATGTTTTTCTTCTTCTGTATATATATTTATTAATAATTATATTTAAAAAATGCTGAATTTCAGTAATTCATGCCTAAAATATAATTTTATTGAAAAAGTATAATCCTAATAATATATTAAGATGTTTTATTGATCCTTGTCACATGTAACTGCATTAAATTTTTAATAAAATTATCAGACCTATACTAATAGATAAAAAGTATCTAAAAAATATTTTATATCTATTTTATTATTTATAGATATTTTCGAGTTCTTTTTAAATTTCAAAATTTGGGGCAATTTTTAAGCTTTGTATCGAAAATTAACTGACTGTCTGAAATTCAAAATAGCTTTTTAAAAAAGTAAATAAAGCAGACGATCTTTTAGGAGTTATATAATTTTAATGTTCAGTTTCAGATACAGCATAATTTCATTTATTTCGGAATAAATATATTTTTAATATATTCAGATAATTTGATCCAATGAGTAAATATTGGACGGCAAGAAATGAGCGTTCAAAAAGCAGACCTGGTGGAGAAGATACAAATCCTTGTAAAAAGGTATAGCATTTACAAATTTATTACATTTCCTCGCTGTATCTTTATTTTTATATTAATAAAAAAGTTTAAATCATTGCTATTTACAGTTTTATTAATTTTATTCTTATCTTTCTTTCTTTTCTTTTCTACTTTTACAAAAGATTTTATGAAACTTATTAATGCTTTACAATTTGGGAATTATGTATGATTTTAAGCTTAAAGAATGAATGATTGTTTAATTATTTAAGTTATTTTTAATATTCACGTATACAAAATACTTTGTTAAGTGATTGGACAAACAGAATTGATTTTAATATGTAACATTCAAAACTAATTGTTCAGTAAACAGATTTGATGTAATGTAAGCATTTTATTTTCAGAATTATTTATTTATGTAAATTATTTAAAATGATAATGCTGAAATCTACACAATATTAATTGATTTTATTTTTAACTTTGTTAATTTGAAAACTAATTATTCAAAATTGTAAACAATTTTGTTATAAATAAGCTCTTTAGTTTTAAGAATAATTAACTTATTTATGTAAGTTATTTAAAATAAATCCCTTTAAAATACATAAACTATATTATTAAGATGTGAAATTTCCCAGAATAAATTTAAATCATTCATTATTTCTATTAAAAAACCTTATAAGCCTGCAACTCTATCATATTTTTGTTTTACTAAGATTTGTGAGATCATAAGGGGTTTTTCACAAAAAAAGAACTTTTTCAAAATGGAGGAAATAATTGGATCTACAAATTTACTACGCAGCATGTGAAAAACCCTTTATGAAATTTCAACTCTTGGAAAATACCTAAAATCTAGCTTGTTCTTTTGTCGATAATTTGCTTAATTTTTATTCTATTCAAATGAACTTTTGACAAAAGTTATTCAATATATCTATCTTTCAACCTATGTAATAAAAAAATTTCTATCTTTCGTGCAGTGAAAACATTTTTCATAAGAATGTTCATATTTCATGAGATAGATATTTAAGATATTTGTATTCTGATTGCAGTATATTGTTTCAAAAGTGTTTTTTTTTATTTATCTGAAAGGGGGAATAATTTTCATTTAAAACTCTGTACCCATATTATAAATAAAAAACATGCTGAATATTTTTTTTAAGTTTTAAAATAAATACTTAGATCTCCATTATTTAACATGCTATCGTCACACAAATTCATCCAGAAATTGTACTGGGTCTATATTAACGTATTCTAAAGTTACAGATCATTTTATTCATTTAATGATACAGGGAGATCACAAACATTATTGATTTTGATCAATTTGTTACTGGCCCCCTAAATGCTGTCTTAAACCAATCTTCACTGGAAAACATGGAAGAAGATCCAGTTCTTTAAATACCCAATGTTCGAAAACATTTCATCAAGAGATGAGTTTTTAATTTGAAAAAAAAAAAAAAAAATGATTATTTTCAAATTTTAATAAATTTTTGAGCAGGAGTGTAATTTAAAAAAATATAGTTGTCTTATACAGTAGACCGCAAATGGCATAGGGTCAGGTGCAGTGTTTCCGCTACGGTAGCATTTTTCGCGAAATGCTAAAAGGCTTATACAAAATGCAAAAATGAAATAACATGTTTTCGCTTTTTTGCTAAAGCATCTCACTTCAACACAAATTGAAAGGAAAAAAAAAAACTTCTGTGAAAATATTATAAAGAATCTTTCAAGGAAAAAAAATCGCAACATTGATCAAGAAAAATCCATCGGTTCATGCATATAAGGAAAATCAAATGCTGAACTACGCATAAGAATCGCATACAGAAAATCAATTTGAAAATAAGCATGAGGCATTTGTAAAGTGGTCTAATATGAAAGAAAGAAAAATTATAAATAGTAATAAACAAATTTCACTTATATTACTTTTTTTTTTTTGTAAGTTATGTTTTTATTTTCAGATACAGTATAAGCTTAATGTAATTTTACATGCTATAGTGATAATTATTTATATCTCCAGAAAAAGAATATAAGCCCTATCTAAGATGTTCATATTGCATTAAAAAGGTTTACAATATAAAGTAATAATCTAAAAAGTTTAATATTTTTCATGTCTACCAATAAATGTGTTAAAATACATGCTTGTACTATATTCGAACTGATCTGGTTACAATAGTGGTAAGTACAATTATTAAATACTTTTTTGTTTTGCATTTCAAATAAAAAAAAATAATAAGTTCAATTTACAAATGAAAATCAAACATATCGAGGTGTTTAGAATAATCTGTCATCTTTTTCTACTGTTTCTGGCATTTTAGCATTTTGCTAAAACTTTTTTTTCTGATTTTAGCTTTTTTGCTAAAGAAAATTTTTACTCAGCTTAAACCCTGGTCAGGTGGGGTAAAATAAGTCAGGGGGTAAAATAGGTCAGTTTAAAAAAAACTCTTTAAAAAAACATTCAAACATTTTTTAAATTCCAATTTTGTTGGTTTTATATATTATTTATATTAGTCTTCATTTTGTATGCAAAATTAACTGTAACTGATACTTTTTAGTTACAGCCAGTAATTATTTGTGTGTTTCGTATAAGTAACTCGAAAGTGTTGCTAAGAAAAACTTTGGTTTTTAACTAATTCAAAAGCAAATTTTGCAGTATTTTCTTATCATATTCCAAAAAGCACATTCTTAAGATAAATTTCCTAAACTTTTGTGAAAAAAAAAAAAAAAAAAAAATATATATATATATATATTAATATTTAGGAGTAAAAAAACACATGTGGGGTAAAATAGGTCAGTTGTTGAAACATGTTAGGGTTAACAAACATTAAGTTACTAATTACTTTTTTTTGTGTTTTATATAACTCCATATGTATTCTTTTAATGTATTAGTTTAAAATTAAGCTATATATTGTTCTGGAGCTATTTCATACACATAGACATAGATATAAAATAATTTAATGTTAAGAGAAAAAAAAAAAAAAAAAAGCAATACATATTAAAACTGAATCGAAACATTCAGTTTGTAGGTGAAATTCAAAAAGTTGTTTAATTCGAGCTTATTTAAGAAGGGTGCCAAATTTTCATATAAAGGGCAGGCAGGACGCAACATTCTCAGTGGCGTCGCCAGAAAAAATTTCAGGGGGGGGGGGGGGGGGGCACAACCTGAAAAAATATTTTTTTTTTAAATAAAATTCTGATAGCATAGTCTTAAATTTAAAGAAAAAATGCTTGGTAGAATTTTCCAGGGGGGGGGGGGGGGAGAGCAAATGCCCCCCCTTGCCCCATTCTGCCGACGCCCATGATACATTCTCCTGAAACTGTCTGAGTGAAACTCTGCAGTTTACCATCAACTTCAAATGCAAGAGTGGATGAATCTAGATCATCAATCACCAGTTTCACAAATTAATTCTAGTGCGACTTCAACAGTCATGGAACAGGATAATATTTATATATTCTTCTTTTAAGTACATAAAATCTGCTATTATAAACACTTTATCACCCAATCAAACATTGTCTTCTAAAGAAGCTTTGAAAAATGCACACAAAAAAAGAACCCATACGCAAAAAAAACAGGAGTAATTTTAACAACCATTTTATTTTTCAATTGATTGTATGACAAAAAAATCAACAGAGATGTTAAAATCACAGAAACATCAACTGTAAAAGAATAAAAAAAACAAGTCTTTCTCAAGAAGAAAATTTGGTCAGCATTAATACTAATCAATTCATAAAAGTTGAAAAATATGTTAAAGTAGAATTTCCTGGGAAAAGATCAAAGAAAATATTTTGAAAAATTTGAAGGGATAAAAAAAAAGTGGAAATGGAAGTTCCTATTGGATTTTCAAGAGAAAGATATTTCTGATGTAGATGCATCTTAAATTCTGAACGTTCTTCCCGAATTAATGATGGACCATAGAGACTTTTTTTTTTTTTTCTTGAAAGAACACAAAAATTTGTGTACTTGTAATTTTACTTGCATGAAGTAAATTATATAACAATTTAAAACAGCTTTAAAGCATGACCTGTTTTACCCTTTGTATGACTTATTTTACCCCACCCCATGGGGTAAAATAGGTCACAAACAACAGCATATTTTAAAATTTATTTTTCAGTACAAATTTTTTGTTTTTTTTCAGAGATATTTTTCTTAAAATGTCATAAGGAATATTCATTTGCATATTTTGTGCAATTTTTTAACAAATGGAACCAATACATTTTCTGCTGTTTAAGTGCAAATGTAAAATATGCTGTTTTTGACCTATTTTACCCCATCTGACCCTAATGCAATTTTATATTTGGTGTGAAATTGCTGTCATTTTACGGTCGACCAGATAAAGTAGATAAAATATAAGAAATAACTTTAAATTAACTATTATGTATAATGCGTATAGTGTTGTTCATCAAATTGAAGCCCATGGGTAAGGCATTATCACAGGGAATAGAGACAAGAGACATGTATTCGAGACTTTGCGGGTGAGAAAGACACTACCAAAGGCAATAGGGACCTGATGTGAGATTTTCAGCAATTTCAATGGATTACCTTCTCATTTTTATTTATAAAGAAATATAGAAAAGTTTTCTGTTTTCTTTAAATATAGAGATCAGCGAAGCATGCTAGTATTGGATATGAGTGTACAAAACTTTAATATATGAGAGCCATTTAGAAAAATTTAGTACTTTTCTTTTATAATATCTTCTTATGGAATTGCCATAAAATTAAAATACCTACTACAAGTATTATAAAGATTCTTAAAAAAATGCTATAAAAGAATTAAAAAGTATTATAAAGGAATTATAAAATTTCTATAAAAAGAACAGTACTATATATGGGGCCACTATAAAAGAAAAGTACCAAAAAATTTGCTGATTGAATTTGGATGCATAGTAGCCTACAAATGACACTGTTATGCTGCAATATTCCTCATTTATGGGTCAGCTATATCTCAGCTTCTATCACATGTAAGTGCATCAAACTTGCTATGTGAGATATCAGAAAATATGCTGATTCAGTTTTGATGTATATCAGCTGATAGGTAGCTGGGTGCTCGTCAGAGGAAAAAATTGAGTGAGAATTTCTCACCCTTCCTCAAAAACAAAGTGAGATTTTTAAAAACAAAGTGAGATTTCTGAAAATTAAGTGATAGTCTAAATAAACTTTGAACAGTAATAATAGGTCTTGTACATGTGCGGTCTTTTGAATAGATGGATTGGGGCAGGAGAGTGGAGAGAGACTAAAAAGTTGCATAGGCTTGAGCAGATTAGGGCCCAGTTTGTTCGTCACATGTTTTTTCTACCAAAGGACAAATATAAGTCTAAAAAGAAATGATTAAAAAAAGTTTTTAGTGTTTTATTTTTTTTTAATTAATTACTGAAAAATGAAAAAGTGTGTGAATTTCTCACAATATTAAAATTTTTAAGTAAGAAAATGAAAAAATATGTGAGACTCCCGCAGTCTCAAGCTCTAATGGGAACACTGGGTAGTAGTGTTCCTTTTACTCACTTCCTTCAAACTGCTATATCTCAGCATCTATTGCATAAAATTACACTAAACTACATCTATAAAATATTTATCATGAGCAGCTATATTGAATAAATTTTTGTGCGTATTATAATTGGTAGAAGGTGCAGAATTATATAGGACAGAATTATATAGGACAATGGTTTATGATACCATTGCATACCAGTTCCTTTTAAACAATATGTAAGCAACATTTTAAAATTATCTGAGAACTTTATAAGCAAACAGCATAAATTGTGAAAACGTGCTGATTATTTTGGGTTGATGAAATACTTAAGGTGACTTTTCATCAGGTTAGAAAAAATATGCATACTGATATTGTAAAGACAGTGATGTTACATTATACTAGCACTTTTCTTTCTTTCTTTTTTTGCCTGATGAAGGGTCATTTTTAATTATTTCATTCTAAAACTACTGTTGTCTATTTTTGTAGTCTATTGCATTTTCTTATGAAGTTCTTGTTCTGCATAATTGATCTTTTTTACGGGTAAATCATGTGTTGAAGTAACAGAGATGATTTTTAAAAATATGTGCTGGCTATCTTTTCTTTGCTTTTTCTTGGGTTTTATAATTAGAATAAAATATGAAATTATATTGTATATAATACAAATATGTAAATATAATGTTAATTATATAATACAAAGTTATAATATGTACATTTATTTTCCATAGGAACATGATTTATCTCTTCAGTGTTTAGATGCAAATGGTTATAATCGAGATGCATGTTTGAGTTTTTTTGAAAATTACAAAGTCTGTAAAGCATTTTGGGTAAGTTAAGAGTTTTATACATACAAGACAATATTGACATATTTTCTAATTTAAACATAAAATGTACATATTATTATAAAAATATCAATATTATTAATAGACTGTTGAAAAATTCTTAAATATAGGACATAAGTTTCTGTTTTTTACCGAAATTTAAGAATATTTAAAATTTTTATGAGCAAATCTTTCTGCAAGTGGCAATTTTTTTTTTTGGCAACAATGTTGCCGTGTCACCTATATTCTTACACAGGGTAACTAGCGTATGTAACTTTGAAAGACATGGTTTACATATCATTTTGTTCAATTAATTTGTAGTATCAATCCACAAGAAAACATACTTCCACAAAATGAAAAGAAATGTTTTTTGGCAAAATAAAATAAATAAAACTTTAAAGAATCATCTTGTATCTTTATAGGATTAAGAGAATTTTTAAATCTTCGTTTTATAGGAAAGGCATTCTTATTATTAATTATTCCCTCCGTAGAATTATGAGCTGATACCTTAAGAAAAAAGTCTAAATTAATAACAGAAAAGATTCGCTGTTTTAGGGATATTTCTTTTCTTTAATATAGCGGTCTAATAGAAAAATCTAATAATATAGCCCTGGTTCAAAGATTTTATCATATGTTCTTGTGTACTGTGACAGAATCTTGATGAACAGCCGGGCTTGAAAATTATATTGCTGACATGCCCGGTGCATCTAAAATTCAGATTGGGTATGTATTTTTTCTCCTTATATGCCTAGCTGGGCAATGCATGAAAATATTTAATCAAAATTACCTTTTCCTAAAATAATGTATGTTAATATAGTGTCATGTCCTTTGACTTTGACTTAAATTAAAATGAACTAAACAATGTCAATATAGGGATAATATTGTTAAATTCTTTTTCAAGAGATCTGTATTAAACATGTGAATGTTTCTTTATTAATGTGCATTTGAATAATATATGTGGGTATGATGTATTCTCTAGCTGACATGCCCGACATGGCTTGTAAAAATTTTGATATTTTTCAAGCCGTTATGACCAGTCAATATACATTGCAGAAATATTTTCCATTGTATGCAGAGGATTCAAAAAATCTTAAGGCTTTAATTCCTTAAGGGCCCTCTTTACTCACCGCCGCCGGAAGCCGAAGCTAATGTTATTCTATGGGAAATTTTTCTTTACAAATAACTTATTAACTAATACATTTTTTTAATTCTGTTTTCACATTCTGAAAATTCCCAGCTGTTAAATTGACGGACCTTTTTAAAAAATACATATATTTTTTTTTAATTTTTTATATTTTATTTTGAAGCTGGAAAATACGAATTTTCAATATGTGAAATTTTTTCATTTTGCAATTTCAAAATAAAATATTAAAAATAAAAAAAAATACATTATTAAAAAAGGTCCGTCAATTTAACAGATGCGAATTTTCTGAATGTGAAAACAGAATTTAAAAATATGTATTAGTTAATAAGTTATTTGCAAAGAAAATTTCCCCATAGAATAACATTGGCTCGGGCTTCCGGCGACGGTAAGTGAAGAGGGCCGTTATATATAAATCTTATAGACATACATAACCAATTGCAAATATGTGTAAAAATAAGAACAGAATTTTATGAAATTAATAAAAAAAATTCAAGGAATTCAATTTCAGGAGTTACAAAATGTATGTTTTTATACAGCTTCCACATAAAACCTTTCCAGTGAATAAAATGTTACTTGAATAGGTGACATATAAAATTTCAACTTTGTGTTATAAAATCTGTTTAAACAATTTTCTTGATGAATTAGTTATAAATTAAAATATAAAAGTGTTTCTTTCTTTATGATGTTATTGGATTCACTTATAATTTATGTATGAATTCTGAAACATATTGTAACAGCATACTTTTGTGATTTGGAAAACTTATTTTAAATATTGGAAAGGGATTTAAGTCATCTTTTCATATCTTTGAGACTTTTCATAATACAGATTTCATATACAGTTCCCGCCGCTTATTAAAATCACATTCGTTCTGAGCCAAAGTGATTTCATTAAGCGTCTGATTTTTATATCCGGCGAATGTTCCTGCCCTTAAGGAAAAGATATTACTTCCCTGAATTTCGAAAGAAACTTCAAAAGGTAACGAATAATATAATTAGTAAACAATATTAGTTAATTTTTGGTAGATAATTAACTAATTGTTTCTTCGATATAAGTAAATTAAACGCATTGTAAGTTCCCGTGCACTTCCGTTAGAGGAAAATCATCATTACTTTACCAAAAGTTCACGCTGTTCTTATAAATTTAAAATGTTTCCGTTTAAACCTTATGAATGATAGCAATTTCAAAATAAGAACTAGAAATTGCCTTCTAATAAACAGAAAAAAAAAAAAATCATTTCAAATCAAATTGAAAAATACATTCCTTGAAATTGTTGCGGAGATAAGTTGCGGGACGTGTTTAATTTGTAACTGTGCTGCAAGTATAAAATCTTGAACACTGAGCGATAACGGAGAGTTTGTTGTGCTTTAATTTCTTTTTCTATTTAAAAAAAAAAAAATAAAAAAAAATCACAATGTAAATTAAAATTTTTTTTAGTGTGCATAAATGATATTTTTTGGCTGCTGAGAAGATATTTTTGAGTTTATTAACCGGCGATGCTGATTTTATTAAGCGGCGGCTTTAAACGTAGTTTGTATTGACTTGATTCCGTTCCTGGCGATTTGATCAGATTAAGCGGCTGATTTTATATACCAGTGATTTTTTAAAGCGGCGGTTACTGTATAACTGAGCATTTTTCAATACAGGGGCTATATGAAAATTTGAATTTTATAATTCTTGAAATTAAATTCCCTGTACTTTTTTTTAAATGCAAATTTACATTTATACTGTGTAATTAAAATATATTAAAAAACACTTTAAACACGTATTAAAATTTATTAAAATCGTTTACAAAGCTTTTCGCCACAATGTTATGTATTGTTATCATCAGGTAATTTACACAAAAATAGATGAGGCAACATCTTATATATACCAGAAATTTTGATATTGTTACAGTATAAGGATAACTTGAATAAAATATGATGAATCCATTTGTGTGTGTTACTTGAGCACTTAATGATTGGTTGAGAACAAATAAGGAAGCAGCAGGACTACATTCTGAAGGCTTCAGTAGGAGCAACTTTGTCAGGAATTATGTCTTATATTGAACATAAAAATTACGTAGTTACATGACTTTAGGAAATAAGGTTGAGTTCTAGTATGAGTATGGTCACACCAGGGTAACATGTCACAAATACTTGTAGAAGAAACATGATTTTAAAAAGAAGACAGGAACTTTCCAATAACAACATGCAGCATACAACTTGAAAACTTGAGGTTAACTGAAAAGATATAAATATCATTAAATTTATTTACCTAAATACCAAAGTTTATGGATAATTGTAGGGTTCCCACCAAGTCACTTTTTTCACTTTTTGTCATTTTTTTTTTTTTTTTAGATTGGCATTAAATTGTCACTTGTTTTTGTAAAACTGCCTATTTTGTCACTTTTTTAGTCTTTTTTTTTTTTTTTTTTTTTTTTTTTTTTTAACAACCTGCCAAAATATTTACAGAAGAATATTTTCAATAATGTGGATAGAATTATGAGATTAGTTCTAGAAATATTTACAAAGAATTACTTAAAAAGTAAAACTCTTACTGAAATTATTCTCTAAATTATCTCATTTTAATAAGAACAACTAAGGATTGGAATATTGCATTTATCTGGTATGTATTTTTTTTTCTTTAAAAATTTTGCTTTTTATTGTTATGTTTAGAGTATCAAAGAAATGAGGCTATTTACTTTCAATTTATCTAATGTTTTTTATTTTTAAAATTTTAATTGACTATAAATTATTTTACCATCATCTTAACCAACCTCTCGTTATTATGTTATAAAATGCACTTAGTTTTTAGAAGGATATATGTTACCTAAATGTGTCACCATTTTTTTTTTTTTTTTTTTTTGAATGGTCACTTTTTGGCCCAGTTTCTTGGTGGGAACCCTGTAATTGCTGAATCTTTGAAATTAATAGCTTTATTGCATTTAAGTATATTAATGTCTTCAGTCAGGAGAAGATCTTGATAAATGCACAGAACAGCTATTATTTCATCTTTGGACCATAAAGGAATAGCACCAGGATTGTTGTAAAGAAATTCAACAAGAGTAGAGCTTTTTTCTTCTTTTATATTGTGGATGTGTTCGTTTATTCTATTTTTGAGGTTACACTGTGTTTGCCCAATGTAGTAATACGGTTCATCATTAAGTTTAATCATAATTTTATAGACACCACCTGCAGGTCTGGTAAGGTCGCGGTCATTAACACAAAGTTGTTTAATAGTACAAGGGGAGGTGAAAGGAATAAGGATATTAAATTTACAAAGTATAAAGTGTTTAAATTTTTTAAATTCATTACAGAATGGTAAACTGTTAGAATATTTAATTTTAGTAATTTGGTTATTAGTGTTAGTATTATAATATATTTTATTTCTAACTTTACTGATGATTTTTAAGATATTAGTTTTATTATAACCAGCATTAATACCTAATTGGATAATTTTATTTAATTTTTTATTTTCGTTAAACTGAAAAGAAGTATAATTAATAGCACAGAAAGTATAAGAGTGTAAAAAAAGTATGTTTAAATTCAGTAGAGTGGGCAGAAGAAGCAAGGAGGGGGGATGGGATAAAAAATAATGTCTTCTTTTTAAAATTAATTTTCTTCTACAAGTATTTGTGACATGTTACCCTGGTGTGACCATACTAGAACTCAACCTTATTTCCTGAATTCATGTAACTACGTAATTTTTATGTTCAATTTTTATGTTCATTGTTCCTGACGAAGTTGCTCCTACCGAAGCCTTCAGAATGTAGTCCTGCTGCTTCCTTATTTGTTCTCAACCAATCACTACGTGCTCCAGTAACAAATGGATTCATCATATTTTATTCAAGTTATCCTTATACTGTAACCATATCAAAATTCCTGGTATATATATATATATATAGGATGCTGTCTCATCTGTTTTTTGTGTAAATTACCTGATGACGCCATAACATTGTGGCAAAATAGCTTTGTGAATGATTTTAATAAATTTTAATATGTGTTTAAAGTGCTTTTTAATGTATTTTAATTACTATGCTAACACATGTGCTTAGTACAAATTCTAAACTTTTAGAAGATTTAGTTTTAATTATTTACTATGTGTCTTAGATTTATGAACTGATTTGTTTGAGTCTCTATATATACCAAGGTCTCAAAGTTAAAATATATTACTGTACTAGTATTTCAAAGTGAAGGCCACTTAAAAGAGCAAAGAAATCACCGTACTGTTCCAATTAAGTCAAAAGGGCTTGGTTTTTCTCTTATCATGTCTCTGTCTGAGACATCTTATAATACACGTCTAAAATTTTATTTATAAAATTTATCAGTGTATTGGAAAACATTTCACTTATTGCTTTTTTTTTTTTCTTTTTTTGCATAGAGTTGAATAAAAATTAAAAATTTTTAATTCTTAAAATTGAATTTTCTAAATCATTTAATTGATTTTTTTTATATATATATTTTTTTTAACAACTTTACAATTAATTTTAAGTCTAAAATCAATACAATTTAAAGAATTAAAGGCAATGTTACAATTTTTTTCGAATGCCTTGTGTAAATAAGAGAAGGTTATGTGTATTATATTATATTGGTAAAACCAGATGGTAAAGTGAAAAAACTAATGATCCTCTTATGTTAATAATAGCAATTCATTTTAAATTTTATTTCAGCTTTTTGTCTATAAAGAAAGAAAAAGAAAAGGAGTCAAACCTTATTTGCCAGTACCTGATGAAAGAGCGGCTGCAAAACAAGAATATATGCCTCATTTTAAAGGATAGTAGATATTATTTCTGCAATAGTTAAAGTTTTGCAATTTCCTATATTTGTACATATTTAAAATATTAGCCTTGTATATATTAAGATTGATTCTTGTATTTTATGAGAAAAATATATTTCAATAAATAGTATATTTTACTTTTGAAGTAATTTCATAACAAATGCAATCATTTTTAAAGAAATTTCATTTTCATAAAACCACCTTGTTTCTCTAACTTATTTTTTTTTTACTTTCTCTTACCCATAAGGTAGAGAAAGTATTGTTTTTGGGTCAAATTTTCGAACGCGAGATTTTGTTATATTTACACGTTTTGAGGTCCCCTGAATACGAAAATCATGTTTTTAGCAAATGGTCTGTGTGTGTGTCTGTCTGTTATCAGCATATCTCAAAAACAAATTATGGCAGAAAGTTCAAACTTGGTATTCTAAATATGTATCATATAGGGATGCTACAGTAAGCTTTTCGTTAAGATCAAGCAAATGGTTCGTGTACAGGGACAATCAAGAGAATTTTAATACATTACGTCTATGGGGGAAATTGCAGGTAAGTAGAGTTTAACGTCTATAGATTGCACTAAACCAAATGAAACGAATATAAATTTTTTGTAATAGAGATAGTTAACTGGGAAAAAAAATTTGTGTATGTAGGAGCCTCGCCTCCCCCTCTGGGGGGGAAGTTCCCCCTCGAGGGGAGTAAATTTTCATGATGGGTATCTTTCAAAAGAGCTCGCTAATACCTTTAAAACGAATGGTTGAACAATCGATCTGCGATAATTTAAAACAAAGTTATCGATTTTTTTTACTTTTAACTAAAAAAAAACTTGGGAAAAAAATCGTATTTTTTTTTTTTAAATATTGAGAATACAATGGACTTTTTTTGGATATTTGGTGTTATACTACTTCTCTAATATGGAAATCGGCTGCATTATCATAAAAGATAATTTTTTTAAATAATTTTTTTAATAAATTATTTTTTAATAACCGAATTAAATTCTATATAAATGTAGGTGCATTAATGAAACGGGGGGTTGAGGGGGGCGGTAGCCCCCCTCACACAGAACTAATTATCATATAAAACTCTTCAGAAGCCTAATATGAATTGTTTAACACAGGTTTACATAACAGTACTCGTTATCTTACCTTTTAATCTGCAACCTGTATTTATAGTAATAAATTTCAGGGTAAGAGAAAGTCGTGTGAGTGACACACCAGATTATTTTAACTTTAAAATATAGATTTTTTTTTTTTTTCAGTTATGTAATGAATTCTCCAATTATTTTAAATCTAAGGATATTAGTTTCTATTTTTATTTGGAGGTTTTATGCATTTAGCTAGTAAGCCACTCTTGTATTGTTTTTTAATCTTTACTTTTACTTTTGTTTTTGTGGTTTGGGCATTAAAAGTTATGATTCATTAACATTATGCACTTAACTTTATAGAAAATCACAAAATTTTGATATTTAAACTTGAAAAACTTCTTCACACCCCATAAAATTAGTGAAAGCACTACCAGTTTCGAAAGCACATGGCTTTTCTTCTTCAGGTGCAAAATATGTGCTACTGCCTTGGAGGCAAAAGGTCTTGCTTTTGTCTCCAAGACAGTAACACATATTTTGCACCTGAAGAAGAAAGGCCACATTCTTTCGAAACCAGTAATGCTTCCACTAATTTTATGGGGTGTGAAGAAGTTTTTCAAGTTTAAATATTGATTGTACACCAGTCTTTTAATTTAATATTGCACAAAATTTTGTTTGCACTATTCGTATAATGCCTCAGATGAAGTTATGAATTCGGTAATGTTTTATTATTTTAATTGATTTTGTTTTATTTTTATCCCTTTTCATCTGTTCATATTTTGGTTATGTTCTACAATTTTTCAGATGTATCTATACATACACACAGTCAAACTTGGTTACAGTGTGCTGGATTATGTTGTCAAATTGCTTATAACATCAAATATATTTGTCCCGATCAATCATTCATGCATTTCATTGCTAATGCAACTTGTTTACAGCAGCATATGTCTTCGGTTTTAGTGTCATATTTATACAGACTTGATCGCTTCGTGAAAAATTTTGAGATTTTTACCATTTGGCATCTAATATACTTTTTAAATATTTAACTTTAAAAATTCAGTTTGTTAGTTGAAATGTTTCCATCTGTGATAAGAAAAATTAAATTAAAAGCAAGAAAAACTAGTATGTTGTGGCCACCACAAGACTTTCTTCTATATTTACCTATACATATTCAATCAGTAACAATATTAAAAAAAAAAAAAAAAGTACGATTTTTTTTTCTAAGTTTTTTTTTTTTTTTTTTTTTTTTTTTGTTAAAAGTGAAAAAAATCGATAACTTTGTTTTAAATTATCACAGATTTATAGTTCAACCATTCGTTTTAAAGGTATTGACGAGACCTTTCGAAAGATACCCATCTTGAAAATTTATCCCCCCCGGGGGGGTACTTCCCCCCCAGGGGGGGAAGCGATGCCCCCCATGCAGAAATTTTTTTTCCTAGTTACATACTACTATTATCAATAATTCATATTAATTTTACAATCACAAGTTTAAAACAACTCTAATTATGCACATTTATACGAATTTTTGTCCTATGCTGCCATGTTAAAAATTTAGATAAAATGCTATCACAGCGCCACCTGTTGAGCTATTAATCCCCAAACATAATCAGCACCAGTTTATGTCGGGGACCAACTAAATACCAAGTTTGGTTAAATTTCGTTAAAAAAAAAAAAAAAATATTGCGATATTTTTCTAAGTTTTTTTTTGTTAAAAGTAAAAAAAATCGATAACTTTGGTTTAAATTATCACAGATTCATCGTTCAACCATTCGTTTTAAAGGTATTGACGAGATCTTTCGAAAGATACCCATCTTGAAATTTTGCCCCCCCCCCCCCGGGTGGGAACTTCCCCCCCCCGGTGGGGGGGCAACCGATGCCCCCACATGCACAAAATTTTTTTCCAAGTTAACTATTACTATTATCAACGAGACCTTTCGAAAGATACCCATCTTGAAAATTTACTTCCCCGGGGGGGGGGGATTTTCCCCCCCAGGGGGGAACCGATGCCCCCCCCATGCACAAAATTTTTTTCCTAGCTAACTACTACTATTATCAATAATTCATATTAATTTTACAATCACAAGTGTAAAATAACTCTCTTTATGCCCATTTATACGGAATTTTGTCCTATGCTGCCATGTTAAAAATTTGCATAAAATGCGATTACAACGCCACCTATTGAGCGAGTGATCCCAAATTCTAATCAGCACCAGTTTATGTCAGGGTGCAACTAAATACCAAGTTTGGTTAAATTTCATTTATTGGTTCGTGAGATACAGCGTCCACAAAAAAATGATACAGACAGACAGACAGACAGACATTTTCTAAAAACTATTAATTCGTGTTCTCCATATCCCAAAACATGTAAATCCATGAAAAAGTGGACTTCGAAAATTTTCGCGAATCTAATACTTTCTCTATATTACATATAGAAGAAAGTAATAAATAAATAAAAATATAATTTTGTTATAAAAGAGCTTTTACTCTGGGGGAATTGGGCTTTATTATACAGCAAAACTCAGTAGTTTTGTCCTGCCTGTGCATATTTATTTGCTTTTGTATGTAAGTATAAGAATGGATGATCTCTATGTAATTTAAAAATCTGTAATTCATTGTACAAATATATGGAAAAATGAAAGATACCCCATACTGGTGAGATTCCATAATTTTTATTGGTGCAAATTGATGATGAAGTGTATCATTTTTTTTAAAGTTAATAATTCACTTAAATGAACAATATTTTGTACTATTCCATTTGCTATATAACTGAATCAATTTAAAATAATTTTAACTAATGTTAACATTTAGCATAACGCATGTGAATAAACAAAATTTTTTGTTTTTTGATTTAGTATATATGTTACCGCTAAAGTGCAGAAATCAGTTAATCTGCAGATTAGCTAGGTAATCTGCACATTAACTAGGGTGATCCGTTAAAGTGAGGAAAATTGTTTTATTTCTCAAATTACCTAGGTAATCTGCGAATTACCTAGATAATCTGTACATTACCTACTAGGCACTAGTTAAAGTGAAAATAAGATATCTGGTGTTGTAATTTTACAGCACGCTGTGTTGTATTTGTTTTTTTCATTCGGAAAAAAGAAGTAGTTTTCTTTTCTTTTTTATTTCTTTCTTTACTAATTTTAATCTGTATGTGTTTTAATTTTTATATCTTTTAAAGTTATATTTGTTTTATTTTTTATTTATTTCATCTTTTTTATTCTGTCACTATACGTTTGAAGATGTTATGCATTTTTAATATGAAATATAATAGCTTTAATAGCTTTCAATAAATTCTATTTTATTAAATGAATGTTAGAATTGTAATACAGTAACGATTTCTTTTCAAAATAAAAATATTTAACAATTAAAAAAAAAAAAAAAAAAAGTTTTATTAACAACTTATATTGCTATTACTATTGAAATACTAGAAACATTAAATTACATAAAATATTACTAGAAATATTAAATTAGACAAATCAGAAGCATTATTTAAGAAGTACTCCAAATAATTAAAACTGCTTTAACATTTTTTAGAATGCATGAAAATTAAAATGACAGTTTTCAATGCTTTATTAAACTATAATTTGCAGCATACATATATCTGCACAAGTTTAGCAAATATATTAATTTTACAAAAAAAAAAAAAAAAAAAAAAAAAAAACCTTTATTAACACTTTTTATGTGATAAACTACAACGAAATTACCTGAAAAAGAGAACAAAAAAAAAAAAAAAAAAAAAAAAATAAAATAAAAATAAATAAATAAATAAATAAAAATATAATCCTGATATATAAAATATGTACAGGAAACTTGAAACTGAAAGAGAAAAAAAAAATGTAATGAAATGCTAAAAAATGTACAAAAATTTCATTTTAAGTATTTATTAAATGCCATAATATTTTTCAAAGTTAATAATTAATGTATCTTTTTTTTTTTTTTTTTCTTTTTAGTAAGTAATAGTAATTTAAATCAATTTTAAAATAAATTAGTTTTAAAAAGTTATGGTTTAATAGTTTTAGTTCGGAAGGAAATAATTACTGTAATGCAAATCTAATATTCATAATTCAAAATGAAGTTTCACGAGAGACAGCTTTTAATTAAGATTAAATTTCATTAATAAAATACAGACCCTTATCAAACTTATATTGACAGAATTAAAGAGATAGAAATAAAATCAAAATTAAAACAATTATAACTTACTTGTTACTTTAATTTTTGTGTACTCATAATAATAAACCTAATCATGGCTTCCATACTCCACATTTTGCGTTTGCCGTTTATCGGTTTATTATCATAGCGTAGCGGAAGTGAAGGGGTAAAAGTTTTAGTTATGTTTGAAGGTCATTCGCGTATATGTATCACATGGCTGTTTGACGTCATAGTGAATGTAAAAAAAACTAAGGCTCGAAACAAACATTTGAACTTTAACGATACTGAAACCGTTAATCTGCAGATTACCTAGTTAAAATGCGGAAAACTCTTTATTCCGCATTTTAACGGGTCATTTTAGTTAATTTGCAGATTAGCTAGGTAATCTGCAGATTAACGGATTTCGCGTTTTAACGGTAACATATATATATATAGATGTACAGAGTTGTTGGATATTTGTTCCTACTCTGGAGCAAGCAATATATGGTTGACCATGCGAAAAACGTGGATTTTTTAAATTTAATCCAGCAATGTGCCTGTTGAGCTTTGTTGATTGTCATTGCAAAAACAAGATGCACACTCACACACAGAAAACAGTCATTTGAATGTGAAGGATAAATCAGTAGGATAGAAATCATTAGAATGTGTAGATTCAGTACATCTTCTTCTTTACATTTGCCATTAATTATTGTTGCTTCAATCACATTCACCATCAGTTTTTTCATGGAAAGTCTAGTTCCATTGCACAACTTTGGTGTGTTGAGCTTATTAAGAAACAAGCCAACTTTCAATGTCAGTATGTGCAATGGCACTCCAGCAGGCTCAATTTATTCTCAGTTCTGAAAGTACATTATGAAAGAGACTATTTTATCCTTCTGTAAAATCATAAGGATGATAAAGCAAAAGACTCCAGTCATAAAGATAATTTTATTTTCAATTCTTTTATTTAGCATTACTATAATGTATATTACAGAAATAACATATTTAAGGTTGCTGATCAGTCTGATTCATTGTTTCTCCCTCCCTATGTAATTCTTTGGGGTTTTTGTTGCTCCATATTTTAAGGATATCATCTCCTTGAAAAATGGAGTTTTTTTATTCTGTTTCTGGATTCACTCTTTCAATCTATCATCTTTTACCTTAGTGATATTTTATTTTATTTTATTATTATTATTATTATTTATTTATTTATTTATTTTTGAGATTGAAAATTAGAATTCTCGAAATATATGTATATTCTGCTTTTTGTTATTTTATACACGTAGATTATGAAAAAGAGATAACATGAAAAAAAAAAATTCTGAAATAAAAGGTGACATGTTAAAAGAACAAAGAAAAATAACCTGTTTTGCAATATGTTTTTGCAATATCCATGCAAGACAAAGCAACAAATGTCCCATAGGATTATGATGAGATCGGAAAGGAGAAATGTTGAATCTGACTGCCGTGCAGTCTTAATACAATAATTTTTCAATATCCCGATGCTCAAAAGTTAACTTGAAAGTAGTTGCATTTATTTATTAGAATATTAATTTGTCTAATTTTTTTTTTTTTTTTTTTTTTTAAGGTGGGGATGGGGAAGGAAGAGGCATCGCTATTAATTAGGGGGAAATCAGAGAGAAAAACAAATTTCATTTAACCTTTGACTACCCTTTTTAGTAATTTTAGCATAGTAAATTTAACATATTAACCACTTAATATGTTATATATTAAACACACCACCATTTGCACAGGAAAAAATGGGGAGAAAAGTGAAATATGCTGTAAAAGTATTGGGGAAAAATCATACACAATCACAAGTTTAAAAAAAAATAATAATAAACTGATTCTGATCAAAAAGTGCAAATAAATAAATTTAATATGTTGGAAACTTCCTTTTTCCCATGTTTTTTCCTTTTTTTTTTTTTTTTTTTTTTTTTTTAATCATGTTCTATTATTAGGAATAAAATTATTTAAATTGTTATTAAATTATTGCTATAAATGTAATTTTATTAATTTTATAAATATTTATTTGTACTTCTAAAAGTATATATATGATTATTTTAAATGTATAAGGATTCTAAATTACTTTTAATGCTTTAAATCTATTCACACAGCCATTTTCTGTTTAAACATTTTTTAAATCTTCATCTATGTTTAATTTTGTTAGTTTGACTTCATCGTTTATATTAACTTCTATTAGTCAGACATGTTTCTTTTCATCCTTAAGGCTGAATTCAGCCTTTTTAGGCTTGGAAATTATTATTCTTGGGATCAATGCAAATCTGCATTAAAACTTTTTGGACATGTGTAGTAGGGGAGGGGAGGGGAGGGGGGGGGCTCAGCCTGAATTTGTGCAATATATTATTAGCAATTTCTATGTGATTGGCTTTCAAAAAATGTCAAATTCAAACTTGGAGAAAATGAAAAAGAAATAGCACTTCAACTGCATTTTCCTAATGAACTTGAACCATGTCTGATTAGTTTATTTAAAATCTTACATTGTGTAATCATGTTTTCTAAAACTAACCTTAAGGAACAGTCCAAAATCTTGGAGGGATGCCAAATTGACTTACAGCTTGGGATTTAGAAAACATCCAGTCATTTGGAGCTCTCTTATCACTTACTTTCTCTGAGTCAAATGACTATTTTCCCTATTTTAACACTGGACTCGTCGAGTCAGCACTTGCGCAGAGGCTTCCATGGTTTCAAGAAATGTGGTCGAAGAATATGTTCTATGAGCTGTTAAATTTTTTTTTCAAAGCACTTTTAAAATTTTAGAAGCAATGAGTTGCAGGAATGAGCAGGAGGGAGGGAGAAAGAAAAATATGAATAAAAGTTTCACTATTGCTGAACTATCTTACTGAAAAATAAAAAAAAAATAACATTAATGATTTCATTGCAGAATTTTTGACTAATTTTGTATTTAGATTTTAATATATTTTTGAGGGAGTGAAAAATATGGAATATTGCGTATGTTCACTGCTGTGTATATGTATGTGTGTGTGTGGGGGGGGGGGGTACACATACTATGCATGATTTTCCCATTGTTAATTTTTTGGGCTAATACTGTCTCTAGGCGAAAACAGTAGACACAGTTTAAAAATGCTTTTATATGTAGAGATACATTATACTTTTCCTAATAAAAGACTAAGTTTTTATTTTATTTTATTTTTTTATTTAAAGAATAAGCTTTCTCATAAGTTTAGAGGCACCCTAAAAGCCTTGTTTATTTATTTATTTATTTATTTATTCTCAACTGTAAGTTTTGTTTTTATTTTCTGAAATATGTTTTGAGAACTTTCTCTGCTTGTGTCTTTTAGATGTTATTTTATCAAAAAGCAGCGCAATTTATACTGTAATAATTGTTCAAATGATGTGATATGTAAGTGATAATAAAGTGGTGATAAAATTACATATCCTTAGACACTAAACATACAAGGTGTAAAAGAAAAGACCATCCAGAAATAAACGTTTCTTGTTCAATAGTTATTATAGGTAATGAGATAGTTTAAAAAGCATTGTATATAGCATAACGTAAAATTTACAATATCACTTGTTGCATGTGAAATTTTTAATTATTTACAGTATGTCAAATATCTTAATTTACAGATGATCAAATGTATGACATTGACTGTAATTCTGCTTCTATGGCTTCAATATAGTTGGAAGTTGGAATATTGTAAGGACAGATGCACTTGCTTTATTTGTATACGCTTTGTCTTTGATGTAACACCAAGGAAAAATTGATACAGATTCAAATTTAGTGAGTAAAGAGATCAAGCAATGACTACACTGTAGACCTTTATGTAATGCAGTGCAATAGTTATATATCTATATCTGTATTTTTCTCTGTGTATATCATCCCCTTCTGATTATTCTTTTTTGCTTGCAGATATAGAAACATGATATGTTCTAAGTCTGCTCATGAAATCTGATTAAGTTGCTTTTACCGAAAAAAGAAATGTAAACATATACTTCTGTCTTTTCTAGCCTTTTATGCCCTGTATTATTTAATAGATTGCTTAGCAAAATAATGCACGTTCCATTCAGGATATTGGGCTACTACATAGAGCTATTGCAGGAATCATAGCATGCAAGTATGTAGCTTCTTATTATGTTGTGTATATTAGAAGACCAGACAAATTACAATACATATGAATGCATAGTACACTTAAAGCATCATGAAATAAAAAAAAAAAAATTACATGTAATGCAGGAATTTTCAAAATATCATTGTGAATGCATAGTACAATTTTTTTTACCAAAGTTATTTTTTGAACATGAAATTAAACTGATATCTATGCAAAATATGTTATTAAATATAAGTGATGATATTCTGGGCTGAAATATTAAAATAAAAAAAAGCTGATGTGGGCACCACATGACTTCCTTATACACTTTGAGAAATATACATAATGTTAAAAAATATTGTCACTGGACCCGAAAAAGTTGGCTAAAAATATTTAAAAAAAAATGCATGCATACGTAAAAAAAATAAATAAATAAATAAATAAAATTGTGCCTTGAGGGGACTCATTTTAAAATCCTTGGGGGGGGGACTCATGTCAAAGTTGTGCCTTGGGGGGACTCATGTCAAAGTTGGGCCTTGGGGGGCCTTATTTCAAAGTTGCACCTTGGGGGGACTCATGTCAAAGTTATGCCTTGGGGGGGACTCATGTCAAAGTTGTACCTTGGGGGGGACTCATGTGCCTTGGGGAGGGACTCATGTGCCTTGGGGGGGGGACTCATGTCAAAGTTGTGCCTTGGGGGGGGACTTCGGATCCGAAACAATTGGATAAAAGTGTTAAAAAATGCATTTTCACCGTGTTTCTGAACTATTCCGGAAGTTTCAAATCTCTAACTAGTCGGGAAGTTAGTTAAATAGATTTTCTGTTGAATCATATAAACGCTGCTAAAGGCAGCAGTGACACGAAGCAATTGGCTAAAAATATTTAAAAAATGCATTGTCACCGTGTTCTGAGCTTTTCTGGAAGTTTTAAATGTCTAGCTAGTCGGGAAGTTAGTTAAAAATCGATTGCAAGATTTGTACTGGTAACGCTGCCGAAGGCAGCAGGTATCGGAAACAGTTGGCCAAAAATATTAAAAAAACGCATTGTCAACGTGTTCTGAGCTTTTCTGAAAGTTTCAAATGTCTAGCTAGTCGGGAAGTCAGTTAAATTGCAAGATTTGTCCAAACCGTTTTTGAGTTATTACCGTTTTTTGATACATTATGGCCAAAACCAATGTATTTTTGGTCATTATGAACCTAATTTTCCAAAATATCTCCAAAATGGAAAATCATACAAAGTCCAAAAAGGAAGGTGCAGAACTATATGTTATAACAAACCTATGTACCAATTCGCAACTTTCTACGTTCAACCGTTTTTGAGTTATTACCGTTTTTTGATACATTATGGCCAAAACCTATGTATTTTTGTCATTATGAACCTAATTTTCCTAAATATCTCCATAACGGAAAATCATAGAAAGTCCAAAAAGGGAGGTGCACAACTAGATGTTATAACAAACCTATGTACCAATTCGCAACTTTCTACGTCCAACCGCTTTTGAGTTATGCAACATACACACACACACACAGACACACACACACACATACAGACGTCACGAAAAATCGTGTAAAATCCCTTATATCTCTATAACGAGAGCTCGTGTTAAGACGACACTTGCAGGTGTGCAACTAGATATCATGACAGTCACACATATAAATTGTCAACATTCGGCGATCATTCGTTTTCGAGCAATGTGAAATACAAAATCCATTTCGCAAATCGGGATTACTATACTTCCTTATACTTTGTATAAGGAAGTAAAAAATGCATGCATACGTAAAAAAAAAAAAAATAAATAAATAAATAAAATTGTGCCTTGAGGGGACTCATTTTAAAATCCTTGGGGGGGGGGACTCATGTCAAAGTTGTGCCTTGGGGGGACTCAAGTCAAAGTTGGGCCTTGGGGGGCCTTATTTCAAAGTTGCACCTTGGGGGGACTCATGTCAAAGTTATGCCTTGGGGGGGGACTCATGTCAAAGTTGTACCTTGGGGGGGACTCATGTGCCTTGGGGGGGGACTCATGTGCCTTGGGGGGGACTCATGTCAAAGTTGTGCCTTGGGGGGGGGGACTTCGGATCCGAAACAATTGGATAAAAGTGTTAAAAAATGCATTTTCACCGTGTTTCTGAACTATTCCGGAAGTTTCAAATCTCTAACTAGTCGGGAAGTTAGTTAAATAGATTTTCTGTTGAATCATATAAACGCTGCTAAAGGCAGCAGTGACACGAAGCAATTGGCTAAAAATATTTAAAAAATGCATTGTCACCGTGTTCTGAGCTTTTCTGGAAGTTTTAAATGTCTAGCTAGTCGGGAAGTTAGTTAAAAATCGATTGCAAGATTTGTACTGGTAACGCTGCCGAAGGCAGCAGGTATCGGAAACAGTTGGCCAAAAATATTAAAAAAACGCATTGTCAACGTGTTCTGAGCTTTTCTGAAAGTTTCAAATGTCTAGCTAGTCGGGAAGTCAGTTAAATTGCAAGATTTGTCCAAACCGTTTTTGAGTTATTACCGTTTTTGATACATTATGGCCAAAACCAATGTATTTTTGGTCATTATGAACCTAATTTTCCAAAATATCTCCAAAATGGAAAATCATACAAAGTAAAAAAAGGAAGGTGCAGAACTATATGTTATAACAAACCTATGTACCAATTCGCAACTTTCTACGTTCAACCGTTTTTTGATACATTATGGCCAAAACCTATGTATTTTTGTCATTATGAACCTAATTTTCGTAAATATCTCCATAACGGAAAATCATAGAAAGTCCAAAAAGGGAGGTGCACAACTAGATGTTATAACAAACCTATGTACCAATTCGCAACTTTCTACGTCCAACCGCTTTTGAGTTATGCGACATACACACACACAGACACACACACACACATACAGACGTCACGAAAAATCGTGTAAAATCCCTTATATCTCTATAACGAGAGCTCGTGTTAAGACGACACTTGCAGGTGTGCAACTAGATATCATGACAGTCACACGTATAAATTGTCAACATTCGGCGATCATTCGTTTTCGAGCAATGTGAAATACAAAATCCATTTCGCAAATCGGGATTACTATACTTCCTTATACTTTGTATAAGGAAGTAATAAAAAATAACATTAAAACAGCATAAACAAAGGAAAAAATTGTAATCTAGTATACTGCTGTTTCGGAACTTTCTAAGTTCTTTCCTCAGTAATAGTAAGAAATGAATTTAAACAGGATAAAAATGTAAAAGAATTGAGAATTAAAAAATTAAACCTCAGAGCTTGCCTAGCAAGCATGTTCCCAGACCTGAGCCAGATAGGCAAATTATGTAAAGTGTCTCGGATATAAATGCAATACTCAAAGTGGCATAGTTGAAGTGGGGACCAGTGGAAAGTGTAGTACAGAAACCATTTCAAAATGAAGGGTGGAAGAGGAAAAATTTGAAGTTTGTATTTTTAAATAAATTTTAACCAAATTTTAGCAAAGTTTGATGTGCTTGAGTGAATTTGAGTTTTTGTGAATATGGAAAAGTTCCCAAAAATCCAGATCTTGTATTAAAGTACATTATTGAATGACAGAGACTTTGGAAAAACTGAAATTATGATTATTGAGCCAACTATGTTTGGCTGTGGCAGAATGTTCTATTTCATCATTTTTAACATGGTTTTCATTGGTACTCACTTCAACTGCATCTCTTTGAATATCGAATTTATACCTGAAACACTTTTCACAACTTGCCATTCTGACCCACCATACTTGCTTGGCAATCTCCAGGATTTTAACTTTTTAATTCTTATTTCTTTATTCTTTTGCTTTTTTATCATGTTAAAATTTATTCTCCGCTAGTAATGAGGAAGGAACTTAGGAAGTTCCAAAATGGCAGTATACTAGGTAGATTACAATTTCCCCCTTCATTTGTGCTCTTTTAATGTTGTTTTTTATTTTTCTTTCAGTATATCATGTTTTATTATGTAAAATATATAAAATATGTATTTTAAAAATATAGTTGAAGAAGAACTAATTTTTTAAAAAAGATCAGGAAAAAAAAAAGCAATCTAAGAAAATAAAAAATAATGAGCTGTTACTATGGGACTATCTGTTACAAATTAACATTTGGTGGCACTATATACATAAAAAGAAAACTTTTAACAGTAGTAAATATGATTTAAAAAAAAAATAATAATATATTTTTTTTTTATCTCATGATTAGTTTAATTAAAAATCATTTTTTTTCATCTATTTTCTGGAATTACTATACTCCGTTGTAATTAGTGTATTCTGTTATATACAAATAACTAAGCAAAAACTGCAATTTTTTAATTTTTTTAAATCCATCAGTATACATTTCTTGAGTTTTGCTAAATATAACAATACAGTTAACTTATATACCCCACGTTATTATTATTATTGTTGTGTGTGCGTGTGTGTATGTGTTTGCAAACTTTTAATTAATTTTGTGCTTGAGTAATTATATAATTGCTTTCATTTTTTATATATTTTCTCTGTAAAAATTTCTCATTTCAAATTAGTTGCCTAAATATTTATCTCACAATAAAAAAAGAATGTTTTTCTGGCAATGTATTCAATGACAACTTTCTATTTAAAAAGATCAATAATGATCATAAGATTAAAAATTTTATAGAATTACCACAAAAATAAAGAATCCATTCTCTTAACCAAAATTTTATTTATTTTTTATTTGAAGTTACATATTTTATTTTTTCAAGAAAATTGAGACAGTAAATTCATAAATTAAATAAAAATATGAAAAATAAATTTTTAAAATTGAAAAAAAAAAAAAAAAAAAATTATGCATCATGAACATACATTATGAAATTTTTTGATTAATTTGAAGATACTAATATAGAATTATTTTGAGTATTTATATATAGAAAACTATACACACACTTTCTTGGTCCTTATAAATGACTACCAAACAACAAAATGCACTTCTGTAGAACTTAAGGGGACTGTCTACTATCATCTCTGAAAGTCAAAGCCAATATTATTCTGTGGGAAATTTTGCCCTGTTATAATTCATTAACTAATACATTTTTTAAATTCTCTTTTCATATTCAGAAAATTCACAACTGCTAAACTGGTTGTCACTTTCTAAAATTGATTTTTTTTACTTTTAAAGATTTCATTTTTAAGCTCAAAAATGCAAAATTTCACTTTGTGAAAATATGCATTTTACACCAAAATAAAATATTAAAAATTAAAAAAATTAACTTTTAGAAAGCGATAACCAGTTTAGCAGTTGTGAATTTTCTGAATCTGAAAACGAAATTTAAAAATATGAGTTATAATAATAAGTTGATGAGTTATAATGGGGCAAAATTCGCCATAGAATAACATTATCTTTGGCTTCCAGGGACGATAAGTAGAGAGTCCTCTTATGCCCGAAATGTCCAAATTTTTTAACTCTAAATTAGAAAGCCTGTTACACATGCCCTGTACTGAAGGAGCGAAGACACTGGACTTTAAACTAAGGGTGTTTCTCACATGTAGAATTGAATAAAAAGATTACAGATTGAATTAATTTCCTTCCACAACAAATGGTTGTAAAATAAAGATATATGAAAATTTAGTATCCAAAAAGATCACATTGCATTTGATTTAGAAGTCGAAAAATATAAAGTGGTTGACAAACATATGCATGTGTACACTTTTTCTACACATACTAATACTTTTATGCAAAAATAGCATAAGTATTTTAATTTAGAAATGTTCTACACAAAAAACTATTTATTATGTGATTCAGTTTTATTGAAATTAATTTCTACAAAGGTAGAAAAGTTTTGTTTTAGTAATTAATTTAAAGAAATAAATTTTGCAAGGCAAGTTGTAAACAAGCTACAGTAAAATTTAAGCAAATACCATAAAGTGAAAAAAAACACTTAGCAATTGTTTCAGGCCAAAATAATTAAGTATAATTCTTCATCAAGCAGAAGAAGGAGCAGAAGTGCAGTTTCAAAAAGTATATAAAGCAGACTTTAAGTAACACTGGTGTATGAAATCTTAAAGATAGGAAACACCTGAAATCGACTATTGAGTTATTAACCCGTTAGTAGTCGCTATCGACAGCGCCACCTATTACAGATTGCGAACTTTTTATTTAACTGTCACCAATAATTTTAAGAAGTGATGTGATCGACGTTAAATCGATTTTATTCTCGTTTTATGTATATCAAATGAATAAAAAAATCTGGAAAAACTGAAGGATGGGCGGCAAATCGACCAACTAGCGACTACTAACGGGTTAACAATGATTTCAATCAAATAATGAAAATTTGAGTTAAATAGAGTTGTTATTATGTTGTTATTAATGTTGTTATTTGTTTCTATTTCTTAAAAATATAAATAAAAATAATAAAAAGACAAAAAAAAAAAAAAAAAAAAAAAACTGTTTACGAAGAGAATTCAAGGGGACAAATTTGTCATCATTGTGTTGGTGACATTTTCTGACGACTTGACAATAATTTTCGCTATATTGCCATACTGACATGAATTCTAGTTTTATGTTTATAATCAGGGTTATCACTGAGTACGTTTTTCACTTAGATGACAAGACTTGAAATTGAGATTAGCTGTTATTTATTTTCTGTTCAAGTTAGATAATGTAGACATGTTGTCAGTCTTCTAAGTATTCTGAAAATTTATATATCTGCCATTACAAAGTATTTGGCTAATAGCCAAGCCCAGACAAAGATCATATGTCTATATACAAATGAAGAACATTTTGGAATGGCATTAAATATAACTCCAACCTTCAAATTTCACGTCATTCTAATATTCCAGTAATTTAAAATTTTATTTTATTAATAATATATTTTTTACTAATGCTTGTAGTTCACTAAAAGGCCATTCCATGGAGAACCCCAGAGACAAAAAATAAAGTTCATATAAACTGTGACAGCTATCAGTGTTTTAATTAAACGTGTGTTCTACAAAAAAGAAAGAAAGAAGATAAAAATAAATATAATTATATAATAATTGTATAAAATAATACAATAAAAATATAAATTTTTATACACATAATACTTATAAATAGTATTTATGTTATCTTATGATTAGAATTAAAAAGCTCTTAAAAGGAAATACAGTGTTCAAGTGGGCCTACTCATGATAATAGTCCAAATGCCGAAAAAAATGTATTTTGTATGGCCCTGTACAATTAAATGCAAAATTATTATTTTATCTAAATGTGAATAAAAAAAGATGAAGTAATTATAAAGTATAAAATAGGAAAGAAGAACAAAAAAAAAAAAAAAAAAAAGCTAAAATATTACATTTTAGGAGTGTATTACTCTTTGTTACGTTGGTCATGTTACGTCAATAATATGAATTTCTACAAACGTAGTCACTTTCATCTAGTTTCAGTTTTGAACGTTATTAGCATTTTCAACATATTAAAAATTGATTCTCACTAATGTTAAGTTTAAAAATACATAAATGTGTATGATTGTAGAGCTATATGTTTCAGAGAAATGATTTTGACAGCTAAATTACTATTTTATGAAGTTAAAAAAAATGTTATATTAAATTAGTCAGATATGTTTATTTTGGTTAAAGCAATTAGAAATTAATTGAAAATTTTGATATTTAAGATACTTTTGGTGATTTCTAAACATACTACTATAATATTATAAAATGGAAAAGAAGTTTCAATATGCAGGTTTTAATACGATTAAAAGTAAAGTAATTGGCTTAACTTGTTGTAAATGTGAATAAAGAGTGTACTCCAGGTTTGTCAAATGGAATGGCCCTGGAGTTCTAAAATAATCTAATAACTGCCATATTTAATAACTATATGAAATATCCCTTATTGTAAATCCTTAATTTTCATTTTAAATGTTATCAAGAATTCTATTTAATTGAAAAAATAATAGAAGTTAATTGCCATATTTATAAATAGAAAATATTTACTATGTAAACGATCTTCTAAATTCAGAAAATCAAAATCATAAATAAAATCACAAATGTTTTCTAGACCCCCATGGAGGTCATTCCACTTATAGGCCTATTACCCTAGTATAGTCAGTAGGCTTTAACACATGCAACAGAACACAGATATTTTCTTGTTTTATATTTATTCTTTAATTGGAGAAAATACAAGATATGCAGTTTTTTCTTTCTTTTTTTATCTCTCTTATGGTATCGTAGTTATTTATAGGCATGGAGGAAGTCAGCTATATTATATATGATTCATTTAAAAAATTTTTTAGACTTTCAGTTCATTTATCATTTAATTAGAAAATACATATCTGTTGTAGCAATATACATATATAAGTGTTTTAATTCATCTTTTCTCTATTCTATATATAAACTGATTATTTCACACTGTTAGTTTTGAACAGCCAAAGTCAGCTGCCATGTTAGTTTGCTGATCTTTGTTTGGCTTGGTATCTTGTCTTTCTCTATTTTGTAAATTGGAATCCATCTTTTTTAACGATTTTCTCCAAATAAGAGAAGAAGAACGTATACTAGCTGCCATTGTCATAGGATATTCCTGAAAAAGTAATAATTACAATCATTAAAACATAAATAGAAATAAACAAATTCTAATATATTGATGCTTTTAAATAGTCTTATTCATATAATATTCTTTTGAGGCTTCTTTCCCATCCTGTAAACAGTAATCAGTACCTGTTATGGGAAAGTATAGAGTAGAGACAGATCACTTACTGTTTCAATGTCATTTTTATTTTGCCCATGTTTACGGTTTTTATTCAAGCTAATTCGTTCCCATACTAATTTTGCTAAATATGAGGATGGCTAAAATTAAACTGATGGTCAAATATCAAATATCTTTGATATGACAGCTTTCTATTGATCAGAATCAAAAGAAACTTCTAAATATGTATTATGTATAGATCATAAAACCTAGATTTATCTCAAAAGAAAAAATTTTAATTTTGCAACAGTTTTGCATTGTTGATTCTTTTTATGCGTAAGGTTGTTGCATTGTTCATAAAATAGATGGTGTTTTGTAGCCTAATGCCGATGCAAAAGAGTTTCATTATAAAAACTACTGATGGACATTCCATCTTGCCCTGAGCGGCAGATAATTTGGTCTAATGACAGGAGTACTTTTATTACAAAATTCATATGTCTCTTACTATTTGCACCTACTTTTATCCATAACTAGCAGGCTACGACCGCTTCGCTGGTCACCATTTTTAAATGAATGACTATAGTTAATGAATTCTCAAAATTCATTAATTTTTATCATGCGAAAAAAAAAAAAAGAGAAAAAAATTATGATTGGAAAAAATGTCGCACCGGGTTTCCACTGCTTTCGGCAGCGCAGGCCATTATTGTGCGCTGCGCGCGCATTTAGGTTCGACACTCTTAATGAATCACTATATTATCGTAAGGGACAAACATAAATATAATATACAAAAAAAAAAAAAAATCTTCTCCTATCGATGGAATAATCGGTCCAGGCCCCCACTGCCTGCGTCAGCGTATACAGGCGCGCGTGTTCCTTCACCTACCGTTCCCGCCCCTCCTAATTATTCTAGACTTTAAAAAATACTCGCAATCGTTCTCTCGGGCTTTTAAACCTAATAATACTAATTTCCAACATTCTATCTGAATTTATTTATTTTTGGTTTATTTTAGATTTAATTTGGTTTATTTTTGGTTTAATTTATTTATTTTAGGTTTTTGTGAAATCGTATTTTGCCCCCTACTCCCCCTTCGGGGGTTGGGGGGGGGGCGAATTTTGCAAAATCGCTTCTTAGAGGGTGCTTACATTATATGTTCTATAATCTGAGTCAGTTTCGAGTCAGTGACTCCAGTAGATTTTGCTGCGCGTTGATGAGAGAATGAGTGAGTCAGTCAGTGAATGAGTGAGTGGAAGTACTCTTTTATATGTATAGATACGCTATTTGGGGGCAAAATGGAAAATTAATCTTTTCCATGTAATCCTAAATCCCATGATTAGATAACAAACATTTGAAGTTTCATTTGTATTCGATCAATAGAACCGGAACTATCGACCTATGGAAAACGATAGTTTCATTTTAAGCACACTGCAATGATTAATAGTTACCTCAAAAAATTTAAGTAGGTGATGGACCTGATATCTGAAAAATAACCAGTATCTGGCATATCGATCTGATTTTTCAATATCTGAAGTGCCATCGGATATCCGGATCAAAACCACGAGAAATGTGGCTATATACTACATATCATTTATTAATATTACAAATTCATAACAGAAAATTTCCAAAATTTTTTATTTTTTATCAGTGTACTAGATGAATTATCCGGTATTGCTTGGGAACGTTTAAAACTGAATTATGAAAAGAAGTATGAAGAGTAAAATTTAAAAATAAACTAAATTAACTTTAAAAAAACTGTCTCTAAAAATTTTTGAGGTGTGTATGGCTAGTAGTTAACAAACTTAATATTTTATCATTTCTTTGTCGTTATCCTCATGTTTTATATATGTAGGAGCTCTTTATATAAAAAACATTTTTTGCTGATTATATTTTATTGCTTATAAAACTACACAATTACAATATAAACACCTTTTAAAGGGGGGAAAAAATGCATCAAATGGTGCAGATTAAAGAAAATGACCCATATATTTTACCTTGTTATAGAGCAGTTGCAAACAGCTGATAACAGCATGGCAACGTGGACAGCTTGTCCTCCGATGTTGGTTGCCATGGTGCTATGAGCTGTTTTCAACTGCCATTTGCTTACTGGGATAAAAAAGGCTTCTATTTATTTTCACGTAGAGTTGATTGTCCTCCATCTACGTCACTCTGATGTCATATGAAACTTCCCTATTGAATAAGCCTTTTGGATTTGAATCTTTGTACATTGTTTTGAGTACAAAGTTTGTATAATCTAAATGTGGATTAAAACAATCGTTGAAACATCACATTATTTGTTTTATGAAAAGTCCAGAAAATACAGGAATATTAAGAGCCAAAATTTACCACTATGCAATACATTACATCACAGCATAATGCAATGGAAATCACAAGAATAACTTTCCAATCATAAATTGAAATATATTGAATACCCAAATGAAAAGTGGACACATGTGATATCGTCAGAAGTACAGCGGCGGTAAGCGCTACCATTCAGAGTTATTAAAGAAAGTATGAGAACACAGCAATAATTCTTATTTAAAATTTGTGCACGTAATATCGTTTTGTTAAGTAAATATTTGTCGAGTCGTGATCTTAGTCTCATGCTGTTTACGAAAAAGTTAGTTGATGATAAAAATTAATGATCGAACTAAAAAAATTATATACACTCTATAATAATAATAATAATAGTAATAATAAAGACGCAACAAGAAGGATTTATCCGAATGGGACGAAAATTGGTAGATGTAATGTACATGTGGAGAAAAACAATTGATTACAGTTTCAGAAAATTTGGATGATTTAATCAAGAGAAAGGGTCTCACAAAGTAAACAATTCAATAACGCGTTGGTCCACTTCTGGCCCTTACGTAAGCAGTTATTCGGCTTGGTATTGATTGGTAGAGTTGGAAGATGTACTCTTGTGAGATATCGTGCGAAATTCTGCCCAATTGGTTCGTTAGATTGGCAAAATCCTGAGCTGGTTGTAAGATCCTTTTCATGATGCTCCAAACGTCTTCAATGGAAGAGAGATCCGGAGACTTTACTGGCCAATATAATGTTGAACAAGCTAGAAAACAAGCAGTAAAAACTATCTCTGTGCGCGGACGGACATTATGATGCTGAAACATACGATCAGGATTGCGTGATATGAAGGGAAACACAACAAGACGTAGAATGCCATCGACGTACCGCTGTCCTGTAGAGATGCCATGGATGACAACCAAAGGAGTCCTGCTATGAAATGAAATAACACCCCAGACATCTTTCCTGGTTGTCGGACCGTATGGATGACGACAGCCAGATTGGAATCTAGACCGATCCCGATATCACTGAAAACGTGCTTATAGGTAATCGGTATACAAATTTAATAGTAGTCCGTACAAGGGGCTCTGTGACTTCAACCCCATTTCTCTGAGCCGTTTATTAAAGATCTTTGAAGTCACTGAAGTACCAGTTGCACGTAGGATCGATGATAATGATGAATTGGAGCTTTGAGTACCACTCTGACGGTTGATTGGTTCTCACGTTCTGTCCTCTCTCTAGGCCGACCGCTTCCTCCCTGACGCTGTGTTTGGCCATGGCTCACCTATTCCTGTCAATATCATCTGGCATCATTCCTATCCAATTGCCGAACAATTCACAGATTAGACCAACCGGCTTATTTGATCCCAACTACACACCCCTCTCGAATACTGGCATCTGCACATATTGTCTATGCATCTGTATGCGAGGCATAGTCATTGTCTTTCTGAGTAGACGGAATAAAATTCTCGAAGAATTTATGACCTTCAATCAAAATTTCTCATTTTAGGTAGATTCCTTATAGGAGATCTACCTATTGCAATGGTTCTCATGACACGACTTCTGGAAAATTTCTTCATATCTTCACCGATCATGACCCCTAGAACCCGAAACCACCCTCCGTTCAAAAGTTTATATATATATATATATATATATATATATAACGCTTTTTCTCATGTTAAGTTGTGAACACGATAACTGGAGTAATTTTTATTTAAATTTAACCAGCTCGGTATATGTTTTCAGGACAGTAAAGATCTCGGTCAAGTTCGTAGATGGGGTATCCAGCTCAAAGGGGGTGGAAATGGTGGGGGGTGAAAATTTTCCTTTGCCCATAATTTCTTTAATATTGAAAATAGGAAAATACTTCAAATCAGGCAAATTACCGCCTTACCCTAAAGAACAACTTTTGTATTTAAATTTTTTCAATAGCTTCAATTGCTTAAAAGTTACAAGTTAAAAAGTGATTTTTCGTGATGAAACCGACTTTTTCTATAGCTTTAATTTCTTAAATTTATAATCTGATGCTTACGTCACGTGCAAACGATAATAAAAAAGATCACTGAAAATATAAAAACCCATGGTAACAGCTTTAATTAATCATTTAAAAATATAAAAGTAAAATAATACGTTTGTCTTGGTAAAATTGTCGTTTGTAGTGAATAGTTTAGAACGCCGATTTACGCAAGAATTTAAAATTTACGATTGAAATTGAGATTAATACGTTACAGCCTTCCTTTGATTTTTTATCTTGTGAAAACAAGACATTGGTCTGTGAAGAGATATGAGGTGTTTGCGTGGGAAGAAAATATAATGACGTCAAAGCTGCCATTTTTCTTCGTCAAGCTCGCCAAATTTTGTCATCAAATAACGAATTTCGTCGCCAAGTCAAAAATTTCGTCGTCAACTGTCAAATTTTGCCGCCAAATCACAAATTTCATTGCTAAATCGCAAGTTTTGTCACCAAATTGTATGTCTTTATGGCTTCTATTTGTTGAATGATTATGAAATTGAACTTTAAAAAATTGAATCATTTACTGACCAATAAATCTAGCCTAAAATTTTAAGTAGAATGAATAATAGTAGCTGATAATTAAATTTCTTAAAAATAAAATAGCGACGTAAATAATGAAATGTGTGGGAACAAAGCCATTGACTAAGTATGTGTTGTATATGTATGTATCTTTTTCTATAGCTTTAATTCCTTAAGTTTATAATCTGATGTTTATGTCACGTGCAAACGATAATAAAAAAGATCACCGAAAAAATAAAAAGCATGGTAACCGCTTTAATTAATCATTTAAAATTATAAAATTAAAATAATACGTCAGTCTTAATAAAAATATAGTTTGTGATGAATAGTTTAGAACGCCGGTTTAGGAAGAATTTAAAATTTACGATTAAAATTGAGAATAATACGTTACAGCTTTCTTTGACTTTTTATATTGTTGGAAACAAGATACTGGCCTGTGGTGTGCAGAGATATGGGGTTTTCGCGTGAGAAGAAAATATAATGACGCCAAAGCTGCAATTCTCCATCGCCAAGCTCGCCAAATTATGTCGTGAATTAACGAATTTCATCGCCAAGTCAAAACTTTCGTCGTCAGCTATCAAATTTTGTCGCCAAATCACAAATTTCGTTGCTAAGTCGCAAATTTTGTCGCCAAAATCTCGCCAAATCATACAATTTACTAAATTCGCAACAATTAACTTTGAAATTTAATGGTGCCCAAATTGTCCAATGTTAGTTAATGTTAATGTTAATGCTATAATTGCAAGTTGAAATTGTAATTCCATACAACGTAAAGGATTCTACCTTTGCCTTTAAGCTTGCCGAAAAGGGATTTTTTAATATTCTGCCAATTGCGCAGGTAATGTGCGCTGCTGTGTGCGTCGCATGCTCATTCGATGGCAGCCAAACTTTAAAATATTCCATTTTCCATCGAAACCTGTATGCATGTCAATTTGTGTCCAGTTTGCATTACTTCTTCTTGGTGCGTCGTTTTATTTGTTATAGAGTATATATGAAAAACGTGGATGTGTGCGTCAATAATTTTGCTGTCGACTGTAGATACACTGCTAGTCATTAAAATTGCTACAACAAGAAGGAATGCAAACAGAAGAATGATAGTTATTGGACACATACATTATAGTAGGAAGAACAATTGATTAAATTTTGTCAGCTTTTGCCCTTTTCAGACATTTTTGCCTGTTTGCGTGCCAGTCGCTTGGCGACGATTGACCAAATGTTTTCAATTGGTGCGAGATCAGGAAAACATGGTCGCCAGAGCAACAGTTGAACACATTCTGTAATCAAGAAAATTCCGGACAACATGCAGTCGTGCATTTATCTGCTTAAATGCTGTCGGATGCCGTAAATATGATGTAGAACCGCTCATAGCCCATCAGAAATGTTACGCTGCTATTCAGAGTACGGCAATGCGAACAATTGATGATCGAGACGTGTATCCAATGGCACCATATATCATCACTACAGGTGATAAGCTAGTATGCAGAGACCATGACTTTGGCTTTCTTAAAAGTTGCATCACGGACAGGAGTGCCTTCAGTGTATGATCAACGATGAACCTGGGCGCAGGAATGGTGCGATATAATCTCTTCAGACAAATCACAGTTTTGACTGTAAATTTTTCTGTTGTAGATTACAGCACAGTGTGTTGGTAAAAGTATTGCCTACTCACTGTGCTGTATTTTTACAATGTACAGTAAAATAAATTTTCTGCGATTTTTATTCACGTTTGTTGTAACTTTCACAGTATGCTTTAAAAATATTTCCTGCAATTATTACACATGCGTGCACAAACTAAGCAATTTATTTATTTTTTTTTACGCATATATATATATATATATATATATATATATATATATATATTTTATGCGTAACAAACGGTCTTGGATAGCCCAGGCCCAGGATTCGAACTCACAATCTCCTGTTCTAGAGGCCAGCACTTTGCCAATCGCGCCGTTGGGCTCACAATTACTTTTCTTTACAAAAACAGTTAAGATCAACATCAGCACTGATTGGTAGATAAATCGTGGCATACGTACCAAAAGACTTCTGGAAAATTTTTGATAACGATTTACAGCACAATGTGAAGTAATCAGTCTTCATTTTTTTTTTTTTTTACAGAACTAGCTGTAAAAATATACAGCAACCTATGCTGTATTTATGTTAAGAAAGTATTTTATTTTTACAGAAATTTTTTACAGTGTGTTTACAGCATCAAGATGGCCACTTCCATACTTGTCGGCATCGTGGAGAATGCATGTACACGACATCGTCAAACTGGTCTATTGCCTGGAGTGACGGTATTGAGTGCCATTGGATGCACGTCCCGATCACCTCTTGTTTGCATTTCTGGCACTCAATGACATCTGAATAGCGGCCATTACATTCTGAATGCATTAAGGTCCATGGCTCTGTCCTATATTCGTGGCCTCCAAAAAGCAACATTTAAGCCGGACAATGCAATGCATGACCGCATGTTCTCCGGATCTTCCTTGATATAGAATGTGTTTGAATGTTGCTTTGGCTAGCGCATTCTCCTGATTTAGCACCAACTGAAAATGTCTAATCCTTCGTTGCCAAGCAAATGGCGCGACACCAATTCTCCATTAACTACAGTCGATGAATTGAGGCATCGGGTTGAAGCTGCGTGGATACTGTACCTGTATATGTCACATGCTCGATTCAGTGCCTAGGTGGATAAGTGCTGTTATTACTGACAGATGTTGCTGCTTTATGTACTGATTCCTCAAGATATATACCTCCAAATTTAAAAATTAAGCAATTGTTCTTCCTACTATAAGCATTTGTTCCATAAATATCATTCTGTTATTTGCATTCCTTGCTGGTGTAGTAATTTTAATGGCCAGTAGCAAAGATGCGTTCAGAACCGAACAATACACAGTAGTACGATTTTTAATGGCTGAAATTGAGTATAATGCGGACATTTATCGTCTATAAATATTAACACAACGTTAAAGACACCAATGTAAAAATTTTTAAGCACAGACTACAGTTTTGGTAGCGTAAAGAGTACAGTCATCAGAACTGAATGACGAGGTGTATCATTGCTTATATATATATATATATATATATACAGGGTGATTCAGAAAAACGTGGACAAAATGACATGGTAGATCAATCATACAACAAGGATCAAAAATCGCATAGGAACAGAGGGTCGCAACTGCGATCCGGAGCCGCTACAGGGCGTCTAAAATAATACATAATACAAAGAGAAGGAACAAAACCATTACAGATCATTTTATTGTTAATTACTCACTCACATGCGACTAATGCAAGCCAAATGTTGAGCCTACAGGAGATGCTCAAAGTTTTTGCTAGATGCATCAAGACACGCCTGGCATCTTCGTTGCATAAAACGCCGCACCTTCTCAAAGATACCAGGTGTATCTCGAACACATCCTGCTGCCACAACGATTCTTCCTACCAAGTCTTCCGGCGTTGCAACAGGTATTTCATGCACAAGTCCTGTATGCGGACGTGTAGCATGCGGGTTTTCATCCGCCCACGCATGCAGGTTGTGAAAGTTCATCACACCCTCTAATGAGAACGCAGCCTCATCCGTGAGGAGAACACATGCTGCGAAGTTTCGGTCTGCAGCACTTTCTTGCAAAAACCACCGCGTAATATCCATACGATTGTTGTAGTCTCCCGGTTCCAGAGCCTGGACGCGTTGTAAATGATAGGAATGTAGTCCTTCGTCGTGTACAATGCGCCAGACGGTAGCTTGGGGGATATGGGTTTTTCGGGATACAGCACGTGTACTCGTTGAAGGATTACGCTGGAGTTTTTGGACAACTCTTTCTTCAGCATCAACTGCCCGAGTTATTCGTTGGCAACAAGCATCCGGCTTGTGCACGTCGAACGAGCCGGTTTCACACAATCATCAATGCAAAGTGGCAAAGAATGAGAGTCTAGGCACCTTTCTACCAGGATATTTCTCACGATACATTCGCAAGGCTTCTCGTACATTACAGTTGGCCATACCTTAAATTAAATGGATGTCAGCCATTTCGCGGTGCGTGTAACTAGCCATGTTACCAACGCATCCACGGCTCGAATGAAGACAATCTCCATTTGCTCAGCTCGTGTTTGTATTGCAACGCCCTATCGTGGCTCTAGCGCCCTCTACAGGCGTTTGCGACCCTCTGTTCCTATGCGATTTTTTATCCTTGTTATGTGACTGATCTGCCTTACCTTTTGTTCACGTTTTTTTGAATCACCCTGTATATAAATAAAGAAGCGGATTTTAGAGTCAGCAGCAGCAACCAATAGGAATTTAAGAAACTGGTGCTGTAAGCAGTATTGCCAGATTGGGGACTTTTTTTATTCAACTCTCACATATAATTTTGAGAAGTGATGTTTGATATTTATAATAGACAAGTAATCTTCGAAGTGATTAGACAACCGTTACAATTAAAATTCATTGGTGGATATTGAATAAAAATGTCTCCAATCTGGCATCACTGGCTGTAAGCTAATAGGAATTTGGGATGTTAAAAGTTATGTAAAAATTAAGAGTATGGGGATTTTATGTAATTTTTCCAACAATCTGATCTGAGAGAGATGACTTTAAAATAATTTTCTCACACACAAATTTAACCCTTTCTAGATTAAAAGACCCTATTAATACACACAACTCTTGGAATATATATAGTATTCCTTATCAATGTGGACAATAATATATTGATCAAACAAAACGTAAACTCAAGTTTCGCCTTAACCCCTTAACGCGCGCTGTCCTCGCTGCGAGGACGCAAAATTTAAGATCCAGCTGCAAAAATTCATCCCGGAAATTTTTTAGAAAAAATTCATGTTTATAACATATCAGAAGAGACCGGTTTTTTGAACCTCAAAATTTAAAATTTATTTTAGTTTAATTTAGTTCATGAAGTCCGGTGGCAGTATAATTTAAATGTTTCAAATTGTCTTGCGCCGCAAAGGGTTAAAGAACACACGGGTGATATTCAGAAACAAGAAATTAACAAATCAGCCATTGCTAAGCACTGTTGGGAGAATAACCATAATTTCAACTTTAATTCAGCTAAAATAATCTGTCAACCTGAACACTTACATGAACTCGATTTTCTAGAAGCTTTCCATATATATAAAAATCATAAAAATGTCATAAATTGGGATTTTGCTGTACCCCTCTCTCGGATTGTTGGAAAAATTACGTAATATCCACATATTCTTAATTTTTACATAGCTTTCTACATCCCAAATTCCTATTGGCTTACAGCTCCAGTTTCTTAAATTCCCATTAGTTGCTACTCTGACTCTAAAATCCGCTTTCCCACCTATATATATGAGCAATGATCGACTTCGTCATTCTGCTCTGATGACGGTACGCTTTATGCTACCGAAACTGCAGTTTGCGTTTAAAAATTTTTACATTGACGTCTTTAACGTTATGTTAATATTAATATTTCTGTTCTACGTCAAGTCTGATTATACATTTATCGTCTAAATGGTTGTTTATGATGAGCACCGTCTAACAGCTGTGAACAAAAAGTAGAAAGTTTTCATGAAGGGTGCACATCAATATTAGATTTGCCAAGACGGGCATTACTCAGTTACGTTGAAGAAAGGGAGCCTATATTCCACACAAAAGAATAAACGCATCGATTGCGATTACGGGGTTAAAAAAGTTTTATTTGTGTAAAATAAACATTTCTTTAAATTGTTTGTTTCAAGTTATTGAAGCCTATTAACATTGCTCAGGAGATACCACGAAGGTAAATAATGCATCTGATACATTCTCCAGGAATGGAAGTGCGAAAAATAATCGCAATCATTGCGCTAATCTGATTTATTGTCTCCATAATTGACCGAAATCCTACTATTTTTTATACCAGGCCAAACATTAAAAGCTGATCTATGTATCGCCACATAAAAATATGCGATAATTGTCTTGGGTTGGAATATAAAACATTTTTCGTCTTTTTTTAGTAACCATTTTGAATGCATTTTCATAGGATCTAGCAGTTTTATTTGGAAGAAGGAAAAAACAAATGAACAGAAGTGCCCATTTTCAACTAAGTGAATGATAAAAATTTGGACATGAATCAAAAGTGCCACTACTAATATTTCATGGTGTTCTGGTAAATTCTTCAAACTCGTATCAGTAGAAAAACACAATGTTTTTGCTCTCATCGTTCACTTGGAGCATCTTTTTCCCACGGTACGTTGTTAGATCACAAGATAAAAGAGCTTTGTAAACTTCAGAAATATTTTTTGGAAGAGCGGGTAAAAATGATTTCCTATGAGGCAGGTACAAATTCTGTCGTATGTATCTCATAGCCTTTTTGCTTATATTTCAGAGATATCGAATTGGGTCTGCAGTAAAGAAGTATGCAAAGAAACCTTTCGTTTCTAGAAATTAAAATCCGTTACATCCTGGTAAACAGGGGACGGGGGGGGGGGGGAGATAATGATGAACGTTATCAATAATTTTTCTCGTGGGCGCAATTGGTGCTTCTTTAACAATAGGGGATTAACATATATAAGCGCAATTGATGTGTTCCCGCCAAAACCAGGGCAAACAATCACTGATCTCCAATAAATTATTGCTACTGTTGATGGAATGCTCAGAGGTAGTCGAAGAGTTATGACTCGTTTTGTTAATATCACATTTTTGGACCACTTAAAAATTCTTCACAAGGGAAACGTTTTTATTTGGACGACGAAGGGAAAGAAGCGTCTGCAGGACTTCTTCAAGAAATAACCTCAGTTATTCTACAACAAAAGTATTACTGACCTGCTGGCGAAATGATGGAATGAGTGTTACAACGCTAATGGCGATTTCTTTTAAATTTACAGTAAAACTATTACTCTATTTCGATTTGTTCAGTTTTCATTTGACAATTCTTTTAAGATTACTTGGAAACATGGCCTTAGCATGGTTTCCACGGCCACGCTTTTTTATTAGAATCCTTCCACCAATATTATTTTAAAATAAATTTCTTATTCGGTGTGCAGTGTACATACAATAAGATAAATCTATTTTAAGATAATAGTGGAAAAGTGGTTATAAAAATTTGGACCGTGGGAACCTTGCTTAGGGAATCTTGCTAAGCGATCAAAGTAGAAAAGCAACCATTATGTTAAATTAGAATTTTTTTTTCAAGGATATATTAAAAGTTTGATCCATTCTCATTATTTGCTTCTTTCCAATTGCATGAATGACCGCGATTGTTACAAGTTGCTTTATTATACACATTTTCTAAATAGTCGTGTATTAAATATAAGTTTTACAGGGTCACATCAAAATTTGAATACATTTGAGTTTATTATATTATCATGTATTGCTTTTAATAAAAAAGTTTGAATCACCGCAAAATTTTGGATATATTATTTATTACAATATATAAAGTATAAAGTAGTATTATGTACGCAGACAAAAGAAAAAAAAAAAAAAAAAAAAAAAAAAGTTTCTCTCAAGTCGTTGAACTAGCCTCGAACATTGGACATGTTCTTTACAGTACATGTTGACATTATATATATTATAAACATTCATTATACTGCACATAAGTCTCAATCGAGACATATGAAAAAAGAAAAAATACATATTGTTTTCTCAAAAAGGATCGAATTGACATGACATTTAGATATGTTTTAACAGTTCATTCATTGTTACATTTATTCAAAATAGTCATTGCATCACGTATAAGTTTCTGCAAAGACGTGTAAAAAATAACCTTTATAATTATAATTATTATTAATTTAATGCATTTGTTTGTTTATAAAATTTTCTAATAAAGAACTTTATTTATTTATTTATTTATTAAACCTTAAATTAATATGTTAAAAATATTACCTGGTAATGGAAAGTGTCTCTTCTATCCCATACAGTGTCGCGTGTTTTTCTACAGCTAAAAGTAAGAGCGACGCATTTTCGGAATCTCTTATTTACCCAACAGTATAAAAGTGGATTTATGGCACTATTGATGTGGCCTAGAAGTAGGCCGAAAGGTAAAAAACTGGATAAATGAGCTTGTGATTCACTTCCTACCTATATAGAAAAAAAATATAATAATGGTAATAATGCTGGCAAAAGTTACACATGAAAATTCATTTATTATTAGTAGTAGATTAAAGCCCGTTGATTTAAAAATAAATGTGAGTAATTGCTATTATTTTCAATGTATATTTAGAAAGTGGTGTCAAAAAGATGAATTATATAACAGTTTTACGTATAATCTATATAGAATTTGTTTTCAAGATAGAAAATGTTTCTTTCAAAGAGTTATTTATAATTTTTATATAGATTTTTGCCCCAATAATTGACTTTGACATCAAATATTATATTGGCGCATTTATTCATACTTAAGTGTAAAATGTATCTTTTTAAATAGAATTTTTAGTTTGTGAAGTTTCAATTAAAAATAAGCAGTAATACTAATAATGAATAAAATGCAAAATGTGCGACCTTTTGTACATGTTTTATATTTGTATATTAAAATCATAATTACTAATAATGTGTTATGCATTAATAATAGTGAAAGTAATTCATACTTAGAATCATACTATGCGGTACAAAATTTGTTTTAAAAATTAAAAAAATATATATATTCTTCTGTTTTATGATTTTTTTTTTTTTTTTTAATTTAAATTTTGTTGTAAATGGTGTTTTGTTAATCAAACGAATACCAAAATTGGTTTATACAATTAAGTACTAGTTATATTGTTGTAGTACAGTACTATCTCGTAGTTGTTTCTAAGGGTTTTGCTGCATATTTCTGTAAACAAACTTTCTGAAAAATGTCTTTTTTATTAAAATAAATGAATAAATAAATGTTTACTTAAATGATTTAACTTCACTTTGTTTTTTATTGTAATGTATAAACTTTGGAACAATGGTTTAGCTAACTTTCATTTAGGAAGTCAAACTTTACACATTTATTTAGTATTTTTGCTCACTAACAACACCTAATATTACTAACAGTATTTAATATTACTAGCAGTGTTAAAATATATTTTTATTTTCTTCGTTGAATTAAATCGCTTTACTGGTGCATGGATATTGCATTAAAATACTAAAATATAAGAAATTGTTCCAAGTATGGCACATACCTGGAAGTCAAGGAGAAGGGTAGCAACATTGTAGGGTACCCAGCAAACTGCAAATACAGTTGTCAGAATTAAGAAACGTTTTGCAACAAGTTTCCGACGCTCCATGATGTTATGTATTCTGAATGACATTGTCTGAAAGTAAATGAGAATTTCGCTTATAAAATACCATATTTTATGTAATCTAATAAAAATATAATACAAAACCGAAAATAGGTAATTGTCATGATGTCATATAAATGAAATGTGCTTCATTTTTTTTTTTATTTATTTATTAAAAATTCATTTTGAATTAATTTATATTAACTTGAATTTTCTTTTAGTATTTATCACACGATTGCTTTAGTTTCTAAATAAAATTAACATAAGGACTGTGACGAATGATACTGGTCATTTTTGAAAATGCATAATTAATTTATTTCTACATCTATGCATCTAAAACAAATTTCTTTTTCATGTATTAACCTTGAAGAATACATGTTCATGATATTTATACTATAAATTACAGTAGTTTGAGAAAAAGAAATGAATGAAGATGAACATAGAGAAAGCATTGTTGCCGAATTCAAAAGAATCCACAAAAACCATGGCATAACATTGCTAAAAACTTACAAATTCCCAGAAGTACTGTAAACAGAGTATTAAATAGATTTAACGAAACATTGTAAACGGAAAGGTAATTTCGTTGTAAAGAAAAATTTGGAGCTTGTGATATTCAACTTGACAAAAATATAGAAAGAACACCACGTCGAAATCGAGAATGTCAGTCAGAGATGTGGCAAAAAAATGTGGAACAAATATATCAATAATTCAGAGGGTTAAAAAACGATTGAACTTAAGAACATATAAAAAACAAAAAATATCTAAAGTGACAGAAAAACAAAAAATATCTATAAAACTAAAAGCTATAAAATTGTATGAATATACAAGCAAGAATAAGTTTCATTGGATTTTAGACGATGAGACCTACGTGAAAGCTGACTTTTCTACTCTTCCTGGCCCTGAATATTATACAAAAAAGAACTTTGAACATCTGCCTGAATCAAAGACATCCATTAGTTTGGAAAAATTTGGAAAAAAAATATCTTGTTTGGATCGCTATTTGTCAGCGTGGATATAACAACTGATCAAGAAATTTATTTAAATGAGTGCCTCAGAAAACGTTTGCTGCATTAAAAAAAAAAAAAAAAAAAAAAAAACACGATATGTTTACATTATTTTGGCCCAATTTAGACACAGCTCATTATTCAAAAAATGCAACAAATTTTATGAAACAAAATTCCATCAATTTCGTGCCAAAAACCATAAACCCACCAAATGTTCCACAGTGTCGCCCCATTGAGAGATATTGGGCTCTATTAAAAAAAAAAAAAAAAAATGATCCTCAAAGAAATGTGCCACCAGCAAAGAACATTTCACTCGTTTGATCGAAAAAGCTATCAAGGGGGTCTCAAAAGAGACCGTCAAATCACCAATGAAAGGCATTCGTTCAAACCTGCGAAAAGAATATGAAAAACTTAAAAAAAATTTTTTTTTTTGTTTTCACTACTGACATATTTTTGTGCACCCAATTCATCATATTCATCCAAAGATTGCTGAATAAATTTAAAATTAATAAGCGGTATATTTATTTGACAATTACCAATATCATTCATCACAGTCCTTATATTCGAATATCTAAAACTTGCCTTTTAGAACATATAAAATGAAAATCAGAGAGTTTAAATATATTCTTATTTATAATTATCATAGAAATTATATTTAGACATATTTGGGGTCCACCCTTTAATACACAGAATCGATTAATTAAGAATGTATTATAGGAATATAACAAACGCTTCTCGAATATTATAGGTAAAATTTGTTAACTTATGAATGTAGCGATGCCACTAATATTTCCATAAAACAATTATGTAATTGAAAACTAGTATATTGCGGCCACCACAAGACTTTCTTCTGTATTTTCCTATACAAATTCACGTAGTAGAAATTATTTAAATAAAATTATTTGTTAAAATTAATTTCTATAATGAATGCAGATGATTTTCTCTTCAGAGAAGTGTAACACTATATGTCGAAAGAGAGTCAGTTTTGTGCCGACGTCTAAGGAAATGTTTTTTTTTTTTTTTTTCGTTAAAAATGAAAAGGAAATCGATGAATTTCTTTTTAATTATTACAGATTCAATCACTCGTTTTAAAGGTAAAGACGAGTTATTTTGAAAGATACCCATATTGGAGATTAACATCCCTCCCCGACTCCCCGGGGCTACTTCACCCCTTGGCGACAGCAGTGCTCAACATGTACACTTTTTTTTCTTCTTTTTTTTTAAATACTAAATTGGCTTTGCCCCCTGCTCGCTCCGCTCACCAACCCTTGAAGGAGGTTTCAACTGCTCCCCGATTCGCTCCGCTTATTAACCCCTGCGATGGTTAAAGAGGTCGCTCTACCCGCCTATTTGCAGCTTTGTCTTTCATCGAATAGGAATATTATTAATACATAACACAAGACACAAGCAGAATAATATTATAGAAATCCTCATATTTGATATCACATTGAAATACACATTACAGTAGAACATCGTTTTTCACGGGGTGCGTGAAAAAAAGAAAACGGCGAAAACGGGAAAACGACGAATGCGGGTTAAAGTGAAAACACGAAGAAAACAATGTTTATGAATTAATACACACAATATATGCAATATAATACTAATAAAAACTAATTTGTTACATTCCAAACTGTCAAAGAAATAAATCAATGTTGTAGAACTTAAAGTAAAATTTATTTTTAAAAATCAGTAATTTTATGTTTCTTTTTCTTTTTCTTTTTTTTCTTTCTTTCTTTCTTTTTTTTTTATTTATTTATTTTTTTTTTTTGTTCCTTTTATAAATTAAGCAACAACATTTTTCTGGTCCTTTTCTGTGCGCTTATATAAAAGTTTGTGCATTTTCAAATGCCATAATTGCGTCATCAGCGTGATAATTAACCTCTAGTTCTTCGCCATTATTTTCATTTTTTTTTTTAAATTACACATTTCTTCTATGCTTTCGGATACCGAACGTTGCAACGTCTTGATTAATGCAAATATTATCACTAAATTTTATACCAGGCGCATCCTCTGCTACACGCAACCTCTCTTCATCTGCATTATCATCATCATGATCATTTTCTTGCCCTTCTGTTTGGTATTGTTTATCATTTTTACTTTCCGAACACTATAGTGAGGAAAGTATTGTAATCATGTCAAAAATCCGAATTTGAGATTTTGATGTTTCTATACGTTTCGAGGTCCAATGAGTCCGTTTTCACTATTTTTGTGATGATGTATGTATGTGTGTGTGTATGTATGTGTGTATATACGTGTGTATGTCTGTGAGTGAACACGCTAGCGTCTAAACGCTTTGTTCGAATAACCTGAAAGTTGGTACGTATATTGTAAGTCACCATAGTACGAACCCTATAGATTTTGGTGAATCTAGCACTTACAGTTTTTTTACAGGGACACAAAGAAAAGTTCTTTATCATTATGGCCTATGGGAGTAAAATCTTAAAAGTGCGATAGCATCTAAATGCCTTATTCAATTGAGCAAAAAATTTATACACATATTATAGGTCACAAATACTCAATCTGTATAGATTTTGGAGAATCTATAGCACTTATAGTTTTTTTACAGGGACACAAAGAAAAATTCTTTATCATTATGCCTATGGGGCCAAATTTTTAAAAGTGTGATAGCGTCTAAACGCCTTATTAATCTGAGCAAAAAATTTGTACACATGTTATAGGTCACAATTGCACCAACTGTATAGATTTTGGTGAATCTAGCACTTACAGTTTTTTTTACAGGAACACAAAGAAAAATTCTTTATCATTATGGCCTATGGGACCAAATTTTTAAAAGTACGATAGCATTTAAACGCCTTATTCAATTGAGCTGAAAATTTATATGAGTATTATAAATCACTGTTGCACTAACTATAAGCATTTTGGTGAATCTAGCATTTATAGGTTTTTACAGGGACACAACGAAAAATTCCTTATCATTATGATCTATGGGCTCAAAGTTCTGTAGCCTTAAATAAAACATCGTGTAATAGATGGAGAAAAATACTCAAACACTCTATTATGGTTTTCTCTCTTTTGTTTGTTTAACAACTCCTCTTTCTTTACTTTATCTACAAAACTGTTAATTACTCAATGTTCGGAAAGTCGAGTGGAGTCACTCCAGATTTTTTCGCACGTAACCGCATTTCACGAAACAATTTTCTGGATAACTGAAGAAGTTACTTCCCGCCGTGCTGAAATTAGAAAATGAATAGGTGGTCCGGAGATATGGCATCACAATTTTCATCATCCATAGAAATGAGGAAAAGAATTATTTTTAATATGAAAGAAGTAATTCCAGTTTATATGCTATATGGAACCGCTTGACTTTCCAGAGAAAATTTTTACAAGATCTGAAGAAAATTTTACAACGATAAATGCGGAAAAACGACTTTTTGAAGCACGATACATGCGGGTTTCGTTAACATTATTTAAGTACAATTTGTGCAGGCACAATAGAAATGAAACGATCAACGCGGGAACGATAGATCGGGGTTTCACTGTATTTAATATTATATCGTTTATAATATGTCAACAATCTGATTTAACGTTTGACAATATAATAACAATTTACCATTATTTATGGCGGAAAGATATGCTAGACAGCTAGGCACAAAATTAAGGCAAAATGACAAACGACGGCAGTATTTCTTTTCTTCTTTTCTTTCTTCTTCTTCTTCTTCTTTTTATAGAACAGAGAGAAATTCGCACTATCTAAACCCTTTAGCGTTACAGCCTTAGTATATATAACCCCCTACGAGAATTTTAAATTTTTGTCACTATTTGGTGATGAATATTTGGGAATAATTACTTGCTTAAAGAAATTATGAATTTGTTTTTTCTAGACAACATGTAATACTCTACATTTATTTTCAGTGTACAGCTAGGTTTAAAATAATGCTTGCAGCAGTAAAGATGCAACTTTTTAGAATGATTTTTTCTAGAATATGATTTAGTCAGACACATTGAAAATAAATAATTTATTTGATTATTGTAAATATTTTAAGCATTTCATTAGTATTATTGATTTTCACAATTTTATAATTTAACTCTATATATTTTAAAGTATGTCTAGAGTTAAAATGGCTATCGTGGTTGTGGAAATGAGTTCCTTAGCGAAAAACGTCCGAGTTACTTCATCTCTAAATTTTAAAAATAGCTAAATTGGTCATACTAAAGATGATCCCATTTAGCCAATCATTTAAATATGTTTTAAGTTAAAATACCAAATCTTTATATAAACTAATCTAAGTTGTTGTCTCTTAAATTTCATTTAAAAAATTTCTAGGTTTAATTTAAAATTCTACAGCGATAGTTGTTTAACATAATCATGATATTCTTTACTAAATCTTTTTCGCCTGACGTTAAAATAAAATTTATAAGATATAAACTAATTTTCCTTTCATATGGATTAAATTTTTACAACATCGGTGTTATTTTTAAATGTTTTCACTATTTTAGATATATTTTTCTTTGTTCTCTAGAGCATTTCGAAGATGCCAATCTTTCAAATTCTCCCCCCCCCCCCTTTTTTTTTTTTTTTTTTTTTTTTTTTTTTTACTTTCCGAACATACGTATGTAAGGAAAGTATTGTAATCATGCCAAAAATCTGAATTCGTGATTTTGGTGTTTCTATACGTTTTGAGGTCCCCTGAGTCCGTATTCACTATTTTTACGATGATATATGTATGTGTGTGTGTGTGTGTGTGAACACGCTAGTGTCTAAACGCTTTGTTCGAATGAGCTGTAAGTTGGTACGCATGTTGAAAGTCACCATAGAACGAACCCTATTGATTTTGGTGAATCTGGCACTTATAGTTTTTTTTACAGGGACACAAAGAAAAATTCTTTATCATTATGGTCTATGGGACCAAAATCTTAAAAGTGCGATAGCATCTAAATGCCTTATTCAATTGAGAAAAAAATTTATACACATATTATAGGTCACAGTTACTCAATCTGTATAGATTTTGGAGAATCTGGCCCTTATAGTTTTTTTTACAGGGACACAAAGAAAAATTCTTTATCATTATTGCCTATGGGACCAAATTTTAAAAAGTGAGATAGCGTCAAAACGCCTTATTAAACTGAGAAAATAATTTATACACATATTATAGGTAATAGTTGCATGAACTGCATAGAGTTTGGTGAATCTAGCACTTATAGTTTCTTTACAGGGACACAAAGAAAAATTCTTTATTATTACGGCCTATGGGACCAAATTTTAAAAAGTGCGATAGCGTCTAAACGCCTTATTCAATTGAACAAAAAAATTTTACATATATTATAAGTCACAGTTTCTAGCACTTCTAGTTTTTTTACAAGGACACAACAAATAATTCTGTATCATTATGGCCTATGGGGTGAAAATATTTAAAGTGCGATAGCATCTAAATGCCTTATCCGTTTGAGTGGAAAATTTATATGCGAGTTATAGGTCACCATCACACAAACTGTATGGATTTTGGTGACTCTAGCACTTAACGAGCTTTACAGGGACACATTTAAAAAATGTTCATCATTAAGACCCATAGGCTTAAACTATTTAAAGTGCGACAGCGACAGAACTCCTTATTCAAATTAACTGAAAATTTATATACATGTTATACGTCATCGTCACATGCACTTTATGAACTTTAGAGAATCTAGCACTTATGGTTCTTTTTAGAGGGACAAAATGCAAATTTCTTTATAATTGTGGCATATGGGCTCAAACTTAGTGCGATAGCGTCTAAATGCCTTATCCGAAGGAGCTGAAAATTTATATAAATATTATTATTATAGATTATAAGTCACTGTTGCACTAACTATAAGCATTTTGATGAATCTAGCAATTGTAGGTTTTTACAGGGACACAATGAATTATTCTTTATCATTATGATTTACATGTTTGGTAAAATAGCGTTAAATTAAACATCGTGTACTATATAAAGAAAAATACCCAAACACCCTATTATAATTTTCTCTTTTGTTTATTTAACAACTCCTCTTACTTTACTTTATCTACAAAACCGTTAATTACTCAATGTTCGGAAAGTCGAGTGGAGTCAGTCCAGATTTTTTTTTTTTTTTTACATTTAATTTTCTAAAAGTAGGAAAAAACATACCTGCAGACGATAAACTGCAATTCTAAATTCACCTTTTCATTGAAAATATCTAAGATAACGCTTTTTATGTATTTGCAGACGATCAGTTTTTTTGTTACTAATAGCAATTATTTATTTTATTTTATTTTATTTTATTTTTTACACCATTGATCACATTTTAATTTTCTTGTGGAAAATGACATCATAAGACTGAAAGAACAACGATATGGAGAAACTATTTACAAGATGGCAAATAGAGTACCTTTACTAACCCGAAGTTTTTATCAATAACGTCGTTAATTAAGATGATAGAAATTTTTAACTAAGAGAAATATCTTCCTTGGAGTATTGGACAAACATTGATACCTCTCTTTATGCTGAAGACACAACCTTTCGCGGAAAAAAAAAAAAAAAAAAAAAAAAAAAAATTGACGCCAGCATCAGTAATTCTTTTTTTAATATATAACGATATATTTTTATGTAACATAATTTTACTAACTATAATTAATAACGGCGTTTGATTCAACGTAACGTGATATAGTATACTTAGAAAATTTTAAGTAACATGCAACATGCCATTTCACCTTTAATTTTTCAAAGAATTTCTATTAAAAATCTCAATATTTATTACTAGTTCCCCATCATACTATAGTATGGGGAACTTAGGTAATCGTGAAAATTTTCGACCTCGGTTTTTTGACTTTCTTACACGTTTTCAGGTCTGAGGAATCCGAAAATGACAAAATTTGTACGGTGTCCGTCTGTAGGGTGTCTGTTAGTTTGTTAGTCCGTTAGTTAGTTTGTTTGTCTGTGTACACGATATCTCAAGAACAAATAGTCGCAGAGAAGTCAGATCAACTTTAAAATATTTATTTCGACACTGGCAAGAACCCTATTCATTTGCAACATTCGAATTAAAAAACTTCGCAAGTTATTAGAAATGTACGATTTTCTTAACATGGGAGAATAGGGCAAAATTTCATTTAAACGTGCATTAAATGAAAAATTTTTACTGTAAAATATCAGACCAGTTTTAATATATCAGTTTTGATGCCTGAAGGAACATCATTAACTATAAACATGCTATTTTGAAAATTTCACAAGTTATTAGAAATTTACGAATTTCTTAACATTGCAAAATAGGACAAAATTTCACATAAACGTAAATTTTGAGGGATATTTTCATCGTAAAGTTGTCAGATCACTTTTGAAATTGTATTTAGGATACTGACATAAATATCATTGACTATGAATTTTCCAATTTAAAAATTTCGTAAGTTATTGGAAATTTACGAATTTCTTAACATGGCAGAATAGGGCAAAATTTCACATAAACGTCAATCTTAAGGGATATTTTCATCGTAAATATGTCGGACTACTTTTAAAATATTATTTAAGATACTGGCATGAATGTCATACACTATGAATTTTCTATTTCAAAAAATTCGTAAGTTATTGGAAATTTACAAATTTTTTAACATGGCAGAATAGGGCAAAATTTCACATAAACGTCAATTTTAATAAATTATTATCATCGTAAAGATATCAGACCACTTTTAAAATATTATTTGGGATATTGGCATGAATATCATTAACTATGAATTTTCTAATTTAAAAATTTCGTAAGTTATTTAAATTTTACGATTGACTTAATATAGCAGAATAGGGCAACATTTCGCATAAACATCCATTTTTAGGGATATTTTTGTCATAAAGATGTCAGACTAATTTTAAAATTACATTGACGATACTGGCTTGAACATTATTGACTACAAATATTGTAATTCGAAAATTTTGTAAGTTATCCTAAATTTAAGATTTTATCAACATAGCTAAATTGAGCGATATTTTATATGCATTTTTGGGATTGCTGCATTGGAAATAGTATAGAACTGCATAAAAACTAAACTACGAAACTGACCCCAATGAAATTAATTAAAAGATTAAACTAAGGTAGATGCATAGAGCGATAGAGCTCAACGGTGTGTAGCCTATTAAGTGAGTTATTTTAGTCTGTCACTTCGTCAAGCGATTGGTCGAATTCATTCCTTTTAACATTAATATAGTTTGTTTTGTAGTAGAATTTTATGAGAATATATATATGATGGGGAATTGAGCAGAGTCCACCTATGCCAATTAGTTTATAGTGGTTGTGGTATTATGTTCTACAAAATATTCTAATATTGTTGTTTGTGTTTCGTATACTCAAAACCTTTTTCGGTATAAAAAATTCTTTTGACAATATTGATCTTATTTTGTTAAAATCTCTTTAGCTTGCTCATTAATTCTATCTTTTCCATTTCATTATTTTTGATTTTTTGAAATGAAAAGCAAACTTATCTTAGTTGAAATGAATTGTTAGACAAATTCGTGTGTCAAATCTCAAATGTAATCAGATTAATTTTGTACTTGATATTCTAAATCTGCGCATCGTATCATATAATGATGCTACATTGAACTTTTCGTTGATATCAAGTAAATGGTTCGTCTGCAGGAACGTATAAGAGAATTCAAATACATTACGTCTATGGGCGAAATTACACGTAAGTGCAGTGTAACCTCTGTAGGCTGTCCTAAACAAAATGTAATGACTATGGAGGGAAGTATTGAATTGAAAGTAACTGCTATCATTAAACAGAGATGGCAGCAACAAATAATAAAATTAAACTTTCTTAGGAATACCAGCCTGCGCAGGACTAAACTCTTTTGGACTCCTCTGAGCAGGTTGTTTTGTTGTGAGTTGTTCCGAAAAATCTCAAGATGTGCGTTGCACCATGAACATAATCCCGAACTTATTCGAAATAACCAAAATCTTATGACTTACAAACTTTGAATAAACACCATAAAATGCAATTGTTGCGAGTTTATTGCATTTTATGGTGTTTATTCAAAGTTTGTAAGTCATAATTTTTACAACGACAGTTTTGTGGTGCTTTTTTTATTAAACCAAAATCTTATTCGTAATTCAATCTATTCATAATCATGTAACAATAATCATGTTATTCGTTAATACAATATATTCATAAATCTTACCTCAAGTAACAAAGTCATGTATTAATAAATATCATTCGTCAAAGATGTATTCGAATTCGGAGTTTCTTGTGTGAGCTCTTGAGTTAATCTCGTCCCGGATGCTGGTAGAGGGGTGAGTAGTTTAAATTTATTCTCATTGAATCTAATGCATGTGTTATTAATCTTATTTGATATTCTTGATTACAGATATTCTAATTTTAATGTAAATTCAATGTCGAGATTCTTAGAAAATGAAACAAAGTCGAAAATCTTCTTTGGCTTCAAAGCCAGACTATATTATTTTATATGCATAAAAGCATATTTTGTGTATATTATGGTGTGAAAATCATTCATCATTCGTTTAGGGCTACCCAAAATACGAGTATTTAGATATATTAGGGTTATACTTGGAAATTGCTGGAAGTTTATTTCATTTTGTTTTATGTGTTTTTCATGTAGGACTAAATTTAAGTACACAAGGTGATGTGCATATAATTTATAGACAATGTACAGGGCTACTCAAAATTAAGTTAAACGTTCTTCTCTAGGAATGTTCTTCTTCTACTATTTTAGGAATAAACCCACCTTTTTTCCAGGATGAAATACTGCGGCTTTAAATTTTTTAAATAAATTTTTGCAAATACGAAGCAGTAATCTTTCTTTTTTTAATCTTCTTAAAATATATTTGTAGAAAAATCTGCGTTGACATGTAAAAATTAATTTACATTTTTCACATGCTAAGCAAAATATAAGTCTACGAAATTGCATGAATAATGCGATTTTTAAAATATCTTGTTCTGAATAGTGAATTTTTAGTGATGATATATTTTTTATTTTTTATTATTATTATAATTGATGTTTCAACGACTATAAAACCCCGAAGCTATTCTATTACAGTTTCGAATTAGCAGGAGACACATTTGTTTCGAAGGTATACATTTTGTATGCATTTTAAAGTAAAATATCAATTACGATTACTCGTGTTCATTTTTAATATCATAAAAACTAATGTATAGAAACTCAAAAATTACTATGTTTTTTAAATTTTACCTGCGTTTTTCCAGCGTGTCCTTCCGTTCGATTGAGTCCAGAATTTCCTCCACAAAGCCTTACGCCAATTCGACAATATGCCGCTGCCATTGTCGCACCAGGTATGACGAACACCAACGTAAAAGTTGCAAACGCAAACCATTCTCTTGCAGTCGAACTATTCCAGGCCTCAACACAGTATACGAAGGACAACTCTCGGCTGTACCAGAAAACAGGGGGAAAAAAAAGTAATTATATTACAACCAATGTAAAACGTAAGAAAAATATTCTTCAATTCTCGTATTATATCAAATCTATATTAATAAAATCAAACTTTTGTCTGTAAACTTGCCAGAATCAAAAAATTTTGCGATATCTTCACGTTTCACACACCGTGAAAGCCGAAAATGACTTCAGAAAATTTTGTCTGTCTGTGTGTGTCATTGTGTCTGTATGTATGTAACGCTATTTTTGTCCGGGTATCACGTGAAAACGGCTGGACGGAATTCAACGGCGCTTGGTAGAAATTTAGCTCTTTATCCAATTTAAAATTATATTTAACAACTTTTTCGAAATTCACCCCCTCCCCTGTCAAAAACACGTTTGTAAGCATAATACGGCTCCAAATTACTTTACAGTAAATAAATTCCACGTAGGGAGACTAGACCTGAGTACAAATATAACATTATCTGCGATTTAGGAATTTTCGCAAATTCCGGATTTTTGAGTAGAACTCCACCAAAAATGGAACAAAGATGTTGAAAAAAACTATGCGACTTCCTTAGGATATTTCCAAAAACACGTTTTTTTTTTTGGTGGGGGGGGGGGGGGGGATTACGAGGGGGCAAAAATCGAGACACCCCTTTTAGCGCTAAATTTTTCCTAAGAAATCTATGGGAGCTGCGGTCACGAATTTCGGTGCTTGGATTGTTTATATGTATCCGACACCTAAAGTAAGGGGATTTTATCGAAATTACCCCCGTTCCCCCCTTGGGGGAGAGACAGAAGACAAAAACACATTTGTAAGCATAACTCGGCTCCAAATTACTTCACAGTGAAGAAACTGCACATGGGGATACTACACATGAGTACAAATGAAACATTATCTGTGATTTGGGAAATTTCAATTTTTAAACGGTGGGAAGGGTAAAATCGGTTTTTAATGAGAAATTTTGCAAATTCCGGATTTTTGAGTAGAGCTTTACCAAAAAGGGAACAAAGATATTGGAAAAAGGGTATGCGACTTCCTTAGGATATTTTCAAAACACATTTTTGATTTTTTGTGATTTGCATTTTTTTTTTTTTTTTTTTTTTTTTTTTGAAGGGGGGTAGAAGTGTATTTGTTACAAAGGGCAAATTTGAAACACCTCTTTTAGCGCTAAATTTGTCCTGGGAAATTTATGTCACAAAGTTTGGCGCTTGAATTGTTTATATGTATCCGACCCCAAAATAAACAGGATTTATCGAAATTTCTCCTCTTTCCCTCTGGGGGAAGGGAAAAAAAAAAAAAAAAAAAAACGAAAGTTTGTAAGCATAACTCGGCCCCAAATTACTTCACGGTGAAGAAATTGCACATGAGGAGACTAGACTTGAGTATAAATAAAACATTATGTACAATTTTGGAATTCTTGGTCCTTACATAGGAGGGAGGGAAAAAATCGTTTTGGGGGAAAATTTCAGAAATTCCGGATTTTTTTGTAGAGCTGTACTAAAAATGGTACAACGTTATTAAAAACAGCCATGTGTCTTCTTTAGGATATTTACAACAACAGGTTTTCTCTTTTTTTTTTTTTTTTTTTTTTTTTTTTTTTTTGTGTGTGTATTTAATAGAATTTTGTTCTGTTTATAGTTTCAATATCTATGAAATTTGTGTATGGAACAAACATTTAAAAAATTTTGTCGAATTGTGTTCGGGACATTCCAACACATATACTGAAGTGAACAATTTTCTTAATACCAATACTTTTTATTTTCTTCTACATTCAATAGTAGAAAGTATTGGATTCGTAAAAATCTTAAACTTCCGATTTTCGATGGATTTATGCGTTTTGAGAAGCCCAGAACACGATTTGACCATTTTTAGAAAATGGCTGTCGGTGTGTGTGTGACAAAAATTTTGTGGCGCCTGTATTTCAGGAACTAATGCACAGAATTGTATGTATATTTATATATAGATACAACCTGACATAAATTAGAGTCTATCTCATTTTGGTGTAAACAGCTAACAGGTGGCGCTGCTATATAGCGATTTTCGCAATTTCAGAAATGGCTATATCTCAGGAACTACTGCACAGAATTGCATATAAATTTATATGTAGATGGACCGTGACATAAATTAATGCGTATCAACTTTTGGTGCTGATCATTCAACAGGTGGCGCTGATATACAAGGATTTCTGCATTTAATGGAAGGCTATATCTCAGATTCTATTGCGTATAATCAAACAAAACTTGATATGTGAGAAATCGATTGTGAAACATTATTCTGATTCAATTTGGGTGTATATTGACCTGTAGGTGGCGCTGCTATTTTACATATTTTTCCGACAACCAGAAGGCTATATCTTAGATTCTATTATATATAATTGCACAAAACTTGGTATATGAGCAAACCATTATGAAGCACTACATGATTTAATTTGGGTGTATATCAGCCAATAGGTGGTGCTGCTGCGCTGCAGTTTACTCCGTAAATAGGTACTTCTATGGTACATGACTTGAAATGTGAGATAACCATTATGTAAACGAATGCTGACTTAATCTAGGTGTGTATCGGATTTTAGGCGAAGTTGCTATTGTAATTTTGCATATGGCTATGTCTCAGCCTCTGTTGATTAAAATTGCATCTAACTCGATATGTGAAATTTTTATTGTGAGAAGCAATGGTTAAACATTTTTATACATGTTAAGCAGTAAGTGGGTCTGTTATCTAAAATGATACGGAAGAAAGTTTTGTGATGGGCACAACATACTAGTTTTACACGTAGAAGAAAAAAAAATATTAAAGTTTAGCATTTTTTATATCTTTTACATGAAACATTAAAAATATAAATAATATTTGGCTTATATGACAAGCTCATTAGCAGATGTTGATTAGCTGCTCCATATTTAATTAATTTAATTGGAAAGTTAAGGGGAAATTGCACTCTAATTCATTAACTTAAGAATTAAGGGAAAGGTCGTATTTAGATTTAGACATGAAGTGCTTCATGTCAAACCACTTTCAAAGCTATTATCTATAGAATATTTCTCTAACGTGGTCCAGTTACGATTAAATCTTTTTGAAGCGATACGATAGTGACACGTTTAATAAAATACCTGAGGATAAAATATAATATTTACCGACAATATTTAAGTACGTGGACTTAGTTCAATGATTTAATCAGAAAAATGACGACATTTTTCTGATGAGATTTTTTTTTATAGGAAAATGTATTTTAAAAGTTGCATCTTTACAATCTTTGCACAAGTCTTTTTAAAGCTAGCAATACTTTAAATATATAAACAGAATATGAATTAATGCTAAGCATTGATTAAAAAGAGCAATAATAAAAAGTGTAATCAAAATAGGTACCACTTTTTTTTTAAACAAAAAGTTATGCCAAAATAAATAAATAAGTAAAAAAACATCGCCAACATGGCAACAAAAATCGCCATGAGGGCCCTATACTAAAAAAAGTCGCCATGGAGGCCTTATTCTAAAATTGTACTGCCTGCGCAAGTATGAAAATTAGGTCGTCAAACATGAATTTTATTTTGAAATCATTCTTTGAATGGTTTTGTTTTCACTATCGCACAATATTAATTTGGTTCTAACAGTAATTTGACTTCTGATAAATTACAATTCGAATTGAGTGGGAAATTGGTTCAATGATTTAACATAGTTCAATGGAACTTAGTTCAGTGATTTAACCAGAATGAGTTTAAAGTTTTAAATGTAAATAAAAAGAAAATAAATAAATAAAGTACAATATTATAATTTCGCCAAAATCATTTTTTTTTTTTTTTTTTTTTGAAAGAAAAAGAAAAGAAAATTAATAATCAGTATCGAAACAAACACTATCGAAAAAGTTTTTTTTTAATAATTTTTATGAATCAGGAAATAAAAAGTGCGCGTGTAAAATGAAATAAAAATAAGTAAAAAGATGCATTTAATTATTTAATTTTTATATAAAACATGATCGCGTGTTATCTTAAAAAGTAGATGTAAAATTTGAAGTTTATGTGGTGCGTGTGGCATCTATAAAAATTGTTTTAAGAACTAGAATAGAATAAAGAAAGCAACGATGTTGGTTGCATTTTGTTATATAGTTTGAATTTTTGAATTTTATAGAAGTAAAATCTACCGTAGGAATAATTCTTTATGTTAAAACTATAGGGAATTGTTATGCGAGCACAAGCGATGCTACTTTATTTTATTTTATTTTATTTTTGAATTTAAAAAATATTTTAAAGTACTTCAAATATATTTTGGCATTAAAAAAAAAAAAAAAAAAAAAAAAGAGAGAGTCAAATTCAAACTTATTTATAAATGACTCATATAACTCATTATAACTCGCATATAAACTCATCTAATTTCTCATCGATAGATTTTAAACACTACAAAATCTCGCCAAGCAAACTTTGTTGGCGACAACAATAGATTAATGAATTGAAAGTTAATTTGTAACTTAGATTTATTTATTTATTTAAATTTTTGTTTTCTTGTTTTCTGGATTTTTTATTTGTTTATTTATTTATTCATTTTCTTAAATCTTATTATTTTAGTTTATAGAGAGTTTGAAGTATAAACTATATTCTTTATTGATCGCTATTTTTGACGATTCAAATTTTCAATAATTGAATTAAGTATTAAAAACGTTAAAATTAAGTATTAAAAGTATTAAAAAAAAAAAAAAAAAAATGCTAAATTAAGAATTAAAATAAAAAAGCTGATGTGGGCACCACATGACTTCCTTATACACTTTGAGAAATATACATAATGTTAAAAAATATTGTCACTGGACCCGAAAAAGTTGGCTAAAAATATTTTAAAAAAAATGCATGCATACGTAAAAAAAATAAATAAATAAATAAATAAAATTGTGCCTTGAGGGGACTCATTTTAAAATCCTTGGGGGGGGGGGGGGGACTCGTGTCAAAGTTGTGCCTTGGGGGGACTCATGTCAAAGTTGGGCCTTGGGGGGCCTTATTTCAAAGTTGCACCTTGGGGGGACTCATGTCAAAGTTATGCCTTGGGGGGGACTCATGTCAAAGTTGTACCTTGGGGGGGACTCATGTGCCTTGGGGAGGGACTCATGTGCCTTTGGGGGGGACTCATGTCAAAGTTGTGCCTTGGGGGGGGGACTTCGGATCCGAAACAATTGGATAAAAGTGTTAAAAAATGCATTTTCACCGTGTTTCTGAACTATTCCGGAAGTTTCAAATCTCTAACTAGTCGGGAAGTTAGTTAAATAGATTTTCTGTTGAATCATATAAACGCTGCTAAAGGCAGCAGTGACACGAAGCAATTGGCTAAAAATATTTAAAAAATGCATTGTCACCGTGTTCTGAGCTTTTCTGGAAGTTTTAAATGTCTAGCTAGTCGGGAAGTTAGTTAAAAATCGATTGCAAGATTTGTACTGGTAACGCTGCCGAAGGCAGCAGGTATCGGAAACAGTTGGCCAAAAATATTAAAAAAACGCATTGTCAACGTGTTCTGAGCTTTTCTGAAAGTTTTAAATGTCTAGCTAGTCGGGAAGTCAGTTAAATTGCAAGATTTGTCCAAACCGTTTTTGAGTTATTACCGTTTTTTGATACATTATGGCCAAAACCAATGTATTTTTGGTCATTATGAACCTAATTTTCCAAAATATCTCCAAAATGGAAAATCATACAAAGTCCAAAAAGGAAGGTGCAGAACTATATGTTATAACAAACCTATGTACCAATTCGCAACTTTCTACGTTCAACCGTTTTTGAGTTATTACCGTTTTTTGATACATTATGGCCAAAACCTATTAGTCCAGTCAATAGGTATGTAAAAAAGGGCTTACCTAGCAAAAGGTGGGGTAGAAGATTTTTCTTTTTTAATTTGTACATATTAGTGTCAATATGAAAAAAACGAGTTATCCAACATGGTCGACCCCGGGAGAATTTTTGTCGGCTGAAAAACCTCGAAAATTTACTACTTTTTTGGCTTTTTTTGAAATATCTCAGAAATGGCTGAATTTAGCAATATTTTTCTATTATAAAGTTTAAAGAAGATTAAATTTCCTACAATTTTCTTCATTACAACTTTTTTGTAGTACTAATAGCAAGCGCGTTACAGCCTCTTGAAAGTCGGCATATTCTCAAGCTAATAAAATACAACTCAAAGAAATATGTCGGTGCATGAACATTTATTAGAAAATGGCAAAAAAAAAGAAAGGACATAGTCATCTGTCTGACCTTAGGAAATGATACCTGCTTCGTAGCAAAGGAGGTAAAAAAAAAAAAAAGAAAACTGCCCCCCCCCCCCCCCCCCACACACACACAAAAAAAAAAAAAAGCTCTCCCTTTCCTCCCGTCTCTTCCCATCTTGTAGTACGCTGCCTCGGCTGAGCATCTACCTATCTTATTCAGTTCAATTCAAATGTGTGAGCATACTTTTTCAACCCATGAGCGTTTTCTATTACAATAACCGGAGTGTTTGTTTTATTTACGAAATCAGTTTGAATAAAGGTGAAATAAAGATTCTGAAGGAGAAAGGTATACAAAAAATCTGCAAAAGTGCAATGCAAAACGTCAAAATGAAGAACATCGGTGTTTTTTGATGAACCTACAACAAGTAAGAATTCACAATGCCTGTCACAAACGATACATCAATGGGCGAATGATTGCAGCATATGTACGGCGTCATACAACTGGTGATAGAGCTGGTCCAAACTCTGCGGCTCCATATCTTCCATCAAGAACTGAAGGTTTCAGTTTTAAAGATCAGTGTTTCTCGTGTGGAGAGGGGATACTTGAAGATTTCTTTAAAAAACAGGAACGACTTCCTGAGCATGAAAGAAATTTTATCCACCATGCTATGAAACCGGTGTGAAAGAAACACTTGTAAATGGTGTCAAAAATCGTGGGGATGAGAGAAGAAAAAAAGTACTTGAATACATCGAAAATGTAAAAGGTTTAGTTGCTATAAATGCTGGGTATCACAGGTTTTGTCATCAAAAACTGCATTGGAGGCCTAAAAGTGAGATAAAACGAGGATATTACCGTGCAAGTAATATCGCAATGGAATCAATTGAGGCAATGATGAGGCAATGGAATCAATTTACTCCTACCCTGAAAACGACTCGGAGGAGTGCCAGTCTCATAAAGTATTTGATGAATAAAATAGAGGGTGATTTTCGTCCTGGCATCAGAAAGGTTACATCGCGCTTTTGCAAAAAATATGGTGAAGATGTTTTAATAGCCGAAACTGCGAACAAGAAAGAAGTTTGCTTCCAAAATGTTGGCTATAAAATACTCAGTGAAACTGGTATAGTAACAAGGACTCTGATCCTAAACAGGAAAATGTCGAACTAATTTCATCATTGGACGAGGCTCAAGAAGATAAGCTATTCTAAGAGCTTTTATAATTACTGTAAGACGGAGAGGAACAATTTGAGGACGACACACCTTCCTCCTACCTCTGATGACTATTGAAATTTAAGAACCCGGGCTTTCAAAATAACCATGAAGAAAATAAACATGCATATTATACATTTATGTACGTTTCTTTATTTGTTTCAAGGCTGAATGAATCTCCCTATAATTTGCATATATAGTTAAATTTCTACAATTTACTTTTGTAATTATTTGCTATTGTTCTTCAAACAAGTTTGACTATTTATGAAGTTCATTTAAAATTAAGATTGTGTCTTGTTATTATCATCAATATTAATATAGCAGTAATTAATGTTTATTACAACATTATGTATTATATCTAACTATCATTAACGTTTTATAATTTAATAAATAGTAGAATTAAAATATTTATGTATCAATGCATTGAGTTTTTCGCTTACTAGCCCCCTAATATTTATTCATTTACATTTATATACAAATATCTTTTATTTTATTTATTTTTCTTTGTATGTCTTTGTGTGTGTATTATGTGTTCCAGTGATAGAATACTATACATTGGCAGTTATTGGAGTCTGATGATGACTACTGTTGTTAGGTCCGAATTGTCAGTGCGTGGCCGGAGGGGAGAGAGAGAGTTAGTAAAAAGGAGAAGGGAAAAATTAAAAGGGAGCAGATTTGTTATCTTTCGTCCTTAGTGAAAATAAAAGAAATGATCGCCAATTTATCTGGCGAACATATTTAATCCCTTTCAAAAATCACGATTATTTTAACAAGGCATATGTTAAGAGAACAATCAAGAATATAAAACAGTATTTCTTACAATATATATTTTAAAAAAATACATCTGAAGTGTTTATTTCCGTATTACGTTTTTGATCACCAAATCCAAAAATCCCAAGGATGACAGATATCACAGCTATACCCTTAAAAGTTGTTAAGCTTTCTGTAAATAAAGCTTCTAATTCTAATAATTACTGTAGATTATTTATAAGGAGAAATGCGCTTTTTTTACGAAGTTGGGAAATCTGTTTATTTTCAAGAAGCTGTTACGCGCTTGCTATTAATACTACAAAAAAGGTGTAATGAAGGAAATTGTAGGAAATTTAATCCTCTTTAAGCATTACAATAGAAAAATATTGTTAAATTCAGCCATTTTTGAGATATTTTGAAATAAGCCAAAAAACTAGTAAATTTTCGAGGTTTTTCAGCCGACAAAAATTCTCCCGGGGCCGCCCATGTTGGATAACTCGTTTTTTGCATATTAGTACTAATATGTACAAATTAAAAAAACAAAATCTTCTACCCCACCTTTTGCAAGGTAAAATGTATTTATTGACTGGACTATATGTATTTTTGTCATTATGAACCTAATTTTCCTAAATATCTCCATAACGGAAAATCATAGAAAGTCCAAAAAGGGAGGTGCACAACTAGATGTTATAACAAACCTATGTACCAATTCGCAACTTTCTACGTCCAACCGCTTTTGAGTTATGCGACATACACACACACACACACACAGACACACACACACACATACAGACGACACGAAAAATCGTGTAAAATCCCTTATATCTCTATAACGAGAGCTCGTGTTAAGACGACACTTGCAGGTGTGCAACTAGATATCATGACAGTCACACGTATAAATTGTCAACATTCGGCGATCATTCGTTTTCGAGCAATGTGAAATACAAAATCCATTTCGCAAATCGGGATTACTATACTTCCTTATACTTTGTATAAGGAAGTAAAAATTACAAGTTAGATATTGTAACACTGTTATATTTTTTAAAAGTTATATTTTCTTATTTACTGCATTTTTTCATAGTTTATTTTTCTTAATATTTTAGTGTTACAGCGAGTTTCAAGTATAAAATCTATCCTTTAGTGTATCGATTTGAAGATCTAAAAAATCTGGTGTGAAACAGCCACACGACTTCCATTACCCACTATTACACATATTATATGCATTTTTTGGCGTTAATGTGTCAGAAGATATAGAAGTGACCTAAAGAAGTAAAAACCTAACATTTTTCTGGTAAGATAAACTTTATATACATGAAAAGACATATAAAACGAAGCTTACATATAGCGAGGTAAAAAAAAAGAAAAAAAAAATGGTAGAGTTATTTTTTGAAACACCAATATTGGAGATCTACCTGAACTTCTGACCTACCTAAACAGGGTAGCTGTTAATTTTCCTCTAATAACTACGTGATACATAAGAAAGAAATGGATTTATATAACAATTTTCAAGAAAATCGTTAGAGCCGTTTTCGAGATACCAACTTTTACCAAAACTCAACTATTGACAGGAAAACAATAATTACATACAAAAGCATATTTAAAAGTGAGTTAATATGGCGAGTTTGAAAAAAATCCGTACAGCCGTTTAAAAAGGAGCGTCCTTGCGAGACCTGAAATTGAGCTATTTATACAGGACGCCTATATATTTTCCTGAACTAACCAACTATATCATTCGAAATTACATGTAATAGAGTGTTTATACAGCAAATTTGAAGAAAATCGTTAGAGTCGTTTTCGAGATACGGACTTCCGGTCCCACTTCCGGTTTCCGATGTCCCACTTCCGGTTTTTCAATTTTCACCAAAATTTCGAAATTTCATCTGTACACCAGACGTATTTCAATTCTAAAGTTTCGTAGCTCTATCTTTATTAGTTTCTGAGCTATAATAGCCAGAAGATTCTCCACATACATACATACACATACACATACATACATACGCACTGACCAATTGCCAAAAACCACTTCTTTGGACTCAGGGGACCTTAAAACGTGTAAATCAGGTGAAAACCCGATATCGAATTTTCAGACCGAATACAATACTTCCATTACCTACGGTAGTAGGGTAATGGAAGTAAAAATGCAATTATTGAAAAGGAATGAAAGAAAATGCAGTGAATCATTATGCTGACTAAAATATTATTCTTCCATTTTAAATTATTGAATCTTCAAAAAGTAACTAATTTAACTTACATTTTTTTGAACTGATTTTGAAAATCAGGATTTTTCTTTCAAATCGTATCTTGTTAGTAAAATTAATACAAATAAGTATTCATTACACTCGTAATAAAAACTTTAAAATGTTATATTTTTTCTTTAAATTTTTTTCTTGCATTAACTTTTCAGCGGATTGATTTTTCTAATTAAGTTTTAAAGTAAAACTTAACCCTTTGAGTACTGAATTATTTGAAGATTTTTATGCCCAAGGGACGGATTTAATTTGTCGCTATATGGAATGATTTTGAATTTTTGACAGTAAGGTCCGCCTGTGGGCGTTATTCTCCCCTGTTACAACATTTCAGATCTGTATTCACATTTATATTACAAATGGATATACATTATAATTTTATTCTTTCTAATCAAAGTATTTGTATCCATAGTATATTTCATTGTAAAATTGTGAATATTAAATATATATTTAAGAAAAAAAAATAGCATACAAATTGCAAAAGAAACGCCTACTGGTGGAGTTACAAATTTTCAAATGATTTGAATCTACGTCAGCGGTCACGGAAGTGTTAATATGTAAAAGGAATACATTTTATTTAGAATATACTTATATTGATGATATAAGTATGGTTGTAAGATATCATAAAAAACGCCAGGAAAGTGTTTGCGATCAACGCCCACTGGCGGGGGTGCCGCAAACATTAACGCCTATTTCTTAAATTCAGATGACGAGTCAGACTCGTCCACAGTAACTTCGACCAAGTAAGCACATGACGAGTCTCACTCGTCAAATGTACCCAAAGGGTTAAAGTTAATTTTTGGATATCATTTAGAATAATATCATTAAATATAAAATAACTAGTCGGTCTGCGCCCCGCCCGTCTCGAGCTCAATTTTGACACATCTATTTAAAATTTATTTCTCCTTGCCATTTCAAATTGCTAAACATTCGTTTGCATGATATTTAAAAGGAATGCATTTATTTTTTACATCATGATATTTACATGTTAGGAAGTCCAAACATCTCCAAGAAATTAAAAGTGGCATAATCTAAATTAATTTAAATTTTATAACCACACGTCTACTTATTTATATATATTATTAATAATTTCTCGTAATGCAGTTGAATTCTAAATATTTAGTTTATTATTATTATTGCCTTAGCATATAGCAACTCCGCATAGCAACGAAAAGAGTTTATTCTAAAAATTTAAATTATTTTGTTTTATTTATTGAGAATCAATGAACGAAACTTCCAATACGATGCAAACCATGGATACAATTTTATTTTCTTTATCTGAATAAATTGTTGCTATTTTGATGCAAGGTTTTTCCTTTAAATTATCACTTTTCCTTATTTTGTTCAGATGAAATACGCGCACTGAATCCATGGATAAAATTTTACTTTCTTTATTCCAATACATTGTTTAATCTATGACACCATTTTCAGCTTTAGAAACTTGTTCTTTTATTATTAAGAAGATTACTTCTTGTTAGTGTTTTAATATTAAATGTTCTCAAGTTTGTACAAGATATGCCTGAAAAGTACTGGCAATGCTTCTGTGGCACAAATTTGTGGAAAAAATATAATTATCATATTATTAGACATTAACTCTTTAAATGATATTAAATTTGTATTTATTTTTTAAATTACATATTTTAATTTTGTGCTTTTCCAGATTTACAAATAACATGACGGTCGAAATTATTCCTGAAATCATAAAAACAAAATTCCAATATTCGTTTTCATTAATTTACTAAATGCGTAAGAAATGGTTTGACGTTGAGTCCCGAAATGAATTTTCTTTGGTGTACAACTCTACCCGCGCACAGAGACATTTGTTAGCAATAAAAAATAAAAAAAAAAGGGGGGGGGGGAATCACGCTACATCCTCCATATATTTCGGTTTAGGCCCCTGGGACTTTTTTTCTTGTTTTGCAAAATAAAAATGATTAAAAAAAAAAAAAAAATGACCACCAAAAGCAACACAGTCACATTAAATATAAGATATTTTAAACATAAACTGTACATGTTATTATGTCCATTTCTAATAAATCTTCTAAGATAAATAATAATAATAATAATAATTTCAGTAACTGAGATAAAAATGTAGAGACAGGTTTTTGACAACTTGCATGGAATGCATAGACAAGCTGGTGTCGAGAGTGAAAGAAAGAAAAGAAATACTATAAATTGAAAAAAGACACAACAGTTGTTTTGGGTTATAATTAAGCAAAACACATCATCCGAAAAAAAAAAAAAAAAACACGAATGCAGTGTGAAAGCAGTATCACAATATAGCAGCCTCAAGGTACTGAATACTGAAATGTTTGACGATAAAAAGTCGAGTACTTATCTATTAATTCTATTTATCGATCAATTTACACTATTTATCGGCAAACAACAAAAATTGTTATTAGAAGATTACACGTGTATTTCAATTTCTATTTTTTTTTCTCCCAACATTTTGTAGATATCAAAATATATTTATTAGAATTTTTTTAAATGTAAATGTAAAATAGTAAAAAATAAGTTTATTCAAATACTTCAAAAGACGAATTTGTCATCCATGTGTGTAATTATGGCGACATTTTTTCATGACTAGGGGATAATCGTCGCCTTATCACCAGGCTGTCGTGAACCTTGCTGATGTTAATTATTCTGAAGGACATTTTAGGGTTTTAAGATAAATGTAAATATGGTAACAAATGTTATTTAATTTTTGAGTTATTAATTCTTTGCCATTATTTTTTAGACACACCTTGTATTTATCAAAATACTACTACTACTAATAATAAATAAAATAAATAAATGTTTTTATTTAAAAGCAGATTTTTCAAATATTGTTATTATTAAAGCAAGCCATTATGTTACTTCTGAAATGCGTTGTAAAACAAATGGTGATTGTAAAGACTCATATTTCGTTCCAATTATGTTTAAAGCTCAACCCTTTTTAAACATGTAATTATATTTTAAAAGTTTTCGAAATTTTTCCTAGATAATTTAATGCCAAATAAAGTTTTTTTTCTCTTTGGTTCTCCCCTCCTTTCCTCTTTTTCTTTCTTTTTTTTTTTTTTTTTTTTTTTTTTTTTTCCCTTTCAGCTAATGGTTATAAATCCCCCAAAATCTAGAAACAAAAAATAATGACATTTTTAATAGGTTTATACTCTTTGATGTAAAATGATATGCAAATAAGAATTATTCCTCTAAGTAAAATTACTCGCTATAGTATACCTGAGGGATTATATTCATCTGAATATCTGAGATCGATAAACAAATAATCAGAGATTAGCAGAGATTGCAGGAAGAATTTACTCAGACATTACTAACAAGGGAGGGAAGTATGAATCAGTGAAATTACTATTGAAACCAAATCAAGCTTAAATTATAGAATATTGTCGAAAACATAGTGTAGAGGGCAAATTTGCTGCAACAACCCAGAGGGAGGAAACGACCCTAAAAGTTTGAGTTGTTTCTATCAAAACCAACAAAACAGGACCCGTTAGTAAGACGGCGTGGTACAGTGGTTAGAGTATTCAGTTTGAGTGAGTAAGGTCATAAGATCAAACTCCGATGACTGCTCATAGATTTTTTTTTTTTTTTTTTAATATATTTACAAATGAAATAAAACAACCCACTAAAAAAAATCTCAAGATTTTCTCTAAAAATACCTGCAGAATATCTTAAGTTATTTGGCCCATTCTTAAGAAAGTTTACAAAATTTCTTCATAATGTCTTCAAAATTTCTGAAGGTATTTTATAGAAATGTAAAAAGATAAATCTTCAAAATATTTTAAAATATTTGAAGAAGGTCTTAAGAAAATATTATTTTCTCAAGGATATCTTCGGATAATTTTTAGTGGGGAAAATATTAAAATAAAGAAATAATTTAGAGGGGTAATAGATAGACTAGGGGTTTTAGAGAGGGGTTTTAGAGTAGTAATGTTCAATTAAAAAATATATAATGATATATTTTTAAATTATTAAAATATTTTATTTCAACTAAAAATATTTTTAATTTTTCTTTTTAATTTAAATAAATGAATAATTTAAGGGAAAATATTTTTCGTTATTGCACGTCTTTTCTCTTTCCTAAAGTTTAATTTAATATTTTACTTTCCCTTACCCATATACAGTCGGTAACAAAAGTGTCCGAACACTAGCAAAAATTCCTATGTAAAAATAGTACACTTCAGACGGTTTTGTTAAATAAATCCTTGTCGAATCCTGTTCTTACACTGACTAAGAACAGGATTCGATAAGGATTTATTTAACAAAACCGTATAAAGTGTACTTTTTTTACATAGGAATTTTTGTTAGTGTTCGGACACTTTTGTTACCGACTACATGGTAGAGAAAATATTGTTATTCCGTCAAATTTTCGAAATTGAGTTTTTGCTATATTTACACGTTTTGAGGTCCACTGAATCCAAAAATCATGTATTTAGCAGTTGGTCTGCGTGTGTATCTCTGTGAGTGTCTGTCTGTCTGTCATCAGCATATCTCTAAAACAAATTATAGCAGAAAGTCCAAAACTTGGTACTCTAAATGTTTATCATATAGGGATGCTACACTAAACTTTTCGTTGAGATCAAGCGAATGGTTCGTGTACAGTACAGGGACACCCAAGAGAATTCAAATACATTACGTCTATGTGGGAAATTGCAGGTAAGTAGCGTTTAAACATCTATAGACTGCACTAAACCAAATAAAACGAATATGTATATTTTATATACGTAAAAACATGTTTCATATAGAATATGGTATAGAAATCATTCACTGTTCCTTTACAGGGCTATACAGAAGAACTAGATTATAGTACGACAATACTTAAAAATTGATGGAAGTGTACTTTAGGTTATGCTATGTGTTATTAATGTAGGATTATATTTAGGTCCTCCACGTGATGTATACATAACTTGTATAAGATATACAGGGCTGCTAATATTTAAGCCATAACATTCTTTTTTTTTTTTTTTTTTTTGGTTGGTGGAAGTGCTTTGTTCTCAGGAATTCAAATTAATTCCTCATAGGCATACGGTAAATCATGTTTTTTTTTTTTTTTTTTTTTTTTTTTTTTTTTTTAAGCTAAATATTCATCACTTGGTTTCCTGTATATTTAGACCTTTTGAGGATTCCTGAAAACCGAAGTCAAGTTTTTAACGTTTGACCTTTGTTAGAATAAATCAAAAACAAATAATTTTAGGCGATTCAAATGTTGTATTTTGAAGTTAATGTGTTTGTTACTAGCAAATCAAGATTCATAAGTTTCAAGGTATGTTGGTGTGAAAGTTGTCTCAATAATTTTAAATGAACTTTTGAATTTAATAACAGATTCGAACTTTGTATAAATGTAGGTACAGTAGTGAAACGGGGGATTGAGGGGGCAGTAGCCCCCCTGACACAGACTTGTCAAATAAAGTGGCTCCGAAACCTAATTTGAATTGTTTTAACATAGGTTTGCATAACAGTACTCATTATCTTACCCCTTAATCTCCAATCTATGTTTATAGTATTAAATTTCAGGGCAAGAGGAAGTCGTGTGAGTGACACACCAGATTATTTATTAATATTTTACACCAAAGCCACTAGTAGAAAATGCTGATCGTCTGCTTTTTATTTTGTTATTATTTATACACGAAAATAAATATTCTATTAAATTATTAAAACATTTTATTTCAAGTGAAAAAATGTTTTTCAAATGAATAGTAAAAACAAAAACTAGTATGTTGTGGCCACCACAAGACTTTCTTCTATATTTACCTATACATATTCAATCAGTAACAATATTAAAAAAAAAAAAAAAAAAAAAAAAAAAAAAAAGTACGATTTTTTTTTTCTAAGTTTTTTTTTTTTTTTTTTTTTTTTGTTAAAAGTGAAAAAAATCAATAACTTTGTTTTAAATTATCACAGATTTATAGTTCAACCATTCGTTTTAAAGGTATTGACGAGACCTTTCGAAAGATACCCATCTTGAAAATTTATCCCCCCCGGGGGGGTACTTCCCCCCCAGGGGGGGGGAAGCGATGGCCCCCCATGAAGAATTTTTTTTTCCTAGTTACATACTACTATTATCAATAATTCATATTAATTTTACAATCACAAGTTAAAAACAACTCTAATTATGCACATTTGTACGAATTTTTGTCCTATGCTGCCATGTTAAAAATTTAGATAAAATGCTATCACAGCGCCACCTGTTGAGCTATTGATCCCCAAACATAATCAGCACCAGTTTATGTCGGGGACCGACTAAATACCAAGTTTGGTTAAATTTCGTTAAAAAAAAAAAAAAAAAAAAAAAAAAAAAAAAAAAATTGCGATATTTTTCTAAGTTTTTTTTTGTTAAAAGTAAAAAAAATCGATAACTTTGGTTTAAATTATCACAGATTTATCGTTCAACCATTCGTTTTAAAGGTATTGACGAGATCTTTCGAAAGATACCCATCTTGAAATTTTGCCCCCCCGGGTGGGAACTTCCCCCCCCGGTGGGGGGGCAACCGATGCCCCCACATGCACAAAAATTTTTTCCTAGTTAACTACTACTATTATCAACCTGATCTTTCGAAAGATACCCAATGTGAAAATTTACCCCCCCTGGGGGGGTATTTTTCCCCTAGGGGGGGGAAGCGATGCCCCCCCATGCAGAAATTTTTTTTCCTAGTTACATACTACTATTATCAATAATTCATATTAATTTTACAATCACAAGTTTAAAACAACTCTAATTATGCACATGTATACGAATTTTTGTCCTATGCTGCCATGTTAAAAATTTAGATAAAATGCTATCACAGCGCCACCTGTTGAGCTATTGATCCCCAAACATAATCAGCACCAGTTTATGTCGGGGACCAACTAAATACCAAGTTTGGTTAAATTTCGTTAAAAAAAAAAAAAAAAAAAAATTGCGATATTTTTCTGTTTTTTTTTGTTAAAAGTAAAAAAAATCGATAACTTTGGTTTAAATTATCACAGATTTATCGTTCAACCATTCGTTTTAAAGGTATTGACGAGATCTTTCGAAAGATACCCATCTTGAAATTTTGCCCCCCCGGGTGGGAACTTCCCCCCCCGGTGGGGGGGGAACCGATGCCCCCCCCATGCACAAAATTTTTTTCCTAGCTAACTACTACTATTATCAATAACTCATATTAATTTTACAATCGCAAGTGTAAAATAACTCTCTTTATGCCCATTTATACGGAAATTTGTCCTATGCTGCCATGTTAAAAATTTGCATAAAATGCGATCACAACGCCACCTATTGAGCGATTGATCCCAAAATCTAATCAGCACCAGTTTATGTCAGGGTCCAACTATACACCAAGTTTGGTTCAATTTCATTCATCGGTTCGTGAGATACGGTGTGACATACGAAATTTTGCGATCACAGCGCCACCTGCTGGACGATTGATCCCCAAATCTAATCAGCACCATGCCCCGTCAGGTTCCAACTATATACCAAGTTTGGTTGAATTTCATTCATTAGTTCGTGAGATACGGTGAAAAATACGAAAATTTGTCCTATACTGCCATGTTAAAAATTTACATAAAATGCGATCACAGCGCCACCTGATGGGCTATTGATCCCAAAATCTAATCAGCACAATGCCCCGCCAGGGTCCAACTATATATCAAGTTTGGTTGAATTTCATTCATTGGTTCGTGAGATACGGTGAAAACACTAAACCACAGACAGACAGACAGACAGACAGACAGACAGACAGACAGACAGACAGACAGACAGACAGACAGACATTTTTTAAAAACTATCAATTCGTGTTCAGGACACCCCAAAACGTGTAGATCCGTCAAAAAACGGAGGTCGAAAATTTTCGCGAATCCAATACTTTCTCTATATTACATATAGAAGAAAGTAATAATATCTATATTGCATTTTTACTTTCTTCTATATGTAATATAGAGAAAGTATTGGATTCGCGAAAATTTTCGACCTCCGTTTTTTGACGGATCTACACGTTTTGGGATGTCCTGAACACGAATTGATAGTTTTTAAAAAATGTCTGTCTGTCTGTCTGTCTGTCTGTGGTTTAGTGTTTTCACCGTATCTCACGAAACAATGAATGAAATTCAACCAAACTTGGTATATAGTTGGACCCTGGCGGGGCATTGTGCTGATTAGATTTTGGGATCAATAGCCCATCAGGTGGCGCTGTGATCGCATTTTATGTAAATTTTTAACATGGCAGTATAGGACAAATTTTCGTATTTTTCACCGTATCTCACGAACTAATGAATGAAATTCAACCAAACTTGGTATATAGTTGGAACCTGACGGGGCATGGTGCTGATTAGATTTGGGGATCAATCGTCCAGCAGGTGGCGCTGTGATCGCAAAATTTCGTATGTCACACCGTATCTCACGAACCGATGAATGAAATTGAACCAAACTTGGTGTATAGTTGGACCCTGACATGGAAAGGGTCTGATTAGATTTTGGGATCAATCGGCCGGCAGATGGCGCTGTGATCGCATTTTATGTAAACTTTTAACATGGCAGCATAGGACAAAATTTCGTATAAATGTACATAATGAGCGTTATTTTAAACTTGTGATTGTAAAATTAATATGAATTATTGATAATAGTAGTAGTTAACTACGAAAAAAATTTTGTGCATGTGGGGGCACAGGTTCCCCCCCTGGGGGGGAAGTACTCCCCCGGGGGGGGGGGTAAATTTTCAAGATGGGTATCTTTCGAAAGATCTCGTCAATGGCTTTAAAACGAATGGTTGAACTATAAATCTGTGATAATTTAAAACAAAGTTATCGATTTTTTTTTACTTTTAACAAAAAAAAAAAACTTTGAAAAAAGTCTTTTTTTTTTTTTTTTTTTTTTTTTTTTTTTAAATATTGTTACTGGTTGAATATATATTACTTTTAACAAAAAAAAAAAAAAAAAAGAAAAAAATCGTAATTTTTTTATTTTTTTTAAATATTGTTACTGATTGAATATGTATATAGGAAAATATAGAAGAAAGTCTTGTGGTGGCCACAACATACTAGTTTCGTCTGCTTTTAATTGCGCTATTATTCATACATAAAAGGAAAGGACTTTTGCTTATTGTTATTATCGTATTCTGTTAACCATCTCGAAAATTTAAAAATCTAGTTATATGGGGCGTGTTCAGTAGAGCGCCCGATCCACGACCGGTCGAAAGATTCCGAGCCAAAGCGTTCAGTGGTGTCGACCGATCCAGAGTCACATCGTTCAGTGGAATGGACCGATCTCGACCGGTCGTGGATCAGAAAGCCCAGAAAAATTTCTTGATCCATTGGGTCACGTGATGGATCAAATGCGCAATAGGTTGAAAATCAGGCTCTGATTGACATTACGCAGTGAAAACCTGAACAATGAACATCTGTTTTTGACAATGATTGTTTATTTGTTTGATTAGCTGAGGATTAATACAGATGTACCTATTTATATGCATTGTTTGTGCTGTAGAAAATAAGGTAAGTAATTCCATAAAATGCTAAACTATATTATGTTTATTTATTTATTGTGTAAAAAAGATTTTTTACGTAATAACGATTTTCGATACGTAATTTTTTTTTATTGTTGAATGTAACATTCAAACATAAAATTAAAACAAAAATTTACACAATTTTAATTGAAACAAAAAAAATATATTTTTTTTTTTAATTCGGACGCTATCATATTTTGTTAATTTAATATATAAAAATAAGCTGGGAAAAATTATATTTCTTTTTTTTTCAGACAAAGCTTTTCATTCATGCGATTGTTTTTTGTTTACAAATAGAAAAGTTCGTAAACGATTGTATTTTTTACCTTTAAAACAATAAGTTAACTATAAGTAAATAAATTAAAATCCTTCCACATATTTTTAATTTAGGTAAGAATAAGTTTAAGATGTCAATTATTAAATTTAATAAACAAAACAGACTGTAAAAAAAGTAGCTATAAAATTATGCAGTGTTGTTTACATTGCTAGTTTATTTTAATATTCAGTCGGTAATGAGAGAAAAAGCTCTTTAGATTGATTCATAAATCGAAGAAGAAAATAAGATTATTTTTTATATAAATCCATTATATTAACTGAACAGCATATTTCATATTTTATATAATTTATTTATTTATTTATTTATTTTTTCAAAAACGTTTTTGTTGTACATTTCTGTTCATAATAAAATTCGAAGAGAAAGAAAGGTGTTTTAAGTGCTCATTTAAGATAAATCTACTCTGCTCCTTTAAAAATAAATGTAACGTAACATTCTTAACATTTTCATGATTAAAATTTATACGTGAATTTAGAGAAATCATAACCAAAGTAATGTACATTAGTAATTTGTCAGTACAATCAATTAATAGCTTCTTATTTTTTGTTAGCAGAGTACAGAATTCTACATTAATAAGAAAGAAGTAAAATTGTTATTACATAAAAGATCTTTCTTTCTTTCTTTCTTTCTTTTTTTTTTTTAAAGAAAAAACGTAATATAGTTTAGCATTTTATGGAATTACGTATTAAAAGTCCAGACAAAATAAACAACAGAAATACAATAAATTACTTGCTAATACAGGTCAAATTAGATAGATGGCGCTGCTCCTATGACGTCAAAATTGTTCCAAAGCGTTCAGTAGATTCCTGGCCCGATCCAAGACCGGTCCAGCATCAGTGACGTCATCGCCCGGTCGCATTGATCCATCTCGGGCGCTCTACTGAACACGCTCATGAGCATTTTAAAAAGCTGGTTATCTCGAACGAAAACCCAATAATTTCCAAAATGTTTGTGATGCGTCTTTCAACGTTGAACGAGATTCTAATGAAATTAATTGTGATAAATTTTCTTTTCTAAGTTATTCTCATCGTGAAAAGTACTTATGCTTTGATCATTTTCTTACTTCTAATGATAAACATTATTAACTTGAAAACAAATTCGTAAATTTAAACATGATTTTTTCTACATAAAGAGGTAATTTTACCCTATATATTTTTTTAATACAATCATTATACAGAGTATATTTATTTATTTTTAATTTAATAATTATTTTCTATTAAGTTATTAATTTATTTTAATGTTTTGTTTTATTTCATTAACTAGCCGCCTTCGGCGACCAGATGATTCGCGATCCCTAAAAAATCCGACTTTACGAAACTCCCGCTCGGTGGCGATTGCGGCGCCTTTTTCCCGTTTCAAGTCTAGGGCGTATCAGACTCGACGACTTTACAGGCGATTTTAGAGCCAACCACTGATTAGCGCTGATTTTTCGGAAAAAAATGTCTCTACTCCCAGTGTGATAGCGCAGACTGAAGTTGCCCGACTTTTTCAGAGCTGCCTTGATAAAATTGTCCGTATACTCAATTTCTCCTTGGATTCGTCCAATCAGGATGCGCTATTTTGATACGTCATATTTCCAAGATGGCGGAACACGGGAATCGCTTCAAGTGGAGATTTGAAGAAGAAATATTATCGTTAAGCACGTTTATTTTACCGTTAAATGATAAGAATTTTCAATTAATCGTTTTTATTTTCGTATGGCGTTATGACAATAGTTGTAAAAAAGATCAAAATAGAAATAATAATGCGATATTCTACACAAATGAAAGGGAATTTTAACGCTGATCATTGCGTATTTTATTCGCGCCAAGAAAAGTGATAAGCGTCAGAAGTTAGTCTTCTTTCATCCAACTTTTCACCCGACTATTGTAACCTCTACGGTGTTTTCGTCGAATAAAAATCGGCGCTAAAGTTGGCTCAAAAATTGGTTGTTTCTAAAGTTGCTGAATCTGATACGCCCTAAATAACAGCTTATTGATATATCGTGAAAATAGCTTATTGAAATCGCAGTAAATTTCCGTGCGGTAGCGCCTTCGGCGCCCTCTTCCCTTTTCAATATCTGAAACAGTCTGTTCACTCACCATGTTATGATCTTTCAAATTCTTTCAAGTGCCGCTCGGTGGCGCCTGCGGCGCCTTATCCCCGTTTTAGAACTTACAACACCTTCCTCGCTCATTAGAATTTGAAATTTTTAAGTATTACAGCGCCATCTGGCGGTAGAAATTTCTGTAATATATTGTTCAATTCCAAATCAACAAAGCTTTCAAATGATGTATTACTTGTGAAATTATTTTAATTAGTAGCTGAGATACAAAAGAAAACCTAATCAGGACACCTTAAAATGTGTAAATCAGGTGAAATCTCGAATGCCACTTTCGATAATATAAAAATGAAATTATACTAATTTGAAGCTGAAATACAAAGATAATACAAACATTTTTTTAAAAGATTTGTGTCTGACTTATCTGTGGTTTTCTCCAAAACTTGCTTAATTCCGGGCTATATACCATTAAAAATTATTAGTACCAAATGTGAGTGAAAATCTGAATTTGAAACTCTGTAAAATATAAAAGAATAAAAATTTTCTGGTTTTTCCGTAGTTTTCTCCGAAAGTTTCTTACAGAATTTAAACGGCTTATATCATTTTAATAGTCTGCAATAAAAATACTTTAAAATATCTTTTGAATGATGTATTATGTATTACAATAATGAATATCTTTGATATATTTTAGACTTTAAATGGCTAATCTATCAAGGGCGATTAACGATTTCTATTGAAATCCGTCTAAAATTTAAGAATTACAAAACTGCTTTTTTACAACCGAATTCATAAAAAAAAGGAAAAAATCAATATTATTCTGTTAAAAGTAACTTTTGGTGTCATTAACAGATGAAATAAAAATGAATTTAAATAAATATAATATGTCTATTTATTTTATTTTTAAAGCTATACGTAAGATTTTTTAACTGCATACAGGTGAGCCATAATGACGGGCAATTTCGAAGCTCTGCTTTTGATCGATTTTAAATTGAAAAAATTCAAAAACTGCTTTTTTTATTTCCAGTACTTTGTCACGTGGACGAAAAACGAAAAGCAATTTTTCCCGACCGGAAGAATAGTCAGCCAGCATATCTAGCACCTGGCACTGCAGAATCTTAGATAAATGAAATAATTAAGTGTTCTGCCTGTTGCCAACTAAATTTCATACTTTAGTTAATTTTAAAAAATCTAATTGCTATAGAGATAAGCCACTTGCACTCTTAGGTTCGGAAAAAAAATCCCCTTTCATTTGGTACCAAATTCGTAACGATCGAACTAATATTTCTAATTTATTTTCCACTTTTTCTGATTTTAACTCCGTTAAAATATCTATTTTTATGCAATCGCGGTGAATTCTCAGTCATTGAGATCGCTTTTTGATTAGGCATAAGTCTACATTTTAATTAATATCTCCGGAACTAATTAAAATTTTTAAATTCTGTTTTCACTATCCCCTCGGGAAGGCTTCTGAGCACCTGTATGTCAAATGTTATACTTCTGCGTTCTGTAGGGGCTGAACGTATAGATGCTCAGACAGACAGACAGACATCTTCTTTTATTATTATAGATAATAATAATAATAATAATAAAAGAAAAGAAAATTGAGCACTCTGTCGGGGTTTGAACCCAAGAAAACTTTAGGAAAGAGAAAAATGTGTAAATAAAGAAAAAAATATTTTCCCTTAAATTATACATTTATTTAAATTATAAAGAAAAATTAAATATATTTTTTTTAGTTCAAATAAAATTAATATATATAATGATCCTCATCTGTCATGAACGAATCCGGTTAGTACCGCTTCAAAACAGAAACTTTTGGCAGCCATTTTTTTTTCCGTTTATTTAATTCAACTTAGGAAACATACATATCATTTTCATACATGTTTTGTATCGCACATATTCTTATTTCCTATAAAACCTTGAAAAACTATTCAATTGTAATGTTTAAATCTCTAAATTAAGTATAACGGATCACTGGCTATTATAAACATTAACCTATAAATAGAATTATGTAACTTCATGATTATAAACAAAGCAAGACCAAATAAAAACAAACCAAACCTGTTGCCATTCAGAAAATACAAATTCCAAATGGACAACTTTTTAATTCCGAATGAACGACTCTTTGACTGTTTCATTAAAAAACGCTTAAAATATTTCTAAAACATATTAAAGCCTTAAAAATCTTAAAATATTTGTAAAAACGCATTAAAGCCTTTAAATATTTTTATCAAACTTTATTGTTTGTTTACATTGTAAGGTATGATTGGCGCCGAGTTTAGTACGTAAATGCCGCCAGTTGATTTTAGTTTTGAAGTTAGTGTAAAATGATAGTTGGGATAGAATGTTTGGTTGGGCAAGTAAAAGTCACCAGTTGAATTGAGTATTGAAATTAGAGTAGTCTAATGTGATAATGTCGAGTCAAGGTAAAATGTTCGGTTGAGAATGAGAAAGTCCCTAGCTGGATCCTGGATATTTTGGCGATGTTGAGGGTGAGATAGCTGGTTGGAGGTATCGAGTAGAGGTGAATTTGGGTTAGCATGGAGTGTCTGTAGTTATTGGATAGTTAGTTAGAAAATTTGAAAACAGGATCTACGGTAGTCTTAAAAAAAAGTATTTTGGTAAAATGAAGTGAATCGTTTTTTCTTATTATGAGGACTTTAAATAGGCAAGCGAAGTGATGACGTCACTGGCAGGTTCGTGGATACAAGAAAAATATTTCCTATATTAAACGCCCAATGGATTTTTCGTAAAAAATTATTAAAAATCGAGGGAAATTATTTCCCGAATTTAATCCCCATATTTAGGTTTAGATATGTATTAGTTATCATGTGCATGCGTTAGATTAAGTTGTTTTTGTTCTAAAATTGATAAAATTTGAATTTTAAATTTCAAAACTTTAAATTTCAAAAAACTTCCATATTCCATTGAAAACATAAACATTTCATTTCAAAGGATGATATTACACAATAAATATCCAACTAATATACTAATTAAAAGGAAAATGATAAATATTCTATCATAATTTGAAGTGAAATTTTTTTTTCAAATGTCTAAATAAAGTATCTGATATAAGATACTAATATGTTGCAGCGGAATAGATTTGATATCGGTCATCCTTGGCAGAAAAAAAAATATATATATATATCGCCAAATTATCTGGCGAATATAATTTAATTCCTTTCAAAAATCATGGTTATTTTAAAAATTTATATTAAGAGAGTAAGGAATAATATGAAACAATATTTCGCACAACACAAATTACGAAAATATACATCTGGCATGTATATTTTCGTATACGTTTTTGATCGCCAAATACAACAGAGTTTTGAAATTTAAAATTAAAATTTTGTCAATTTGACAGCAAAATAACTCAATCTAACATATGCACATGATAACTAATACATATATATACCCAAATATGGGGATTAAAATCGGGAAATAATTTTCCTCGATTTTTAATAATTTTTTACAAAAAATCCAATGGGCGATTAACATAGGAAATCATTTTCTTACATACATGGACGGTCAGTGACGTCACACTTCGCTTGCGTATAGAGCACTTAATGGAACACTGGGATGTGTTGTTGCTGTTGTGTTGTCGGGCCTATATTTTTTGTCAACCAGCAGTTTTTTTTATTGTCATTCATATTTGTTGATCGGGTAAAATTTTTGAAGTGAAAACTTCTTTAGGCGCGTTGAGCACTTTTGGGTGAATAAAAATCATTGAACTCCCATCATCGTCAGCTAACGCTTTCCATTTGAAGTGAAAACTTTTGGGTGAAGAAAAATCATTGAATTCGCGTCATCGTCAGCAAACGCTTTTCATCCTTGTATGATACAAATAATGTATCACACAATTAACTTGCTAATGTGATGTGTTAATAATTATATACTGTATATTGTTTTAAAATCTGGTGCGGCGTTACACGACTTCTATCATCTCCGGGCACTGTCTCTATTGCAGTTAGACCTCACAAAACAGTGAGAAAGCCCAAAGCTGCCATTTTTCTCACGTTTTTACAATCTGGTGCGGCTCTACACGACTTCTCTCATCTACGGACACTGTCTCTTAAAGATTGCAGCCGGAAACGTTGCAGTTAGGCCTCACAGAACCGTGAGAAAGACCAAAGCCTCCATTTTTCTCACGTTTTTACAATCTGATGCGGCTCAACACGACTTCACTTAACTCCGGACACTGTCTCTTAACGATTGCATCCGGAATCGTTGCAAGTAGACTTCACAGAACCATGAGAAAGACCAAAGCCGCCATTTTTCTCACGTTTTTAAAATCTGGTGCGGTTCTACACGACTTCTCCAGAGCTTCCAACCTAATCAGGCAAATTGTTAGTAACCCCCCTTTTTCTTCACCACTTAATTTTTAGAGTATTTTTCTTCTTAATTCATTGTAGATACATTTGAAGAGAATTTCTCTAAAAATTAAGTGGTGTAGAAAAAGAGGCGGTACTAACAATTTGCCGGATTAGGTTGGCAGCTCTGCTTCTCTCATCTCCGGACACTGTCTCTTAAAGATTGCAGCCGGAAACGTTGCAATTAGACCTCACAGAACCGTGATAAAGGCCAAAGCCTCCATTTTTCTCACGTTTTTACAATCTGGTGCGGCTCAACACGACTTCACTTAACTCCGGACACTGTCTCTTAACGATTGCATCCGGAATCGTTGCAAGTAGACTTCACAGAACCATGAGAAAGACCAAAGCCGCCATTTTTCTCACGTTTTTAAAATTTGGTGCGGTTCTACACGACTTCTCCAGAGCTTCCAACCTAATCCGGCAAATTGTTAGTACCGCCCCTTTTTCTTCACCACTTAATTTTTAGAGTATTTTTCTTCTTAATTCATTGTAGATACATTTGAAGAGAATTTCTCTAAAAAATAAGTGGTGTAGAAAAAGAGGCGGTACTAACAATTTGCCGGATTAGGTTGGCAGCTCTGTTTCTCTCATCTCCGGACACTGTCTCTTAAAGATTGCAGCCGGAAACGTTGCAATTAGACCTCACAGAATCGTGATAAAGGCCAAAGCCTCCATTTTTCTCACGTTTTTACAATCTGGTGCGGCTCTACACGACTTCTCTCATCTCCGGACACTGTCTCTTAAAGATTGCAGCCGGAAACGTTCCAGTTAGACCTCACAAAACCATGATAAAGGCCAAAGTTGCAATTTTTCTCACGTTTTTACGATCTGGTGTGGCTCTACACGACTTCTCTCATCTCCGGACACTGTCTCTATTACAGTTAGACCTCACAAAGAACGAAAATTATAAAATATCAAAACACATTTGATTTATAAACAAAAATTGAAAATACATTTAAATGATCACGTTGTAACCATCATGATCTAAACATTGTTTTGAAGATTTATCGTTCACATTCCGTCATTTTTGACGGGTTATATACTAGTATTTTAATAAAAAAAAAAAAAAAAAAAAAAAAAAACATGCCATTATATATTTTTTAATTGAACATATTCCCCTTAATTTTTCCATTTATTTTAATATTTTGTTTTATTTCATTTATATTATATATATGTAGAGGAGACAAATTGCTTTCCCTAACATTTGATTCCGAAACTAGCTCAGTTCCTTTACTGCAGCCACGAACGAGTATCTTTGACGAGAGGATGCAACTAGACTCCTATAACACGAGCTGGCTCACAGCTGATCATCGTTGCCCAGCAGAAATAAAGCTTGGCGACGTTTAGTTGCAGACGTATTACTCGGCGTCTTTATCGCCTAAAATGGCGAGTTTGCCTAAACAGAAGAGCGAATTATTGTTTGTACTTGATAAGTTTGGCGGTAATATTTGGCGAAATTTTCTTAAACCCTTGTAAAAAGTAGCCATCACTGTTGCTGTTAAATTAGTTAATTTTAAATATTTATACACATTGAAAAGTAGTGTAGGTTGTAAAATACAACATTTAGATAATCAAACAGCAATAAAAACAAATAATTGATACAAAAAATGCAAGAAAACATATCATAATTACACTTCATATTTGTGATTGAAATCTAAGCGTACAATTTTCTTTTGGACAATTAATAGCCCATTTCTTTCGCCTTTCTTTATCTGTTGGAAATATAAACGTTCTAAAAGCAGTTCTGTAATGATTTGAGCAATTTTCGGCTGCAAAACCTCCATTTTATGTGATTTGATAACACTTGAAATTCGGACTGCGTGGGCAACAATCGCTGAGTGGGAAACAAAATGCCTGATGAGCCAGCCTATATTGGAGGAGCTCTAGATGCAACTAACACGTAACTGTGACGTCGACATCCCCTGCGTGCGCATACTTCTGTGTGTGGAGTCTGGAAGCAGGCGCGCTGAGATGAGAGACGGCTGTTAGCTTTTGACGGAGACGGTTGGCTAGTTCACAATATCTACATAGTTCGTCCATAATCCCTCCTGATTGGACGCGAAGATGCGACGCAGCAGCAAATCAACATTAGGCCTCAGAATAATTTATTTTTTTGGCTGATATTTTGAATTAAATTTTAACGAAAACATTTTGAAATATTTTCCGAAATACATTTTTAATATTATAGATCATCTGTATGAAATAATTTTCCTCGATTTTTAATAATTTTTTACAAAAAATCCAATGGGCGATTAACATAGGAAATCATTTTCTTACATACATGGACGGTCAGTGACGTCACACTTCGCTTGCGTATAGAGCACTTAATGGAACACTGGGATGTGTTGTTGCTGTTGTGTTGTCGGGCCTATATTTTTTGTCAACCAGCAGTTTTTTTTATTGTCATTCATATTTGTTGATCGGGTAAAATTTTTGAAGTGAAAACTTCTTTAGGCGCGTTGAGCACTTTTGGGTGAATAAAAATCATTGAACTCCCATCATCGTCAGCTAACGCTTTCCATTTGAAGTGAAAACTTTTGGGTGAAGAAAAATCATTGAATTCGCGTCATCGTCAGCAAACGCTTTTCATCCTTGTATGATACAAATAATGTATCACACAATTAACTTGCTAATGTGATGTGTTAATAATTATATACTGTATATTGTTTTAAAATCTGGTGCGGCGTTACACGACTTCTATCATCTCCGGGCACTGTCTCTATTGCAGTTAGACCTCACAAAACAGTGAGAAAGCCCAAAGCTGCCATTTTTCTCACGTTTTTACAATCTGGTGCGGCTCTACACGACTTCTCTCATCTACGGACACTGTCTCTTAAAGATTGCAGCCGGAAACGTTGCAGTTAGGCCTCACAGAACCGTGAGAAAGACCAAAGCCTCCATTTTTCTCACGTTTTTACAATCTGATGCGGCTCAACACGACTTCACTTAACTCCGGACACTGTCTCTTAACGATTGCATCCGGAATCGTTGCAAGTAGACTTCACAGAACCATGAGAAAGACCAAAGCCGCCATTTTTCTCACGTTTTTAAAATCTGGTGCGGTTCTACACGACTTCTCCAGAGCTTCCAACCTAATCAGGCAAATTGTTAGTAACCCCCCTTTTTCTTCACCACTTAATTTTTAGAGTATTTTTCTTCTTAATTCATTGTAGATACATTTGAAGAGAATTTCTCTAAAAATTAAGTGGTGTAGAAAAAGAGGCGGTACTAACAATTTGCCGGATTAGGTTGGCAGCTCTGCTTCTCTCATCTCCGGACACTGTCTCTTAAAGATTGCAGCCGGAAACGTTGCAATTAGACCTCACAGAACCGTGATAAAGGCCAAAGCCTCCATTTTTCTCACGTTTTTACAATCTGGTGCGGCTCAACACGACTTCACTTAACTCCGGACACTGTCTCTTAACGATTGCATCCGGAATCGTTGCAAGTAGACTTCACAGAACCATGAGAAAGACCAAAGCCGCCATTTTTCTCACGTTTTTAAAATTTGGTGCGGTTCTACACGACTTCTCCAGAGCTTCCAACCTAATCCGGCAAATTGTTAGTACCGCCCCTTTTTCTTCACCACTTAATTTTTAGAGTATTTTTCTTCTTAATTCATTGTAGATACATTTGAAGAGAATTTCTCTAAAAAATAAGTGGTGTAGAAAAAGAGGCGGTACTAACAATTTGCCGGATTAGGTTGGCAGCTCTGTTTCTCTCATCTCCGGACACTGTCTCTTAAAGATTGCAGCCGGAAACGTTGCAATTAGACCTCACAGAATCGTGATAAAGGCCAAAGCCTCCATTTTTCTCACGTTTTTACAATCTGGTGCGGCTCTACACGACTTCTCTCATCTCCGGACACTGTCTCTTAAAGATTGCAGCCGGAAACGTTCCAGTTAGACCTCACAAAACCATGATAAAGGCCAAAGTTGCAATTTTTCTCACGTTTTTACGATCTGGTGTGGCTCTACACGACTTCTCTCATCTCCGGACACTGTCTCTATTACAGTTAGACCTCACAAAGAACGAAAATTATAAAATATCAAAACACATTTGATTTATAAACAAAAATTGAAAATACATTTAAATGATCACGTTGTAACCATCATGATCTAAACATTGTTTTGAAGATTTATCGTTCACATTCCGTCATTTTTGACGGGTTATATACTAGTATTTTAATAAAAAAAAAAAAAAAAAAAAAAAAAACATGCCATTATATATTTTTTAATTGAACATATTCCCCTTAATTTTTCCATTTATTTTAATATTTTGTTTTATTTCATTTATATTATATATATGTAGAGGAGACAAATTGCTTTCCCTAACATTTGATTCCGAAACTAGCTCAGTTCCTTTACTGCAGCCACGAACGAGTATCTTTGACGAGAGGATGCAACTAGACTCCTATAACACGAGCTGGCTCACAGCTGATCATCGTTGCCCAGCAGAAATAAAGCTTGGCGACGTTTAGTTGCAGACGTATTACTCGGCGTCTTTATCGCCTAAAATGGCGAGTTTGCCTAAACAGAAGAGCGAATTATTGTTTGTACTTGATAAGTTTGGCGGTAATATTTGGCGAAATTTTCTTAAACCCTTGTAAAAAGTAGCCATCACTGTTGCTGTTAAATTAGTTAATTTTAAATATTTATACACATTGAAAAGTAGTGTAGGTTGTAAAATACAACATTTAGATAATCAAACAGCAATAAAAACAAATAATTGATACAAAAAATGCAAGAAAACATATCATAATTACACTTCATATTTGTGATTGAAATCTAAGCGTACAATTTTCTTTTGGACAATTAATAGCCCATTTCTTTCGCCTTTCTTTATCTGTTGGAAATATAAACGTTCTAAAAGCAGTTCTGTAATGATTTGAGCAATTTTCGGCTGCAAAACCTCCATTTTATGTGATTTGATAACACTTGAAATTCGGACTGCGTGGGCAACAATCGCTGAGTGGGAAACAAAATGCCTGATGAGCCAGCCTATATTGGAGGAGCTCTAGATGCAACTAACACGTAACTGTGACGTCGACATCCCCTGCGTGCGCATACTTCTGTGTGTGGAGTCTGGAAGCAGGCGCGCTGAGATGAGAGACGGCTGTTAGCTTTTGACGGAGACGGTTGGCTAGTTCACAATATCTACATAGTTCGTCCATAATCCCTCCTGATTGGACGCGAAGATGCGACGCAGCAGCAAATCAACATTAGGCCTCAGAATAATTTATTTTTTTGGCTGATATTTTGAATTAAATTTTAACGAAAACATTTTGAAATATTTTCCGAAATACATTTTTAATATTATAGATCATCTGTATGAAAGGAATTAATGATCAAAATCTTTTAGTGGCTATTTCTTCTTATTTTAAGATGACATGAATTCTTTTTTTTTTTCATCCCGCACTTTATTTATTCATTTATTTTATAAAATATGTAAAATTGTGAGATTTTTAAAATTTTTTCATCCGAGAAAAGGTTGGGTTTATAAAATATTGCATCTAATAATCAGAATCAGTAGATAAATTTGGTGTCGCCATCTACTGTGACGGTTGTGAATTATACACTTGAAATTCAATAAATACATATGCTTTTCCTCTTTTAAGAATTGAGGGTAGCAATACTTTTGACTTTTGTAATTAAATATGTGGCAAGCTATCAGACAATGATAAAGGAACAAAGAAAGAAAAACGAAAACTAATATAAAATAATAATAATAATATATATATATATATATATTTAATTGTACAAAAAAATTCTTCATTTTTAAAAATCAGTCAGAAAATCATAAGAAAGAAATTAGACAACTTAAATTTAGGACGAGTAATACATATTAAAATCATAAAAAGAGGGGATTAAATTTGGAGATAAGTTGATTGAAATTATTTGAAGAGGGTATTTAAATACTCTAAATATGAGTGTGCATTGATTATTAGTTCTATTTACAGAACAAAAAAGTATTTCTATCCGCTTTTCTTCCTATTATATATTTTATTTCAATTAAAATCCATCCAAATATGGTGTAGAGAAACATTGATATAACTTTAAAAGTTAACATTTGTGAGTAAAGCACTGATATAGTTTTTAATGAGAAAATATCTGACATTGTCATCATTATAAATGAAATTGCCTTAACAAAAAAAAAAAAAAAAAAAAATCATCTAATGAAATGCTTTTTATTTATTTATTTATTATTTTAAATGTAAAATTTGGTAAATGTAATACTCTATCTGTTTATCATATTGTAAAATGTTACTTTGATTTGACTAAATAAATATATTAAATAATATTTAACCATATAAATGAATTGTATGAAGATTTCCTATAATTTGTTTTTAAATTACTAAAAATACACTAATTTAATTGACTGTTTATATTAAAGGAAAGAAATCTAACACGAAAAGAGAAATCATTTTTCAAATTAAAATATGTAACAAATGTGTTACAGTAGAGTCTCGAAAATCCGAGGTAATTGGGGCTGACACTACCTCGGATTACTGAAAACTCGGATTTTCCGAAAAAGTAGAAAATTTTTAACAACTACAAATGAAATTAAATAAAATGAACATATTACCTTAAAATCCTTTATTCTTTAGTATAATGACGTAAAAGATTCTTTACAATTTAAAAAAATTGTCAATTTTTTGTTGCTTCAGTATATTACTTCTCTTTGTTGATGCGATAGTCAGCCAACGCTTCAAAAGCAAAACATCTGCAGGGGTGGCTTCAGTTTGCTGTTCTACATATTTTAAGGCTAGTTCTAAGGCTGCAGAACCTTCACTATGAGATATTTTTTTTTCTGATAACGGAGAGTCGTTTTCTTCTGTTTCATATTCTTCCTCATCTTCCATCATTTCTATAATATTTGAGTCTGTTATTTCCAGCTTGTCGTCACTATTTAGCCATTCATTTAGATCAACTGCATTAGAGTTTTCGCAGCCTGGTAATTCCTTCACCAAATCTTTCAAAACAATTGTTTCACTATCATCATCATTAATTTTCTCAATAGGCGTAACCAATTCAGGTAGAAACTTAGTCCACGATTTAATTACTGTCGTAGGTTGAACTTCTTCCCAAGAATCTGCTATCCAGTAGACAACATCTCTCATACTTACATTCCTCAAAACATCCGCAACACTTTCATCATCAGACTGAACTAAATGTTGTAACAAACGGCGTCGATATTTTTTCTTTAAATTTTCCAATACGCCCTGATCCATTGGCTGAATCAAACTTGTAACATTGGCAGGAAAAAATATAGCACGGATTTCACCACAACGTAGCTCATCATCGTCCGGATGAGATGGAGCGTTATCTAAAAACAAAATTGCTTTGCAAGGCAAATTTTTTTTTCTCAATGCCTTCCGTGTTTCTGGAACAAAATGTTCTAGAAACCATTGTTTGAAAATTTCTCGATTCATCCATGCACTTTTCTGATTTGTGTAATGTACTGGTAAGGCTTCTTCAGTGATGTTTTTTAAGGCTCTAGGTTTGGCAGATTTCCCAATCACAGTCAGTTTCATTTTATGATTTCCAGATGCATTGGCGCATGCTAAAATGGTTAATCGTTCCTTCCGTTTTTTGTGACCTGGAGCTGAATTTTCCTCTTTTGAAGCAAGGGATTTTGAGGGCAACATCTTAAAGTTCAAACCTGTTTCGTCACAGTTATATAACTGGTCAGGTGTGAGCTTTTCCGTCAATATAATGTCTTCAATCCGTTTTTGAAATGCCTGCACAGCTGACGTATCTGCCGAGAGTATTTCACCGCAAATATTTAGTTGACGTACACCATATCGTTTTTTCCAACGGTCTAACCAACCAACGCTTGCTGCGAAATCTTCTTCTCCTTCTTTGAACTGATTTCTGAAAAACACAGCTTTTTCCTGAAGAATAGGGCCACTTATGGGAGTACCTTTGCTACGCTGTTGAGTAAACCAAAGAAATAAAGCTTTGCTAGTTTTTTCATAGTCTGATGTTCTCATAGATTTTCTTTTTTCTCCTGGAGTCTCATTGCACTTCTGTGAACAAAACTGCTCAATTTTTATTCGATTGCGGCGCCAGTCACCAACTGTTACCTCTCCAACACCCAAATCGGTAGCAACACTTTTTATTGTTTCACCTGCATCTAATCTTTTTATAGCGTTCAATTTAGTTATCATAGATACAAATTTTCTCTTATTTTTTCCACTCATTTTCGCAGCAGGCACCTTAATGCAACACTTTCAAAAGCAATAAGTTTCCAAAATGATAAGGATCAAGCACGTGTATTGAATTTAAATGAGCAACAGAGCAACTAACAACGCAGCTAGTCCCTAACTAGCATCTAAGATTCCAATTGAACTTGGAAGAATAAAACTCTTGTAGATCTGGTTTGAAAATTCCTTTCAAACCAACCCCTACCTAGCCACCTTCAAAAACAAAGAGAACAAAAGGTGGTGGGTTACTGAAATTCTTTCCAGGAAGAAACGAAAAATAAGACCTGCATTCTTTCGGTTGCGAGAGGAAATGGGAAGAGCTTTTGGTTGCTAGGGGGAAAATTTGGCACCTCGAATTAAGCGGAACCTCGGACTTCTGAGACTCGAACTTTCGAGACTCTACTGTAGTTTATTTTCACGATTTCTTGTTTTTTTTTTTTTTTTTTTTTTTTGGGGGGGGGGGGGGGGGGAAGTATAAATATTAATTTTTATTTTACTTTATTTTTTTATTTTGTGTTTAGCAAAATCTCAAGTGCACATAAATATTATTTAAGGGAGATACTGTACGGATTTAATAAATAAACAGAAAATGAGGTTCATTTTTAAAATGCAATTTCACTGAAGAAGATTGCATGTTAAAGATTTTCACATTAAAAGCTGAAATGTTTTATGCACAAATGTTAACTTTTAAAGGCGTAAATTTGTTTCTCGATCCCATCTGAATTTTAATAGGAATAAAAAAAAAAAAAAAAAAAACATGTTATGTTCTGTAAGTAAAACAATCTTAAAGTAAGTAAGCTTAAGTAAAGTAATCTGTACACTCATATTTGAAACATTCATAATATTAATTTATCTACGCATTTTAACCACCTCTTACACTAAAAGTAGCATAAATCCTACTATTTTATAGATTTAAAAAAAAAAAAAAAAAAAAATGCATGTGAATCTTATATATTTTCATCTTAAAAGTGTTCACTCCTGATTTTGTTTCAAAAAAGTCAATAATTTGTTTGTGGGAAATAATAGTAATAATAATGTAATGTCTTAAATCTAAACAAATAGACAATAAAAAATAAATAAAACTGTAAATAATTTATGTAAATGATCTATAATAGTAATAAAAATGTATTTTGAAAATATCTGTAAATGTTTTCACTAAATTTCAACATGAAATGTCGAATAAAAAATTATTCTGATGCCCAACCGTTATTTGCTACTGGTTTGCTTCCCCGTGACCAATCACACGGGACTATTCCATCGTTATGGACGAACTATGTAGGTATTGTGAACTTGCAGACGGCTGTTAGCATTTTGACGGAGAGAACTGTTCTGATTTCAATGTTGGTAGATGGTAATTGGGATGCAGATTTTTCGACAGCCGAAAACGACAATTAAACTTTATTCTTTAATTTTAACGAAAGTTGTGTGGAACATCATATTATCTAGTGATGTGGAGTGAACTGACGTATAAGTATAAACTGTTGATTTGATGTTTACAAGCGACTGTTTGGTCAGCTGTTTAATTTTAATTCATATTATCATCTTGTAAATAGTGTATATTATAATTTAACCTTTCATTAAATTTTAAATGATTAATAGTAATCAAGTATTAGTTAATTTTTAACGCCCACATAAGTTCGACCCCACAAAATCAGAAGTGGAATGTAACGTAAATTTTTGATGAACATAAACTTTTCATGTAATGAAACACAAACTTTGATTAAACATAAACTGTTATCAAAACATAGACTTCATGGACTGAAAAAGAATTATTTTGATAATTTGCTGAACTTTAAAAACATAAACTTTATATAGACTGAACTCTTTATTTATTTTAAAACTGTGGTTGAACTGTGTTTCTACAAATGAGTGCCGAATTATATTACAGTTTCTCTACAAATATTTATGGTGTGCCATCTGACAGTTATGTGGAATAAACCCGAAAGTAAGAGCTGGATAAGTGACAGGTTACACTTATAATATATTAAAATAATCAAGCACCTGCTGTTTCTGTTCTGCAAAGTGTTAAAGAATTGAATAACGACGAATCGACTCGACGGAGATGGCCAACGAAATTTGAGTAGGAAATTTAAAACAACAAAGTATCTGTTGTTCCTCTTCTGCAAAGGTACGTCAACTTTTATTTTTATTGCATGATGATGTCATTAGAGGATATTCCTCAAATAGGTATTGCACTAGGACAAGAAAAATATAATAAAATTAAAATTCTGCATCGGTTTCTTTTTGACAATGAAGGTGATCGAAAAAACAGATGCAGAATAAAAAAAATTACAGGATTTAATTTTGCCGTTGATGATGAATATTATATTCAAAAACAAAAGTTTAAAAGTGATAATTTCTCTTTGAATGAATTGATAAAAATCAGTAATTTATTAAGAAGAGTTACATGACAGATTGTTATCAAAATTATGTGATATTGAATCACTAAAAGAGGAAAATTCTGAAAATGATTCGGATATTGAATCCGAAAACGAATCGCAAAGTGGCGATAGTGACGTCACGAAGATTGAATCCTCAGTGCAATGCCATAATGATAGTAATAATTATAATAAGAGTGAAAAATGTTCTAGTCATTGTAATAATATTAAGAATTCTGGAACACATGGTGCAGCAATTTCGTTTAATGATTTTGAGAATACTATTTCTAAATTTAGCGGTGAGCCGCATGAAAACATTAACTTTTGGTTTACAGAATTTGAAGAAATAGCGGACATGTTTAATTTAAATGAGCTGCAGAAAATTATTTTTTGTAAACGATCTTTGAGTGGAAACGCTTTATTGTTTATTAAATCTGAAAAAGCGTTACTAACATATAACAAATTTAAAAAAGCGCTCATTGAAGAAGTTAAAATAGAAATAAATTCCGCTTCTTTGCATGAGATATTGAGTAAAAGGAAAATGAGAAGCGATGAAACTGCTACAGAATATTTCTTTAAAATTAGAGAGCTATGTAAGAATGGGCATATTGATGATGCTGCTATTATGCACTATGTGATAAAAGGAATTTATGACAAATATGAAAACAAAGTAATTTTATATGGTGCAAAAAATCTAAGCGATTTTAAACAAAAAATTAAAATGTACGAAGTATTTAAGAGAGATTGTGATAAATATAAACATAGATCTGATAAAATAGAGTATAATGCAAAACTGAAAACCATAAGACATAATGTACATGAAAAATTTAGTCCTAAAATTGAAAACAAAATGTGTTGTAATTGTGGTGATAAAAACCACTTATCTAGAGATTGCCCCCATAGAGCAAAAGGTTTAAGGTGTTTTTCATGTAAACAGTTCGGGCACAAGAGCTCGGAATGTCCGGGTTCGAAACCCGAAGTCGAAGCGTTGTGCATTGGAGTAAATCAAAACCTGAACAAAAACATTCTAATTAACAATGTGAATTTTAATGGTATTATTGATACAGGGAGTGAGGCAACACTGCTACGTAAAAGTGCCTTTAATAAATTGAATGTTGATAGATTAAATCCTATGAGTACCACTTTGAAGGGGATCGGGAAAAGTTTCGTAAAGCCGTTAGGCTCATTTGACGCAAATTTGAAAGTTGATAATTTTGAATCTGAAACTAATATTTATGTTGTAAGTAATGATTTTATACCCTATGACGTAATCATCGGAATGAACTTATTAATGTTGGGTGAGACGACAATAAATGAAAAAGGTATTTTTATGAAAAACAAATCTAGTTCTCTCGAGGTACATTTAGTAACAGTTCTTCCAGTAAATACATATCAAAATGAAGTTAAGACGAGTATTGCTATTACTTACAAACTTTGAATAAACACCATAAAATGCAATAAACTCGCAACAATTGTTTCGGGTCGAAAAAACACACGACCCTTCATCAGACGAATAAAGTAAGCACGAGTGCTGCAGTCAAAGCGGCAACGAAACTTTGTAAGTAATATTTTTTACAACGCCAGTTTTGTGGTGCTTTTTTATTGAATATTGCTATTGACGCTCCCATTGACTTTGAAAGTAAAATTTCTGAGAAGTCCACAGAAATAAATGAAACATTAAATAGTGTTGAAAAGTGTAAAAATAAAACCCCTCAACCTCTTATGTTATCCAAAAAATCATTAGAATCTTCCAAAAAAGCTGTAAGTGAAAATAATGACGATGACGAAAATAGTGACGAAAGTGATGACGATAAGAAAATGCTTTTAAAGGACGATAATAGTGAAGATGATGACAGTGAGGAAGAGGAGGAGCCTCGACGAAAGAAACAAAGTCAGATGAATATTTCCCAAATGAAGTCGCAAAATCAAGAAAACACTTCTTCAAAGAAAGACGAAAAACAAATCCTACATGAAAAGGTTTTGCAGTTAGCAGAAGAGCTGAAAGAGTTGAAGAAAAAAGTTGAAGAAAATTCCAAACTTCTTAAAAGAAAGAAATTGAGAAGAAAGCCTTTCATGATAGATTCCATTGATTGTAAAAGACAGAATGTCCCAAAAGAAGAGACTGCCGGTATAAATTTGAAGAAATTGTTTATTTCATCACTTCCTATAAAGACTAGAATTAGTGAAATAGCTGCATTATTTCCCAAAGCTGTGCAAATACAGTTAGAAGTTTTCCCTACACATAAGAGTGCTACTGTAAATTTTATGACCAAAGAAGATGCTGCAGAGGCTTTAAAAAATACTAAAACTGGAAATGACCAATTAGAGGTTCTCGAGTTCGAATCCCAAGTTGACTTTGAGTCCCAGAGTAAAGATTTGCGAAAACATGCAAAAGGACAATTTGAAGTTAAAGAGAAAAATAAAACAAATTATAACTTGCGAAGACAACAACCAAAAACTTGCGAAGTAGGCGACCAAGTTGCTATGAAACTGAAATCAAAATACTTTTGCCATTGTAAAACTGTAAAAATGAAAAGTGTAAACACATATGATGTAATTAAGGAGGGATGCCATGAAGGCCCCCGTTGCACATCCATTCATGCCGAATTTCTCAAACAAGGGTTAACTTAAAAAAAAAGAGAACATCAAAATTTGTATATGTGCTGTATATAAGTTTGTTATTATTTTGTGTTGCTTTTGTGTTTGTTTTTCTTTTTGTATTTTTCAGTGTGACCGACTGGAGGACCAGTCGAGGAAGGATGGCCGAGTGTAGTGGAGACACCTTGCTCTCCCTAACATTTGATTCTGAAACTAGCTCAGTTCCTTTACTGCAGCCACGAACGAGTATCTTTGATGAGAGGATGCAACTAACACGTAACTGTGACGTCGACATCCCCTGCGTGCGCATACTTCTGTGTGTGGAGTCTGGAAGCAGGCGCGCTGAGATGAGAGACGGCTGTTAGCTTTTGACGGAAACGGCTGTTAGCATTTTGACGGAGAGAACTGTTCTGATTTCAATGTTGGTAGACTGTAATTGGGATGCAGATTTTTCGACAGCCGAAAACGACAATTAAACTTTATTCTTTTATTTTAACGAAAGTTGTGTGGAACATCATATTATCTAGTGATGTGGAGTGAACTGACGTATAAGTATAAACTGTTGATTTGATGTTTACAAGCGACTGTTTGGTCGACTGTTTAATTTTAATTCATATTATCATCTTGTAAATAGTGTATATTATAGTTTAACCTTTCATTAAATTTTAAATGATTAATAGTAATCAAGTATTAGTTAATTTTTAACGCCCACATAAGTTCGACCCCACATATATATATATAAACTGTAATCACTTATGAGGGCTCGTTCGCACGAGCTTCCTCACTCAAACTGAACATGCTAACCACTACGCTACGCCGTCTTGCTAATTGGATCTGTTTCGTTGGTTTTGATGGAAACAGCTAAAACTTTTAGGGTCGTTTTCTCCTTCTATGGGGGGGGGGGGGGGGCTGTTGCAGCACATTTTCACCATACTATATGTTTTCGACTATTCTCTTTAATTTAACATTGGATTGGTTTCAATAGGAATTTTACTGATTCATACTTCTCTTGTAAGCTATGAATGTAGATTATTCAGTGTAGATATAATATATAGCAGTTTAACTTTAACTGAGCCAAAATTAAGATTAAAATATTTTTAATTTGCAGCACAAATAAAATGTATAATGTTTAGTTTGAAATAATTTGTTCTTTTTCGATATATATATATATGTGTGTGTGTGTGTGTGTGTGTTTATTTATTTACTTTTTTGCATCATAAATAGGGTTTTTCTAGATTTCTATTCTGTGATAAAAGTATTTTATGGGAAAAAATAAAGCCCTTTAGGCCAGCTGCCGCCAGTTTTTTCGACGAAGAACTCATAAATATTTTGAATGTTTCAAATTTATTCAACTCATTTACCATGTAAATTTTGGCATTGACATTTTAGTATAAATGAAGGATTAAATTAAACACTTGTAAATCTATATTTAAAGCTTAAAACAGTGAAAAATTAGACTGTTTTTAAAGTTTTTTTTTTTTTTTTTTTTTTTGAGGGGGGGGGGGATGAAAAGGATTTTTGTTAAAAAATGACATTAGTAAGAAATTCTCGGAATTTTCTATTTTATGCAGCAGTAAATGTTTTTTGCGAACAGTAGCTTCTCTCATAAGGTTCTTATATTAGGTAACGAGCAAACCAGGGTACATCTGCCTTGATATCGGGCTTTCACTTCAGAAATACTCTGATGGAAGTTCTACCTATGCTGTTGGAATAGACGGAACAATCACCATTTATATCGACATTTATATCGAGTTATATCGACAATTTACAGTAGACATTAGTAAACCGTTTTAATTATTACAATAGCATAAATCATCTTATGTATTTATATTTCATAAAATTAATAAAAAAAAAAAAAAAAAAAGAAAGAAAGAAAGAAAGAAAATCTTTTCTAAAGTTCATAACAACAACTACTACACATCTATATATTTGTATCATAGTTGTGAAAAGTTAAATTAATTTATAATTCTTTGTATAAATTTCATATTTATCTATTTATATTTAAATCAACAATGCACATTGTTTTTTGAGATGGGTTAACTTACTTAGTTCCAGCATGTAAGATGATTCCCCGAGCCTTTCTTACAATCAGGACAGGTACAAACAGTAAAAATGCTAGCAACCAAACAAGAAGTATGCTCCATCCAACATGACGTCTGTAAAGATTTCTGCGGAATGCTATAGGATGACAAATCACCATGTAGCGATCTATACTCATCACAGTCATGGTAAAGATACTAGCTGCAACAGCAACTCCTAAAGCATATTTATACAATTAAAAAAATAAAAATAATAATAAGAAACTTTATAAAGATACTGGAAAAAATGTGTGATGCAATTTTTATGTATTAATATGATGCTATATCATCACCTGCTTTAATAACAGCCTTGATGTTTTCAGGCATGCTGTCAGTGTAACTCTCCGACATTCACGGCAAATTTTTCTCCTGCATGATCAATCGATTTTTCTGTGAGTCAAGTTCAGTGGATGGTGTGGATGTTTTTTTATTTTTTTTCTACTGTCCGTTTCAGGATGTTTAAAATTATCTTAGTAGTATTGAAATCTGATGAATTTGCAGGTCTTATAAAATGTGAAACATTAATCTCCTGGTTTCTCAAACAAATGAAAAGTAATTTCAGTATAATAGACTGTACAATCCCTTATCTTTCAGTCAATTATCATCTAGAAACTGTGGACCAATGATTATATCTTAGTTTTTCAAAAAGTGAAAATATACAACAAAATTATGCAAATAGGAAAAAGCTTCATGCGGTTGGACATTTCAACTGAAAGTCGAACCATTCACTTGAAACAGACTCCAAAACTTAATACCTTTCTCTCTCTCTCTCTCTCTTTTTTTTTTTTTTTTTTTTTTTTTTACAGCTCTTTGAACAAATTAAGATTTTTTGAAAGCTTAAGCAATCCTGCTTACCCTAGAAAGGACCTCATTGCGTCATTGGAGTACAAAAGAAATCTAGATTCGTTAGACTATATTGGTTTTTCACCCATTACATACATTTTATTTTGTGGTTTCATGTCAATTATGAACGTTGTTGGGGAATACGACTGAAAATTCAGAATCAATATATTTCATATCGAAATCACGGATTCATGACACCATCCATCCACAAATGACTGATTCCATCCATCAAGACCATCCTGTAACAAATTGACTGGGTTCAGCTTTGGATATTTGAAGTACATCCAGACGAGTTTGAAATCGATGCGAGTTTTTTGTTTGTGATCCTCATTTGTTATATCTTTTTCCACTGAACCCTTAGAGACCGAGGAGTTCTGTTTCCTAAATTGCTAAACGAAAACTGCCAGGTTCGAACACAGATCGCGCTCATCTACCTAAAAGTTTATAATTTTGCATCGTTTTCTACGAAACTCGCGTAAACACGGGCTAGACCTCCTTAAAAAAGTCCCCTTAAAAAACTCCTTAAAAAAGCCAAGGAATACATTCCATACCTGAGTTCCTCGTATATACAATCAGCCTTAATCCTCACGCCAACATGAAATGTTTCTGATGTGATTGATTCTGAACAGACAGACACTACTGTCTGTGGAAGGATTAGACATTCACATTAATCATTAAATTGTTTAGCTTTAGCTATCGCCAAATTTCTTAAGTCTATACATCTGTCGAATTCCCCCTTTCTTTCTTTCCATGTTATTTTATGACTTCGTTTTATAAGGATATCTTATTCAAAAATGAATTTTTCTGAATCATGTCTTTAATTTTCAGTTTTTAAAAGAAATATTCAAATTTATTAAAAAAAAAAAAAAAAAAAAAAAAAATGCTCACAAACAGCGTTGTCAGAACTGGCTGATTTTTTACTTCCTTATACAAAGTATAAGGAAGTATAGTAATCCCGATTTGCGAAATGGATTTTGTATTTCACATTGCTCGAAAAGGAATGATCGCTGAATGTTGCCAATTTATACGTGTGACAGTCATGATGTCTAGTTGCACACCTGCAAGTTTCGTCTTAACACGAGCTCTCGTTTTAGAGATATAAGCGACTTTACACGATTTTTCGTGACGTTTGTATGTATGTGTGTCTGTGTGTGTGTGCGTGTGTGTGTGGGTGCATGTCGCATAACTTAAAAACGGTTGGACGTAGAAAGTTGCGAATTGGTACATAGGTTTGTTATAACATCTAGTTGTGCACCTCCCTTTTTGGACTTTATATGATTTTCCGTTTTGCAGATATTTAGGAAAATTAGGTTCATAATGGGCAAAATGTATCAAAAAACGGTAATAGCTCAAAAACGGTTTGGACAAATCTTGCAATTTAACTGACTTCTCGACTAACTAGACATTTGAAACTTTCAGAAAAGTTCAGAACACGTTGACATGAGTCCCCCCCCCAAGGCACAACTTTGACATGAGTCTCCCCCCAAGGCACAACTTTGACATGAGTCCCCTCCCCAAGGCACGACTTTGACATGAGTCCCCCCCAAGGTACAACTTTGACATGAGTTCCCCCAAGGCATAACTTTGACATGAGTCCCCCCCCCCCAAGGCAGAACTTTGACATGAGTCCCCTCCCCAAGGTACAACTTTGACATGAGTCCCCCCCAAGGCCCAACTTTGACCTGAGTCCCCCACCAGGCCCAACTTTGACATGAGTCCCCCCAAGGCCCAACTTTGACATGAGTCCCCCCCAAGGTACAACTTTGACACGAGTCCCCCCAAGGCCCAACTTTGACATGAGTCCCCCCCAAGGCACAACTTTGACATGAGTCCCCCCCAAGGCACAACTTTGACATGAGTCCCCTCAAGGCACAATTTTTTTTTTTATTTTTTTTTTACGTATGTATGCATTTTTTTAAAAATATTTTTAGCCAAATGTTTCGGGTCCAGTGACAATGTTTTTTAACATTATGTATATTTCTAAAAGTGTATAAGGAAGTCATGTGGTGCCCACATCAGATTTTTTTAATTAAACAATCACCAATAATTTTGTGACGTGATATTTGATACATATAATAGAATGCCAATCTTCGAAGTGATTAGGCAAACGTTACAATTAAAAATTATTGGTGATTATTGAATAAAAAATCCGCCAGATCTGTCGACTCTGCTCACTGAGCTAAAAACGAAATGTTCAAAGAATAATATTCAAAAAATAGAATTTGGCAAACTTCATTTTTGATGGAGATAATACGATACAACAAAAATTCCATAGGATAACTTGGTAAAGGAAGAAAGGGAATATCTGACTGATGTACCATGTATAGCCTTATAATCTCACGCTTTTGAACATTAAGAACATTTTCCCCACAACATTCCATATTTTTTCTCCGGTGCGTTTGCACTTTGTATATTATCAGATGATCCGAACATGTTTTAAATACACTCATATCCATAAATTAAGGATAATTCAGATTCACACTGAAATCGAACTTTAATGCAAAAATTTCACCTGTAGAAATACCACACACATCTTTAAGAATAATATGCAAATTATAGGAAGCCATCAGATGACGCCGATGTGATGCTACAATGACGAAAGTGTAAAAAGGGGGTAGATAAAGAATGGGAGCATAGAAGGAAAATTGTTCACAAGCATTCTGTATGCCGCTCAGTGCCACAACCGAATGGTTATGACACAGATGACGTATGCAGATAATTTTTTACGTGGTAGAATTATCGGCTAAATAGAATGCGGGCGTACTTAGATAGAAGTATCGGGGGAACTTAGAATCGCCCAAAGTGTCATCTTTAGGCTTTGGCAACGATTCCAAAATGATGGAAATGCCAGTCGACGTTACAGTACTGGTCAGCCCCAAGTTACAATTCCGAATGACCACCGGTATTTGGTAGTAGCTGCCAAAATAAGCAGATAAAGCACAGCATCAGACCTGTTTCGTCAGCTGTCTGCAGCCACGAGTGCCACAGTTTCAAGGCAAACCGTGTATAGACGTTTGGGAGATATTGGTCTATATGCTCGCAGGCCTGTTAGATGTGTTCCACTCACGGCAATGCACTGTGCCAGCGTTAACTTGGAGTAGAGAACATGCAATGTGGACAGCGGCACAGTGAGTTTGTGTGATATTTTCCGATGAGTCCAGGTTTAGCTTGCAGTGTGATTCACGCCAGACTTTCATATGTACAACGTCAGTTACCCGTTACCACCAAAACAACATCATTGAACTACTGTGGGGCAGGAGTGCTCGTTTGGGGGGGGGGGTCATATTGGGCACCAGAACAGATCTGCATGTTCAAATCGGAAGAATGATAGGCCAAATTTATCGGGACATCATTCGGGAACAACATGTACGTTTGTTTAGGGGTGCCAAGAGCCCAGAATTTGTATTTATGGATGACAATGCGCGTCCTCACCGTGCAAACATTGTACACGGATGCCTACAATCTGAAGCTATCACCCGCATGGAATGGCCAGCATTCTCACCTGACTAGAATCCAATAGAGCATGTGTAGGACATGATTTTCCGACGAGTTGTAGTCGTCAACCATCTCCTACATGTGTACCGGAACTTCGGAGAGCATTGCTTACTGAGTAGAGTAATCTTCCCCAAGATCAGATCAATAATTTAATTCTCAGCATTCCTAGGCGTTGTAAGGACTGTATTTCATCATCTGAGAGACATACAATGTATTAACCATCATACCAACCATGTAATGTTAAGTTTTTGTAAGGGAGAATTTTTTTGTAATTACTTCAGGGAGCAAAAATCGTAGTTTTTATAAATGGTATCCTAGATAACCACCTTTTTTCCTTCTTGGTCTTTTGTATAATAAATGGACTTTATGAATAAGTCGTGTTTGTTTTGCTTTTGAACCTTTATTTACCTCAGCTAGCATTATCCTTAATTTATGGACATAAGTGTATAACTAATGGTTATATTTAAAAGTAAATGGTTGTATTTAAATTTAAATAGGTATATCATGGTTATAACTAAATATTTGAAAGAAACCCACGAGCAAGCAAGCTGGGAAAAAAGAAAATACCTCTTACTGAATTAATATTGATGCTCAATAAAAAAAAAAAAAAAAAAAAAAAAAAAAAGACTGTAGGGCGACACCTCAAGCAAACAATTAAACATTGAATTAGTGTTTTCTGCAATGAATTTTTTTTCTTCACAGTGATGTGCTTTTCTGGTGTATTTTTGGAGGCTGATTAAGGAAAAACTATTCAAAAATTTCCATCAAGTACAGTTTTTGTAAAAAAAACCCGGATTTTTTGCGCTAAAACACCCTTATTGAACAGCCATCTAAGTTATTTCCCGGAAAAATCTTGATGAATTGAATAACGAACAAGGAGAGCTATTTCATCAAGACATCAAAGAAATGTAGAGGAAGTATCAGGAACGATGGGATGTTAACATGTCGGCAGATTATTGTTGAACTAGTAAAGCCCCGATTCGGGAACGAACCGAATTCCTAATGCGGGAAAAATTCCAAAATCAAACTCGAAATCAGTGTTGTGCAAGTTCACGAAAAAAACGAACTAGTTCAAACTCAAGTTCATCGTGTAAAAAACGAGCTAGTTCGCGCTCAAACTCATGTCTGAAAGAAATGAACGCGTTCAGTTCAAGTTCATTTTTAAAAACGAGCGAAGCTCACTAAAAGTTCATTTTTACGTACATTTTTTTTTTTTTTTTTTAAATAGATCTTATCCTCTGTAAACACTTTCATAGGTAATTTCCCTTTTTTTTCTAAAATTACCAATTACCATGAAAATTGTTTTTAATTTTACGCTTAATTAAACTTATTAACTTATAATTCTTAATTATAACTTATTAATTTAATTGCAGTAAAAATTTATTTAGCAAACACTTCTGAATAGTGTACCCACTGTTTTTGAATGGTTTTTTATTCTCAAATTTTCAATACGTTTGTTTATGCGCATGAGGATTAGGAGACAAATTCTATTAATAGGAGACAAATTCTATCATTTAGAGGTTCCGTTGTTTTAAATCAGTGTTGTGCAGGACCGCGTTCATGAGTTTAATTAAAGCTTTTTCAGTTTTGAGCTGAATTTCGCTCGTTTTTTAAATTGTGAACTTGAGCTGAGCAAAGTTCGTTTTCTCATGAATTTAAGCGGGAAAAGTAACTCAAACTCATATGAGTTTTATTCCTTAGGGAAAAAAATTTATATTCTTGGTAGCAATACTTTCTACCCTTTTAATCGCAAGAGAGGACGCATTTCTCACAAGAGAGAAACGCATCGGGTCGGGTAATCGCTTATTAACTGCTTTGCTGGTCGGGTGCAGTTAAAATTTGCATTAATTTTTATTCACAAAATGCTTTCTCCGAAGATTGTTTTATGCTTTACTTATGAATCTAAACTTTTAAATGAAGAGATTGGGTGACGTTGTCTTCCTTCCTAGTAATTTAAATACATGACTGATAACATGAATTTAATTACATTTACCTAAATATTAATATTTAACGTTTAAAGCTTTATATGGAAAACTATTTTTTTTTCGACCTATATTTGCTTCCTTATTTTACTGTCAAAATACTTGGAACCGTGGATTTTTTAAATATATGTTTTAATATAGCTAAAAGTTTGTTTATAATTAGATAAATACACTGTTGTAATATTTTTATACCATATTTAATTGTCTGAAAGATTTCTTCAATAATATAATTGTAGTTTATTTAAAAGAACTTTTATTCAGTTTATTATATAACACAATTTTAACAATATAGCGGGTCAGAAGCTGCAGATTCAGTTCGGGTTGAAGGACAAAAACCATTTTGCAGTTCGGGTCGGCTGTGAGTCAAGTTTACTCGAACCACGCAGGACTCTAAGCCAGTCCTTTCATAAGAAGAAATATAAATTCCGCTGATCACCTAATACGATTGAAGACTTAAATGCCCTATCCAGTAGGCTACCTTTTCCTTGCTACTGTAATTTTTTTCGTGCCCAGTTTTCCACGATATTATACTGTTGTCAATTTTGTATTTCAGTTTTTTCATGCAAGCAAATCCATGCTATTTTAATAATACAAATTCTTGCGAAATACCTCCTATATTAAATATTATGGAAGTTCTAAGAGTAATTTAAGAAAAGTTTTAAGAAAGCCGTTCATTATAAATAAAAATATAAAGATTTAAAAGTATAATATTAAATTCCAATAATTAAATCCTGTTTGCTAGTATCATAAATGATATTTTAAAACTAGCTGTACATTAAAAAAAAAAAAAAAAAGGAAAATAATCTTTAGTTCAATACACGTATATTTCAATTTTTGTGGATGCTTTCGTAGATATATATATTCATTAAAAAAAAAAAAAAAAAAAAAAAAAAAAAGAATAAGAGAATTTAAATTAGATTATAAATAGCTTGTTGTAATAAGGAGGATTATTATTCTGTTTTTATTTATATTTATATTTATCTTATTTTTTATTTTATTTACTTATTTTTACTTATTATTATTTGCATTTCCCAGAAACCGCTGAAATTAAAGTAATCATTGATATAAAATCTACATCTCTGATATGAAATTATTTTAATAACCTGAATACATTTTTATTTTTAATATTAAAAATGTAAATAATCATTAAAAAAAATACTATTATTCTATTTAATCTATGTGTAACATGTGTTAAACCAGTAATCTTTGTTTAATCTTTTATATTTTAAAGATGCTTATCTTTCAATGCAAGAGTTATAAAATAAATATAAGAATCATTTTCGCAAATAACAGGAATCTCATTTTTAAAGAAAAAAGAGAATCTGTAAACATGGATTCACGCCTATAGAGCAAGATGCGATAGTAGATCCTTTCATTGTTTGCATCGTCTATCAGCGAAACGAAATGGCCATTACTTTTATGAGAGGCGGACAATTTGTCACACTGCCTCAGGGCACGGCAGTCTGGAATAACATCTAGGCAGCCGTGCTCAGAGCTAGCTCTGGGAGGTCTTGCCAAAGATCTTTGCATCGTGGCACCAGCAGCAATGTTACTAGTGTAGAATGCAGAATGTTGTCTGCAGCCGAAGTACTGTACTACGTAACAAAAGGTTCTCACGCTTTTTTCTTTTGAATCCAATACAATGTTGCTGGGTATCCTCTCACTAATTACCTTTAACCTGCATGTTCGAATTGTGCTGAAAACACTAAACAAATCCCTCTCTTCAAAAATGGTCAGGAAACTTACCATATAACTGTTATTTATAAAGTGTATTTATTCGCAATAATTTCCAAGAAATTTTATAAACATGTTTAATTTGTTGTGGGAAAAAAAAAAAAAAAAAAAAAAACTTATACCTCAGATTTATCAATATATATTACTATGTAAAAAGATACTTTTTTATTTATTTATTTATTTATTTATTCTTTTAAGCTTTTATTAAGATTTATTTTTAGTTCTGTAATATACATTTAATAAAGTTTGAGCTTTATAAATCAAAGATTAAATTTTAGGAAGTATATTCAAGATGAGGTTCAAGATATGAGGTTCAAGGTATGAGGTTGAAGATATAACACTTTCAGATCATTATCAATTGATATTTCTTGAATATATATTCTAAAATTAAAAATGGTTTGAATTAAGAAGTTTTGTTTATATAATTTTGGAACAAACTAAAATAATAATCTAAAATATTTTTCTTGCTATAGTAAAATTTTCGTGTACATGCTATTAACAATAGCAGAGATTCAATTCATGAGTGAGAAAATCGTGCATTTGAAACTATTAGATAGTCCAATGAACACCTTTTAAATTGATTTCTTATAAATATGTTCAGATTTTGATACCTAGTAATTCCACGAAGATTTGAGAAGTTTACAAAAAGTACGCAATTTTTCTCGCTAATATTTCTGAATAAATCTTAAAAACTATTAAAAAAGTGAGGGGGGGGGGAGACTAATTCGATTTTTAATACGTAGTATTTTGTAGACGAAACTTATACAAAAATTTTGCTCATTTTTTGAAAGAAGACTTTATTTCATGTTTATTGGTTATTGATATAAAGCGATTTCTTTGAATTTCTGGAAAATGTAGATAAAGGCAAACTCATCGTTTTTTGTCAACGCTTGCTAACGAGAAGTAAAAGGGAACCTTCATTCCTCCCCCAAGTCCTACACACACAATGTTAAAACAAACTGGCACATTTGGTAAATTTCAAACTTAGTTGGCAAACTTCTTAAACACTTTTCAGTCAAAAACTATAATGCATTTACAGATTCTAATTTTGCATTTCTTTCCCCCTCCCCTTTTTTTACTTTATATTCAATAAAAGAAAGTATTGGATTCGTAAAAAAATTCGGCTTCCGGTTTTCGATGAATTTACACGTTTTTAAAGGTCCAGAACACGATTGGACGATTTTTAGAAAACGTCTGTCTGTGTGTGTGCGTCAAAAATTTTTGGAGACTGTATCTCAGGAACTACAGCACAGAATTACGTGTAAATTTATATGCAGATGTACCTTGACTAAAATTAGCGCCTACGAAATTTTGATATCAATTTCTCAACAGGTGGCGCTGCTAGGCCGCGACTTCCACAGTTTCTTGGAAGGCTATATCTCAGGAACTGCTGATCGAAATTGCATATAAATTTATAAGCGGACGCAGTTTGATCCAGGTTAGTGCCTTTCAACTTTTGGTGATCATTACTCAGCAGGTGGCGCTGCTATACCGTGATTTCTACAATTTCAGGGAAGGCTATATCTCAGGAACTACTGCACGAATTTGCATATAAATTTATATGCAGATGCACTTTTTCATTAAAATCACTAAGAAGGTAATATAAAGAAAATTATTATCTTTCAATCTGCTCCTTGACTCCCCCTTCCCCCAGGTATATTACTAAGTGAAACTGGTAACAATTTAATTGATTGAAATTTCTAAAAATATATTATGAAATAATTCTTTAAATTTATTCTTTGATGTTTATTATTTTTGCAAACTGCAAAAATGCCCTTTTTTCCGGGGGTCCTTTTTATGAGTGCCTTTTTTTCTAAGTGCCCTTTTTTCCAGTGCTCTTTTTTCCGGGTGCCCTTTTTATGAGTGCCTTTTTTTCCAAGTGCCCTTTTTTCCGGGATCCATTTTGCACATTTATTATCTTTTCTGTCCTTTTCTTCTTCTACTTTCCTTTTTATATTTCAGACAGAAATATTTAATATGAGTTTGAGTTTGAATTGCTTTTTCACGCTCAAGTTCGTGAAAAAAACGAGTTTCGCTCAACTCAAGTTCATAATTTAAAAAACGAGCGAAGTTCAACTCAAAACTCAAAATTTTTGAGCTACGCTCATGAACGCGTTCAAATGAACGCGTTCGTGCACAACACTGCTCGAAATGTACAAAACTCGGCCTGATGCTGCCTGCGTGCCAATAGATCAAAGTTTGTTAACGAAACCATTTTTTAATTCATGAAATCAATGAAGGTAGTGAATCAACGAAGGCTTTTCTCGCTTCGCTGGTCACTATATTTAAAGGAAACTCTTTTTTCTATATCGCTTTACAAACAAAAATAAAATTTAAAGACATCATGAAATTGCTTTAAAGCCCGCTTTGGTTTCCCGTTGGTTTATGTGCTTCTTCTTCTTATTTTTTGTTTTTTTTTTTTTTTTTTTTTTTTTTTTTTCGTTTTCCTTTCCTTTCCATATTTACAGAATTCGATTCTTTGATTTTAAATATCACGTGATTGAGCAGTCGATTATTTTAATTATTCAAAGTTCATTTATATTTCCATTAATTTTTGGAACTCTCGTGCAACTTTATCTATTTTTTTTTTTTTACTTCATTTTCAATTTTCATTTTTTCATGAGCATGAGTAAAATATTTTATAATTTTTTATTTTTTTGCGTGAAAGCATATATATAATATTTCATTTTATGTTTGAAAAAAAAAAAAAAAAAAAAAGGAAATTTTTTTTAGCAACAATTAAAATTTTAAATGTCCACATTTAAAGCTTTTACCAGGTTATTATTTTCACATTTTAATTAATTTTAAAAAATCTAATCAAAATTTCGTTACAAATAAGGTACCAAATGAAAGGGGCATTTTTTCTGACTCTCTCGGTTTAATTAACTTATCGATCGGACAATTAGATTTTATTAAATTAACTAAAGTATGAACAGCTGGTGGCAACAACACACAGACAAACAGAAGAAAATCTCTCTTAGCCAATCAACTTGCGTCCAGCCACGGACTTACAGGAAAAACTCTCTTAGCCATTTATATAGAGAGAGATGCTGCATAGAGAATCCCCCCCGCGACTGAAGACTCTCAAGCAGTGCACAAGAGAAAAGCTCTAAATGAAGTCTTGATGTAAATAAACACATTTAAAAGGTAATGGATAAATATTAGCCTATTTTGATGCGTTTTATAAAGAGTTTTGAATTTGTTATAGGCTCTGTGTGAATTCTTCCGATCGTCATCCTCACTTTGTGAAAATCCCTTACGCAATGGGAAGAAAAGACAAGCATTTCTCAATTCAGCGCATCAAAATGCATTGCAAACACCCAAAACAGTAATAATAATAATAATAATAATAATAATAATAATAAAAAGTGCGATTTTGCAGGCCTGTGTAATCGAGCTAACATGTCTTGAATATATTATAGCATTAATAATAATAATGACCCTCATCTGTCATGAACGATTCCGGTTAGACCGCTTCAAAACAGAAACTTTTGGCAGCCATTATTATTATATATATATATATATATATATATATATTGTGTTTGTTCAACTTACGGAAACATACATATAATATGTTTTGTATCACACCTACTCTTATTTACTTCCTTTGATACCTTGAAAAACTATTCAATTGTAATGTTTAAAGGTCTAAATTAAATATAACGGATCACTGGCTATTATAAACAACGTAAACAACAAAATATCAGACAAAAACAAACCAAAACTGTTGCCATTTAGAAAATACAAATTCCAAGTGGATGACTCTTTAATTCCGAATGAATGACTCTTTGACCGTTTTATTTTTTTTTAAAAAAACTTAAAATATTTCAGAAACATATTAAAGCCTTAAAACTCTTAAAATATTTGTAGAAACATATTTAAAGCCTTTAATTATTTTTATCAAGCTTCATTTTTTTTTCCAGTATAAAATGTAATATGCTTTCACGGACAATAAATAAATAAATAAAAATAAAATAAAGAAAGAAAGAAAAATAATAAAATATTAAATTAGCTCATGCATATGAGAAAATGACATCTATAAAATAATAATAATAATAATTTTAAATTTTAAAGTTGTCGAAGAGATAAATAGAGTAGGTATTTTCGTTAAAAGAAATAGTTTGTTCGTTCGGTGCAACTTGCACATTAGTCCCGTCAGGTACAACTTGCATATTAGTTCCGTCCTGTGCAACTTGCACATTAGTCCCCTTTAAATATAGTGTCCAGCGAAGCAGGCAAAGCATTTGTTGATTCTCTACCTTAATTGATTTCACATTCCGTCATTTTTGACGGGGTTATATACTAGTTATAAAGGTTTAAACAGAAAAACTCTCAAAATTTCAAATAATTTTATTAATCTAATAATGATTTGTTGTTTCAGATATTTAAAGTTATGAAAATATTCTCAGTTTTCAACTTTGATACTGATACTAATATCGTTTAAAAGATGTTCATTCTGTTATTAATAGTTTCTAACAGTCAGAAAAAATTTTCACATTTTTGAGCAATGGTATATATATTTGCAATTTTATAATATTCAGTGATTTTAATAATATTTTAAGAACTATTATTACTGCTATTATTAACTAAAATCGAATGGTTTATTTTTTGATTCCTAAATAAAATAGCTACTATATCTTTGCTTAATATTAGATTAGGCCATTTAATTTAAATTAAATAAGTCTTAATAAAATTTTGAAGGAATAAATAATGAAACCAAAAAATGTAGTTTCATCAATTCACTATTTGATTTCGTTTAGCACAAAAAATGACGCACACGAACAATACATGTATAATTAAACGGATAAACAAATATATAAATTAAAATAAATGTGAATGAAAAACAGTAGATTTTTGATGATTAAATAATTGATTAATTATGAAGTGCGATTTTTTTTTTAATTTAATTTTTTTAATTTTTTTTTTTTTTTTTTTTTTTTTAAGAACCAACTGCTTGCACAAAAATACAATTCCAGGTAAACAAATTTATTATAAAAAGAATAAGAATTTTGTAAATAAACATCATAAATTGCCCTTTATAGCAATGCATCTGCATGTTGCTGCTTTCGCGCTGTCATCTATTTGTCTTAACTGTATTTTCAAGTTAATTCTTTAAAAAAAATCATTCTCTTGCAATCATTCAGTTTTTTTTTATCTATATAACATTTAGTAGAAAATTTGTCGTCATGTTAACTTCCGAAATACTGTATCAATTTCGATCAAAAATCGGGCTTTGAATTTTTTTTATTTTTTTATAGAAAGTAAGTCCGTTGGCCAATTTGATATGACACCAGTCTCAAAATGGCAATAATTTGAAGATTTCAAATTCGTATAAAATTCGTTTTTATGAACCAATTTCCTTGAAACTCTGTATATACACAGAACATGTCAAGGTCTCGACCAAATTTATCATTACTCAACTAGATCCGCCCTGTTATTTAAAAACGACAATAACTTGAAAATTTATGTAAAAAGTGCATTTATGAATCCATTTGCATCAATTCGGTACATACACATCACAAATGAAAGTCTCAACCAAATTTATCAAACAACTTGATTTGCCCTCTTGTTTCAATTAGCGTCCATCGTGCATTTGAAAATTTCAAATGCACACAAAGCAACACACAAATGCATGCACACAAATGCATGCAAAACACAAAGAAATCAACCGAGCAGGAAGAGCATGTTCTTTTTCTTTTGCTCTATTAATTTAATCCAAAAGAATCGTACGTTTTTCCAAGTTATGGAATTTACTTACTTCTAGTCTTATTCTTCATCATTCATCATTAATATTTTAGTACATTTTAGTGTAAATTTATTACATATTCACAAATAATTTATCCTGCACTTTTCTTATTATGGTGAATTATTTAATGCAGTAACTTTCTATAAATGATCAGATACTTTTGATTTCAGACGTTTTTTCAAACATCTCAAAATGTACTCGACAAATCTTCTTGAAAATTCAGGAGTGAGAAGAACGTGCTATACCTAATATACCTTTGGACAGCCCCTGCCTGCCTGGGCACTGCCGGGTTGGATGCTAACGTGCTATACCTCATACTTTCCAGTGAAAGTTTTGCCCCGAAAGTAAAAGGGGAATCAGTAAAGTTAAATGAAAATGTTTGAGATCATCTTATAAAAAGTTATTCTTGGAATGTAATCTCGCTGCAGCATGTGATTATGAAGCTCTTTCTTATTACTTTTATCATGAGAATACCCCATACAGGGGAAGGTGGGGCACCTTGGGACACTTTTTAGATAATGATTTTTAGAAAATTTATTTTATGTTCTAATTTCTCTAAACTCAGTTTGACATAAAGTTTAAGCATTCCTGTTTCTGTTAAAATTTATTACAATGCAGTATGCCATCAAATTTAACTTCAGTAAAAAAAAAAAAAAAAAAAAAAAAAATATCTGTACAGTGTCCCAACCTCCCCCACTGGGTGGGGCAACTTGGGACACTGACAGTAAAGCTTTAATGTATAAAAAATATTAAGCCTAATTGTTTAATAAATCTTTATTTATAGATATACAGCCTTATAAATGTCAGTGTATAGTATACTAATATATTATATTAACAAATAATGCAGTTTACATTTGAAAATTGCTCTCGTCTAAATTCTAAAGAAAAAACAATTTTCTTAATAATAATAACCATTTTTTCAATTTTAATACATTTAAAGGCTCAATAAATTTATATAGTGCATGCAAATATTGTTTTCTTTACATTGCATAGTGGTGGGGCAGATTGAGAGAGTGTTCCAACCTGCTCCACCACTATGTGTCCCAATCTGCCCCTCTTGGATCATTATCATAATGTACTCTCAAAAAGTTAGGCTTGATAATACAATGCATTTTTTAACATTAAAATTATTATAAATGTCTATATATTAATTCCCACATACTCAGATTTAAATTAGTTCATATTTTGTACAATAAAATTGTTTATGAAATCACTCATTAATGTAACTTTGAATCTTTCAAAACGAAGAAAATTCGATTAATCTTTACCTGCTAATGTGAGAAATTCCAAATTACACTGAAGAGTAGATTGTGCTGCCCACTATGATGTCCTAAGAAAACTAATTCCTATTTTCAAAATCACAGCTGAAAATTAAAGTGTCCCAAGAGGCCCCACTCTCCCTTATTCATGGAGATATAGTGGTTTCTTTAAAAATTTGCAAAAAAAAAAAAAGTAATAAGGGTTTTTCACCAAAACTAAATTCAAAACTGGTGTACAATCAATATATAGATTTTTAAAACTTTGCTCTTGCCTCATTGCTTTTGCCTCCAAGGCAGCACGTGTTTTTTGGCACCTGATGAAGAAAGGCTACGTCCTGTCGAAACCGGTTGTGCTGGCTTAAAATTTATGGTGTGTTAAGAAGTTTTAAAATCTATATATAAGGGGTTTTACTAACATTTTTATTTTGATCCAGTCAATGGTAATGCAGTGTTCATTGATTGTAAATAAATATTGATTGATAAAATCTCCTTATCATTTTCCTTATTTTTGAGAAGAACTGAAATCCAGTTCATTCTATCGCGTACAACTTTTTGAATTATTTGAAACACGATATTTGCTTGGGGTTTTCATATTAACTCAATACTATTGGCTAATATCTTATACAAATGAAATTTCGTTAAATTTTGTGCATGCGTTGTTAAAAATTATTTAGTATAAATGCTCATACTTCTTTAGATATTTAATATTTTTATATCGGATTGCAGTATGTACATTTAATGTAGATTATCAAGTTTCCTGAAAATGACTTTACAATAGGTTTAACTTCTTGTGTACTATAGTTAAAAAAAGTTACTTTTTTTTTTTTTCTTTTTTAAGAAAGCGTTATATTTCCACGAATATATGTGGTAACCTCATAAAAACTGATAAATAAGAAGTAACCTCATAATGACACGCTACAGCCAGATCGCATTTCAAGTATTCCTTTTTCAAGATGATCCCAAACATTTTCTTTTTTCTTTTTTACTGATTTTACTTTTGCTCTCTGGCCAAAACTTTCGCTGAAATATATGAGGTATAACAAGTTTTCTACAGTCGGTAACAAAAGTATTCGAACACTAGCAAAAATTCCTATGTAAAAAAAAAGTAGAGTTAATACTGTTTTGTTTAATATATCCATGTCGAATTATGTTCTTAGTATGATTCGCATAGTCCTTTTTGAGATATTTGACAAAATGTCTAAAATAGAATGTGTCTGCTCATTTATAGGAAAACAGTGTATTTCATATTAAAGCTCACAGGTAATTTTTTTGAAAATTCCTTATAGCAAATATTTAGTTATCGCTGTTATGATTCGGTATTTAAGGCTGTCTGTTTTGAATGTTTTATTATCTTTTTAAATACATCTTTTAAAAATTAGGCACTATTATTACAACTGTGTATTTATAATCAAGCATCACTAAAGTCTTTTCTTAAAATACAATTAATTTTAAAATGCACTCACCTTGCAAGTAATTTGCCAATTTGCACATGACTTCACCGAAAATCCAAAGTTTGTACGTGTAAAAGCCGATAGCCATAGGCATACACACTAACGATACTAACAGATCAGAGACGGCTAATGTTATCAAGAGGGAGTTAGACAAGCACCTCATGTGCTGAAATCTGAAAGAAAAGGGGAAAAAAATAAAATAATTTTAAAAACAATGTTTTCAGCATTACAGAATCACGAACACACGGCAAAGTTTACCAAGAGAGAATTAGACAATCATATACTGAAATCGGAGAATAAAAAAAAGAAAATAACTTGAGTAAAGTAATGCATTAACCACAACAACATCCTGGACACTTTAAAATAATCCACTATGCAATAAAGCATATAATCTTAAGAAATAATAATAAAAAAAATGTAATCTAATGTGTCACTCACACGACTTTCTCTTACCCTAAAATTAATATAATAAATACAGATTAGAGATTAAGGGGTAAGATAACCAGTACTGTTATGCAAACCTGTGTTAAAACAATTCAAATTAGGCTTCGGAACCGCTTTATTTGACAAATAATTCTGTGTAAGGGGAGGGGGGCTATTGCCCCCTTCAATCCCCCGTTTCAGTATTGTACCTATATTTATACAGAATTCAAATCTGTTATTAATTTCAAAAGTCCATTTAAAATTATTCAGACAACTTTCACACGCAACATTCCTTGAAACTTATCAATCTTGATCAAACTTTTCTAGTAACAAACGTATTAACTTCAAAATGCATTTGGATCACCTGAAATTATTTGTTATTAATTTACTCTAAGAGACACAGACAAAGATCAGACGTTAAAAACTTGACTTCGGTATTCAGGAAGCCTCAAAATATCTAAATATACAAAAAAAAAAAAAAAAAAAAACAAGCGATGAATATTTAGCTTAAAAAAAAATACATTATTTACCACATGGTTGTGAGGTATCAATTTCAATTCCTGAGCAGCTTTCCTGGTAAAATACTGTTACAGTAAAATACTATTATACTGCACATAGTAAAATACTATTATAGTAAAGCATTTCCACTAACAAAAAAAGAATGTTATGTCTTAAATATTGGGAGCCCTGTATATCTTCTGTACCCCATGTGACCCCATGTGATGTGTACTTCTTCTGTACACATCACATGGGGTACATAAATATAATCGTAAATTAATAACGCACAGCGCAACCTGACATACACTTTCACCAATTTTCAACTATTGTCACACTATAATCTAGTTCTTTTGTGTAGCCTTGTAAATGAACAGTGAATGATTTTCATACCATTTTTTACATTAAACATGTTTTTCGCATCTAAAAATATATATTCGATTCGTTTGGTTTAGTGCAGTCTATAGATGTTTAAACTCTACTTACCTGCAATTTCCCATATAGAGGTAATTTATTTGAATTCTCATGAGTGCCCCTGTGCACGAACCATTTGCTTGATCTCAACGAAAATTTTAGTGTAGCATCCCTATATCATAAACATTTACAGTACCAAGTTTGGACTTTCTGCTATTGTTTGTTTTTGAGAAATGCTGCTAACAGACAGGCACACACTCACAGAGATACACACGCAGACCAATTGCTAAATACATGATTTTTGGATTCAGGGCACCTCAAACCATGTAAATATAGCAAAAACTCAATTTCGAAAATTTGGCCGAAAAACAATACTTTCTCTACCATATATATGGGTAAGAGAAGGCAAAGAGAGAGAGAATCATCAGAATCAGCATGTTGTCATTTGCATAAATAGTAGGATCAAGACAGTTTAACTAAATTTTCAACCATGAATATTTTCATAATTTTTTTCAACCATGAAGAAAATTATGAAAATATTTACATTTAAAGTTATTATAATCTTATCTCAAGATGGAGAAAAAACTATACAAACGAAATATTCATAAAAGAAATAAAGAAAAAATGTAATTTTTTTATTTAAATACTTATAATTTCAACCTCAACGTGAGTGCTTCAGAGTACCTGCAGTTGGACGCAACCAATGCTTACTTCCATCAAAAGTGTAAAAATATAATTTTTCAGAAAAAAAAAAAAAAAAAAACGGTTTTCAATTTGGAATTTAGTCTCTGAAAAATTCCCCACGTGGAAGTGATTTTTCAGAATGAAGAACGAGGAGTTTAAAAAAAAAAAAATTCTCCTGCTTTTTACTTCCCTCTACATATATAAAAAGAATGTATTGGATTCTTGAAACTTTTTGAACTGTTTTACACCTTTTGAGATGACCTGAACACGATTTAACTCTTTTAAGAAAATGTCTTTCTGTCTGTCTCTGTGTCTGTGTATGTATTGCAAATTTTTTGGATGCTGTATTTCACAAACCAATGAACAAAATTTTATCAAACTTGGACCCTGTGCTAAACAGGTGCTGTTTAGATTTAGGGATCAATTGCTAAAGAGGTAGCGCTATGATTTCATTTTCCCCCCTAAATTTTTAACATGGCATAATAGGACAAAATTCCGTATAAATGTACATAATGAGAGTTATTTTTAACGTGTAATTGTAAAATTAATATGAATTATTGATAATCATAGTAGTAAACTAGGGAAAAAAGCTTGTTCATGTAGAGGCATCGCTTCCGCACTTGGGGGGGAGGGGGAAGATATCCCTCTAGAGGATGTAAATTTTCTATATGGGTATCTTTCGAAGGAACTTGTCAATACCTTTAAAACAAATGATTGAATCATACAACCCCTGGCAAAAAGTATCCGATCACCGAAAACAGTGCTTATGATACGTTAAAACATAAGGTTATTTTTTCACAAATTCAAACTTTTTTCAAACCTATGAGTATGCTTTTGTGAAATATGACTAATTTTGTCAAATTCTATTAAATAGTAATAGAAATTACAATATCAGTTAAGAGTTTACACGAGAAAATACGTTGAATCACAAAGGAAAAATATTTCCGATCATCATTGTGTGGAGAAAAAAGTATTTGATCGCAAACAAAAGCAACACAGTTAAATGATATATGCAAATTTTTTTTACTCGGCGCATGCGTTCAAGTTCGAAGAAGACGGTATAAAAGGTCAAATTGTAGTTTGAAAGTTACAAGTTAGTTTCGCATCTGCTGAAGTATGGCTCGAAAGAGAGAATTATCTAATGATGTAAAACTTTTGATTGTTAAACGCTTAAAAAGCGGAATTTCCCAAAGAAAGGTTGCTAAGACATTTGGATGTGCTCAAAGTACTGTTTGCGAAATTTGGAAGAAATATCGCTTAAGAAATGATGTAAGAAATCTGCCTCGAAGCGGTCGACCACGAGTAACATCAAGTAGACAAGACAGGAAATTAGTTGATCTTGCCAAATCTATGCGAAGGTGTACGTCTAAACAACTGAATGCCGAGTGGTCAAAGTATGGAGTAAAGGTATGTGCACGTACAGTGCGAAATCGTTTAAATAATAAAGGATATCACTTCTGCAAAGCCAAAACCAAGCCATATATGACTAAGAAACACAAGAAAAATCGTCTTCAATGGTGCAAGAAATACAAATGCTGGTCTTCTGATGATTGGAAGAAGGTTATTTTCAGTGACGAATCTCGTGTTTGTCTAGGAACTGGGGATAACCCTGGAATGTTTGTGTGGAGGAGAGCTGATGAAAAGTTCAAAGAAGATTGCCTAAAAACTAAAGCTAAATATCAGCCTTCATTTATGGTGTGGAGTTGCATGACATCTCAAGGAGTTGGTAAATTGTGTATAGTGTTGCAAACAATCAATTCAGAAGTATATGTTAACATTTTAGAGCATTATTTGATACCTAGCATCGAGGAAGCGTTTGGTGACTCCTCCGATTTCCTATTTCAAGATGATAATGCGTCCTGCCATAGAGGTAAACGGGTCAAGGATTTCTTAAATAAAAACGGAAATTCTCCAATAAAGACTCTGAACTGGCCTGCAAATAGTCCTGATCTTAATCCGATCGAAAATATTTGGAATGTTTGGAAAAATAATATAGAAAAGAGAAGACCGACCAATATGAATGCACTTCGTCTAGCCATCAAGGAAAGCTGGAAGGAAATTCCATCACATTTATGTGAAAAGGTTGTTGAATCCATGCCCCGCCGTTTAAAGGCAGTTATTAGAGCAAAAGGAGGACCAACCAAGTTTTAAATTGAAATTTATCGAATATTTTTTTCCCGGTTATGTGATGATCGGACATTTTTTTCTTTGAATACTTTATATTAATTTTCCTCTGTATTGTAAAAATTAATTGCAATTTATGGTATTATTTTTTATCATGTCACAAAGTAAGATACTTTTGTAATAAAAAACTTTATTTTAAAAAATGTAATAAATTTTTAGAAAAATAGCCTTTTATAGTAACGTATCTTAGACACATCTTTCAGTGATCGGATACTTTTTGCCAGGGGTTGTAGATGTGATAATTTAAAACAAAGTTATCGATTTTCATTAAAAAAAATTAAATCAAATAAAAATATCTGATGTCACAAAATTGACTTTCTTTCGGCATTTAGTGTTGTAATTCTGTGAGATAAAAATCGTCTGCATATAGCTGTATATAACTATACAAGTTAAGGGATAGTGTTGGCTTTAGTTACTGTAGTATTTTGATAGAGATTTTCGCTCAGCCCTGTGAATGATAGCTTCTAAATGAATTATTAATAAGTTATTATGCTTTCTTTTTGTCTATTATTGCTTTTTAGTGCACTGGACTGTTTCATGGCTTTATGGCCCTATTTTGGCCTATTAAATTTAGTAGTCGCGGATTTAATAGTCATGAGCAACATTTTTTTTCTGCGTCCTTATGAATCATAATTTCTAATGAACATTCTGAGGTTTAATCAAATACTAGTTAATACCCGTCAAAATTTGACGGATGATGTGCAACTAAAATCTTTTCACGACATAAAGTTAAACACCCTTGCTTTAATATTTTGCATTGCTCTTAACTGGTTTAAAACCCCTGCTTTAATCAATTATCTTTTGGTTGGAGGGAGGAGGTATAAATTTCATGAAATTTCAACGTACAAAATTTAAGCTTACTCCATATATTAAAAATAAAATACCAAGGTTTTCCTATTTTTACTCTAAATGTGACCAAAAGAATGCTAGGAGTAATTAAAAGAAAGTCAGAATTTACATAAATTATCGAAAGAATAAATATTTCTTAATGAGATAGTATCAATATTTGTAATAATACTTAACAAAGCATCAAGCATTTAAATTAATCCCACAATAGAATTCCTCCCTGTCACACCAAATCGACTAATAATCTATAGAACTGCACTCGTTTTATGCTTACTGTGAAATTTATTCGTTGTTTTTCACGCAAAATGAATGAATACAAAGACTTGTTACCAGATTATAAATATATGAACTTACTATCAACGATAACAGGTGACAGTTTTTTAATAAAAGACATACATGAAAGACAAAGATTTCATTTACTTGTAAAATATATCATTAATTCTAATTTGCCAAGACAATAAGTGCATTTTAAGTGTAAAATAATAGTTTTGATTCTGATTTTTCCTTCCTATATTTGTAAAACCACTTGGATATAATCCAAAATATTAATTCATTGTATTCTAAAAATAAACTGCAAATCGGAATACAGTTAAAATTTGTTTCTACTGGAATAGTATTATAACACTTTATTCTATCAAAATAGTATATTTCAACAAAAGTATAAAATAAATAAATAAATAAATAAGAAAGAATTTAATACTTTAGCAAATTAATTTGCTCATTAAAATTTTAATGATAAACTACACAATGTAAATTTTTACCTGTATAAATTATCGATATTTTAGTGTTATTCTTTTTAAATTACTTTTACTGTAATATGGTATCAAAATGAAGTATCAGAGATTATAATAATTAGAGTAAAAATAAAAAATAAATGTACATAAATAAATAAAATAAAACCTCCGTTGATTTTAAATATCTATCTCCATCTTTTCTAAACAAAGTTTTCAACTGATAAAAGTTAACTTTTAAAGAACAATAAACTCTGACAATTTGTTAATTTTAAAAGATTTTTTTTTTCTTCTTCTTTTAAGAAATGGAAAAAAATACAGATGGCGCCACAGCCTGTGTAAAGAAATTTTCGTCCCGATCATAGATAAATGTAACCGATAAGTATTCGCGAATTGTTTTGTTTTTAATATACTTTCTTGGGAAGTATGAATCAATGAATTAATCGTGTCAATTATTTTTATGATTGAGTTTTAATTAGCGTCTGCCATAGACATATGAAATCTATAATATTAAAGCACAAAGCCTTTTCTGTAAGACCAAAATCGTTACGTATTAATGTCGTCCGCTCAAACATTATCATCGGTATTCGTACTGCACTGCATAAAGGTTAAGGAATATTCCTGTTCCGATTGGTTCAAAATTTTCTCACGCATGCCAAGATCGAGCGATTTTGGTCTTACAGAAAAGGCTTTGTGTTTTAATATTATAAATTTTAAAAGATTTTTTTTTTCTTCTTCTTTTAACAAATGGAAAAAAATACAGATGGCGCCACATCATGTGTAAAGAAATTTTCGTCCCGATCATAGATAAATGTAACCGATAAGTATTCGCGAATTGTTTTGTTTTTAATATACTTTCTTGGGAAGTATGAATCAATGAATTAATCGTGTGAATTATTTTTATGATTGAGTTTTAATTAGCGTCTGCCATAGACATATGAAATCTGTAATAATAAAGCACAAAGCCTTTTCTGTAAGACCAAAATCGTTACGTATTAATGTCGTCTGCTCAAACATTATCATCGGTATTCGTATTGCACTTCATAAAGGTTAAGGAATATTCCCGTTCCGATTGGTTCAAAATTTTCTCACGCATGCCAAGATCGAGCGATTTTGGTCTTACAGAAAAGGCTTTGTGTTTTAATATTATAGATACTGTATATTTTATCTCATTTGTTTTTAGACACCTTGATTGAAGATGAGGAATCACTTGTATCCACATTTCTTGCGACCATGGAAGCCTCTGCGCAAGTGCGGATTGAACGAGTCCAGTGTTAAAATAGGGGTGACTGAGAGAAAACAAGCGATAAGGGAACACCGAATAACTGGATGTTTGCCAAATAACTATCTCTCGGCCAATTTTGCATCCCTCAAAACTTTTGGACTCGGCCTCACTTCTAGTCGTAGGAAACGTAGTCGCACTATAAATAACTCTTTTTCGATTGTGACAATATGTTACTCCACTGGTCTTGAAAAAATACTGTTATAGTTAAGACAAAGCGTAATAAATAAGAAGTGATTTTCATGATATGCTTAGCTAAAGGTTTGAAAAAAATACGAATAGCCTTGGAGCCATACCCCATGATTTTCATTGTTTAATGAATCCTTTTATCTATTAAACTTCTTCTTTCTACTTTCTCTTACCCATAAGGTAGAGAAAGTATTGTTTTTCGGTCAAATTTCCGAAAGTGAGTTTTTGTTATATTTACACGTTTTAAGGTCCCTGTATCCGAAAATCATGTTTTTAGCGGTTGGTCTGTGTGTGTGTGTCTGTCTGTTATCAGCATATCTCAAAAACAAATAATAGCGAAAAGTCCAAACTTGGTATTCTAAATGTGCATTATATAGGGATGCTACACTGAGCTTTTCGTTGAGATGAAGCAAATGGTTCGTGTACAGGGACACCCAAGAGAATTCATATACATTACGTATATAGGGGAAATTACAGGTAAGTAGAGTTTAAAGTCTATAAGCTGCACTAAACCAAAAGAAATTAATATATATTTTTTATATGCGTAAAAACATTTCTCATGCAGAATATGGTAGGAATAACATTCACTGCTCGTTTATAGGGCTGCACAAAAGAATTGTTATAGTGCGACAATAGTTGAAAATTGGTGGAAGTGCATTTCAGGTTGTGCTGTGTATTATCACTATAGGATTATGTTTAAGTGTACCATGTGGCTTGTACATAATATTCAAAAGATATGCAGGGCTGCAAATGTTTAAGTGATAACATTCTTTTTTATTGTTAGTGAAAGTGCTTTACTTTAATATTTTACCATTCCAAGAAAGCTGTTCAAGAATTGAAATGAATTTCTCATAGACATGTGATAAATAATGTACGTTTTTAAGCTAAATATTCATCGCTTGCTTTTTTGCATATTTACATGTTTTGGGGCTTCCCGATTACCGAAGTCAAGTTTTTTAACGTTTGATCTTTGTCTGTGTGTCTTAGGGCCTTATTCACCAACTTCTTAACACTCGGATTAAACCATGGATCAGCAAATCCGAGAATTAAAGTAGCCGGTGAACAGCGGATTTGGTTGGTCCGTAGAACAGAGGTTCACTTTCTGCTTGGCGAACTTCCGTAGCGAGAATCTGCCTGTCCTTGTAAACATAACTTAACAATTCTATTATGACGCAGTATGGAGAGATTTGATTGGTTCATTTGTTGTTTATTGATTTGAGTGTATTTTACATTGCACTAGAGCTACATTATGGGTAATTAGGCTATATTTAATTGGTTCATTTGTTTTGAGTATATTTTACGTTGCACTAGAGCTACATTATGGGAAATTAGGCGATATTTGATTGGTTCATTTGTTTTGAGTGTATTTTACGTTGCACTAGAGCTACATTATGGGAAATTAGGCGATATTTGATTGGTTCATTTGTTTCGAGTGCATTTTACGTTGCACTAGAGCTACATTATGGGAAATTAGGCGATATTTGATTGGTTCATTTGTTTCGAGTGCATTTTACGTTGCACTAGAGCTACATTATGGGAAATTTTGGTCTTAACATGCGCGATAGTGATTGCCGCGGAGCCGAGTTACGTGCGTTTTCAGATTCATGCACAGCGAGGTAGGGGTGTCCAGTGATGTTTTTTTGGTTTTAACATGCGCGACAGTGATTGCCGCGGAGCCGAGTTACGTGCGTTTTTAGATTCATAGCTTTATACAGCCATGTTTCTTTGTTGGTTCATATACCTTAGGGGTATGTCCCAATTCATCCTCCGTCGTTACAGTGGCCGGATCCGTGAACTTTTAAAACAGAGAAGCTTTAAATTGCTACAATTAACTAATTATGCATGTATTTTTTTTTTTTTTTTTTTTTTTTAATTTTTAATTAATAAGCACTAAAAATAAAATTTGAATATTAAATAGTTTACTTTCTATATATTTTTAAAAAATTATAATAATGCGAATAAAGTAAACGTTGTCTGTAGAAAATGGGGATATTCGGTTGCCGTACTCATTGCCCGCAACGTAGCACTAGTTCGACGTAAAACTCACTCACTCAATCACTTGTTGGTCAAGTTTATGAAAACTAGGGAATTTTCCCCTCCGCTGAAATGTCAGTGTTAATGAAAAATTCGAAACGATATGTGTCTGGAGAAATGAAAGCGTATCATTTGATAACTTGAAAATATGTTTTTTATTTTATTTGTATATTCTCATAATTTTTATACCGATGTGTTTCGATTCATTTGAATGCGGTTTTAGAATCCTAGAATGTTACGAATTAACTGAGCGCGAAGTGAAATATTTGATATGTGATTTACGTATTAAGGAGTCAACAGAAATTTCGAAATGGAAAATAAATAAATAAATTTCATGTTGCATATATTGTAAGTTTTCATGCTTTTTTAATTACTTTTAAAGTTATAAATTTATTCTGAATTTTCATTTACTTAATTACATTTATTGTGTTGTTGAAATTAATTTGCTCTTAAAACTTCGATGACTAAACGTGCATTTTGTTAAGTATTTGCTTATTTATTAAAATATTGTAGTTAAAAAGTTAATTAACCATCGCCATTTTATGAAATTTCTTCGATAATTTTATTTAATTACGTCAAATAGTCGTCTGCATTAATATTTCTTTCATTTCGAACGTAAACAAACGTTTTGTACGGTTGCCATAAGATAAATTCATTTCCTTGGTTCGTTGGCGCACGGATAATATCGCCAAAATGTAAACAAACACCAGTGAACCTCTGTTCTACAGATCTGCCGCGGATTTTTGTTAGAGAATACCGATTTTTGTATGATCGAGCGATTACCACTGATCTGAGGTTTAATCCGAGTGTTAAGAAGTTGGTGAATAAGGCCCTTAGAGTAACTTAAAAAAGAATAATTTTAGGAGATCGAAAAGTTGTATTTTCAAATTAATATAAGTTTGTTGCTGGAAAAGTTTGATCGAAACTAATAAGTTCCAAGGAATGTTACGTGTGAAAGTTCTCTGAATAATTTTAAGTTAAATTTTAATTTTAATAACAGATTTAAATTCTATATAAATGTAGGTGCAGTAAAGAAACGGGGGGATGAGGGGGATCCAGAACTAATTGTCATATAAAACTCTTCCGAAGCCTAATTTGAATTGTTTTAACATAGGTTTACATAACAGTACTAGTTATCTTACCTCTTAATCTGAAACCTTTGTTTATAGTATTAAATTTCAGGGTAAGAGAAAGTCGCGTGAGTGACACACCAGATTATTTTCTTTCTCTTAGCCATAAGGTATTGAATTTGTGTCAAATTTTCGAAAGTGAATTTTTGTTATACTTACATGTTTTGAGGGCCACTGAATACGAAAATTATGTTTTTAGTGGTTGGTCTGTGTGTGTGTGTGTGTGTGTGTGTGTGTGTCCATGTGTCTGTCTGTCTGCCTGTTATCAGCATATCTCAGTAACAAATAGTAGTAGGAAGTTCCAAACTTGGTATTCTAAATGCGTATCATATAGGGATGCTACACTAAGCTTTAGTTGAGATGAAGTAAAAAGCTTTTAGTTGAGATGAAGATAATTAAAATACATTACGTCTATGGAGGAAATTGCAGGTAAGTAGAGTTTAATATCTGTAGTCTGCTCTAAATTAAATGAAATGAATATATATTTTTTATCTGCGTAAAAACATGTCTCATGTAGATTATGGTAGGGAAATAATTCACTGTTCGTTTACAGGCTACACAAAAATAACCTTTGTGCGACAATAGTTGAAAATTGATTGAAGTGTATTTCAGATTGTGTCGTGCTATATGATTATATTTAGGTGTACCATGTGGTCTGTATATACTCTTCAGAAGATATACAGGGATGCAAGTATTTAAGCGATAACATTCTTTTTTATTGTTAGTGGAAGTGCTTTACTATAACACGTTATCATGTCCAGGAAAGCTGCTCAGGTATTGAAATGAATTCCTCATAGACATATGATAAATACTGTATGTTTTTAAGCTAAATATTCATCGCTTGTTTTTTGTATATTTACATGTTTTGAGGCTTCCTGATTACCGAAGTAAAGTTTTTTAACGTTTGATGTTTGTTTGAGCCTGTTAGAGTAAATTAAAAACAAATAATTTCATTTTATCCAAATGTTGTATTTTGAAGTTAATACGTTTGTTACTAGAAAAATTTGATCAAGATTGATAAGTTTCAAGGAATGTTGCAGGTGAAAGTTGCCTGAATAATTTTAAATGGAATTTTGAATTTAATAACGGATTAAATTATTATAAACATTATAATTATTTGTCAAATAAAGCTGTTCTGAAGCCTCATTTGAATTGTTTTAACAAATGTTTACATAATAATACTCGTTATCTTACCTCTTAATCTCAAATCTGTATTTATAGTTTTAAATTGCGGGGTAAGAGAAAGTCGTGTGAGTGACACTCCAGATTATTTTTCTTTGTTCAGTTTGCCTTGACTAAAGAATTAAAAAAAAATATATTTTGTTATTATTATTTTTATTCAATGTGTAAATAAGGCGACAAACCAACTTTTCTGGCGGCCTTTTCCACCTGCTGCCCGGGGCACATAACCCGCTCGCTCCTCTTAGTTTCAGCCCTGGTAACTAAGCTACAACTAATTAACAGTACCCCCTGGACACGCACTCTATACATCTGTATTATTCAATTAATGGTATCTTTTACTAAAAAAAATTATCATGTTTAATGTCTATAATTTTAAAGGCTATGAATGTTATGTATCCGCGTTTGTAATGATCGATAGACGGCGCTTTGTGAACACTGCAGTTGTTAGTAAACATAGCCACGTGTGTTCCATTAGTTTTCTTATTGTTATTCTACTTAATATTCGTACTATAATTTCTCCGCCATTACATTATGGAAAATTGATTGCTTTTGGAAAAAATACTTCAGTTTATTCAAAGTTCGATCGGAAGTAGATTTTTAACTGAAGTTGAACAAATATTAATTTCAAATCATCTGATTAATTCTTTACTTCCATTAGCCGAAGCAACTGAAATTTTAAATTTGTCATTTGGAAATAAATGGAAGCTCAATTCTGGATTTCTTGATCCTTTGGAGTTACACTGTGGCACACAAAAGTATGTGTTATCTTTTTTACCGTATTTATTCATTTTTATTCAATAAATGTATGTGAAACTAAATATCGGCAAGCAATGGCGGCTACATGGAATTCGAATTAAACCATGTTTATTGTAATTTCACCTTAGCCCACCAGAGGGCGAGCATTTCATTACAATCGCGGATAGTGTTCTCCCCTCATCTTTTTTTTTTTTTTTTTTTTTTTTGGGGGGGGGGGGAGGGGGTTCAGGAAGGAGATAAAATAGCAAATATTTGTATTTTTACATTATTATTGACTATTAAGAAGGCTAACATACCTCCAGAAGACAATCAAAGCTATAGTATTTGCTGATGTTGCTATAATGAAGGTGACCACGTAAAGAGTAACCAATATCAGATTTTGTATGTGAGTAACTGTTAATGATTCTCTGTGATATTCGTGGACTATCAGATCTATGCTGTCCAGGATCTGCGACAGGTTTGGAGCTGAAGTGCCATTTTGACTCAGATTGAGGCTCATTCGAATCCATTCGTAGGGAGCGTCCATCCTGAAAGAAACTATGTCATCTTAGTACTCGAGCACTATTTTCAAAATTAAAAACATTGAAAATAAGTTAAATTTGTAAAAGAAATAATGTGGTGTATCACTCACACGACTTTCTTTTACCCTGAAATTTAATACTATAAATACAGATTGGAAATTAAGGGGTAATTTAACAAGTACTGTTTTGTAAAACTATGTTAAAACAATTTAAATTAGGTTTCGAAACAGCTTTATTTGACAAATAATTTTGCATGAGGGGACTACCGCCCCTCTCAATACCCGTTTCATTATTTGTATCTACATTTATATAGAATTCAAATCTATAATTAAATTCAAAAGTTCATTTAAAATTATTCAGAAAAGTTTCACATGCAACATTCCTTGAAACTTATCAATCTTGATCAAACTTTTCTAGTAACAAACGTTTTAACTTCAAAATACAATATTTGGATCGCCTGAAATTAATTATTATTATTATTTTTTATTTACTCTAAGAGACACAGGCAAAGATCAAACGTCATAAATTTGACTTCGGTATTCAGGAAACCTCAAAACATGTAAAAAAAAAAAAAAAAAAAAAAAAAAAATCAAGTGATGAATATTTAGCTTAAAAAAATACATTATTTACCATATGGCTATGGGAAGTTAATTTCAATTCCCGAGCATCTTTCCAGGACATGATAAAATATTATAGTAAAGCACTTTCACTAACAATAGAAAAAAGAAGGTTATGGCTTAAAAATTGCAGCCCTGTCTGCTGAAGGTTATGTACACATCAGATGAGGCACATAAATATAATCCTATATTAATAACACACGGCACAACCTGAAATACACTTCCATTAATTTTCAAGTATTGTTGTACTATAATCTAGTTCTTTTGTGTAGCCCTTTAAATGCATTGAATGATTTCCATATCATATTCTACATGAAACATTTTTTATGCATATAATATATATATATTCGTTTCATTTGGTTTAGTGCACTCTATAGATGTTAAACTGTATTTACCTGCAATTTACCGTAATGTATTTGAATTCTGTTGGCTGTCGCTGTACACGAACCATTTGCTTGATCTCAATGAAAAGTTTAGTCTAGCATCCCTATATGATACACATTCAGAGTACCAAGTTTGGACTTTCTGCTATTATTTGTTTTTGAGATATGCTGATAACAGACGGACACACAGAGAGAGAGAGACAGGATGGATTCAGCGGACCCCAAAACGTGTAAATATAACAAAAACTCAATTTCGAATTTTGACCCAAAGATTATACTTTCTCTGCCATATATAGGTATAAGAGAAAGTGAAAAGCGTCCATCTTGAAAGAAATAATGCCATCTTAGAACTCAATCACTTTTTTCAAAATAAAAAAACATTAAAAATAAGTTAAATTTGCAAAAAGAAAAATATATTTTTAGCAGAATTGCATCTGAGATTTTAAAAACTAGTTGGCATAGGTGGACTCTGCTCAGTTCCCCATCCTATTTATGTTCTCAGAAATTTCTAGTGCGAGACATATTATAATCATGTTAAAAGAAATGAATTTGACCAAAGCTTGATACAGTGACAGAATGAAATCCCCGCCTAATAGGCTATCTACCGTTAACTTCGATATATTTATCTTATTCCAATCTATTAATTTATTTTATCGGGGTCAATTCCGTTGTTTAGTGCTACTATTTCGTACTACTATTTCCAATGCAATAATCCTCAAAATTCATATTTATATGAAAAATTTACAATTTCGCTATGTTGATAAAATCGTAAATTACGAATAATTTACGAAATTTTCTTAGTAGAATATTTGTATTCAATCATGTTCAAACAAATATCATAAACGTGATTTTGAAGTTGTCTAATGTATTTAGGATCCTCAAAATGGAAGTTTATGCTCAATTTTGCCTTATTCTGACATGTTAAGTAAATCGTAAATTCCAAATAACTTACGAATTTTTTAAATTGGAAAAATCATAGTCTATGATATTCATGCCAGTATCCTAAATAATATTTCGAAAGTGGTCTGACATCTTTACGATGAAAATATTCCTCAAGATTGACGTTTATGTGAAATTTTCTCTATTCTGCCATGTTAAGAAATTCGTAAATTTCCAATAACTTACGAAATCTTTATATTGGAAAATTCATATTCATTAATATTCATGCCAGTGTCCTAAATAATATTTCAAAAGAAGTCTGACATCTTTACGATGAAAATATCTCTCAAAATTGACGTTTATGTGAAATTTTTCCCTATATACTGCCATGTTAAGAAATTCGTAAATTTCCAATAACTTGCGAAATTTTCAAAGTAGCCTATTTATAGTTACTGATGTTTATTCCAGCATCAAAACTGATATTTTAAAACTGGTCTGACATTTTTACAGTAAAAAGTTTCCATTTAATGTACGTTTAAATGAATTTTTGTCCTATTCTCCCATGTTAAGAAATTCGTAAATTTCCAATAACTTACGAAATTTTTAGATTTGAAAATTCATAGTTATTAATATTCATGCCAGTGTCCTAAATAATATTTCAAAAGTAGTCTGAAATCTTTACGATGAAAATATCGCTCAAAATTGACGTTTATGTGAAATTTTCCCCTATACTGCCATGTTAAGAAATTCGTAAATTTCCAATAACTTGCGAAAATTTCAAAGTAGCATATTTATAGTTACTGATGTTCATTCCGGCATCAAAAAGGATATTTTAAAACTGGTCTGACATTTTTAGAGTAAAAAGTTTACATTTAATGCACGTTTAAGTGAATTTTTGTCCTATTCTCCCATGTTAAGAAAATCGTAAATTTCTAATAACTTACGAAGTTTTTAAAATCGAATGTTGCAAATGAATAGGGTTCTTGCCAGTGTCGAAAGTAATATTTTAAAACTGATCTGACCTCTCTGCGACAATTTGTTCTTGAGATATCGTGTACACAGACTAACAAACTAACGAACTAACGGACTAACGGACTCACGGACTAACGGACACCCTACAGACAGACACCATACAAATTTTGTCATTTTCGGATTCCTCACATCTGAAAACGTGTAGAAAAGTCAAAAAACCGAGGTCGAAAATTTTCACGATTACCTAAGTTCCCCATACCTATAGTATGATGGGGAACTAATATAAAAGAGTCATTGGAAAATAAAAGAAAAGGGAAACTAGGTATTAGTTGAATATAGTCGAGGAACAAGAAATTTTTTAAGCAAGAATTTTTTAGAAGAGGGGATATTAACAATAATGAAAAGGTCGAATGAGTTCTGTTTAATAAATAAAGTAAACAATTTAGGCAAAAATATCATGAAACTGATTTGCATGCAGCTGACAATCATAAATAGAAGTAGCATATTTTGAGAAAAGCATTTGGAACTCGAATTGCTTATAGATGACAATTTTAAAAAGGTTGGAATACAAAAGGTGCAATTATGTAACAAGTTATATATAAGCAATTCGAGTCATCAAATTAGTATTGGTGACTCGTATAGATCTGGCAATTCTTAAAACTTAAGTAAAACCATAGACACAGTTATTTATATAGGTATATCATCACTATACTCTCGACTACAAATTTTTTATTTTAACAAGGAAACATTCAAAAGGTGTCGTCTTCAAGAAATATTGAAAAAAATGTATGTGATTCTACTCTTCATAAAACACCAGAAAGTGAAAAATTATCGACTGAAATGAATTACAGCGACCACGAAAAATTATCAAAATTAAGCATATTTGGCGATTTCACACTGTTAGGCGACTGATTTTGGGTACTTGGCGGAGAAGCAAAACACGGTTCTGTTCGTACACAGCAATCTCGATGCTAGCGCACTTATCACTCACGTAAATGATTGACCGTCGTGGTAAAAAACGGCCTCTGGCTATTTTAGTCAGAGGGGATGATTTTCTCCCCGTCTCTAAAAAGCGTAGGAGTATAACTTCCGGAGTCACCTAACTTAGTATTTCCATCCAAAATTCTATCTTCCCTAGATTGAACGAAATGTTCATCTAGCTTTGGCTAACCCTAGTATCAGGCTTATCTACTGAACTTTGTCAGTCGCGAGCTTTGAACCTTCTTTCTAGTGAAAATGTTACTTATTTTTTAATTATTTTTTATCAAAATTTCCTAATTGCTGTATATTTTTTTATTATTTGGCTTATTTTTTAATTTTTTATTAATTTCATTGTATTTTAGTGTAGGGATCTGAGGTCTCCTCTCATTGGCCGATTTCCTGGCCTCTGATTGGCTTTCAGTTTCAGGTCGAAATCCTCTGCGATTTTGCTCGTTTTACTTTCAGTGAGGATTGTGAGTGCTATGTGTGTCTCTGAGAGGTCCGCAGATCCAGCTCAGAACTTAGTTTCTGGCTGGACACTGAGACTTTCATAGGATTCATGCATGCACTTCACTTTAATCCTCCTGAATTTTAATTATGATAGGAAAAAAAAAAAAAATTGTATGGCCCCCCTTTTTTTTTATTAATTGCGGGACTCCGAGCGATTTCCTGTGCCCCTTGGGGCGCCCTGCTCAACTCTTAATTCCTTTTCGCCGTCCAGACCGTCTCGTCAACGCACGTAACAGTTTCACTGTTACACTTAGGTTTTTTCAAGGAGTTATTTATTTATTATTTATTTTATTATTTATTTATTATTTATTTTATAATTTTTTTTTTTTTTTTTTTTTTTTTTTTTAAACTCCTGGTGCTTCACTCTGATTGGTCTCTGCTCACGCGGAGATTTATTCAGAGATCCAAATTCTAAATTCACCCATTTGGCTTTTAATTATTTTATGGAAAATTATTTTTATGTTTTTCGCATTTTTCGTTGGAGGTAAGCATTGGTTGCGACCAAATGCAGGTACTCCGAAGCACATCGTTGACTTGACTTGAAATGATTGACCACTTGCAATGCGAAAACCTAACAATGCGAAAACCTAACAACGCTAAATCGTCAAAAATGCTTAATTTTGATAATTTTTTGTGGTCGCTGTAATTCATTTCAGCCGATAATTTTTTCACTTTCTGGTGTTTTATGAATAGTAGAATCACATATATAATTTTTTTTCAATATTTTTTGAAGACGACACCTTTTGAATGTTTCCTTGTACGAGAGAACAGCCATAGAGTGGTAGAAATTTGAATGAATGAGTGTTAGATCGAAAGTTTATAGTGTTGAAAATATACATAAATTAAAAAAGGATTTGATTTATGAAAGTTCTTTTTTTTTTTTCTAATTTATTTAAGATCTAATTTTTTTCTTTCTTTCATTCTTTTTTTTTTTTTTTTTTTTTTTTTTTTTGTGTGTGTGTGTGTGTGTGTGTGTGTGTGTGTGTGTGTGTGTGTGTGTGTGTGTGTGTGTGTGTGTGTGTGTGTGATTTATATCAGCTCTAATTTAAAGACATATTTTTAAACTAAAACATACATTTAACTGAAATTGACTACTTTAAAAAGAAAAAAAAAAAAAAAAGTGGATTTATTTATATATCTTCTGCATATATAAGAATAATATTTGTTTTTAATTTATATATGTTAATAATATTTGTTCTTAATAATTCTCTAATATTTGTTTTTAATTTATGATGATAAGAAACACACAGACACACACATACCAATCTCTAAAAAACTGACTTTTTGATTCGGAATACCTAAAAATGTGTAAATATTATCAAGATCTCAATTTCAGAAATTCGACCTAGAAACAATACTTTATCTACTATAGATGGGTAAGCCAAATTCAAAATGTGCATCAATTTTTAGGATTGTGATTATTAAGCAAACGAAAAAATGTTGACATAAATGCAGCATGAAAGCAACATAAAGTGTACACCTCTTATACTAAATACCAGATATTTCAATCTATTTTCCTATAACATTTTCTCCATATTTTATCACGAAAACAGTTGCTTTCATACTTGATATAATTTATCGAAAGTTAAAATATTTATATGAGACTTGTAGTCGATTACAGAATCCTTAAAAGATTACAATTACGATTATTTTTAATCTTCAAATGCCGATTACGAATACGTTTAGATTACGATTACAGTTTTGATTACGCTTTGATTAGACACTAGAATACGATTACATTCAGATTACGATAACAGTTTTGATTACGTTTTGATTATACTCTAGAATACGATTACATTCAGATTACGATTACAGTTTTGATTACGTTTTGATTATACTCTAGAATACGATTACATTCAGATTACGATTACAGTTTTGATTACGTTTTGATTAGACTCTAGAATACGATTACATTCAGATTACGATTACATGAAAAATCGATTACAATTACACTTCAATTATACAGATTTCTCAATCTCGATGTGATGAATATCGCTTGTATATAATCTTTCTTAGATATTTCTTCACATATATCCTTAAATATATCTTGTATATATCCTCTCCTTATATTCTATATATATTCTTTATCTTGAATGCTTTCAGATTAAGCTTTTAATATCACAGCAAGCAGTTTAAAATTATCATATCAAGTAATTTATCATCTAAAGCGAGAGAAATTTTATATTTTTACAAAACTCTATATTTTGACCATCAAAGAAATGTAATCATTAAAATATTGAAAGAAGTTTTAAGTATGAGTCAGAAATTAAAATACTATCTCAAATATCTGTCACAAATTTCACTTCTTTATCCAAAATTTATTTTCAAATGTCAGTTCCGAAGCAGGAAATTCGTTTTATAATACTTTTGCATTTTCAGTAGAAAAGAAAGATGAAAAAAAAAAAAATAATAATATATATATATATGTATATATTATTCAGTAAAACATAAAAAGGAAAGAAGTAGAAGCTATGTAAATTTGGAGAACCCCTTAAATTATATCATGTGTAAGTATGTACACACATTGAATTACATTGGTAGCAACTAGCAATGTGTAAATGTATAAGTAAGAAGTCTAAATGAAAATGCAATCAATTTAATTAAAAAAGAAGTTTCAAACATTCGCTTTTGATTTAAATAAAACTGTCAGTTAAAAATGATTTTTTTTTTTTTTTACAAAGGAAAAATATCATATTGATATAAATTTAAAAATTTTAAATTAGATGTACAATTCTGTTGCCTATAATAAATAATGAGTTTAGTTATCTTTATACCTTCATAGATTATGATGACACCTGTATTAATTAAATGATTTTATTAAATGGTCTAGATAATATATTTATGTTTCTCAAATGAATATTAATAAACAAATATTTCTCGTCTGTAAAATTTAGCACAACCCCCCCCCTCCCAATAAATAAATAAAATCAATTAATAATCCAAAAAATTTTATTTTTTCTTACTTCTGAATATTGAACTTCATACATATACAAATAGAATGTAGGAGAGATTTAAAATTCTTTAAAACATTTTTATTTAATTTAACAAAATGAAATTTTTTATTAGTTTCCCGCTTTTAGTAGAGTGCGGGAACTCGTATAGAATTTTCCAGCGACACTGAATAACTTCTTTACGGGTGCTAAAGATGCACAGATAGAGAGATATTTTGAACTAATTTTTGGATATCTTTTGTCATTTTCCTTCCAAAAATTTAGAGGGCAAATATCTTCTCCTTTCAATGGCTCTTTTAAATACTCCGTTATTTCCGATTTTGCTATATAATTCTTGGCAAGTTTGCTTGATCTTTTCCCGTTCAAAAACGCAAACAGTTTGGTCTTTTTTTTCTTTTTTTTTTTTTTTTCTTTAAGGTTCAGTTGCGGCTTTTTCTTCTGATTCTGTTATTTCTTCGACAAGAAAGTGATTCTTCATTTCTTTAATTATTATTTCACACACTTGCTCATTCGTCAAGTCTAGGCAACTATTCTTGAATCGTGGATCCAAAATTGTTGATATAATAAATGGTGTACTTTCCACATATTTTTTCATCCTTTTTTCTAAGGAAAATTTCAAAGCTTAGATGAGAAATCTTTCTTATAGATTTTAAATTATTTTACAACAATAAAATACAATAAATACAAATATATAAAAAATATTTTTTAAGCCCCATAAATAACGGTAATCATTACAGAAATATGTTTGAAAAGAGAAATACACCTATTTCGCAATATTTCGGCAATCAGAATGTTTTACTTAAATTTACTAGAGCATACGCAAATAGATAAATGAACGGAGAGACAGAAGAGGAAAAGACAATCAAAAATTAAATTTAAAATATTTCAAGAAATTAAATTAAAATTTCGTAAGTTCAAAAAATTATGAAATCATTAAAGCATATCTAAACTTTAAAGTTGCTTTTCAGTGGCCAACGTAGTGAGTAACAATCATATTTCGGAGATTTCTTTTACTTTTTAATGGCAAAGCATCTTATTAAGTGGATTGTTAACATGTTTAATTTTGTGATTAAGCAAAACTCTTTATTCTCATAAAAATATTTTCGATTTGTTTGTTAACTTTTATTTATTTTATTTATTTATTTTTTCAATAAAGCGTTCTACTAAATATTCTTTGTAAATAAAACCCCTTTAAAAGGTTTATAAAAAAAAAAAATACACCAATAAGTTCATATAAATTTGTAGATATAGAAAATGAAACAATCATTCTAAACAATAATCACTCTATAACGTTGCTAGGAAGTATTAAAAATGATAAAGGCAAACGAAAATGCAATTCCAGCAATTTTCAATTATAACCGTTATTGAAAGTGAAAATTTTTGTGTTGCTCTCTAAATCTTATTGCTAATGATATTATATTCTGCAGGAACCATTTCCTTGCGCATGTGTATTGTTAATGTCGACTGCATTATGTTTTGTGCGAAATAAAAGTTAAAATATGTTCTATAGAAATACCTTTGATAGGTCGCAATGCTTTGAAATTCTTTCAAATTTCCATGTAGACAAACCAGTGGAAATATTTACCATATTTTTAAAAGGGAACAATTCCATAATGAACTTGAAGAACATAACATATATTAGTTTCAAAAAATTCCATAAATATTTAAGGGAATTAGAGTGCGCGCGAAGAGGCGAACCGAAGTCTTAAGCATAATGATAAAGAATTTTTCGTTGTGTCCCTGTAAAAACCCACAAATGCTAGATTCACCAAAATGCTTGTATTTAGTGCAACAGTGATTTATAATATTCATATAAATCTTCAGCTCAATTGAATAAAGCGTTTAATGCTATCGCACTTTTAAAAATTTGGTCCCATAGGCCATAATGATAAAGAATTTCTCTTTGTGTCCCTGTAAAAAAACTGTAAGTGCTAAATTAACCGAAATCTATACAACTGGTGCAACTGTGACCTATAACATGTGTACAAAATTTTTGCTCAGATTAATAAGGCGTTTAGACGCTATCACACTTTTAAAAATTTGGCCCCATAGGCATAATGATAAAGAATTTTTCCTGGTGTCCCTGCAAAAAAACTGTAAATGCTAAATTCACCAAAATCTATACAGTTCGTGCAACTCTTACCTATAACATGTATACAAATTTTTTCCTCAGACTAATAAAGCGTTTAGACGCTATCGCACTTTTAAAAATTTGGTCCCATAGGCCATAATGATAAAGAATTTTTCCTCGTGTCCCTGTAAAAAAACTATGAGTGCTAGATTCACCAAAATCTATAGGGTTCGTATTATGGGGACTTACAATATACGTACCAACTTTCAGCTTATTCGAACGAAGCATTTAGACGCTAGCGTGTTCACTCACAGACATACATACACACATACATATATCATCGTAAAAATAGTGGAAACGGACTCAGGGGACCTCGAAACGTATAGAAACATCAAAATCTCACATTCGGATTTTTGACATGATTACAATACTTTCCTCACTATAGTGTTCAGAAAGTAAAAAATAAAAATAATAAACACACACTATTTTTACTTTCCGAACACTATAGTGAGGAAAGTATTGTAATCATGTCAAAAATCCGAATGTGAGATTTTGATGTTTCTATACGTTTCGAGGTCCCCTGAGTCCGTTTCCACTATTTTTACGATGATGTATGTATGTGTGTGTGTATGTGTGTATGTATGTGTGTATGTCTGTGAGTGAACACGCTAGCGTCTAAACGCTTTGTTCGAATAAGCTGAAAGTTGGTAAGTATATTGTAAGTCACCATAGTACGAACCCTGTAGATTTTGGTGAATCTAGCACTTATAGTTTTTTTACAGGGACACAAAGAAAAATTCTTTATCATTATGGCCTATGGGGCCAAATTTTTAAAAGTGCGATAGCATCTAAACGCCTTATTCAATTGAGCAAACAATTTATACACATATTATAGGTCACATATACGCAATCTGTATAAATTTTGGAGAATCTAGCACTTATAGTTTTTTTACAGGGACACAAAGAAAAATTCTTTATCATTATGGCCTATGGGGCCAATTTTTTAAAAGTGTGATAGCGTCTAAACGCCTTATTAATCTGAGCAAACAATTTGTACACATATTATAGGTCAGAGTTGCACCAACTATATAGATTTTGGGTAATCTAGCAGTTACAGTTTTTTTACAGGGACACAAAGAAAAATTCTTTATCATTGTGGCCAATGGGACCAAATTTTTAAAAGTGCGATAGCATCAAAATGCCTTATTCAATTGAGCTGAAAGTTTATATGAATATTATAAATCACTGTTGCACTAACTATAAGCCTTTTGGTGAATCTAGCATGTATAGGTTTTTACAGGGACACAACGAAAAATTCTTTATCATTTTGATCTATGGGCTCAAAGTTCAGTAGCGTTAAATAAAACATCGTGTAATATAGGGAGAAAAATACTCAAACACTCTATTATGTTTTTCTCTCTTTTGTTTGTTTAACAACTGCTCTTTATCTACAAAACTGTTAATTAATCAATGTTCGGAAAGTCGAGTGGAGTCACTCCAGATTTTTTTGGTCTATAGCATTTTTATATTACAATACGTTACAGGAAAACAAGATTTTCCGAAATGAAAGGTGGCCCCGAAATGATGCTGAGCTTCCCTTAGCTTCAAAGCTTAATCGGGCATTGAAAACATGACCTCTGAAATCTTCCAGGGCGAGTAGGTAAGTTCAAAAATTAGCTTGAAGCTAGAAATTTTTGAAAAAAGGGATAACAAAAAATATAAATAGAGTAAAAATGGCAGCAAAGAAAAGAAAAATATAGTGCAATCTTATTTTAGAGATAGATTACGTTTACATTGCTTCACGATACAGATTATTCTCTAGAAAAATATAATGAGATTACGATTAGATTACGATCAGATTGCGATTAGATTACGATTATAATTTAAATATTTTTTTTGATTACGATTAGATTACGATTACAATTTAAATATTTTTTTTGATTACGATTAGATTACGATTACAATTTAAATATTTTTTTTTATTACGATTAGATTACGATTACAATTTAAATATTTTTTTTGATTACGATTAGATTACGATTACAATTTAAATATTTTTTTTGATTACGATTAGATTACGATTATAATTTAAATATTTTATTTTGATTACGATTAATCAGCGATTACGTTGCTTTTGTAATCGATTACAATCGATTACGATTACGCGATTAAGATTACTACAAGTCTGATTTATATAGTATTCTTTACATATAAAAGATGTAGAATAATTTCGTTCATTATTGCTTTCACACTGCACTCATGCTTACATTTTTGCTTGATGAAGGATTGTGCTTAATTATAAAATATTTATTGCGTGTTTTTGTAATTTAAAGCGGTTCTTATAAAGTTTTTATGCTTCATTGTTTACCACTTATTTTGTTTTAAATCTATTAATGAATTACAAATTATTTGATATTATTTTTTAGACTGTCTGAATTTATTCTTTTGTTGAACATTATGCTAATTAATTCATTAATTTTACTTCAGTACTCGCAAATGAATCTGCTAAAAGTATCGATTGTTTCCGATTAATGAGACGAAAAATAATATGCTTCCATTGCAGAGCAATTTTTGTGCTTTATTATGTATTGCGAATTTTGAGTGTTTACTTAGTCATCGACTGCATATTTTCTTTTCATAATTTTATTATTAAATATCGATCCAATTTGGCCAGAATAATGCAGAATGGTTAAAACCGATATGTTTTAAGCAGTCTTTTTCTTATAAATGGTGCAATTTAAAGGTGTAATTGAATTGTATGAAACAAAAATTGAAATTCGATGATTTCTGTTATGGCTGTACCAGATTTCTGATCTAAAACTTATTCTTCTTACTGACCCGATACAGCATATTTCAAATCTTAACTCTTTTCTTACAGTTACAACTTAAATTTTCTGATAAAATATTTATTCTTCTAAATAATAAAATATGGATGGGTCTCACCTGAAAACTTCTAATCCAAAGGTCCGGATGTGGATGGGACAACTATTGATCCATTAAAGAAACTAAACTCGATGAACGTAGCACTTCTTAGATGAGAAAACATAATTTTAATGCTTTGTTAGCATACATGTAAAATGAAAACGAAAACAGAAACTATCTACAGTATTTACAATTAAATATTAAATTAAATCTTAATATTAACGTTCTTAGATTGTCATTAGTTCTTAAATATTAATTCTAATTCTTAAAGGTTATAATTGTTCTGTTTTAGGACCGGGGCGTCTGTAAACACAACGATCTTAACGTAGCCCCATCTCAGTTCGAGGTCCTTTCTGTTCTGCTTCTGATTCTAAAAAAGCACCTTTCTCGAAAAAGAGGCGCCCGTCTGTCTGGAAAGTCATTTTGTTCTCAAAGCAGAAGAATGAGCGGGAATTCCCGACATCTGTAAAAAAAATCTGGTATGGCACTTACACTTCTACACTGTAAATAAATTCTGTTAAAAAAAAAAAAATCTAATTTCACTGCAGAAATTTTCTGTTTTTTAAAAATACAGGAATTGAGTGTGAAATCATATCTCAATCTGTCAAAAGAACATTTTTTTTCTTCTGCAACAAGATAAAATATGTACCATTAATACAGATTTTGTCTCATGGTTGCATGTTCTTTCTGTTTTGCATATGAAGAACTTTGTATCAAACGAAGTTTGAGAAGTGTTCTTTTAAGTAATATTAGAAGTGCGGTGCAGTGGCTGAGAGATAAAGATCTTCGTGTAATATGCGTTGGTTCCTGGTTCGACCCTGCCTGGTCGAAAAGGCTAATTTTTATTTAAGGCTTTTTTTTTTTTTTTTTTTTTTTTTTTTTTTTTAACAGTGTATTTTTTTTTTCTTTTTTACATACGAAAAAAAAAAAAAAAAAAAAAAAAAAGTAAAATCAATAAGTACAAAAAAAAAAAAAAAAAAAAAAAAAAAAAAAAATCGTCGGAAAAATATTTTTTCCTATGAATATTTTCCGTATTATTCTGTTGTAAAAAATTTCAAGTAATATCGCCATATGTGATACAGATTTAAAACACGGAATTTGAATTTCATGCTACTATCTGCTTTTGAGTTAGGCTGATAACAGACTCGAACCGAGACAGACACACATACACGCGCGCGGGAATTAATATATATGATTTCTTTTTATATGGCCCTGTTAACCAATTGGCATGCTTTTCATACCAGATTATTTATAAAACACGCTTTTGTGCATATAAAAAGTATACAATAATTATACTTTTTTAGTGAAGTGTAAAGATGTTAAAATATACCAATTAATAAATTATGCAAATACAATTTTCTTAACACCTACGAATAGGCAGTTAATAATTATTTATTAAAAGTACATATTCACATATTTTATTAGCTATATGATGTTTGTTCCATAATGCAGCTACCGTAAATAATTTTGATCAAAAATTTCAATAGCAAGTTTTTATCACTAGATCACCAAAATCCAAAATTTTTTTTCCGAAAATTGCTCAGTGTGTATGTTTATAGAGAGTGGGGGATTCTTCTGACTGTTATATATTAGAGATGGGATAAATAGTTACTTTTCAGTAATAGGTTACTTCGTTCCATACTTCCTTTGGTAATAGGGTTTTGCAACATATTATTTTTATAACCTATTACTTTTTAATTTACATATGGCTAATGTCTTTCTAATCCTTTCTGGATGATATACAATACATACATGTGTCTTACATAGTGGATGCGGTTCATGTTTTTAAGTCCCAATGCTTTCGAATAGTAATCTTCACTTTATTTAACATTAGAATTTCCTCAATTTAAAAAAAAAAAAAAAAAAAAAAAAAAAAAACGTTGATATGAAATAGTGGTAGAGTCAAAATTTTACACAAACGTTTGTCCCAATCGAGTAAGCTTAAGGTTCATTAAACCAATTCCCTTAAACACGAAAACAGAATATTTCAAATAATATCAAGAAACACGTACACGAGAGCCGTTTTCTGAAAAAAAAAAAAAAAAAAAAAAAAGAATTCTCATATTATAAGCCATATATGTAATTAAAAAACAATTAAATAATAATAGCAAATTTTTAAGAAACATCTTTAAGGCATCCCAAATTTTAAACTACCGAGTGACTGTTTCTTTTGATTTTCCGAAGAACTTGAACTTTCCAGATTGACAAGAAAATTAGTGTTTTTCACTCATACTTAGCAAACAGTCACTTTGAATATGTTTTCTAAAATTAGAAGCACTTGTTAAAAAATATAGATTTCGCTTACAAAAATTGCATAAAATGATGTATTTTCTCAGACACTTAATTTTAACATAAGAGCATAATTAACTATTCTTAACACCTTTACTCATTTTAAATCTAAAAAAAAAAAAATAGTCTCAAGAAAAATCAGATTAAAAAAAAAAGTGAAGAAAAGCTAAACAGTAAAAATAAATAAATATTCAATTTTCTTCTCAAATTATTCTTAATAAAACCACAATAAATGCTGTATGCCATTACGCATTTTCAATTCTACCTGATATAAGCAATTAAAATATAAACAAACACTCCTTCCTTTCAATTATCACACTTCCGATACATCTGTTTCCAATACGCAAGCGAATCCAATCCTAGCAAGTGTAATGCCATTCCTCACCTTAATGACGAAATAGTAATCAACATCTAATAATCACCCCTTACCTATCTCCTGCTAGCTGCATAAATTAACACTATTTCGTTAAACCGTGGTATCAAAGTATTTTATTCTAACGGTTTTATTATCCCATGAAAAATAATCAACACCAAATAAAATCATTTCTAAATTAATATGAGCACGATGTTATTTGTCCTAAACGTTAAAATTATCTTGCTTATTAAAATTATTTTGATTAATATATTTCACAAGGACTATTCCGTAATACATTCTAGAAAATACTATCATCACAAAATTATCGTTAAAAAAATAATACATCTGCAGCTCTATTATTTTTTTAACGATAATTTTATGAACTTGGAAATGGAAAGATATTATTGATTCAGAATATCACTGAGTAACAGATTGCATGAAATCGTCTGTATTCCTTACTGAGATTTCAGACCTATTTTTTTCAGACGTGAAGTAACGAATCGATTCGAACATCTGCGCCGAAAGTCTGATGCCAGTCTTTAGCCGATGTTCATAATTTTGTTTTTGTATTAAATTATATTTAATTCTAAATAAAATAAAATAAAATAAAAAAAGGAATTATATAAAAATAATTCAAGCTTTTTACTTGTATAATGGAGTAGTATATCAGTTTTATCGCCAGAAATTTCTTGTCTATTTCGCGTGCAGAGATATAGTTGAAAATATTATTTTTTTAATAGGATATTTTTTGTAATATATTACAGTGCTAATAGGCTACAATGCAATAATAATATTACTTATTATGTTACGTGAAATAACGCCCATCTCTATTATATATCCACAACGAAATAAGACAGAATTTCGAAACTTTATGATTAAGACAAGTCTGTCGTATAGAAGAGTTTGCCAACTTTTGGTGAAAATTTGAAAATCAGAAGGGGGACGTGTCCGTAACTCAACAACGGCTTTTACGATTATCTTCAAAGTTTCTATAAAAACTCCTTTTTATATGTCCTTTCGTGTGTCCTAATATTTGGTTAGTACAGGAAAATTGAATATGTAAGTTATTTTTAGATCTTGTAAATAGATGTCTCAAAAGCGGCTTTTATTTATTTATTTTATTTATTTATTTATTTTTTAAACTTGCTTCATATTGTATTGGTTTGTAAATCCTGCATATTATAATAAAAAAAACGTACGAAATATTTTCGATTATTTTAAAAAGAATCTTTTATATTTTCATTAATATACATTATATTATCACATAAATGAATACAGATATTTAAATAATCATCATCTTATCATATGAAACTCCTGTAACGAATTTCAAGCATTTATTATTTTATTATTTTTTACAGGATAATCTCAAACATTATTTTATTCTTTAATTTGTCAGTGGTCCTGAGTTTTGCCTTCGGTTCAAAACCTTAATTAAAACATTTGGGGTGTAGCAAACGTGTTCTTTGCATCCCTGAAGTTCCAAGATAGTGCGCCGTGTATTTTTGAAGAAAATCGACAGAATGCGCAAAATAAAAAATGTTTTAATTATTTTGCTCATCATCTATATGTGCTACATGCAATTATATAATATCCAGTATATTAAATACGTTATGAAAATTAAGCGAGAAGTTTTTATTATTTAGAAAAAAAAAAAAAATACAAAAATACAAAAATAAATAAAGTGTAGTGAAATACAATAAAATAAGGAGGAACAGTGTTAAGGGCGCATTAATCTTCCTATTTAGTTGTTGAGATTTTTTTTTTTTTTTTTTTTTTTTATGAATACTTTGATGTTTTGAATGTTTCATTTTTTAATTAAAAGAATGTTTAAGATAAGTTTTACTTTACATTCTTTTTAATTGAGCAAATGCAAAAACTCTCTGTGGATTTTAATAAATAACTTACTTTTTTCCTCTAAAGAGTACATTAATCAAATATTTAAAGTCGTAATTGGAAAAATGAAAAGTAAAGGATTTTTTTCATTTTGTAAAAAAAGTATTTTATTCCTTTACATTAGGAAACCTTAATTGATTCGATGTTTGTTAGGGATTTTTCTTTTTTTTAATTAGACATTCATGTTTGAACTGATTCTCCTCGAAACATTTTCTTTTTTAATTGTTTACTGTCAATATGCTATTTAAAAAATTCTTTTGAAATAACCTTTTAAATTATGTAAAAGGCTACTTAAAAGAAAAAAGCATGTAAATTATATTAATGAAAATACTTTCGTTAAAAGAGTTAAAAACAGAATGATGTTAGTATTTTCTCTTTTGTTGCACAAAAGTTAATTTACATAAATTTTAGTAAGAATTTTGATGATTTTGATTAAACTTTTCTCCCATGATGTTTATTTTATTTTTTTTTTTAATCATCATTAGGATATTTTTATTTTTATTTTTATTTTTATTTTTTATTTTATTTTATTTTATTCAATTTATTATTTAGTTTTAGTGCACTGTTAATATCAAATATTTTATAAGCAGAAATAAATGCATATATATAAATTTTTCAAAGAACTTTTTAAATTTTTATGATACAAGAAGAAAAATGCTTACGACTATTTTTTTTTTTTTTTTTTTTTGTGCTTAGTTAGAACTTAGATGTTTAAGTCGAATGTTTGCAGAGGTAATGAAATCCACTGATGACTGAAAAGAAATTATAAGCAAACGCTATAAATCGCAATTTGTTTCCCTGCAAAGCGGTTTTATTTTTATTTTTATTTATTTTGTGCCATTATTCAAAGTTCATAGGAAATTTCATCCCCCCCTCCCCCAGAAAAAAAAAATAAAAAGACATCCTTGGAAAAAATATTTTTTAAATAAACGTCCCTTGAAGAAAACGCCCCTGAGAAAAAGCGTACTCAGAAATATATAAACTTTCTTCAAAACTGTTAAAGTTTTAAAAAATATAATTTATGTAAATTTTTTTTTCAATTATTTATTATTGAAAATAAATTTAATTTTTAATACTTCAGCAACTCACAAATTTAAATTATTAGATTACTGCAATGAGAATATTAAAAAAAATATTGGAATGCTTAAATAAGTATAATGCAATAAAATTATAAAATTAAATAAATTTATATATGTTACCGTTAAAGCATGAAATCCGTTATTTCATAGAATAACTAGGTATTTCATGAAATAACTAGACAAGTCAGTTAAAGTATATAATGTTATTGAATTCTACGATTTAACTAGGTATTCTATAGAATAACGATTACTTGATCGTTAAAGTATGAAATGATTACGCATAATCCCCACGAAATTTTGGGGAATGTGGTTAATTATTCAATATTTACAACATTTACCGGTTATTTTAGCAGTGCTCCAGCACAAAATTTTGCATATTTTTCAGACACATGCACTTTGAGATAGGAGTACCTACAGTGATTTTTTTTCATGTACGCAAAGCGTACAGACGTTCGAAATACTGGCTGCTGCAGTACAAAATTGTGCATACTTTTCAGATTCCTGCATTTTGAGATGGGGTATCCAATGATGTTTTTTTTTTCTGTTTTCATGTACGCAAAGCGTACAGACGTTCGAAATACTGGCTGCTGCAGTACAAAATTGTGCATACTTTTCAGATTCATGCATTTTGAGATAGGGTATCCAATGATGTTTTTTTTTTTTTTTTTTTTCTTTTTGGTTTTCATGTACGCGAAGCGTACAGACGTTCGAAATACTGGCTGCTGTAGTACAAAATTGTGCATATGTTTCAGGTTCATGCATCTTGAGATAGGGGCATCCAGTGATGTTTTTTTATTTTTTTGTTTTCATGTACGCAAAGCGTGCAAACGTTCGAAATACTGGCTACATTTACCGAAACTGTTTTTAAATACCTACTTCCTACTTGTATTCTTACTTAAAAAGTGGATCTCGAATTGAAAATAAATAAATAAATAAATAATAAAATTTTTCTTTTTTATTTGAATAATAAATAAACATCCTCAATAATTTGACCTACAATATATAATGGTGAAATTTTGAAATAAATAACACTTATCTCTTTATGATAATAATAAAGATAATCATAATGTGTATTAATTTCTAAAGTTTATTCTATTTACTATAATTATTTTAATAGTATTTATAATGAATAACGACTTTTTTATTTAATTTCAAAGCTATATTTAATTTTTAAAAAAGTTTTCCTGTAAATTAAATGCTCCTTTATTTCTTCAGTGCATATATTAAGTATTAAAAACAAATGACCCTTCTAGAAGATTCTTTTTTCGAGACAACGTTGTGGGAGACCTTTTTTCTGATATCACATTCAACACCAATCAGCATTTCAGTGTATTTTATTGGAGTAAACTGTGCTGTTGCGAAGGGTTAAACCTCTTTCTTGCATCAGAAGTACTCTTGCAGATAATCTAGTTGTATAGTTACAATATAAACAAAAGCAGTCTGTGGACAAAATTTGCGACTTGGCAACTAAATTTAACAAAATTGGTAATTAAGGGTTATCAAAATCTGGAAGCCGTATATTCAATAGGAGTTGAGTTCTGGAAAGTTTCATTAGTTTCTGGTATTAAAATTAGTTAGAAAGTTCGTCAACCTACGCCAACAGTACAAAAGGTAGAGAGCCTCTACCGAGAGTTAAGTTGTGTTCAGATATCTGTGCTGAGCTGACGTTTATTAGAGATGGTTGCTTGACTTGTTTGTTTCATTGTTTTTGGATCGCAGATCTTCGTGCCAGCGGTGTATTTAACGGTGCTTACTTGACTTTCGTAATGCGAGTAAGAGTTTTATTGGTCTGTTTCGAGAATGTTAGTTTCATTTGAAATTTTATTGGACTATGTTGAGAATATTTGTTAAATTGACAATTTTATTGGATTCCGTCGAAAATATTTATTGAAAGAAGAGCATTTATCGACCTGCCTGTTTTTTTACGAACTAATCTCTCCACGCAAAAAAGTCGTTATTTTTGAAACTGTACTCTGTATGGAAATTCCTAATTATTCATCAGGTGCTAAAGATAAGTTTTACATCTCGAATAACACTGATTGTTAATTGATGTTTGAAGATGAGGTCTACTGGTGCTGAAATTTCATATTTGCAATAACTCGCGACAATTTTCTCTTGTCGAAATATTCAAGTATACTGAAAAAGTAGGAAATAATGCAACTACTTTAATGCTTCCATGTTTAAAAAATAAAATAAAATAAATAATAAATAAAACCACATTTGTTGTTCGAGGGCACTTTATATTTGGCAGATGTTCTCAAACTTGGTTTTATTCAAAGTCATTTTGTTAAATTCAATCCATGAATTATTTAACATGAGTTTACCAAGCCTCCCCCCCCCCCCCAAAAAAAAAAAAATAATATATATATATATATATATATATATATAAATAAATAAATAAAAGAAATAAAAATAAAAATAAATAAGTAAATAAAATAAAATAAAATAAATAAATAAATAAAATAAAATAAAATAAAATAAAAAATAAATAAAATAATAATAATAATAATAATAATAATAATAATAAATAAATAAATAAAAACCTTTTAATTAGTTAGCTTTTGGCGTTAGGTGTTATTTTCGTCCTTTTTAGGTATTTTTTCATTATTTTTCGGTTTATTATTTTTATTTGCTGTCACTTTCATCTGATATATAAAATGATACAGTAGACAGTTTTGTGATGGTCACAAAATACTAATTTTCATCTGCTTACAGAGCCTGGTTACTCATCATCATTCAACACTTGTATTTCAATATGTTTTATTGCAATTAAACATTCGGTATGTTTGGCGAGAGACTACATTACTACAGTATTGGCTAAATCAATAGTTTTATTAGATATTAAAATTAAATACAGGGATTATTTCAATTAAAAACGAATTAAAAAAAAAGAAATAAAGCAAAATCAAATGTTTGTGCTTCACATTACATTATTAGTATGAATTTAATTCGGTTCTCAGTACAGATAAATGTATAATATTTTATATTTCTCTTTGTTAGCTGGTTTTAAACTGCGCTGAGGTCCACCAGCGGCCGAGCGGTTCTGTGCTCAAAACTGGTAGACATAATGTGCCAGGTTCGATCACAAGTCGTGCTCGTCTGTCTAGCCGTCCGGAGTTTTCTCCAAAACTTGCGTAAATTTGGGCTAGGACCCCTTAGAAAGACTCCCACGGAGGGAACTTCTCTCGTCAGGCCTAGTGCAGTCAATCGGTTTTAATTCCCACAATCTAACTTAAACTGCGCTTAAATGATAAAAATCATGTTTGCGAATATCTGGGGTCGAAATACTTAAACACGAGTATTTAAGCAAACTTTTAAATAAATATAATTTTAGAAAGTGCAAAAAACTTATATTCTATCAATAATGAAGACCGTTTCAAATAGATTTAATGATTAAGTTATGGATAGATTTTATTTTTCTTATACAATATTCAATTTCTTTAAAGAGTGAAAAAAAAACGTTAAATTGTTTTAATCACGATACCAGTAACGTCACATGGCGTCACCTTTGATTTTCAAAAATCTGGAATATATTATTAAAAAGTGACAATATCTGTTTTCGAAGTATACGATAAAAAAAAAAAAAAAAAAAGAAAGAAAGAAAGAAAGAAAAATGACTGACAGCCTTTAAAATATTCAAAAAAGCATTAATTCCGCCTTCTATCCAAAGTCTGATTTTAACTTTAAAAGAAAAAATCAGAACATTATCTTATGACATTCAAAGAATCCACCACTCTACATATGAATTAATAAATATCAATAATAAAATCCATAAAGAATAAAATGTTTCTACAATTCATTTTCAATATTCCATAACAAACAACAGATATTACTTTTAAGTATATGGCTGAAATTTTATACACACACACATATATATATATATATATATACACATATGTATAACCAAAACTGAGATAACAAAGTCTTCAGTATATGTGGGTATCATATATGAATGAGAAAGTATATATACATATGTCAAATTATTCAGAAATTATTGCCTCTTAAAGGAGTCTTATAAATTCATCACACTAATTTTAGGTATATATATATCTAATATATAAAATTCTCGTGTCACAGTGTTTGTTACCATACTCCTCCAAAACGGCTTAACCAATTTTAATGAAATTTTGTATGTACATTCGATAGGTCTGCGAATAGGTTTTTATCTATTAATGAAAGTTGTAACTTAATTAGTTCTTTCTTAATTAATTTTTAACCAACTCTTTCAACAACTTTTCCACATAGATGGCGTGAGTTGTCCGTTGGATGTATGGATATTTGTTACTCAATCACGTCACAATGGTTAAACGGATCTGGATAAAATTTGGTACCGAGATAGATAATAATCTGGAATAGGACATATGCTACAATTTATATCAGAAATTTGATTAGATTTTTTAAAATTATTTAAAATATGAAGATAATAAACTGGTAATTGCCTTAATATAAGCCATTTAAATTTTTAATTGTTGCCAAAAAAGTTTACGAGGTATTTTTATTTATTTATTTATTTTCAACATAAAATGAAATATTCTTTCACGCGAAAAATTAAAATTTACTAAATGTTAAATTGATAAATGAGAAATGACGTCTTTATAAATTTAAAATAAAATAGTAATAATACAAATCTAGCATGTTTCTTCTGAATTTTATTTCATAGCATTTTTTTTATATACCTCAATTTTATATGTATATATATTGCACGGATGAATCACGCTAGGCATAAAAGTTAATTCAGCATTATATTAAAGGTATTTACTTATTGATAATACTGGACAAATTTTTAAATTTTAATGCTGAAGTAGATCGGACATATTTCGCCAAGGACAGTCACTTAAAGCCAAGTAGCTGATCAAAAATATAACTAAATTATAAAGTACTGAGAAAGAGAAAGAGATAGAAAGAAATAGGAACAATAATCGCATAAATTATATTTTGGTCTAAAACGGCGACAAAAATTCAAATGTCATCAAGGAGAGCTATATTAAGTTTGTACCATGATGAGGTTTACATATTAATTAATTTACCAACTACTATTAACTAAGAATGAAGTATATATAACCACAAAATAATAATAATAATAATAATAATAATAATTGTCTCATGCGATAGACGTAGCCGATCATAGCATATTGTAATATTAAATTTGGCTTGAAATTGCTGTCATTTTATGGTTTATCGATTAAATCAAATAAATATAGGAAATAACTTGAAAGCAAATATTATGTACATCACGCATAATGTTGTTCTTATGTAACTGGTATTCAAATATAAAAATGCTACTTCAAATTTTTCGATACTGTCTGTATCGAAACTGTCATATATGCTAAGCACCCAAATGGAAGCCCATGGGTAAGCTATTGTCGCAGGCAATAAGAACAGGCACCGGAGACTGCGAGGACGAACAATTCGATGCCAAAGGCAGCGGAAACTCAAAGCGAGCTTTTGAGCGATTGCAGTATTTTTTTTTTTTTTTCATAAAGCTATATAGAAAAGAGTTTCCTTTAAATATAGTGACCAGCGAAGCGGGCAAAGCCTGCTAGTATATATACATATGTGTGTGTGTATATTATTTGTAAATCATGTACCACACAATAGCGTATTCAAATTTAGCACAGAAAAAAAGAACATGACACATAGTGAAATGCATTTCGTGCCATATCTCATCCAAGCATTACACTGATACATATCAGAAATGTTTTGTGTGTTTTGTAAGCGAAATGTGAAACATGCTTCTGTGCACATAAAAAATGTATGTCAGTTTCATTTTCTTTAGGTCAGTCTAAATATGTTAAATTGGAACCGCCTGTAATTTCGTCCGTAAACATAATGTATTGGAATACTTTTGTATGTTCCTGTACACAAACAGTGCAAACACTCTTACACCTCAAATGCTCTCCGATTTCAACGAAAAGTTTCAAGTAGAATTCCTATATGATACACATTTAGAATATTCAATTTAAAATCTCTGCTGATATTTATTTTTGAGATATGTTAATAACAAACTCACACACAAACAACTCAGACCAACTGCTAAAATCCTTATTTTCGAATTCAGGTAATCTCAAAATGTGTAAATATATCAAAAACTTACTTTCACAAAAACGTTACCTTTCTGTACCTTATAGGAGTAAAACAAGGTAAAAATTACACAAGTGCTGTATAAATATAAATTATCAGTGAATTCTACGTTTTAGGAAATTTGAATTGCATACTACCGCATTATTTATGCAATCAAATTTTGATATAACTCTGTCTCAAATTGCGAGTCTCTCCAACTTTCTTTAATACAAAAAAAGCATAGTCATTTGATAAAAGAAAATTTTGTTGGACTTAAATTTCCTTTAACTAGATTTATTTCTGACATAAATTAATGCAACAACACCTGAGATCCTTGGACGCTTCTGTAATTAATTACATTTCAAGCAACTTCTTTATTCATTTTCCATATCAATTAGTGAATAGCATTTTAAGCCCTTCATTTGCTTTAATAGTTAAGGTTTAATCCTACCTTGATTTAATGTGAACCTTAATTTACATTAAATGTATAATTAATGAATACAAAAAAGGGGAAACTACTTATATATATTAAGTTTTCTTTCTGATATAAACAAAGTGTTTGCCTTGATATTGTGAAAGGTAATGGCTAATAAAGCTAATTTTTTCTTGTAATACAGACAGCGTATTTTTTCTCCTCTCTTTTTAATATACATGAGAAATAAATAAATAAAAACTTGACTTGGGCTTTAATTTCTTAAATATTGATCTAAGAAAAAAAAAAAAAAATCTAGCCTGTAACAACTAAAATATTTTCATTATCTACTGTAACACATATGACATACACTTTTTGGAGATAATGTGGTTTGAAGGCATAAAAGTGAACTAACAAATCAGTCACCTAACAATATTCTTGTAAGTGAAAACTGATACATATGTAAAAACATATAAAATAGAGTTTACATAGTGAGTTTAGAAAATCCGTAAATGTGGTATCTGTTTAATGGAAAATATTCTAGTGACGTCCCTGTAGCTCAACTAAAGATTTTTGGTTCTTTAACATTACATATCAAAGTACACCTAAGAAGGAGTTAATATAGCGAGTAAGAAGAAAATAGGTACAACCTCGATTTTGTGAGACATCCACTTCTGAGATCTAAACTTGATCTACCTAATAAGGTCACCTATAATTTTACCTGTAGTAACCAACTAATACGCACAAAAGAATATCTAAAAAGGAGTTTATGTAGTAAATTTGAAGAAAATCGTTACAGCCGTTTTTGAGATACCGACCTTTCGATTCTATTTCTGATTTTCCCAAAACATAGTAAACTCATCTGTTCACCTGAAACTAACAATTATTTACAAAAGGATATCTGAAAGGGAGTTAATGTGACATAAAATTGACCAAACAAATTATATACCTAAAAATTTTCCTGTAAGAGAAAACTGATACATGTGTAAAGACTTCTAACACAGAGTTAAAAAAAAAATAATAATAATGGTAGAACCGTTTTTTGAAACACCAATTTCTGAGATCTAAAATTGACCTTAATCAGGAAGACTATTCATTTTTCTTGCAATAACCACGTGATACATGCGAAAGGGTAACTAAAAAGGGGTTTATGTAGCAATTTTCAAGGAAATTGGTAGAGCCGTTTTTGAGATACTGACTTTCACCAAAGCTTGCCAAACTCAGTTGTTGACCGAAAAAGAACAATTACATACAAAAGGATATCTAAAGAAGAGTTAATATGGCGAGTTGGAATGGGGGAGGGAAATCTATACAGACATTTTTAAAGGGATGCACTTGCGAGACCTTAAATTGACCTACTTATATAGGCAGCAATCAATTTTTTTTCCTTAACTAACCAATCATACGAAAGGACATCTAATAAAGTGTTTATACAGCAACTTTGAAGAAAATCGTTAGAGTCGTTTTTGAAATACGGACTTAGATCACATTTTCAGTTTTCCAAATTTCACCAAAAGTTTTAAATTGATATTTTATATTTTACGTGCTGTCAATTTTCCAACTTTTAGCTCATGTTAGATGATGACAAGTGGTTTTTTAGATTGGAGTGTATATTAAATCTTTTTTTTTTTTTTTTCATCACGGCTTTTCAACCGATTTTGACTTGTATACCTATCACAGAATTCATATTTTTTTTAGCACTAAATCAACTACGTTGAACACGGATAAATAATTTAAAATAACAATATTTCAAAATAACAATAGCAACGACTGCAATTATTTAAAACTCCGTATGCATGTTTATACAAAGTAATAAATATATGTAGTAGGATTTAATAATTATAAACATTAAACAAAACATGTTTCTGTCATTTTGTCATATAATTAAGACGATTAATACATTTCCAATTACACTTCATATAATCCAGGTTTAAAGTGCTTTTTCTTTCAAGAGAAAAGCTTTTATTTTTAAGCGGAAGGCTCTAATTTTATTATGAAGGTTTTAGAATTAATTAAACTCACTTAATCGAAATTTACACGAAACAAGCTTAATATTTTATAGTTCTTACGCTTTACATTTCTTCTAAATTTTGTATAATACTGCCACATAAAAAATTTTGAAGAGGACAGCGACATCTGTTGAGCGAGATATCTCAGAATGTAATCCGCACCAATTTATGTCAAGATCCAACAAAATATTTTTACGAATTCCATACTTTCTTTTTATATAATATAGGAAAAGTAATACAAATTTGGAGTAAATGAAAATCTTCTGTAATTTTAAACCAAGAATTTTTTTTTTTCTTTCTTACTCATATATGGTAGAGAAAGTATTATTATTTTTAAAAATAAAAATTTCGAAACACAGATTTTATTGCAGTTGACTGAATACGAAAATTAAGTTTTTAGCAATAAAAAAGTATCCCGATTAGTGGTTAGTACGTGTTTACATAGGTATATCTGCTATCAGCCTGATTCAAAAACTAACATTAACAGGAAGTCCACACTCGATATTTTAAATCTGTATCATAGTTTATATACTTGAAACTTTTATTGAAATTGATCAAATGGTTCATATACACATACAGGGCGTCTGTGAGTGAAATTCCTCGTAAGTACATTTTAACATCTTTAGACTGAAATTCACATATATTTTTTATACACACAATAGCAGGTTTCATATAGGGTATAATATAGAAAGTATTCATCATTCGTTAAAAAGACCACATAAAACTATACGGATATCCGGGCTATAGTTTGAAATCACTTGAAGTTCATTTCAAGTTGTGTTATGTAATTTTCTTATTCATAATTAAAGCATAATTTTATGATATTTATACAATTTATAATCAGTATACCGCACTAAACAAAATTAGTCGAATAGATTTTTTAATTTGTCTAGTGAAAATTCTGTGAATAATTTGAAATATATATATATATATATATATATATATACGACCTTAAATGTTTTATGAATGCAGCTACAAATATGAATATTCAAACTAGGATGTTGTATGGGAGTATCTCTTCAAACAATAATTTTATTAAAAAAAAAAAAAATAAATAAATAAATAAATAATTTAAGTATGTTGTAAATGTTCTATTTCAGTACTTCTTATATATTTTTCTTATATAACGCCTTAAACTGTAATAACATGTCTATAAAAATGTAAGGTAATAGAAAGAAAGCTTGAGTGATGCACCACACATCTTTTGATCATTTTAAAATTGAAGTATGGATGTCCAAAACTTTATGATAAATTCCATTTTACTACAAATCAGTATAGTTCACGCACTCTTCGCTAAAGGACCCTTCAGACACTGGCAACGAGCAGAGCTTCAAAACTCATAAATTATCCATTGTCCGAAAGCGACCCTTGAAATTTTGCATACATTTACAATGAAGGACATTACTTTTTATTGCCCTTTTACAAAAGAGACCAGTTCTCATGCAATTATCGCACTAGGGGGTTTGTGAAGGACGACTCGAGCGAGCATCGGTTCTCAAAAACCACATCAAAGAAATATCAATGGAGCCGCACTTGAAGCTTTCTAAGTTGCCAGTCTCTGGCGACAAGCAATAAAAAAAAAAAAAAAAAAAAAAAAAAAAAAAAATGCACCGGAGTACTAGTGTTGAAAAGAGGGTTTGCCGATTTATTTGCCTGACGAAGGACTGCAGTATTATTTCGACTCAGAACAATTTTTTTTTTTTTTTTTAAATGATTTATGGCTTTTATTACGATTAGCGAATTTCCAAAAACTTCTAGGAATTTTTATGAATTCTGATTTTTATATTGGTTGCTTTTGTCTTGTATTTCTTAACTTTTATATTGATTGCTTGTAACCTTAGATAAATAAATTTACACTGTAATGATTTTTCAGGTTTTTACACTAATCATAAAATTCAGAAATTCAGACTATTCACTTTTTGCCAAGGTCTTCCGAAAAGTCATAAGTCACCAAGATCTTTTCACATAATTGATTATCGATGGTTATCATAGTTTAAAAAGATCAAATACTTCTTGAAGCCGTTTTAAAGCTATGTTATGGAAAATGCAAGTAATATTTATTATTTTGCAACAATCTTATCATAAATATTAACTTGTGAAATTTGTATAGAGAAGTACAAATTAAAGTTCTATAACAGTTTCCGTATTTAGTATGGGTATTCGCAAATATATTATTCCATTAAATCAACGATGGTTAATATAGATAAGTAATTTAAAATAATAAGATTTCAAAATAACAATCAGCAAAGATTATAATTACTTAGAGAATCAATGCGAACATTTATTTTATATACTCTACGATTCAATAACTATAACATTTAAAAGAAACATAGTTCTGCCATTTTGTTGCAAAGTTAAGACGGTTAATATATCTCCTATAACACTTCAAATAATCCACTTTCTTTTAAGAGTGTCTCTTCCTTCTTAAATAAAAGATTCTAATTTTATTATAAAGTTCTTAGGGTTAATTTCGCTCTCTTAATCATAGTTTATTCTAAACAAGCTTACTGTTTCGTTATCAAAAGTTTGCCAACAGTTTTGTCATTGTTTTGCAAATAAATTTGTAATCACTTTTCAGAATTAATTAAAACATAGTATCGTCTAATATTTACTTAAAATTTTAATCCTTTTTGATGTTTCCTAAGTCTGACGTTGCTTTTTCACACTTTGTCAATGCATTAGAAGATATTTTCTTAAGAACGTTTCACGTTCTTTGTGAAATATATTAGAGGAATAAATAATGTAATTATGGAATATGCATATACTTCCCCAATACATTTCTATGCTTAAAATGGTTGAAAAATTAACAGGGGGATTTTTTCTTTACTATAGTACAGAAGATTTTAATAAATAAAAACTTTATAGAATTTTAAATAATCTAAAGATTTTTTTTTTTTTTTTTATTAACATTCCATGAATAAAGCAAATCTGTTTGTTCAATGCTGATGCCACAAACCTTATGCTAAACTCTTTCTTATTGTCATTTCAAATAATATTTTCTTTTAAATCTGCATGGTCCAGCGGCATGGTCTGCATTGCATATTTACAAAAAGTTAAAAGAAATAAGAAATAAAAGGAAAATGGATATAACATCCTTGACAGATTTTACTTTCATGCCATACTTTCGGAAATTTTATAGTATCAGTGCAAAATAACCTAAAAAGAAAAGGAAAGAAAGAAAAGAAAAACTTTAACATTTTAATTAGAGGAAGTAGATGAATATAGAATACCATTTCTTTTTGAACTCACCAGAATAAACTCATGTATTGTGGATCCTACTATTGCATATTTTTAAGTTTTGTTAATGTGTTTTGATGGTTTTATTCTTAAAAAAAAAAAAAAAAACAGCTATTTTTGGAAATATGGACCAAGTGGATGTTATGGAATAGTTATGAAGAAAAATATGGAATTGCCATTTTCTTAAATTAAAATATGATATATGGTAGTGTTTTTACAAAAAATCGTGAACAATTTCAATATAAACACTTTATATTCAAATTATCTTATACTATTAAGTGAGCAATATTTGTATACTTCACTGTTCTCGAAAACAGTAGCTCGGACAGTCACGAGATTTAACACAAAGGTGCCCCCCGAAGGTTCATTGTGCACATCGAAGTCAGATTTTCGAATTTTTGATTAGTTTTTTCTTAATTAATTAAAATGTGAAAATAATAACCTTCTAATTTCTGATAAATAAGCCATTTAAATTTTAACATTTTATCCATAATTTAATTGTTGCCAATTTTTTTTCGACAAAATAATAATAATAATAATAATAATAATAATTTAAAAAAAAAAAAAAAAAAAAAAAACGTACATTTATTTAAAATGAGGAAAATAAATCAGAAAGATTAGAAAATAAATTAGAAATATCAGTCCCGATGCATTAAACAGCTTATCAATCGGATGATTAGTTTTTCTTCATTAATTAAAATGTGAAAATAATAACCTTCTAATTTCTGATAAATAAGCCATTTAAATTTTAAAATTTTATCCATAATTTAATTGTTGCTACTTTTTTCGACAAAATAATAATAATAATTAAAAAAAAAAAAAAAAAAAAAAAAAGAAAAAAAAAAAAAAAGAAAAAAAAAAACGTACATTTATTTAAAATGAGGAAAATAAATCAGAAAGATTAGAAAATAAATTAGAAATATCAGTCGCATCGTTACAAATAAGCAGGGCCCGACTTAGACTAACTGGAGCCCCGGGTCAAGCCTATTCTGGGGGGCCCCCTTGCAGTGGCATAAGAGCTTTTTAGGTTGCAGAATTTCTGCATACGCCTGTAGGGGGGCTCCTTCCAGAAGGGGGGCCCAGGGCATTTGCCCCGTATGCCCTGCCGTTAGTCAGGGCCTGCAAATAAGATAGCAAATGAAAGGGAAATTTTTTGTAAATCCGATGCATTAAACAGCTTATCAATCGGACAATTAGATTTTTTAAAATTAACTAAAGTATGAATTTTAGGTGACAACAGCAGAAGATTGTATGGAAACCGTTAGGAGAAAAAAAAAAATGAAAAATCTGCTTCACATTAAGTCACATGATTTTTAAGTGGGATTAAAAATTGCAGTTTTCAAATTCTTTTAAATTTTCTCTCACGAACACAAAAATATAATATACAGCCTGTACCCCACAAGACCAACTTACATTTCAAATTTCATCAATTATTTTGGTTAATAAACAAAAGTTATTATTATTATTTTTTTTTTCAAATTAAGTTTTATTCTATCTTCGAAAAGATTTATGTGATCATAGATATAATAATATATGTAGATCTATCATCCCCATATTATCGTGCAAAGATTTTTGATGCCGAAAAAAAAGCTTTGGAATCAGCCATTAAGTGGTATTGAAGGAAAAAAGGAAAAAAAAAAAAAAAAGAAGAATGAATTTGAAACTATATCTGGAGCTTTACATTCACCTTTAGTAAATAAATTATTCATGAATTTTATTTGCTAAAACATTCGTGTGTATTCCCGTGTGTATTCACTCGGGGAAAGACTGCCATATTTTGGTAAAATCGCCGCCTTTTCCCGAGTGAAAAGGAATCATTTTTTTCTCCCCAATGATCAATCTATATATTATTACTATATCTATGTATGTGATACGATACATTAATAATTTGGGTTTTAAAAGTTTTTTTTTAAATAGATTATTTAAACTCTATGAACCATATTTTTATTTTATCAGTTTCATTAACAGATCCTGCTGGGCGATTTTTTAAATTTTGGTGTTGAAGTACACCGAACGTTTTTCGACAAGAAGTTTAATATAGCAACAGGCATTTTAATCTAAGTAGCGCATCAAATATATAAAAACATAAATGATATATTTTTACACAAAATTTACAGAACAAATGCAGTTTTAAAGATAGGAAATTTATTTCAACAAGCACTATTTTAAACTTAAAAACCATTAAAAATATAAGCAGAATATAAAGGATTCTTATGTATAAACAAAAAAAGAGTCTGATAAAATTATTTACAAAATAGTCTTCCCCTTTTCATACAAAAAAAAAAAAAAAATTCCATCGCTAATATGGCGACAAAAATTCAAAAGCCGCCAGTGGAGCGACATAATAAAGTTGTGTAACACGATAATGTTTACCTATTTATTTATTTTTTTATATAATAATCACTATGCTAATTTATCATACAAACAAATGAGCCTCTGTGTGTTACTGCACTTGCACGCTGTCGAACAGAAATATTTGAAAAATTCGAATTAATATTTAAATAAATAAATAAAAATATGTTTAATGGGAAATATATATAACCATAAAAAGATTAGTTGTCTAAAATACGGCAGAAATAGCGCTCATAGCATATTGTTACAAGGGATTAAGTCTTATTGTTACAATGGATTAAGTCTAAAATGGTGACAAAAATTCAAAAGCCGCCAAAGAGAACTATATTAAGGCTGTACTATCAGGTTTACAACCCATGAATTATATATAAACACAAAAAATTAATTGTCTCATGCGACAGACGTAGCCGGTCACAGCATATTGTAATATTTGGCGTGAAATTGCTGTCATTTAGTGGTTGATTGGATAAACAAAATAAACATAGGAAATAACGTAAAAGCAAATATTATGTTGTCTAAACCCAGTTACATTTGAGTCCAGTCCGAGTTACATGTAAACAACACGTATAGTGTTGTTCACATGTAACTGGGATTCAAATATAAAAGGGAAACTCCAATTTTTTCGATACTATCTATTTCGAAACTGTTATATAATAAGCACCTAAATGGAAGCTCATTGTAAACTATTGTCGCAGGTAATAGGGACAAGCGCCCGAGTTGCAGTGGATGACCAAATCGCTGCCGAATGCAGCAGGGACCTGGAGCGAGCTTTTGAACATTTTCAGTAATTTATTTTATTTTATTTTTATAAAGCTATATAGAAAAGAGTTTCCTTTAAATTTAGTGGCCAGCGAAACGGGTAAAGCCTGCTAGTGTGTTATTAAAAATAAACAGTTTTGAAAAAATTATCGACTTTCAAGTTTTACAAAAAATCGTAAATAATATGGGATAGTTGGTATTCCATATTATAGAATCGCCATCTTGGAGAATAAAACAACATCAACCACCTGTTGGCAGAAATAAGTTCATGAGAATCAGAGTACTGTTATGATGAATTATAACTGTTTGTTCATTTTTAATATTTCATAATTAAAATTTCTATTCTGTAAAAGAAAAAAAAAAATAGGTTTTATTAACTACACTTTTTTTGGGTTTCAAAACGCCCTGTAATCGCGTGTATTGCACGTTAGGAAGAAAATCCTTTCTGAAAAGTATTATTGTCAAGAGTTCCTTTGTATATATTCTCTTGAGATCTTTAGGCAAACTAAAGTAGGCTTTGACCCATGCATTTTTCTTTCACAAAAGGTGTTTCTGTCTCTCTTTTTTCATTCCTTACTGCCCGTGAGAAGAACATCTGTGTTGCTCGTTTCTAAGTGAGAGGAATGTTTCTTTCTTCCGTATCTGAAGGTCAGCGTGGGGGTGTGGCTGTTTTGATGGGAAAACAGCTGTATCCCTCAGCTGTTTTGTTCTCGGTTACAGCGGAGATGTGAAATCGAGAAAATCTCTTGGAGATTAAAATATTTGGCTACCTGGGGGGGGGGGGGGTGAAATTGAGGTCTTGCAAGGTTTGCTGACTGTATAGGCGTGTGTATTTTGTTTGAGAAATATTTTTAAATGAGGGCGTATTAATGTTTAGTGGGAGTGACCAAGGGGGATAGTTTGGGGTAGTTATAGCGAATGAGACTCTTCTTTTTTTAGCTGAGGGGAATGGCAACGAATCAGAGGTTGGTTTTTGTTCAGAGGATTGCGTAGTTTGAATCGTACTGCTTTTCGAGAGGTAGTAAAAAATTCTTTTTTTGTTCGGTGTTTTGTTTTAAGGGAGAGGGGCTTTGGCCCTCTCCCAGAAACGACTTGAGAATTTTTAGCAGATGTTACCTGGCGTCTCGCTGTGCTTTTTTTTTTTTTTTGTGAGTCTTCTTCTCTGGGGTTGCTCGTGTGATGTTGTACCTCTCTTCGAAAGCTGACCGGTATCCCCCATTATCGTTCCTGTGGCCTGAGGTGTTGTGAGCTAAGTCGTATTCGAATGATGAAAAATCACGATACGCTGCATCCTCCAGTGAGTGCTCGTCGAGATGTTTGAATTGACTTAGTACAGGAGGTTCTTCGCTATATTTTCTTTAATGCTGATAATCGAGATGCTGAAAAACCTAGATAAAAAGGTTGAAAAGGAAATGCTGGCCGCAACATCTTTAGTAGATAGCTACCTCTGATTTTGGCTTTTCTTCTTAGGAAGTGATTTCTACTGGTAATTGGAAATAATGGGACTCCTCCTGGCAGCCTGTTAAGTAGTTTTTGCTCAATTGTTTTTACTTTGCTCCTTTCTCTTCATAACATTTCATGTATATGTTAAAATAGTAACATTAATATACTTTAGCTATGCTATGTGGTAATCGAGATTAAAAATCTTGACTTATGTTATTAGAAGAAACAAAAATATTGTCACTTCCTTTTCCTAGTTACCGTTTGGTGATTGTAAGAAGTAGTTATATCTTGTAAAGAAAAGAAAAATATTTAGATGTTAAGCAAAGAAAATAATTCTGTATTTTATATGTGATCTGTTTTAGTTAATGACTAAAAATTTATGATGTGTATAATTAGTTGAGAAATTCAAAATTCTACTTTTAAAATAAACCCTTTTCAGTTTTAAAAATTAATTTTATTTGTATGTTTTATTTAAATACTCCTGTCTTTTTGCTGTGTGATTTAAAATTAATTTTACCTATATGAGGGAATTTGATTCGAATCATTTAAGATTTAATTTTTGGCTTGGAAAACTAAAAGAAATGAAGGGAAAATTCCGCTTATGTGAAAGTTTTTTTTTCACCTCGAAAATTGGGTTATTAATTTTATAGTACTCATTAGAGCTTAACAAACAAAAAAAAAGTGATTAAAGTTTTGGAGTTAATTAATCTGCAGAATGTTATTTCATATGTTTTATTTTTATTTCTTTTTGTGTGTGGTGAATATACTTACTGTATAATCTGGAATACTATTGTTTTAAGATAAAAAAATTAAAAGTCAAGTCTATTTCCTTAGTGAATTACTTGGAAAGATAAAGTTAGGTTTTTTAGGCAAGGAATGAATCTTTTGTCCTGTGATGAAATTCCAGATTATACAATGTTGTTGCTTATTTAACTATTAATTTTAGAGGTAATATTTTGTAACATAAAAAGTTTAAATCTGTATTTAATTTCTTTTGGGTCAGGATTTGGGTCTTGTGTTGTTCTGTATATTCACCAACTGTTTATTTTTTTTATTTGAGGGAGGTTGTAATTAGTTCTGGAATTTTTCATGTAACTGTGTTTAAATGCTAAGTAAATTATTACGGGTTATCTAATGAGTACTGGTAAACGTTTTGTACTTGAGAAAAATTAAAGCCACTATACGGTCCTTAAAGTTTTAAAATATGGTAGTTCAAAATAGAATTTACTTCAAGAGTTAAAAAATGTTAAATGTAAAAATAGAATTTAATTTAAATGTTTCAAAAAAGGAATCTAAAGTAAAGAAAAAATTATAACAGTACTAACCAACTCAACTTCCCTATCGTAAATGACAATAGGTTTTCACTCACTTTACTGCTTCATTACAGAATTCGTAATACTTACCTCCAAGAAAATCTGAATCTTGATAAACCAAAGAAATTGTATGACACAAAAACTGCTACCATTCATTTTTGAGGCCTATTGAAAACATCTGGCGTGCTTCCGATTGGTTGCAATAACATGCAGATGAGATGTAACGGCATTCCATTTTATCCGATTATTCCATATTCCTCACCGTTCCTTTAGTTTGAAAAATAAATAAATAAATAAATAAGGTAAAACGTATATATATGTTACCGTTAAAGTGCAGAAATCAGTTAATCTGCAGATTAGCCAGGTAATCTGCACATTAACTAGGGTGATCCGTTAAAGTGAAGAAAATTATTTCATTTCTCAAATTACCTAGGCAAACTGCGAATTACCTAGATAATCTGCACATTACCTACTAGGCACTCGTTAAAGTGAAAATAAGATCTCTGGTGTTGTATATGTTTTTTTCATTCGGAAAAAAAAAGATTAGTTTTCTTTTTTTCTTTACTTATTTTAATTTGTATGTCTTTTAAAGTTATATTTGTTTTAATTTTTTTATTTATTTCAGCTTTTTTATCCTGTCAACACAAGTTTGAAGATATTATGCATTTTTAATATGAAATATACTTTAACAACTTTCAATAAATTCTATTTTATAAATGAATGTTAGAATTGTAATACAGTAACTATTTCTTTTCAAAATAAAAATATTTAACCATTTAAATTAAAAAAAAAAAAAAAAAAATGTTTCATTAACAACTTATATTGCTATTACTATATATATTTTTTAAAAAGTTATGCACCAATTTTTAATTCGCTAAAGAAATATTAAATTAGACAAATCAGAAGCATTATTTAAGAAATACTTCAAGTACACTGCTCGATATTGAAAATGCAACACCAAGAAGGAATGTTAATAACGGAATGAAATTTGTTGGACACAGACATTATACTAGGAAGAACAATTGATTAAAACTTCAGGAAATTTGGAGTAATATTTAGTGAGAAAACAGTACATAAAGCAGCGACCTCTGTGAGCAATAACAGCACATATCTGCCTAGGCATTAAATCGAACAACGATTGGATGACACGTACGGGTAGAGCACTTCATGAAGTTTTAACACGATGCCACAATTCATCGATCGAAGTTACTGGTGAGTGGTGGGGGGGGGGGGGCAGTCGCTTTTCAACGATTAAGCAGTCATTTTCATTGGTGCGAGATCAGGGGCCCTACAACGAGCACTTCGTAATCTTTTCACTGCCGAGTTCTAGCCGAGAATTCTGTGCTGTGACGTCATTTTTCGACAATCACCAAAAAGTGCTACAACGAACTCATCGTAAGCTTCTCACTGCCGGTATCTATCTTCGTTATCTACCTTTGAAATCTCACCCACTGAAAGCTAGTGAAATCGCGATTACGAAGTGAGAACTTAGTCAGCCATTTTTAGTACAAAAAACCGATGAATTAAAAAATAAAAAAAGAACTTTCAAAACTATTAATTTTTTGTGTGAAGTCTGTATACATTTAATGATTAGATTTAAAGATATTTGATTATTAAGATTACGAGTGACAATAAGTCTGTTGCTTTTACCTTGAAACAATAAAACAAAAATAACCCTAAAAATTAAAGACTAAAGAATAAATTTCTGAAAATAATCATTTTTGACATCCTCAGAACTATAAATTCTAATTTAAATCATATGAATTCATCGTTCATAATATAATAATTGTAAAAATGCTCATTTAAGGAAAAAAATCATAAAGAACATAAGGAGATCGTCATACGTCTCCTAGTGGCTTGGACACAGAGTATTTCGTTTCAAACCGGCAGTACCCGGGTTCAAACCCCATTAACTCTGTTTCAGATTTTTTTTTTTTTTTTTTCAATTATTATATATAGGAAGAAAAATAAATTAATTTAAAATGAGTAATTTGCCAGATGTAAGTTTTAATTTAGCAATTATTTTCTACTTCATTATTAATTGAATTTAACTTTTGTTTCAGTATAAATTCAAATAAATATTTCAAAAGTAACCATTAAAAGTAATCCATTCAATAACAAGAAATTAAATGAATAATTTTAAAGAAAAAATATTTCTGTTTAAAGTTTAATTTTTGTTTAATGACTTTTCAAAAGCAGAAAAGAGATCAAACATTTTACTTTTAAACTATTTAATTTGAACTAAAAAAACGAAAAAAAAAGGAGGGGGGAGGATTTTTATTTTTGTTAAATTATATTAATAATTTAAAATATATATATATATATATATATATTATCAAATTAACTTAAGCATTTTTATTTATTTATTTTGTTACTTGTATACATACTCTAACAAAATATTTGAGAGGATAACTTATGGGGGAAAATTATATTAGTTACAATTTTAACTTCTGGTAAATAATAAATAAAATTAAATGTAGAAAAAAAAAAAAAAAAAAAAAGAAGTCGAAATATAAGCATTTTTTAAATTATTTTATTTCAATGAGAAAGATAAAAAAAAGATAAAGAAAGAAAAAATAAAGAAAGAAAGATTTTCTTTCTTTCTTTCTTTCTCTCCCCTAACTATTAAATTAAATATTCGTATATTTCTTATTAGTAATAAAGTAAAAAAAAAAAAGGAGGGGGGATTTCATTTTTGTTAAATTAAATTAATAATTTAAAAAAAATTATATATTATCAAATTAACTTAAGTTTTATTATATATTTATTTTGTTGCTTGTATACATACTCTAACAAAATATTTGAAAGGATAACTTATGGGGGAAAATTATATTAGTTACAATTTTAACTTCTGGCAAATAATAAATAAAATTAAATGTAGAAAAAAAAAAGTCGAAATATAAGCATTTTTTTAAAATTATTTTATTTCGATGAGAAAGAAACAAAAAAAAAAAAAAAAAAAAAGAAAGAAAGAAAGAAAGAAAGATTTTCTTTCTTTCTTTATTTTTTCTCTCCCCTAACCGTTAAATTAAATATTAGTATATTTCTTATTAGTAATAGAATAAATTAAGGAATTGCTAATATGTGGAATATTGTGCATAAAATACATACATATATAAATAAAACTTTTTATTTTTTTAATGCAATAAAATATACGCATGTATATAAACTATTATCCCTTGCCAGGGATTCAATTTGGGAACCCTCGGTTAAATTTTTTTAAGGCAATAAGCAAGTTCTTTAATCAACGCACTTTAATATGTAAAATTCATGGGGGGGGGGGGGGGGGGAGGGAACCTAAAAATCCATAGTAAAAGCACGGGATGAAAAGGAAAAAGAACTCACAAAAGATACAGCAAAGGAGCCACCTTAGTTATCATAATTATATTCTCTTTAAGATAGGATTGCTATGAAACTAGCATTACGAACGATTAATTCACATGATTTAGCATAAATTTAAAGGTCTGAGAACTACAAAAGTGATTATTTTTAGAAATTTATTCTTCAGTCTTTAATAGACTATTTTTTCTTAATTAATGCTCTTGGTTTTTGTGATAAAAGCACCACAGTTATATATATATATATATATATATTATACACAATGTTGCATGTATTAGCAATTCCCTAATATCTCTTATTACTAACAAGGAAAATATGAATATTTAATTTAAATGTTGAAAAAAAAAAAAAAAAAAAAAAAAATCCCCCCCCCTTTTCTGAATGAAATAAAATAATATATATGTATATATATATATATATTACATTTAAATTTAATTATAGTTATTATATACCAGAAGCTACAATTTGTAACTAATTTAATTTTCCGCCCATAAATTATTATTATCCCTTCAAATATTTCGCTAGAGTAAGAGCACGTACACCAATAATAAAATAAATAAATAAAAATGTTTAAGTTAATTTGATAATGTATAATTTAATATTATTATTATTATTATTATTGTTATTAATTTAATTTAACAAAAATGGAACTTTCTTCTACTTCTCTCTCTCTCTCTCTTTTATTTTTTTTCCCTCTTCTTTCTGTTAGTTTAAATAAAATAATTAAAAAATAAAATGTTTGATCATTTTTCTGCTTTTGAAAAGTTATTAAACAGAAATTAAACTTTAAACTGATATATTTTTTCTTTATTATTTATTTCTTTATTCTTAATTTAATCTCTTGTTATTGTGTATATATGTATTATTTAACTTACTAATTTTTTTCTACTTAATTATTCATTAAACTTAACTTTTTTGTTTTAATTAAATTAAAAAAATATTAAAAAAAAAAAGCAATTAAATTTTAAAACTAAAATGCTTACTTTTGAAATATTTACTTGAATTTATACTGAAATAAAAGTTAAATTCAACTAATAATGAAGTAGAAATTAATTGCTGAATTAAAACTTACGACTGGCAAATTATTTATTTTAAACTTCTTTTTTCCAGACTTATAAAAAAAAAAAAAAAAAAAAAAAAAAAAAAAGAAAAAAAAAAACCTAAAAAGGACGCAACGGGGTTTGAACCCGGGTACCGCTGATCTGAAATGAGATGCTCCGCGTCCAAGCCACTAGGAGACGTATAGTGTTCTACTTATGTTATTTATAACAGAGTCCTTAAATGAGCATTTTTACAATTATTTTATTATGAATGATGAATTCACATGATTTAACTTAGAATTTATAGCTCTGAGGACGTCAAAATTGATTATTTTCAGAAAGTTATTCTTTAGTCTTTAATTTTAGGGTTATTTTTGTTTTATTATTTTAAGGTGATAGCAACAGACCTATCGTCACTCGTAAACTTCCTAATCAAATATCTTTAAAGCAAATTATTAAACTTGTATAGTGTTCACACAAAAAATTTATAATTTTAAAAGTTCTTTTCAAAAAAGTATAACTTATGTTCATCATTTTTGTTTTTTAAATCACCAGTTTTTATTAAAACATGGCTGACAATATCTGAGCGTATTCATTTTCGACCATTCACGCACTGTGATTGGTCAGATAGTATACGAAGCTGAAACTCGCGAAAAGTTTTCGAGTATGGAGGTGAGATTTTACTTCACTGTGATTGGTTAATGCTATCCGATTTCGAATGAATCTCAAGCTCACCGTTTAGCTCTCGATAAGCGCTCACGATCAGTTCATTGTAGGGCCAAAAGTGATTGTCGTAAACATTTTGGTGAGATCTTCCAAACTCGGCATCGTGAAGTTCTCACGTCGTGAGCTTTACGAAGTGTTCGTTGTACGCCCCCAGGAGAATGCGCTGGCCAGAGCAACAGTCGAACACATTCTGTATCAAAGAAGGTCCGGACAATACAAACAACTTGCGATCGTGCATTATCTTGCTTACATTTTTTGCTACGGAGGCCTCGAATACAGGGCATAGGGGCGGGCCTTAACTCATCAGAAATTTAATGGCCTCTGTTCAGAGTGCCAGGAATACGAACATGAAGTAATCGATACGTGTATCCAATGGGAACCCATAACATCATTGCAAATGATGGACAGTATGATGATGTCGAATCCCAGCTAGCAATGTGCATTATTCATAATGCCGCTAAATACGGATAAGTCAATCTTGATGCTGTAAACAGGATTGTGATTAGTCTGAAAATTGACTTCACGCCATTCCTGCGTCCAGGTTCATCGTTGATCACACATTAATGGCGCCCATATCAGTGATACAGTTTTTAGGGTATTCAGAATTTTGGTAGTCGCATACTGAGTCACCACCTGGATTGATGGTATGTTATACCATTCGATAAACGTCCCGGTCACCTCTTGTTTTCATTCCCGCCACTCTGAATACCAGCCATTACATTTCTGACGAGTTAAGGCCCATAGCTCTGCCCTATGTTCCAGGCCTCCGAAGCGCAACATTTAAGAAGGACAATGCACGACCGCAAGTTATCCATATTGTCTGGACCCTCATTGATGCCAAATATGTTCTTCGACTGTTGCTCTGGCCAGCGCGTTCTCCTGATCTCGCACCAATGAAAATGACTGTTTAATCGTTGAAAAGCGACTGGCCCCCACCACTCACCAGTAACTTCGATCGATGAATTGTGGCATCGTGTTAAAACTTCATGAAGTGCTCTGCCCGTACATGTCATCCTTTGAAGGTTAAAATCGCTCAAAACTGCTGCATAGTGGTGAGCGGCCTCCTTCCGTCTTTGAATCTTTGAATCGCTGTTTGATTCAATGCCTAGGCAGATAAATACTGCTATTGCTCACAGAGGTCGCTGCTTTATGTACTGTTTTCTCAGTACATATTACTCCAAATTTCCTGAAATTTTAATCAATTGTTCTTCCAACTATAATGTATGTGTCCAACAAATTTCATTCCGTTATTATCATTCCTTCTTGGTGTTGCATTTTCAATGTCGAGCAGTGTAATTAAAACTGCTTTAATAATTTTTAGAACGCATGAAAATTAAAATGACAGTTTTCCAATGCTTTATTAAACTATATTTTGCAGCATGCATATATCTGTGCAAGTTTAGCAAATATATTAATTTTACAATGAATAAAAAAAAAAAAACTTTATTAACACATTTCATGTGATAAACTACAGTGAAATTATCTGAAAAAGTGAACAAAATTAAAAATTAAAAATGTACCGCGTTTGTAATGATCGATAGATGGCGCTTTCCCAGCTGAAGTTGTTAGTAAATATAATAGCCACGTGTATTTATTATTGCTCTTTCTCCGCCATTACATCATGGAAAATCGACTGCATAATACGATGCAATGAAAATTATTGCGTTTTATTATTTAATAATTCCACTGTATTTTAACTGCATCTATATGTTATCTTACAACAAAGGTACATAAAAATAAGTAAATAAATAAAAATAAAGGTACAACTATAGAGTTGGTCCATAACTGGATTTGGCGATTTTTCTTTGGCACCGTTTTGAACGAAAACGATGCCTTTCTGGATTCTTTGCAATACAAAACGCTTTTGTTTACGCTTGGAATCCATCGCAACCATTTGCAAAAATGGCGTCTTGCCATAATCACCAAAGAAAAATCACCAAATTCACTTGTGGACCAATACTGTAGTTGTTCCATGACATCCATGAAATGTGATCGTTTTGCTTTTACTCGTTAGCGAAGGAAACGATCAGCTTTATCTAAAATATTTTATAATTAAAACAAAATTAAACGTATTATTACTTGTGAAATCCTCAGGTGCGAAATGTTTCGAACAAACAGTCATTCTTGACGATACTTCTTTCCCAATTCGTAAACGTCTAATCCATTCAGACTTTCTACTAACTAAATCTTTATTTCCATTAGCGGAGGCAACTGGAATTTTAAATTTGTCATTTGGAAACAAATGGAAGCTTAATTCCGGATTTCTTGATCCATTGGATTTACACTGTGGCACACAGCAGCATGTGTTATCTTTTTTGCCGGATTTATTCATCCTATCGAATATACAGAAGCAGCAAGCAATGACGTCTCGACGAAAGCATGAAAGCTATCCGTTCAGTAGTATTGTTAATTTCACCTTAGCCCACCAGAGGGCGAACATTTCATTACAATCGCGGATATAAAACATATAAAGGAAACTTGAAATTGAAAGAAACAACAACAACAACAACAAAATTGTAATGAAATGCTAAAAAATTTTATATTAAGTATTTATTAAATAATGCGATAATATTGAATGCCATATTTTTCAAAGTTAAAAATTAATGCATCTTTTTTTTTTTTTTTTTTTTTTTTTTTTCCAGTAAGTAATAGTCATTTAAATCAATTTTAAAATAAATTAGTTTTAAAAAGTTGTGGTTTAATAGTTTTATTTCTGGAGGAAATAATTACTGTGTTGTAAATTTAATATTCATAATTCAAAATGAAGTTTCATGAGAGAGCTTTTAATTAAGATTAAATTTCATTAATAAAATGCAGACCCTTATAAAACTTATATTGACAGAATTAAAAAAGAGAAGAAATAAAATCAAAATTAAAACGATTATAACTTACATGTTACTTTAAATTTTGTGTTCGTCAAAATAAGAAACCTAATCATGTCTTCGATTCTCCACGTTTTGCATTTACCGTTTATCATAGCGGAGCGGAAGGGATAAAAGTTTCAGTTTGTGTTTGAAGGTCATTCGCGTATCTGTATCACATGACTGATGTCATAGTGAATGTAAAAACAAGTCCTTCCGGCTTATTCGGAAGGGTAGGTTGATTTCTTTTTCCTTATCAACTAGCCGTCATTTTGTTTCCAAATGGCGGCTACAAATTATTACGAATTAGTAGAAATATTGATGTAGGCTATCTACATACGGAGTTTTAAGCAAATCGGTTCATAAATACCTTTTTATGTGAATTTAAAATTTTCAAGTGGCCGGCGCTTGGAAACAAGATGGGTGGGCCAAGTTGACAAATATATTAAATGCATTTGAATGCATTTGTGAGATAAGACTACTGTACAAATATAGTTGGAATTAATTCAGAATCTCAAAAGTCATCGTGTTGAAAAATTAAGTGGCTGCCACTTGGATCAGAAGGGCAGAGAAAGTTGCTCAGTGAACTAATTAATTAAGATATTGTTGCAAATTTGAGAATAATTCTTTTTTTTTTTTTTTTAGAAATTCTTTCAAATAGGCTTAGTAAGTTGATTAAATGTTAATTTTCTGAATTTCTAGTTTGTTTTAACGTTAAAATAGCCTAATTTTCCCTTAAAAACGCATTAAATAGCTCCAATATGGCAGGTAATGGATTTGGCGCCCAAATTTGGAGACTTTTCCACTTGGCGACTTTTGGCGAGAAAATTTATAATTCATTAATAAACTTCATTGAGACACTGAAATAGTCTACGTATACATCAAAATTCAAACAAATTCGGAATACGCTTTCTACAATTTGAATTAAACAAAATGGTGGAGCAACTTGGTTAAGAAACTCATCCAAGATATTCATAACACAAGTTAAGACACTGTCCAAATTTGGTTCGATTTGGAGTATTATTTCGGAAGTTATCGTGATTTTAAATTTTCAAGTGGTAGCCTGATTTCAAGTGGTCCCGCTTAACTTAAGATATCTGCCACTTTATTAAAAATGGCGGATACGTTCATTAATAAACTTCATTGAGACACTTATTTAGTCTATGTATACATCAAAATTCAAACAAATTCGGAATACGCTTTTTACAATTTGAATTTGAAAATATCAAGTGGTCTCCACTTGAAAAAAAAAATGGTGCAGCAACTTAGTTAAGAAACTCATCCAAGATATCCATAACACAAATTAATACGCTGTCCAAATTTGGTTCGATTTGGAGTATTGTTTCGGAAGTTATCGTGATTTTAAATTTTTAAATGGAAGCCTGATTTCAAGTGGCCCCACTTAAGATATCCGCAACTTTAATAAAAATGGCAGATACATTTCATTAATAAAGTTCATTGAGACCCTTATGTAGTCTAGATTTACATAAAAATTCAAGCAAATCTTGCCTTAAATACGCTTTTTACAATGTGGGTTAGAAATATACATATGGCTGCCACTTGAAAACAAAAAGTCGGAGCAACTTGGTTAACGAACTCATCCAAGATATTCATAACACAAGTTAAGACACTGTCCAAATTTGGTTCGATTTGGAGTATTATTTCGGAAGTTATCGGGATTTTAAATTTTCAAGTGGTAGCCTGATTTCAAGTGGTCCTGCTTAACTTAAGATATCCACCACTTTATTAAAAATGGCGGATACGTTCATTAATAAACTTCATTGAGACACTTATATAGACTATGTATACATCAAAATTCAAACAAATTGGAATACGCTTTTTACAATTTGAATTTGAAAATTTTAAGTGGTCTCCACTTGAAAACAAAATGGTGGTGCAACTTGGTTAAGAAACTCATCCAAGATATTCATAACGCAAGTTAAGACGCTGTCCAAATTTGGTTTGATTTGGAGTATTATTTCGGAAATTATCGTGATTTTAAAGTTTCAAGTGGTAGCCTGATTTCAAGTGGCCCCACTTAACTTAAGATATCAGCCACTTTATTAAAAATGGCAGATAAATTTCATTAACAAAGTTCATTTAGACCCTTATGTAGTCTAGATTTACATAAAAATTGAAGCAAACCTTGCTTTAAATACGCTTTTTATAATGTGGGTTAGAAATATTCAAGTGGCTGCCACTTGAAAACAAAAAGTCGGAGCAACTTGGTTTACAAACTCATCCAAGATATTTATAAGATCAGTTCGCTGTCCAAATTTGGTTCGATTTGGAGTATTATTTCGGGAGTTATCGTGATGACAAAATTTTCCTTATAGATAGATAGATAGATAGATATATAGATAAACGAAGTGATTGCAATAGGTCGATTTCTAAAGAAATCAACGTAAAACTAAAGCTCGAAACAAACATTTGTACTTTAACGACACGGAAGCCGCTAATGTGCAGATTACCTAGTTAAAACGCAGAAAACTTTTGATTTCGCACTTTAACGGGTCATTTTAGTTAATCTGCAGATTAGCTAGGTAATCTGCACATTAACGGATTTCGAGCTTTAACGGTAACATGTACATACATATGTATATATGTAACGATAAAAGGTGCCTGTAATGTTAAACGAGCTGGATCACGGGATGTAACCACCTTAGAAAGAACGAGGAGCCTTTTAAATGAACTATTAATCCTTTATTTAGTAGAAAAAGGCAATCTTGACCGGATGTTAGGCATCCTAACCGGATATTTGCTCTTAGTTCCGGAACAGTCATGTGATGGTGCCAATGATCGGCAATTCGCTGTAGCGGCGGACCCACAGGGCTACTAGTTTCATTAGCAAGAGTAACATGATGTAGTAAGATTTTGCATAAGTTGTTTATTAAGCAAATCAACACTCAAAAAAGGCGCCCGTTCTCGTGAGTTCTTGCTTAAATACCGCTTATTTTGGCTAAACTCCTCCTATGATTTCTCATTGGATATTTAAGTTACTTCTACCTTTCTTATGGGCTATTAACTTAATGACTGACATCTTACCTGAGTCCTGGGCATTAATCTGCATTGTTTTACCGCCAAAACTGCAAGATTGCATAATACCAATCAGTTTTTGTTCTCAAAATCGTTTAATTTTCTGATTCCCGCGATATGACGTGCTCTGCTACAAAACTAACTTTACAGGGAAATCTTTAGAATAAAATTCAAGTTAAAAATTTTGAATGGAATGTTTTTTATCACTTAATATTTGTTTAAAATAATAGTTTAAAATCTTAATCATTTTTATCCTTTCATATATATACCAGGTGTATAAACTTAAATCCGCTGTTTGCGTATAGATGGCGCTAGTGAGTGTATTAACAACGGACATTTAAATGTCTTATTGTTTTTGTATTAGTTTGACGTCTGTTCACATAAATCAGTGCAAATCGTTAGTGATTTCATATAAAAACATTAATTTTTCTTCGTGTAAACATGTCTCGTTTTGTACCAAAAAAAGAGCATATGCGGGAAGCTCTGCTTTTCTGCTTCAATTTGAAGAAATCAGCTGCCGAATCGCATAGAATGCTTGTGGAAGCTTATGGTGACAGTGCTTTGTCAGAAACAACTTGCAGAGACTGGTTTCGTCGGTTCAAAAATGGCTATTTTGACTTAAATGACAAAGAGCGTGAAAATCGGCCCCGAAAGTTTGACGACCATGAATTACAGGCTCTTTTGGACGAAGATGATACCCAATCGCAAAAAATGCTTGCCGAGAAGTTAGGTGTCACTCAACCAGCTATTTCTATCCGTCTACATGCCATGGGAAAGGCTTTATTATCAACAAAGACATGACAAACTGATTTTTCTTCATGATAATGCGCCAGCACACACGTCAAAATTGGTCCAAAATTATCTCAAAACACTTAACTGGGAGGTGTTACCCCATCCCGCTTAATTCACTAGACCTGGCTCCTTCTGATTATCACCTGTTTTCATCAATGGGCCATGCACTCGCCGAACAGCACTTCGTTTCTTACGAAGACGTTCGAAAATGGCTGGACGAGTGGTTTGCCTCAAAAGATAAGGAATTCTTTTGGCGTGGAATTCACCAATTGCCCGAAAGATGGGAAAAATGTATAGTTAGCGAGGGAAACTATTTTGAATAAAATTTTGTTTTGCTTTATATAAAAAATAAATGTGTTTTTATTACTAAAAAACAGCGGATTTAAGCTTATACACCTGGTATATATATATATATATATATATATATGTCAAATACATAGTCATAAAAATGCTGAAGAATTTTCCAGATTAAATCCGCATTGTAATAATAATAATAATAAAGCTCATTGATATCGGTTTATTCGTTTGGGAGATAACAGTAATACCGACCAATGTTGCCAACTTGAAAGTACTTTTATATTCAATACCCATCAATATTTTTTAATTATTATGTTTTTCTAATCGACTAGCTTATATATTAAATACCATTCTTTAAAATTAATGGTAATTATTAAATAAAAATGTTCTTTAGAAGTTAACAATTCTGCCACAGACGCACACAGGCAATACGGGAAAAAAAAAAAAATTCAAACTTATAAAAACCCTGTTGTTTGGTCTGGGTTAATAAAGATGAGCCAAAATTTGCGTTATTTAAAAAAATGCATTAATATTTTGAAAGAATTAAAACTAATGAAATAGAATTTTAAAATATATAATGTTAATATAAATAATTTTTCATAAGTTACAATGTATTTTTTTTTAATAAGTAATTGTTTACAGAATGTATATTTCAAAAAATATTAAAATAAATAAATAAATAAATAACCTCATTTGAGATACTTCTGTTTTTCTGTTTATTGTTTCTTTGAACTACGATAAACAAAATTTCTTCTGAGAATTGACTTTCTTAATGATAAAAGATTTTAAGTCAAATTAAAATCTCTTGATTTGAATTTATTCTTAAACAATCTTAATGCATTGGAATCTAAAATTCTTGAATGTTTATGTCATTATTTCGTGAGTAAATTCTTTTGAGAATTAATTGGAATATAATGTTTCTGCTGCTGACATTTAGTTAAAATTTTAAATCTCTTTTGACATTTTCTGGTTCGGTATTAATAATCTTGTTTTCTTTAGGCTTAGATATTTTGTAATGCAGTGAATTGTTATATTTTTCATAGAAAATTGCATTATTCAATTAAAAAAAAAAAAAGGCATTAAATATTGAACGTTTTTAAAGCTTATGTTTTTCAGTATAGCACATTGCCCGACACTCAGTCGTCTGACAACTTAGTTTGTCGACACCATTTGCTCGACAGCTTGCCCGACAAGCTTATTTTCCAGGTAACTTTTTTCCCTTGAGAACATTCTTAAAAAAAAAACTGATAATTCGTCTGAATAAGAAATCTAATGTGGACACCACATGACTTCATTATAAACCGTAGGAATATACATATTTTTATGAAAACATTGACAGTTTTGTGTGAGGTAACTGATTCGTAAATAAAGAGTCAGGTTCCAGTTCACAAACATTTCTTTAAAAAATTAAATAAATAAAACTGCTACTCGAACCGAAAACGTCACGATAATACGATTATATATGCCGCCGAGAAAAATGTACTAGTTTTTTTCAGGAATCAGGGATAGTACTCAAGGGCTTGTTACAGAATACCGCATTTACAAATGTACAGCTTTGAGTACAATGAAAATCATTCGAGAACAGATGGTTCCGTTTTGTTCTCTTTGGCAAAAATTAGTGGCGGGAAACGATATATTTTAAAAATAATTAACTCAGTTAAAATTGAGAAAGGGTTATTTCTGGCTATCCTGAAACAACATTTGCCGCAAAATTTTATCTCTAATCTCGCCATACTGCAAATTAGTAGCCAGCGTAGATATTTGGTCTTAGCATCGAATTTGGCGATTCGGCGTCGAATTTGGCGCCTTGGTGAACATTTGTAGTTTAGGATTGACAAAGTTTGGAAGCTCTAACTTCAATAATAACAGAGTTCTGGAATATTAAAAAAAAATCATTGGTTTATTTCGCAGAACTAAATTCTTCGAAATTTCTATAAATGACTATCAAGACTATTAGAAAAAGAAGTATGATTGTTGATGATTGTAGACTAGAACTTGCCTATATATTTACGTACTACTTTCTACACGGTATTACAGTAAAGGTGGAAACAGATGAACGTTTTTCCTTTCCACGTAGGTGGGCTTTGACTTAGCGTCAAATTAAGCGTTCAAATGCGGCGAAAAATGGTTGTAAAGGATTTACAAAATTTGGAAACTTTATCTCAATAGGAGTCTAGTTCTGAACATTTTGTAATGACGCATTGGTTTTTCGCGCAGAACTACTTTAAAAATTCCATAAACCACTCACAATATTTTCGATGAATTCAAATTCCATTCAGATTTCGAAATATTCAATTGTTCCTCATTTAGCGAAATGCATGCTCTGCAGTGTATTTAATAATGTTTATTTGATTTCTGTAGTAAAAATGACCATTTCATTGGATTGTTTCTATAATATTAATCTTTGTAGCACAAAAAGAAAAAAAAAAAAAAAAAAAAAAAAAAAAAAAGATATATTCAACTTATTGAATATTAATTAAATAAAGTGCATTCGTCGATTAGAACTTGCTTAATTCCTAAAGAATTACATTCTACACGCTAAAATATCGACTTTTTTTTTTTTTTTTAATCAATATCATTACAGGCTCTATCTACGGGCTGAATATTCATTAAATGAAATAGATTCGTCGACTAGAACCTACTTCTGTCTTAAAGAATCAAGTTCTACACACTAAAATGTCGACAACTTTCACAACAATAAAATTACGGGCTCTATCTACAGGCTGAATATTCATTAAATAAAGTGCATTCGTCGACAAGAACCTTCTTATGTCTTTAAGCATAACTTTCTACACACAAAAAGGTCTTCAGTTTTCATAACAATGTCATTACTAGCTCTATTATTAGCTTATTTTGAAATCTCTATGATGCTAGGTGCTATACAGTGGCCAAAACCTTTGTATTTTTGGTCATTATGAATATAATTTTCTTAAATATCCCCAAAACGGAAAACCATAAAAAGTCCTAAAACGGAGTTGCACAACTAGAATGTTATAAAAAACCTGCATACCAATTTGCAACGGTCTACGTCCAACCATTTTTGAGTTATGCGAGGAACAACCCCCACCACACACACACACACATTACTTACATACAGATGTCACAAAAATTCGTGTAAAGTCGTTGATATCTCTGAAACGGGAACTCGTATTGAAACCATAGTTGCAGGTCGCAGATGTTACATAACAGTTGCATATATAAATTTGCATCATTTTACGATTTATTTTTTAGCCATGCGAAATACAAAATTCATTTCGCAAATCGGGATTACATACTTCCTTATACTTTGTATAAGGAAGTATTAATAATTTGGTGTGTGACTCACATGACTTTCTCTTACCCTGAAATTTAATACTATAAATACAGGTTCGAGATTAAGAGGTAAGATAACGAGTACTGTTATGTAAACCTATGTTAAACAATTCAAATCAGGCTTCAGAAGAGTTTTATATGATAATTAGTTCTGTGTGAGGAGGGCTACCACCCCCTCAACCCCCCCGTTTCATTAATGCGTCTGCATTTATATAGAATTTAATTCTGTTATTAAAATTAAAAGTTTAATTAAAATTATACAGACAATTTTCACACGCAACAATCCTTGAAACTTATCAATCTTGATCAAACTTTTCCAGCAACAAACGTTATATTAACTTAAAAATGAAACATTTAGATCTGCTAAAATTATTCGTTTTTAAGTCACTCTAAGAGACACAGACAAAGATCAAACGTTAAAAAATGTGACTATGGTAATCAAGAAGCTTCAAAACGTATAAATATACAAAAAACAAGCGATGAATATTTAGCTTAAAACATACATTATTTACCATATCTCTATGAGGAATTTATTTCAATTCCCGAACAGCTTTCCCGGAAATGGTAAAATATTATTAGTAAAGCACATCCACTAACAACAACAAAAAAAATGTTATCGCTTAAATATTTGCAGTCCTGTATATCTTCAGCAGATTATATACAGACCACATGGTGCATCTAAATATAATCCTATAACAATCATACATGGCCCAGCCTGAAATATACTTCCATCAATTTGCAACGATTGTCACACTTTTATCTAGTTCTTTTATGTAGCCCTGTAAACGAACAGTCAATAATTTCTCTACCCTATTCTACATGAGGCATGTTTTTATGCATATAAAAATATATATATTCGTTTCATTTGGTTTAGTGCAGTCTATAGATGTTAAACTCTACTTACCTGCAATTTCCCCCATAGACGTAATGTATGTGAATACTTTTGAGTGTCCCTGTACACGAACCATCTGCCTCATCTCAACGAAAAGCTTAGTGTAGCATCCCTATATGATGCACATTTAGAATACCGAGTTTGGAATTTCTGCTACTATTTGTTCTTGAGATATGTTGATAACACACACACAGGCAGACAGACACACAGACCATTCGCTAAAAACATGATTTTCGTATTCAGGGGACCTTAGAACATGTAAATATAACAAAAACACACTTTCGAAAATTTGACACTAAAATAATACTTTCTCTACCTTATGGGTAAGAGAAAGTAAAATAGGAAATTTTGTATGCATTGTATTATTTATTTATTTATGTCAAATCTGATTATCGTGGTTAATATAATCGTGAAAGAACTTCTTTTATCCAATGAATATTAACTGGGGAAGAACTTCCTTCATCTAATGAATTGTAGTCATATTTTTACTTTCTCTTACCCATAAGGAAGAGAAAGTATTGTTTTTAGGTCGAATTTTCGAACGCGAGTTTTTGTTATATTTACATGTTCTGAGATCCCCTGAATACGAAAATCATGTTTTTAGCAAATGGTCTGTGTGTATGTCTGTATGTTTGTGTGTGTGTGTGTCTGTCTGTTATCAGCATATCTAAAAAACAAATTATGGCAGAGAGTTCAAACTTGGTATTCTAAATGTGTATCATATAAGGATGCTACACTAAACTTTTCGTTAAGATCAAGCAAATGGTACGTGTACAGGGACACTCAAAAGTATTCAAATACATTACGTCTATAGGGGAAATTGCAGTTAAGTAGAGTTTAACATCTATATACCGCATATACCGCACTAAACCAAATGAAACAAATATATATTTTTTGTAATATAGTCAACAGGGAAAAAAAAAATTTGTATGTAGGAGACTCGCCTCCCCCCTGGGGGGGAAGTCCCCCTCGAGGGGAGTAAATTTTCATGATGGGTATCTTTAAAAAGAGCCCCCCAATACCTTTAAAACAAATGGTTGAACCATCAGTCTGCGATAAATTAAAACGAAGATCGATTTTTTTTTTTACTTTAAAAAAAAAAAAAAAAAAAAAAAAACATAATTTTTTTTTTTTAATATTGAGAAAATGGACTTTTTTTTGGATATTTAGTTTTTTTTTTTTTACTTTCTCTTACCCATAAGGTAGAGAAAGTATTGTTTTTGGGTCAAATTTTCGAACGCGAGATTTTGTTATATTTACACGTTTTGAGGTCCCCTGAATACGAAAATCATGTTTTTAGCAAATGGTCTGTGTGTCTGTGTGTGTGTCTGTCTGTTATCAGCATATCTCAAAAAACAAATTATGGCAGAAAGTTCAAACTTGGTATTCTAAGTGTGTATCATATAGGGATGCTACAGTAAGCTTTTCGTTAAGATCAAGCAAATGGTTCGTGTACAGGGACAATCAAGAGAATTCTAATACATTACGTCTATGGGGGAAATTACAGGTAAGTAGAGTTTAACGTCTATAGACTGCACCAAACCAAATGAAACAAATATATATTTTTTGTAATAGAGATAGTTAACTGGGAAAAAAACAAATTTGCATGTAGGAGCCTCGCCTCCCTCCCTCGAGGGAAGTAAATTTTCATGATGGGTATCTTTCAAAAGAGCTCGCCAATAGCTTTTAAACGAATGGTTGAACTATCGAGCTGCGATAATTTAAAACAAAGTTATCGATTTTTTTTTTTTACTTTTAACGGAAAAAAAAAAAAAAAAAAAAAAAAAAAAAAAAAAAACTTAGAAAAAAAAAATCGTAATTTTTTTTTTTTTTTTTTTTTTTTTTTTTTATTGAGTATAAAATGGACTTTTTTTGGATATTTGGTATTATACTACTTCTCTAATATGGAAATCGTCTGCATTATCATAAATGATAATTTTTTTAAATAATAATTTTAATAAATTCTTTTTTAAAAACAGAATTATTTTTTAATAACCGAATTAAATTCTATATAAATGTAGGTGCATTAATGAAACGGGGGGTTGAGGGGGGCGATAGCCCCCCTCACACAGAACTAATTATCATATAAAACTCTTCAGAAGCCTAATATGAATTGTTTAACACAGGTTTACAAAACAGTACTCGTTATCTTACCTTTTAATCTGCAACCTGTATTTATAGTATTAAATTTCAGGGTAAGAGAAAGTCGTGTGAGTGACACACCAGATTATTAATATTGAGAAAATGGATTTTTTTTTTTTTTTTTTTTTTTTTTTTTTTTTTTTTTTGATATTTAGTATTATACTACTTCTCTAATATGGAAATCGTCTGCATTATCATAAAAGATAATTTTTTAAAATAATAATTTTAATAAATTATTGTTTAAAAACAGAATTGTTTTTTAATAGCCGAATTAAATTCTATATAAATGTAGGTGCATTAATGAAACGGGGGGTTGAGGGGGGCGGTAGCCCCTCTCACACAGAACTAATTATCACATAAAACTCTTCCGAAGCCTAATTTGAATTGTTTAACACAGATTTACATAACAGGACTCGTTATCTTACCTATTAATCTGCAACCTGTATTTATAGTATTAAATTTCAGGGTAAGAGAAAGTGGTGTGATTTTTACACCAGATTATAACTATAAATATTATTATTATAAATAATATATAAATATTCTTCCAAGAAGTGGTTTTGCTTTTTAAATACTAAATCTTTTTTTGTATATCGAATTCTAAATTTTCATTAGTGAAGTTTAATTTTATTATCATTATTACTTTCTCTTACCCATAAGGTAGAGAAAGTATTGTTTTTGGGTCAAATTTTTGAACGCGAGATTTTGTTATATTTACACGTTTTGAGGTCCCCTGGATACGAAAATCATGTTTTTAGCAAATGGTCTGTGTGTCTGTGTGTGTGTCTGTCTATTATCAGCATATCTCAAAACAAATTATGGCAGAAAGTTCAAACTTGGTATTCTAAATGTGTATCATATAGGGATGCTACAGTAAACGTTTCGTTAAGATCAAGCAAATGGTTCGTGTACAGGGACAATCAGGAGAATTCTAATACATTACGTCTATGGGGGAAATTGCAGGTAAGTAGAGTTTAACGTCTATAGACTGCACTAAACCAAATGAAACGAACATATATTTTTTGTAATAGAGATAGTTAACTGGGAAAAAATTTTTGTGTATGTAGGAGCCTCGCCTCCCTCCCTGGGGGGGGGGGAAGTCCCCCCTCGAGGGGAGTAAATTTTCATGATGGGTATCATTCAAAAGAGCTTGCGAATACCTTTAAAACGAATGGTTGAACTATAAATCTGTGATAATTTAAAACAAAGTTATAGATTTTTTTTTTATTTTAACGAAAAAAAAAACTTAGAAAAAAAAAAATCGTAGTTTTTTTTTTTTTTTTTTTTTTTTTTTTTTTTTAATATTGAGAGTAAAATGGACTTTTTTTGGATATTTAGTGTTACACTACCTCTCTAATATGGAAATCGTCTGCATTATCATAAAAAATAATTTTTTTAAATAATAATTTTAATAAATTATTTTGTAAAAACAGAATTATTTTTTAATAACCGAATTAAATTCTATATAAATGTAGGTGCATTAATGAAACTGGGGGTTGAGGGGGGCAGTAGCCCCCCTCACACAGAACTAATTATCGTATAAAACTCTTCTGAAGCCTAATTTGAATTGTTTAGCATAGGTTTACATGACAGTTCTCGTTATCTTACCTCTTAATCTGCAACCTGTATTTATATTATTAAATTTCAGGGTAAGAGAAAGTCGTGTGAGTGACACACCAGATTATTTTTTATTTATTTAACTGTTATTATTTTTAATTATATTAAACTGGTGCAGAGCTTCACTTTTCTCCAAGCGCAGAACACCATTATTCACTGAGAATTGAGATACTACTCAACATAGATGAGAATATAATGGATTGTTGGGCAAATTTTACTCTACACGATGTATATTCTGAAATATGATCATGTTCCAAGTGTTTCTTTTCTCATCGTTTCAAGTAATTAACTGTCTCTCACTTTTTTTTTTTTTTTTTTTTTTTTTTTTTTACAAGGAAGATAAATTACTATCAATTCACCAGCAGAAAACTACTAAGTAGATGTTTCTTTGCGTTGAAATTTCACTCTTATTACTAATTTTATTTCTATCTTTATTTCTTTCACATCCTTGAAAATATAACATTTGTATGAATTTCCACAAATATATAAAAAATATAATATTATATATATATATATATATAATAAAGATGATCTATTAAGCATAGTAGAAGCCAAGCAACAGATACAAGATCACTGAAACACTAATGACCAATAAGATTTAAAAAAAAAAAATTATCAGTGGATGAAATGCACTGATGTAAAGAAACCAGATCCATTAATCAACAGCCTGCAAAACAAACCAATCAATAAAGTAACACAACAAATCCCAACTAAAAACCATAAACTTATCAAAATTAATGAAAAAATAACCTAAGAAACACAAGATAGGAAGGAAGGAAGGAGGCAGGCGGCAAGACTTGTGACTTGCCTGTGGGGTTAAACTAGTTTCATGCCGGCAACACTCACCCAGCCTGCCACGACCAGAACAGGAACCATATGGATTTAAAAAAGCAAAATTTCAAAGCAGATGAATAACAATGAAATCACGAAGCAACAATGAAATTCACCGATTGATTAGAATTTTAAATATAGTTGACAACTCAAAAAGGAAGAAACTGAAATTTTAGTGGAAAAAGAAAGTTTGAATAGTAATACAAAGTAAATGCTTTTAAGTTTACTTTGCATAGTAATGCATAGTAAATGCCTTCTGCTTTTTATTATTATTATTATTATTTTTAAATTTAATTTCACAATTCATATATATATATATATATATATATATATATATATATATATACTATATACTATATAAAGTATCGGCATTTCTCCAGTGAGTAGGTAATTTCATTCTGTAACTTAGAGAAAAATAAAATTTTAATTTTAAACAATCTTTTTTTTTCATAAATCGTTAAAGAGTAGTTGAGTAATATATAATTTTCTGGCATGCATTTTAACTCTATTTAGAAATATGTATAAATTAATTTAGTAAGCTGTGTCACTATAACTCCCGAGCTTAATAAACTTAGACTTTAGAGATAGTTTTAAGAGTTTGTTTTTTAAATTGTGTTTTTACATGATACATAATCTTGTTTGACAGTCACACGACTTTCGCTTACCCTGCATTCAATATTACAAAGACAAATTCCAGATTAAGGAGTAAGATAAAAAGTACTCTAAATGAATCTACCTTCAAAACAGTTTAAAACATGTATAGGAAAAGTTTTATTTGGCATATAATTTTATATGAGGAACTTGCTCAGCCTACCGTTTATTATAGTTCCTACTAATTATAGGAAAATACCACAGAACTGGCGTTTTAAAGTAATAATTACAAAACTTTGAATAAAATTGGCAATTTTGTGCGTTGCCGCTTTGATTGCAGCACTCGTGTGAACTTCATTCGCCTGACGAAGGGTCGTTTGTTCTTTCGACCCGAAACAATTGTTACAAGTTTATTGCATTTTATGTGTTGGTGCGTTGCCGCTTTGACTGCAGCACTCGTTCCTACTTTGTTCTCCTGACGAAGGGTCGTGTGCTCTTTCGACCCGAAATAATTGCTTCGAATTTATTGCATTTTATGGTACTTATTCAAAGTTTTGCAAAAAACCTCGAATATTTGAGATATCTCTTTAACCGAGCTATCAAATATTTCTATGATTTTTTCCTTATTCTATATCTTCCCTTCTTAAGAGTAGCGAAAAAAACTCTAAACTTGATCTCACAAACACTCAAGTAAACGTAATCCAACAACACAATCCACTTTCTGTATCACTCCCACCCCAATCATGTGAACGATGATGAATTGGTAAATAGAAATTACCAAAAAAAAAATTAACAAAAACTTTTATTGAAAGAACTGGGATAAATAAAAGTGTTCTCGATGCACTTAAAAGGTACAGTCTAAAGAATGTTGTCTACAGAAAGGTTGTTGAGACATGGGATGAAGTAAAATCAGTGAACATGGTAATGTCGTGGAGTGGAGGAAAATTATCGATACACAGAATGAACTACAGAGAGTCCAGTGAAGATAGCGACGAGCTTCTGGATTTAGTTATGAAACTGTCATTGTCTGAATCAATCAATGAAGAGGATATACTCGATAAATGCTTATGAACAACAAGAGATTACATATGAAATAGTCGTAAAAATCGTCAACAAGGAAAATGACATTCGCGATGATGATGAAGGCAGTGACGATGAAAATCAACATACGAGGGTTGTAAATTAAATAGTGGTAACTTAACCTTGAAACTCGCAGAAGGGCGGGCATGCGCAAATAGGATATGGGAGCGGTGAGGTGGCGCTGTTGTCGATGTGTAGAGTGCAAAAAACAGTCGATCTGCTATGAAGGGTAGTTGTTGTGTGGCGTTAAAGTGAGGAGTTTCGTTTCCATCGCTCTAAAGCATGTTTTCAAAAGGTGATCAGCGGTCGTGGCTTAAAATTGAAGTTGTCCGTGGCAAAAATGCAACATAATGCTATCGAGGATTAGTGGAAGCCTGTGGCACAAATGCTTTACCGTATAGGACAGTAGCACGATGGGGTAGCACGAATACTTCGATTTTAAGCCACGACCGCTGATCACCTTTTGAAAACATGCTTTAGAGCGATGGAAACGAAACTACTCACTTTAACGCCACACAACAACTACCCTTCTTAGCAGATCGACTGTTTCTTGCACTCTATACATCGACAACAGCGCCACCTCACCGCTCCCATATCCTATTTGCGCATGCCCGCCCTTCTGCGAGTTTCAAGGTTAAGTTGCCACTATTTAATTTACAACCCTCGTATGAAAATCTCCCATACAGATCGACTAAAAGCTATCGAAAGTGCTATTGAATATATAGAACAAGAAGAAGAAGCGACACCAGCCATCCTATTATCCTATAAAAATGGCGAAACATTTTTGCAGAAAAACACCTAAGACAAAAAACAAAAAATTAAGGACTTTAAGTAAGAACGCTTTAACCAATGAGAAAAAATTATGTGACTGACATCTAGAATCTAAATTGTGGATCTAGTAAAAATAGTTCCTTGTCATCCTTATAAATTCTAGTTTTCTTTGATAGCGAGTTCTAAAATCCCCTATTAGAATTCTAGAACGTTTTACTATATTATAATGGTCAAATCTCATTTAAAAATCTTTATAAATAAGTGCGAACACAAGAAGCGAATTTTAGTAACTATAATTTTGTTTTATAGCCCAATTCTAGGAAATTTACGAGAATTTCTCGCAATACAAAAGATTCGTAATATTCATTATATTCATATTATTGTTTCACCATCCAGAAAAGTGCAGACTAGGAATTCTCGATTATTTCGTCTATTATAAGTTATTTGTTTACCTTATGCGCATAGCTCGGAAATATAAATTTCTATTTTAGGGATTTAGAAAATAGCTACTTATTCGTTCTAGATGAAAACAGTATATGTATATATATATATTTTCTCACAAGAAGACAGCAAGGGTGAGGGGTATTCAAATCGAAGTAATGCTATGTGTGTAATCAGTACTCAGTAAGAGAACTCATATGACCAAGCCGTAGCGCGTACTACTGAGTCATTACTACGATAATGTCATTATTATGATGAAATTTTTCAAAATAATGAAGAAATGCTTACATGTACTGTTAAAATAATACCCCCAAAATGTACCCCATTAGTACAACCTTATAGAATGTTTACTTTTACAGACAAGTTAAAAATTTTATTAAAAAATACAAAATTGTTCGCAATTGATTGAAGAAAATTCGAAAATTAGTTCCCGCGAGGATAGTATTAAAATTAAATAAATCTCGCTTCTCCGTATTTTTTTCCAAAATGATCAAGTATGCCTGGTATGCGTCAAAACTATCTGAATATCGAGAAATATTTATGAATATAAATGAAGTCTGTTTTCCTGAAGAAATTCTAAAGACTCCTTGCTCTTGTAAAAAAGCTTCATTTATTTGTTGTGCAAGTTGTCGACACAATTTTTTTTTTTTTTTTTTTTTCATAACTATCATTCAGGTTCTTGTATTGCAAAAGGAGAATGATTAAATCATTAATTTCTAATGCTATAAACATTATATCGTATGTAATCATTATATTTAATAATGTATTTTATTATGAAAAATAAATAGTGACAACTTTGTATTTCCTATGTGTTCTGTTTAAATTTCTTTGTCTTTTATAAATTTTGGTTATAAAAAAGTAATCAATCATTAAATTTGTCCTTCAATAACTTAAAAAAGTTCAGTAAAAAAATTGATCATAACAAATTATCTATAGTAATAAGAGAATTTTTTTTTAACTTATTTTTTTCCCCTCAATAATAGCTAAGTAGTACGCGCTACGACTTGGTCATATGAGTTCTCTGACTGAGTACTGATTACACACATAACCTTACATTGATCTGAATACCACACACTAGAACTCATCCAAATAGTATTATAGGAGCCTTACCCCCACACCCTTGCCGTCTCCTTGTTAATGATTATCGAAACAGTATGAATTGCATGCGGGGAATCTATATAATTTTTGTATTCGTTAAAATGTATATTTAAACTTGCAAGATTTACTTTATTTACAATTTTCTCTTTAACCGAGTTTTTCGGTTATCCAATGCTAGTTAATCCCCATTAACTCGAATAATTAGGACTCTACTATATGTATATACGGGTCATTCTACAAAAAACGTAATATTTCTGGTTTGGGGTAGTTAGTTTTAAAAATAATTATTTAAAAATATTCTTTTAAGAGATTTTAAATGTTATAACATTTTTTTAAAATAATTAATAAAAACTGGTGATGTTTTTTTTTTTTTTTTTTTTTTTTTTTTTTTTTCCCCACAGAACGGAGGAGGGATACTTGTATACCTCCGTTACATGTCACAACATATGTTCCTCCATTTACTCTTTCACTTATTTGTTGAATCCAAAAAAATATAATATTTAATATAGAGCAGTTTCAGTCATTAGATGGTTTTACAGTTTAAGTGAATTTTGCTGCAAAAGAAAAAAAAGTATTGCATTAATTATCCTTTGAATTACAGTCACAGTTTTTCTTGTATCCTCCGTTCAGAATGCAATTAAATACAAGAATTTCCGATAGATGGCAATACTGCTCATTATAGAGATTTAGAATCATAGACAGCCATTTTCAATATCTGTTCTTCACAGTGGAGCTAAACATCTTAGTAGGTAAAAATTTATGTATTATTCTCTCTGAAGTCAAATAGGTCCTTTACATTGTGTATCCTCCATTCCTGATTTTAAAAGATGAGAATTGTTTATTTATTGAAATTATTTTCTCAGTTAATAGTTCATAACTTTTTAAACTAAACTTTATCAGCATGATGTGTTAACCCTAAATCAACAGGATATACAAAACAAAACACAGCAATTTGTATCATCCGTTACAATATAAATGTAATGGAGGATACACAATGTGTATAATGGAGAATGCAGTTTTTTTAGAAAATCAATTTTAAAACTAATATATAATTTTTAATTAGTCTAAATTATGTTCTTAATGCAACATAGTTTTTTTTTTTTTTTTTTTTTTTTTTAAGTTCCTGAATATCATTAAAAAATAAATAAATTTAACAAATTACTCTATTATTAAGGTTGTAACATTTAAGTTCTTATTGTTTTTTTTCCAGCTATTAATGAAGAAGTAATGAGAAATGGCTTAAGCAGTGCAAAGATAGGACCAAATAACTATGTGATAATCAAATTAGCTGGCAAGAAAAGCTTCAAATTTTATGTAGCTTTAATCACAAGAGTCTTATAATGAATTTACTGTAAAATTCATGCAGAAATGCTCTAATGAAACTTTTATTTTCCCCGAAAAGGAAGATATATCAGAAGTATATTTAAGTGATGTTGTTGAAGTCCTGAAGCAACCTACTATGAATAAAAGAGAACAATGTGTCTTTAGTGAAAATTTGGCACATGTAACTTAAAATGAAAAGTGTTCAAATTAATAATTGCAGAAACTGTTTGTTTAATATGTTTTATAATAAAGCATTTTACATGAGCAATCAGTGTAATTAATTTAATATACAAAAGCAATATGTACACATTCATAAAATGTTTAAATTATAGAATACATCATAAGGGTGTATTCTCCGTTACATGTACGTATCCTCCGTTCCCGTTCAAAATTTCAATTACAAAAAAAAGTTAAAAAATAATCAAAAAGAATGTGTCCAACTATATGGGGGTAGAATAAGTATAAAAAGAGCAAAATAAATTAATTAAAAAAAAAATTCTTCAATTTTTTTTTTTTTTTTTTTTTTTTTTTTAATTCTAATTTTGAAAACCTACGTTTTCTGTAGAATGACTCTTATATATATAATTAAAATTGTTGTTAAATTTAGATGTTTAATTCAAATTATTCAAACAGCTTTCACCCGTAAAACACCTTGAAGCTTACAGATATTGATCAAATTTTTCACGTGGTAACTTTATATAAACTTCAAAATATCAAATCTAAAATTCCTGTAATTATTTATTTTTAAGTTATGCTGATAACAGACATACATACTGATCTACCGCTGAAAACTTAACTTTCATATTCACACCTCTTTTTGTTTTTAACTTTATACATATACATATATAAACTACTTGATATTTCCTAACTACCTCTGACCAAATTTACTATTAAAATCTCTTTCATAATAACTTTAATTCTATGTCTGGAAATATATTTACCCATTAAATTATAGGAATATAAAGTGAAAGAGAAATACTATTATTAATACACTAGTGATATGCATATCTTGCACATAAATTTTTGACAGAAAATAAATTCGAGCTGGAAGGGTTATTAAACCTGCTCAGAAATATGCTGAAATTACGTAAAGCGAATACCAGTGAAGGTGAGTTGAAATGTACAAAATTAGATTAAAACATAGTTGTAATTCTCGCAGACTTAAATTGGATCTGATAAAACATTTAAAGCAAAGTGTAATAATAAAATGTATCCATTTATTTATTTTACTTTTTTCATAACAAATAATAGATAAAAATTATCATATAGGGGAAGATGGGGCACAATGAAACAAAATTTACTAATTATTTTTTCCAAGGCACAATTTTGCATGCAAAAAAATACAACTAGTGCACACTTATAATCTAGTATTTTCCCTGATCTAAAGAAATTTTTACTAATTTCTAAACAATATCTTTGTACTAGAAAAATAACTAATGGATCTGCAGATCAGGAGCCTCAACGTTCTATTTGTATCACGCAATTATTCAACAGATCATTTTTTTTTAAATTCCTTATTAAATATTAGGTTAGTCAAAAGTTTTGTCCGGTTTCTAATCATTTATTAAAAGTTTAAAAATTATAACAATTATAACATATTTTAATTAACATATTCACCATTACTTTCAACAACCATTTTCCAAAGTGGATGCAACATTAAAATTTCACGGTTGTAAAAAGCCGCTGGTTTTTGAGCGGAGAAGTCGACAATGCCTTGTCGGAGATCGTATTCGTTGCTGAAGCGCTGTCCACGCATAAAGTGCTCTAGTGACCTGAACAAATGGTAATGTGTAGGGGCAATATCAGGGTTATATGGCGGGTGAGCGAGAAGTTCCCAGCCCAACTCATTCAGCTTCTCACGCGTCTGGTTTGAAACGTGTGGTCTTGCGTTGTCATGTTGGAAGAAAACTCGAGCTGGATTAAAGCCTTTTTTCACGAGTTTCTTTTGAACGCGGTTCCCTTGAGTGTAATGGACATCTGAGTTCTTCATTGTTTGTCCTTGAGGAAGAAAATCCCAATGCACAACTCCTGTCGCCATCCAAAAAACGCACAAAAGAGCGTTTTTTGAATGCATCCCAGGTGTAGCCGTCTTAACTCCAAGCTGATGTGGGTATAGCCATTGACATCCGTTTTTTTTTTTTTTTTTTTTTTTTTGTCGTATAGTACCCACTTCTCTTTACAGGTAAGAATTCCACGCCATCCATCTCGTCTAACTCCCGCAGCAGCAATTGACAGACTGATTTTCAATGATTCTTTTGCATTTTGTTGGGCTCATGCAGTACCATTTGACGGCGCCTAATCTTCATGCAAATTTTGTGAAGGTGTCGATTGACAGTTGACTGAGAAGTGCCAAAATCTTGCCCTAATTTTCGGGTGGTTTGAGTCGGATCGGCTTCAATCGCACAAAGTAAAGCTGTTTCATCGGTTGCCGATGGTTGCCTAAAGTGTTTCTTATCGCCGCAGTGGATATCCCTGGAACAGAACTTTGCATATCAACGTACGCGTGTTCTTTCGTTTACAGACTTCATACCAAATATTGCACATATGTTACGACTTGCTTCAGTTGCATTGTGGCCTTGTTTGAACTCGTAGAAAATTAGGCTGCGGATTTGTTCACGATTTTTTGACATACTTGATCTGTTTTAAAGAGTAATAAGTCTGTGAAAATTAAAATAACATAACAATTAAATACATTATTTCGATCAGCAGAAAATGAACTTTCAAAATATATATGACAATCACATTACAACTTTAATGTAACATCTATGTATTAATAGGCAAGCATAAAATTTGTTGTCCCTTTTTAACATATTAATTATGGGAGTAGAGGGTTGAAAATGGTATCTTTCGAAAGGTATGGTTAGCCGGAAGGTGCGAATACAAATATTATTTTCTTACGATGTCAAGAAGGTATTTAAAAATACATTTATTTTTTATGCATTTTCCCCCATTTTTCCCTTTTATACACGTATTCCTTCACATTAAAAAATACCTAAAAGTAGAAAGTTGTTAAATCTGGCAATTTCATAAAGCTCAAATAAAACCATAGACACAGTAATTTGTATAATGTAGCATCACTATACGCAAGCGAAAGTGATGACGTCACTGTCTGTCCATGGAGCCATATAAAAGATTTTCTATGTTAATTGTCCATTGAGTTTTTTGTAAAAAATTATTAAAAAATAACGGAAATTATCTGCCGATTTTAATTCCGATATTTGGGTATAGTTATATATAAGTTACTGTCTACATGTGTTTGATTGAGTTATTTTTTCTGTAAAATTGATAAAATTTTAATTTAAAATCACAAAACTCCAGAAAAAAAAAAAAAAAAAATGGCAAACTTCCAGTTTCGAATGTAAACATAAACATTTCATTTCAAAGGGTGATATTTTACAATAAATATTGAACTAATATACTAAATAAAAGGAAAATGGATTTGTTACTAACTGCTGCATGTATAAGTAGACGATACGGAAAAAATTCCGATTTCCGTTTTTTGCTGAATTTACATGTTTTGAGCTTTCTTTACGTTTCAATTAACTGAAATTGGCTACATATTTTTAAAAAAAGTGTCTTTATTGCTAGCTTTTGTGGGTAGAAGAAGCAAGTAGAAGATACATAAAAACTTTTGATTTCCGGTTTTCGATGAATTTACACGTTTTGAGATTTCCTTGCATTTTAATTAAGTGAAATTAGTGAAATTGACTACTTATTTTTATTTTTTAAAAAGTGGATTTATTAGTCTTTCCTCTGCATAAAAAGTAGAAAATATAAGATTCAGAAATGTTTTAGATTTTCGGTTTTCGATAAAGTTACACGTTTTGAAATTTCAAGAACTCAATTCGACCATTTTTGAAAAAAAAATATATATATATATTTTTTTTTGTTCAAACACTGTACTTTATGAACCAATCGAATTAATTTAACAGAATTTGATACTTGGTTGGACCTTGGTCTGACGTGGTACCTATTAGCTTCTGGGCTGTATCATACAACAAGGGGCGTTTTCACGTTGCGATTTTCTCTCATTTCAGGAAAGGCTAACATCTACAGAGAGAAATAGTTATATTAAGTAAAACTCTGCTGATTCAGTTAGAGTGAATATTGGCAAACAATTGCCGCAGCTGTGTTGCAATTGCATTCCGTATAGGACAAGGCAATAACTTTGCTTTGCCTCGCTTTGCAAAAAAAAATGGTCGAGTTTCGACCACTGGGCGATACTAGTATTTATTGATACGCAAATAGAAAACGGACAAAACTTTTGACTCAACCTAATAATATATATATATATATATTGATTCGATTGATTTGCTACATACAAAGAAACTTTATTGAGGGGGCTGCCGCAACCCTCAAACCCCGTTGTATCTCTCTTTAACTATCTGTATATGCATATATATGTATTCCTAATAACTGATTGTCTTGTATTAATTCTTCGTAATTCATAAACACTTGTACAAAATTTCATGCAAAATGATTACATAACATATTGGAATTATTTTGTATAACCCTGTAAATAAATTAGCAATTCTATACCTACACTTCTCCACTGAAAAACATTCCTTTAAAAATCTAATAAAATTTCATTATATTTAACGAGGTGTAAGTATGTTAAAATAAACTTTTAAAAAATACCGACTATAGACCGTAATAATGCGAAATTCTTTTATGTATCCAAGAAAAGGGAGACACAGTAATCATATACACTAAAAAGAATACACCTATTTAATTAATTATATCTCAATAATATTGCAACCTAATTTGATATCATTTGGATGATTACAGTACATTATCGGAATTCTTTTGTAGGGTCCCGTAAATAAATTATTTAATCTGAACATATCACTTTTCTAGAGTAAACATGCTTTTAAGCATATTTATAATGTATGTTAATTCCATTATGTTGAATGCAGCATAAACGCATTAAAGTGCTCTTAAATAAAAATTTGTTCATAGACTCTAATGTCACGAAATTATTTTGTGTCTCTGTAAACGAACGATAAACATTGTATACACCAGTAAAAATTATTCAGATTCTGCTTTCTTCATGAATAATTATTCGAAATTTGACATAACTTGGCTGATCATGTTACATTGTCAGAACACTTTTGTATGGCCCTGTAATTAGGAAGCCTAAGCACACATATTTTCTGCAGAAAACATAAGTTTAAGCATCTCAGTAATGTATTCTAATTTCATTTTGTTGATAGCAAAGTAATGATGTCAAAATGTGTTTAAACGAAATTCACCCCATATGCTGTAATAACTTTGACGTTTCCCTGTACACAATCCATAAAAATTATATAACTATTTCTATACAGAGCCAGAATGAGTGTGCCAATTTGCAAGTCAAAAGCTTGATTTTTGCGGTGGCTATCGCGGTACATACAAATTCTTCCCACAGGCCGTAGTGATAAGAAAAACTTTGGCGTGTCCCTCTACACAAACTACAAATGGAATACACACCCAAAATTATGCTGCTGATTCTGTGGGGCTCATGAACATGTGTACCAAATTTCAAGTCAATATCGTAATTTTTGCGGCCGTTATCGTGCGACAGAGAGACAAACACACAGACAAAGCCCAAAACCGTTTTGAGTCTCAGCAGAAGGCCTCCATTGACGTTTCGGCAAAAAAAAAGTAAATGCCTAACAGTGTTTCATTGTACCCCGAATGCCGGGGTACAATGAAACACTTCAAAAAAAAAAAAAAAAAAAAAAAAAAAAAAAAAAAAAATCCTTTTAATTAGTATATTTGTTGAATATTTATTGTGTAAATATATCGTCTTTTGAAATGAAATGCTTAAGTTTACATTCGAAAATGGAGTTTACCATTTTGTTTCTAGAGTTTTGAAATTTAAAATTAAAATTTTATCAATTTCACAGAAAAAAAAAAAAAAACCTCAATCTAACACAGGTAGACAATAACTTACTTATAACCATACCCAAATATAGGGATTAAAATCGGGAGATAATTCCTTTCATTTTTTAATAATTTTTAACAAAAAATCCAATGGACGATTAACATGGAAAATCTTTTGCTTGGCCCCACGGACGGCCAGTGACATCATCACTTCGCTTGCGTATAGAACTATATTAGCACTTTATCAATGTGTATAAAATTTTTAAAGTGATAATGACGTCAATTTTTGCGAAATGCATAATTTAACTTTTTATAATTTTTTAATGATCACGTTTAGTTAAATGTATTTATTTTTATGTCGGAAGAAAATGAACTCGTTTTTTTTTTTTTTTTTTTTTTTTTTCAACAAGTAAGTTATAGCTAATATTTAAATGGCTAATTTTAAAGTTATTAGGAGGTTATTACTTTCATATTTTAATTAATTAAAAGAAAACTAATCAAAAATTCGAAAATCGGGCTTCGAGGTAATGCGTTTTCATCGTGTTCTGATCTATTCTAAAAGTTTAAAATGTATAGCTAGTCGAGAAGTTATTTGATAGTCCTATTACTTTTTTCTTTGTCATACATATTTTACCGCAACAAGTTGTTAGAAATTTTATGAAGCATTTTTATTTTAATTCAATTTCTTTTGATAATATGGCAACAAAAAAATATTGTTTTTAGATATTTAACGTCAAATGTGCATTATTCTTTCAAATACTATGATGCTTTCAAATGATTTATTTCTTTTACCAACATTTTAAATGAAATAAAAAATTGATTATTCTGTCTCCCTTAAAAAAAAAAAAAAAAAAAAACCTCTAAATATAAAATTTCGCTTTCTTCTCCTTATTTTTTTTCCCCCCTCTAGCTGTGCGATTAAAGTTTCGACAGAGAAAAAATCCGAAGTATTTTGTCATTATAATTGATTATATAACATTAAACGAAAGTTAGACTTCGTCGATGTAACATTTTTCAAGTTACAGATAAAAGTTACAAATACTTTTAGGAATTTTTGAGAAACATTTCTAAAGTAACCTGGAAATAGATATTTTCAGAATATTCACTTATAGAGAATTAAAGATTTCCCTGCAACTTCAAACAATAAAAACTAGTGTGTTGTGGCCACTACCGGACTTTCTTCTGTATAACCTTATACAAATTCATGCAATATAATTTATGCATTAAATTATTATTTATTAAAATTATTTTCCATGATGAATGGAGACGACTTTTATGTCAGTATTCAAGTACAACAACATTAAATGTCGAAAGAAATAAGTGAATTTTGTGCCAATATATATATAATTTTAATTCAATTTCCTTTTTTATTTTTTGTTTTGTTGCAAGATAGAGAGTTGAGCTGTATATTTGCTGGAATTAGCTACACAGTTTTAAGAAATCTTGCATATGCTGATAGAAATGCAAGTTTCCTGATGAGTGAACATTTCTATTTTTCAGCATTTAAAATTCCAATTTTCAATTCATGAATTCCATTTTTTTCCCTTTTAACGGAACTCTTTGGTGATTTCATCCTTTCTCTTTTTTCTCAAATGTTGACTGTTACTAATAATTCATAGTTTTTGCAAATTCTCTCATCGTTAGGCTTATGTGTCATTTCTCTTCTGCGTAAGTACTTTAACATGTTTTTACTAATGATTGGTACTCAAATTTAATTAATACCGTGACTATTTTTAATCGAAATAAATCTCAATTTTATGTTGGTATCTATCTTTTGTCTGCTGAGTGTTACAATGGTACTAAATAATTCATATTATATATATATACATATATATAACTTTTTTTTTGTTAAAAAGAAAAAAAAAAAATCTATAAAATTGTCTTAAATTGTCACAGATCTGTGGTTTAAATATTTATTTTAAAGGCACTGGTGAGTTCTTTCGACAAAACTGAAAGTTCTTTGAAAGATTTCCATGCTCCTTACATACACTCAATTTTTTTCCAAGCTTTACTACGACTATTATCAATAATTCATAGTAATTTTAAATCATGCGTAAAAAATAACTATTATTATATACATGTATGCAAAACTGACCTATACTGACCTGTTAAAAATGTAGAAAAAAAAAAAAAAATTAGAATTACAGCGCCATCTGTTGAGCAATTGATTCCCTAATGCACAGTTTAAGTCAGGATCCAATTAAATGTCAAGTTTGGCTAAATTTCGCTCATTGGTTTATGAGATAAAGCGTCCATTAAATTTGTTAGACGCACAGATAGACATTTTCTAAAAACAGTCAAATTGTGTTCAGGACATCTCGAAACATGAAAATCCGACGAAAACAGGAGTTTGAAAACTTTTACGTATCCCATACATTTCTTATAAATATATAAAAGAAAAGTAAAAAAATCTGGAGTGACTCAACTCGACTTTCCGGATATTGAGTAATTAACAGTTTTGTAGATAAAGAAAAGAAAGAGGAGTTGTTGAACAAGCAAAAGAGAGAAAACCATAATAGAGGGTTTGAGTATTTTTCTCCATATATTACAAGATGTTTGATTTAACGCTACTGAACTTTGAGCCCATAGATCATAATGATAAAGAATTTTTCGTTGTGTCCCTGTAGAAATCTATAAATACTAGATTCACCAAAATGTTTATAGTTAGTGCAACAGTGATTTATAATATTCATATAAATTTTCAGCTCAATTGAATAAGGCGTTTAGAAGCTATCGCACTTTTAAAAATTTGGTCCCATAGGCCATAATGATGAAGAATTTTTCTTTGAGTCCCTGTGAAAAAACTGCAAGTGCTAGATTCACCAAAATCTATACAGTTGGTGCAACTGTGACCTATAACTTGTGTACAAATTTTTTGCTCAGATTAATAAGGCGTTTAGACGCTATCACACTTTTAAAAATTTGGCCCCATAGGCCATAATGATAAAGAATTTTTCTTTGTGTCCCTGTAAAAAATCTATAAGTGCTAGATTCTCCAAAATCTATAGAGATTGCGTATCTGTGACCTATAATATGTGTATAAATTGTTTGCTCAATTGAATAAAGCGTTAAGATGCTATCGCACTTTTAAGATTTTGGTCCCATAGGCCATAATGATAAAGATTTTTTCTTTATGTCCCTGTAAAAATCTATAAATACTAGATTCACCAAAATGCTTATAGTAAGTGAAACAGTGATTTATAATATACATATAAATTTTCAGCTCAATTGAGTAAGGCGTTTAGAAGCGATCGCACTTTTAAAAATTTGGTCCCATAGGCCATAATGATGAAGAATTTTTCTTTGTGTCCCTGTGAAAAAACTGTAAGTGCTAAATTCACCAAAACCGATACAGTTGGTGCAACTGTGACCTATAACATGTGTACAAATTTTTGGCTCAGATTAATAAGGCGTTTAGACGCTATCACACTTTTAAAAATTTGGCCCCATAGGCCATAATGATAAAGAATTTTTCTTTGTGTCCCTGTATAAAAACTATAAGTGCTAGATTCTCCAAAATCTATACATATTGCGTATCTGTGACCTATAATATGTGTATAAATTGTTTGCTCAATTAAATAAGGCATTAAGATGCTATCGTACTTTTAAGATTTTGGTCCTATAGGCCATAATGATAAAGAATTTTTCTTTGTGTCCCTGTAAAAAAACTATAAGTGCTAGATTCATCAAAATCAATAGGGTTCGTGCTACGGTGACTTGCAACATGCGTACCAACTTGCAGGTCATTCGAGCAAAGCGTTTAGACGCTAGCATGTTCACTCACACACATACATACATCATCGTAAAAATAGTGAAAACGGACTCAGGGGACCTTGAAACGTATAGAAACATCAAAATCTCAAATTCGGGTTTTTGACATGATTACAATACTTTCCTCACTATATAGTGTCCGGAAAGTAAAAAGTGAAGCTGACGCAAGACCGTGCATTCAACAACGATTTATCTATGTGTGTTTAAATTATGTGGGAAAATGAAACTCGAAATATGAATTTAGAAAATGACATTTTAAACGAATGGAAAAGGAAATAGTGTTTAAGTCATTCAGTTAAATTTTATAACATTTTTAATTTAGTGACATTTGATCATAATTAATTTCGATATAATTTCACTAGTCGTGTGTGAATTCTGCACACACACATATATAAGATATTACTCCTTACATATCTGGATTACCTGGAATTTAACCCGAGATTGATACAAGACTATAATCGATTTAATAACAGATTTCTAAATCAGAATATATTACTAAATTGATACATCATATATATTCTTGAACTATACTTATTCTATAAATACGTTAATAACATATTAATAAAATAGAAATATAATATGATATGTAAAAACTAGAAATACTTGCTTATGGTCAAAATATCGATATCGGATAAAAGTTGTCTTATGCACATTTTCGATCTTGAACGTGTTTTTTATAACACAAGCCTCTTTGTCTAACAAGGGAAGTATGAATCAGTAAAATTGCTATCGAAACCAAACCAAGCTTAAATTAAAGAGCATCGTCGAAAACATAGGTTAGAGTACAAATTTGCTGCAACAATCCCCATGGGGGCGAGATATGACCTCCCAATAGTTTTAGTTATTTCTATGAAAACCAACAAAACACGTATCGTTATAAGAACGGATGGTGTAGTGGTAGCGACCTTGACTTATGACAGGGAAAATTTTTATTTCAACTGATATATTTATTTATTTATTTTACATTTTTAATTAAATTAAATTATTATTTTAAGAGAAAATATTAATCATATTAAAAAAAAAAAAAAAAGGTTTTTTTCAGCGCGGACAATTTAATATTTCTTAAATTTTTAATTAATTTATTTATTAAATTAAAAGAAATTAATAATTTAACGGGAAATACTTTTATACAAGTGGATCTGTAGAGCAGGAGCCTCAACGTCCTATATGCATCACGCATTATTCAACAGATCATTTTTTTTAAATTCATTTATATATTGGGTTGTTCGGAAAGTCATTTCGTTTTTCTCAGCAGAGGACTTAATTGTATTTTTTTCACACCTTCTTCACATTTAAGTTGCATTGCCATTACATATTGTGACAGCTGATATAGCAAGGCTTGCTTGTGAAAAAGGTCGTTTTATTCTGCTCAATAGTTTTTGATTGGTGCCCTATCAAATAATGAAAATCAGAAGCGACATTTTCGGCATATTTTGTTTTTGCTATCAAAAATGCGAAAATGCTATTCAAACAAGGAAAAAAAGTATACGATGTGTGCACAGAAAATTTATTTAAAGAACGCTATTGTCAAAACTGGTTTACCAAATTTTGTTCTGGCAATTTTGAGTTGAAGATGCATAACGTTCTAGAAAACCAGTTTGTGCTAATGAAGACAAAATAAAGTATTGATTTATGAAAAACTGCGAAATAACAACTCGTGAGATCGCTAAGAAACCGATCAAAGTGGAGAATATATAATTCATTAAAATAGTTATACAATATAAGAAAATCGTCTTTCATTTTCGAAGGAAAAAACGAAATTACTTTCCGAACAACCCAATATATATATATATATATTGATTCAATTGATTTGCTACATAAACAGAAATGTTTTTGAGGGGGGCTACGGCCACCCTCAACCCCCCCCCCCCCCGCTATATCTCTCTTTCTATAACTATCTGTATATATATATGTTAAATGTATATATATATATGTGTGTATTCCTAATAACTGATAGTCTCGTATTAATTCCTTGTAATTCATAAATATATTTATAAATTACAAGGAATCGTTTTGCATGAAATTTGGCACAAGTATACTTGTGCCAAATTTCATGCAAAACGATTACATAACATATCGGAATTATTTTGTGAAACCCTGTAAATCAATTACCAATTATATGCTCACACTTCTCCATTGAAAAACATTCCTTTAACATTCTAATAAAATTTCCTTATACTTAACGAGGTGTAACCATGTTAAATACACTTTTAAGAAATATCGACTATAGACCGTAATAGTACAAAATTCTTTTATGTATCCCAGAAAAGGAGCCGCAGTAATTAAACACACTAAAAAGAATACACCTATTTAATTAATTATAACTTTTAATTAATATTAACTAATTCAATTAAAATTAATATTTCAACCTAGTTTGACATCACCTGGATGATCACAGTACGTCATCGGAATTCCTTCGTGTGATTCCGTAAATAAATTATTTAGTCTATACATATCGTTTTTCTAGAGAAAACATACTTTTAAGCATCTTTATAATGCATACTAATTCCATTATGCTGAATGTAGCATAAACGCATTCAATTGTGCTTAAATAAAAATTTGTTCATAGGCTTCTATCTCGTCACGAAATTATTTTGTGTGTCTCCGAAAACGAACCTTAAACATTGTATACACCAGTATATACGTTTTTCATTAATAATTGTTCGAAATTTGACATAATTTGGTTGATTACGTTACATTGTCAGAACACATTTGTATGGTCCTGTAATTAGGAAGCCTAAGAGCACATATTTTCTGCAGAAAACATAAGTTTAAGCATCTCAGTAATGTACGCTAATTTCATTTTGCTGATAGCAAAGTTATAATGTCAAACTGCGTTTAAACGGAAATATGCTGTAATGATAAGAATTTTGATGTGTCTCTGTACACAATCCATAAAAAATATAGACCTAAGAAATTATATTGCTATTTCTATACAGAGGCTGAATGTGTGCGCCAATTTGCAAGTCAATCGGAGGATTTTTGCGACCGCTATCGCGCGACATACAAATTCTTCCCATAGGCCGTGATGATAAGAAAATATTTGGCATGTCCCTATACACGAACTACAGATGGAATGCACACCCAAAACTATACACCTAATTCCGTTGGGCTCATGAACATGTGTACCAAATTGCAAGTCAATAGCGTGGTTTTTTCAGCCGATATCGCGCGACAGACAGTCAGACAACAGACGAAACCCAAACTCTTTTGAGTTTCAACAGGGCGTCCACTGACGTTTCGGCAAAAATTGCAAATCAATAGCTTTATTTTTGCTGTGGCTATCGCGGTACATACAAATTCTTCCCATAGGCCGTAGTGATAAGAAAAACTTTGTATATATAGCAACTTTGAAGAAAATCGTTTGAGCCATGTTCTTGAGATACGGACGTGATCCCATTTCCTGTTTCCAATGTCCAACTTCCGAAATTCCAATTTTCACCAAAATTTAGAAAAAACATTCGTACACCAGACCATGTTTCGTCGTTGTATCTTTATTAGATTAGGAGATGTAATAGCCAGAAATTACCCACACACACTGACCAATTGCCAAAAACTACTTTTTTGAACTCAAAAGACCTTAAAACATGTGAATCAGGTGGAAACTAAGTATCAGTTCAATTCAGTATATATTTTTTGACCGAATACAATACTCTCATTACCTACGGTACTCGGGTAACGAAAGTAAAAATGTAGAATTAAAACTAAAAAAAAAAAAAAAAAAAAAAATCCTTTTCATTAGTATATTTGTTGAATATTTATTGTGTAAATATATCGTCTTTTGAAATGAAATGCTTATGTTTACATTCGAAAATCGAAAATGGAGTTTACCATTTTGTTTCTAGAGTTTTGAAATTTAAAATTAAAATTTTATCAATTTCACAGAAAAAAAAAAAAAAAACCTCAATCTAACACAGGTAGACAATAACTTACTTATAACTATACCCAAATATAGGGATTAAAATCGGGAGATAATTCCTCTCATTTTTTAATAATTTTTTACAAAAAATCCAATGGACGATTAACATGGAAAATCTTTTGCTTGGCCCCACGGACGGCCAGTGACATCATCACTTTGCTTGCGTATAGAACTATATTAGCACTTTATCAATGTGTATAAAATTTTTAAAGTGATAATGACGTCAATTTTTGCGAGATGCATAATTTAACTTTTTATAATTTTTTAATGATCACGTTTAGTTAAATGTATTTATTTTTATGTCGGAAGAAAATGAACTCGTTTTTTTTTTTTTTTTTTTTTTCAACAAGTAAGTTATAGCTAATATTTAAATGGCTAATTTTAAAGTTATTAGGAGGTTATTATTTTCATATTTTAATTAATTAAAAGAAAACTAATCAAAAATTCGAAAATCGGGCTTCGAGGTAATGCGTTTTCATCGTGTTCTGATCTATTCTAAAAGTTTAAAATGTATAGCTAGTCGAGAAGTTATTTGATAGTCCTATTACTTTTTTCTTTGTCATACATATTTTACCGCAACAAGTTGTTAGAAATTTAATGAAGCATTTTTATTTTAATTCAATTTCTTTTGATAATATGGCAACAAAAAAATATTGTTTTTAGATATTTAACGTCAAATGTGCATTATTCTTTCAAATACTATGATGCTTTCAAATGATTTATTTCTTTTACCGACATTTTAAATGAAATAAAAAATTGATTATTCTGTCTCCCTTAAAAAAAAAAAAAAAAAAAAAAAACCTCTAAATATAAAATTTCGCTTTCTTCTCCTTATTTTTTTTCCCCCTCTAGCTGTGCGATTAAAGTTTCGACAGAGAAAAAATCCGAAGTATTTTGTCATTATAATTGATTATATAACATTAAACGAAAGTTAGACTTCGTCGATGTAACATTTTTCAAGTTACAGATAAATATTACATTACAAATACTTTTAGGAATTTTTGAGAAACATTTCTAAAGTAACCTGGAAATAGATATTTTCAGAATATTCACTTATAGAGAATTAAAGATTTCCCTGCAACTTCAAACAATAAAAACTAGTGTGTTGTGGCCACTACCGGACTTTCTTCTGTATAACCTTATACAAATTCATGCAATATAATTTATGCATTAAATTATTATTTATTAAAATTATTTTCCATGATGAATGGAGACGACTTTTATGTCAGTATTCAAGTACAACAACATTAAATGTCGAAAGAAATAAGTGAATTTTGTGCCAATATATATATAATTTTAATTCAATTTCTTTTTTTATTTTTTGTTTTGTTGCAAGATAGAGAGTTGAGCTGTATATTTGCTGGAATTAGCTACACAGTTTTAAGAAATCTTGCATATGCTGCTAGAAATGCAAGTTTCCTGATGAGTGAACATTTCTATTTTTCAGCATTTAAAATTCCAATTTTCAATTCATGAATTCCATTTTTTTCCCTTTTAACGGAACTCTTTGGTGATTTCATCCTTTCTCTTTTTTCTCAAATGTTGACTGTTACTAATAATTCATAGTTTTTGCAAATTCTCTCATCGTTAGGCTTATGTGTCATTTCTCTTCTGCGTAAGTACTTTAACATGTTTTTACTAATGATTGGTACTCAAATTTAATTAATACCGTGACTATTTTTAATCGAAATAAATCTCAATTTTATGTTGGTATCTATCTTTTGTCTGCTGAGTGTTACAATGGTACTAAATAATTCATATTATATATATATACATATATATAACTTTTTTTTTTGTTAAAAAGAAAAAAAAAAATCTATAAAATTGTCTTAAATTGTCACAGATCTGTGGTTTAAATATTTATTTTAAAGGCACTGGTGAGTTCTTTCGACAAAACTGAAAGTTCTTTGAAAGATTTCCATGCTCCTTACATACACTCAATTTTTTTCCAAGCTTTACTACGACTATTATCAATAATTCATAGTAATTTTAAATCATGCGTTAAAAATAACTATTATTATACACATGTATGCAAAACTGACCTATACTGACCTGTTAAAAACGTAGAAAAAAAAAAAAAAAAATTAGAATTACAGCGCCATCTGTTGAGCAATTGATTCCCTAATGCACAGTTTAAGTCAGGATCCAATTAAATGTCAAGTTTGGCTAAATTTCGCTCATTGGTTTATGAGATAAAGCGTCCATTTAATTTGTTAGACGCACAGATAGACATTTTCTAAAAACAGTCAAATTGTGTTCAGGACATCTCGAAACATGTAAATCCGACGAAAACAGGAGTTTGAAAACTTTTACGTATCCCATACATTTCTTATATATATATAAAAGAAAAGTAAAAAAATCTGGAGTGACTCAACTCGACTTTCCGGATATTGAGTAATTAACAGTTTTGTAGATAAAGAAAAGAAAGAGGAGTTGTTGAACAAACAAAAGAGAGAAAACCATAATAGAGGGTTTGAGTATTTTTCTCCATATATTACAAGATGTTTGATTTAACGCTACTGAACTTTGAGCCCATAGATCATAATGATAAAGAATTTTTCGTTGTGTCCCTGTAGAAATCTATAAATACTAGATTCACCAAAATGTTTATAGCTAGTGCAACAGTGATTTATAATATTCATATAAATTTTCAGCTCAATTGAATAAGGCGTTTAGAAGCTATCGCACTTTTAAAAATTTGGTCCCATAGGCCATAATGATGAAGAATTTTTCTTTGAGTCCCTGTGAAAAAACTGCAAGTGCTAGATTCACCAAAACCTATACAGTTGGTGCAACTGTAACCTATAACATGTGTACAAATTTTTTGCTCAGATTAATAAGGCGTTTAGACGCTATCACACTTTTAAAAATTTGGCCCCATAGGCCATAATGATAAAGAATTTTTCTTTGTGTCCCTGTAAAAAATCTATAAGTGCTAGATTCTCCAAAATCTATACAGATTGCGTATCTGTGACCTATAATATGTGTATAAATTGTTTGCTCAATTGAATAAAGCGTTAAGATGCTATCGCACTTTTAAGATTTTGGTCCCATAGGCCATAATGATAAAGATTTTTTCTTTATGTCCCTGTAAAAATCTATAAATACTAGATTCACCAAAATGCTTATAGTTAGTGAAACAGTGATTTATAATATACATATAAATTTTCAGCTCAATTGAGTAAGGCGTTTAGAAGCGATCGCACTTTTAAAAATTTGGTCCCATAGGCCATAATGATGAAGAATTTTTCTTTGTGTCCGTGTGAAAAAACTGTAAGTGCTAAATTCACCAAAACCGATACAGTTGGTGACACTGTGACCTATAACATGTGTACAAATTTTTGGCTCAGATTAATAAGGCGTTTAGACGCTATCACACTTTTAAAAATTTGGCCCCATAGGCCATAATGATAAAGAATTTTTCTTTGTGTCCCTGTAAAAAAACTATAAGTGCTAGATTCTCCAAAATCTATACATATTGCGTATCTGTGACCTATAATATGTGTATAAATTGTTTGCTCAATTAAATAAGGCATTAAGATGCTATCGTACTTTTAAGATTTTGGTCCTATAGGCCATAATGATAAAGAATTTTTCTTTGTGTCCCTGTAAAAAAACTATAAGTGCTAGATTCATCAAAATCAATAGGGTTCGTGCTACGGTGACTTGCAACATGCGTACCAACTTGCAGGTCATTCGAGCAAAGCGTTTAGACGCTAGCATGTTCACTCACACACATACATACATCATCGTAAAAATAGTGAAAACGGACTCAGGGGACCTTGAAACGTATAGAAACATCAAAATCTCAAATTCGGGTTTTTGACATGATTACAATACTTTCCTCACTATATAGTGTCCGGAAAGTAAAAAGTGAAGCTGACGCAAGACCGTGCATTCAACAACGATTTATCTATGTGTGTTTAAATTATGTGGGAAAATGAAACTCGAAATATGAATTTAGAAAATGACATTTTAAACGAATGGAAAAGGAAATAGTGTTTAAGTCATTCAGTTAAATTTTATAACATTTTTAATTTAGTGACATTTGATCATAATTAATTTCGATATAATTTCACTAGTCGTGTGTGAATTCTGCACACACACATATATAAGATATTACTCCTTACATATCTGGATTACCTGGAATTTAACCCGAGATTGATACAAGACTATAATCGTTTTAATAACAGATTTCTAAATCAGAATATATTACTAAATTGATACATCATATATATTCTTGAACTATACTTATTCTATAAATACGTTAATAACATATTAATAAAATAGAAATATAATATGATATGTAAAAACTAGAAATACTTGCTTATGGTCAAAATATCGATATCGGATAAAAGTTGTCTTATGCACATTTTCGATCTTGAACGTGTTTTTTATAACACAAGCCTCTTTGTCTAACAAGGGAAGTATGAATCAGTAAAACTGCTATCGAAACCAAACCAAGCTTAAATTAAAGAGCATCGTCGAAAACATAGGTTAGAGTACAAATTTGCTGCAACAATCCCCATGGGGGCGAGATATGACCTCCCAATAGTTTTAGTTATTTCTATGAAAACCAACAAAACACGTATCGTTATAAGAACGGATGGTGTAGTGGTAGCGACCTTGACTTATGACAGGGAAAATTTTTATTTCAACTGATATATTTATTTATTTATTTATTTATTTTACATTTTTAATTAAATTAAATTATTATTTTAAGAGAAAGTATTAATCATATTAAAAAAAAAAAAAAAGGTTTTTTTCAGCGCGGACAATTTAATATTTCTTAAATTTTTAATTAATTTATTTATTAAATTAAAAGAAATTAATAATTTAACGGGAAATACTTTTATACAAGTGGATCTGTAGAGCAGGAGCCTCAACGTCCTATATGCATCACGCATTATTCAACAGATCATTTTTTTTAAATTCATTTATATATTGGGTTGTTCGGAAAGTCATTTCGTTTTTCTCAGCAGAGGACTTAATTGTATTTTTTTCACACCTTCTTCACATTTAAGTTGCATTGCCATTACATATTGTGACAGCTGATATAGCAAGGCTTGCTTGTGAAAAAGGTCGTTTTATTCTGCTCAATAGTTTTTGATTGGTGCCCTATCAAATAATGAAAATCAGAAGCGACATTTTCGGCATATTTTGTTTTTGCTGTCAAAAATGCGAAAATGCTATTCAAACAAGGAAAAAAAGTATACGATGTGTGCACAGAAAATTTATTTAAAGAACGCTATTGTCAAAACTGGTTTACCAAATTTTGTTCTGGCAATTTTGAGTTGAAGATGCATAACGTTCTAGAAAACCAGTTTGTGCTAATGAAGACAAAATAAAGTATTGATTTATGAAAAACTGCCAAATAACAACTCGTGAGATCGCTAAGAAACCGATCAAAGTGGAGAATATATAATTCATTAAAATAGTTATACAATATAAGAAAATCGTCTTTCATTTTCGAAGGAAAAAACGAAATTACTTTCCGAACAACCCAATATATATATATATATATTGATTCGATTGATTTGCTACATAAACAGAAATGTTTTTGAGGGGGGCTACGGCCACCCTCAACCCCCCCGCTATATCTCTCTTTCTATAACTATCTGTACATATATATGTTAAATGTATATATATATGTGTGTGTATTCCTAATAACTGATAGTCTCGTATTAATTCCTTGTAATTCATAAATATATTTATAAATTACAAGGAATCGTTTTGCATGAAATTTGGCACAAGTATACTTGTGCCAAATTTCATGCAAAACGATTACATAACATATCGGAATTATTTTGTGAAACCCTGTAAATCAATTACCAATTATATGCTCACACTTCTCCATTGAAAAACATTCCTTTAACATTCTAATAAAATTTCCTTATACTTAACGAGGTGTAACCATGTTAAATACACTTTTATGAAATATCGACTATAGACCGTAATAGTACAAAATTCTTTTATGTATCCCAGAAAAGGAGCCGCAGTAATTAAACACACTAAAAAGAATACACCTATTTAATTAATTATAACTTTTAATTAATATTAACTAATTCAATTAAAATTAATATTTCAACCTAGTTTGACATCACCTGGATGATCACAGTACGTCATCGGAATTCCTTCGTGTGATTCCGTAAATAAATTATTTAGTCTATACATATCGTTTTTCTAGAGAAAACATACTTTTAAGCATCTTTATAATGCATACTAATTCCATTATGCTGAATGTAGCATAAACGCATTCAATTGTGCTTAAATAAAAATTTGTTCATAGGCTTCTATCTCGTCACGAAATTATTTTGTGTGTCTCCGAAAACGAACCTTAAACATTGTATACACCAGTATATACGTTTTTCATTAATAATTGTTCGAAATTTGACATAATTTGGTTGATTACGTTACATTGTCAGAACACATTTGTATGGTCCTGTAATTAGGAAGCCTAAGAGCACATATTTTCTGCAGAAAACATAAGTTTAAGCATCTCAGTAATGTACGCTAATTTCATTTTGCTGATAGCAAAGTTATAATGTCAAACTGCGTTTAAACGGAAATATGCTGTAATGATAAGAATTTTGATGTGTCTCTGTACACAATCCATAAAAAATATAGACCTAAGAAATTATATTGCTATTTCTATACAGAGGCTGAATGTGTGCGCCAATTTGCAAGTCAATCGGAGGATTTTTGCGACCGCTATCGCGCGACATACAAATTCTTCCCATAGGCCGTGATGATAAGAAAATATTTGGCGTGTCCCTATACACGAACTACAGATGGAATGCACACCCAAAACTATACACCTAATTCCGTTGGGCTCATGAACATGTGTACCAAATTGCAAGTCAATAGCGTGGTTTTTTCAGCCGATATCGCGCGACAGACAGTCAGACAACAGACGGAACCCAAACTCTTTTGAGTTTCAACAGGGCGTCCACTGACGTTTCGGCAAAAATTGCAAATCAATAGCTTTATTTTTGCTGTGGCTATCGCGGTACATACAAATTCTTCCCATAGGCCGTAGTGATAAGAAAAACTTTGTATATATAGCAACTTTGAAGAAAATCGTTTGAGCCATGTTCTTGAGATACGGACGTGATCCCATTTCCGGTTTCCAATGTCCAACTTCCGAAATTCCAATTTTCACCAAAATTTAGAAAAAACATTCGTACACCAGACCATGTTTCGTCGTTGTATCTTTATTAGATTAGGAGATGTAATAGCCAGAAATTACCCACACACACTGACCAATTGCCAAAAACTACTTTTTTGAACTCAAAAGACCTTAAAACATGTGAATCAGGTGGAAACTAAGTATCAGTTCAATTCAGTATATATTTTTTGACCGAATACAATACTCTCATTACCTACGGTACTCGGGTAACGAAAGTAAAAATGTAGAATTAAAACTAAAAAAAAAAAAAAATTCTCTAATTGACTTTTATTTTATTTTTTTTTACTTTTTTATTTATTTCTCTCTCTTTCTCTTGTTTTACTTTTTAGATTTTCTTCGATGAGGAAGTAATAGTGTGCAATAGATTTGTTTAGAAGCTTAAAAGCATTTGTCCTATATATTATGAAAAAAAAAAAAAAATATTCATCATTCGTGGAATGCATTCATCACAGTGTACTTAAATTTCGCTTTCATTACAGTGTACTTAATTCATTACAGTGCATTTATTTATTTATTTTTCACTGCAAGTCTTTTTTTTTTTTTTTTTAATTAAATTATTTATTTAAGCATGACACAACTTAGTATTTAACATACTTTAGCAATTTCCAACTCTGCCTCTAGTATATTCCAATACTTTTTTGTGGGCTCTGTAAACCAATGATAAATGCTTAAAAATATTTATGTATATATATATACATATAAGGCCCATGTTTATGTTGTTATGATTAGTGCAGTCCAAATATAGTAAAATGTATCAACGAGAAATTCCGCCCCTTCACTGTAATACATTTAAATTTTTTACTAGTTTTTCAGTATGGTCCACTTGCTCAATCTCGATAAAATATTTTAGTAATATCATCATATGAGACACAGATTTAGAAGGCTGAATTTGGATTTCTTGCCAATATTTGTTTTCGAGTTATACTGATAATAAACTCCCTAGCAGTCAAGCACACAAACTAGCTACAAAAAACCTTAAGTGTTCGGATTTAGGATTTAGGGAACCTTAAAATAAAAATTATAACAAAAACCCAGTGTTAAAATCTTTATGTACGCCAATACCTTCTCATACCATATATGGTAAGCGAAAGATTAAATTTATAGACAAAAATTCGAAGAGAAAACAAAAGCAATTAATTTAAAACCGAATGGTATTTCGTGTAAATAACTACTTTAAATATTTTATGCACTACTGCACCCATTTTAAATGTTATTTTTTTTACCTCCCACATATTCATTAATAAATATTGAAACTTCACCTCCTACGTAATCATTTAACCGAAAACTTTCGGTAAAATATGTTTGTGTTAATATCATCAATGTCAAGGTAAACATTTAACAGTCTTATTTTTACATTAGTCGGCCAAAATCTTGAAAGTTTAATTAAACATAAAATGAGAAAAACATTTAATGGAAACAGACTTTGAAATTTTAAAATAACGAAACCCCAAATAGTTAATTAAAAGACGGGCACTTTATTTAAATTAATTATCGTAAATGATTTATATATCGGACTATTCTATGGTGACACTTTTAAAGGCAGAATTTATCAATTAGCCTTTAATGTATATATACACATATATATTGTCTATTTTTCTTTTATTGGCACTTTTACTTCTTTAAGGGTAATATATTATAGAATTTTATAGATCATTTCTTTTATACAAGCAGCAATTGCGCTAATAATTGAAATTTTTTTTCTTTACTTTATTAATTTTTCTTAGCAATTTGAAGTGATGCATATTAAATGAAAAATTAACTTTAGTCATTATTTTGGCAAAATATTTTCACTAAATTTTGAAATACAATATTTTATAGCTGCATTTAGCGCATTCTTTGAGGTATTTGTCATAATTTTCTTTTTTGTCTTTTATGTTTTGCATCATTGCTGCTATTTCTTTCTTTCTTTTTTTTCTTTTTTTTTTTTTTTTTCTTTTTCATTGTATAAATATAATAACTTTTATAAATTTTAGATTTCCTTTTTTTCCTTACCGGTACTGATGCTTTCAGACTTTTTTGGATTTTTGTCAATTTTTCTTTTTTATTTGCGCTTTTATTTCTTTAAAGGTAATATATGATAGGATTATATATATTAAGATAATACTGATAAAAAAAATAGACATATTTTTAATTATTATAAATTAATTAATACCAATAATAATTATTATTATTATCCTTATTTAGTAGTAATACTTAAATTTTATAAGAGTCCAATAAAATTTCAAACTGTTACTGTAGCTTGTAACACATAGACTACAAGTGTTAATAAAGCTTATTAAATATTCTTTAAAAAATTATATAATTGCATAATTAATAATAACAATAAGTATTGTATAGAAAATCGTTTTCAACTCATAAAGAATATTAAAAACTTAATGTTACTAAACGAAAACTTTTTGATTTTATTGAAATTTTTTTATAATATTAATATTGAAGGTATGCATGAAATTATTAATATCCTTTTTAAAGAAAATATACATCTTCTAAATATCAATGATAAAATTATTTTATCAGCTTTCAAAACTTTAACTAGTTTTATATTATCTCGTAATTATACTTAATAATGCAATGATTTCTTCAAATTTTAATTTATAAACAACGATTCGGATTGCCGCAAGGTGGCATCACCTCCAGTATACTAGCTGATTTATATTTAAACTATTATGTAAGAAATTTACTTTGTATTAATTTTAACTTATAGAGGTACATTGATGATATTATGATATTCTATTTAAATAATTATAACAATAATAATGCTTTACCTGTTAATTATCCTAATAATATTTTTCTTAGTGAAACTACTCTAAAATATAATGAAATAAATTTGCTAGATTTAAAAATTATTCTTAATCATAATCTACAATTAGAATTTAATTTATGCGATAAACATAAAGATTTTCCGTTTTTTTTTTTTTTTTTTTTTCAAATTTTCAAATTTACTTAGCTTTATCTGAATTATTTACTTACTTTATCTGAATTTGCTATGAAATCTAATGAAATAAATTCGTTAAAAATTATTCTTAATCATACTCTACAATAAGAATTTAATTTATGCGATAAACGTAAAGATTTCCCATTTAAGGTTATTTATTTATTTATTTTTACAAATTTCAAAATTTACTTATAAAAATCTGAATTTGCTAACATTCTTATGAATTTTAATTTACGCATTAAACATTTTGTTTCTGATAAATTTAGCAGAGATCAATATAACTATCTAAAAAATCTTGTCAATGTCAATGGTTATCCTTTTAATCTAACTATATCTAGTTTTCACCGTTAATAAAAATTAACGTATTATTATTTAATAAGTAAATTATTAATACAACAATAAAGCTATTCAACTCTTCACTTTATTTATTACTAGCAGGCTACGCCCGCTTCGCTGGTCACTATATTTAAATGAATTTTCAAAAGGATTGGATCAGTATTTAATTTTTATATCACACTGCAAATAAAAACTTAAAAAATAAAATAAAATAAATAAATAAATAAATAAACACTGAAATCGTTTTAGATCTCGCTTCTTCGGGTACCCGTTGCCTAAGGCATCTCTTTCTTCTACCCGTACTGCATCGGGTCCAGTTTCCCCACTGTCTACAGAAAGGTCTTTCCCGGGCACTTCAATCAGGGTATTTATCGACGACTTGTGGATTTTCTGTTATTTAAGAACTACGATTTTAAAGATGACTGTATCTCAGCACCTATTATATATTTTAGTTTTTGAACCATGTGTTTTATAGCCCCCGTTATTTACACTGTATTACGATTTGATTCCGACCAGTGCAATAAAATTAAATAAAAAAGTAGATTTTCTTTTAAAAGAAATTAAATACATGAAAAACGAATTTTAATCAGTTTATCCTTTCTACTATAAACTACCATTTTTTTTCACCCAATAAATATTATAAATAATAATAATAAAGATTTTTCTTTTAAAGGAATTAATTAAAAAAAAATTTAAAAAAAAAGTTGCTATAGTATAAAATTTATACATAAACGTAACAATTTATTTCTATTGCATTACCATTTGATTTTCAATAAATATAATAATAATAATAATAATAATAATAAAAGAAAATCTCCTTCAAATGAATGTATTAAATAAAAAATGAATTGCATAATAGCCGTTGCTAAGATACGCAGATGATAACAATCGAAGAATAAATTCATGAAAAATGAAACATTAACGCCAATATTTAAAATAAAAAAAAACATTAATTCAAAAAATTCAAATTCGAAATTCGAAAAAATCTCGATGAGGTACACACCTGCAGGGTCCCAAGTACCTATATGCCAAATTTGGAGGCTCTGCGATTAGTAGTGTGAGCACCAGAGCGCAGACAGATACACACACAGACACACACAGATACACTTCTCTTTATTTATATAGACTAGCAGGCTTCGCCTACTTCGCTAGTCATCATATTTAAAGGAATTTTCAAAAAGCATCAATCATATTTTAAATCTTTTTATAAACGGGGGAAAATAAAATCCATTGAAATTGCTTAAAACTTAGCTTTGTGTCCCCGTTGCCTTTGCTGTTACTCAAGAACTATTTTCCTGGGACAGATATTTCTGAGGAAGATTATCATCATCAAGACAATCTAATACACAAGATGGATTTTTCGCATATGCATCATCTTTTTCTGCATACTAATATGGAAAAATTTACTTGTGTGAATTTTAAAAGGATTTCCCTTAATTTTGGCTATTTTCGAAATTTCTTCAATATTAAAGATCAGATATCTACAATTGTGTTATTGGAGTATTAAATATGCTTTCGAATTCATATTTTACACATAATTAACTTTAATCTGTTGTGCAGCAAATGATTCTGCAATAAAATTAAAAATCTCTGTTGCCCCCTATGTTAATTTTTATGACCCTTATCCAAAAAATTGTATTTTTCCCTGTTTATTTGGTTAATTAAAAAGTAATATTTTGTAGATACGTTATGGGTCGGGTTGGACTGGGTTGTGGGTATGAAGGCCGATTGACTGCTCTAGGGTCTTAGGCCTGAGGGAGAGTGTCATCCGTGGGGATCTTTCTGAGGAATCCTAGCCCGTATTTGCGCAAGTTTCGGAGAAAACCATGGAAAACTCCGAACGACTAGGCCGAATAACGCGACCTGGAATCGAACCCGGCACCTCACATCTATGAGCTTTGAGCGAAGAACCGCTCATAGATATGTTATAAAATACTTTCTTTCATTACAGGCTATAACTGCTTTATCTTACATAATCATTCGTTGAAACTCGAATTTTCTCAGTGGCTTTGTAATTAAATTACATTTACCACTTGTAATACGAAGCATGATGGAGTAATATGATGAATTCTGAAAACTGTATGTGTAAACTAAATGGTGGACAGATGCAAGAGCTAATTAATATAATGACTCTTAAACATCTGCCAAATCTCTCCCCATACAACGACAGGGTATTCTAAAATGCTAATCATTATTAAAAAAGCAACCGCGATATCTGAATAAAATTTATTTCGCACAAGAATTGATCATCATGCACATATGGTTGTAAATTATAGTTACTTATGTTAATTTGTTCGGTTTCATTGAGCCGCAGATTGAAGTAATCCGCATCCGCCCTATGCTACAATGATGACGATCAAAAAGTTAAAACACGCTGGGAGAAATACAGTGTTTCAAAATTCTTGTAAAAAATTTTCTGGGGAGGGGGGCGGATTAGAATACATCTAAATGAGAAATTTTTGTCAGACAAAGTATTGTCATAACGCAAGCGGTGAACCACTAAGGGGTAGCAATTGCTATCTTTTAAAATAAAAGAAACACAAAAGTGACTTCACAAGCTCGAAGTGCGCTTCATTTACAGAAATTGAAGAATGCACGAAGTTACAGAAACTGCTCAAAAGAGCGATCACTAGCAGTAATGCTTCACACCTGCGATGTGGAAAGCGGTGCACGTTGGCAAAAACCCGCCGCATTTCTTGGACAACGCCAGCAACAACAGCAATCTTTGTAACAAGGTCTGCAACAAAATTAGTTGTTAACAAAATAATCGTTTGGAAACAAATGAATTTTTTCGACTAATTTACAACTGAATAATAGTGCGAACTGCGAACTGAAGTTCATTCGCTATTTTTGACGCAGTCACCATTACATTCCATCTGAAGCGCCATCTAGCAGTTCATTACTTGTGTTGGTCACTACGTTTTGTATGCATTGCATCACCCCTTTAGACGTGCTCTATCACCTCTTAAATTATTTGCCAAGAATTTTAAAACACCCTGTATATAGGTCTGGATGGTGATTATGTAGAAAAAAAAATAAGAAGAAGAAGAATAACAAATGAAAATTATGTTTCTGCCTCGATTATTTTTTAGTAATAGTTAAAATTTTACACTATCCTCTTTTAAGAAAGACACCTTTATGAACATATATTAATAAAAATAAAAATATTGTTTTAATTAAAACTTATCTTTTTTTTTATTGGTTTATTTATTTATTCTTATTTATTTATTTATTTATTTATCTACTTTTTTTTTTTTTTTTTTTTTTTTCCAAGAATAGCTATAGCTCTGCTTCTTGTTTGTAACAGAAAAAATTATTAAAAAATTACTGAATATTATTATTATTATTATTATTCTGTTTTTGAAAGTTATACCATGCAAGTTGCAATGCAATAACTTTTTGAATTTTTCCCAATATTTTTAGTTCAAAAACTCGATACATTCAATGTCGCATTTCAATGACTTTAAATTTGGTAAAAAGGCTATTATTTAAATTGAACTGATTTTTTAAATAAAGTATAAAAATAATTATTATCGTTATTATAATACTAAAAGAAAATTAGTCCTCGTAAGAAATATAAAATAAATAAATTCATTATTTAAAGATTAGAAAAAAATAATTCAGAATGAATTTAAATGAATTATATAGACGATCCATATTACTTTAATATTTAAGGTCTAGAAACACCATCAAAACGTTTGAAAAAGAAGATCGATTATGAAAAATCTTTTTTGATACTCGTGAATATTTAAAAAAGAAAAAAAGAGTATAAGAAAATAAGAAAAACCCGTAGTTTACACTTATTTTACATCTATTTAATCGAATTTTGGCCATTGCGCTTCGGAAATTTTATACGGCAAATTTATTCAAAAGACGGCAAAATATATTTCCCGTCGTTTATGCTCGAATGATAAAAGCGCTGTTAAGTAGCTTAAAATAAAGCGGAACTCTAGTAGAGGATCGTCGATGATGGGGTAGATCCTTGATTACGGAGGAAAGTTTTATCGACATTTTACATCGCAGAATGTACTAAACGCAGTTATACTTTTTATAATTATAAAAAGCAGGCTTTTTTTTTTTTTTTTTTTTTTTTTTTTTTAAAGATGTAAATAAAATATTTAAATAGAAGAAATTTATATTAAGCAGAATTAATTAACTCTTTTCTATACACTCAGTATATTTCAGTAAAATTTGGAAAGTTGACCGTTAAATTATGCGGCCAGCTCCCTTCTTCCATGAAAAAAAAAAAAAAAAAAAAAAAAAAAAAAAAAAAATACACTCTAAAAATTTAGTTTCATTATTTGTAACAAATTCTTACAAAATCCAGAGTATTGACCATTTATAACAGTCCCCTTCCCATCCTCGAAAGAAAGAAAAAAAAATCATTACAGCTTTATGGACTTGAATTTATTTTTACAGTCAGTAACTGAAACACTTTTTGTCGGTCACTAACCGTAATTTAGTGTGCAAAATTTTATTTTATAGTGTGCACGTATTTGTAACAAAGCTATGTAAAATTCAGAGTGTTGACCGTTCACCGTTTATTACAAGTCACTTCCCTTTTTTGAGAAAAAATCAAGACAGATATACGGGGCATGACTTAATTTTACGGTCAGTAACTTGAAAACTTCACTGGTAGAAAAACAATGTTCACATTTTTTTACAGTGTATTTAATGACGTTCAATAATAATGCAATGTCTTCGCAAAATATTCTGTTACCACATTATAACGGGTTTCTACGTACAGCTGAACTCAGTTATAATATCCTCATAGTTATATCACCAGCTTGCTCGTAACGTCGTTTGGATCAATTGTTCATAAACTTTTTTGAACTCTATTATTACGTCATTCGGGTATAGCATCGAAAAAATTTTCCGTCCCCTGGATGACGTTATAATCGATTTTTTACATCAATTTTTGAGGCGTTTGATGCATTACACAAGCATAAGACTTGTGTAATTATTCTTTCAAAAATAACCGAAATATTTTTGACTTCCTGTTGAAAGATAGTCGAATATCTAAAAATGATGGTTTAATTGCTTTTTAATTTAATTTAATTTAATTTAATTTATTTATTTATTTGCTTATTATTATTTATTTATTTGAAATTTAGGTGTGTTTCTGTTATATAGAGTGTATTTCAACAACGAAGGTTTTGTCCTGAAGGCAAAAAGGGGATCAGTAACAAATTAAAGAAAGGAAAAATATGTCACTCTCTTAAAAAAAAAAAAAAGCTTTGTAACTAAGCATGTAATTATTTATTTATTTTTTTATAATTTTTTTTTTTTTTTTTTTTTTTTTTTTTTTTATGATCTGTATTCATTTGTATTTCTATAGCACTTATCAAGAATAAGGCAATTAACGATATCACAAAAGATATTAATTTTAGAGCAAAAATAAAAATAAAAAATAAAAAAATTTTTTAGTACGTGGGATGCTGTCGTGATTAAATGTTAACAAAATATAAGTGATCTGGTTTTCAGCAAGAGATAACATTTTTTGGCTGTTTAAACTGCACGTTTGTCCTTAGGCGGCCACGTTACTCATCCAGTCGAGATGACTGCAAGTTAAAAAGCCGGCGCTTAAAAAATCAGTTTGTATTAGAACATAGCAGGGATTCAGAAAAAGTGTTTAGTAACATAATTTATCTAAATACAGTGAACTGACAATCAAACAAAGCAGGTTTAATTGCCAGAAAATCTGAAAAAATTCATTCTTAACGAAAAGAATTAGAAAACCAAGACATTAGAGGATTAAATTTTTTTTTAAATGATCAATTAATAATTGGACTGAAGTTGTTCTCTCTGATGAGTAGAGTTTAGCTTATTTCGAACTGACGGAAACAAGCAGATCTGAGATCACGAAAATGTGACTGACTTAATGAAAATCGCACTTTTAAAACAATGACATATTCCCCGTACATTACGATACGAAAATGCATATTTTTTCGGTGAGTCTGGCAAATTTTCATGTTCAAGGGATCAATTAACCCGAAATAAAACTTGGCCATTAAAAAATTGATACCTGATCGACTACTTTGGGGTATTTCAGACTCTTCCATAATCAGCATTTCAAGATGATAATGCACCTTGTTATATGGTGCTTGTGGTACATTTATTTGATTCAAGTTGTTAAAATTACGTATCTATTCTCATGAGCATCTATAGTTTTGTAAGTTATCATAACTTTTTTTACTTAAAGTAAATTCCACAAAGAATATCGCAGAATTTCTTCTTTATTAGACCTGAAAATTATCCTAATCTCAATCCAATCGAAAATGTTTAGTCTATAAAAGATGGTGGGGATTAGAAATTTGTAGCGTACAGCTTTGAAAGAACTAGAAAAAAATATTTATGATATTTGGCACCGTGAAATTTCTGAGTTTCATGTTAAAAAACTGTAAAATACTATGCCATTGCGCATTAAAGCAGTAATTCCATATAAAGGCGGAATTATCCAATCCAGAATGCATATTTTTATTAAATAATTGTTTAGATCAAACAAATAAATAGTTTTATTTCATACATTAAAATAGCACTTGTTTATTTCATATAATAAATCATGATAGTGTATATGTTTAGTATATGTTTATTATATTACGTTCAAAAAGAAAATTTTATGTAGATTTTTATTAAATACTTCGTAGAGTGTAATAAAACGAATTATTAAATCGAAAATGTACATAGGTATCATGTTATGACTTCCGTATTATACAAACATAACAATTTTATTTGTTGCAATCATTAGTTTTTAAACTATTACAAACCCAAAAAATATAAGTCAATTTTTCTGCAGAGCTACTTTTTTTTTTTTTTTTTTTTTTTTTTTTTTGTCGCTTCATGTATGACAGAACATAAAAATATTAAACATCTGGTGAAATATGATTATTTTTACATATATATTCTAAATGTAACATTTCTGAATTATGCTTATATCTTGTTTTTTTTTTTTTTTTTTTTTTTTTCCTTTATGTAATTTTGTGACAAATTTCGATAAATTTTTGACTGGTAAATTGTATATATACCCGAGAAGTCAACAGTGTGTCTTATTCTTATAAAATCGATCTCCAATTACGTGCTTTTCGTGAAAAGAAAAAAGAAAAAAAAAAAATATTTTTTTTTTTGGCTTATGCTTCAAATGATTATTTAAAGTATTGTCCCTCATATTCAATTACGCTTTTAACACTTACTTTCGGAAGTGTTTTTCTTAATTATGTCATTTGGTCATTTGAACTGCTTTTTTATATATTTTAGACTTTATAGAGAATTTCATATATGCATATTATGCTTGGAATGTTGCAAAAGTGTCATCAGTTTTGGGTTCCATTGAAGAAAAAAAAAGAAAAGTATTTAATTAAAAAATATTTTGACAGCTGAGTTATTTTCTGTAGTATTATTTTTATTGAAATAATAACTAAGTATATGTGAAAATTTTGGTATAACGAGATAGCTTAATTCTCTACAATTTCCCAGAAACCTTCCTTATTATTATTATTATCATTATTTAATAAAAATTAACAGCTATAGATTATTATGTATCTGAAATTTTTCAGTTACGAAAATTTTATAATCAACCTTAGTAACGCGTAAATTTCTTAAAAACTGGAACATAGCCATGAACAATAAAGGAGAAATAGACAAAAGTATAAGCACATAAAATGATTACGTAAGCACTTTTTATCTACAGGGTGATAATAATTGAATTTCTGCTATAGTGTTGGGGTTAAAATGACAAGCAGAGTGCCACTAAATTTGGCATTTCGACGATTCTTGAGATGCTCTCGAGGAATTAGAGAGAAACAAAAAATAGTTAAAACACCTTTATTAGATGGCGCTTTGTATCGAAAAACGGAAAATGTAGCAAAGTAAATGATTCATACAGCATACAAAAACAATATGAAGATTTATTGAATAACAAAGGCGGCCTTCACTCCTCTTAATGTTGATATTTTCAAATAAACCTATTTGTTTTGTTTTAATTAAAAATTTCTTTCTTTCTTTCTTTCTTTTTTTTTTTCTTTTTTAATGTCAGTTATGCTTTTTTATCCTTAAAAAAATTTTCAATTTAACTAAATTGTAAATATTTTGCCGATTACTTTTTATGTTTCGACTTTTCGTCAAATGCTGACGATTTGGCGATACACGAAACCGATTCCAATAACAGAAAAGCATAATAATTTATTTTGGTTTGAATTTATTATCGCTTAAATTACTTTTAATATTCTTAAATTTTTACTATTTATTATAATCATTTAAACTTTTTTTTTTTTTTTTTTTTTTTTTTTTTAGTTTTTCTCCAATTTAGCTGAATGTTTCGACTTTCGACCATCATTTGGCGATTTATAGCGGGCCCCGAGAAAGAAAACTGCGAAATCGCCAAGTGGCATCCTTATATAGTATTATACCAATTCTTTTAAATTATCTCTTAGATTTCTTTTATTTTTCCCAAATCACTGATAAAATTTATTTTTTCCAATACATTGTTGCAATTATGGCGTCATTTTTTTCTGACAAATTATTATCTTTCTTCCATTACTTTGTTAATTCCTCCAAATCAAGAATTATTATATATATTCTTTTTTTATATTCTTCGTTTTAATTCTAAAATTTATATTCTTTATTTCAATACATTTCTACAGTTAAAACATTAGTTTCAACATTATCCCCGGGAAACTCGGGCTTTTGTTTTTAACCCTTTCAAGACCATAAGATTTCCAAGATTAAATATGCCAATACAACACAATATTTTAGCTATTGTGGGTGTAAAGTAAGAGAATATCACCAGAAAAACATAGCAGGGTGTATAAGTTTCCTATAATTTCACGGGAAATATTTTCCCTATGGACCATAAAAGTAAATAAACGAAGAGTTAGGTTTATTATATCGGTATTTTATTTATTGCTTTGTAATACAAATTTATTGCTTTGTAATATAAAAATTATCAGAAAAGTAAAATAAATAGCTAGTTATGGTATTCTACGAAACAATTTCGTTTACTTGTGAAGCACAAGTGGACATTGCACATAACACATTTATTATGTGTCCTATTTTCTATACGTTTTTTTTTTATTTGTTCAGAATGACATTTGCTGCATTGGACATACGTTTTATTTTGACATTCAGTAAAAAAAATATCGATTCAATAATAATTGAACAATCGATAACGATTTTTGTAGAAGGGAAAAATATTTCCCTTGGGCGTGAAAGGGTTAAGACGCTTTCTGATTTCGTGTTGGCAATTATTAGTTAAATTTTCCATTTTCCATTTTCCACGCAAAGCGCCAGCTGATAGGCTTTTTTAACTTAAAAAAATATTTTTATTTTCAATTACTTAAGCGGCTCTCGTGAATAGTTTACATATTAAATATGGTGAAAGTCCGACGGCCGTTTTAACTGCAAGATATTGTTTATGGCAAAGTTTAATCAAAATTAATCGATGAAAAATGTTGAAAATAAATTTAGTTTTATAAAATGTACAATTTGAATATTAACAAATACACACACACACAATAAACAAATAAATCACTAAAATAATCAACTTTTAAAACTGACTGGATTATATATATATAACATTTCCATATTTTTATTTTTATTTAAAGTAATATCAACTTTTCTGTTTTCGTAGATTTGTTTTTTTTTTATTTATTTCCCTTTTTCCCGTGGAGAAGAAAAAGGGTTTTAAATATAAATATTTAATGTTACGAATGATATTTTGCCTACGAATAACATCAACTTTTCTCTATAAAGGATAGATCTTTTTTCTTTCTTTCTTTCCCACTTTTTGGGTGAGTGGGAAGTGTGTGTGTGTGGGGGGGGGGGGGTTAAAAAGACCTTTAAATATAAATATTTAATGTAAGAAATGGTATTTTGACTCTTCATCGATTGTTGCCGGCAGCCGGATCCCATGTTATTCTACGGAGAAATTTAGTACCTAAATTACTCATAATGTATGTTTTTAAATTCCATCTTCACATTAAGAAAATTTATAACCGTTTAATTTGCTTTTTGTTTCCAAAAATCGATATTTTTTCTAATTTTTTACATTTTGTTTTAAAATTGTAAAATGCGAAAACTGAAATAAATGCTTTAATTTATTTTTTTTTTTTCCACATTATAGTTTTAAAATGTAATATTAAAAATTTTAAAAAGCAATTTTCGGAAAACAAAAGCAAATTAAACTGTTGTAATTTTTTTATTAAACACTTTATTAATAATATTTAAATGATTTTCTCTACCAAAATTTAATTTTTTATTCATTAGGAATTGGTTTAACTTATCGCTATCACCAGGAATGATCAATTGTGTTAGTACTCTATACATAATATCTTATTCTCTTCAACTTCGTAAATTGCTGATAGCAACTCAACTTATTATGTAAATTCAATGCCTTTCATCATGTGTAAGAATGTTAAGCATGTTTATAGCTTTGTGTAATTGTTTCTCTTTGGATAATGTTTACTTATTTATCTTTATTTCTTTTAATTATTAAGTTTTGTTGCAAGATAGAGAAGTACGACTGTAATTATTTTTTGGCTTAAAATACTTTTACATTCTTCGAAATCTTACGTTTCTCTGTGCTTTCTGAAGAATGTACGTTTCCTGAAGAGAATTTCTTTAATTCCTGAGTATTTTTACTTTCTTCTATATGTAATATGTCAAGTGATATTAATACAAATATAATTTAAGTAATACCTGCGGCCATTTCTTTCACTTTTTTGAGTATCACTATTTTTACTTTCTTCTATATAAAGAGAGAGAAAGTATTGGATTCGTGAAAATTTTCGACCTGACCTCCGTTTTTTGATGGATTTACACGTTTTGGGATGTCCAGAACACGAATTAATAGTTTTTAGAAAATGTCTGTCTGTATCACTTTTTTGTGGACGCTGTATCTCACGAACCAATGAATGAAATTTAACCAAACTTGGTATTTAGTTGCACCCTGACATAAACTGGTGCTGATTAGATTTGGGGATCAATTGCTCAACGGGTGGCGCTGTGATCACATTTTATGCAAACTTTTAACATGGCAGTATAGGACAAAATTTCGTATAAATGTGCATAATGAGAGTTATTTTAAACTTGTGATTGTAAAACTAATATGAATTATTGATAATAGTAGTAGTTAACTAGGAAAACATTTCTGTGCATGTGGGGGCATCGCTTCCCCTCCCCCTGGGGGGATGGTTGAACTATAAATCTGTGATAATTTAAAACAAAGTTATCGATGTTTTTTCTTTTAACAAAAAAAAACCTTAGAAAAAAATCATATATATATATATATATTTAAATATTGTTACTGATTGAATATGTATAGGAAAATATAGAAGACAGTCTTGTGGTGGCCACAACATACTAGTTTTTATAAATCTTTTGGATGAATTTAGCATTGAAAAATATGCGGAAATAAAAAATATGCGGTTTGTTACATTCTTCTATATGTATATATAGAAAAAGTATTGGATTCGGGAAAATTTTCGAACTCCAGTTTTCGATGGATTTACACGTTTTGGGATGTCCTGAACACGATTTGACTGTTTTTAGAAAATGTCTGTGTGTGTGTATCACAAATTTTGTGGACGCTGTATCTCACGAACCAATGAACGAAATTTAACCAAACTTGGTATTTAGTTGAACCCTGACATAAGCTGGTGCTGATTAGATTTGTGGAATAATTGCTCAACAGATGGCGCTGTGATCGCCTTTTTTCTAAATTTTTAACATGGCAGTATAGGACAAAATTTCGTATAAATGTACATTATGAGAGTTATTTTAATCGTGTGATTGTAAAATTAATATGAATTATTGATAACTGTATCAGTTAACTAGGAAAAAACTTTTGTGCATGTGGGAGCATCGCTTTCCCCCCTGGGGGGGAAGTACCCCTCCGGGTGGAGTAAATTTTCATCATGGATCTCTTTCGAAAGATCTCGTCAATACTTTTAAAACGAATGGTTGAACTATAGTTCTGTGATAATTTAAAACAAATTTATCGATTTTTATTTATTTATTTATTTATTTATTTTATTTTTTTGTCTTTTTAATGAAAAATAACTTGAAAAAAAATCATCTCTTCTGATTTGCAAAAAACAGAAATCTTTCGGCGTTTAGTGATAATATAATACTGTCAGATAAAAATCGTTTGCATTTATAATGGAAAATAATTTGATAATTTAATAAATAATTTGTATTGAATAAATTTTGTGTAAAATTATATAGAAGAAAGTCATGTGGTGGCCACATCATACCAGTTTTGTTTTTGTAATATTAAAGTACGAGGAAAAGGGGCCCATTGAACATGCGTGCCCTGGGCCTCCAAGTGAGTAAATCGGCATAATGTCTAGTGTCTCTATATGAAGCAAAAAATGCACATAACGAACATGACGCTAGGTGTTTTCACAAAATAGACGTGGTGTCCTTCACCTCCGATTATTTCGTTCTAATTGTTTGACACGCGTTATCATTTATTTATTTTTTTTATTTTATTTTAGTTCAGTTGTTGGGAATTAATGCAATTAAATAAATTTTATCTCTTAAATTTTTTTTTCAGTAAAAGCAAACAACTTAAGGAAACAAAATAAAATAAAATAAAGACATTTTGTAACATAAAAGAGCAGTTCATTCACTTCCAATAAGGTCGTGCATGGCGACAAATATGGCGAGGAATTTTGCAACAGTAATTCATTTTTTAACAGTACATGTGTCCCAACATTTAAATTACCCGAAAACTTACTTCGACAGAAAAAGGCACTAATATATATATATATATACATATATAATATATATATATATATATATATATATATCGTGGGACTATAAGAAGCAGGTTTTAAATTACTGGCATAATGTGAAATCTGGAATTCATATCGCAGTTTAAAAAGTGTCCAACCTAAGTTTAAATGTGTTTTTTTAAAAAAAGCAACAGCATTCTTCGGCACACCTAATATTTTTATTTATTTACTTATTTTTTTAATATAATATTAAAAAATTACCAACTCAAACTTAATTATCTTGTTTTATTTTTTATTTAATTTTGCACGCGCGCTTTTTATTTCCTAATTCAAAATTATTATATTAAAACAAAAAAAAAAAAAACTTTTTCGATACTGTCCGTTTCGAAACTGATTATTATTAATTTTCTTTTCTTTTTCTTAAAAAAAAAAAAAAAAAAAAGATTTTGATAAAATTCTGGCAAAAGTAGAATTTAGTACGGAGGACTATAATTTTTCTTTTTCTTTTTTTTTTTTATTATAACATCGCTTTTCAAATTATTCAATTATATTTTCGATAAATTTTCGATTTCGATAAATGTCCAACTATCGTAAAACTGATATCGTAAAAATCTTTAGATTGAGTCTAATAGTCCTCAGTCCTAATGTTGTGTTGTTGTCGTGTGCCACTCGGAAATTCCGAGCCCCGGTAGTGGAACTACCGGACTTATTTTAAGGCAAGAGGGTTGCGTCTTCCGTTATTAGGAACGCCTCATAGGGAGGAAGTACGACTTCTAATTCCAAGCTGGTGAAAGATGGCAGCACCAGCCAAACTCGAATTTTGATCCGGATCAGAGCGAGTTTTGACCCATGTTCCGGTACCCCCAGAGGTATAATTTTTTATGGGAACTTGGAGGACTTTGCGACCACGACGGAATTTAACGTGCACCAGTCGCCATTAGCGTACACGACGGTCTTTGGCCGGCTCGAGGATCGAACCCGCAATCTTTCGATCACGAACTCGCTGCTCTTACCAACCAGGTTACTGCGGCCCTCAGTCCTAATAAAATAAATAAATAAATAAAAAAGTTGCACTCCGGGAGTGCCGACAGAAGTGAAAACGTGAACAATTACGTGTGTATTTCTTGAATCGTCAGGAAATATTTTATTATGCAGGAAATACTTTTAAATGAAGTGTTTTTTTATTCATTAATATAAACTACTACTACAAAAATTATATTACAATTTCATTTAATGCGCTAACGGCAATAGAGACAGTGTCCGGAGATGAGAGATGTCGTGTAGAGCCGCACCAGATTGTAAAAACGTGAGAAAAATGGCGGCTTTGGCCTTTCTCACTGCTTTGTGAGGTCTAACTGCAACGTTTCCGGCTGCAATCTTTAAGAGACAGTGTCCGGAGATGAGAGAAGTCGTGTGGAGCCGCACCAGATTGTAAAAACGTGAGAAAAATGGCGGCTTTGGCCTTTCTCACGGTTTTGTGAGGTCTAACTGGAATAGAGGCAGTGTCCGGAGATGAGAGAAGTCGTGTAGAGCCGCACCAGATTGTGAAAACGTGAGAAAAATGGCGGCTTTGGCCTTTCTCACTGTTTTGTGAGGTCTAACTGCAACGTTTCCGGCTGCAATCTTTAAGAGACAGTGTCCGGAGATGAGAGAAGTCGTGTAGAGCCGCACCAGATTTTAAAACTATATACAGTATATAATTATTAACACTTCACATTAGCAAGTTAATTATATGATACATTATTTGTATCATACAAGGATGGAAAGCGTCAGCTGACGATGATGTGAGTTCAATGATTTTTGTTCACCCAAAAGTTTTCACTTCAAATGGAAAGCGTCAGCTGACGATGACGCGAGTTCAAAGATTTTTGTTCACCCAAAAGTGCTCAACGCGCCTAAAGAAGTTTTCACTTCAAAATTTTAGCAGTACTCTTCTAAAATCCATATATAAACATATATAAATTAGCTGGCTTAGAAAGGCTTTAAAATATATGTGAAAAATATAAACTGTATAATAAATATATATAAAATATAATATGAAAAAAAAAATCTACTACATTTTATATATATTTCTGTAATTAATTAATCTTAGGATGTTTTAAAGGACAGGATATATATGTATATTTTTATTTATTTCTCTGCTTCAAGTGAAAAATTTTCTCAAAAATTAAACGAATTCTGCTATTAAAATTAATTTACTTATCTAATAATATTATTAATTAAGTAAATTAATTAGTTTAGTTTAATTTATTTAATTAATATATTTATCTTAATTAAAACTTAAATAATTTAAAACAATTGTTTCATTAAAGCAAATAAATAAAAATAAATAAAATACTGATATTACTTTAAAACCTATTGCAAAAACTTCTTTTTAAAAAGATAATAAATTGAAAAAAAAAGTTTGCAAATACTTTTTTGTCGTTGAATTTATTTTTTTTAATAAACATTTTATCATTATTATTATTATTATTATTATTATTTTATATATTACGATTATTAAATAATATATCAGTTTACTTTAAAATAAATAGTTATGTTAAAATTAAAGTAATATATATTATAACATAAAATAATTATGTGTGTTTTAAAGCAAATAAAATCACATATTTCATTTTTATTAAATTTTTAAATCATATATTTAAAAATTAATAAACTTAAAAATAATAAATTTTATTTTATTTTGTTTTTATCTTGAAATTTTATCTATTAAGTAAAAATTATTTTTATATTTGTTGAAGATATTTTCGTTAGTTAAAATAAAATTAAATAAGAAAAATATACTGAAATGATAATCTTATAATAATAATTATATTATAGTAATAATAACATTATTAATAGCAATAAAACGTTTTGATTGTTTTAAAAAATTATGAAACACAATTTAATACTTATTCATATGTTAATAACAGCGGCGGCTTGTGGACCAAAAATAGGTGAAGAGGCACTTCACCTAATATTTTACTCTTTATTCATTTATAGAGTAGGAATTCACATTTAAATAAAATGAATAATTTTAATTATTTTTTAGTTAAAATTTTGCTTAAAAATTATGCATTAAAACTATACTTAAATTTTATTTTTCTGCTTTTCACCTATTTTCGGTTCATGAGCTGCCGCTGGCCAATAAAGTTTAGAATTAATATTATTAAGGATACATTAAAAAAATATATGTATCTGTATTTTAGATATATAATTATTTTTAACCTCGGAAACTAATGACATGAAACTCATTTTTAATGTTGTTACCTATATCGGCATTCACAACATAAAATTTTTTGTAAATATTTGATAGGTAAATAAGTAGTTTGAATAACGGCATTTTTCAAAACTATGTATTACTTAAAAAAAAAAAAAAAATTACCTAATATTTTCAGTTTTTTTTTTTTTTTCTTTTTAAGTTTATATATATATTATTATTATTATTATTATTCACAGTATTTTTACCTTTTTATTATTAATTAGTTTTAGGAGACTTTTTAAAATTTTATTTAAAATAAATAATAAAAAAAAAAAAAATTATTTATTAAAAAATTATTTTAATTTTTCGCATGAGATATTAAATTTCTGTAAAGAATATTTTGAAATTATGTATATCATTAAAAAGAATCAGAATATATATATATATTTCTTTAAAGAATTTTCTGTAAAATCATAGCTAATATGCCATAATCGGCTTTACAGTATGTTATAAATATAGAAGAAGAATTTTACTAAAATAAATCATAATTTAAAAAAAAAATCTATTTATTTTTTTTTCCCTTTAAATGTCATAATCGGCTGTTTAGTATTTTATTTCATAACATTAAAATTATTATAACAGTAATAATAATATCATGCAAGAATCAGAATAGCTAATTTTCTACTTCTGCTAGTTAAACATTATGAAAAACGATAAACGATAAAAGAATGAAACTTACCTTATATTCTTCTTATATAAATCTACTAATACATAAACATGAGCTACCGTAACATTGCCTGATCTAGGGAAGGTAGTGCGACTGTGCCGGTAGATTCAGATTCAGATTCTCATCTGTGTGGCCTGGCGTTGTCACGGTAGCAGATGATGGCCAGAAACCAATTCTCCCACTAAAAGCACGTCCCGCCAATCGGGAATAAAATTTTGCTTTGACGTAAACATCTGCGCATGATTTCATTGGTTGAACTGTCATTTTCTCAAGGAGTGGGAAATATCGAAAATTGGCATGATTATCTTGTAAAAGAATTTTGAGGTCGATTTTATAAGGTGATTTTCCTAGTACCTGTCAAAAAATTTTCTTTTCATCTTTTGTCATTTTCATTAACAATTTTAAATTTGAAAGAAAAATCTTCGATTACTTATCGATTATAGAATTCATTCTATGTCCATTATATTAAAATGCTGTCTGTTTATTTTTAATTCCTGTTTAATATATATATTTTTTTTAAATACGAAATTCTTCTAAAATGAAGAAATATTTATGTTAATTCGAATATAATTTATAGTTGTTAACTTACAGCACTAGTAGCCGAGAGGTTCTGCTGTCACAGTTGGTGAATGGAAATGGAATGTACCAGTTTCAAACCTAGGTCGTGTTTTTCGATTTGCCGTTTAGAATTTTCCATTGTGTATTGTTTTATCCAAAACTTGCGTGAGAAAGACAACCTCCCACCAACGGAAAGCTTTCCCCATCCTCTGTTTCTGACTGCTTTTTAAAAAATGCAAAATTGTAATGTTGTTTTTACTGCACAGTTTTTACAAAGCACTAAAATAACGCTTACTTTAACTTGAGATTGAAAATTTAATTGTGCCCCATTACAATCATCATGGCTATTTTTTTAGATATTCAAACTTTAAAAACAAGCTTAAAATTCATAATTATATGATTTTGAATTATAAGTGTTATGTGGAAGAAACAACATCTCAGTGACCGGATATATCCGTCAACGGTGGTCAGACGATAGACCTATAACTAAATAATAATATTAAGAAGTATTTCATTCATTAATTGGTCGATAATTAAAATAATAATAATAACAGAAATGAACGTTAAAAAAAAAAAAAAAAAAAAAAAAAAAAAAACATTCTATCATTATATAAAATTATTAGAAATTGTAATTCGTTAAAAAACTATTATTAAGTTTTATCGCATTATGTTTCTAATATGATCTTTTTACAATTTATTTATTGTTGTTAAATTATTGATCAATTATTTTAGAAAGAAAAGTGTAATGCAAAATACGGAAATATCCCACTTTTAAATTAATATTATATGTGAAGAAATAATTGGAGTACATAAAATAATAGCGGGTTCGTTATTCGAGCCGGCCAAACACCGTCGTGTACACTAATGGTGGCTGGTGCACGTAAAATCTGTCGTGGCCGCAATGTCCTCCATGTTCCCATAAAAAATTTCACCTCTGGGGATCACCGAAGCAGGAGAGCCATCCCTTCCGCGGAGGATCAAAATTGTGATGGTATGTCTCCGAACCACCTCTAGGGGTGTGTCCCAGACCGTCGCCAATTGCCCATCTACGCAGCGCTAGTGCGACGTAAAACCCAACCATCCATCCATCCATCCCATCCATAAGATAATATTTCTCAAAATACTGTTGAATATTTTCTCTAAGCCGTTTTTAAAGTTTGAGATTTTATTTAAAAAAAAAAAAAAAAAAAAAGAGAAGAAGAAGAAGAAGCAAATTTATCTTAATAGTAGTACTATGTATTTGTCAAAATTATTCCCTAAACACAGCCAATCTTAAAACAGAATAAAGGTTGCAGTACGTCAAGGACATAACAGTTTAAATTTTATATTTTATGTGTACTGGATTACGAAATCATAGTTATGATTATGAATAGTTAATATTAAACCACTTCTCTTCGCAGCATGAAAATGTTAAGATAGTACATACATGCAAACACACACACACAAATAAAAAAATAAATAAATAAAATAAATAAACGCTTTATCTTGTGCCTAGAGGTTATTGTTCGATCACAATTTTGTTCTGAATGTAACCTTAAACCACTTTTATATTAAATCATCACTCAAGTTTATTAAAAGCATCCAATTACAACACTACTTTCCTTTGAGTCGGCGAAACCTTCACATGCATAAGTAAGTTCGGTAAGCAGTTTAAGCATAAAATAATTTTTGGAACTCTTTGAATTTTTGAACCACTACAAAATATATTAGCCTGGCTTCGCCCGTCTAGCCGAGTGACCCCTTTTAAGGGCCGCTTCACTCACCGCCACCAGAAGACGAAGCTAATGTTATTCTATGGGAAATTTTTCTTTACAAATAACTTATTAACTAATACATATTTTTAAATTCTGTTTTCACATTCTGAAAATTCCCAGCTGTTAAATTTACGGACCTTTTAAAAAAATATATTTATTTTATTTTTTTATATTTTATTTTGAAGCTGGAAAATACGAATTTTCAATATGTGAATTTTTTTCATTTTGCAATTTCAAAATAAAATATTAAAAATTAAAAAAATACATTATTAAAAAAGGTCCGTCAATTTAACTTTTGGAAATTTTCTGAATGTTGAAACAGAATTTAAAAATATGTATTAGTTAATAAGTTATTTGTAAGGAAAATTTCCCCATAGAATAACATTGGCTCGGGCTTCCGGCGACGGTAAGTGAAGAGGGCCGTTAAGGCATAAAATAGAGGAGTAGGCACAGTTGCCTTCAACAGTTTTTTTTAAAGTGCGACAGCGAGGTTTCTAAAATGAAACAATAAATTTTCTAGGACTTCAAAAGACATGCTTCTGTATCTGTAATATTCTTTTTCAATTATAAAGATTTTCTTTTCTTTTTGAAATATATAATGTATAACTTTTGGAAAAAATAAAAAAATCTGCAGTTAAGCAAGATTATCTTAACCATCTGACCGCCGCTGACAGATATATCTGGTTACTGTGCTGCTCTTTTTTCCACACTATACTTTATAATTCAAAATTACAAAATTATTAATTTTTAGCTTGTTTTTTCGAGATTGTTTGTTTGTTTATCGATACACATATGCATCAGATTTTTATGCTTGACTCGAAGCCCGCTTATAAATCTTCGTCAGATGAAGACAGAATTACTTCATGACAGAATTACATAAGAAGAATTAGAAAAACACCCAAGGCCATTACGGGAATCGAACTTGCTCTCCTACGCTCGAAGGCGATTAGCAGTGTGGTGACATAACTTCCCGGCCACGGAGGGTCCTTTTCGAGTTTAAAAGTTTTAAATAATAGCCATAATTATTATAAACATGTGCACAGTTGCATTTTTAATCTCAAATTGAAATAGGCATTAGTTTAGTGCATGTAAAGTACTGTGCAGTGAAAAAATCTTTACAATATTACCCTTTTCAAAAGCGATCAGATGATAGTTTAAAGGGTTTTGGCATCACTGAAGGTTTCATGTAAGAGCTTCTATTCCCATTTTATATTTATATATTTAGCTATATTAGGCTTGTTCAATAAAATTTGAGGCAACCATTCTTATGGTTTTTTATACATTTTTTTTTACAGATTTGAAAAACTTAAATTGCGTTTTCTCAGTTCGCATTTTTTCATGAATTCACGATCTTGAAAATGCTAAAACTTCTACAGATATTTAAGAAAAGAATATTTTTTGAGGATTTTTGATAGAACCTACTTAAAAGAATTAGAAGATGGGTTTTGCAATATATTTAGAAGAAAAAATATCAAAAATAAAAATATAATAAAAAGCATGTTATTTTTGCAAATTTTTACGTAGACATGCACTTTTAAATTTTTTTCCCAAAACTAATTAATAAATTGAAAAATCCAACCCTATTTTTTTTTTATGTAAGTTCTATTAAACAAAAAAAAAAAAGATATATATATATATATATATATATATATATATATTAAGTTTTTTTTTTTTTTTTTTTAATGTCGGTAGAAGTTTTCGCATTTTGAAGATCATGATTTCATGGAAAAATGCGAACTAAAAAAGTTATAGAAGAGAAATATATAAAGCTTTCAAATCTTTAAAAAACTTATATCAAAAACCATAAGAATTGACGCCTGGATATATATTTTATTGAACAAACCTAATATAGTTCAATTTATGAATATTAAATGGAAATGTACGATTTAATATGAAACCTTCAGTGATACCATGTCAAAGGTGTCAAGTCCCCTTAAATCGCAATTATTTTACTTAAATCTTTATTTTTCTGCTTACATAATTCCTGAGTTACGAGCTCGATACATTGCCAATACCGTCGTGTACTGTACATTAATGGTGGCTGGCGTATGTAAAATCCGCCGTGGTTGTATGTAATGTCCTCCATGTTTCGTAGCAGTAATACCTCTACGGGTCACCGAAGAGTTTGCATGCAATTGCCTCTCTGGGAGTTAATATACCCCTGTTTATATTGTTGGCGGCGGAATATCTGGCTAATTCTGTGCTAGAATCTATCAGAAAATTGCAGAATTCGGCTCTTACTAAAGACGAAGCTTTGTACCTGTGGCAATCCTAAACTATTATTCTTTGAGAAATTTGGTCGCCAAGTCACCAAATTCATCGCTAAGTATCCAAGTTTTTCACCAAGACCGACTTTAACGGAAATTAATGGGGCTATTTGTTTCCACTTTGACTGTAAATTTACTTTTACTGCAATAGCATATTTAATGCAGAAAAGAAGTTTAATACTTTGCAAATCATTTATCGACCGCTTAAAAAATGACATATAAAAATATAAAACCGTAACAAAGGCTATTAGATGCGACAATTTATGAAACGAAAATAAATAAATAAAAAAAATAAAATAAAGGAATCTTTTTTTTTTCCTCTCGCTTCCTTAAAACTAGTACTTTGTTCGCATTGGTCGTTTGTTTAATGTGAGAGGGCCAGATGTCTCATTTTCTGAGCACAGTCGCCATTCTAAGTCATTTTTAGATTGATTTCTGTAGAAATCGAACAACTGCAATCACTTAATTTATCTATCTATCTACCAATATATCAATAATATCAATAGAAAACTTGTCATCATGATAATTTACGAAATAATGAGCCAAATCGAACCAAAGTTGGACACCGAACTTATTTTACAAATATCTTGGACGACTTTGTTAACCAAGTTGGTCCGCCATTTTGTTTCCAATAGGCGACCACTTGAAAATTTCAAATCTACATTGTAAAAAGTGTATTTAAGACCGAGTTCGCTTAAATTTTGATGTACATACAGACCATATAAGGGTCTCAACTAAGTTTATTAATGAACTTTCTCCGTCATTTTGAAGCAAAATGGCGGAACCTTAAATTAAGGGGCACTTGAAAATCCATCATCACTTTAACTTTTGAAATATTGAATGAATTCGAACCAAAGCTAGATAGTGTACAAATAACTTGTATGAGTTCGCTGGGAAACTTGTTGCACAATTTTATTTCCAAGTTGTGGCCATTTGAAATCAGGTTCAACTTGAAAATTTGTCATCACGATAACTTTTGAAATATATTGAACAAATTCGAACTAAATTTGGACAGAGAACTTACCATACAATTAAATATATTTGATGATTTTGCTGGGGAATTTGCTACGCTATTTTGTTTAAAAGTGGCAGCCACTTGAAAGTTTGTCATAACGATAACTTTGGAAATACTGAATCAATATGAACCAAAGTTGGATAATAGACTTATCATTCAAATTTCTTCGATAAGTTCGCTGTGCATCTTAATCCACCATTTTGTTTCCAAGTGGAAACCACTTGAAATTTGTTATCATGATAACTTTTGAAATACTGAATTAATTCGAAATAAATTTGGACAGCGAACTTCTATTACAAATATCTTAGATTAATTCACTGGGCAACTTGCTCTGTCATTTTGTTTCCAAGTATTGGCTACTTGAAAATTTATCATCACTATAATTTTTGAAATACTGAATTGATTCAAACTAAATTTGTAGATCAAATTTATCTTAGATATGTATTTAATACTAAATGGACAACTTGATGTGCCATCTTATTTACAAGTGCTGATCACGGGCAATTTTCAGATTCACATAAAAAAGGTATTTAAAACGCGATTTTTTGAAACTCCTTATGTACATAACCCACATCAATAACTCCATCAAGTCTATCAATAAATTTTATCCACCATATCAACCTTCTTATTCGAATGAGCCGAAAGGACTTTAATTACAAAAATGTAACGAGGAACTTTTTTATAATAATAATAATTTTTTTTTCAGTTCTTATTTACTAAGAATCCAAAAAATTATCTGTAACTAGGCAATTGTAAAAGATTTTAACTCTATTCATTTATAAAGGTACTTTAATCTGGTGACCATTTTAATGACAAGAATGTGATTGTTTCAAATTGACTCAAAGATTTTAGCACATGCTCATATGCTCCCATTTTGGTCTTAAAATTCAGACTTGTGATTTAATATTTTAGATTTAGCAGTTTTGAAAATAAATTAGCAAATAAAAATTAGAATTCTTATTTTACTACGATAGAAACAACGTTTCTAATTTCTTTCACGATCAAACTTGAAAGAAAATTTTAATTCTCAATGTTTCATTTTTTTCATGCAAGTACCAGTGTATATTAAAAATTGCAGTGATTTTTAAATTTATTGTAATACTATATTTTGAATTTTCTGCTCAAAATATTTAATTTTGTATACATTTTGAAGGCAACGGTGCACATTTAAAGGCTTTTTTGTCTTAAAATTATTACCTTTTTTATCTTAAATTTATGAAAATTGGCATACATATGCATTGACATATAACATAGTACATTTTTTTTTTTTTTAGTACTTTAATTATTAAGTGTTTAGTACTTTAATTATTAAATTTAAGAATTCGGAACTTTAGCTCCCAAACGAATGAACTAATTTCAATTTGTTTTTTCTTATAAGAAAGCTGATTTAATCGGGATGTTCTTAGTTGTTTGGTGGAAATCTGCTTGATAGTTTTTTTTAAATTAATTAAAATATGATTCCTCCCCCCCCCCCCCCTCCCATATTTTCAAGTTGCTATATAGTCTAGGGCTAACAGATTTTTTTCATTAAACTCTGAGGGATAATATGGCAGTGTCCCCGAATTTTGAGGACAAAGTAAATAAATCGCATTAAGGGCCCTCTTCACTCACCGCCGCCGGAAGCCGAAGCTAATGTTATTCTATGGAAAATTTTTCTTTACAAATAACTTATTAACTAACGCATATTTTTAAATTCTGTTTTCTCATTCTGAAAATTCCCAGCTGTTAAATTGACGGACCTTTTTAGAAAAAATTATTTTTTTAATTTTTTATATTTTATTTTAAATCTGCAAAATAAGAGTTTTCAATATGTGACATTTTTTCATTTTGCAATTTCAAAATAAAATATTAAAAATTAAAAAAAAAATACATTTTTGAAAAAGGTCCGTCAATTTAACAGTTTGGAATTTTCTGAATCGGAAAACAGAATTTAAAAATATGTAATAGTTAATAAGTTATTTGTAAAGAAAATTTCCCCATAGAATAACATTGGCTCGGGCTTCCGGTGATGGTAAGTGAAGAGGGTCGTTAAACTGTAAAGTTTCCGTGATTTTTATGTATGAAAGACCTGAAAATACTCATTTCAGCATATTTATATTATTTCAGCATATATGCATGTAATAAATTATTAAAGTAAAACATTAATAACTTTATAACCGGCGTCCTCAAATCTACAAAAATTTAAATTTACTGTTTTAATTTTGGGGGACGCAGGGTAGTTTTCGAGAACTGCTGGTCACCTTACTTTACACTAGTATGAAAAAAAAAAAAGTTTTTAATCTTCCAACTTCAAACTCATTTCAGATGATAAGTCACCGATTTTTGGATTAGTGAATAAAATGCTTTAAAAATAAAAAGTCGTGAATTTTCAGCTAAAATCGTGATTTTTGGCAAAAATTAAAAATTGATCATAAATAACGATCATGAGTTTACAGTTAAAAAATCTCTGATTTGAAATTGTAAATTTCATAGATATTTTTTTTAAGATTTTTGAAAAGGTGACTTTTTTTCTTTCCTGGTTATTTTGCTTTGATATTTAAAAAAAAAAAAAAAAAAAAAACTGCGAATTGTAAACCTTCTAATTTTTTAACTCATGTTAAATGACAAGTGACGTGCTTTTCCCCCCCTTTAAACAGCGAATTTTTAGTCGATTTTGGCAGAAAGAAAGAGAAAAAGTAAAAGTAAAGAAAATTGGCTATAAATAGTACTTATGAGTTCACAATCCTTAAATCTCTAATTTCGGTTAAAAATTAGAAATTTTATAAAAAATAATATTTAATTAAATTAAATGCCAAGTCATTCGTTTTATAATTCGCGAGCTAGCCTTCTGTTCTTCCAGCTGCAATTTACGGATTTTATATACGAATAATATATAATTAAATTCAATGCCGAGGAAAGAGGAGAGAATATTAGCATTACATTTGTTTAAATTTGATTAACGCAAGATTTTATTTAAGCATTTCCCGAGTAACACCGAATAGCGAAATAGTATGATAACAATATTCACTTTATTTGTATTTTATCTTATTTTTTAATAATGGCATTTTAAGATAGTGTAGAGTGATAACTATTGTTTTTTAATTAAAACATAAGTACTTCTTAAAAATAAACAAACGGAAAATATTACCAACATAATTTCCAAATAATATTTAAAACTAGACCGCTATCAATAAATGCATTATTCTTAAGCAATTCAATATTTTAAATAAAGCTTAAAGGTCTCCGATGACAATAAAGCACCAGTAAATGTTGATTAACCTCGTCTTAATTGCTTTCGAATTTAATAGAAAGCAAAATATTCTATTTCTAGTTATAAGGCGGAAGACTTATTTCTATATGTTAAAAGATTCCAATAACGATTGGCACTAATGATGTCTTGGTCGCAGATAAAAAACCTGCTCATTTGAAGAAACTTTGACGACATTTAAATAGTAACTCATATTGGTTTGTTATTTTCTTCTCTTATTGACCACTGGAGATAATTATTGTTTTTGAAAATGGACCAACTGGTGTGACAATTTAATTAATAATTTGATGTAAACGAAAGAGTTATTGAAATTTCCATACAAATATTTTGTTTTTATTTATCTGTTTATTTTATTTTTCCTTTCCGGGCGTGTAACTACGCATGGAAAGCCTCATATTCATGAAGAAATTCCGACAGTCAAATTTCTGTGTTAAAGGAAAAGAATTTTAGTATATTACTTGCAATATGTCATATCGCAATGTTGTGACATGACACATCACGTGCTTTCTTATGACATATCACGTTTATTCTTTTGTGACATATATTCGTTATGACATTTGTGGTGGATTTGAAATTCTTCAATCTACGACTTCCTAAAACCAAACATATCAATATTAATAGCTCTGTAATTTACAACACTGTATGCATAAAGGTAAATTAATATGCAGATTAAATTTTATTCGGATATGTCGGCTATTTATTATAAATTATTAATTTGCCAAAATGATTGAATAATAAAAAAATAAAATAAAGGAGATCTCGCCAACATGGCGGCAAAAATTTAAAAGTCGCCATAGGGGTTCTTTACAACAAGATATTGATAAGTTTTTTTTTTTTTTTTTTTTTTTTTTTCAATACAGAAATTTCATGAAAATTTTGGCATTCAAACAAAATATTAAAAATCTTATCAATCAATCGACAAAGTAATATTCAAATTTGTTTAGAATATGCAGTTTAACTATAATAATGCAAAAGCGAGGGGGGGGGGGGGATTTAAAACTGGTTTCAATGCAGCATTTATTTTATTTATTATTATTATTATTATTATTTTTTTTTGAGAAGTTTTAGCCTATTTTTGATGACTGCATATGAATATTTAAAATTTCTTAATCCTGAAATCCAGTAACTAAAAAAAAAAAAAAAAAAAAAAAAAACTATAATGTCCATCATCTTGTTAAAAATGGAGATATTGCCAAATCCATTCATACTTTTATTGTCATTTTTAAAATTACGTAAGTGGTGAAAAATCTGAAAAATTCCAATTTTGTATGCAATAACTTAATAATATTTAATTATAATTAGGGTTCCTGCCAGCATGGTGACAAAACGACAGTTGTTACCAGTTACGAACAAATGTCGCATAAATCACTCATATGGACGACAAATTTGCCCGCTAAAACATTTTTTATAAATCTATTTCGATATTAATAAGCTTCTAACAGTAGTTTTCGATGCTTGTCTGGTATACATCATTAATTTATTTATGGTCGATTTGAAGATTCTTTTTCTACATTCACAGTTCTGTTACTGAATGCAATAAATTGCTGCTGAATTATATGTTCATTGTACCACAATGTTTATTTAATTTTTGTAAATTTCTTTCAAATTAGAGTCTCATGTCACCACCAAAAGGCCTTTTGGCTTTGTTTTTAAGACTGTAGGTATTACAGTATAATGCAATTCATGTTGACAATGTGTACACTTAATTACATTTTCTTTCGTACTGCATATAGTGACTACATTTTTCCCTCATGAAGGGTCATGCTTAATTATTTCGATGCGAAACAACTACTGTCTACCAGCTTTATGTGCACCACTAGCTTTATGTGCATTTTATTGCAAGTTATAAAAAGGCTGTATTATATAATTTATATATTCAAATAAATTTTTTAAATTTAAATTTTAAATTTTAATTTCAAAAATTTAAAGGAATTAGTATTAATAAAATAGAAGCACACAAAAAGCTTTATTAAAAAGCCATTAATTTAAAGTTGTGAGGTATAGCAAAATTAGCGTAATGTTACAATTAAAATTCGCACTTTACGAGTAGAACATGAATGCGAAGAATTTAGGATTCGGCTGATCAATAGAGTTAGTTCCTATGATAAATGACAAATGAAATTGTAATCTGCGATATGTTAATTTTATAAAGTATTTTGGAAAGTGATTGATATAAAAGGAGAAGGAAGATTGCTTTTGGAGTTAGTGAGTTGGAGGGGAGTTAGTAGAAGGTTAGTTGGAAGTAAGTGAGTGGGAAGTTGGTTGTTAGCGGCTCTAGCAGGAGATAGTAATTCGAGTAGTATCGTGGTGACAGGGAATCCTCCCGCGTACGAAAGATTACTGAGCCGCGAGGGTGAATGAAGTTAAATGTAGTAGTTAAAATTATTTGTGGTTAATTAAGTAAAGTTAAAAGTATTTAAGAAGGCTGCCCATTGAAATTTATAAAGATATTAAATATAATTATAGTCCAACGCCCACCTTTTCATTTAAGCTCAAAATAAAAGCTCATTTATTTTATATATCTGACTCTGTCTTCACTTCATAATTTACTTAAGTATTTCAGTTTCAACTTCAATTTTAAGTTAAAGGATGGCGACGACAAATAGGTCGTCACACTGGCGCCCAAATTCGCTCGAATCTCCCCCACCCCCGATCAAGTATTTTTTGACGGCACCACTAGTGTGCTTCAAATTTTTGAGCAGCTTAAATATTTTTTCCATCTTCATAAAATCGATATTGGAAAAAAATATGCTTGGTTAGCATATTCCTTAAAAGGAGAACCGAGACAGTGGCATAAATTAATCGCCTGCCATTCACTTGGACCAAATCCAACCTATGATGAATTAATAAGTAAAGTGATAAGTCTTTTTGCCACTCGGTATGACAGACTGAGATTAGAACATGATCGTTCACTCCCCCCTCACGAGCGTCAGTGGGAAGCAGTAATAAAACCAGTAGAAAAAACACAACAAGTTTTTCAGTCGCAAGAAGCAAGCTCTATTAATTTAAACCAACCTAACACTGGCGATGAAAACTGTATTTCTAGTGACAAAAGTCAAATAAAAGTTAATGAAAACGAGCAAACTTCGCCCTTAACTAGGAGTGGACGATGCCACTATTTCAATATCACGATATATTGTCAATTCAAAATCGCGATATCACGATATATCACGATATTGGACTCCAATATGTTTTAATCCCTTTCATAATGCTAATTTAAATGTCAATTCTAGATATATATATATATATATATATATATATATATAAAAGCTCGAACTGAATGTGACAAGCTCATTATATCATAAAATATATAGAATACACTAACTTCTTTTATATGTACAACTTCCTATTAATGCAACACCAAATCAACATCAATATAGAAAAACAAATAATGGAAATACATTTATGCACAAATTTAATTCATACATTACTGTGTTGTCATGTAGTAGCATTATGACATTTAAACGCGTTCAACAGTCTCAGAATTTCACTAAAAAATGTTTCTAAAATACATAATTAAGGTAATAAACTTTTGCAAAATCTTCTTAATAAAAAAAAAAAAAAAGCCCAAATTTGCCCGAGATAATGCTGAGACTAATGCCATAGCTACAAAAATAAAGATTTTTTTTTTCGTGGTTTGGAGGATGAATAAAATAACTGAAGAAGGATGATTCAACAGAAAACAATTGACGTCACAATTGCAACAATGTATTGAGAAAAATAAATTTTACCTGGGAAATGAAACAAATAAATCAAGAATAAAAGACAATTTAAATTAATAGATGTAATTCTATGTAAGGACCATCAATTAATGATATACCGATTTTCTTTCTCGGCCACCATTATAAAATACCAAATTGACATAGCATAGTTTTTCAAAATATCCATTTTACATTCTAAGTTTGCTGCATATATATATGATAGAAGTTAATATATTGCATTCCCGTAAACAGGGTTACATTGCATCATAACAGCATTATTTCTCAGCAAATATGCACACTAATTGAATAAGCATAGGTTTTCGTCACGACTTTCATTCCTATCAAGTTTCGTGCATTGATACGCTATAGAAACTGCGATATAGCCTTATCTTCCATGGTGGAAATTGTATACCGGTGCTATCGCACGACACATGTTTTCTAAAAATGGCCGAATCCTGTGTTAAGACACCTGAAAATAAATAAATATTCATTGAAAACTGGTAATTAAAAATTCTCATGAACTCCAACATTTTCGTCTTTTGTAAACAGAAGACATTAATAAAAACATGAAACCTAAATTCAAACACACGCAAAATAAGTAAATAAGTGAATGATCATATATAAAAATAACGATATAAGTTCTTTTATTATAGACTAGCAGGCTTTGCCCGCTTCGCTGGTCATTATATTGAAATGAATTTTTAAAATACCATATAATTAATAATAATAAAAAAAAAATATTGAAATCAGAACAAAATATCTTAGACAAAATCTTAACTTAAATTGCTTAAATAACTTAACTAACTTAGACAAAATCTAAGTTAAATTTTTCGCTACATTCGGTAGCGGTTTTCCTACTCGCCACACTTCACAAAATCCCTTTATTGCGCATGTTGCATACACATACCTATCCGATACATTAGGAAATCGGGATCCTCAGTTTATTTGAAGCAGAGTGATGTTTTAAAACGTATTTTTTAGTCCCCCCCCCACCCCGCACTTGAAGGTAAGAAGGAGGAGGGAATTTCGCAAAATATCTTTATATTATAATTTAGATACATGTAACTGACACACATCGAAAATCTCTTTCCTAAGGTAATTTACTGCAGAGTTACGCATAAATACATGTTTACCCCCCTCCTCCGCCTTCTAAGGGGCGGTAGGGTGGAATTTCACAAAATCACTTTGTAGTGTGTGTTGAATACGCATAAGAAGTCCACTCATCAAAAATTGCCATTCTAAGATAATTTGGAACAGAGTTACGCATGGAAACGTCCCCCCCCAAGGGGGGGGGATCACAGAATTTAAAATAATCACTTTGTAGCTTGTGTGTGTTGAGTACGCATAACCAATCAACATGTCAAAATAATGCTTTCCTGAGATAATTTGGAGCAGAGTTACTCTTTAAAACGTGTTTTTGTCCCCCCCCCCTCTTGCCCTCAAAATGGTGAAAAGGGAAAATTTCCCAAAAATCCCTTTATAACGCGTGTTCGGAACTCATAAATAACCCACACGTAAAAATTATTCTTACTGAGATAATTTGAAGTAAAATTATATGTACTTGGAAACAAGTTTTTTGCCCCCCACCCCCAAGGACGAAATCTTACAACATCCCTTTGTAGTATGCGTCTTGAGTACCAATCGACATATAAAAAAATCATTATCCTGAGTTAATTTGGAGCAGAGTTGCACTTATAAGCGTGTTTTTGCCTCCCCCCTCCCTTAAAGGGGGCCAGTGAGAAATTTCTTAAAATCATTTTACAGTGCGTGTTGGGAAGGCATAAACAACCTACACATAAAAATAAATCTTGCTGAGATAATTTGAAGCGAAGTTATTTTTATACACGGGTTTATTCCCCCCCCCCCCACTCTTAAGGTATATAGAAAAAACTGCTTAGAAAGATCTCCACGAAGGGTACTTCACTAGGATTTAAGCCAATCGCGTTGTAGTCGGCTTTAAAATGTACAACACAACACAGCGCAGCACATAAATGTAGAGTCTTTAGTAGACACTGCCATAAGACTGTTAAATGTTTTGACACATTTTTGTGCATTATGGGCATCCTGAAATTTAGTTATGGTGAAATTTTTCATCTTGGTATAGTTGCAACTGATGAAGTTTCGAAATTTCATACTATCTGGCAACAGATTTTCAGCAGCATATAATGAAAAATAACAGGAGTTTTAATACTTGCTGTAACCATAGATATAGTAATTTATATAGATCTATCATCCCATTGTTATCATGCAAAAATGCTTGATGCTGAAAAATTTTTATGGCATCAGCCATATAGTGGCATAGAAACCATTGAAATTCGGCAATTGTAATAGAATAGAATAGAATGTTGATGAATTTTCAAAATGTTGAAATATTGCGTCTTTTAATTCTTCAAATAAATTTATCAAAAGAAATGGATAAGTTATTATAAAAGTAAAATATATTTGACTAAATTATGAAAAATATAAATTTTATAATCAGTTGCCTTGATATAATTATGAAATAAAAACTGGTTTGATTTTTAATGGAATACGTTTTAAAAAGTTGATATTTTTTAAGATTTTACATTAGTAAGTAATATAGAATTTTCAAAATTCTTTTAAATATAGTTAGCAGCGGCGTAGTTTAGTTTTAGCATTTAAAAGAGTTTAAATATTAACTAAATTAATAAATATATAAAAGAAAAAAAGAAAGAAAGAAAGAAAAAGAAAAATTAATTTTTAATTGTATCTGCAGTTTTTCATTCATCTTTAGTACATAAATTATTCATAAATTTTATTTTCTAAATTATCTGTGTGTATTCACTCGGCGGAAGACGGCCATATTGTGGACTTTTCTCCGAGTAAAAAAGAATCAGTTTTTCCCTCCCAATGATCAATCTATGTCTTATTACTATATCTATCGCTACAACCCAGTTTATAGAATAATTTCTCTTTGATATGCTATCATTTTCTGTTAACTTTATCGTTATATTAATGACATATTTTAATTTGATCGAAATTTTCACATGACATGGAATACAAAATTAATTTTCATGTTATACGAATTTTTGTCATCATTTGTTTTTTAAACAATGTATCCAATATTTTAGTTCAACAATTGAATGAACAATTGCAACAACTATTTAATAAAAAATAATTGTTTGATAAACAACAATGTTTATATATATATTTTTACAACAATGAAAAGTCTCTTTTTTTAACAATTTTCTTCAGTCTAATTACTGACCCTTATCTGAGAATGATGTATCTTTCGTTCTTAGGTGTTCTCTTCGTGAGTTACTTTTTAAAAAAGTTCCTCATGTGGTTTATTTTTAAACTTTTCGAGCATCGTCCTATGGAGGATGCTCGGGAAAGGTATGCGTGTCCAGTGACTCCCATCTTTGCTGGACGTTATTTGTCAATGAATAATGATTGTCAAAAATTTTATAACCCAGCTTTATATAAAGCTCGTGTTTGCAAGCATCCAAAGTTGGATATAAAAAAACTGCCAAAAGTTGGTAATATTATTTCACTGCCTGATACTGTTACTGATGAGCCTCCGTTCCAAACCGAAGTGGACTCAGTTCAGTCTCAGGTAGTGAACGCACTCGATGGAAAAGAAACAGTTTCTACTGCACTGCCTGATAATTCTACTGACGAACCTCCGTTTATCGAAGTGGAATCAGTTCATTCTCAGACAGTGGAAACGGTTATTGAAAATCAACCAGTTTCTGTTTCTCCACAACATCATAAAAAAAAGAAATTCCGGAAATTGAGGAATTTTATGAAAATATGTTGTTGTTGTTGCATTCGAAGTGTAAAAGAATAAATTACCTCGGGATGCTTGCTGGCAGTAGGCTATGGGACCTGCCTTATCAAAACTCCCCATGAGAAACGATGCATGGCGACCTCCACGTGGTGTTTCTCGGGTAACGCTAACAGCCATGCGCATTTAATTTAGATAAAGTTGTTATTATAAGGTTTCGTTTGCGCGTATGCGTGTGTGTTATGATTATTGTTATAACACATACCCAGTTTTTTCTATAATGAATATCCGCTATTTAAATTACAAATTTCGGAAATTTCCATTTTTCGTATATTTATAACCTACTTGAAACTCGATATTATTAATTTTAAAGTAAAATTAAACTGACACATTAGAATTTTACATGGAAAAAATATCATTTATTCAGATAAAACTACATCAAAATTTATTTTTTGAGCATTCTTAAGCTGAATTGTTCACGTCAAAAAAGTTCAAAACTTTAAAATATGTTATATCAACTAAAGTCTATAAAAGTAGTACCTGTAAGAAATAACAAAATCGTATTATAGTTTAATATCAGGGAATACTTTTAATTTAGGATTTATTTTCTAATTTTCTGAGAATTATTAGATTAATTTTCGTTCAAGTCGGCAGTGTAAACAAACAAGGTAGAAGTACCATTTTATCCATTAAAACTTTAACCACGAGAGAGTTTAGAGAACCAACGATAAACAAATTAAGAAAATAATTATTTGTAGTCACTCACTTTCATAAAAAAAAAAAAAAAAAAAAAAAAAAATGGGAATGATTTGTATTAATGTGATGTTATGTGCAAGAACGTAGGCAAAGGGACGGCCCACTCCCCCTCCCACAGAAATAAATGATGAATGGTTGTTTTCGTGTAGTCTCAAGTATAAAGCAAACATTGCTGCCTAAAAAGATGTTTAAAAAATACTAACCCACATACAAATAATTTTTTAAAACTCACAAATTCAGTTTAAGAGATTTTCCCATTATGTCCTTTTTTTTTTCTATATTTAAACTCTAGAGCGTCTTAAAACCCATTCTCCCTTAGTCTTGCTATATTTTTTCGCTTAATTTCATCCACCTTCGTACTATAGCTATAATATATTATCCTGCGTCATGAATTCAATCTTTTTACTTTCTTCCGTACTCAAGAGAATAAAGCACTGGATTCATAAAAAATTTCAACTTCCAGTTTTCGATGGATTTACATGTTTTGCGATATCTAGAACATGATTGACCATTTTTAGAAAATGCCTATCTGTGTGTGAGCAAAATTTTGTTCCAATTGTATCTCAGGAACTATTACACTGCACAGAATTGCATGTAAACTTATATGCAATTGCACCATGACATAAAATAGTTCTTATTGCTTTTTGGTGATAATCGTCCATCAGGTGGCGTTCCAATCCGGATTTTTCTAAGTTCTTAACTTGGTGGTATAGACCGAAATTTCTTATAAACGTACACAATGAAAATTATTTTTAACGAATCATTATGAAATTAAAAAGATTTGTTTATAATAGTAATAATCAAGTAGAAAAAAAAAAAAAGAAATTGGACATACAGGAGCGGCGCTTTTCTCCTGGGGATAAGTCCCCTCCGAGAGGGCAAATTTTCGATATGGGCACCTTTTAAAAAATTTCGTCAATATCTTTAAAACGAATAATTGAACTATTGATCTGTGATACTTTAAATAAAAGTTTTTTTTTTTTTTTTTTTTTAATTTTAATAAAGTTATTTATTTTGAGTGAATTTGTATAGAAAAATATAGAAGAAAAATTTGCGTGCAAGAGCCGATTAACAAGAGGCATTCGGGGCATGTGACCTGAGTAGCCGAAGGCCATAAAACTGGCCCTGAAAATACCATTTTGCCTTTTACGACTAAAAATGAAAAAAAATGGTGTCATAATGCAATTTCTGCCATATTAGTCCTATAAACAGGTATATCTATATATGTGCTGATTGGTGCACAGAGCAAGAGGGAGACGGGCCCACGAAAATATGTGTTCCTCGGGGCCTATCATGAAGTTAATCAAGGCCCGTTTGCGTATGCGTATGGGCTTTTCTTTGTGTGTGCGTGTGTATATTATTATATCATTCTCTTTCGGTAACCTCCCTCTGCAATTTATTCACCGTGAAGCTATTTGGAGCCGAGTTATGCTTATAAAGGTGATTTGCCTTCTGCCTCGCCCCGGGGGAAACGGGGGAGGGGAGGTATTTCACAAAATCCCGTCTTGTGTCCCGTCAGGGTCCTAAAACCAACTTGCTCACAAATTTTTTTATCTTTATCTCCCATAGAATAGCCACGGCTATGTTGAGTCAGTGATCAGTGAATCTGTGAATTTACTCTTTTATATCTATAGATTATACTATAGAATATTAAGATTTCTAAAATAAAGGCGCTTCCTTCCTGCTGTCTCTGAAATTAGATTCACAGTGGAAAACAATCAGTATCCTGAGTAAAGAATTTGCTTTGGTTTGTTTATTAAAATAAAAATATAAATGTAAATAACACCAAATTTTCGCTATATTGATCAGATATAATAAAATATTTGAAAGAAATGAAATAATTGTTAAAATATTAAAACCAAATTCAGTATAAATTGATGACATAGCTTTTAAAAATGTATTTAAATCAAAACAGTTAAAATCTTAATATATATATATATATATATATATATATATATATATATATATATATATATATATATATATATATATATATATATATATATATATATATATATATATATTAAAACTTTTTTTTAAACAAATATGGACGCAAATAAATGACGAAATTATTCAGTTGTTTCTTAATAAAATTAATGACATCAACTAATATTAATTGTATTTATAGGCAATAATAGTTTTGTATCAATATTGTAATGGCGACAATGAATATTCATATCGTAGCAGCGAATAAAGATATGGGATGACGATCACGCAGTGTCTCAGTCATATCAGAGTCTCATATCACGCATGCGTTATTGCTTAGCTGTTAATCGATTCCCGATAAAGCAAGATCATGATCAGAAAAGGCGATAACGAATATTCAGATCGTAGCTGTGAGTAGCGATTTCAGATTAAATCAATGTCTAGCATCACACATGCGTTATACGTGTATCATCCACTCTCCTTCGTATCAGCGATTACCGGCTTTCACGGAGTGAAACGTTGGGCTCACGGAAACTGACATGGTCGCTCGCAGTACGTTCGCAGCTGAGTTCCTGATAATCGTGGCGCTTGCGATATATCGCCAACAGAAAGATTTCGTTATCGGTTTCAAATTGCATGGTTTTAAATCGATGTTTCGCGACGTATCGATGTATCGCCCAGTCCTACCCTTAACCAGCACTACAGACAAATTCAAGTCTGTTATTCAGAATTTAGCTACGGATAAAAAGTCCAACAAATTCTCTACTATAGCGACGGAGATTGTAAAAGAAAATGAAATTAAAATTAATGTGGCGGCTAAAACCGTTAAACTGAGCAAAAGTGACAAATCATTAAATATCGTGGCTAATCCTTCCGCCAATACTTCCAATTTAGGCTTTGAAATTGTTGAGCCGGCAAACCCCTCTAGTGGTTTAAATTCATCTCCTGATAATTCCCATTTAAAAACAGTCAAGTCGGCCGATTCTGTTATTTTCACAGAAACTGTGGTAAAAGAAAGTGAAAAGTTTATCCACTGTGCTTCTAAAGATCTCGTAACTAATTTTGAAGAAAATCTACTAGTTAATGTAAATGAAAGCAATACAGTTCAAAATGCAGTGTTAACCAATTCTAGTTCTGCACATCTAGTACATAAATTCAACGATAAAGTCGTAAATCGAACGAAAAAATCAGATAAAGGGGTCGCTAGTTTAAATGACCCGCCGACTAAACCAAAAGAAAATGCAAGTATTTTAAAGAAGGTAATTTCAAACGTGCATTCAACCTCTTGTAAAGTTTCTAGAAACTCCAGCAGCCCTGCATTCAAAAGCACGGAGCGACAGCAGTCTTCTGTTGTAACTACGAACAGTGACAAGGTGACGGGCTCGAAACTCCCTCACCACAAGGACCAGATTGTGAGTTTACAACCTCCTCCGAACAGTGAAAAAGCTCCGGTTGCAACGTCTGACCTAAATCTACAAGCCACCAGCGCTGAAAGCTCAACAGCAACTCCACAAGACAGTCTGACCCGCATCTCTGGTTTAACTGATATCAAGGAAGCGATATCTCAGGTGTTATGGTTCTATATTTTTTTCATTGTAAAGTGCATTTCTATCACAGCAGTTATGAAATCTACGACATGTATTAACGACAAAGCCTTTTGGACCTTCAACCATGAGCTAAAAGCCATGAACTTTATAGAATTTCACAAGTCTAAATTTAAACTTGGAGCATGAACTTTCAATTTCGGAAATTTCATGTATCGTTTACGTGTCATAAATTTTTTCTGTTATATAATATATGCATGTATGTACATTAATGTTTTTTCTCTCTGGCCATCAACAGCAGAAATTAGTACGATAATTTTTTTCCCTCTTCTTTGTATACATTTCCCCCTCTTTAGTTTTGTGAATGATCTATATATATGTACGTTAATGTTTTCTGATTTTTCTTAGCCATCACCAGCTGTGATTAGTATGATAAAATTATTCCTTACCTTTTGTATATAAATTTTCTCTCTAGTTTTTTTTTACATGATCAATATGTATATACTCTAATCTTCTTCTATTTTGTAGCCGTCCACGCCAGTTTGAAAAAAAAAAAAAAAAACTTTTTGAAATATTTTGTATATATTCCTTATTTATATTTCTCTCAATGTCTTATAAATTGTATAAAATGAAATTTGATAAATTGTATAAAATGAATAATTCTTGTTGTAAACTCTTGTATGCTAAACTAAAAGTTCTATGTATGTATATATTACTATGGGGTTAAAATAATTTTTTTTAAGCTATTTTGCATGTAAATTCGCGTTTAACAATTAACGTTAATACACTAACAATTTAGTTTTTTCCGTATGCAAATAGCTAGCTGAAATATTGCGTATCTATACAATTATTATGTCATTTATCTTACTTATTATGTCATTTATATACAAGTGTAGTTCACGTCTATTTTTGATTTATACGTTAAAAAGAGTTTTAATTCTAGAAATTCTGATGTCCATCCAGTCCTTCATCTGAAAGTACAAGCTGTTTCCTTCACCTGTTACTTTCGAAATGAAAACTGATGATTTTTGGAAGGAGGTAATTTTTGGACGTTTGCCAAAGACTTTGGATCTCTGAATTAGAAGGTGACAGCTACTTTTCTTTTCTGAAGTCGAAAAAAGTTCTTGGAAGCGTGCCAGCAGGGGATTGACCTTTCAAGATAAATCATAGTGGACAACTGAAAAAAATTTTTTTTTGCACTCTCAAGCTGTTTCTGGGTCTAGACTGACCTTTAGAGGGATTATAGCCTTTTTTTTTTTGGATAAACTCTTCAGATGGCTCCAGACATTTCAAGATTTTCTGTTTAATAAAATTATTATGTTACAAGGCGCTCGAGTCAAGAACTTAATGTTATAAGTTAAATTGATTAATGATCGCATTTTCTGTTTAAGCGATCCTGTTTGTACTAAAATTTTTTAAATTATTGAAATTTTTCCCTTTCCATTTTGTAAGGAAAGTTGATTTGTCATCCCCGCTGTAAAAACGTTGGACTTACAGTTAACTAAGTTAAGCGCATAGGGTTTCTGTCGTAAACCACCTTAGTTTGAGCTTACCACTATTTTTATCATACATTTTGGCTAAGTGGACAGTTTTAAGCCCGGCGCTGTTAATTTTTTCACTATTAGATTAAAAAAAAAAAAAAAAAAAAAAAAAAAAAAGCAAATAGTTATTCTTGGGCAGTCTAATTTAAGTTTCCCCCCTCTTTTTTTTTTTTCTAAAGTCTTATGCAGTTTAATTTTAGCAGTAAGTAACTGCGGCTATTTTTCACTTAACATAGTTTTACTTTAAAATTTTCACGGGTAAAAACCCGTTGGGGATTTGTACGTGAAATTTTTTTCTTTTGGGGAGGAACTGTGAGGTATAGCAAAGTTAGCCTAATGCTACAATTAAAATTCGCACTTTACGAGTAGAACATGAATGCGAAGAATTTAGGATTCGGCTGATCAATAGAGTTAGTTCCTATGATAAATGACAAATGAAATTGTAATCTGCGATATGTTAATTTTATAAAGTATTTTGGAAAGTGATTGATATAAAAGGAGAAAGAAGATTGCTTCTGGAGTTAGTGAGTTGGAGGGGAGTTAGTAGAAGGTTAGTTGGAAGTAAGTGAGTGGGAAGTTGGTTGTTAGCGGCTCTAGCAGGAGATAGTAATTCGAGTAGTATCGTGGTGTCAGGGAATCCTCCCGCGTACGAAAGATTACTGAGCCGCGAGGGTGAATGAAGTTAAATGTAGTAGTTAAAATTATTTGTGGTTAATTAAGTAAAGTTAAAAGTATTTAAGAAGGCTGCCCATTGAAATTTATAAAGATATTAAATATAATTATAGTCCAACGCCCACCTTTTTATTTAAGCTCAAAATAAAAGCTCATTTATTTTATATATCTGACTCTGTCTTCACTTCATAATTTACTTAAGTATTTCAGTTTCAGCTTCAATTTTAAGTTAAAGGATGGCGACGACAAATAGGTCGTCACAAAATAACTTTAGAAGCACATAAATGATAATGGTTAATTTAGACTATTAAAATACAGAAGAAGCAATTCTATGTATAAATTATATAAAATATGCTTCTTTGAAAAAAATTTTAATTGTCAGTTGCATGAAACCGGTATCTTGTTTACTTTTTGTAAGAAATTTTAAGTAAAGAAATTCGAAATTGGGTGATGTATTTCAGAGATGTTGAAAGATAAAACTTTCACAAGTTACTTCCGAAAAACTTAATCTCCTATTAAAAAAAAAAAAAAAAAAAAAAAAAAAAAAAGTAACTGAAATTTATAGTATAGTATTACCAGACTAAATAAACAATAAAGCTGCAAAGAAACTAAACTAATTTGACTCCATTTTGTTTTCAAATTTTATTGAATGTTTGTTGCAAATTATATATAAAATAAAAATGTATACTTTCAAAGTCAATATTAAGTACATGAGATTCTAGAACTTTCTAAATTTTTGTTGAAAAAAAAAATGCAGTAACGTTTTATATTAACAAAAAATTTTTCTCCTGCATTAAAACAAAAATTTCATTATGAAACTTTTTCACAAATTTTTAAACTATGAAAAAGATAGAAAAAAAGTAACAAATGCAATTAAGAAATGAACAAGTAATTAGTTATGTCATAAATTAATGCTTGAAAATAACTTTAACGCTCATCTCTGTCAACCAAGACGTTAAAAACTTAGTTACGTTGTTGAAGTGTAGAGTTGTCCGTTTATTTTACTACTGAAGAACTTAACGGATTCATTAATTCATTTCATTAAGTTTTTGATCTTTGATCCCACATCAATTTTTCGTGCCCATTGCAATTTTCTGCCTGCCATCAGTTTTTCTGTCACCTGAAAATGAAAAATATATAATTAAAAGTAGTATTAACAATTGCTTTTAATAATTAAAAAAAGCTATTAATTTAAGAGTTTTATGAGGATTTTTGGGAGGAGGTTGGGGGGGGGGGGCAGTTAATACCGACTGACTTCACGAAGGTCTTAGGCCGGATGTGGTGTGCTCTCCCTCAGGGTCTTTCTAAGGATCCTAACCTGTATTTACACGGCTTTCGGAAAAAAAACACGGAAAACTCCGAACATCGATAAGCACGAACCTGGAATTGAACCAGACATTGCCTGTCTACCAGCTTTTAGCACAGAATCACTCAGCCACTGGTGGGGGCATTAAATTTCGAGAAGTTTTAACTCTGTACCACAGATTTGAAAATATCCACTCAACACGTGGTTACTAAATAAAATATTGTGGCAACTTAAAACAATTCACCAAATTTTTTATTTTCTAATCTTCAAAAGTATAAACTTTGCTAATAAAATGTGAAATTGCATATTTTAGCAATGCAAATAATGTAAATCAAACTGCAGCGAAATGACCACACATTTCAGAAACAGGCTGGAAAGTTATGGCTTCAAAATTCAATAGATACCGATAAAGCAGTAATTTTGTTGATTTGTGGAGAAATCAGGTATCTCGAGAATCAGCGTTAAAAAAAATCTTATCTGTCTATTAGCGATTAAAAAAAAAAAAGGATTACATGTTTCTGCAGTTACCTGGAATTAAAGCAAAAATGTAAAAGATTCTGTTGGAAATGTAACACACATACAAAAAAAAAGCTTAATTCATTGCAAATTACCGTATATTTCAGGAATTATCTATGGAAGAAAAGTATGATTTCCCCCCCCCCCCCCCCCCCGAATAATGGAGAAAGGATTTGATGAAGAAAATAATGTATTTCAGCAGTTTGCTAAAATTATTTTTTTCTTTCTTTTTTTTTTTTTTTAAGCAGTAAAATAGTTCCACATTTCAGCAATTGTACAAAATAAATGTCAATCAGCGATAAATTTTTATTCTTCGACCACAATTCTTGAAACCACGGAAGCCTCTGCGCCAGTGCGAACTCAACGAGTCTAGTGTTAAAATAGGGGTGATAGTCATCTGATCGAGAGAAAATAAGTGATAACAGAGCGTCGAATGACTGGGTGTTTTCAAAATCCTAATCTTTCGGTCAATTTGGCACCCCTCCAAGCTTTTGGAATCGTCCTCACTGCTAGTCTTAGGAAATGTGGTTAGACTATACCGTATTACATTTATCTATCTATCTGTTTATCTGTCTATTTATACAAAATAGAAAAATAGATTGATTTAAATAGTGATAATTTAAAAAAAAAAAAAAAAAAAACATATTAAGTAATCACTGCATTTCGACAAATGTAATTTAAAGAAAAAAAAAAAAACTAAATTTTTTTTGGAAATTGGGGGTATGGGGGAATCTCTGAAAGTGCCATACTTATATATTTTTGAGAGTTAAAAGTTATATTTGTAATTTACTTTACAATTAGATTTTTATTATAATTAATAATAGTTCAGTTTTTTAAATAAGCGAAAAATTTAAAATCACGATAGTGATTTTTTTTTAAAGGGGAGAGGAGGGGATGGAATTAGTAGAAGTGTCATATATTTTGTCATTGGATATGTTAAAGCATTTATTTACGACCATTTAAAAAAAAAAATGAACGAAGAGTTTAATTTAGATTCCCATTTTAAAAATAAAAATTTGAAAGTTTGCTTTTTTAATTTTTTTTTAAGTTAGTATTAACATAGACTGTTACAATATTTTTTTTTCTGAAATTCTTGAAGTTATAGAATTTTTAATAAAAGTACCAGCTCATCCTGAGTGTCTCAATACCAAATGATGCAAAATCACAATATATTGAAAGTCTATAACATTAAAACTTTTTAAAATAGAGATAAAAAAAAGTTAGACGGTCATTTATAAACATAAAAAAGAGACGAAGTTCTATAAAAATCTGTGATGGTGGGTGTTGGAGCCTGGTCAACAAATTGACATAGAATGACCCTTCTTTGAACAATCTTATATAAAATGTTTAAGCATTTTAAACAGAGTATTTCAATTTAATGCTCTCTGGTGTCAATTCTATAAGGTTGTGTGTGCTCAAAAAGTCAAATACCTCCAATAGTTTTATCCTAATACTATAAGCATTTTCATATTTTTTTATTTAATCTGCACCAGAGCAATAGTATGCAGTAAAAATAACATTACACCGCGTTTTATCAAATGATAACAGGTAAGAATTAATAAGAGCTGCAATGTGCCTGCTCGTACATTATAGCTTTTATGCTGCACTTGTGTTTGACACTAAATTTCTCTTAAAAAAAAAATAAATAAAAATAAAAATAAAAATCCTAACATTTCATATTTATGTAACTTTTTTGTATGAAAGAAGAATATTCATTTATTTTAAATCAAGTTTAACCCATTAACCGTCAAAACTAGAAATATGATTTTTTTTTTCTAAATACAAACAGTAATACTCATTATTTTGATCATATATAACAATAATTTAAAATAAAATTATTAAAATTAGTCTTATCTTACTAAATACAGGGTGCTTTATTTGTACAACTTCAGTGGAATTAGAGTATAGAATGAATACAAATAAATGTTTACGGAAATTTCCTTGAGGGAGCATAAAACAGCAAAAACTACAGATGACTTCAAAGGTAATTATTTTATTATGAAACATTTTTTTTTTTTTTTTTTTACAAGTTATGTAAACTTATTCAAATAAGATTTTCAAAGGTTTTGGATTGATTAGTGCTTCAAGTGTGAAATTTTTAAATATAAAATTATTTTTCAGATCAATTTTTTTTTTTTTTTTTTTTTTTTTTTTTTACAAGTTATGTAAACTTATTCAAATAAGATTTTCAAAGGTTTTGGATTGATTAGTGCTTCAAGTTTGAAATTTTTAAATATAAAATTATTTTTCAGATCAACTTTTTTTTTTTTTTTTGTAATAAAATAAACATCTATCCTTTCCTTACTTAAAAACAATACTTAATATAAAATATATTTTTTAGTTAAGTGTTAAACGCAATTGCATCTGCTGTTGCGTGAACGTCTGCATTTGTAAACCTGTTATTTGAATGCTGGGGACTTTGAAATAATAAAACAAATAATTTATTTTATTAATTTCCTTATATAATTTCTTTTTATTTATAAAATTAAAATGTTTAAAGCTGTGATTTTTTATTTGTCTCTAACTAAAAGTTCGATATTGATGGATTTAGTAAAGAAAAGAGAAATTATATTATCAGTTTAAATATCTATTTATGTTTATGTAATTTTATTTTACGAAAGTATTTCACTGTATATGAAATACTTTACATAAACACACTAAACAACTTTAATGCATAACTACATACTTTGAGCAGTAAGGTTGGATGCAGCATGATAATGGGGTTTAACCCTTTGCGGCGCAAGACAAATCGGATCATTTAAATTTTACTACCACCGGAATTCATGAACTAAATTAAACTAAAAGAAATTTTAAATTTTGAGGTTAAAAAAACCGCCCTTTTCTGATATGTTATAAACGTAAATTTTTGCTAAAAATTTTCCGGGATGAATTTTTGCAGCTGGATCTTAAATTTTGCGTCCTCGAAGCGAGGACAGCGCGCGTTAAGGGGTTAATATGTTATGTCCTGGGTACTTTCAACGGCTACTTACTAAATAACATTTTGTTAAGATTCTCGATATATATATATATTGGGGGGAAAGGGGTTAAATTTTATTCAAAGTTTAATGCTCTTAATTTTTCATAGATAAGAGAAATGGCTTTTCTTTTACCTAAATTTCTCTTTTTGCGTGTAAATTCCTTGTACGAATAATTTTATTTCATTATGGAATCAATAAATATTTTACCTCTTTTGAAAAATTTGTTAAAACTAATTAACAGTTTTATAGTTTTTTTTTTAAATAAAAATTTGCTTTAATATAATTATATAACAATGTGCATCATATAAATTAATTTATAATGGTGTACGTCAGAACTGTATACAAACTTCTTAGAAAATTTATTGTAGAGTTACTCGCATTTCCAAAATATTTATGTACGTATTATTTCTTTAAAATTTAAATAATTGATATAAGTTCTCTTGAAAGACTATATTCATATTTATTTTCATAACATATTTATCAGTTTGAGAAATAATCCTTAGAAAAATTTTAGAAAATATAAAAAATTATACAGACACGACATTATTTCATTATTTAAAACATGAAAATCTGACATTGACAGATTTTAATTTAGTGCCAGAGGCCTACTGCTAAACTTGTTAATATCGACAAATTCTTCTTTAGTTAATTCGTGACGATCTAAATTCCATGATAAAGTTTTCATTAAATCAAACCAATGTGTTTCAGCTGCAGATACTGTAACAAATAACGTTGGAAGTCCAAACTGTCTTATAGCCGCAAAACAACGTTTTTTCTCTTTTCCCAATGAGGGGGAGGTGTGCCTTGGGGGGGACTCATGTCAAAGGTGTGCTTTGGGGGGGGGACTCATGTCAAAGTTGTACCTTGGGGGGGACTCATGTCAAAGTTGGGCCTGGGGGGTACTCATATCAAAGTTGGGCCTTGGGGGGACTCATGTCAAAGTTGTACCTTGGGGGGGACTCATGTCAAAGTTGGTCCTGGGGGGGGACTCATGTCAAAGTTGTGCCTTGGGGGGACTTCATTCAATAAATCCCCATTCAATAAACCGACTGAAATAGGCCCTTAGCACTATTAAGAGTGACGTATAAAAATTCGACAACGCTGGGCCTTGGGGGGACTCATGTCAAAGTTGTACCTTGGGGGGGACTCATGTCAAAGTTGGGCCTGGGGGGGGACTCATGTCAAAGTTGGGCCTGGGGGGGACTCATGTCAAAGTTGTGCCTTGGGGGAACTTCATTCAATAAATCCCCATTCAATAAACCGACTGAAATAGGCCCTTAGCACTATTAAGAGTGACGTATAAAAATTCGACAACGCTGGGCCTTGGGGGGACTCATGTCAAAGTTGTACCTTGGGGGGGGACTCATGTCAAAGTTGGGCCTGGGGGGGGGACTCATGTCAAAGTTGTGCCTTGGGGGGACTTCATTCAATAAATCCCCATTCAATAAACCGACTGAAATAGGCCCTTAGCACTATTAAGAGTGACGTATAAAAATTCGACAACGCTGTACCGACTGAAATAGGCCTCTAACACTAATAATTTAATTAATAATGGATTAAGATCACGTTCGTACTTACCGATATTTAAATTATTTCCAACTTCGTTCTCTCTGCCACAAAAGATGTGCTTGCTGTTGCTAGCAGAGTTGGGTCGATCTCGATTCCGCTCACTTTCGATTCCGCTAGGCAATGGCGTAAGAGAGGGGAAGTAATGCAACCCGATTGGTCAGCTTTTTAAAAGATGTCATCTTCTGAGAGTCCTATAATTGGTTTCTCTAAATTTCTCCTTGTCTTGTAATGTTTCTCAAACAAGATATGTAAAATTGCTCAAAAGAACGGTGTATTCTAAAACCTTAACTCATTCCACACGCATATTGAGAGCACACGCATTACACAACGTTCTTGAGGAACGTTAGTAAGATTTTTTACGGTGTATTTCTCCGTCAAATATACGGGACAAAATTGTACTTTTAACGGAAAACCTGTTTGATTTACAGGATTTCTCCGTAAAATACTACAATACAATTTTACGGTTTTAAACTCTACTTTTGTTTTATAGTTTTTTCCCGTTGAAATTTACAGAATTTTCCAGTAAAATCTACGGGTATTTTTTGCAGTGTGGCGGATATGGAATTCTGCAATCTACGACTTCCTAAAATCAAACATAACAACATTAATAGCTATGTAATTTACAGCATTGTAGGCATAAGGGTAAATTAATATGCAGAATAAATTTCATTCGTATATCATGATTATTTATTATAAATAAGTACAACTTTATGATGCTCGCTCATTAAAAAGGGGAAAATGCCATATGTGGGTTATTTTAATCTATGATTCTTAAAATAAATTAAATCAACATTAATGGCTGTAATTTAAAATGATATGTATAAAATGATAAATTAATATGCAGAATAAATTTTATTTAGACATCTCTGTTATTTCTCAATAATTAAATATTTACAATAACCCCTATGTAATAATAATATAAGATAATTAAATTCTAATGAGAAATGGTAGATTTTGTTTTTCGGAAATATTTAGGCTTTCTTTATATAAATACTCGAAATTTTTATCACAATTAAACATTTTCCCATCATGCAACTAATTGTTATTAAGAAATTTAATCATGCATGGGAAGATCGTGGGAGTCACGTGATTTCAGCCAGACTTATATAATTAATTATTTTAATTAAAAACACACACTCACGGACAAAAACAAACAGTTGTTTACTTTTACGTGTATTATTGTGTTAAATAAATATATTTTCATGTTTTTGCGGTTGTAGTTTTTAGTTAAAACTATGTTTCATCCATATTTAATGAATTCGTTCCACTGCTGTTCATGCGGAGGTGAAAAGGAAAAGTATTGTAGTAATTATTCTCTTTTCAGACCGTGGTGTTATGAAAATTGAATTTTATAGGCAGGCGTTTTTTTTTTTTTTTTTTTTTTTTCTTATGTTTTAAAGTAAATAAAAATTTAATTTAAAAAAATCCTACTCGGTCTACAATTTAAAACAAAAACTAGAATGTTGTAGCCACCACATGACTTTCTTCTATATTTTCCTATGCAAATTCACCCAGTAAAAACAATTTACTAAAATCATTATTTAACCCTTAACTACAGACGTTTATTTTCTGTCACGTAAACACAGACGTGCGGTCTCTCAGACCGCGAGCTGTTTTATGCATTTTTAAAATACAAAATTTGAAGATAATAAATTCCTGCTATTTTATATGCAAGAATACACATTCCAAGTTATATTAAGGTAATTCATTCATTTAAAAACTATAAAATTAATATATTAAAAATATGATTTCTAAAAACTATATGAAAAAATCCAGAAAAATGAATCAAATAATGAAAATAAGGACAACTTACTTGAAAATGCGTACAAATGAAATTATTTAATAAATTCCACATGAACAGTGTCTGGATTATATAAAATAATGCAAAAAAGGCTATTATATAAAGAATATTAAAAAAATTTGTAATAATCCCGCATTTCCCACAAGCGAGAAAAAGTAACGTAATCGCAGACGTGAGGTCTATATGACCGCGGCACAAATTTAAAATTTATTTTAAAAAAAACTAATGTGTAGAATTTAATAAAAATTTAGAAGTAGTTATATTTAATGCCAACATGAAAGTACTGAAAAGAAGGAGAATAATTATATAACTTATAAAGAGTTTTGCAGTTCTAAAATATCGGAGCGGTCATACAGACCGCACGTCTGTGTTTAAGGGTTAATAAAAATATTTTCCATGATAATGCAGTATGATTTCCATATTAGAGAAGTAGTATAACACTAAATATCAAAAGAAAAAAAGTTTATTTTATTCTCGATATTACATTTTTTTGTTGTTAAAAATGAAAAAAATCGATAACTTTATTTTAAATTATCACAGATCGATGGTTCAACCATTCGTTTTAAAGGTATTATCGATCTCTTTTGAAAGACACTCATCATGAAAATTTACTCCCCTCGAGGGGGGACTTCCTCCCCAGGGGGGAGACGAGGCTCCTACATACACAAAAAAAATTTCCCAGTTGAATATCTCTATTATAAATAATTCTTGTTAATTTCATAATGATTATTAAAAAATAATTCTGTTTATGCACATTTATAAGAAATTTTTTTCTGTACCACCATGTTAAAAATTTAGAAATAGCGGGATGGCAATGCAACCTGTAAGACAATTTTTACTAAAAGTTGATAGGCACTGATTTATGTCAAGGTGTGACTACATACCAATTTGTATGAAGTTCTATGCAGCAGTTAATGTGATACAGTTGCCACAAAATTTTGTGATGGTGACAGCATACAACTTTTTTTTTTTTTTGACAAGAATAAGAAATTTCGAAATTTCAGAATATTAATATTTGATATAAAAAAAAAAAAAATCTAAAGCAGCTGATTGTTAGATCATGCGTAATTTTATTTCGCAAATAACTGAAAGTTCATTACTTTTCCATAAATGATCTGACACTTTTGATGCCAGACGTTTTCGCAACTATCTAGAAAATTTGTTCACGAACTATCCTAAATATTTGGGTGTGTTAAACCTCATCTATTTCAGCAAAAGTTGTGCCTTGAAACCAAAAAGGGGACAACTGGATATTATAATATCACGAAATGCAAAATATAAACCCTTTACGACTGGTCATTTTTTAGTTGTGTGGCATAAATCATAGCTTTTGTTTTTCGAAATTAAGATGCTTTTTTTTTTACAAGGAAGCAAAAACATTTAAATAAAACCGAGCTTTTTCTAAACTAAACTTTTGCTTAACTTTTTGTTTGTTACCCTGCTATAAGCATTTACTACAGTTAATACTTTAATTTACTGTTAACAAGATGCATTAGTTGTATGACAAACATTGTACATTATTAAATCTGTTACTGCAATTATAATTTTAGTGAAACAATAAGTTTGTTTGAGCATCTATACGAAATAGAACTATTTGGCATATAAAATGAGGTGATTATTAAAGCAGTCGAAATTAAACTTTCCGGCAAGTTGTTAGTCCGCTCTTTCACTGCAGTTATCAGCAATCGAGTCAAATTAATTTTCATACAATTATGTCAATTTCGTTTCCTGTGTAGTTGATTGCATGTCGCAATTATTTAAGAAATTGTGTCAAAATAATGTTTATCTTCTATCTTCCATTGAGAAAATTTCGCTAAAGTATGGATTATTAAAAAATTCTTTTAAGTATAATTATGTTTACGTTATGATAGCAGCAGATGGGATGACTGCAGGTCTTTATTTTAAGAAGATTTTATCATATAATATTTCAAAAATTTCCCACACTTTGTTAATTAGTTATTTGATTCATGCTAGGTCTGCTTATCACTGTTTAAAATGTCATGATTTGTCACACCGAAAACATTTCTTTTGATAATCAAATTACAGTAATTTCTGGTAGATACCCCGCAGGTTATATAATCCAGTTTTGCACCAGAAATTTCAATTGATAAATAAATTTATGTTTGTACGAGATCTTCCTTCGAAAAAGTATAGATTTCTCTATTAAATAAAATTTCTGGTGGAGAAATGACACATCTTACCTGCGGGTTATCTACCAGAAATTACGGTAATTTTATTGGCTGATTTTATTGATTTATTTTGTTATTTTAATAATAATTTTGTAATTATTATTATACATCAACTTGCTTCAAATGAAAAAAAATATATATATATTGTTAAATGAAAAATCACTATCACTGGGTGGTCCTATGTCACAGATATCTCTGTAAACAGCTAATCATTAAAATTTTTGCTGAAGGTATAGCAACACTTTTTTTTTTACTTTCTCTTACCCATAAGGTAGAGAAAGTATTGTTTTTGGGTCAAATTTTCGAACGCGAGATTTTGTTATATTTACACGTTTTGAGGTCCCCTGAATACGAAAATCATGTTTTTAGCAAATGGCCTGTGTGCCTGTGTGTGTGTCTGTGTGTCTGTCTGTTATCAGCATATCTCAAAAACAAATTATGGCAGAAAGTTCAAACTTGGTATTCTAAATGTGTATCATATAGGGATACTACAGTAAGCTTTTCGTTAAGATCAAGCAAATGGTTCGTGTACAGGGACAATCAAGAGAATTCTAATACATTACGTCTATGGGGGAAATTGCAGGAAAGTAGAGTTTAACGTCTATAGACTGCACTAAACCAAATGAAACGAATATATATATTTTGTAATAGAGATAGTTAACTGGGAAAAATTTTTTTGTGTATGTAGGAGCCTCGCCTCCTCCCCTGGGGGGGGGGGGGTAAAGTCCCCCCTCGAGGGGAGTAAATTTTCATGATGGGTATCTTTCAAAAGGGCTCGCCAATACCTTTAAAACGAATGGTTGAACCATCGATCTGCGATAATTTAAAACAAAGTTATCGATTTTTTTTACTTTTAACGAAAAAAAAAAAAAACTTAGAAAAAAAAAATCTTTTTTTTTTTTTTTTTTTTTCTTTTTTTATTGAGAATAAAATGAACTTTTTTTTTTTAATATTTGGCGTTATACTACTTCTCTAATATGGAAATCGTCTGCATTATCATAAGAGATAATTTTTTTAAATAATAATTTTAATAAATTATTTTTTAAAAACAGAATTATTTTTTAATAACCGAATTAAATTCTATGTAAATGTAGGTGCATTAATGAAACGGGGGGTTGAGGGGAGCGGTAGCCCCCCTCACACAGAACTAATTATCATATAAAACTCTTCAGAAGCCTAATATGAATTGTTTAACACAGGTTTACATAACAGTACTCGTTATCTTACCTTTTAATCTGCAACCTGTATTTATAGTGTTAAATTTCAGGGTAAGACAAAGTCGTGTGAGTGACACACCAGGTTATTTCATTTGTACAGCTTCTAAGATATAAAAAATGACATTAACATCCTCCAAGATATAAAATTATATCAAAGCTGATGCATAAAATAAATATTTAGAAACCCTTTCATGGTTTACATTTGATTAAAAAATAAATAAATAAGTAAGTAAAAAATTGATTAAAACAATTTTTGTTGTTCAAATAAAACATTGTCTTCCTATTAAACTATACAAACATTTTTAGTAACTGAAATATAAACTATTATTTTCTAACTTCAGAACGGGAGGTCATAAAAGTGAGCAGAAAATTATGTACACATCATATCTCCTCATTATCGATTCCTAAATATTAAGCTTAACTACTTCATGGTGAGTTGATTTCGAATGATCATGGATATCTTTAAATTGAAAAGTTACGTTGTAATCAAACATTTAACTTTTGTGAAGTTTTGAAAACGGAATAGTGTCATATAGTATGCAAAAAGGAAGGCGCTGATCTAAATTTTATAACAGTCCATAAAATTTCGGCATTCTCAGGGGTACCAAGTTATTGCAGATTGTCCGTAACCATCATATTCGAATTTTTTAATAGTATTCATTAGTAATAATTATCTACGATTAAATATGACGAAGAATACTGTTCTTAAATAGTGGTGTGATATCAAATTTCAGTTGGCAATTACTTGGTACTTACGCATTATACTGCTAATCGCTTTTAATTTTTGATTTCACAATATTTTGCTTATTTCGAAGAAGAAAGGAAAATACGTTAGATTTGAAACAATTTTATCGTCCAAGTTTGAGGTCGATTTACATGGTTTCGGAGGGTTTCAACAAGATTCGTCTGTTTTTGAAGTCTCGCTTTATGCCTGTGTGTTAAACACAGATATTGTAACTCAAAAAATTATCAGAGTGTTCCGTGAAATTTCACTTTTAATGTAATATCAATATTTATTGAAACTGGCTAGATTTTTATAGTCCAACAGGTGACACATTTAAGCCACACTTTTTTTCGATTTTCGTGATAACTACAGTTTCTAATTGAAATGAATTACGACAAACTGAATTCATAAATAACTTATTAAGAAGAACTACACTATAATAACAGGAGACTTGGCGTTGGAATATTAAAACCCGAATAAACTACTACGTCAGAAACGCCAAAGAAAAATATTAGAAATGCATACAGCTGTTTCGGTAGCCTTAAGCATGCCATATATCCGGCCCCTCTCCTATACATACGAGCACTTCTCCTGATTCAGAATCCTTTTTGCACTGAAGACGGTACGCTTAAGGCTACCGAAACAGCTGTATGCATTTCCAATATTTTTCTTTGGCGTTTCAGACGTAGTAGTTTATTCGGATTTTAATAAAAGAACTACACTAATTAAGATTGTGTGGCTTTTAAAGATGACGCTATTATGATTCATTTTTACTTTTCAAAAGGAAAAATATTGTAATCGTGCCAAAAATCCAACTTTGAGATTTTAGTGTTTCTACACATTTTGAGGTCCCCTAAGTTTATATTTGCTTCTTTTAGGGTGATGTGCGTATGTGTGTATGTGTGAGCATGTGTGTGTGTATGTATGTGAGGGAACACGATAGCGTCTAAACGCTTTGTTCGAATGAGCTGAAAGTCAGTACATATATTACAGGTCACCGTAGCAAGAATAATATTGATTTTGGTGAATCTAGCACTTATAGTTTTTATACAAGGGCACAACGAAAAATTTCTTACCATTATGTCCTATGGGCTCAAATTCTTTAAAGTGCGATAGCGTTTAAACGTCTTATCCGATTGAACTGAAAATTTATATACATGTTAAAGATTACTGTCACACAAATAGTATGAATTTTGATGGACCTAGCATTTATTGTTTTTTTACAGGAACACAGAGAAAAATTATTTATCATAGTGGCATATGGGCTGAAATTATTTAAAGTGCAATAGCGATTAAATGCCTTATTTAATTGAACTGAAAATTTTTATACATGTTATAGATCACCGTCACACCAACTGTATGAATTTTGGAGAATCTAGCCCTTGATTTTACAGGGACACAAATCAAAATTCTTTATCATAATGATTCTTATGGACTCAAATTATTTAAAGAGCTATAATGTTTAAACTACTCATCCGAATGAGCTGAAAATTTATATACATGTTATAGGTAACCGTCGTACTAACTGCATAGAGTTTGGTGAGTACTAGCACTCATTGTTTTTTTACAGGGACATAACGAAAATTTTTTTATCATTATGATGTATGCGCTCAAGTCATTTGAAAAGCAATAATGTTAAATGAAACAACATACTATATAGAGAAAAATACTCAAACACCCTATTATAATTTTTTCTTTTGTTTATTTAACGACTTCTCTTACTTTAATTTATTTATACAACCGTTAATTACTTAATATTCGGAAAGTCGAGTGAAGTCACTCCAGATTTTTAAAAATGTATTTGATAGTTTTATTTTGGTATAAACTCTCACAAGATTTGACAATTCAGATGCTTATTCTGTCAACATGGAATTTTAGTAGGGTGAATTTTTACTTCCATTACCCGACTACCGTAGGTAATGGAAGTATTGAATTTTCGTAATTTGAATGATAACTATATGTAAACGCCCAAGACATAAAACCACATGAAAGCTGATATATAAAATGTCTATTCAGAAGCACTTTACTAACTTAATTTTAATGGGCGCTGCACTGCTATGTTTTGTGATGATCAGGAGTGTTAAATCTTGTTTTAAAAGTTCACAGAATGGGCAAATGTGGATTACAATGATAGTGTCTTTGAAGTGTATTCGAGTTATACTAAAAGAAATTTATAAGATATCAACATTACACTATTTAATATACGTTTTTACCGAGAAAGTTCTTCCTCATACCTGCTTATTATGAAGCTGGCCCTTGAAATCATTATCATTATATACATCTTAAAAAATATATTAAACAAATCAGGAAAATTGTGATGTAACAGCTTTACCTTTTAAAATATGTACGCCAAAACCTAATCAGCTCCAGTTAAAATCAAAGTCTAACTAAATGTAAAGTTTCATTAAATCCTGTACATTTGTTATTGAGTTATACATTGAGTTGCAAAAGTTTAAAATCAGTAGCCGATTTTCAGTATTTTAACACATTGCATCATTTGCGCAGATTATTGTGTCATTTCATGTGCTGATTGCATCAGACGCATTTTACTGCTATTAATAAAGGTGCCCGGCACGTTTATCGCTAGTTGTTTATTGGATTTTGTCGTAGACAGTACTGTTGTGTAATTATTGTAATGGGTAAAAAAACCTTCACTTACTGTTACGAGAAGTTCAGAAATATTGATCTTGCATAAAATTGGATTTTCTGAACGTCAAATAAGTTCTAGGGTAAATGTGAGCAAGACAGCTGTGCATCAAGCAATTAGCAAGTTTAAAATTTCGGGAAAATTTGGAAATTTTCTGTAATTGGCTGTTACTTAAAAAGAGAGAGAGAGAGAGGAAGAAAAGAAAAAAAAGAAAAGAAAATTAAAATGTTAGAATGATCGAATGTTCTCATTTCTGTACTAGTACAGAAAAGTTTGTTACAAAACGTTTCCACTAAAATCTACCTTACACCTTTACGTTATTATGGATACGTAGAAATATTTTGGGACTTGATGCTTTTTTTTTTTTAATTATTATTATTATTATTATTATTAAAAGAAAGAAAGAAAATGAAAATGAAAATGTTAGAATGTTAGGATGGTTCCATTTCTATTACAGTTCAGAAAAGTTTGTTACAAGAAGATTTCATCAAAATATATCTACATACTACCTAGCAATAAGTATTTGGACACTTTCGAATTTAGACGTTTTGCCAAATATCTAGAAAAATTCTTTAGGAACCATTTTGAATCTTTGGGAGTATAAAGAACATGTGACTCCTCACATATTTCAACAAAAGTTTTTTCCTGAAAAGGAAAAGGAGACCAATAGAAATAGGTATCAGGTAAATTCAAAAAGTTATGAGAGACAGAATGATTAGAATTTCCTTTCTTCTCAAAAAAAAAAAAAAAAAAAAAAAAAAAAGATAAGGGGTTTATCAATGTTTATTTACAATCAGCGAACACTCTATTACCACTGGCATTTCAGCAAATGTTGTGTCCTGAAGAGGAAAAGGAGAAGAGTAAAATATCAAACAACAATCAAAATATTTTGCATCACCCTGTAAAAAGTAATGTTTTAAATGCGTTTTGGCTGTAGCATCTGATTATGAGAATTTTTCTCATTATCTGTATAAATTTTTATGAGGCTACCGCATATATTCATATAGATATAACTTATTTTTTATTTTATTATTATTATTATTATTATTATTATTTTAGTTGAAAAAAAAATCCGCTTTTTTAATTGTAACACGTAGACTATGAGACCCAGTACAAAAACTCTTTTAGAAAATTCGGCATACTACATCAGACACAGAATCAATTGCAATTAGATTGCAAAAATATTAAATGTCTTAGGAAATACGAGCACTTTTACCGAATAATTTTAAATTACGCATTGCAAGCTTTATAAAAATTTCATTTGCATAATTTAATATGTTGAGTTACTTATAGGAAAACCCCAAACAAATATCGTGTAAATTCAAACAGTTATGAGTTACAGATTCAACAGAATTTCAGTTTCTCTCAAAATAAAGGGAAGATGATAGGGGGTTTTATCAATATTTATTTACAGTCAACGAATACTGTATAACGATTGGGCATTGATTGAATTAAAATAAAAATGTGAGTAAAATCCCTTATATTTTAGTTTTTTTTTTGAAAGGAACTGAAATTTTATTAATTCTATAACTCATAACTCTTTAAATTTACACGATATTTGTTTTGGGTTTTCATGTAAGTAGCTCAATACTTTTAGCTATTAATTATGCAACTGAAATTTTTATAAAGCACATGCATGCGTAGTTAAAAACTATTTAGTAAGATATTCAGTAAGATATTTAACATTTTTGCCTTCTGATTGCAGTATACTGTGTCTAATGTAGTATGCCAAATTTCTTAAAAATGGCTTTACACCGCGTCTAATTTCCTACGTGGTACAATTAAAAAAGTAGCTTTTTTTTTTTTTTTTTTTTTTTTTTTTTGCAATTTTTTAAAAGAACTGTTTTATTTCCGTGAATATATGTGGTAATCTCATAATCTCATAAAAATTTATACAGATAATTAGAAGAATCCTTATAATCACATGCTACAGTCAAAACAACATTTCAAGCATTACTTTTTACAGGGTAATTTAAAACATTTTGATTCTTCTTTAATTTTTTGCTGATTTCCCTTTTCCTCCTCAGGAAAAAGCTTTAGCTGAAATGCATGAGGTGCAACATGTTCTTTATACTCCCAAAGTTTTAAGATGATTATTAAAAAAAATTTCTAGCTACTTGACAAAATGTCTAAATACGAAAATGTCCAAATTCTTATTAATAGGCAGTGTATTATTTTTATGCTATTTTGGATTCATAGGAAATTTTCTGAGATCTTCTGTTACTTATTAAAAAAGAAAAAGAAAGAAAGAAAGGAAAGAAATAAGATGAAAATGTTAGAATACTAGAATAGTCAAATTTCTGTGATAGTTCTGAAAAATTTATGACAAGAAAATTTCATCAAAATGTATCTATTACTTTTAAGCAATTTTGTTACGACTGCAGACATTTTTCAGACTCCTTATACAGACGTCAAAGTTTGTGCCTTCGTATTTCTGAAGCATTTTCAGAATTTTTTTTCGATTCAAATCAGTTTCAATAGAAAATATCGATTATTATTATGGTTACACACGCACGCACCCACATATATATTAATCGTGAACATTTCTACGATTTTGAAAGTAATCTGAGAGCAAGCTAAAACATACTGAATTTTACTAGTGTGTTTAGCATTATCTATGAGTAATACACATTCAGTAGTTATCATGCATAATACATAAAATATCGAAATACTTTAGGGCTAATTGAATTCTGTAAATCATTATAGCCTTCTGAATTAAACTAGGCCTCGCTGATGTTTCAATAATGAAGTAGACTATAATATCAAATGCAACTAATATTATATTCAGAAGCTTATATTTACCATATTTATGTCAAAAGTTTGGGGAAATTAGTGAGGAATTTAAATATATTTCGTAAAAAAAAAAAAAAAAAAAAAAAATATTTTTAACTGCTACGGTACTGACAATGCATTTAAAATGATCATTCATTTTGTATCATGGCAAAGGGGGGGCGGGGGGGGCGGGGAGATCAACATATAAAGTAACACCCATATTTTTATTTTTTTTATTACTTCTTTTCTTTACATTTGAAGTTTCCCCTCTGTTTAGTTTGTCCAATTTAGTATAGTATACCGCTTTCTTTTTTCTTTTCGATAATCACCAAGACGTATTTGAAACATTTTTGCTCTAACATGACAGAAAACTAATAAAGAAAAATTCTCTTTGCAGCTATAATAAATTATTATTGTACAAATTGGCCAAGATTTCTACCTTTATAACTTTTAACTTTCAAAAGATATTTTAAGGAAGACAACTTCTTAACTAACCTAAAATGACCTAAATATAGCCATTTACTGGGAAAAAAAAAAGGAAAAGATGCCAAAACTTTTGTTATAAAATGTTTTATTTCAGAAGCAAAATGAACATTGTTTTTTGTCAAGGAAATTTAATGACCAAGGTTTTTCTTTATCATATTTGTCAAATAGTTTTTCAAATAATTACTTTATTTGCTACAACAACTTTAAGAGTTATTAAATAAATAATTAAAATAAAATAAATAATTAAAATAAATTCCTCATATTACATTTATAAGGAATACTAATATTCGTAAAAATTTTTGACTTCTTCGTCTTATTATTATTATTATTATTATTATATATATTTTTAATTTATGTTGACATTTTTACACGTTTTGAGGAACGACTGTTTCTTTCAGACAGTGATTTTGCCGTAATTACCGATTTTTATCTATCACTTTAAATGAACGTGCAAACATTTTTGTTTTTAATCTAAATACATAAAACTGAAAGTTTGTCATTGCATCTGTTCATATTTTTAATACGGATTATTAGATCTTATCAAAAATTGGTACAATTATTACTCAGGATGAAATCCTGCTAACGCTGTATCTTTTGGTTTAGTCGGATAATTGGTTCAAATGATATTAAATAAAAATCCCATTTAAACTTTCAAATTATTTTAAGGAAAAAAAAAAAATGCCAAAAATGCCAAAAATAAGTAAATAAGTAAAAATATTTCTTTTTATGTTGGGGGAAAAAAAAAAAAAAAAATGAACGTGCAAACATTTTTTAAAAATAATTAAAACAAAATTGAGAAAAATCTTGCGAATAAAATGGAACAGCTTCTGTGTAGAACCCTTTGGCGAAATTTGTAATTTGGCACCGAAGTAGCTTGGATGTTTCTCGTCAAGATCTTTACTTGCGCAGTTGCGATAGCCATTTTAATTCATCGCAAAATGACAAGAAAAATTTTAAAGGCGCCAAGGGGCTCCTGTGCTAAAACTATACCAAAGAAAATATAAAAAAGAAATATCGTAACCGGTGTTAAGGAATGAAACACACTTACTGCATGCCTTTATATGGAAGATCAGATTAAAATAAGCCGTGTCGTACTAAATTAAATTCTGTTTTATGCAGAATTCTTTATCAATTACTTAGAAAACAAAAATAGTCTCTCTCTCTCTCTCTCTCTCTCTCTCTCTCTCTCTCTCTCTCTCTCTCTCTCTCTCTCTCTCTCTCTCTCTCTCTCTTTTAAATTCACTATCAGCTTAATTGAAAGTGATAATTACCTCTGAAAATAAACATTAAAATGAACTTAATTTTTCTTCAATGGGACAAGTTAAATGCTTGAATATAATCTAACTTGCCGGAAATTAATGTTTGAATAATATGCATTATGCTTTAAATTATATTCTGGTATAGCTGTCTAATAACTACATCTCATAAAGTTTGAGAGGGTTTTGTACGGTAATAGCATATATAGCAAACAATTAGTATCAGGATTTTGAAATTCGAAAGTTAAATAATCTTCTTATGTATTATTTTTGTACATAAAAACTATTTTTTAGTCATCATGTCTACTTGAGTAATCTATAAAAGATTTATACTTTGCTATAGTTTTGTTTTAATCAGTATTTTAGACATTCATATTATTGTTCCATTTTATGTAATTATTAATGAGTTAAAATATTTATTTTAAAACTATAAGAAAATTTAATTTAAAACTAAAGAATCTACCGTGAAAAGTTAAATTTTAAAATGTAGCTTCTTTCATAATATTAATAGTCATTGTTTCAGATTGAAAAACCAGTCTCTCTAATAAAAATAATAAATTAAGCAAACTTTTCAATGCATGTGCTGTGTTGTATTGGGTTGTTCGATAAATAATGTCGTTTTTTAAAACCTTCGCTTCTAAAAACCAAGGCTTCTTTGAACGTGGAATTTTTCAACTTACCGAAAGATAGCAAAAGGTCATCCAACAAAATGGTCAATATATCATTGATTAATGTTTGTTGTTAATATAAATAAATTCACTTTGAAAAACATGAAAAAAAAAAAACGACATTATTTATCGAACAACTTAATAGATTATAATATGAAGGTGGGAGATTAATACTTAGATGCGTACGCTTAAATCCTACACACGTTTATTATAACGTCTGTATTATTCTCAATTCCAAAAAACAGAAAAATTTCGTTAGCTTAAATAACTAAATGTAACTTCAATAACTAAAATGTATTGTTTACTTTTTCATGTAAATAAAAGAAAAGTAAATAGATAAATAAATTACTTATAAATAATGAATAAATAACAAACTACTTAATAAACTACTAAATAAATAATATATAAATAATATATAAATAATATCATCTCAGAGTCTTCGGCACACAGTGCTATTGTTATGTTCATGTGTCGAAGCAAAAAAGACTGAAATGGGATAAAAAGAGTAGTAAAATTTTTTGTGTTGCAGGTTGTGGAAGAGACAGCGTTAGCTATCATATCTGGATTCCAAATGAAAACAAAATCCTACTTTGAAGTTTAGTATGGAAATGAAGCAATCTTTGAGAAGTAAGTTCAGTTGACTGTTTCGCATAATGAAAAATTTTCTGAAGTCTCTGTTGGTAAGAATGTTTCAGAGGAAGTCCAATTTTCAAATGGGATTGAACATGGTTTTTTACATCACGAATAAACCCTGTTTTACAAGCGTCAAATAAATATAACTTTCTATCTTGATGATTTTTTACTTTAGCTCATTATCATTTACTGACTCATATCCATCAGCAATGAAATCTGATCATTCCATAGATTGGAACATAGCAGCTATAGATGAAGCAGTGGCTTCTTTAGCAGAAAATAAAATTTTGAATCTTGTAAATTTATCTCCTGAAGAAAAGCTGATATCAAATCGTTCGATGTTGAGAGTAAAGACAAATGTTGATGGAAGCTATCAGATACACTGATAGACCAGTAGCAAAAATTTACAGCCAGCAGCCTGGTATAGATTTTGATAAAATATTTAGTCCTATTGCCATTTTTGATACAGTCAGAGCTGTTCTAAATGTCGCAGCATCAGAAAATCTTCCGATTTAGTAGTTTGATGTGAAAACAGACTTTTTGCATGGAGAGCTTCAGGAAAAGGTTTTTATGAAGTTATGATGATAGATCAGGCCGTGTGTGTAAACTTGATAGAAGTTTTTAAAAATTATAGTTCAATTACATTGTATAATTTAAATTATAATTCATTCACTTAACAATGTATCCTTTTTTATGTAACCATATACCAAGCCAGTTATTTTATTATAAAAGTATTGGACTTGTACAGATCATTATAATAGATTTTTATTCAGTTATGATGAAATATATACTTTAATAAAGATTCTACAGAAAATGATAAATAATGTACGATATAATTTAGAAAAACAAATACATTATTGTGTCGGATTTTAACCATTTGTGTCATGCTCTCACTTAAACTCTTAAGGATCATAATTTTAAAAGAAGAAATGGATTATATATAAATTAAAGGACTATGAATATTCACGTTTTTATGACCATGTATATATATATTAAAATGAAAATTTTTTATAAAGAAACTAATAAACTCTGGTGAAGACTCTACGATATAGAGAGTCGAAAGCTTAGTATAAAATGTAACTACGGGGAATACTCTAACATATGTGTATATGAATGATTTATTAAGTTTTTATACTTGATAAAGAGTTTTATACAATAATATTGGTGGGGTGTTTTATGTGGTTACATAAAAAATTATACATCGTTAAGTAAATGAATTATAATTTAATAGAAGTTTACATGGTTTGAAACAAGCTTCAAGATGTTGGGATAAAAGATTTGACAGTTTTATAAAATGTTATGAATTAAATTGCAGTCAATCTGATTCCTGCTTATTTTAAAAAGGGAAAAGCGAAGCTTGTAATTGTTATCCATGTAGATAGTGGGTTGATAGCAAACTCTACGAAAAGTGAAATCCTTAAATTCTTTGAAAAATCTAAAAGCTGAATTTAAAATTACAGTTTGGCTCTTTAGATTATTTACTGGGAATGCAAATCACTAAACTGAATGAGGGTTCAGTCTTTATAAACCAGTGTAATTAATTACGTATAAAAAAATTCTTTGATGAATTTTGAATGAGGGATTCAAATGCTGTTGCAATCTAATAAATTTGAAGCAAATGACCAAATTCTTGACGTGATAAGTTTCCTTATCGTGAAGCTGTGAAAAGTTTAATGTACCTGTTAACAGCCACACATCCTGAATTTTCTTATGCTGTTAGCGTTGTGTCTGAAAATTCAGACTCGCGTTTATTATGTCATTGGCAAGCAGTTAAAAATTTTTTTGAAAAGTATTTAAAAGGAACTTCTGAGCATGGATTACTGTATCAAGCAACTAATCAGGTAGGCGAATTTAAGATATTCACTGATGCTGTTTATGCTGGAGATAGGATTACTAGAAATTCTAGAAATAGCAATTTGTGTTTGCATTCTGCTGGTGCTATTATATGGATTAGTCAGAAGCAAAAAAGTATTGTACTTTCCACAACTGAATATGTGGCAGCAAGTGAAGCTACAAAAGAAATTATTTAGTTGGCCCGTCTAGTTTGTGAAATTTCAGTGTCGAATGATATCCCACCATTTTTGTAGTTAATGCTAGTGCAGTTAAATTTGTAAAAAAAAAAAAAAAAAAAAAAAAAAAAACTGAATTTCATAAGCGTTCAAAGCATACAAAAATTAGGTATGACTTTATAGGTGAAAAATTTCATGAATATTGAACATATTGACAGACAAAATCAGGCTGCTGACATTATGACAAAACCGTTTCCTAAAGTCTTTTTTTAAAAAACTCAGATTATCATTAGGGTTAAAACTTTAACTTAAAAAATTTATTTAAAAAAAATATTCCAAAGAATGCTTAGTTGTATGATTTGTTTTTTATGTAAGTAATGTATTGAGCATAGAAGTGTTAAAAAATACAAAATGTACTTCTGATATGAAGTGATACGATATTAACCTTACTTATGTCCTTTTAAGTTCTAAAATAATAATAATAATAATAATAATAATAATAATAAATCTGGAGTGAGTCCACTCGACTTTCCGAACATTGAGTAATTAACAGTTTTGTAGATAAAGTAAAGAAAGAGGAGTTGTTAAACAAACAAAAGAGATAAAACCATAATAGAGTGTTTGAGTATTTTTCTCCATATATTACACGATGTTTTATTTAACGCTACTGAACTTTGAGCCCATAGATCATAATGATAAAGAATTTTCCTTCTGTTCCTGTACAAAACCTATAAATGCTAGATTCACCAAAATGCTTATAGTTAGTGCAACAGTGATTTATAATTATTGAAATTTTATTTTTCCGACTGAGTGAAAATAATGCTTGGACCGGGAATCGAACCCCGGATCTTTGACTTACAAGGTCAATGCTCTACCACTGAGCTATCCAGGCCGACATCCCGGTCTGCATTACTCACTCAGACAACCTTATAGGCAGAAACATCTCTGGTCTATCATTTAGATAGCTCAACAGAAAATAAGCCGCAGGTAAAGGAAAACACCATTAAACAATGGGAGAGAAATACAATTTTTTATTAAAAACACACAATTAACTGTGGAAGAAAATCATATTAATTGAAAATAAATATGATTTTCTTCCACAGTTAATTGTGTGTTTTTAATAAAAAAAAAAAAAGTGATTTATAATATTCATATAAATTTTCAGCTCAATTGAATAAGGCGTTTAGATGCTATCGCTCTTTTAACTAGTATGTTGCGGCCACCACATGACTTTCTTCTATATTTTCCTATAGAAATTCACTCAGTAAAAATAATTTATTAAAATTATTATTTAAAAAAATTATCTTCCATGATAATGCAGATGATTTACATATTAGAGAAGTCGTATAACACCAAATATTCAAAAAATGTCCATTTTATTCTCAATATTAAAAAAAAAGTACGATTTTTTTCTGAGTTTTTTTTCGTTAAAAGTAAAAAAAAAAATCGATAACTTCATTTTAAATTATCGCAGATCTGTGGTTCAACCATTCGTTTTAAAGGTACTGGCGAACTCTTTTGAACGATACCCATCAGGAAAATTTACTCCCCTCGAGGGGGGACTTCCCCCCAGGGAGGTTGGCGAAGCTCCTACACATACAAAATTTTTTTCCCAGTTGACTATCTCTATTATAAATAATTCTGGTAAATTTCATAATGATTATTAAAAAATAATTCTCTTTATGCACATTTATACAAAATTTTTTACTATACCACCATGTTAAAAATTTAGAAAAAGTGGGATGGCAACGCAACCTGTAAGACAATTTTTACCAAAAGTTGAAAGGCACTAATTTATGTCAAGGTGCAACTACATACCAATTTGTATGAAATTCTGTGAAGTAGTTCTTGAGATACAGTTGCCACAAAAGTTTGTCACACACACGCAGAGACTGACAGACAAACAGACAGACATTTTCTAAAAAATGTCAAACCGTGTTCTACAGCTCTCAAAACGTGTAAATCCATCAAAAACAAAATTTTACGAATCCAATACTTTCTTCTATTGAATATAGAAGAAAGTAAAAAGTTGGTCCCACAGGCCATAATGATAAAGAATTTTTCTTTGTGTCCCTGTAAAAAAACTGTAAATGCTAAATTCACCAAAATCTATACCGTTCGTGCAACTGTAACCTATAACATGTATAAAAAAATTTTGTTCAGATTAAATAAGCTTTTAGACGCTATCGCACTTTTAAAAATTTGGCCCCATAGGCCATAATGATAAAGAATTTTTCTTTGTGCCCCTGTAAAAAAACTATAAGTGCCAGATTCTCCAAACTCTATACGGATTGAGTAACTGTGATCTATAATATGTGTATAAATTTTTCGCTCGATTGAAGAAGGCGTTTAGATGCTATCGCACTTTTAAGATTTTGGTCCCATAGACCATAATGATAAAGAATTTTTCTTTGTGCCCTGTAAAAAAACTATAAGTGCTATATTCACCAAAATCAATAGGGTTCGTACTATGGTGACTTACAATATGCGTACCAACTTTCAGCTTATTCGAACAAAGCGTTTAGACGCTAGCGTGTTCACTCACACACACACACACATACATACACACACACATACATACATCATCGCAAAAATAGTGAAAACGGACTCATTGGACCTCGAAACGTGTAGAAACATCAAAATCTCAAATTCGGATTTTGACATGATTACAATACTTTCCTCACTATAGTGTTCGGAAAGTAAAAAATCAAACCGTCATTAGGGTTAAAACTTTAACTTAAAAAACTGTATTTAAAAATTATATCAATGTATGCTTAATTGCAGGATTTGTTTTTTATATAAGTATATATTGAATAGAAGTGTTAAAAAATACAAAATGTACTTCTGATAGGAAGTGATATGGTATTAACCTTACCTGCAACAGGTATATTATACAACTAAACCACTGTTTGTTTGATCCGCTTCTTAAGGGTTGCACAAGTAATGAGCATGATTTGTTTGTGCATTTTCACTGCCTATATTTAAATAATTCACAGACAATTCATGAAACCCTAGTACGCAACAGTATATATCATTGGTATAAGAAATGAATACATATATTTAAATAAAAACTGAAAAGTATGTCAAACAAGGGTAAAATTCAAATAAACGAAACTGAAATTACATTAAGAAGGAGCAGAGGCCATCACTGCTTAGGACGGCTGGAGTTGGATAAACTGGTTTGTCGGGCGCCCAACTTTCCCCTGATCCTCTGAAAGCCCATATGATAAGAAAGAAAAAAGTTAAAATGAAGATTTTTATATTATTAGATAAAAAATAAATTATTATTAACTGACTCAAGAAAGGAGGAGGCTCTCCTTTCAACCCGTATGTTTTTCTTTTCTTTTCTTTTTTTTCTTCTCATGTTCTGCTATATATAACTACATCCTCACTGAAAATAAAGAAAAAATGAAATATTTTTGTAAAAAAAAAAAAAAAAAAAAAAAAAAAAAGAATCGACTTAAAACAGCATCTAAAAGTAAAATGAAAATTGGCATACAATGAAACTGCAAATTGCACTTAAAAGTATGAAGCAAACTCCTTCGCCAAACAACATAAATACTACAATTGATCATAACTTTTGAAGTCAGCGGAAAATTAAACAAAAATTAACACTTTTACTCAGAGCCAGATTATGGCACGGGCAAACGGGGCACTGGCCCAGGGCCTCCAAATTTAGATGGCTTCATTTCCAAAAATTAAGAATTAGTAGTAAAATTTTTTTTCATTATGTCTATTAAAAACAAAAATTGATTAAACTTTTTTTTCTATATTTTATTAGAGAGCTTAAACATTTGTTAAATTTTGTGACCAATTTCCTAAACATTGGCTGATCAATGTGCTTCAGTTTTTCGTTTGTCTTGAACATAAAACTAATGATTTTCTTGTAGGTTGCTAAAGAAAACGACGAAATAGAAGGTATAACTGAAGGAAAATTTTTAAAAATGCACTATTTTTATTTATTTATTTTTGTTTTTGAAAATGGGTTCTTTTGGCAAGCTCTTTAGAGCAGGCTAAGGGGGCCTCCAAACAGCATCAGTGCCCCAGGTCTTCAAAAAGCATAGTCGGGCCCTGCTTTTACTCAATACAAAAATCAAATTCTATTCAAAATATACATCTCACTTTGGCATCTGCAAAACTCAGTCGAAAACTACTTTGATTCAAATAATCAATTAAGATTTTATAAGCTGCAAAAGTTTGAAAAGAAAACACTATATAGTAACTTCGTAGAAACATAAATACCGAAATGCGAAGGATGCTCACTGTCACTGTTCTATGTATGATTTTATTAATAGAGCAATTTTATACAGCGATAACATAACAAAGGAAACTATGAAGATGGATCATTCGAGGCAACAACGTTTATCGCTATCGGTCTAAAAACAAACCTGTAAAAACAGAATCAGATTTTATGTAATTTTTCGCCGACTTCAAAAGTTATGGTTAATTGTAGTGTTTATCTTGTTTGACGAAGGAATTTATTTTATACTTTTAGGCACAATTTGCAATTTTATTCTATGCACATTTTCTTTCTTTCTTTCTTTTTAAGTTGTTTGAATATATAACAGTTGCTTTTTTGAGTAGATTCCATTTTTTTACAAAAAGATTTTATTTTATAATTATTGATATATATGAATCAATTTTATGTAAACTAAATCCCTCATATATAAATCTAAATATAATATATATATATATATTAGATTTAGATTTATACACTCGTACAGCCATACTTAATTATGATCATAAAATATTACAAAGATATTTTTTAAATGTATAGAGTCATCTGCAACCAAGCAACAGGATATCATAAAAAAAAAAACTGCTATTTATATATATATATATACTAGCAGGCTTTGCCCGCTTCGCTGGTCACTAAATTTAAAGGAAACTCTTTTCTATATATCTTTATAAAAATAAAATAAAATACTAAAATTGCTCAAAAGCTCGCTTCGGATCCCTGCTGCCTTCGGTAGCGATTTGGTCATCCGCTAAAACTCGGGCGCTTGTCCCTATTACCTGAGACAATGGTTTACCAATAGGCTTGCATTAAGTCCTTATTAGATAACAGTTTCGAAATAGATAGTATCGAAAAAAAAAATGAAGTATCCCCTTTATATTTGAATCCCAGTTACATATGAACAACACTATACATGGTGCACATAATATTTGCTTTTACGTTATTTTCTATGTTTATTTTGTTTATCCCCGATCAACCATAAAAATGATAACAATTTCACGCTAAATATTATAATATGCTATGACCGGCTACGTCTGTTGCATGAGACAATTATTTTTTTGTGGTTATTAGTATTCATGGTTTGTAAGCATGATCATAGTACCGCCTTAATATAGCTCTCTTTGGCGACTTTTGAATTTTTGTCACCATTTTAGATTTTATCCCTTGTAAAAATAAGACTTAATACCTTGTAACAATATGCTATGAGCGCTATTTCTGACATATTTTAGACAACTAAACTTTTAATGGTTATATATATTTCCCATTAAGCATATTTTTATTTTCATTTATTTATTTAAATATTGATGAAATTTGAACTTCAATTTGGTCTAGTGTTGTACAGGCTGTATACTACACGTTTGTGTTTGTGAAAGAAAATTTATAAAATACATACATTAGTTAATTTTAAAAAATCTAATTGTCCGATCGATAAGCTGTTTAATCCGTTGGATTCACAAAAATTGCATCTTTCATTTGGTATCTTATTTGTAACGATACGACTGATATTTCTAAATTTTTTTAATTTACTTTCCTCATTTTAAATACATGTAATTTTTATTGTTCACGTTTTTTTTTTTTTTTTTTTTTTTTTTCCGTCGAAAAAATAATGATAATTTTTTTGGCAACAATTAAATTAAGGAATAAAATTAAATATTTTAAATAAATGTAATTTTTATTGTTCACGTTTTTTTTTCTTTTTTTCTGTCCAAAAAAGAATAATTTTTTTTGGCAACAATTAAATTAAGGATTAAAATTAAATGGCCAATTTATCAGTTATTAGAAGGTTTTTATTTTAACATTTTAATTAATTAAAAGAAAACTAAAACAAAATTCGAAAATCCGGCTTCGAGGTGCATCAGGGGAGGTCATTACGAATCAACATGCAAATTTTTGTAGCTCAGCCATCAGCCGTTAGGAACACACCTAAACTTTATTGAATAGCAATAAAGTTCAAATTGACTCTAGAAAACGTTTGTATGGGAAATAGAAAAGGGCTGTTTTTAGGGTTTTCCCGGAAATTATTCGATTTTTTCTCGCCTTTTAAACCTTCCCTAGACCTCCACGAACATTTCAAGACTAAGATAAGATAAATCCGTTCAGCCGTTCTCGAGTTTTAGGGAGACTAACGAACAGCAATTCATTTTTATATATATAGATATATATATATACATGTGGTGACTATTATTCCAATAAAATGAAAAAAAATTAAATTTTACAATGGTGAGGTTTTAAATAACTATTGTTATAATGTTAAAAATTAAGAAAAAACGGGACAACAGCAATACTTGCTGAGCGATATGCACCAAAAGTTGGCAGACACCAATTTATGGCAAGATGGAACTAAATATAAAATTACGTTACATTCTGTAAATTGTTTCTTCATCTAGATGTGCCACAAAATTTTTGTGACGCACTCAGACATACACACAAATAGAATGCCAAAAATTGTTAAAGTGCGTTCAGGACATCCTAAAAACGTATAAAACCGTCAAAAAAACAAAAATCGAAAATTTTTATGAACCCATTACTTTCTTCATATGAATAAGTAAAAAAATAATAGTAAATTATAATACATACATTAATTTTGGTAACGTATCACTGCTAAAATGTCTTGAAAGTGATAATATATATGCAAATTCATTACTTTTATTAAAATAATAATAATAATCTTGTGTGTCACTCACACGGCTTTCTTTTACCCTCCATTTCGATACTATGAAGGTAGATTGCATATTAAGTTTTAAGATTAATAGCGTAAGATAATAAAAATTAATGTACCTACAGTTTTATCTGAGATGTAATTCTGTGTGTGGGGGAGGGGGATTACCGCCCCCCCCCTGAACCCCACGTTTATTTACTGTGCATGTAATTGTAATAATAATAATAATAATAACAATAATCAAGGTTGTTATTCATTTGCCTTCAAACTTGCCAATCTTGATTAAAGTTTAAGTGGCAACCTAATACGAACTTCAAAATACTGAATTAAATTTCCTACAGTTATTTGTTTTTAAGTTATGCTGATAACAGATATATACACACATCAACCGCTAAATATTGAACTTTCATAATCAGGGCACCTCAAAATGTGACATTATACAAAAAAATACAGTTGAGAATAGAACTTCAAAAAATACTTTGTTTAAATTATGGGTATGAAAAATTAATTTTCCTTCCTGAGCAGTATTCGTCGACATAGTAAAATGTAGTAAAGCACTTCCATCAATTACATTCAATTGAAAGGAACGTTTAGCTTAATTTTGGGTAGCCCTGAATAATGTCTATAAACAATATGCACTATAAACAATATTATATACTCAAATTTAGTGTTACTCTTGAAAAACATTTAACACAAAATTAATTACAATTCCAGCAATATCCATGTATAGGCCCAATACATCCAAATATTTTGGGTAGCCCTGTAAACGAATGACGAATGATTTCCATACCACAATCTACACAAAATATGCTTTTATGCACACAAAAAATTTTGTTCATTCCGCTTTAAGTCAGCCTGTTGATGTTACACTGTACTTACCAGAAATTTCCCCATAGACATAATGTATTTGAATTCTCTAAGATGTCCCTGTACACGAACCATTTGCTTGATCTCAACGAAAAGTTTAGTGTAGCATCCTTGTATGATACACATATAAAATACCAAGTTTGGACTTTCTGCTGTTATTTGTTTTTGAGATATGTTGATAACAAACAGACACACACACAAGCACACACACAGGCCAACAGCTAAGTTTGACTCAAAAACAGTACTTTCTCTACAATATATATAGGGTAAAAGAACGTAAAAAACTATTTTAAAAAAGTTTTCATTTCACCATTTTTGGGCTGGTTGCTTTGAGAGCACATTAACTTACTAGTTCCATTAATAAAAAGATATCTTAGAATGATAAAAAAAACTTTCTACTTTTCCCAAATTTTAAAGAGCGATAATTCAGGCAAAAGATCAACCTGTATTGGTGGAAATGCCAATGTTATGCCACTTTACCCATAACATGACTGTGAGTGACGTCACATGCCCTTTCCTTATTGTAACATTAACATTAACAAATATTAGTTAACATTGGACCATTTGGGTACCACTAAATTTCAATGTGAATTGTTACGAATTTAGTAAATTGTATGATTTGGCGAGATTTTGGTGACAAAATTTTCGACTTAGCAATGAAATTTGTGATTTGGCAGCAAAATTTAATAGCTGATCACGAAATTTTTGACTTGGCGAAGAAATTCGTTATTTGACGACAAAATTTGGTGAGCTTGGCGAATGAGAATGGCAGCTTTGGCGTCATTATATTTTTTTCCCACGCGAAAACCTCATGTCTCTTCATAAACCAATACCTTGTTTTCACAAAATAAAAAGTCAAAGGAAGCTGTAACGTATTACTCTCAATTTTAATCGTAAATTTTAAATTCTTAAGTAAACCAGCATTCTAAACTATCCGCGTTTGTAATGATCGATAGATGACGCTTTCTCAACTGCAGTTGTTAGTAAATATTGCCACGTGTAATAATTGCCACGTGTATTAATTATTGTGCTTTCTTGTTGTTCTATCATTGTTTCAGCGTGAAAGCTATCAGTGGTATGATAATTTCACCTTAGCCCACCAGAGGGCGAGCATTTCATTACAATCGCGGATTCATCACAAACGATTACCCAGACTAAAGTATTATTTTAATTTTATATTTTTAAATGATTAATTAAAGCTGTTACCATGGTTTTTATATTTTCAGCGATCTTTTTTATTATCATTTGCACGTGACGTAAACATTAGAAAAATTTAATCAATTAAAGCTTTCGAAAAATTCGGCTTCATCACAATTGACGAAAAATCATTTTTTAACTTGTAACTTTTAAGCAATTGAAGTTATCGAAAAAGTTTAAATACAAAAATTGTTGTTTAGGGTAAGGCGGCAATTCGCCTGATTTGAAGTATTATCCTATTTTCAATATTAAAGAAATTATGGGCAAATTAAAATTTCCACCACCACCCCACAATTTCCACCCCCTTTGAGCTGGACACCCCATCTACGAACTCGACCGAGATTTTTACTGTCCTGACAACATATCCCAAGCTGGTTAAATTTAAATAAAAATCACTCCAGTTACCCTGTTCACAACTTAACATGGGAAAAAGCGTTATACTACTCCGATTCAAAAAATTAGAATAATGTAAAAAAGAATGAGTTTGATGTTGCTAACGCGTCAATTTGCATACTGCGTCCAGGAAAAAATATATTAAAAGTATCTAATTATCTTCAGAGCATTTATAAATATAACATAAATATTTATTTTTATCTGATATATTAATAATTAACTATTTAAAAAATATTAGAATAATTCAAAGAAATAGAATACCTCGATAGCATGGTTCAAAAAATTAGAATATTCAAATTTTTCTTATAAGTTGAGAGAACGGCTGCGGGATTAACATCTGTGGGACTATAAAATGTGCTCCGTTGAAAATGAAAAGTCGTTTGGCATTTGATTGTAGCGTAGTATTTGCTTAATATGGGACGAAAGAGCGATTTATCTGAGGCTGTGAAATATCGTATTGTGTACTTGCACGAAATAGGAAAAACACAACTTTTTATAGCAAAAGAAGTGAAATGCTCTCAAGCAAGTGTGAGTAGAGTTTTGAGAGAATATTCTAATAATAAGTGTTTTCAAAATAAACACTTTAAAAGTGGTCGAAAGCCAGTAACTTCAAGAAGAGATGAAAGGCAATTGAAAAAGATTGTGAAGAAACATCGTTTTCGGAGTGTGAGATATGTGCATAGAAAATGGAAAGAAATGGGTATAAATGTCTCCAAATCTACAACACTACGACGACTTCGCAAATTAGGTTTTAGATCACGTGTGCCTAAGATAAAGCCATTCTTATCATCTAAGCAAAGGGCTGCTAGAGTTAAATGGTGTAAACAAAGGCTATTTTGGGATCACGACGATTGGAAAAAAATACTTTTCAGCGATGAAAGTGTGTTTTCTGTGTCTCACGGAAATCAAGGTATACGTGTCTGGAGACTCAAACATGAAGCTTATAAGAAAGAATGTTTAAAACGTTCGTTTAAATTTGCGACCTCTGTTATGGTATGGGGCTGCATGACTGATGAAGGCCCAGGCAGGTTGTGTATTGTTTCCACAACAGTCAATTCAGAAGTCTATCAAGAAATTCTTGAACATTTCATGATTCCTTCAGCTGAGGATTTATGTGATGACGATTTCTTGTTTCAGCAAGATTCAGCTTCTCCCCACACTTCCAAATCAACAACTAAATGGCTCAAAGAGAAGGACATACCTGTACTCCCTTGGCCTGCAAACTCACCCGATCTAAATCCTATCGAGAATTTGTGGGGAATTATGAAGAAACGACTTCAAGAAGTTGCGCCTAGAGACAAAAAAGAACTTATTTCTAGTATAAAGAGCATATGGGCGAATTTGGATAAAAAAGATTGTGAACCTTTAGTTAAAAACATGCCAAAACGTTTAAGAGCTGTCATTAAAGCTAAGGGTGATGCAACAAAGTACTGATTAGCAAGTAAAAATACTTAGAGTTTAAATTATGTTCAATATATTTTCCTTATTCTAATTTTTTGAACCATGTTAGAAAGTATTCTAATATTTTGAATTTTTTGTTGTTAGCTGATTTAAATATATTTTCTATTTCATTGTAATGTGTTTACATTTTTATAATCTGCAAAATATGCAGATTCATATTATAGTACCTTATATTTGATATTGTTGATTATTTATTTGATAAATTCGATTTTCATTTCCCTTGACCATATTTCTTTTCATTATTCTAATTTTTTGAATCGGAGTAGTAAATATATATATATATATATATTTATATAAACTTTTGAACGGAGGGTGGTTTTGGGTTCTAGGGGTCATGATCGGTGAAGATATGAAGAAATTTTCCAGAAGTCATGTCATGAGAACCATTCCAATAGGTAGATCTCCTATAAGGAATCTACCTAAAAAATCCCATACTTTTTCAAAATAGAAATCCCTCTGACAAGAGAATAGTTTCTCTAAAGTGGAAAGTCATATCAAGACTAAAATTGAAGGTGTATAACTAGATATTATAAAAATCATGATGATGTATGTATGTATGTATGTGTGTATGTGTGAACACGCTAGCATTTAAACGCTTTGTTCGAATGAGTTGAAAGTTGGTATGTATGTTTATATTGTTGTAAGTCAGCGTAACACAAACCCTATTGATTTTGGTGAATCTAGCGCTTATAGCTTTTTTACAGGGACACAAAGAAAAATTCTTTATCATTATGGTCTATGGATTCAAATTTTTTAAAGTGCGATAGTGTCTAAATGCCTTATTCAAATAAATTGAAAATTTATACACTTATTATATAGGTCATGGTCACACGAACTGTATACATTTTGGTGAATTTAGCACTTACAGTTTTTTTACACGGACACAACAAAAAACTCTGTATCATTAGGACCTATATGGGCTGAAATTATTTTAAATGCAACAGCATCTAAATGTATTATCCGTTTCAGCTGAAAATTTATATACGTGTTATAGGTTATCATCACACAAACTGTACAGATTTTGGTGACTCTAGCACTTATAGATTTTCACAGGGATACAACGAAAAATTCTTTATCATTATGGATCATTGGCTCAAATTATTTAAAGGGCGATAGCGTCTAAACGCCTTATTCAAATAAGCTGAAAATTCATATACATGTTATAGGTCACCGTCACACGAACTGCGTGAATTTTAAAGAATCTAGCACTAGTAGTTCTTTTTACAGGGACACAGCGAAAATTTCTTTATCATTATGGCTTGCTTCAACTTTAAAGTGCGATTGCGTCTAAATGTCTTATGGAGCTTAAAATTTATACAATGAAACCTCGATCTATCTTTCCCGCATCCATGCATTGGTCGTTTCTGCATTGGTCGTTTTATTTCTATGGTCCCTGTACAAATTGTATTTAAAAAATGCTAACGGAACCCGTATGTATCGTTCTTCAAAAAGTCATTTTCCCGCATTCATCGTTGAAAAAATTTTTTCCTGATGATCAAGCGGTACCATATGGTATACAAACTGAAATTACTTCTTTCATTCTAAAATAACTCTTTTCCCATTTCCATGGAGGATCAAAAATGTAATGCTATGCCTCCGGACCATCTATTCATTTTGTAATTTCAGCATGGCAGGAAGAAACTTCATCAGCTATCCAGAAAATTGTTTCATGAAATGCTGTTACGTGCGAAAAAAATGACGAAGAGTGTCAAACAAAAGGGCAAGAAAATGATGATGATAATGCAGATGAAGAGTGATTGTGTGTAGCAGAGGATGCGTCTGGTACAAAATTTGGTGATAATATTTGCATTAATCAAGACGTTGTGACATGCGGTATCCTAAAGCATAGAAGAAATGTGCGATTTCAAAAAATGAAAATAATGGCGAAGAAACAGGGGATAATTTTCCCACTCATGACGCAATTATGGCGTTTGAAAATGCACGAACTTTTAATAAGAGCATGAAATTACAGAAAAGAATCAGAAAAATGTTGTAAATCTAGAAAATTCCTGTTTAATTTATAAAAGGAACAAAAAATCCAACATAAGATTAATGATTTTTAAAAATAAATTTTACTTAATGCTCTAAAACATTGATTTATTTCTTTGACATTTGAAAGTAACAAATTAGTTTTATTAGTAGTATACTGTATACATAGTGTGTAATTAATTCATGAGCATTGTTTTCTTTGTGTTTTGAGTTAAACCCGCATTCGTCGTTTTCCCACTTTCATCGGTTTTTTTTTTTCATGCACCCGGAGAAAACTGAAACACCCTATTGTAATTTTCTCTTTTGTTTATTTGACTTCTTTTACTTTACTTTATCTACCTTTAATTACTTAATGTTCAACTTAATGTTACTTAATGTTAATTACTTAATGTTTTAACTTATTAACCGTTAATTATTTAATGTTCGGAAAGTCGAATGGTGTCACTCCAGATTTTATATTTTTATCCATTTATTTATTTATTTATTAGTGTATTATATATATATATATATATATATTGAAAACCTTTTCAAACATTGAATAGATGAAAACAAGAAACATTGAAAAAGATAAAACAGAAAAATTCAAAAAGAGATTGCGACTATCAAACATACATAAATGGAAACATGCAAATTCATTACGTTTTCAAGATATATTTAATAAAAAAAATATAGCATTTATGGAAATTTTTTATCTTCGGTTTTCCATGTAATTACACGTTTTGATATGTCCTGAACACAATTTGGACGTTTTTAGAAAATATTTATTTATATGTCTGTCTATGTATGTGTATCACATGATTTGTGGGCGCTATATCTCCCGAAACGATGCACGAAATTTAACCAAACTTGGTATTTACTTGAACATTGATTTAACCTGACGCGGAGTATATTTTGAGATTAGTCACTCAACAAGTGGCGCAGTCATCTTATTTTTCATAATTTTTAATATGGTAATACAGGACAAAACTTCGTATAAGTGTACATAATAAGAGTTATTTATAACGAATGATTGTGAAATTAATATGAATTATGGATAATAGTGTAGTAAACTTAAAAAAAAAAAAAAGTGTGTATTGCTCCCCCTTCCTGGGGGATTGTACACCCCCGGGAGGTGTAAATTTTCAACATGGGTATTTTTCAAAAGAACTCATTAATACCTATAAAATGAAGGGTTGAACCATAGATCTGATGTGATACGGAAAATAATTTTAATAAATAATTTCTACTGCATGAAATTGTAAAGGAAAATATATATGAAAGTTTTGTGGTTGCCACAACATACTAGTGTTTTAATACTGAATATAAAATCAATTCCTTATATCGGTTTTGTTTTTTCTGTTTTTTGCTTTGTACAAGGAAGTAAAATTATATTTAAAAAAATCATATATTTGATTTTATACCCTTCACAGCGTCTCATAGATTAAAAAATAAAATTAAAATAAGAATGATAAATATTGCATGAAACCTAGATTATGAAATATTTTCCAAACTTATAAGAATCTGAAAATTTGCTCTTGCGTTTCGCCGCTGAAATTCTAAAATGAAATCATCACGATGGAATTGGTTATGATTTGTGCTCGAATTTTATCCCCTTTGAAAATTTTATCTATATCGATAGATTCGATTATTTGTGTTTTATAAATGTAAAAAGGTTTTTCTACATCAGGAATGTGCTTTGCTTTCTCCTCACAAATATAGAAATAAACAAGTATAATAAAAAGTTTCAAATCATGTACAGATAATTTTTTCTTTTTTTTTTTTTTTTTTTTTTTTTTTGCGCAACCATTTTAAAGAATGCGCAACCATTTTAAAAATAAAAAATAAATATACTTTATCTGAAATACATTTTCATTTCACTACTTTTGTGCATTGCATCTGCAGCAAAATAGAAAATTATATTCTCATCGATTCTTTTTAAAAAGTTGTCTCATATTTCCAAATTTAATCTTCTTCAACTTGATGAAAACAGCTCAAGTTATCAAAGAAAGAACAGCTTGTTTTACCAGTTCCATTAGTGAAAAGATGTCTTAGAATGTTTAAAAAAGATTTTCAATGTTTTCATATTTTAAAAACGGTAACTCTGGATTTACTTAGTTATATCTTTGTTCTTCATTGTAAACTACGAGCCGCTTTGCTGGTCATATGTAAACGAATTTATTTTATAATAAAAAGAACTCCCTTTTTTATTCCTATCTCCTTATATTATTAAAATCTGTACGCGTGTGTGTTTCTGTCTGTCTGTGTGTGTGTGTGTGTCTGTGAGAAACGGCTTGAAACGGAAAAGGCTCCGTCGCTAACGGTCGCACGGACTTCGAACAGGTACCGTCGGACAGAGAATTTATCGCAGATGTACGATACCTAATTTGCTAAACGATGCGACCCTAATTAGCGGAGATATTAATTAAAATGTTGACCATTGTCTAACGAAAAAACGATTCAAAATGGCACGCGTTCATCATTTTCGACCAGGACCGCTTACCTCGAAAGAAGAACTAGAAAGAGGAAATTTCGTGGGTTTTTCTAAACCCATCGCTGCCGATCTGTTGGAGATATCGAAAATACACCTGTACCACGAGAAAGAGCATTCATTACCGATTCTTACGGTACAATTTTTTTTTTTTTTTAAATACGGATTTTTTATATTTTTTAAAAAAGTTTTTAAAAGGGTCGAAAATTTTTCTTTTTCGCGATCGTCTTTTTCGAAACGCCCTGTACGACCGAGTAACTCTTCCATTTCTTAAAAACTGGTATACAAAGAAAGGCCATTTAATCCTCTTTCGAACCATATAAACATTTTTACAAAATACGGATTAGCGATCCATATTTTTAGATTTTACGAAACATCGATTTTTTCGCAAAACATTTTATAACTCAAAAGCGTTTAGAGATAAATCATTTTTTTTTTTTTTTTTTTTTTTTTTTTGTATATAGATCTCGCTTTCATAATTTAATTCCCAAAAGATTGAGAGAAAATTTCAAAAACTGAATGAGTTATAAATTTTTTAATTTCATGCTTTAAATCCATTGAAATACGCGACCTTAATTCGATGAGATCGTATTACGTGTTCATTGCCGCTTTTCGTTACCATAGGAACCACTTCTAGGAAGAGAAGAGGTTCATTTCTCTCTCGACGGAAGCGAAGGAAAAAAAAAAAAAAAGGTCACGTGTTTTGGTTCTGCGATTAAAAAATCGCAATATTCTAATACGCGTATTTCAATTTCTAATTACGATTAATTTATTTTTTATATATCATTCGAAAGATATTTTAAAGTTCTTTTATATTATTCAAAGTGTTCAACAGATTTACACGTTTTGAGGTTTCCTGAATTAATTTTCTTTTGTATCTCAGCTACTGATTAAAATAATTTCATAAGTAATACATCATTAGAAAGCTTTTTTGAATTGGAATCGAACAGTGGAATACAGAAATTTGTACCGCCAGATGGCGCTGTAATATTTTCAAATTTCCATATTTCAATTTCTAATTATGATTAAATTATTTTTAATACATCATTCGAAAGATATTTTAAAGTTCTTTTAAATTATCGAAAATTTTCACCAGATTTATACGTTTTGAGGTGTCCTGAATCAATTTTCTTTTATGGCGCTGTAATATTTTCAAATTTCAATATTTCAATTTCTAATTATGATTCAATTATTTTTAATACATCATTCGAAAGATATTTTAAAGTTCTTTTAAATTATCGAAAGTTTTCACCAGATTTACACGTTTTGAGGTGTCCTGATTGCGTTTTCTTTTGCATCTCAGCCAAATGAGTTAGATCGTTCAAAATTGGTATACGTAGGTTAATTAAGAGGGCCTGAAAGGGTGGAGAAGAAATAGGCCTGCACCACGCGTGTATCCCTTAACTTGTGCGCGCAGAGCGCACGGGACTGCGATGCCGAAGGCAGTGGGGACCCGGTGCGAGTTTTTACCCGATCAGAAATGATTTTTTTTTAGGGGGCACGAAGGGTCAGGGAAGGAATACGCGCGCGCAGCGCGTGTATCCCTTAAGTTGTGCGCGCGCAGCGCGCACGGGACTGCGCTGCCGAAGGCAGTGGGGACCCGATGCGTGTTTTTACTCGATCAGAAATGATTTCTTTTCTTAAGACTAAAAGGTACTGTTAGTGATTCATTAATTATAGTGATTTATTTGAAAATACTGACCCGCTAGTTCCTATATTTATTAATAAGCCTACACATTTTGAACAGTTATCATTTGCTAAAAATTAATTATTTCAAAAATAATTCATTTGTAAAACATAACTCTCGAATGGTAACACTCTTAAAAAAGAAAAATTGCTGTTCTAAGAAAAGAGCTTGTATTTGCTATTCAAACCAATAAAATATTTATCTGTAACGTAGAAAAGCCTTCTCATATCGCCATATAACGGCAAAATATCATTGATTCACTCATTCATCTATCAACATCAAGTCCAAATCGTCAAAGCTAAAAGCATGCCTTTTAGATAGTTGGTTCTTTTCATGATGCAAGGGCTCACGATAAACGGATTTAAAGAAATTTAACACTTAAGTGGTTGAAAAGGGAAGCTGAATTCTTTTAACCTTTTCAATGTAACTCTGCAGTTGGTTCTGCTGTGGTTTCTAGAAGCTTGAAGTTTATGAAAATGACCTTTCTTAGCCGTAATTAATGTAAAAGATAAGAATTTTCTAAAATTTAGTCCTTGAGGGAAGGAAAGGGGGCGTTTAACAATTCTACCCGTTGTTCGCACGTGGAAAACCGCAGTGGTTATCAATAAAACTTCAAATTTAGCAAAATATTTCTTCTTTAGGTCCTAATTAAAGTGAAAGAGTAGAATCTTACGAAATTTAACTCTTAAGGATGTAAAAGAGGGTGTCTAGCATTTCTACCCATTCTTCGCACGGGGAAAATCGCAGTGGTTTCCTGCAGAAGTGTGAATTTAGAAAAATGTCTCCTTAGACCCTTAATTACGATAAAATATAAGAATCGTCCAAAATTTAACAATTAAGGAGGTAAGAGTAGGGTGTCTAACATTTCAACCCGTTCTTCACACGTGGAAAATTGCAGCGATTTCCAATAGAATTTTTCAACAGATTTGAACAAACCTTGATCTTCATCAGAAATCAGAATAAACAATCTCTGGTCATCAGGTCAAATTGATTAGCTTTACTTTTTTCTTTTTTTTTTTTTTTTTTTTTTTTTTAATTTTTCCCCGTGCGAAAAATGGGTAGAACTGCTAATTGTATTATAATTTAGAGTTAAGATTGCTGTTTCTTACTACTTATTCTTTCGCTAGTAAATAAAACCTCCACACAATCATAGTATAGCGTAGCAGTTTTCTCTATCAAAATGAACTTTTTCTATAGAATAACTTCTAAAATTGGCGTAATTTTCAAAACAATAATACTTCATTTGGGAACTTTTGTGAAAGTGACGTCATTCTAACATAATTTTTTTATATTAATTATATTAAGATATTAAGCAATTTTTGAAGTAATTTACAGTAAAATGTTTAAACTGCAGGCATGAAATTTTGACGAAAGCGTAAATTTACATTTTTTTTTTTTTTCTTTTAATAATTTTACCCTTTTTAAATTTCGAATTTTTATAAACCCCTACATAGGGAGAATATATATATACGTTAGAAGTAACCTACATATCAAATTTGAAATTTCTAGTTACAATAATACTGAAGAATTCATACAAAAATATGGTTTTCAAAAGGATTTTTCCCCACCCCTTCCCATTGCGTATGCGTATGAGCTAGAATTTGAATCATCCACTGTACTTCAACTATCGTCATAAGCAGTAAATTTGTCAAATTTGGTTGCGGCCCAGTGGTTTGGGAGGAGACGTAAGACATACTCACATACATACATACAATGACTTTTATTTATACTAAAATTTAGAGAATTCTTTTTTTCCACTTCTGAGTGATAAAAAGCGTTGTTAAATGAACAGATCCTCGACCCTTCGATATAAGGTCATGATTGTAAGTTTGCAGTCACTTAAAATATTTTTCTTTTCCTTATCTTTAATTATTAAACTTAATTCTAAAAAACTGTTTTATTTATAAATTTCTTTCCACAACTAAGTAAATAATTTTAACGAGAGAAAACCTTGTTGCAAGAGAATAGAGACCCGACTCTTCTATGCAGGTCTTGACTGTAAATTTGCAATTACTTAAGGAAACTGTAAGTGACATGCACATCATTTACCATAATAATCATACATTAGCGAAGCAATGTTATACATATCTTATTATTTTAATGTTTTAAACAATTTAGCATGAATAAAACATGTTTCGAAAACCCAATATATAAAAATTGCATTTTGTACCCCTTTAAAAAAAACAATGAGCCCTACACCCATGAAAATGTACAGAAATCCTGTTATAGTGATCCACAGCATATCTACTAACCTTTATCTAAATCGAATAGGGCGTTTAGACGTTTTCGCGCTCTTCATATAATTTGAGTCCTTGGCCATAGTGATGAAGAATTTTTCTTTGTGTCCCTGTAAAATAAATATGTCCTATTCCCATCAAAATGTTTACAGTTCATGTGACGGGGATCTATAACATACCTATCAACTTTTAATTCAATCGTATAAGGCAAATACCTTTTCCGAACCTATAAACTCAATCGTGTTCACACAGATAGACACACACACCAACATACATATGTGCATTCACATAAATACATCTTTCTAAAAATTAAAATTAATTTCAGCAGGCATCGAAACATATAGATACACCAAAATCTCATCGCCTAATTTTTTCATGATTACAATACTTTCCTTACATAGTATATATATTTTGTTTGCAAAGTAACAAGTATTCTGCTTCGGTTATTTCGGCAAAATACTTGGAAACTCTTTTTTTCAACGGTCGTTAAAAGCGCGCAGCATATTTGTCAGCGGTTGAAATTTATCAGGGGAAGTGTTTCCTTAATTATATTATTGCATTATGCTATTATATCTTTGTATATGTTACAGAAGAAGGTTTCGTGATGATCTCAACATACTAGTTTTTAAGTCGTGTAAACTTTTTGAAAGTGAAAGCCCATATTATATTAAATATATTTCTATTGAAATTGTTCGTAGAACTGATGAAACTAACTCATATTATTCTAACTTATCAGATTATTTTCAGTTTTCCGTTTATAGAAATACAATTTGCGTCATTTGTCTTCATCCCTTACATGCCCTTGTAAAGACTCACTTGCCAGAGTCTCCCTATCTTGTGAATCACGCAGTTGCTCAAATATCCCCCGTAGATGTGAAGGTTACCAACAAAAGACATCTTGTACTGACTTCAATTGAGTTTCAATTATATTCACGAATAAAATCTCAGTGGGAACCTTTTAGAGAATTTTATTTGAAGGGGAGGGAGGAACCATTCATCTGTTTTCACGAGCATATACGGTCGAATGCATTTATTTTTAAAAGTGCATTGTTATTTTTTATCTTGTAATTCCTAAGAATTTTCACTGTGAGAGACTATCGTTGAAAATATCAATATAAACACAGACAAGTGTCAGTCTGTGTGACTGTGCGTGTGTCTGTGTGACAGGTCTGCAGTAGGCACGGCCTTGAGTTTTCTTAAAGCTATGCGGTACTGGCCCTTGGCAATTTTTTTTTTTTTTTTTTTTTTTTTTTGATAGGGCCTATTTTTTATTTCCCAAATACATCCAATCTGCAATAAAAGCACTATCACCCGTAACGCAGAGTAAAATTGATTAAAACACTATATGTGCACCAGCGAAAGTACTACTCCATCCTAACATCATCGCACTAGATGTGTCTTGTATATTAGTTCCCCATCATACTATAGGTATGGGGAACTTAGGTAATCGTGAAAATTTTCGACCTCGGTTTTTTTACTTTTCTACACGTTTTCAGGTGTGAGGAATCCGAAAATGACAAAATTTCTATGGTGTCTGTCTGTAGGGTGTCTGTTAGTCCGTTAGTTTGTTAGTCTGTTTACACGATATCTCAAGAACAAATTGTCGCAGAAAGGTCAGATCAGTTTTAAAATATTACTTTCGACACTGGCAAGAACCCTATTCATTTGCAACATTCGAATTTAAAAACTTCGTAAGTTATTAGAAATTTACGATTTTCTTAACATGGGAGAATAGGACAAAAATTCACTTAAAAATGCATTAAATGAAAACTTTTTACTGTAAAAATGTCAGACCAGTTTTAAAATATCAGTTTTGATGCCGGAATGACGATCAGTAACTATAAATATGCTACTTTGAAAATTTCGCAAGTTACTGGAAATTTACGAATTTCTTAACATGGCAGTATAGGGCAAAATTTCACATAAACGTCAATTTTGAGAGATATTTTCATCGTAAAGATGTCAGACTACTTTTGAAATATTATTTAGGACACTGGCATGAATATTAATGACTATGAATTTTCCAATATAAAGATTTCGTAAGTTATTGGAAATTTACGAATTTCTTAACATGTCAGAATAGAGCAAAATTTCACATAAACGTCAATCTTGAGGGATATTTTCACCGTAAAGATGTCAAACCACTTTCGAAATATTATTTAGGATACTGGCATGAATATCATAGACTATGATTTTTCCAATTAAAAAAAATCGTAAGTTATTTGGAATTTACGATTTACTTAACATGTCAGAATAAGGCAAAATTGATCATAAACTTCCATTTTGAGGATCCTAAATACATTAGACAACTTCAAAATTAAGTTTATGATATTTGTTTGAACATGATTGAATACAAATATTCTACTAGGAAATTTTCGTAAATTATTCGTAATTTACGATTTTATCAACATAGCGAAATTGTAAATTTTTCATATAAATATGAATTTTGAGGTTTATTGCATTGGAAATAGTAGCATGAAAACTAAACAACAGAATTGACCCTGATAAATTAAATTAATAAATTAGAATAAGATAATTATATCCAAGTGAACGGTGGATAGCCTATTAGGAGGTGATTTCATTCTGTCACTGTATCAAGCTTTGGTCAAATTCATTTCTTTTAATATGATTATAATATGTGTCGCACTAGAAATAAATATGATGGAACACTAGAACATAAATATGATGGGGAACTGAGCAGAGTCCACCTATGCCAACTAGTTTTTTGCCTTAAAGCACAACAATCTAATAATTAAAAAAAAAAAATTCTTCAATATTATTGATGGAGCTATTGATTTGCTAGTAACTGCAAAATTAATGAGCATCGCTAGTGGCCGAGAAATTCTGTTCCCTAAACTGGTTGACGGAAGGTGCTGGGTTCGATCCTTGGTCACGCTCATCGGTTTAGCCGTTCAGAGATTTTCGTGTTTTTCTCCGGAACACGCGTGAATACAGAATCGGAAGACAAAAAATTCATATCAGTTGAAAAATGAATATTAGTAATTAAAGTAATAGAAATAAAAATATTTGTAGGGACCTTTAAAATTTACATTCAAATATTCATAAGCACTTAAACGGACCGCTATAGATACTAACTCCGTGGAAAACCAATGGTATATCGTTTCCAGAAAATAACAATGGCCATTATAGCCTGCAACTTTTAAACGCGTCGTCAAGCTCATAAAGTTGTCAGACCCAAGACTAGATGTAGTTATAAAGAGAAATTCACGCATTTAATCTAAGAGTACTGTTTCTCGTAATGGATACAATTACAATCCCTTAGTGTTATACAAACCAGAAATAAAGCGAGACAAATGTTTTACAGAAGTGCGATAAGATTTTACGAAAACATACTTGTAATATTCGAAACGTCTTGACATATACTAAAATGTCACCAATTTCGGCTTGTATATACGAGAGTGTCAAGCACGGATCTCCCACCGCAGTTCAAGCATTTAATATCTGCAGCCATAAGTTTTAATATAAGTACAAAAAAAAAAAGGGAATTCCTTTTTAAAAAAATCTGGAGTGACTCCACTCAACTTTCCGAACATTGAGTAATTAACAGTTTTGAAGATAAAGTAAAAAAAGAGGAGTTGTTAGACAAACAAAAGAGAGAAAACCATAATAGATTGTTTGAGTATTTTTCTCCATATATTACACGATGTTTTATTTAACGCTACTGAACTTTGAGCCCATGATCATAATGATAAAGAATTTTTCGTTGTGTCCCTGTAAAAACCTATAAATGCTAGATTTACCAAAATGCTTATAGTTAGTGCAACAGTGATTTATAATATTCATATAAATTTTCAGCTCAATTGAATAAGGCGTTTAGATGCTATCGCACTATTAAAAATTTGGTCCTACAGGCCATAATGATAAAGAATTTTTCTTTGTGTCCCTGTTAAAAAAATGCAAGTGATAGATTCACCAAAATCTATACAGTTGGTGCAACTGTGACCTATAACATGTGTACAAATTTTTTGCTCAGATTATTAGGCGTTGAGACGCTATCATACTTTTAAAAATTTGGCCCCATTGGCTATAATGATAAAGACTTTTTCTTTGTGTCCATGCAAAAAAAACTATAAGTGCTAGATTCTCCAAAATCTATACAGATTGAGTATCTGTGACCTATAATATGTGTATAAATGTTTTGCTCAATTGAATAAGGCGTTTAGATGCTATCGCACTTTTAAGATTTTGGTCCCATAGGCCATAATGATAAAGAATTTTTCTTTGTGTCCCTATAAAAAAAACTATTAGTGCTAGATTCACCAAAATCAATAGGGTTCGTACTATGGTGACTTACAATATACGTACCAACTTTCAGCTTATTTGAACAAAGCGTTTAGACGCTAGCGTGTTCACCCACAGATATACACACATACATACACACATACATACACACACACATGCACATATCATCGCAAAAATAGTGAAGACGGACTCAGGGGACCTCGAAACGTATAGAAAAATCAAAATCTCAAATTCGGATTTTTGACATGATTACAATACTTTCCTCACTATAGTGTTCGGAAAGTAATAAATTTTACTGCTTTAAAATTTTCTACTTTTGTTTAAGAAATACGTATAAATACTCTTATTAGAGTCTGCTTATTTTGATGTGTAATATTTTAATTTTAATTCAATATATAGCAATTAAATTTTTATCTCTAAAATAAAAGATGTCTGTGTGCGTGCGTATAGGCATATATTTGGAAGGTCACGGGCAAGGTCCGTGTTATTCTATGGGAAAATTTGTTTCCATAATTACTCCTTACCTAATGTATTTTTTAAATTCTGTTTTCCCATTCAGAAAATTCGTGAAAATTAAATTAGTACTCATGTTCGAAAAATAGATTTTTTTTATATTTTTACTTACTTTTACCCTTACATAAGAAGAGAAAGAATTGTTTTTGGGTCAAATTTTCGAAATTGATTTTTACTTTCCGAACACTAATATATAAAGAAAAGTATTGTAATCATGTAAAAAATCCGAATTTGAGATTTTGATGTTTCTATCCGTTTCGAGGTCCCATGAGTCCGTTTTCACTATTTTTACGATGATATATGTACGTGTGTATGTGTGTGTGTATGTCCGTGAGTGAACGCGCTAGCGTCTAAACGCTTTGTTCGAATAAGCTGAAAGTTCGTACCCTATTGATTTTGGTGAATCTAGCACTTATAGTTCTTTTACAGGGACACCAGGAAAAATTCTTTATCATTATGGCCTATGGCGCCAAATTTTTAAAAGTGTGATAGCATCTAAACGCCTTATTAATCTGAGCAACAAATTTGTACACATGTTAAAGGTCACAGCTGCACCAACTGTATCGATTCTGCTGAATTTAGTACTTACAGTTTTTTTACAGGGACACAAAGAAAAATTCTTTATCATTATGGCCTATGGGACCAAATTTTTAAAAGTGCGATAGCACCTAAACGCCTTATTCAATTGAGCTGAAAATTTATATGAATATTATAAATCACTGTTGCGCTAACTATAAGCATTTTGGTGAATCTAGCATTTATAGATATTAACAGGGACACATCGAAAAATTCTTTATCATTATGATCTATGGGCTCAGAGTTCAGTAGCGTTAAATAAAACATAGTGTAATATATGGAAAAAAATACTCAAACACTCTATTATGGTTTTTCTCTCTTTTGTTTGTCTAACAACTCCACTTTCTTTACTTTATCTACAAAACTGTTAATTACTCAATGTTCGGAAAGTCGAGTGGAGTCACTCCAGATTTTTTGTTATATTTATACGTTTTGATGTCTCCTGAATTCGAAACTCATACTTTTTGCTGTTGATCTCTGTGTGTGTGTCTCTGTCTGTGTATGTGTGTGTGTGTGTGTGTGTGTGTGTGTGTGCCAATGTGTCTGTGTGTCTGTTATCAGCATACCTCAAAAACAAATAGTAGCAGAAAGTAGAAACTCGGTATAATATATATGCATCATATAGTGATGCTACACTAAAAGTTTCGTCGAGATCCAGCAAATGGTTCGTGTACAGGGCCATCCAAGATAATTATGTTTTTAGGGGAAATTTCTAATAAGTACTGTGTAACATCTATAGGCTGCCCTAAATAAAACGAAATGAACACACACATGCACACATACGCATATATATATGGCATGGATATCATTCATTATTCGTTTACAGGGCTACCCAAAGTATTTGGATATATTGGAAATGTACTTGGAAATTGCTGGAAGTGTATTTCGTTTTGTGTTAAATGTTTTTCATATAAGATTAAATTTATTTGAACAATGTGATGTGCATATAAGTTAAAGAAAATGTACAGGGCTACCCAAAATTGAGCAAAACGTTCTTTTTTATTGAATGTAATTGATGAAAATGTTTTGCTACATTCTAATATGTCGACGATCACTGCTCAGGAAGGAAAATTTACTTCTCATACCCATACTGTAAAAAAAGTATTGTTTGAAGTGCTAATTTCCACTCTGGTGTTTTTAATAATATCCCGTTTTGAGGGACTCTGAATATTATAATCAAAGTTTTAGCGGTTTATTTATATGTATATTTGTTATTAGCATAACTTAAAACAAATAACTGCAGGAAATTCAAATTTGGTATTTTGAAGAACGTATTAGGTTTCTACTGGAAAATTTTGATCAAGATTGGCGAATTTTTTAGACAAATTGATAACAACCTAATTTTTCTTAGTTAATAAATATAGGTATTATAAATGAATGAGGAGATGAAGGGGGTGGTACCCTCCCCTCTTCACACAGAATTATATGTCAAATAAAACTGTTTCTAAACCTATTTTAGATTATTTTTAAAGTAGGCTGAATTTTATTCCCTTTTTAATCTTACAACTAAATGTGCAAGCTATCTTTATAGTATTGAAACGCAGGGTAAGAAAAATTCCTGTGAGTGACACACCAGATTATTACATTTTAGTTTTGAGTTTAAAAATGCGAATGTTCACAAAGTGCATTTTTCTCATTTTTTTTTTATCCGCAAAATGAACAACTACAAAGTTAAGAAATCAATTTTTGATACTTTGGCTTCTCTCGACTTTCTGAACATTAAGTAATTAACGGTTGTATAAATAAATTAAAGTAAGACAAGTCGTTAAATAAACAAAAGTGAAAATTATAATAGGATGTTTGAGTATTTTTCTCCATTGTTTAATTTTAAGCTATTGCACTTCAAATAATTTGAGCCTATAGGCATAGATCATAAATATAAAGAATTTTTCGTTGTGTTGTGTCCCTGTAAAACTCTATAAGACCTAGATTCACAAAATCTATACAATTTGTGCGATAATGACCTGTAACATGTATATAAATTTTCAGCTACATCGAATGAGGCATTTAGTCGTTATCACATGTTAAAATATTTTGGCCCATAGACCATAATGATAAAGAATTTTTCTTTGAGCCCCTGTAAAAAAACTATGAGTGCTAGATTCACCAAAATTTATACAATTTGTGCGACAATGACTTATAACATGTGTATAAGTTTTCAGCTCAATTGAATGAGGCATTCAGGCGCTATCGCACTTTAAAAAATTTGGGCTCATAGGCAATAATGATAAAGAATTTTTTTCTGTGTTCCTGTAAAAAAAACTATAAGTGCTAGATTAACAAAATCAATAGGGTTCTTGCTATGGTGACTTACAACACACACAAACTTTCAGCTTATTTGAATAAAGCGTTTTGGCACTATCGTGTTCACTCACACACATACATACACAAGCACACATACATGCATATATCATCGTAAAAACAGCAAAATGAACTCAGGGGCCTGAAAACGTACATAAACACAAAATCTCGAAGTCGGATTTTTTACATGATTACAATACTTTCCTTACATATGTATGTTCGGAAAGTAAGAGTGGCGACAGATCTGTGACAGATTCTCATTGGACAAGAGTGACCATCAGCCGCCCGGGGCGATTGTTGGATGATGCTCCATTGGTTTTACATTGAGAGTTTCGGATATGTCGAAAAAATCATTTTTATCTCTTGATATTAAATAAGTTTGATTTTTCTTTTTTTCAGAAATACATTAAGAAAGATTAATTGTAATATATCAAAACATTTTTTACTGAATAAGGTTAATTATTAATCTGTTTTATTGACTTTATACATGGACGCGATAGACAGATTCTTTTATTAGCCTGTTTCATAGCTCATAAATTGATATAAACAGAGAAAAACTCTACGATTATTGTCATAACTGATCTGTAATCATCTTATTTATTAAATATATTACTTCTGTCCTATTTTTGTGCTATTTTAAATAAAAAAAATTATGATTTTATTAATAAATGAAAGTAGAAACTTTTGGCGATATTTAACATGGTACTTGGCGAGAGATTCTTCGCCAGTGTTTTGACATCTTTTCTTAGCGAAAGACAAAAACTTTATAAGTATGTACCTCTGTGTGTGTTATGTGAAAGAGTATGTACTAAGGAATATATAAATTAATTGTTTCTTATTTATCAAGTCTGACTAATTACGAATTAATGTTTAATTTTCTTCAATAAAATTAATAGTTATTTACTATTTTGAAAATAAAGATAAAAATAAAATAAATAAAAATTAATTCATTAGTTTTGTTTTTCTGAAAATATTGAGTTTTGAAAGTATTAAAATTTATAAATATATTTAAATATTTTACAAAAGTTGTTCCTTTTTAATTGTTTGTTAAAACATTTATTTTGTAGTGGAATTAATATGCTAAGGCCTACGGGCACATTATTTCTCCCCTAGAAATGTTTACATAGGATGTGAATTAAATCTGTGATATCTTTAATTAGAAAAAAAATGATGATACGATTTTAGATTAAATTACCTAGTGTTACACTCACACGACTTTTTCTTACACTGCATTTAAATGTTATGAAGACAGATGACATATTAAGTCTTAAGTTCAGTAAGGCAAAATAAAATAGTTCAATTTACTTTAAAATTAATCTACAAAAGGAGTAGGGCATTATTTCATTTGGCGTAAAATTAAATTCTATGTGAGGGGGAACTGCCACAATCCTACCCCCCCCCCCCCCGCCCCGTTTAATTATAGTGCGTACCATTAAAAAAAAAATCAAGACTAATTTTGAAAATTTCTCTTTCTTTCTCTGTATATATGTATGTTAAAAAAATCTTGTGGCAGTTCGAGATCAAGATCTAATGCACAGTATTTTCCGAAAATTTTTATTTTGTCTCATTTTAGCATAAACTGGTGTCTTTCAACTTTTGATGCATATTAGTTGACAAATGGTGCTGCTGTGCTGAAATTCCTAATTTTTTAGGAACGTTAGATCTCGACTTCTATAATGTATAAATATATCAAACATGATAGTTAAGATGGTTAATATGAAAAATAAGTGAATGATTGCTTAAATATATGAAATCTAAAGAAAGAAAAGAAAATGCTACTGTTTTAAATTTTATTGATAAATGTGCTTATTAATATCTTCTGGCCTAGCTCGGAGATCCATTAAGGACATTTATTCAAAATATATACATGAAAAAATTGACAGTTAGTATAAATTTAAATTATTTATTTTATACATTTAAAAAATATTTTTTATTACACTTGCAGTTGACAAAACTTATTATTAGTTTATAAGATTTATTGGTATAGCTTACGGTACTTACTCGTTTTTGTATTGTTAAAAATCATGCTATTTTAATACGTATCTTCATTATAGAAAATGTCCGAAATTTAATAAAAAGAGAGCAAAAGATTTTTCTAGAGAATGACAGCTGCTTGAAATAATGTATTTACCATTTAAATTCTCTTACACACACACACACAAAAAAAAAAAAAAAAAAAAAAAAATTACTACGGTGCGTTTTTAAAGCGTAGGAGCTTGGGCCAGAATACTCAAATATTTTATTATGGTTTTCACATTTGTTTACTAAATACGGGCAAAAATCCCTTAGAAAGGCTCCTGCGGAGGGCATTCCACCTATAAGTCTTGGATTCCAGCGTACTCATTCGACTTAAACCCTCCATTCACCCATTACTTTTGTTTATTTGCTGAAATATTTAATGATTCACATTTATTTTAATAGTTTGTAACTATTAAATGTTCGGAAAATCAAGTGGATTCATTGCAGATTTTTTTTACATTGATATTATTAAAAAAAGTATTACTTTATGAATTATGATATACTATGATTATTTAAATGAATATTTATTATTACCATTAAAAAAAAAAAAAAAAAAAACCGCTGTTCTTTTGAAATAAATCGGTTCAACCCAACTTTTAAAAATTTGTTAGAAAGAATGCTTCTTGATAAATATACACACACAGTAAGAAAGAAAAAAAAAAATACAGCTTGATAACTAATAGAATGATATGACAGCTACTAAAGGGGACTGAATTACACTGAACAATAACTTAATCTGAGCATTTAAATTATTATTATTATTATTTGTCATTTGTTACTGTGTAAATATATATATATATATATATATATATATATAATAATAATAATAATAAACGTAAATTTTATTTAAAGTGCTTTCCATGTAAAAATACATCCCCAATTTAAATTTGTTGTAATTGCAAAAACTTTTCTATCTTACTTATTGTTGATTTTCGAAATCTTTCTCCCCCCCCTTCCCCCTGTTAAATTGTAAACATAATATCAAAATGAAAAAAAAAAAAAAAAAAATCTGTAAAGAATTAGAAATTACCAATTTATTCTTATATTCTTATTATTTCAAAAAATTAAACTTAATAAGGAAAAAATATTAAAGTTTATTTAAAAGAATTTTTGTGCTACAAAATGAAAAACAATGAAATTAAACCGGGATGCATTATAAATTCTCAAATCAAAAATTTCCTTTACCTCACTATAAACAAAAATATTCTTTAGTTCAGTGTAACGTTTTTTGTTTTTAAAGTTCTAAGCTATAAATAATGGTTTAATAATAATAATAAATCGAAAATTAACTCACTGAAAAAATAAAAATAATTATTAAATAAAATTAGTCGTAAACTTGTGTTTCTAAGAGCAATTTTTTTTTTTTTTTTCTTTTATAAATTTGGCAATTAAAGTCTATTGATAACTTGTTATTTGACAAAACAAAAAAGAAAATGCTTAATTCCAATAGAATTTAAACGAATTATGAATAAATTAAGTCTTTTTTACTTCTAAGAAAATTAAATATCCCGCCAGAAAAGTAAATGTTCTCCAGAAGCGTTTTCTCGCCAACGTAAGATAAAGGTCATATCTAGAAAGAATCAACCCCACTCGTTGCTCACGCAAGCAACCCAAGATTTCATCCACAGCGGTTGCGCACTGAGAACTGTCGTCACTCTAGTAATATAGGCACCCTAGGTGAAATTATTTAAAGTTTGATAGCATCTAAATGCCTTATCCGTTTGAGTGGAAAATTTATATACGAGTTATAGGTCACCATCACACAAACTGTACACTTAAAAAAAAAAACTGTTAAAAGTACAGGAAAAATCTGGCAGCTGGGGTGCCAGTATTTCTCCGTCAAATATACAGTTTAAAACCGTAAAATTGTATCCCTGACATATATTTTACACAGGAATCCTGTAAATCAAACAGGTTTTTTGTTAAAAGTATAGTTTTGTCCTGTATATTTGACGGAGAAATACTGACACCCCAGCTGCCATATTTTTCCTGTACTTTTAATTTTTTTTTTTTTTTTTTACAGTGTATGGATTTTTGTGACTCTAGCACTCAACGAGTTTTACAGGGACACAATTAAAAATTGTTCATCATTAAGACCTATAGGCTTAGATTATTTATAGTGCGACAGCGACTAAACTCCTTATTCAAATTACCGTAATTTATTGTATATAACCCACAGCGGAAGGCAACCCGCAGCAGAAAAAAATTATCTAAAAATAATTATAACTGAAAGATACCCTGCATTTCTAAAATCACAATGGTCGGCAATCGCCGTTTGTAATTTCAATACTAACTGCTATTATTTTAATAATAAGTAGGAAAAGATACAAATAATAAACAAATATACAAATAAATATAAATAACAAACAAATAAATTTACTTACCTATAATGAAAGAGCAAATGATCATAACTTATTATTAATCTTTCTCTCTATATAAATTACTATAAACTGAAGTAACTTTTAATGATTAACACCTTTATTCAATTTATAAGAAAATTATTGATTAATAATAAATTTATTGATAAAATTCATTCAAATCAATCGAATTCGGATTCTTCCGTATCAGAATTAAAATGTTGCAATTTGTTTGGGACAGTTCGTCTTCATCATCCTTATTCTGATCAAGTTCCTTTTCACTGTCCTCAATTTCATCGTCATAATACGTTAACACAATCGCGACCGCTGACGTGAAGTCACGTCATTTTAACTTCTATAGCTAGTTGCCGCTGACGTAAATTCACGTCTTTTCAGAATCTGTTTTTGGTTACCGATGACGTGAATTCACACCATTTAAGGAATTTCTATGGAAACAATACTTTAGGACTATTTCGATAGTATTATTGGGGTATTAATTCTTCCATAGTATTATAGGTTCATTCTAATATTATATGACTAATCATCATTTTAAACTTCAGATAACTACAAGAGTAACATTTCAAAACATTATATCTAATTTTTATGCACGTTTAAATAAAAAAAGTTTGCGGCACCGTCAATCAGTTTTAGAAAAGTGAAAAATATGCAGGTCGCAAAAATGCTAATATTCCAGGCTTTTTGAATCCATATTTTATTGTTTTGATAGTAATGGAGTCCCAAGCGTTTATTACCCATTCAGCTACTTTCACTAGAAATGCTTTGATTTTCTCCTTGTACGCGATAGATATCCCGCATCGGATGATAGCCCGCAGAACATACAAAGTCATGTTTATTAGTGCTAGAGGCCTATTTCAGTCGGTACAGCGTTGTCGAATTTTTATACGTGACTCTTAATAGTGCTAAGGGCCTGTTTCAGTCGGTTTATTGAATGGGGATTTATTGAATGAAGTCCCCCCCCAAGGCACAACTTTGACATGAGTCCCCCTCAGGCCCAACTTTGACATGAGTCCCCCCAAGGTACAACTTTGACATGAGTCCCCCCAAGGCCCAACTTTGACATGAGTCCCCCCCCCAGGCCCAACTTTGACATGAGTCCCCCCCAAGGTACAACTTTGACATGAGTCCCCCCCCAAGGCACACCTTTGACATGAGTCCCCCCCAAGGCACACCTCCCCCTCATTGGGAAAAAGAGAAAAAACGTTGTTTTGCGGCTATAAGACAGTTTGGACTACCAACGTTATTTATTGTTACAGTATCTGCAGCTGAAACACATTGGTTTGATTTAATGAAAACTTTATCATGGAATTTAGATCGTCACGAATTAACTAAAGAAGAATTTGTCGATATTAACAAGTTTAGCAGTAGGCCTCTGGCACTAAATTAAAATCTGTCAATGTCAGATTTTCATGTTTTAAATTTATTATTATTATTTTTAGTGCTAGAGGCCTATTTCAGTCGGTACAGTTGTCGAATTTTTATAATACACTCTTAATTAGTGCTAAGGGCCTATTTCAGTCTTTTTATTGAATGAGGATTTATTGAATGAGGTCCCCCCAAGGCACAACTTTGACATGAGTCGCCCCCAGGCCCAACTTTGACATGAGTCCCCCCCAAGGTACCCCTATTTCAGTCGGTACAGCGTTGTCGAATTCTTATACGTCACTCTTAATTAGTGCTAAGGGCCTATTTCAGTCGGTTTATTGAATGGGGATTTATTGAATGAAGTCCCCCCAAGGCACAACTTTGACATGAGTTCCCCCCAGGCCCAACTTTGACATGAGTCCCCCCCAAGGTACCCCTATTTCAGTCGGTACAGCGTTGTCGAATTTTTATAATACACTCTTAATAGTGCTAAGGGCCTATTTCAGTCGGTTTATTGAATGGGGATTTATTGAATGAAGTCCCCCCAAGGCACAACTTTGACATGAGTCCCCCCCAATGTACCCCTATTTCAGTCGGTACAGCGTTGTCGAATTTTTATATGTCACTCTTAATAGTGCTAAGGGCCTATTTCAGTCGGTTTATTGAATGGGGATTTATTGAATGAAGTCCCCCCAAGGCACAACTTTGACATGAGTCCCCCCCAGGCCCAACTTTAACATGAGTCCCCCCCCAGGCCCAACTTTGACATGAGTCCCCCCCAAGGCACAACTTTGACATGAGTCCCCCCCCAGGCCCAACTTTGACATGAGTCCCCCCAAGGCCCAACTTTGACATGAGTCCCCCCCAAGGTACAACTTTGACATGAGTCTCCCCCCAAGGCACACCTTTGACATGAGTCCCCCCAAGGCACTCCTCCCCCTCATTGGGGAAAAGAGAAAAAACGTTGTTTTGCGGCTATAAGACAGTTTGGACTTCCAACGTTATTTGTTACAGTATCTGCAGCTGAAACACATTGGTTTGATTTAATGAAAACTTTATCATGGAATTTAGATCGTCACGAATTAACTAAAGAAGAATTTGTCGATATTAACAAGTTTAGCAGTAGGCCTCTGGCACTAAATTAAAATCTGTCAATGTCAGATTTTCATGTTTTAAATAATGAAATAATGTCGTGTCTGTATAATTCTTTTTTTTTTTTTTCGTTTAGTGCATAATGTTTTTATAGATTACCCGCGGGTTATATACGCGAAATTACGGTAACTGAAAATTTATATACATGTTATACGTCACCGTCACACGAACTTTATGAACTTAAGAGAATCTAGCACTTATGATTCTTTTTACAGGGACAAAATGCAAATTTCTTTATAATTGGGGCATATGGTCTCAAACTTTAAAGTGCGATAGCGTCTAAATGCCTTATCCGATGGAGCTGAAAATTCATATAAATATTATAAGTCACTGTTGCACTAACTATAAGCATTTTCGTGAATCTAGCATTTGTAGGTTTTTATAGGGACACATAGAATTACTCTTTATCATTGTGATCTACGTGTTTGGTAAAGTAGCGTTAAATTAAACATCGTGTACTATATAAAGAAAAATACCCAAACACCCTATTATAATTTTCTCTGTTTATTTAACAACTCCTCTTACTTTACTTTATCTACAAAACCGCTAATTACTCAATGTTCGGAAAGTCGAGTGGAGTCACTCCAGATTTTTTTTTTTTTTAATGGGTAACTGAAACTCTCCGAAAATTTCCTATGGATCTAAAATAGCGTAAACGTAATAGATACGTTACATTTTAAATAATTTAAGTCTATAACCACAATGATAAACAATTATTCTTTGTGTCCCTCTAAAAAACCTATAAGTGATATACATATTCCAAAATTCATACAGTTAGTGTGACGGTGATCTGTAACATGTGTATACAATTTCAGCTCAATCGAATAAGGCATTTAAACGCTATTGCTTTTTAAAGTATTTGGGCCCAATATAGACCATAATGATAAAGAATTTTTCTTTGTATCCCTGTAAAAAAAAAACTACAAGCGCTAGATTCACTAAACATTATACAGTTTGTGCGACGGAGAGTTATAACTTATAACATGTATATAAATTTTCAGATCAATGGAATCAGGCCTTTAAACACTATCGAACTTTAAAGAATTTGGGCCATAGACCAAAATGATAAAGAATTTTTCTTTGTGCCCTTGTAAAAAAAACCTATAAGTGCTAGATTCACCAAAATCAATAGGGTTCGTTCTACGGTGATCTATATCATACGTAACAACTTTCAGCTCATGCGGACAAAGCATTTAAACGCTATCGTGTTCACTGACATACATACACACATATTTCATCGTAAAAGCAGTAAATACGAATTCATGGGACCTCAAAACGTGTAGAAACACCAAAATCTCAAACTCGGATTTTTGACATGATTTCAATACTTTCCTCACTATAGTGTTCGGAAAGTAAAAATAAATTCGGTAATGAGTAATTATGGAAACAAATTTTCCCACTGAATAACATGGGCAACGCCATTGGCCGGATTGGGTATTGCCCGCTCAAGTGGCCGCTTCACTCACCGTCGCCGAAGGCCGAAACTAATGTTATTCTATGGGAAATTTTCTTTACTTATTTACTTATTAACTAATCCATATTTTTAAATTCTGTTTTCACATTCAGAAAACTCACAACTGTTAAATTGACGCACCTTCTTTTAAAAACGTATTTTTTTTTTTTTTTTTTTTTTTTTTTTTAAATAATTTAAATCTGTAAAATACGAATTTTCAACATGTGAAATTTCTCATTTTACAATTTAAAAATAAAATATTAAAAATTTAAAAGATACTTCTTTGAAAAATGTGCGTCAAATTAACAGTTGAGAATTTTATGAATGTGAAAACAGAATTTATAATATGTATTAGTTAATTAGTTATACGTAAAGAAAATTTCCCGTAGAATAACATTGGCTCGGGCTTCCGGCGACTGTCAGTGAGGAGGGCTGTTAAGGGGACTCTCTACCTATCATCCCCGAAAGCCGAAGCCAATGTTATTCTATGGGAAATTTTACCCAATTATAATTCATTAATTGATACATATTTTTAAATACCGTTTTCACTCTCCGAAACTTCAGAACTATTAAACAATTTATCGCTTTCTGAAAATTGATTTTTTTTTTTCTTTTAAGATTTCATTTTTAAGCTCAAAAATGAAAAATTTCACATTGTGAAAATTCGCATTTTACAATCTCAAAATAAAATATTAAATATTGAAAAAAAAAATATATATATATATAATAATAATAATAATTTTTAGAAAGCGATAAATTGTTTAATAGTTGTGAAGTTTCTGAATGTGAAAACGGAATTTAAAAATATATATTAGTTAATGAGTTATAATGAGGCAAAATTTTCCATAGAATAACATTGGCTCAGGCTTCTGGGGACGATAAGTGGAGAGGCCTCTTAAGCTAAATTAGAGGGGGGAAAATTCAAGAGGAAAAAAGTAAATATGATAATCTTCTATATATATAAAAATGAATTGCTGTTCGTTAGTCTCACTAAAACTCGAGAACGGCTGAACGGATTTATCTTATCTTAGTCTTGAAATGTTCGTGGAGGTCTAGGGAAGGTTTAAAAGGCGAGAAAAAATCGAATAATTTCCGGGAAATACCTAAAAACAGCCCTTTTCTATTTCCCATACAAACGTTTTCTAGAGTCAATTTGAACTTTATTGCTATTCAATAAAGTTTAGGTGTGTTCCTAACGGCTGATGGCTGAGCTACAAAAATTTGCATGTTGATTCGTAATGACCTCCCCTGATGCACCTCGAAGCCGGATTTTCGAATTTTGTTTTAGTTTTCTTTTAATTAATTAAAAGGTTAAAATAAAAACCTTCTAATAACTGATAAATTGGCCATTTAATTTTAATCCTTAATTTAATTGTTGCCAAAAAAAATTATTCTTTTTTGGACAGAAAAAACGAAAAAAAAAACGTGAACAATAAAAATTACATTTATTTAAAATATTTAATTTTATTCCTTAATTTAATTGTTGCCAAAAAAATTATCATTATTTTTTCGACGGAAAAAAAAAAAAAAAAAAAAAAAAAAAAAACGTGAACAATCCGCGTTTGTAATGATCGATAGACGGCGCTTTGTGAACACTGCAGTTGTTAGTAAACATTAGCCACGTGTGTTCCAATAGTGTTCTTGTTATTCTACTTAATATTCGTACTATAATTTCTCCGCCATTACATTATGGAAAATTGATTGCTTTTGGAAAAAATACTTCAGTTTATTCAAAGTTCGATCGGAAGTAGATTTTTAACTGAAGTTGAACAAATATTAATTTCAAATCATCTGATTAATTCTTTACTTCCATTAGCCGAAGCAACTGAAATTTTAAATTCGTCATTTGGAAATAAATGGAAGCTCAATTCTGGATTTCTTGATGCTTTGGATTTACACTGTGGCACACAAAAGTATGTATTATCTTTTTTACCGTATTTATTCATTTTTATTCAATAAATATATGTGAAACTAAACATCGGCTAGCAATGGCGGCTATATGGAATTCGAATTAAACCATGTTTATTGTAATTTCACCGTAGCCCACCAGAGGGCGAGCATTTCATTACAATCGCGGATAAAAATTACATGTATTTAAAATGAGGAACGTAAATTAAAAAAATTAGAAATATCAGTCGTATCGTTACAAATAAGATACCAAATGAAAGATGCAATTTTTGTGAATCCAACGGATTAAACAGCTTATCGATCGGACAATTAGATTTTTTAAAATTAACTAATGTATGTATTTTATAAATTTTCTTTCACAAACACAAACGTGTAGTATACAGCCTGTACAACACTAGACCAAATTGAAGTTCAAATTTCATCAATATTTAAATAAATAAATGAAAATAAAAATATGCTTAATGGGAAATATATATAACCATTAAAAGTTTAGTTGTCTAAAATATGTCAGAAATAGCGCTCATAGCATATTGTTACAAGGTATTAAGTCTTATTTTTACAAGGGATAAAATCTAAAATGGTGACAAAAATTCAAAAGTCGCCAAAGAGAGCAATATTAAGGCGGTACTATGATCATACTTACAAACCATGAATACTAATAACCACAAAAAATTAATTGTCTCATGCAACAGACGTAGCCGGTCATAGCATATTATAATATTTAGCGTGAAATTGTTATCATTTTTATGGTTGATCGGGGATAAACAAAATAAACATAGGAAATAACGTAAAAGCAAATATTATGTGCACCACGTATAGTGTTGTTCATATGTAACTGGGATTCAAATATAAAGGGGATACTTCATTTTTTTTTTTCGATACTATCTATTTCGAAACTGTTATCTAATAAGGACTTAATGCAAGCCTATTGGTAAACCATTGTCTCAGGTAATAGGGACAAGCGCCCGAGTTTTAGCGGATGACCAAATCGCTACCGAAGGAAGCAGGGATCCGAAGCGAGCTTTTGAGCAATTTTAGTATTTTATTTTATTTTTATAAAGCTATATAGAAAAGAGTTTCCTTTAAATTTAGTGACCAGCGAAGCGGGCAAAGCCTGCTAGTCTTCTATATAAAGAGAAGTGTCTGTCTGTGAGTGTATGTGTCTGTCTGCGCTCTGGTGCTCACACTACTGATCGCAGAGCTTCCAAATTTGGCATATAGGTACCTGGGACCCTGCAGGTGTGCACCTCATTGAGATTTTTTCGAATTTCTAATTTTTAAATTTAATGTTTTTTCGATTTTAAATATTGGCTTCTTTGTTTCATTTTTCATAGATTTATTCTTTTGCTTCAATCGTCTGCGTATCTTAGCAACGGCTATTACGCAATTTATTTTTTATTTAATACATTTATTTAAAGGCGAATTATACATATATATATATATATATATATATATATTGAAAATAAAATTTGTAATCTACTTTTTATTTTATTTTATTACATTGGTCGGAATCAAATCGAAATATAGTGTAAATAGCACGGGCTATAAAATAAATGGTTCAAAAACTAAAATATTTAATAGATGCTGAGATACAGTCAACTTTAAAATCGTAGTTCTTAAATAATAGCAGATCTTCCCTGTCGTCCATAAATATCCAAATTGAAGTGCCCGGGAAAAATCTTTCTGCAGGCATGGGAAACCTAGACCCGATGCAGTGTGGGAGGAAAAAAAGCTGCCGTAGGCAGCGGGTACTCGAAGCGAAGTTTGGAGCAATTTCAATGTATTTATTTATTTATTTACTAGTATATAACCCCGTCAAAAATGACGGAATGTGAACGATAAATCTTGAAAACAATGTTTAGATCATGAAGATTAACACGTGATCATTTAAATGTATTTTCAGTTTTTGTTTATAAATCAAATGTGTTTCGATATTTTATAATTTTAGTTCTGAAATTAAAAAAATTTTACCCGATCAATAAATATGAATGACAATAAAAAAACTGCTGTTTGACAAAAAATATAGGCCCGAAAACACAACAGCAACAACACATCCCAGTGTTCCGTTAAGTGCTCTATTTAAAGTCCTCATAATAAGAATAATCTAGTGTGTCACTCACACGACTTTCTCTTACCCTGAAATTTAATGCTATAAGTACAGGTTGGAGATTAAGAGGTAAGATAAAGAGTACTGTTATGTAAACCTATGTTAAACAATTCAAATTAGGCTTCGGAAGAGTTTTATATGATAATTAGTTCTGGTCCCCCTCAACCCCCCGTTTCATTAATGCACCTACATTTATATAGAATTTAATTCGGTTATTAAAAAATAATCCAGTTAAAAAAAATAATTTATTAAAATTATTATTTTAAAAAGTTATCTTGTATGATAATACAGACGATTTCCATATTAGAGAAATATTATAACACTAAATATCCAAAAAAAAGTTCTCAATATTAAAGTTAAAAAAAAAAAAAAAAAAAAAAAAAAAGTTAAAAATGAAAGAAATCAATAACTTTATTTTAAATTATCGTAGATCGATGGTTCAACCATTCGTTTTAAAGGTATTGGCAAACTCTTTTGAAAGATACCCATCATGAAAATTTACTCCACTTGAGGGAGGACATCTACCCCAGGGGGGAAGGCGAGGCTCCTACATACACAAAAAAATGTTTTCCAGTTGACTATCTCTATTACAAAAAATATGTATTCGTTTCATTTGGTTTAGTGCAGTCTATAGATGATAAATTCTACTTACCTGCAATTTCCCCCATAGACGTAATGTATTTGAATACTTTTGAATGTCCCTGTACACGAAACATTTGCTTCATCTTAACGAAAAGCTTACTGTAGCATCCCTATATGATACACATTTAGAATACCGAGTTTGGAATTTCTGCTACTATTTGTTCTTGAGATATGCTGATAACAGACACACAGACAGACAGACACAGAGACCATTCGCTAAAAACATGATTTTCGTATTCAGGGGACCTCAGAACATGTAAGTATAACAAAAACTCACGTTCGAAAATTTGACCCTAAAACAATACTTTCTCGACCCTATGGGTAAGAGGAAGTAAATAACGATTCACTTCATTTTACCAAAATACTTTTTTTTAAGACTATCGAAGATCCTGTTTCCAAATACGTAAGCGAAGTGTGACGTCACTGACCGTCCGTGGATGCAAGAAAAAGATTCCCTATGTTAATCGCCCATTGTATTTTTTGTAAAAAATTATTAAAAATCGAGGAAAATTATTTCCCCATTTTAATACCCGTATTTGGGTATAGATATGCTATCGTATCCATGTGTTAGATTGAGTTATTTTGCTGTCAAATTGACAAAATTTTAAATTTCAAAACTGTGTCATCTTTGGCGTTTTTTGTATTTGGCGATTAAAAACATACTACGAAAATATACATGCCAGATGTTTATTTTCGTAATATGTATTGTACGAAATATTGTTTCATATAATTCATCGCTCTCTTAATATAAGTTGTTAAAATAACCATGATTTTTGAAAGGAATGAAATATGTTCGCCAAATAATTTGGCGATATATTTTTTCCGCCAAGGATGACAGATATATTAAATCTATTCCGCTGCAACATATGAGTATATCAGACACTTTATTTAGACATTTGAAAACAAATTTGACTTCAAATTATGATAGAATATTTATCATTTTCCTTTTAATTAGTATATTAGTTGGATATTTATTGTGTAAATATCATCCTTTGAAATGAAATGTTTATGTTTTCAATCGAATATGGAAGTTTACTATTTTATTTTTCTAAAGTTTTGAAATTTAAAATTTAAATTTTATCAATTTTACACGAAAAACAACTTAATCTAACGCATGCACACAATAACGAATACATATCTATACCGAAATATGGGAATTAAAATCGGAAAATAATTTTCCTCAATTTTTAATAATTTTTTACAAAAAATCCAATGGGCGATTAACATAGGAAATCTTTTTCTTGCATCCACTGACGTCCAGTGACGTCATCACTTTGCTTGCGTATTTTCTAACTATCTAATAATTACAGACACTCCATGCTAACCCAAATTCACCTCTACTCTATACTCCCAACCAGCTATCTCCCCCACAACATCGCCAAAATATCCATGATCCAGCTAGGGACTTTCTCATTCTCAACCGAACATTTTATCTTGACTCGACATTATCACCTTAGACTACCCTACTTTCAATACTCATTTCAACTGGTGACCTTTACTTGCCCATCCAAACATTCTATCCCAACTATAACTTTACACTAATTTCAAAACTAAAATCAACTGGCGACATTTACGTACTGAACTCGACGCCAATCATACCATACAATGTAAACATATATAATGAAGCTTGATAAAAATATTTAAAGATTTTAATGTGTTTTTACAAATATTTTAAGATTTTTAAGGCTTTAATATGTTTTAGAAATATTTTAAGCGTTTTTTTTAATGAAACAGTCAAAGAGTCGTTCATTCGCAATTAAAGAGTTGTCCATTTGGAATTTGTATTTTCTGAATGGCAACAGCTTTGGTTTGTTTTTATTTAACATTGCGTTGTTTATAATCATGAAGTTACATAATTCTATTTATAGGTTCATGTTTATAATAGCCAGTGATCCGTTATATATTTTTAAACATTTAAACATTACAATTGAATAGTTTTTCAAGGTTTTAGAGGGAATAAATAACAATATGTGCGATACAAAACATGTATGAAAATGATATGTATGTTTTCGTAAGTTGATGAATTGAACAAACGTGGAAAAAAATGGCTGCCAAAAGTCTCTGTTTTGAAGCGGTGTAAACCGGAATCGTGAATGACAGATGAGGGTCATTATATATATTAATTTTTAAATCTATAATGTGGTGTAAAAATAAATAAATATTAATTCAATTCTTTTGAAAATTCGTTTAAATATAGTGACCAGCGAAGCGGGCGGAGCCTGCTAGTATTAAATAATAATAATCTCTTATATTATTATTAATAACTAGTATATAACCCGTCAAAAATGACGGAATGTGAACGATAAATCTTGAAAAGAATGTTTAGGTCATGATGGTTACCACGTGATCATTTAAATGTATTTTCAATTTTTGTTTATAAATCAAATGTGTTTCGATATTTTATAATTTTCGTTCTGAAATTAAAAAAATTCTACCCGAACAATAAATATGAATGACAATTAAAAAACTGCTGGTTGACAAAAAATATAGGCCCGACAACACAACAGCAACAACACATCCCAGTGTTCCATTAAGTGCTCTATAAGCAAGCGATGTGTGACGCCACTGACCGTCCGTGGATGCAAGAAAATGATTTCCTATGTTATTCGCCCATTGGATTTTTTGTAAAACATTATTAAAAATCGAAGAAAATTATTTCCCGATTTTAATCCCGCTATTTGGGTATATATATGTATTAGTTATCATGTGCATGTGTTAGATTGAGTTATTTTGATGTCAAATTGACAAAATTTTGTTGGTGAGAAATAAACTCAAAATGACATTCTTTCAATAATTACAAAAACTTTCGTTTTCATATTATTCTAAAAACATTTCATTTGACTCTTTTATTTCTTCATGCATATATACATCTACATTGTGACGACGCTATGACGCATTTGTTTTCTGATTGGCCGTCTGTATTTCTATGTACATGTAATAATGTATTTTTCGTTTTTCTTTTCTCCTTTTTTTGATGTTCAGTTTTCATAATAAAAAGATGTGATTAAAAGGATAATACGTGGGTTCATTTTTATTCCCACAAAATAATGCAACATAAAATAATATATAATTTCCTAATACACAAACCAAGCTAAATGAGGCTGGTTTAATTAAATTGAAACATCATTATTTATATATTTGAAATTATCTTTTGAACAGCTTAGCAGAAAAGATATTTATAGAAGAAAATAGAAATTGGTTCTTCTTTTCATACATGGAATAAATACATCTGTTTTTGCAAGCCTCATAGGATACTCATATACAAGGTGAGTGCATTTTACTTACCTTATAAATCTTGAATTTAAATATTTGATAAAAGTTTCTTCTGTGAATTCTATCAGATTATGCTACTGACGCGCTAAATCGAAACTTTGAATTTATTCTTGACAGTTTTTTTTTCTTTGCATATTTGAAGAAACATTTGCTACATTTAAAATAATATTATTTTGCTACATTTAAAATAATAATAATGATAAAAAAATGTAAGCGAAAATAAATAAATATGTTTTTTGTTGTTTCTTGAAAACGAAAGTATAGAAATCTGTATAAACATTAAAAACGAAAGAATTAAAAGAATGTTTAAAATAAACATATGAATGATTAAATATAAAATTGTAGTTATTATAAACTAGAAAGAAAACAAAATTGAAATATTAAAATGAGTATCCTCAAGGACACTATAATTGAAAAACTTAACGCACAAAATTATGATGTGTGGAAGTTTAAATTAGAAATGTTTCTCCAAAAGGAAGATTTATATTCCGTGGTTCTTAACGATGCTCCGAATCCCATTACGGACACATGGAATAACAAAAATAGGAAAGCACGCGCCATTATAAACCTCTTAATAGAGGATAATCAAATAATCCATGTCAAAAATCTTGAGACCGCTAAAGAATGCTGGAACGCCTTAAAAGCTGTACATGAGCGTTCAACCCTCAGCAGTAAACTATTTTTGCTTAGAAAGCTTTACTCTACGAAATTAACTGAAGGTGGCGATATGATAGACCACTTAACTAACATTTATCAATTGCGAGATAAGTTAGTATCGCTCGGAGAAGAAATAAATGACAGGCACCTTTCAGCCCTAATGCTCTGTTCCTTACCTCCAAGTTATGATGTATTAATTACCGCTTTAGAATCGCGTGATGAAAAGGATCTTGTACCAGAGTTTATACGCTCGAAATTGATTGATGAATTTTCTAAAAGAAAAGAAAACAAATCTGAAAATAATTCAGTGTTAAAGGTTAAATTTAAACCGAAACCAGAAAATTCAAAGTTCTGCCGTTATTGTAAAAAAAAATCGCATACAATTGAAGAATGCTGGCATCTTAAAAATAAAAATAAAGAAAAGACTCTGAAACAAACAAAAGCCAGCAATGCCAGATCAACTTTCAAATCTGGTATGTACTCTCAAGACAGACATAACGCGGATAGGGCTCTTATTACTGAGAGTGAAAATAAAAAACCTAACGATAAAATATTCACTCTATTTATCGGTGAGAAATCTAACAATTGGTATGTAGACTCAGGTTGTTCAACGCATGTATGCAATGATAGGAATAAATTTCATGAATTTAATCATAATAATTCACGCGTAACAATCGCGAATGGACAGGAGATAGAATCCCTGGGTCATGGGTCTGTGAAATTAAACACCATAAATTCCAATAACACACATAATACTATAATATTGAAAAATGTTTTATATGTACCAGAGATAGAGACAAACCTCATATCTGTAAAAGAAGCTACTGAAAATGGTTGTGTAGCAATATTTGAAAACAAATCATGCAAAATAATGCATGAAGGAGAAACATGCATTGAAGGTTACATTAACAACAATTTATACGAATGCAAAGTTAACTATGATACAACACACACTATAAACATGGTAAAAATATGTGAAAATACAAATTGCATTGATAAATGGCACATTAAATTAGGCCATAGAAACATTAGTCATATAAAACGATTGGTAAACAACAACATGGCAGTTGGGATAAAACTAGACAACTGCAAACATGATAATGCATGTGAAACTTGCATATTAACTAAATTAACGGACAATCCTTATCCCAAAAAGGCTCAGTTTAGGGCAACTAAAGCACTAGAGTTGGTACACACTGACTTGTGTGGACCAATGACAACCCCCACGGTCGGTGGAAAATACTATTTTTTAACTTTTATAGACGATTTTAGTCGATTTACAGTAATATACCTACTGAGAAAAAAGGATGAAGTTTTTGCAAAATTGAGGGAATATATCGCAATGACATCAAATAAATTCGGACGAACTTTGCATGCAATCCGCTCCGACAACGGAGGAGAGTATACCGGGACAGAATTAAATGAATACTTAACAAAATTAGGTATAGACCACCAATTCACTGTTCCCTATTCAGCTTCTCAAAATGGAACTGCTGAACGTAAAAATCGTACCTTAGTTGAAATGGCACGTTGTTTATTAAAAGATGGCAATTTACCAAATTCTTTCTGGGGGGAGGCAATAAATACCGCAGTTTACTTGCAAAATAGACTCCCAACATCTTCGTGTGAATTGACACCTTATGAATTATGGACAGGTCGAAAACCTGACTTATCAATGTTAAAACCATTTGGTTGTCGTGCCTATGCATACGTACAAAAGGTACACAGAGGAAAATTAGATAATACGGCACAGGAAGGTATATTCGTAGGGTACGACAATAGAAGTAAAGGATATAGGATCTGTACAAATGGCAAAAACATAATTATTAGTCGAACCGTAAAATTTGTAGAAAATGAAAAACAAGCGATACTTAAATATGACACATCACAAAACAATGATGAGAAAAGTGATAATAAAAATCCATCACCAAATTTGCAAATAATAGACTCAGAGATAGATGAAACTAATGATAGTGTTGTGTCAGATAATTCTCAAAATACTCCACGTAGATCACAAAGATCTAATAAAGGGGTACCACCAGATAGATTCGCATTCACATTACACAATGAAAGAATAAGTGAACCAAAATGCTGGGATGATATAATAAGTATGGAAAACCCTGTAGAAAAGGAAAATTGGATCAATGCTACATTAGGTGAAATAAATTCACTCAAGCAGAATGACACCTGGGATTTAGTTGAGGTTTCACCAGGGATGAAAATAGTAGGGTGCAAATGGGCATTCAAAGCAAAATATAACAGTCAGGGCCGTGTTGAAAAATACAAAGCTAGGCTGGTTGCGAAGGGCTTTTCACAGAAATATGGAATAGACTACGATGAGACTTTCGCCCCAGTGGCGTCTCACACAACTTTGAGAAGTTTTTTGGCAATGAGTCTTTATAAGAATTTAAGTCTTAGACATATTGATATCAAGACTGCATTTTTACACGGTAAATTGAGTGAAGATGTTTATATGCATCAGACAGAAGGATACGTGGTATCCGGGGAAGAACATAAGGTGTGTAAATTAAAAAAGGCAATATACGGGCTAAAGCAGGCCGCGAGAGCATGGAATTTAAAATTGAATGAGTCATTACTTAACTTAGGCTTTATTCAAAGTCAATTCGACAAGTGTCTTTATAAACGTAAACAAAACGATGTAACTACTTATGTACTTGTGTATGTCGATGATTTGTTAATAGCGGGGAATGATCAACAAATAAATGAAATTGTAAACAAACTAAAACAAGAATACCCGTTAACAGACTTGGGAGAAGCAAAACAATATCTTGGGATAAATATTAATCGTCCTAATGAAAATACAATGACTCTTGATCAAACACACAAAATACAAGAACTTATAGTCAAATACGGTTTAGAAAATTCAAAACCTACAGACACTCCTATGGACACAGGTTACATAAAATTAAATGACGAGGAAAACCTTTTACCAGAAAATACACAATATAGACAGGCTGTAGGCGCATTGTTATATATTTCAACCGTGTCACGTCCGGATATTAGCGCCGCGGTAAATATTTTGAGTAGAAGAAATGAGCGCCCAAGAGCAAAAGATTGGGAAGCGGTAAAAAGATTAATGAGATATTTAAAAAGTACAATTAATCTTAAATTGACATATAATAATATTGAAGAGCCTGTCTTGAGGGTATATGCAGATTCCGACTGGGCAAACGATCCCAGTGATCGTAAGTCTACAACAGGAAATTTGTTCTGCATAGGAGCAAATACTGTATACTGGACAAGCAAAAAACAAAAATCTGTATCAATGTCATCAGCGGAAGCGGAATATATTTCTGCAGCAAGTGCCGCGCAAGAAGTAAAATGGCTTATAAACCTTTTTGAAGAAATTGATATGCAACAAAATTGTCCTATTACACTCTATGAAGACAATCTTTCTTGCATCAAATTGGCCGAAAATGATAAGTTTCGACAGAAAACTAAACACATCGAGTTAAGATACCATCTGATTCGAGACCTTGTTGAGCAGGGCACAATAAAGATTGAGTATGTAAGCACGGAAAATATGATCGCCGATGTGCTCACGAAGCCTCTGCCGAGACATTCTTTTCGAAAATTGCGAATTTCCTTGTTGAACTGTGATTAAATGTCATCGAGTTTACGCAGGGGTGTTGGTGAGAAATAAACTCAAAATGACATTCTTTCAATAATTACAAAAACTTTCGTTTTCATATTATTCTAAAAACATTTCATTTGACTCTTTTATTTCTTCATGCATATATACATCTACATTGTGACGACGCTATGACGCATTTGTTTTCTGATTGGCCGTCTGTATTTCTATGTACATGTAATAATGTATTTTTCGTTTTTCTTTTCTCCTTTTTTTGATGTTCAGTTTTCATAATAAAAAGATGTGATTAAAAGGATAATACGTGGGTTCATTTTTATTCCCACAAAATAATGCAACATAAAATAATATATAATTTCCTAATACACAAACCAAGCTAAATGAGGCTGGTTTAATTAAATTGAAACATCATTATTTATATATTTGAAATTATCTTTTGAACAGCTTAGCAGAAAAGATATTTATAAAAGAAAATAGAAATTGGTTCTTCTTTTCATACATGGAATAAATACATCTGTTTTTGCAAGCCTCATAGGATACTCATATACAAGGTGAGTGCATTTTACTTACCTTATAAATCTTGAATTTAAATATTTGATAAAAGTTTCTTCTGTGAATTCTATCAAATTTTAATTTTAAATTTCAAAACTCTGTTGTCCTTGGCGTTTTTGTATTTGGCGATCAGAAACGTACTACGAAAATATACATGCCAGATGTATATTTTCGTAATATGTATTGTGCGAAATATTGTTTCATATTATTCATTACTCTCTTAATATAAGTTTTTAAAATAACCATGATTTTTGAAAGGAATTAAATTATATTCGCCAGATAATTTGGCGATATATATATATTTTTTTCCTGCCAAGGATGACCGATATCAAATCTATTCCGCTGCAACATATTAGTATTTTATATCAGATACTTTATTTAGACATTTGAAAACAAATTTCACTTCAAATTATGATAGAATATTTATCTTTTTACTTTTAATTAGTATATAGTTGGATATTTATTGTGTAAATATCATCCTTTGAAATGAAATGTTTATGTTTTCAATGGAATATGGAAGTTTTTTTTTTTTTTTTTTTTTTTTTTTTTTTTTTTTATCTAGAGTTTTGAAATTTAAAATTCAAATTTTATTAATTTTAGAACAAAAACAACTTAATCTAACGCATGCACATGATAACTAATACGTATCTAAACCTAAATATGCGGATTAAAATCGGGAAATAATTTCCCTCGATTTTTAATAATTTTTTACAAAAAATCCATTGGGCGTTTAACATAGGAAATATTTTTCTTGTATCCACGAACGGCAAGTGACGTCATCACTTCGCTTGCGTATTTAAAGTCCTCATAATAAGAATAAACGATTCACTTCATTTTACCAAAATACTCTTTTTTAAGATTATCGTAGATCCTGTTTTCAAATTTTCTAACTAACTATCCAATAACTACAGACTCTCCATGCTAAACCAAATTCACCTCTACTCGATACCTCCAACCAGCTATCTCACCCACAACATCGCCAAAATATCCAGGATCCAGCTAGGGACTTTCTCATTCTCAACCGAATATTTTACCTCGACTCGACATTATCACCTTAGACCACTCTACTTTCAGTACTCATTTCAACTGGTGACTTTTACTTGCCCAACCAAACATTCTATCCCAGCTATCATTTTACATCAAAACTAAAATCAACTGGCGGCATTTACGTACTAAACTCGGCGCCAATCATACCTTACAATGTAAACAAACAATGAAGTTTGATAAAAATATTGAAAGGCTTTAATGCGTTTTTACAAATATTTTAAGATTTTTAAGGCCTTTAATATGTTTTAGAAATATTTTAAGCGTTTTTTTTAATGAAACAGTCAAAGAGTCGTTCATTCGGAATTAAAAAGCTGTCCAATTGGAAGTTGTATTTTCTGAATGGCAACAGTTTTGGTTTGTTTTTATTTGGTATTGCATTGTTTATAATCATGAAGTTACATAATTCTATTTATAGGTTTATGTTTATAATAGCCAGTGATCAGTTATATTTAATTTAGAAATTTAAACATTACAATTGAATAGTTTTTCAAGGTTTAATAGGAAATAAATAAGAATATGTGCGATGCAAAACATGTATGAAAATGATATGTATGTTTCCTAAGTTGAATTAAACAAACGGAAAAAAATGGCTGCCAAAAGTTTCTGTTTTGAACCGGATTCGTTCATGACAGATGAGGGTCATTATATATATTAATAATAATATCTGAAGTGATTCAACTCGACTTTTCGAACATTAAGTAATTAACAGTTGTATAAGTAAAGTAAGAGAAATCGTTAAATAAACAACAACAACAACAAAAAGTTATAATAGGATGTTTGAGTATTTTATCATGTTTTTATTAACTTCGATTCTTGTTTGTTTGTTTGTTTGTTTGTCCGGTACAAATCTTGCACTCTACTTTTAACTAACTTCCCTACTAGTTAGACATTTGAAACTTTCAGAATAGCTCACAACCCGGTGACAATACAATACTTCGAAGTCAGATTTTCGAATTTTAGAATAGTTTTCTTTTAATTAATTAAAATATGAAAATAATAAGCTCCAAATAGCAATACAAATAGCCATTAAAATATTAGCTATAATTTAATTGTTGCCAAAATAAAAATTTACTAGTTCATTTTCTTTCGACATAAAAATAAATACATTTAATAAAACGTGAACGTTAAAAATTTGTAAAAAGTTAAATTATGCATCTCAAAAATATTGACGTAATTGAAAAAAATTTATTTGCTGTAAAATTTATAAAATTTTAATTTTAAATTTCAAAGCTGTAGGAAAAAAGTCAAACTTCCATTTTCGAATGTAAACATAAACATTACATTTCAAAGGGTTATATTTACTCTATAAATGTCCAACTAATATACTAATTAAAAGGAAAATAATGAATATTCTATCATAATTTGAAGTCAGATTTCTTTTCAGATGTCTAAATAGAGTGTCTGATATAAGATATTAATATACTGCAGCGGAATATCTCATATCTGTTGCCTTTCGTGAGAGAAAAAAAAAAAAAAAGATCGCCAAATTATCTGGCTAACATATTTAATTCCTTTCAAAAATCATGGTTATTTTAACACCGTATATTAAGAGAGCAATCAATAATGTGAAACAATATATCGTACAATGCATATTTTCGTATTACATTTTTCATGGCCAAATACAAAAAACGTCTAGGACGACACAATTTTGAAATTTTAAATTAAAAGCTTATCAATTTTAAAGCAAAAGTAACTTAATCTAAAACATGTAGACAATAACTTATATATAACTATGTCCAAATACGGGGATTAAAATCGGGAAATAATTTTTCTTAGTTTTTAATATATTTTTACAAAAAATCCACTCTCTAAAATTTCTAGAGTGGGAATCTCACTCCTTAAAACAGTGACCATTATTTTGATACGAATTAAAGTGCGAAAATACTATTGTCGCTCTTGAAAATGTGACATTTCTCACTTTTCTCTAAAGAGAGACTTGTAGTCACTCTGTTACAAAGAGTGAAGTCATCAGCTATTGCAAGATCAACCTTCTGAAGTGTGAAGAATTGCTGGCGCCATCTACTTTCCATATTCCGAATGAAATATGAAAGTCAATTTCTGGATGATCTGATGCATGTGATTTGTTTAACAGAACTTATTGAAGACATTTGAGTATAAAAAAGGCAAATAATTACGTTAAAAGCTATTTTGGTAAATATAAATTTTTTATACAATTGATAAAATCGAAGTGTTATTAGTAAAGAATCGAAAATCGTAAGAAAGGTATGGAAATTCGTAAATGAAAGCATGTGGTTTTATTCGGAAATATATAATGTAGAAAATAAAATTTTAATGCAAATACTTAATGCATATCGTCTTAAAATCTATAGGGCTTTATATTTTTATTATATTCATTGATACCTAATGCATGTGAAATATTCATAAAGCTGGGCTATAATATTTTGCTAAAAATTAAAATCATCAGCAAAATTTATACTTCTGAACAGACTAGTTTTTCAAGAAACTTTGTAGATGTGTGTGTAAATATTTAATTATTTTTTTAAACATGCACACTCAAGAATTTTTCTTTTTCCCCAAGCTACTTTAAAAATAACTATTTGTCTTAGGGAATTTCTTTTCAAGTATACATTTTGATTTTAAAAATAATTCTAATTTTAATAATTTAAAAATAATTCTAATTTTAGTAATTTAAAATAATTCTGATTTAAATTTTAAAATGTACATTAGAATTCTGTAATTTTATACTTTTAATAAATGAAGTAAAAGTTTATAAATGCGATTAATCTCTTATGTGAATGATTTATCACTGTAAATTAAGCGAACTCTGTGTGTCCCCAGTGGTTCAGTGGTAAGACGCACACCTGCCACAGAGATGGCTTCAGTTCGATTCCCCACAGGTCCAGTTTGCATCCTTTCGATCGTTTAAGTAGAGACAATGCTAATAAAAAAAGATTCCGTCTAGTGTATCCGAATTTTTTTTTAGGAAAAATAAACGGTCATATTCTTTGAATTACTCGGAATAATCTCACTCTTAATAAAGAGTGAGAAATCTCACTCTTTCGAAAAGAGACTTTTCACTCTTTAGAGGTTGGCTCCATTTTGGCATGTTCAAAGAGTGATATGCCGCTCTTTTAGAGTCAGATCTCACTCTTCATATTTTAGAGAGTTCGTAAGTTATTAGAAATTTACGATATTCTTAACATGGGAGAATAGGACAAAAATTCACTTAAACGTGCATTTAATGGAAACTTTTTACTGTAAAAATGTCAAACCAGTTTTAAAATATCAGTTTTGATGCCGAAATGAACATCAGTAACTATAAATATGCTACTTTGAAAATTTCGCAAGTTATTGGAAATTTACGAATTTCTTAACATGGCAGTATAGGACAAAATTTCACATAAACGTCAATTTTGACTTTTGAGAGATATTTTCATCGTAAAGATGTCAGACTACTTTTGAAATATTATTTAGGACACTGGCATGAATATTAATGACTATGAATTTCCCAATATAAAGATTTCGTAAGTTATTGGAAATTTACGAATTTCTTAACATGGCAGAATAGAGCAAAATTTCACATAAACTTCAATCTTGAGGGATATTTTCATTGTAAAGATGTCAAACCACTTTCGAAATATTATTTAGGATGCTGGCATGAATAACATGGACTATGATTTTTCCAATTAAAAAAATTCGTAAGTTATTTGGAATTTACGATTTACTTAACATGTCAGAATAAGGCAAAATTGAGCATAAACTTCCATTTTGAGGATCCTAAATACATTAGACAACTTCAAAATTACATGTATGATATTTGTTTGAACATGATTGAATACAAATGTTCTAACAGGAAAATTTCGTAAATTATTCGTAATTTACGATTTTATCAACATAGCGAAATTGTAAATTTTTCATATAATTATGAATTTTGAGGATTATTGCATTGGAAATAGTAGCATGAAAACTAAACAACGGAATTGACCTTGATAAAATTAATTAATAGATTAGAATAAGATAAATATATCGAAGTGAACGGTGGATAGCCTATTAGGAGGGGATTTCATTCTGTCACTGTATCAAGCTTTGGTCAAATTCATTTCTTTTAACATGATTATAATATGTCTCGCACTAGAAATTTATCAGAACATAAATATGATGGGAAACTGAGCAGCTATGCCAACTAGTTTTGTATTGATTTCGAGATTCAGGTCCTCATTGCTTGCATTTGCTCTTTAGCCGGACATTTCAATTTAGATGCTAACTGGACGATAAGTAGTGCTGCAATTATTCAAGAATTACGTTTTTCGGACACATTATCATTTTCACTCTATGATAACAGGTGGCAACAACAAACAATCTTTCCAGCTGAAAAATTTTAAATAGTAATAATAATAATAATAACTAATCAAAAGTTCATAAATCGAACTTTGAGGTGCATCAGGAGGAGTCAAAATGGGCCTTCATCATCCATGCAAAATTTTGTAGCTTTGTGATCAGCCGTTTGCCTAAAATATGACCAATACGCCTCTAAATTTAACTTTTTTTGTCATGTAGCCATCTGGCAACACTTACACTGCTCATAGTACAAATAGACTTTTTAGGAATGTGGCATGGCCGCCCAGACGGTGTAGTGGTTAGCGTCCCTGATTTCTACACAGTTGGGCCCGGGTTGGAATCCCGGAGAATGCATGGATGTATTAATCCTTGTTTCATGTAATAAAAACTTGTAAACCCTTGTGGTGTGGATTTTCGAGATATAAGCGGCCCTAGAGTATACTGACCAAACGTCCCCATTTTCTGGGAACAAATGAGGACGCCCTTTTTTTTAAGGCATTTTTCTAAGTTTTAAAAAATTGTAGAAACTAAATTATTAATCAATAACACTTTATTTTTAGTCCTTGTTTATTAGGAATAAAAAAATACATTCATGATTTGATAATTGTAGCGATTTTTAATGCTTCTCTATTATAAAGGTATTTTGATCTGGTCGTGGTCAGCCTACCCTAGAGGCAAGCGATAAATCTCAGTACTCATCGAACCGAATGTGGAAACAAACATTGTGTTTTCCCTAGTGTTGGAACAAAAAGAATACTTTAATATTAATTTAATTTTTTCCCGCATTAAAAATCAGAATTTTATTATTCCAACAAGTAAAACTCGGTCGCCTATCAGACGACTATAGCAGGCTCTTTGAAAACTTGAAACTTATTTATATTTCCAAAAATATACATTTTATTTTACTTTAATTTTTCTAGTGGAGAAATTATTCCAGTAAACCAAAATATCCATATAAAAGGTTTCTTACCTTGACCAGATATGTGGACGGCAGCTGAGAAAATATCACTTTTCAGACACAAAGAAATTCACTATCTTGACATTTCACATTTTAATCTTCTCAAAAACACACAAAAATATATGTACACTTTATACAGAATTTAAAAACATAACTTTGTTTTGGACCCATTTTTTGGCCCGTTATTACTTCTGAAAATCTACATCATAAAATTCCACAAGTGACATTTAAATCAAAAAAACTCACAACTCAACATTTTTTACATCTTACATCTCCTTTTTTCAGAAGCAAAAGCGCCCTCTATTGTGAACTTTCTGAAATAATTTTACCTTTTTCTCAACACTCCCACCTTGATTCATCGGCAGGTGAATCAACTAAAATGAAAAAAAATAGTTATACATGAAACATATAGATATATGGAAAAAAGAACACAAATGCAGTTAATTAAAATATAAAAAGTTTGACAGAAGTGAATGTTCAAAGTTTTTTAGTCCTATCGGATAGGAGTTCTAACTATTCGACCACTCCTGGTCATTTTTGACACACTCTCAAGATGTTGTTGTGTCTTGGGCAAAACTTTATTCAATGTCTCTGGATCATTAGGTACAACTTCAGTGTCCTGTGATTTAATTTTCATGATAGGATCACCTTTTGAGCACACTTCCAATGGGAACACCTTTTGTACTGGCCGTACTAAGGTTCCACTCTTGACTCTCAGCTTGACAACTCTTATCCGGCCATCTTTTCCAGGATAGACTTGTTGTATTACGGCTAGTGGCCAATTTAGTCGTTTCAGATTATCAATTTGGATGATCACCACATCAGCTACTTTCAAGTCTTTATTATCTTTACCAGCCTTCTGGATCAACTGGCTTAGGTATTCTTTACGGAATCTATTCCTGAATTGCTGTCTCACTTCTTGACAATAGGCATGTCTTGAGAGCAGCTTTTTTCGGTCCAAATAGTCCAAATCTGGAGTACCCGATTCCTTCAAGTCAGAAAGAAAATCGGATGGCTTTAAAGGTTTGAAATCACCCAAGTCATTGGATATATAAGTAAGTGGGCGATTGTTTAAAACAGCCTCGACATCACACAGAACAGTAAGTAACTCTTCATATGTCAATACAGACCTTCCCATTACACGAAGAAGCAAATCTTTAGTGGAGCGAATTAAGCGCTCCCACCAACCGCCCCACCACGCAGCGGTGGGCGGAATGAATTTCCACTCTATTGAATGTAGTGGATCGTGACATATCTTTTCCCATTCAATTGTTCTTAAAGCTGCAGCAGTACCAGTAAAGTTAGTGCCGTTATCCGAGTATATTACAGAAGGACGACCTCTACGGGCGATGAACCGCCGTAATGCCTGTATAAAAGATTGCGAACTCATGGATGACAACAGTTCCAGGTGTACTGCACGATATACGGCGCAGGTAAAAAGTAATACCCACGATTTTGTCCTATTTCTTAAAAACAGGGGACCGCAGACATCAATTCCAGTAACTTCAAATACCGATGCATCTTTAACTCTGTCTTCTGGCAGATGTGTAGGGGCTGTTGCTGTGGCTTTACTCATAAAGCGTCTGCACACAGCGCATTTTCTTATTACTGACTTTACAGTACGTCTTGCAGATATTATCCAGTACTCTGAGCATACTCAACAGTGTCTGAACACCAGCATGTGAATTGTGGGTATGTAATTCCCATATCAGGCACTCTACGACATGGTGTTTAGGTGGTAGTAAAATCGGAAACCTGAATTCATAAGTGTCTTCTCTTTCGATTATTTTAGTTTTGACTCTAATAAGCTTATTTTCATCCACGACTGTGATAAGACCCCCAATGGACTCTCCAGTCACTGGAAAACTCTCCACTTGAATAATAGAAAAAAGTTTCAATTTTGATTTTTGGAACTCTGAAGCTGATAGGAATGGCTGGACATTCAGTGCTCCCCCTCGACAACTCTGAATAAATCTCATTACCCAACCTAAAACTCGCACCATTTTAGAGAATTTAGAAAATTTCTTATACCATTTATCACCGACCTCTGTTGTGACATTAGTATTTACGCTTAAGTCAATAACTCTCTTTCTTTTAATTTCTGCTGCAACTGACTCCTCGTCTGGCAAAACTTCAGAGTCAGGCCATGATTCAGGAGGAAGTCTCAGAAATTCGGGTCCCTCCCACCAATCACATTGCAACAAATGTTTAGGCGTACAGCCATGGGAGGCTAAGTCAGCGGGATTCAATTTGCCTGGTATATGTCGCCAGCATTCTCCTTTCGACAAACTTAAGATCTCTTTTACTCTGTTATTCACGAATACACCCCAACTCTCATCTCGTTGTATCCAACAAAGTGCCACAGTGGCATCTGTCCAGTAAAAGGTTGGAACGTCAGTTAAGAACAGGGCTGCACTTACATATTTTGCCAAACGTGCACCCAAAACACAAGCTAATAATTCTAATCGTGGTATTGTTATCCTTTTCAATGGCGACACGCGTGTTTTTGCTGCAACAAATTTCACAGATACATTTTTGTCACTTTTACTTCGCAAATAAATAACCGTGGCATATGCCCTTTGGCTGGCATCGCAAAAAACGTGCATTGACCACGAATCTTTGTTCCCATAACCTATTCTACGAGGCAATTTAAGCTGAGAAATACCAGAGAGTTCTCTATACCATTTTAAGAATCGATTTTTCAGGTCATCTGGTAGAGGTAAATCCCAATTTGTTTTAGTTGCCCAGGCTTCTTGAAGTATTAATTTCCCAGGTAACACTACTGGTGCAATAAAACCCAGCGGATCAAAAACAGAGTGAATTAAGGAAAGTAATTTTCTTTTTGACAAATCTTCTACGCTAATATCATTTTTGACTGGAATGAAAAGTTTGTCCTCTCTGCGGTCCCATTGTAGACCTAAAACCGGTGAGACCGTATCGCAAGGGTTATCTAATAACTCATTTTCACTTGTTGGACTAAATGTCCAAAGACGCAGTTCCATTTTGGCCTCTGCCATAATCTCAGTTGATTGACTCATAAATAATTCTAATACTTCTTTATTATCAACTGAGGTCACACAGTTGTCGACATAAAATGAATCAGCTAACTTTTTCGCCACACTTTCATATTTTGGTGCGACGTTTGACAAATGATGTGAAATGACTGATGCCAATAGGTACGGGCTACTAGTTACCCCAAAAACCACTCTTTTATGCCGAAATTCTTTAATTTTGTCATTTACCCACCAAAGAAATTTCAAATAATTTTGATCTTCCCTCCGTATGCCAATCTGCAAAAATGCTCGTCTTATATCGGAAGTTACGCCAATCGATTTTTCTCTAAAACGCATTAAAATAGCTGGGATTTCTTCTACTAGGTTAGGACCTTTCATCAAATAATCATTTAGAGAAAATGAACTACCCGATTTACATGAGGCATCGAAAACTGGTCTAATTTTGGTAGTTAAACTATCTACTTTGATAACTGGATGATGTGGCAGATAATGTCCTACTTTACTATTTTCAGATTCTGGAATTATCTCCACAACATCTTCAGAAAGCCACTCACTAAATACCTTATCATACTCATTAAAACTATTTAATTTTCTCAATTTTCGCGTGGTGGAAAATAATCTCTTTTCTGCAATATGCCTGTTAGAGGGAAGGTCAACCGGGAAATTTTGGACCCAAGGTAAACTCACGCAATATCTACCATCTTCGGCTCGGTGAAGATTCTTCAAAAATTGTTCCTGTGCCAACTGATCTTCTATATCGTTAGAAAAGGTCTGCGCCTCATCCCTAATACCGATGGATTCTAAATCCCACATATCAGAAGCTTTCATATTTTGAACAAGGAGGTTGGTCACTAGCATGGACTGGGTACCCTCAAAATTTTGGACACGGAAATTATTCTGTTCTCCACACAAAGTCTACCCCAATTTGGTATTAATAGCTGTCAGACCTCCCTTTAATTGAACTACTTCACCAGTGAGAATTTGTCCATAAATATCACTTCCTATTAGAATCTCAATTTCAGGATAATCATCGCCTATATCTGAAATCCAAATTTTATGCCTTTTTAATTCCCCCAATAACGGACCTTTAGATATGCGTGGTATTGTACCGCAAATAGTGTCTTGTTCGAGAAAATTGAACCGATGTTCATTACTTTTCCCAACGGGTCTAAGTCTCATACTATATCTATTATGACTTTTTGATTCAGTTCTAGCTCCCCCAAACAGCGTATGAGTTAAATTCTCAGTGTAAATAATTTTCAAATTTAAGGCTTCGGCTGTGGATCTTAAAACATAAGATCTCTGCGATCCACAATCTAAGAGACACCTAACCTTTTTTCTCAGACCACCTGAGACTACTTCAACTATTAATGTCATGAGAATGACCTCTTTCATACATGAAGGAGTAGACACAGTACTCTGTACAGCAATTGACCCTTTTTCATTAACTATTGTCTCGTCCTTATTCTCTGGAGCCTCCGGGCATAAAATTATGGGATGAGAACGCTTACAAAGACGACACTGAATAAATTGTTTACATTGCTTCGCAAAATGACCAGATTTAAGGCAACGTAGGCAGCATTTTAACTCTTTTAATTTATTAAATTTCTCTTTTAAAGATAAAGACCGAGCTTTGAAACATTCTTTACTTTCATGATTTTTTCCGCAAAAGACACATGATAACTCCTTAGTCGCTACCAAACCAGCAGCACTCGCAATAGGTTTTTTATTTTTGAATTTAATCTCTTTAGGCCGCTCTTCACGCGAGGGTGTCGTAACTTCAAACCCAGAACGCGCGAGTTTAACTCTTTGTTCACCCTCGACTTCTTTACGCAAAAACTGCAAGAGATTTGAGAGACGGGATCCCTCATTACTAAATAGAATGCTCCTCTGCCATACCCTAATCATCTCAGCGGATAAACAAGACTCAACCATGGGATATAGCCAAGCACCATTGGAGTCTGGGCTTATGCCCAAAGATTCGAGAGCTCGGAGGTGGGACTCAATTTTGTCAAACAGTGACACCAGAGATAGCTTATCTTTGCCCTGTGAGCGTACATTTTGAATAATTAATTTCAGTAACTCTCTCACATAAATTTCTGTTAAAATTGCCTTATTTCCGAAACGCTCCTCAAATGCCGCAATAGCTTTCGGATAATTTTCCTCTGTTAATGGGTAACTTTCAATTAACTCACACGCCCTAGTTCCGGGTAACATAGATTGCGTTAAATAATGGAATTTATCTACGGCATCAAGATCCTTATCTTCGTGAATTTTTTTGAACTGGCCCCAAAACGAAAGATAATTTATTAACTGACCATCAAATTTTTTGATCTCGATTTTTGGTAACTTATACCTCTTTTCATTGAGATTAATACTACTATCTGGTGTTACAGCAAAAACATTAACTTTTGAATCCATAAGATTAATTTTTTCCTTTACTCGCCGGCTAAGCGAAATAAATTCATCAGAATATTCCTCACAAGCTATAACTTCCGTTTCCAGATCCTCATCGGAAGTTTTCCCTTTTATCAATAAATCCAGTAATTCCGAATCGTGAACCTTTAATTCGCTTACTGCTGTTTGTAACTTTACAAATTTATCTTCTAAAACGGACCTATCGGGTTGTTCCCTCTCTAACTCTTCTTTTATCACATTAGCCGTTCTAGTAAAAGCAGTACGTGCAATGGCACGTTTCTTCTTCAATAACTCAACACTCATTTTTTATTTACTGAATGTCCTAAAATGCCTAACACAAATTTTAAATTTAAACTAAAATGTTCTTAAAACTCAAATATTTTTTAACTCCAACTTCAAATAGTTTAAACTGTAACTCAAATTTAAACCCTAACTAAATTATTTAAGAACAAAACTCAGTTTAATTTAAAATAAAACTCAAATTTTAAAACCATAACTAAATTATCCAAGAACAAAACTCAATTTAATTCAAAACCAAACACAAATTTTAAAACCATAACTAAATTATTTGAGAACAAAACTCAAATTTTAAAACCATAACTAAATTATTTGAGAACAAAACTCAAATTTTAAAACCATAACTAAATTATTTGAGAACAAAACTCAAATTTTAAAACCATAACTAAATTATTTAAGAATAAAACTCAAATTCTAAAACCATAACAAATTGATTTAAACCAGAATTCAATTAATGCAAAACCGAAACTGATTTTTAAAACCAAAACTCAAACAGCAATTGAATGATTTAAAATTAAAACTCAATATTAAATCATAACTGAAATAATGTAAAACCAAAACTCAAATTAAATTCAGTCACAATTTAAATATTCTTAAAATAACATTACTCAAATCATTCTAATGCAATAACCTTTTTGTTCTCAAATAATCACAAAAACATTAATTCAATTTAATAAATAAATAAAATGATATAACCTTTAAAAATATCAAAACAGAAAATATTAAAAGCATAATCTTTAATTATATAACTCAACTGACTCAGTAAATAAGAATATAAAATGTCACAAGGAAAGAACTGAAACAGCCACCATTCCCATCTCTGCTTATTCATTCGCATATTCAATAAAAATTAAATAGTTTAACCATTAATTTTAACCTTTAATAATATTATGAACACTCTAATTATTTACATTAATCCTCAAATTATATTACTATTTCATAGTGTTCTTAAAAACGAAAACGAAACTTTTAAAACCAGAACAAAAACAAAAATAATCATTACTGTTAATTTTCAAAGATCCTGATCGCAGACGCCACAACTTGTTGGAACAAAAAGAATACTTTAATATTAATTTAATTTTTTCCCGCGTTAAAAATCAGAATTTTATTATTCCAACAAGTAAAACTCGGTCGCCTATCAGACGACTATAGCAGGCTCTTTGAAAACTTGAAACTTATTTATATTTCCAAAAATATACATTTTATTTTACTTTAATTTTTCTAGTGGAGAAATTATTCCAGTAAACCAAAATATCCATATAAAAGGTTTCTTACCTTGACCAGATATGTGGACGGCAGCTGAGAAAATATCACTTTTCAGACACAAAGAAATTCACTATCTTGACATTTCACATTTTAATCTTCTCAAAAACACACAAAAATATATGTACACTTTATACAGAATTTAAAAACATAACTTTGTTTTGGACCCATTTTTTGGCCCGTTATTACTTCTGAAAATCTACATCATAAAATTCCACAAGTGACATTTAAATCAAAAAAACTCACAACTCAACATTTTTTACATCTTACATCTCCTTTTTTCAGAAGCAAAAGCGCCCTCTATTGTGGACTTTCTGAAATAATTTTACCTTTTTCTCAACACCTAGCAACAAAAAAGACCAGAACTTTGATGGAACAATATCTGCTCTGTCTTTAGCAATGATATTTTCTAATAACTTTTGCTTAGTGTTTATATTATTACTAATGCTACTGCAATAATTAACTTATCCTTTTTATCATTTTGACGAGTTTAAAGACAAACAGCACCAAAGCTTATGGTTTCTTTCTCGCCTTCCTTGCGGTTTAGGATACTGTGAAGACACTGAAAAAATTTTCTTTTATCACTTGGCATCTTTTTTTCTAATTATCTGCAAAAAGTAAGACATTGGCACTCAGAGGATCGAACCCACGACCTTCGCTTTATTAGCATGAAGCACAACGTTCTAATCAACTGAAATGGTGGGTTACAGAAAGTCTTTTCACGTTCCTATTTCTAGAGCTAATCATTTCAGAAATTTTTAGATTTTAATTAATTAAAAAAAATAATAATCAAAATTTCGAAAATCGGGCTTTGAGGTGCATGAGGAGAGGTCAGTACGACTTTGATCTAAATTTCTGTAGTTCTGCGATCAACCGTTTACCTATAAAGCGTAGGTGGTAGTAGGTATAGTTTATGTTCATAGTGCGACATAAAAGCAGTCACAACAACACACACATCATGATAAGACTACTATATAATTTATATAGTAGTCTTACATCATAAAGCTGGAGCCTCCTTAACTAGATGCCTTCCACGCGCGGCAAATCCCAATGTTAAATTATGCAACATTTAAAAAACAAAACTAACGCTAGGTGACAGAACCTACGCAGAGCAACAATTTTGTTCTGTTTCATAGATAAGTTCTCTTTTTCATCTAAAAATCTAGCTATTAATTTCAATTTAAAGTCCAAAATTGTATTTTTTATTTTTTTTAATTTGAAAAAATAATGTGAAAGTGCTTTATCGTAAATATTTTCAATAAAATATTCAAATATTTATATTTAAAAAAGTATAGGGTTTAATTTTCTTCGAAAGTGGACAAGACCTTGACCTATTTTAGCTTTTCAACTAATTGAATTACAACGTATCAAATAAATAACACCTTTTTTTATATTATTAATTAATAAACGAAATTTAAAATTAAATAAGCAAAAACATGGCATGTCTATCACGCTATTAAATTATTTTTTATATATTTATTCAATAAAAATTTCAAATTTTTTTTTTAATTTAGATATCAGATGAAAGTTTTGTTTATATAAATTAAAAATCTCTAAATTTTAAATAAGTTTCAGTTTAGAATGAATAATTTATAATGATAAATTATTAAAATCATGTCTTTTTTTTTTTTTTGGTCATGTCCTTTACGTTACATTTTTACCTTATTATGTGTGAATTATTTTTCTTAAATTGAAAATTTTATATTATTTATAAGAAAAATAGACCAGCACATTAACGAGATAAGTTAACATTCAATAATAAAATTGGACAAGAAAACAATCTGTTGTCTAGTCCGTCGCAAAAAATAAATAAATAACCATTAAGATTTAAATTTTTTAAATTAAGGATTTCTTGAGTATAAGTTTTCTCTCACACCAGGTTTTTTTTTTTTTTTTTTTTTTTTAATTCAAGATTTTATTAGCTCCACCAGTTCCGAGAGGGTATGCTTTCGAAACTGATAGACATTTTCAAAATAAAGTCGTGTTATATTTACATGTTTTGAGGTCTCCTGAAACGAAAAATAATTTTTTTAGCGGTTGGTCTGTGCGCGTCGGCTTGTCTATCTCGGATATGCTGAAAGTGTATTTCATTTTGTGTTAGGTGTTTTTCATATAAGACTAAAATTAAATGCACAATCTGATATACAAATAATTTATGGAAAACATACAGGGCTATCCAAAATTAAGCTAAACGTTCTTTTCTGTAGAATGTAATTGACGGAAGTGCTTTTGCTACACATTTTTATGTCGACGAATGCTGTTGAAGAAGGAAAATTAATTTTTCGAACCCATAATGTAAACAAAGTTTTTTTTTTTTTTTTTGAAGTTCTATTTTCAACTCAGGGTTTTGAATAAAGTCACGTTTTGAGGTTCCCTGAATACAAAAAACATTTTTTTTTTTTTTTTTTAGTTTGTAGCGATTGATTTATATGCATATTTATTATCAGAATAACTTAAAAACAAACAAATGCAGGAAATTCACAATTGTAATTTGCATTTTAAAACTCGTATTAGGTTTCAATTTGAAAAATTTGATAAAGATTGGCAAATTTAAGGACAAATTAATAACATCCTTGAAATATTTTTACTTCCATAACATAAGCATAACTATTTTATTTGTTAAATCTTACTTACTAACAGAGCTGTCAACCCTTCAAATTTTTATATCATAATTTCTTTTAAATTTATCTTCGTCGTAATCACAGAATTTACGATAATAAATAAAAAGAATGTTTTTGTGAAAAATATTATTGATATTCAAAAATCCGGAGGGTTGGTAATTTTGCACTAATTATTTATGCAGTTTACATACCTTGTCTTGAAATATTTGCAAGCCATTTTTTACACTGAATTGCATTGCTTGGTATTTCGTAAAAACTTATATTTTCACGGCGACAGTCCGATTTACAAAATGGAACGACGCAATACACCATATTATATTAAAAAAAAAAAAAACCCTTACATTTGTTAAATTAATAAAACATAAACCATAAAGAACTCAATTGAAACTCAGTTGAATGGCGGGAAATAAACAGAACATTATGTTCGGAACAGTGTTGCCAATGGAGAAAAAAACCCTACATTCCCTACGCCAAAATATTTTGTCCCTACAAAACACCCTACGCAACAAAACTATTAATAGAAATTATACAAAATCGTATTATTATGTATTCAAATTTCTTGGACTTAAAAAAAGAATTGATTGATTCTTATTAACATACACGTAATTTGATGGCTGAAGTAAATGAAGAAAAAAAAAAAAAAATGTGGCGGATGAATTGAGGGATGCGATTTCTTAGGGGGCGTAACCACACTTGATGGCTGGTGCGAGCATATCGAAGAAAAAGAAAAAAAGATTAATTTACAGAAGAAAAAAAAGAAAATACATTCTGACATGATACAGAATAAAATAGAGATTCATATTGCTATGATACACTTATGAATACAATTTTGTCAGTACTGCACCAATGTATTTGATTTGAGGGGTGCTGGTGTAAACCGTTCAAACTTCAGGGAAACTTCATTTTAATACGACTTACTGTCCTATTTATTTTAAAATCAGAAGTTTAATTATATCAAAATATTAAAGATTTTGTCCATCGTAAAATTATACAGTCGAACCTCGTTAACATAAATCTCAAGGGGATAAAAAAATTGTTCATGTTATCAGTAGTTCATGCTATCAATAACTAATCTTCATTTGAGTAAACTAATCTTCATTTTGACGGGGATTGTGGAAACAATTCATGTTAAAAGTAATTCACGTTAACAGTGTTCACGTTAACGAGGTTCGACTGTATAATAATTTTATTATTTTGGAATAAATATGAGACATTTTAATCTCATTGTTTATTTTAAGCCTTTATCTTATTGTTTATTGTGAGAAACCTTTTATAAGAAAATGATATGGCTTTTCTTCTTGAAACTAAGTTTATGAGGGATAAATAATGCAAATACAATTAATTCAAATTTATCTTGAACTGCATAAACCATGACTTCCTGTGTACCTGTGTTCCAGAAACGGTTGGTTGGTTAGTTGGACCAATTAAACGTCACACTAGAACTGCACAGCGGTCTGGGATGCACCCCCTAGTTATAATCCAAAAGAGAATCAGAACTAAGAGTTAGTAAAAATTATTAAACAATTGCTGTTAAATTAGCCTTTAAACTGATATTTATGAACTGTTCTTAAAAATCCATTACAATTTCATTTTTTAAATATATCTTTTTATTTATGTTACAACTTTACGTTTTTTTTTTTTTTTTTTTTTAAGCTAACAAAAAACCCCCTACAAAACAGTAATTTTTAAGAAATATCCCCCTACGCTAGAATCAGAGCTGAATATCCCTACTGTAGGGGGAAATCCCTACATCTGGCAACACTGGTTCGGAACCAAGCGCCATCTACTGGCTATGTTCTTCTTGTACTGTTGCCAAGTTTTCGAGCGACTCGCCAGGCCTCTACTTAAGGAGGCTCTGATAAAGCACACAAAACTCGCTCTAGCATTTGCTCCAGTTACTATTTTAGCTCAGTGTGTTTATTTATATTATTTTAGATAACTCAGTTTGGCAACACAAAAAGATGTCCACCGGTTCAAAACGCACTGTTTATGTTGGTAATATGATTAAATTATTTTTTAATAATTTATTTTTACTTTCTATTTTTTCATCATTTCTATTGTTTAAAAATCTAAAAATTATGGAACTGAAACTACTTCTATCAACGTTCTCATTATATTGAAGAATTTGTATAAATAAAACTGACCATAATCTTGATGGTTTAATTTTTCGTTGCTACATTTTATAATAATTACTTTCAATAATTGTTTGTTTTCTAAAATTGAGTGATGTGTTTAAATTATTGAGAATTTTAATATACACTTTTTTTTTTTTTTTATTTATAGGTGGTCTCGCCGAAGAAGTAAATAAAGATATTATACATGCTGCGTTTATACCTTTTGGTGAAATCATTGACATACAGATTCCACTTGATTATGAAACTCGTATCCTTTACTTTTTTTTCTTTACCCATCTACTGGCACTTCAAGTTTTATTTATAAAATATGAGATTAATATTCCTGATAGAAAGAGAGCGAGTAATGTCTACCCGCTATATTTTCAAAATACTTTATTCATATATAGTATTTTTTATTATACATTATACTTATTATAATTCCTTACTTTTAGATATTTAACTGTCTCAAGATTATATATTTGTATTTAATAACTGTTTTAAAAATTTGTCATTTTCTTTTTCCACTTTTGAAGTGACAGTTTTTGACCGTAGCTTAAACTCTCATATTAAAATTGTATTTGTTATGTATGTTTTGAAAGTAGAAGACAAAGTAAAACTTATTTATAATCCTGATTGATGTTTTTTATATAATTTAAATTAATTCTAATGCCTCATAATTGCAGCCTCTAGTGATTTTGTTTGTTTAATATTTATGCACTAATTGCTGTATTGCCAAATTTCATGTATTTTGTGCTTCAATTTTTTAATAATAAATGCATTTTGTTTTGATTTTGTGCTTTTAAAAGGGATCCCACAGGCCTTGAAAATCCTTAAGAAGTACACGAATTTCATTCTGATTTTCAGGGGCCTTTAAAAGTACTTGAATTTCTTGTAAAGTCCTTAAAATTCTTTTTTTTTTTTTTTTTTTTTTGTGAAATTCCAAACTTTCAATTAAAAATCACCTCGACATTAGTCCTGTGACAAACGTAGAATTTAGGTTTCTGCTTAAAATTAAACCACCGAGTAAAAAAAAAAAAAAAAGTAAAAAATCAGCTTTCGCTTTTGTCTACAGCAGTGGAATGGGAATGTTCCTTACACTCTGCTAACATATCTGTTTCCTCCATGGTCATGAATTTCTCTTTTTATTTTGTCGCATGCTTTTCAAACTGAAAATACTTTGGGATCGAGAGTTCTTTTATTTTAAAATAAGTGCCATTTTTTATTGTGTGTGCAGATAATGTAAGCGCAGTAAACCAACCACTGCCAACCTCTTTTCAACTCAACAGTTTATTTAAATAAATGTTTTTGTGATGTCTACGTCTAGTAGAGTTATAGAGGTGCCAATTATTACGATATGTCCGTAGTTATTACAAATTTACAGCAATAATTACGGCATTACGGACAACATATAAAAATTACAGATTATATGTTTTAAAAAAAATTGCGGATATTGATCGTTAAAAAAAAAAAAACCATACTAATGATCGACGATAAAACGCACAACAGAAGCCTTCCAATTCTCAATCTTTTTCCATCCACAACATAAATGTCAATATTAATTTTAAACTTGCTTTATTAGATTCTAGAAACTATAAAGAAACAGAATTGTACAATATTTCTTGCTGATGTAATTTTTTTTTTACCCCCTCTTTTCCTATCTCCAACTAGCCATTGAGGATTAAAAGCTTTGCCAATCTTTCTCCATCCTCCATCCAGTGGCGGATTTAAGGGGGGGGCTAGGGGGCTGAAGCCCCCCCCAAAACACTGACCTTCACTATTGAATATTGGAATTGTAAATTTTTTATCGGTCTAGAATAACACTTTGAAAAATCTTAGCCCCCCCCAAAAGTCAAGTTCTGGATCCGCCACTGCCTCCATCAGCAACATAAATGTCAATATTCATTTTAAATTTGCTTTATTAGATTCTAGAATCTACAAAGAAGTAAAATTGTTTCACTTCTCATTCATCTAATTATTTATATTTTGACTCCCCCCCCCCCCTCCCACTTCCCAGCTAGTGATCAAAGCTTACTTCTAGAACCAAAAAAGTGCTCAATATTTTTCACATATGCAATTATTTTTAGACTTTATTACTGAACTTGATCAATCTATAAATTTGTTTTTCCTTAATAAATTTAAAATATATACTGTATCACCAAACAAAAAATATGCAAGATGCATAAAGAAAAGAACAATGTTTTAGTATTTAATGCCATAAAAGCAGGTGTCTGAAAGAGAAAAAAAAAGACTATTAAAAAAATAATGATAGTAAATAAAACATAAATTTTTGTAAACCCTCCCCCCCCCCCCTCAAAAAAAAAAAAAAAAAAAAAGAGAGAGAGAGAGAGCCAAAAATCCCCCCCCCCTTCAATGCAGGTTTTAAAAAAAAATCCTTCATTTTGTAAGAAGGTAAAGAAATACATATTTATTTACTTTTGTTCAGAAATTTTTCTACTTTTTAATTAATATATTATATATTTGTTTACAAACACTGTACAATTCGTTATTATATGTGAGTTTGTGCTAGTGTTCATGTTATGCATTTTTCAAAGGGCGCCGCACCCTGCCCTTTTTCGTTTTAGCGCCAATGCGCCCTGTCCTTTCTTGAAGTGAAAAATGCACCCTGCCCCCTTTTTTAAGGGAAAATGTGCCCATCACTTTTTTCAATTGAAATTGTGCCCTGTATTTTCCCATCTGCTATATCGCTATTTTTTAAAGATATTTTAGTGTTTTCGATCAGATATAAGATTGAAAAATGAATTTAGCAGGGTTCGTAAATATCATGATATTTTCGAAAATATCAAAAATATCCGATATTTTGATATATATCCGATATTTTTGATATATATCCGATATTTTCAAAATTGTCAACTTATGATAAACATTTTCAGATTTAATGCAACTTAAACACCTATACATATTGCACATTATATAAAAACTAATATAAAACATTATTTTAATGTAAAATAGTACGTTTTATATATATAATTATAAATAATATAATTTTTTTTCTTTTTTTTAAACACTAACAAAATTTTAAGTTAAACAATTTCTCTTTCAAAACACAAATTATAAAACTATCTCAAATCTCAAGAATGTTTTATTTCTGTTACAAAACTAAGTACAAAATGAAATTTATTTATTTTTGAACAAAAACGTAAGTTTTTCTGTGTTTTCAGTTCCTAGCCTGTTACGCAATTTAGAATGAACAAAACCAAAGCTAGAGAAAATTCTCTCTAAGGATGCTTTTTTTTGGTGAAGCAGTAAACAATTGATTAACTAACTTAGAAATTTCTTCTTTTAGTGGCTGTTCAATTTTAATATTATCCCACCAAATCAATGGCTCTACAGCTAAGAAATCGTCTTCAAGGATGTGTAAAAATTATTTTTGTTAGCTCCTTTTAGCATTTAATTTAAAATAAAATTTTCAATAACAATTGAAAATTTAAAGTTCTAATTTTTAGACAAAAAATATAAATATTATGAATAATGCTATTTTCAAAATACTTCACATAAATGAAAATATCAAAAATATCGAAAATCCCGATATTTTAAAAATAAATATCGGATATATATCATGATATATATCCATGATATATATCGATTGATATATATCCCGAACCCTGGAATTTAGCATTAAAAAACTCAAAAATCGTAATAAGTATAATTGCTAAGCTTATTGTCTAAATTACTTCAAATTTAGTATCCGATTGTAAAAATTTTTCTACAATCTAGAAGTCAAAATTGTGAATTCATTGGAAATATAAATTTTAACATCGTTCCATGTTTACATGTGTAAATGAATGCTAAGTACATTTTTAATAAATAATTAAATTAAAATAGACATGAATCCAAGAAGGATAATACCAGCTGTGTTTCTCTGTGAATTAGGTGATGAGATAGATGAGTATTCTCTTTTTATTTGCATTTATTTCATTTTGTTTGTTCATTTAGTGGACTGTACATTTTATAAACCATTTAGTGACTGGGAAAGAAAGTGCCCTTTCGTTTATCAATATGTGTGTCTGTTTTACAAACAAAAAAGTTCCCTTTTTGATAAATCCGCCCTGCCCTTTTTAAAAAAAAATGTGAACACTAGTTTGTGCATAAAAAACATCCATGAGGCGGTTCACGTTTCATAAATGTATAACTCTGATTACTGATAGCTGTTATTGAAACTTGGCACCTCTAGAATTATAAAGTTCACTCATCTGTCATCTATCGACAACATAGTTTTGGTCAGCCTGGTTGGAGCTTTTAGTATTTTGCTTTATTTAACATACAGAGCATTATGACAACAATAACAGCCAGTGATATTTTAAACCAAGTGAAGTTCTATAAAAGGACAAGTGACGAAGATAGCAAATGCTCTAAAAAACAAAGAGTTTTCACAAAGGGAACTCAAATTAAAAATCAATTCCATTCAAAATTTGAGAAAAAAGATCAACGGTCTACGAAATGAATGTTACAGTACCATAAGTGATAAGGATTTAGATTTTGGAAATTCTTTGTCTGAAATCAAGGATCATATCAAAGAGATTGAGGTAAGTCTGCTTAGTTCTGATAAATTGATTTCTATTAATAATACTGTTTAAAACGTTAACTCAAATAATGCAAAGATCAAGTTACCTTCTATTGCATTACTGCAATTTTCAGGCCGTTATACCGAGTGATAAAGGGCAAAACTGGAAAAATTCATTAGTGGCCAGTGGCCGGTACTGTCAGTTTCATTAGTAGCCACTTTTTTAAGTTAGTGGCCACTTTTCACATGATAAGACTATTTCTTTCAGTCTGCAAAAAGCATTGTTACCATTTTGCGGTATAATCACCAAAAGAAAAATATGAAAATAAGAAATACATATAATAATAAAATTAACACAGGGACACTGAAATTGTAATTTGTAATTACGCTCTTTTTAAAAATCCTAAATTGCACATCCTAAATTAAAATCTGCTTAGGGCTGTAATAATAACAGCAAAAGTTTTCATCTTTCAGATAATTCAGTAGTACTTTTTTTTTTTTTTTTTTTTTTAATTTATTTAAGTGAAATAAGCCATTATCATTCACAGTTCATATTGATATTTTCTAGTAAATGAATCAGCTGATTCATCATCATCACAACCTTTTACATGGTCATGTGTAAATACAGTTAGCAGTTTTATTATTGTTTCTTATTTCTAAAAACACACTTTTTTAAATGATTTTATTTCAATAGAGTTAAAATATTTCCTCTTAAAAAGTATAGATATGGAAACTTAGCTGCTTCATGAAAAATAATTTACTTAGCTGCCAAATTTGTAGCTTTAAAAATAGGGATATTTCTACTTTAAAATGGGAAGGAAAAAGGAAGATTTCTACTCAAAAGAAAGCAAATAGTACAAAATTTTTTTAAAAATACACATTTAAGCCAAATCAAATTTTGATACACACATTTGTCAAATATCTTAAATGGGTTAAATACACACTGAATACTATGGAGAAAATAATGGAAAAAGATTGTGCTTTGCAGGACATTTGATCATTAACTGCTAGTTGAAATGGAGTGCACATGTGTGTGTGTGTGGGGGGGGGGGGTGATACATCCATATACTTCTTTATAGGTTCTAGAATCTAATCAAGAAAGTTTAAAATGAATATTTACATCTATGTTATGGATGGAGAAAGATTGTAAATCACAAGGCTTCAGTGGAGCATGTGATTGCCAATCGTTGGAGGGTAGGAGGAGGGATTACAAGAATTATGAGTAAGACATATTAAACAATTCTACTTCTTTACAGATTCTAGAATCTAATAAAGTAAGTTTAAAATAGATATTTATATTTTTGCAGCAAATGGTGAATGATTAGAAATTATAAAGCTTTCTATAAGCTGTGTAATCACAGATCGTTAGGGGAAGGGAAAGGGGGGGGGATCCACAAAATTATATGGGTGAGATATATTAAACAATTCTACTTCTTTATAGGTTGTAGAATATAACAAAGCAAGTTTAAAATGAACATTGACATTTATGCCATGGATGGAAAAAGATTGAAAATCACAAGGCTTCGATTGCCTATCGTCGCTCGATTTTTAGAATCTTTAATGATCACAAAAAGTGGCGATCGATGCATAACTTTTAATCGCCATCTTTTTTTATTTAGTGGCCGGTGGCGACCGTTAATTTTGCCCTTTACCGAGTGATGAGCTTTAAGTTGCAATTTACCACTCTGATTGATAGCAATAATCAATTAACTGATTCACAAAAATTATATTACAATTAGATCTTATAGGTCCTGCAAAGCAATTGCAAAATATTGACGATTCTTATTCATCTTTGCTCGAAGCACTGAACAAACATTGTGAAAATAAATGTCTGATTGTTCAGGAGCTTTTAAATATTTGTAAAATAAAAATTGAAAGTGCTAAAGAAATAAGAACATTAATAGACAATTTGCTCAGCCATTTAAGAGGCCTAAAACAACTGGGATTTGAAAACAATAAATTATCGGGAGCTATTTTAATGAGAATTGTTTTACAAAGAATAGATGATATTGATGAATCGCGAAAGGCATTTGAAATGATATTAGAATGTAATGAAGTGCCTGAATGGGAAAATTTTATAGAATTTCTTTTTAAACGGAACCAAGCTTTCGAGAATATACAAAATCGCAATGTTTCTGCTACAAAACCCAAATATGAATTTATTCATATTTGGGTTTTGGGGACAAAAAAGTTTCATCTTGCAAGCTGATAAGTCTATGTTTTGTATGCAATGACAATCATTTGGTATATAAATGCAAACGTTATAGGGATTAATCAGTTCAAGATAAATTAATCCAAGTCCGTAAATTACAGTTGTGTTTCAACTGCTTAGGAAAGCATAAAATTTTGCAGTGTAATAAATTAAATAATAAATGTAGAATTTGTTTTGTTAATCACCATAGTACTTTACATGGTGCACAGATTAATTGGATATTAGCCAGTCTGGATAGAAAGACCAATTATAAAATTACTCCTGTTGAATCATTAAAAGGGAATGGGGCAGTTTCTTCTCTCAATAGGGGGCAAATAATTGATAACGGGGCATTTTCTATACCGCTAAAGAGCAATATAGCTGTTATCACTCGGTAAGAAATTTATTCACTTATATTAGTAATGCATTATTGATGACAGCTGTTGTTTATATTAGAGGAGCCAATTACTCTTTTTTTCCTTTTTTTACAGTATTAGATAGTGCAAGCGAAGCTTCTTTGTGCACATATGAAACTAGTGAAATTTTAGATTTGAGGAATTATAATGTTAATTCCTTAATTCCAGGATTGAATGGATCTACATTTAAATTAAAAAAGGGAATAAAGGGTGAGGTTTCTAATAAAAATGGGCATTTTTGAAAGGAAATTAATATGTTAATTGTTCCAAAAATCACAGATTTAACCCCTTCACGCCCTATTGATGCTTCTGAACTTTAGTTACTGCAGAATTTAATGTATGCAAATCCTGATTTTTTTATGCCAACATGTGTTCAGATTTTGTTAGGTGGAGATATATATAAATTTTTACTGAATTGTCAAATAAAATTAAATGATAGTTCTATAATTTTGCAGAATACACATCTAGGTTGGATCGTAACTGGAACATTGAACGATCAAGTTAATAGCACAACTTTTGAATGTCATTTAACTGAAAATCATAGTGAATTTGCTTTAAAAACCTGAGCTGGAAAATTTAGGCATTAAAGTTGATCCAAGCAGTGTGAACAATGAACAGGTTTTGAAAGAATTTCACGACAATGTTGTATAAAGATCATAGGTATGAAATCAGTCTTCCTTGGATAAGAGATTGGACACTTTTAGAAGATAATTTCAAGATTGCTGAGAATCGACTTAAGGGTCTTATAAAAAGAATGAAACACGTCAAAACAATCTTTTTCCAATACAAAGAAATATTGGATGACTATGTACAGAAAAATATTATTGAACTTGGTCCAAGTCTTGAAGAACCATGTGATAGACCTGTGTTTTACTTACCGCATCATACTGTGTTTAAACAAGATAGTGTTTATACGAAATGTCACATTGTGTTCGATGTAAGTGCTCATAAAGAGGGTCAGCTCTCTCTTAATGACTGCTTGGATGCAGGCAGTAATTTAAATCCGAATATTTTTAACTTGTTATTGCACGTTCGATTCAACAAAATTGCAGTCTTGGCAGACATCGAGAAAGCTTTTCTGCAAATCTCTATCGATGTTAAGGATAGAGATATGTTGCAGTTTCTTTTCATTGACAGTAATCCTATCGAAAATATTAATCCAAATATTCTTGTGTACAGATTCAAACACTTACCATTGACTGTATCTTATTTACGGTAGCCCCAGTAGCAGAATTTTCCATATCTGTCTGTGATCCAGGAATGCCAGACCACATTTGGTATCACAAAAAGTATTAGCAATTTGTAAAATATGTAAAATTTCCATTTGCAAAGAAAATAAATTAAGAATATAAAACCTGTACAGCAATTTAGAGATATTATGTAAATTACATTATATTCTTAAGGCTGGCATTTCTTTTTAAATGTTAAATTCCTCTGCAAAGCTTTAAACAATTTGCATAGTTTGTTGCCATGCTGCATTCTTTCTGCTTCTGGGATGGTAACTAACTATCTATATTTGCTGATATTTATTTATTCTATACTTTAAAAAAGACTAAAATGTTTCTGCAAAAGAGTAAAAATATGTGCACATGTGTGTCTATATTATATATGTCTCTACCTCTAACCATATTTTATTTGCAGTTATTTACCAACAGAAGTTGAATGTGCATATTCTTATTTGTAATTATGCATTGTGGTTTTATTCTCAGTGATCCATTATGTCTTTCAAATGTCTATTAGTCCATTAAATTGAATGTACTTTTCCTTAACATTGTCACAGAAAAACATAGGGGATTTGCATTTGTGGAATTTGAAGCTGCTGAGGTAAATATATATTTATATTCTATTTCATTTTTTCTTAACCCTTTGCACTCGAGAGGCGACTCTAGGTCACCACTTGATTTGATGTGTTAATGTTTAATATGTTCAACAAATGTCCTTCTTTGAGGTATAAAGTTACATAAAATGGTTAAATAAAAGGTTTTAAGAATTAAATTGTGTGTGAAATCATTTATGTTAATGATAAGTAATTCAGCATGTGAAAGAAATATTGCTTCGTGCTGCTGGTTCACCGAAGCGAAAAAGGCCTCGAGTGCAAAGGGTTAAAATTTAGTTTAGAATTTATCTAAAAACATTATTTGGTAACTTAATATACCCTGAAATGATTTCTTTCATGCATTCAGGAAGTCTATAGTCCTTTTCCTTAGAATAGTTGGGTGAAGGCCACAGAATTTCCCTCTTTAGCAGAGAGGGAGACCACATGACTGTCAAGTTCTTGCTTTTTTTTTTTTTTTTTTTTTTTTTTTTAACACTTCAGTTGCGGAATGCACAGAGATTGGAAGTATTTTGGCCCATTGCTTACTTATTCTTCGTTTGACATGGAGATAGGAGATATTTCATTACCATGTCATTTGATTATATTGACTTTTTTTTCCTCATTTGTCCTTTTTTCTTTTTTTTTACTAACTTTTGTTATAGCTAGTCTAAATATTTGAAAATAGCCTTAGAATGTTATTTACAATGTGTACAGTTATTTTAAAGAACTCGTTGCTAATAAAGCAGGTGTAATAATTAAAGGGTTTTTCATAAAAATCCAGGTAATTACCTTCAAACATAATAACACCTTTAAAATAAAAGACAGGAGAAGGCTTCATCTGGAAGCTCTGAAAAGAGTGAATGTTGAGAATTAAAGCAGAATGTAAATAGTTGTCATTTATTACAAAAAGAAAATATAATCAAAAAAGACATTAGGAATGAAATTATTCAACAATTAGTGATAAACTTTCAAGATGATACTGGATCCAGTCAGTTAAAGGGAATATGAAATTTAAATTTTGATAATTCACTTTCTCAGTTACTAAAAAAACAGTACTTTTTTTCATAAATGGCAATATTCTTTGTTCTTTGGAAGTTGTGTATTTGGTTAACACCGTTAGATTGTTTGCAAGTTCATTTCAGGACTAAAAAACCAATTTTTTACAGAGATTAAAAAAAGCCTTTTTTAGGACTTTCAAAAAAGTTTTTGTCAAAACTAAGCTCTAATTAGGACTAAAAATTAAAAAATATGTATATAAATCAAATAATTTATAACAGAACCTAGGATGTATTTACACAAATTTTGTAGGAAACTACAGAAAACGGAACGTGACTTGCCAAGAGCATGAAGGCGACTAACCCCAGTACCGCTGGAAAGCTTAAGGTCCCTCCCGCTCCTTTTCACTGGTAGCGCCACTCGGCACTGTTCAATCGCTTGACAGTCACATGGGGCTTGTTATTTCCTGGACAAACCCTGTATTTGAAGTAAAGGTTTTTCCATCTCAAAAAATTTGTAGAGATTAGAACAAGTAATACTTCGAAGATGCCAGATCTGGAGAACAAATAGTGTAGTAGTAGAGGTCAAGACTCATGGTCGCCACTCGCCACGTGGCGACTTAATTTGAGAAAGTGGCAATTAAAAAAATTAGTATGATCGCCATTTTTTCTGCGATTTCGCGAAAATATTTCTTCTGTTTTTAAAAAAAGTCGCGGATATCGTTCGTTTAAACAAAAAGAAATCCCATTAACGATCGGCGATTGGTAATGGGATTTCGATGATGATCGCGCCTTCTGATTTTCGATCTTTCTCCATCCACAACATAAATGCCAATATTCATTTAAAACTTGCTTAATGAGATTCTAGAATCTGGAAAGAAATAGAATTGTTAAATATTTCTTGTTTGTGTAATTATTTTTTGCCTCTCTCCCCCTTTTCTTGTTTCCAACTAGCGATCGCCGATCAAATGTTCTGCAGTTGTTTCTCAGTCTTTCTGCATCCTTAATGTAAATGGCAATATTCATTCTAAACTTGCTTTATTAGATTCTAGAATTAGAATTGAGAATTTAATATTTCTTATTAATGTTATTATTTTTAACCCCCCCCCTCTCATTTCCCCATTTCTAGATAGTGATAAAGGATCAATTCTAGAAACAGTAAAGTGATAGAAGTGCTTAATAACTTGATGAATATATTTATTTTTTCTCAATTAAATTATATATATATATATTTCATATCTTTTCCAAATGTGTAAACAGGAGGGGGGGGGGGGGACAGATTTTTAGGTACAAAATTTTTTTCTAAATCAGTTTAAGAAAATTAATTCTCAGTTGATTTCATATGTGTTTAAAACTGATGAATAATATATATATATATATATATATATATTTTGTATGATTAATGTACAAATATAAACATTTTATTCTATATATGTTTGAAAAATTTGTTTTTCTGATGGTATGAAATTTTTATAAGGTTTTAAGTGGATATAAAAGTAACTGCAGTTATATTAAAGAATTTTTTTTGTGTTAATGAAATAATCCTGAAAATGTTTAAAGTAGATAAAAGCTATAGATATATAACTGTTTAGGTTGTCAATTTATTGAAAGTGATGCTAATAATGTCCAACCAATCATGTTTACAGAAAAGTTTCAGCAAATTTCTAATTTTAGCAATCACATGCCAGTTAATAAAATTGAACCTCTGATAATAGTCTAGTACAGATTCTTTGCCTCCGCACCCCCTCCTCAGACTCAAGATAATTTTGTTTTCCTCTCATTCTGATCATAATTATTTTCCATTTGCAGATGGAAGTGCCAGACTAGGTGAAATTTATTAAATGAATCAAAATTGTGTATGAGAAATCACATTGTCAGATCATATCATCATTATAGCCTGCTGTTTTCCGTAGCAAAATGCATATATTAATATTTATCTATGAAAGTCCATATATTTTCCCTCATTACTAAAACTTTGAATTTTAAAGTCTTCTTTCTAAGTACTATAGTTATTAATAGCATTTGAAAAAAGCTGGATTACATGCTATTATAACTACATGCTTATAGAACTCACTCTTAAAACACTAACAAGAATAAAATCATAAGCATTTAGTGGAAGTTCAAAAGAGGTGATATCTTCCCTCAAAAGCCGAATCACTTTTCAATGATTCAATTACTCAATCTATTTTATCTTCCTCCTACTTCCCTTTCATTTCAGATATTGAAAAATTTAAACTAGAGAAGTGCGTAAGTTTTTTAAAATAATATATATATATTACGTTTTACTTAAAAAATACCTTAAAAACATCCTTTCACAAGACTCAGCAAATTAATTTCGGGTGCAATCACACCCATCATCAGTGCTAAGTGCAATGACACGTCGTTCCCAGTTGAAACATCGTATTTTTGGCGCGGCAGCTTCATGCTTTCACTTCACTTCAATTTTCCAGGTCGGTTTAAATCCTGCAGTAGTTGATGCCATTCAGGTGGAATTGTGTAGTGCTCCCGATCGTTGACAGTTTGAAAATTAGCTATTATTTCGATGGCCTCCCTTTTTAGTGCATAGTTATAATTGTTATATGGGGCACCTGAATGGCATCAACTACTGCAGGATTTAAACTGACCTGGAAAATTGAAGTGAAGTGAAAGCATGAAGCTGCCGCGCCAAAAATACGATGTTTCAACTGGAAACGACGTGTCATTGCACTTAGCACTGATGATGGGTGTGATTGCACCCGAAATTAATTTGCTGAGTCTTGTGAAAGGATGTTTTTAAGGTATTTTTTTTAAGTAAAACGTAATATATAAATCCTTTTTATAAATAATTTAATTTAATATATATATATATATTTTTTTCAAATAATACATATTTATTTATTTTTTTATTGGCAGAAATACACACATATATATACACGTTTATTGTATTATTAAATGACTAATAATACAATAGTCATTTAATAATAATGGCTATTGTATTATTATTAAAATAATATAATAAAGAGCACTATTTCTTAATTTAATTTTCCGACCATATAATTTGTGTTTTTATGCTTTTATATATATATATATATATATATATATATATATATATATATATCTGTTGCTTGGCTTCTACTATGCTTAATAGATCATCTTTATTATATATCAGGGGTTAATCCAGCTTTTTAAAAATGGTACCTCATTTGTGAATTTATAAAATAATTTGTGAAAACATCAAGTAAGTTTGTGAAAATTAATGATACTTCAGAACAATTAACCGAAATACACAAAGCAGTTTTTTTAAATTTTAAAATACATTTAAAAAATAAAATGAAACAGTTATAAATATATATATGGGCGAGTTAAGTTGTTTCTTATATGCAAGATAAGAAGGTGTTTACTTATATATTTATCATTGTCTCTAGTAAATATTCGAATTGAGGGTATTTTTATGTGTTTGATGCAGTGAAGCTTATAAAATTTTTTTGTGTGCAGCTACATTGCTGAAAATTGACTTTGTGAAGGTACCTCTTTGCTGAAAGCTGAATTTGTGAAGGTACCTCACTGCTACAAATTGACTTTGTGAAAGTACCTCAGTGCGGCACTAAATTTGTTCTGGATTAACCTCTGTATATATATATATATTTATGTGTATGAATCCAATGTATAACGACGACGACTCATGAGTGGCCACTGAGTTCCTCATGTCCAGTGGCCACTGGCCACTTCTAAAAATTTTAAGTCTTGACCTCTATGTAGTAGTGCATACCATCCAAGCTGCAAAAGCTTTTGGTGACTTACCAAGCTTGAATGTTTGTCTCGTAATATCTTGGTGGAACACTACAGCTTTCCTATTGATCAATTCTGGCCTTCTCTGTTTAAGTGAATCATTCAATTTGTCCAGTTAATGACAATATACTTCAGAATTTATCATAACATTGCCCCGTAGAAGCTAAGAAAAAAAAAGGGGGGGGATTCTCTTGAAATCCCACTAAACTGACAGCATCCTCTTTTTTTTTTTTTCTCTCTCTTTTTAAATCAATATTGGTTTTTAAAGTGCTTTGACCCAGTTCATCTTGTTTTTTACTTCATGATCTCTTGCATTTAATATTGTTATAGATAACCCACTTCTCATCCCCAGTGATGATTTGGTTCCAAAATGGATTATTTTTTTGACGCTTGAGAAGCAAGTCACAGACGTCAATGAAACAGAGCAAATTGCTTTCTGTAAAAACATATCACATCATATACTGAATTTAAAAATTAAACCAAGCAATTTCACATGATCATGAACAGTCGAATTTGGTAAATTTAATCTCTTAGCAACCTCATAAATTGTTATTCATTGGTTTGCATAAATCAGTGCCTTTATTTGGTATTCATCAGCTTCAACTGGTCTTCCCAAAGATGGTGAATCAACATAAAAATTTTGCAGACTTATTTTAGTACTTGCATTCTGTCAATACATTTTCTCCATATGCATCAGATAATTGCTTTCTTTCTTGAACAGTATTTTTACTTTTTGATAGTAAACAAAATATGTCAAAAGTGCTGCTTTCGACTTTCTATATTCGATAGGGCACCAATCAAAAACTATTGTGCAGAATCAAATACACTTTTTCACAAATAAGCCTTTCTATTTCAGCTGTCAAAATATATAATAACAATGCAGCGTAATTGGGAAGTTGGTGTGAAAAATAAAATTAAGTCCTCTGTTGGGAAAAAACTAAATTACTTTTCAAACAATCCAATATTTAATTACTGTCAGAAAAGAAAATGCTTCTCATACTTTTTTGAGTCAGGTTATTATCAAGCATTAATCTGCATCTTTAATAAAAAGGGTTTTATATTTTTAAATTTTAGCTTAAAATAAGTTGGATTTTCTGTATTTAAATATATGTATTTATTTTAACGTAACTGTATTCTATTTATATTAGTGTTACAATTTTTTTTAATGATGTTACATTCAATCCTTACGGTATTTAAGGGGAAACAAAGTTAGCGAAAATTTTAAGATTGCCAAAATATTTTTTTAAAACATGGTAAAATTTAGAATTTTAACTATTGATTTTTTTTTTTTTTTTTAAATAATTTTAGTTTTGTATTTTATTTTAGACTTTTAAACCCTCCAAATTTTGAAATGTTATTTTAAATGTATTTCAACAGTAAACTATTTTTTTATTTATTAATTTTTGCTGTTTAGATTATCGTCTAAAAATCTTATATATTATTAAAATTTAGTTGTACATATTTTGAAATCATGTGATAAAATTTCTAAAATGTAATTGAATATTTTTAATATTTTAGGAAGCAGCTGCAGCTATTGACAACATGGTATGACATTTTTAAAATTTTTGATGTTTCTATTGTGTGTGTGTGTGTGGTAGGATCAATATTTAACAAGATATTATAATATGACCTAAGCATAGTTAACATTAATAATATAGTAAAGATCTTTATAACGCAATTCTAAATAATGCATTTCTCTATATAACACAAAAATTCCTGGATATAAACAATGAATTTTGCAGTTAAGAAATTCTTTGTAAAAAACTGTTATTCTGTTGAGTAAGTGTGACACATTTGTTTTTCTTCATCTGCTTAATTCAGAGTTGTTTAATGAAAAAATTGCTATTATTATTATTATTATTTTAAGTGAGCAATATAATGAATGATTTTGTACAGGTATATGTGGACTATCTTTATAAAGTAAATTTAACAATGAAAGTTATTATCTGCTATTTTTGTTCCAAGAAATGTAACTTAAAAATGTCCTACTCTGTTTTGATATGTTTTTGAAATATTTTATCATGTTTACAAGGTAAGTATGATGCTGTGTGAAATGTGATGTATATAATGCAAAACCTTGTGTTTTTAGGTTTGTGTTATAAAGATCTTAACTTCTACTGTAATAATTTTATGCTTAGTTTGATTGCTGCCCCCATAGCAGAAAATATGAGACGCGAGACATACATCGCAGATATTTCTTTTAGTCTGCAGATTATTTCCAAAACAGTATTGTGCAGACACTCCAAGACTTTGGCAGGAAAGATAACAATTTTCAGTCTTTCTCCACCCACAGTATAAATGTCGATATTAATTTTAAACATGCTTTATTAGATTCTAGAACCTGTAAAGAAATAGAATTATTTAATTTCTATTTAATATAGAATTATTTAATACTCACATTTTTTTTTTTTAAATTTTTTTTTATGATTTTAGTTTTGTATTTTATTTTAGACTTTTAAACCCTCCAAATTTTGAAATGTTATTTTAAATGTATTTCAACAGTAAACTATTATTTATTAATTTTTGCTGTTTAGATTATTGTCTAAAAATCTTATGTATTATTAAAATTTAGTCGTTCATATTTTGAAATCATCAGACTTTTTTATCAGGTTTTTTTTAGAAGCTTTTTCTTGTAACTAAAAAGCAAAAAATAAAAATTTAAGTAAAAAAAACATTTTTTTTTTAACAGTAGAAGTTTCAGCACCTAGAAAATTTTAGAGAGAGATTGATATTCACTTTTGCAAGAGGTGAAATTTTTTAAATATTCAAAAAATTTAGAAAGCATTCGAGAACAACATTCTTTTTCATATGTATTTGTTAGATTTTTCTGGCATGTTCCATGATTTTTGAATAGAGTGTCATACTGTTTTTTTCATCCATGTGTATCCTAATCTGGTCTTGGCAGGCTGGGGTAGTGTTGCCGGCGTAAAACTAGTTTAACCCCATAGGCAAGTCACAAGTCTTGCCGCTTGCCTCCATCCTTCCTTTCTTGGATTGTTTTTTTCCCTGGATTTCATTTTAGTTTGAGTTTTTATGTTGGGATTTGGTTGAGTTGGTTTGTTGTATCATTTGTTTTGCGGGCTGTTAAAAATTAAATTTGGTTTCTTTAAACATGTTTATTTCATCCCCTGATGAATTTTTTTTTCACCTTTCTGAGCTTCTCGTACATAGAGAATTTGTTCATTCTTATTGGTCTTTGTGGTTTTGGTGATCTTGTGTCTGTTGCTTGGCTTCTACTGCGCTTAATGGGTCATTATTGTTCATTACAGGGTTCTCTTTTTTCACCTTGAAATATTGTCCTAGAGTCAACCTTCTTTTCATCATAGTCTAATTCAGGGCGCGAAATTTCTGCTCGCCAGCTCGCCGTTGGCGAGTGGAATTTTTACTGTGGCGAGTAAAAATTTGGTCAAGCTATAGATAGAATTCTTACACGATACGGTGACAGAAAACATCGTTTTTATAGATTTAAATATGGCAAAAATCTTGTGATCTTATAACCTCATATTTAACCTCTCCTATAACCTCATATTTAACCTCTCCCTTTTCTCTTCTCGGAATGCCGAGTCTGTGTGTGCACTGTCCGACGATCGTCCCAGCCTGAGGAAGGAAAAATGCTTAGTGCATGCATAAGTTTTAATCTCTTCGGCAGTTTCGTTCCACCCACTTTGATTTCTCCAAGCAGAGTGAAAAGAGAAATGCGAAAATTTGCCTTTGCAATATTGGCGCATGAAAATGAGCCCAAGCCCTTTTAAAGATACTGCTTATTTTCATTTTATTGAATAATTACCAAAAAACAGTTCACATTTTCCGGTTTTTCACTGAAATGCCAAGGATTTGCGCTTTTAATGACTTGTAAGCACTGATTTTACCGAAAAAGTTATCCGATTAAATGACAATAATGAACAAGCTATACACATTGACATTTTGTCTGATTACAAAAATAAAACGGACAAAAAAGACATTTCTGATGTAAAAAGTTAAATAAATAAATATGTAAATAAGGAAGCTTAATCTTTCAAAATAAAAATATTTTCACAGGATATTGTTAGACAGAGTTTTTTTTTTTTTTCCTTTAATGAATCTTTGCATTTATGTTAAGATATTTTTATATTTTTCAAATCTCAAATACAATACATTATAATGATTTTTAATTATAGATGATTATGAGACATGATGATATACGACACACTTTTAATATACATAATTTTAGGCATATTTGTAAAAGCATTTAAAATAGTCATGAAAAATAAAAAACCCAAAATGCGTTAAAAAAAAAAAAAAAAAAAAAAAAGACAACCCTAATTTATGACGAGTAAAAAAATTTTTTGGCGAGTGTAATCTGAGTTGAAATTTCGGGCCCTGGACTAATTACACGGTCCTATTTCAATTTTCAACAGGTATTGTTGTACAGTGGATTGGCGTCAGTGCTATTGTTGAACTTGATAATTGAATCAATTTGAGAAATCTTGCTGCTTTGTTTGGCGTGTGTATGTCTCTTAGGTGAATTGTTTGACTAACTATTCTTTGTTCTCTTTCTTTGCTTCTAAAGGATTATATATATATAAATAATTCCAGAAAATGATATTTTAAGAAATTGCAGAAGATCCAAGAAATGTTCATTTTCTACTCTTACCTTAAGTCTTGCGAAATTCAACCTTTACTGGAGCAAATATTTTACATAGCTTTTCGGACATTTCTGTTTATTTATATAAAAATTTGAAAGTTGCAATTTATGACTGAGAAGGATTATAGTAAGTTTATGTGCTATTATTTAAAATAAATATTTTTTCTTTATTTTTAAAGTTGATACAATTTTAGAAAATTAAAGTGACTTCTATATCTGGCTTCATCTGAAATAGTATTTTTTTTATTTTGCTGTAGTGCTGCGATATAGTGCAAAGAGAATGAATAAGTGTTTAATATTCTATTAACACTTTGTATAAATACTGAAAAATTGCTGAAAAAAAAAAAAAGTGCAATGTTTGGTTTCTGGACAAAACCAATGAACGTTAAAGGGTTAAAGCCCCATGCTTTAATCAATTAACTTTTGGTTGGAGGGAGGAGGTATAAATTTAATGAAATTTCTATATACAGTATTTAAGTATACTCCACATTATAAAAAATAAAATCCCAATGTTTTCCTAATTTTACTCTAAATATGACCAAAAGAATGTTAGGAGTAATTTAAAAAAAGGCAGAATTTATATAAATTGTCGAAAGAATCACTATTTCTTAATGAGATAGTATCAATATTTGTGATAATACTTATCAAAGTATCAAGCATGCAAATTAATCCCACAATCGAATTCCTCCCTATGTCACCAAATCGACTAATAATCTGTAGAACTGCACATGTTTTATGTTTACTATGAAATTTATTCATTGCTTTTCATGCAAAATGAATGAATAAAAAGATTTACTATCAGATTATAATTATATTAACTTACTATCAACGATAACAGGTCACACTTTTTTAATAAAAGACATACATGAAAGACAAAGATTTCATTCACTTGTAAAATATATCATTAATTCTAATTTGCCAAGACAATAAGTGCATTTTAAGTGTAAAATAATAGTTTTGATTCTGATTTTTCCTTCCCATATTTGTAAAACCACTTGGATATGATCCAAAATATTAATTCATTGTATTCTAAAAATAAACTGCAAATCAGAATAAAGTTAAAATTTGTTTTTACTGGAATAGTATTATAACACTTTATTCTATCAAAATAGTATATTTCTACAAAAGTATACTGTTAAAAATAAATAAATAAAAATTAATTAATTTCCTCATTAAATTTTTAATAATAAATTATACTATGTAAATTTTTACTCGTATAAAATATCAATATTCTAATGTTATTCTTTTAAAATTATTTTTACTGTAATATAGTACCAAAATGAAGTATCAGAGATTATAATAATTAGAGTAAAAAAATAAATAAATAAAATAAAATCTCCTTTGATTTTAAATATCTCCATCTTTCCTAAACAAAGTTTTCAACTGATAAAAGTTAACTTTTAAAGAACAATAAACTCTGACAATGTGTTAATTTTTAAAGATTTTTTTTTTTCTTCTTTTAAAAAATAATTTTAGGAATACGGTATAATATATTTACATGACAACAGATGGCGCCACATCCTGTGCAAGTAAATTTTCGGTGAAAATGCATACGGCAGTAACTGATAAATATTCACGAATTGCTTTGTTTTTAATATACTTCCTTAGAAAGTATGAATCAATGCAATAATCGTGTGAATTATTTTTATGATTGAGCTTTAATTAGGCATCTGCCATAAACATATAAAATATTAATGTCTTCTGCTCGATCTCTATCATCAGTATTCGTATTGCACTGCAGAAAAGAGAAAGGAATATTCCTGTTCCGAATTGGTTCAAAATTTTCTTGTGCATACCCAGATCGTATGATTTTGGTCTTACAGAAAGTGCTTTGTGTTTTAATATTATAGATGTTTAAGTAAATTATATTTAAAATTTTTATATTTTATTGTTTTAAAATAAAGAAAAGAAAAGGAATATACAACACGACAAAAATCAAAACTAATGCCAGGTATCCTGCTGACAAAAGATATCCGGTATCCAGCAAAAATCACTATCCGTTTCATCCCTATATTTATAATTATAAAAATGTGTTAATTTCTTTTTGCTTAGTGAAGCTTCAAAAATGCTAAACTGTACTGTATCAAGGAGAAATTTCTCCCATAGGTATAGGGCTCAAAAGCAAGGTAAGCTGGTGTCATTCAGCCCCCCCCCCCAGAGCAGTGCCCCCCCCCCCCCCCCCCCTAATCCTATACGAATTGTCTGTCCTTTATTATATCTACAGATTTTTATGCAAGCTTAAAAAAGGTGACTATTCTCCATAAAATTTTTTAAAGAAACAAAAAAGAAAAAAAAAACTTATAAGTTAATATAGTCTAATTTTTGTGCAATTGATGTCAGAACAATAATTATTTAACATATAATGCTAATTCTAAATTAATTTGATACAGTGCAAAAAGGAAATGGCATTCAAACATGAGTTTTATAGTTTACATAAAAGTTTCCTAAGTACTTGGACAACAAATTATTTTAAAAAGTAAATTTGGGGGTCCCTTGCAAATTCTTGAGTAAGCCTGGGCTTCACGGGCCTGTTTGGTAAACAGGCCTTGCATAGGTCCATTAATTCATAACATATTTGAATGTTTTAGCATATACCTGTTGAGAAATCATTTGTCTGATCTGAATAAAATGTTTCAAGTACCATCCCCATATTCAGATTTAGAATACTGACAAGGATAAGCAAACATTCAAAAGGTGTCGTCTTCAAAAAATATGGAAAAATATATATATGATTCTACTCTTCATAAAACACCAGAAAATGAAAAAATTATCAAAATTACGCATTTTTGACAATTTAGCACTGTTAGGTGATAAGTTAGCTGGCGCCGAGATTGCCGTTGTACGAACAGAACCGTGTTTTGCTTCCCCACCAAGTACTCAAAATCAATCGCCAAAAATGCTTAATTTTGATAATTTTTTGTGGTCGCTGTAATTCATTTAAGCCGATAATTTTTTCACTTTCTGGTGTTTTATGAAGAGTAGAATCACATATTTATTTCAATATTTTTTGAAGATGACACCTTTTGAATGTTTTCTTGTTAGTGATTGAAATTTTTAATTTATTTAATTAAAAATATTATTTTATAAACCGATTATTTGAGGTCAGATAATTCTTTCTATTTAAGCTAAATCAAATGTGTCTTAAAATTATGTATTAAGAGAAATAGATTTTTGATGTCTAGTTTTATATTTTGTTTTAAAATATTAAAATTGTCTTTAGAATGACTCTGAACTGTTTGGACGAACAATCAAGGTTAATTTAGCTAAACCAATGAAAATAAAAGAAGGTTCAACTAGAGCAGGTAAAAAAAGTATAAAATTATGCCATTGTATGTACTTTTTACAATTTGAACTGAAAGAATTCAAGTAAACATTTGTTTTTCCTTTTACAGTGTGGTCTGATGATAATTGGCTAAGAGAACATGCTGGTGAGACTCTTAATCAGGATGATGATGACGGGGAAAATAAAAGAAAACTTGATGATAATGAAGTAGGTTATTAACACTGTTGTGTTTTCATTACTTTTTCATTTGAGGAATATCCTAGTGATTTGGCACGTTTGTTTTTACGGCTCACTCAATAAACTATCAAATTATGTTCTAAACATTTAACTAAATTAAAGGCAACCCTAAAATATAATTAAAATGCAATATAATTATAATAAATTTAAATAATAAATAATTTAATATTATGACTAATACAAGTATTTATAAATTCACACCAAATAGATTTACAAATCTTATTTTTATATTTATTATTTTTTAAATACTTTATTATAAATATGTGTGAATGTCAATTGCATGGGAGAAAAGATACCTCAAATAGTTTAAATAGATAGCACTATTGTTTGATCATGCCTAGTCACAGGGTGGCTAAAAAATTCAGAAAAAGAAGTTCCCTGATTTTTTTCCTAATTTCCTGACTAATTTTGACATATTTCTATGATTCTCATTACATATACATATAGTTCGTAATTCTTGTGTATATTGCACTTTATTAAGCAAACCGCAAGATTTTTTGTTCTTGTTTGTTGACTTTGTTAACATACACAAAAAGAAAAATGCAAACAGAAAGTTCTAAAATTAGGAAAAAATTCACAAAATGTAAAAATTTGAAGCCTTTCCTTATGCATATTATTATTAACATCAGAACATAAAATTATTCCTCAAGTTGTTGCATTAAGAATATTTAATTTTAAAAAAAGACAGCAAGGGTTTTTTTTTTTTTAATATTAACTCGATAAGATTCAACTCTGAAGAAGCTAATCCTGTGCAATCTTGACTAAGATTTTCTGGTATTTTTACAGAATTTCCTGGATTTCTCCTGATATTTCTAGATTGATAAAGTTCTCTGATTTTTCTATTTTTTCTGATTGTCAGTACCCTGCTAGATATCCTGTTATTAATTGATATTGCACACTGATGAAAAGTTGACCGTCTAACTGCCAAAATAGTATGATCGACTTAGAATGTAATTCATTTTTCTTTCTGAGATTGTCACTTTATTATCTATATATATAAAAGAGTAAACTGACTGATCACCGACTCAACATGGCCGTGGTGATTCTATGGGAGCTAGTCACAATTTTTGGTGAGCAGGTTGGTTTTAGGACCCTGACGCTCACTAAGACAGGATTTTGTCAAATACCCCCCACCCACCCACATTACCCTCAGGGGGGAGGGGGGGAGAAGGCAAAAATCACCTTTATAAGCATAACTCGGCTCCAAATTACTTCGCGGTGAAGAAATTGGGGGGAGGGGGATATGGGGTAAAAATGATTTTTGGAGGCGCAGAAGGCAAAAACAGCTTTATAAGCATAACTCAACTCCAAATTACTTCACGGTGAAGAAACTGCAGATGGGGAGACTAGACTTAAGTACAATTTCTGTGATTTTGTTTTTTTAAGGGGGCAGAGGGGGTAAAAATGATTTTCGGCAGCAAATTGAGCAAAGTATGGATTTTCAAGTAAAATTCTACCAGTAATATTTCAAAGATATTAAAAAAAAAAAAAAAAAATCGCCAAGCGTCTTCTTGAAGGTAAAACTCATTTTTGATTTTTTTCGATTTTGGGGGGGAGTTACAAGGGGGCAAATTTGACCTCCCCCCCCCCCTTTTAACGCTAAATTCGTCCGTAGAAATCTATAGGAGCTAAGGTCACAAATTTTAGTGTGCGGCTTATTTACGTGTGTCCAACACCCATTTTAACAGGATGTTGCGAAAGTCCCCCCTTTCCCTTTTTGGGGGAGGGGAAAATAACGTTTCCAAGTATAACTTTACTTCAAATTATTGCAGTAAGAAATTATCCCAGGATAGCAAATTTTTGATAGGTACATTGGTTATGCGTACTCAAGACACATACTTTAAAAGGATTTTGTAAAATTCCACCATATCCCCCTTAGGGGTGGAGGGGGGGAATAATTTTTCCATGCACAACTCTGTTCTGAACTATCTTAGGTGATTTTTTATGCGTTCCCAACACACGCTATAAAGGGATTTTGAGAAATTTCCTCTCTTTAATGTTTGGGGGGGGGGGGGACAAAAACACGTTTTAAAGAGTAACTCTGCTCCAAATTATCTCAGGAAAGCGATTTTTTGCTATGTTGATTGGTTATATGCATACTCAACACGCACAAACCACAAAGGGATTATTTGAAATTCCATGTTATCCTCCCCCCCCTTTTGAGGGTTGAAGGGTAAAAAACATGTTTACATACGTAGCTGTTTAAAATTATCATAGAATGGCAATTTTTGATGTGTGGACTGCTTATGCGTATTCAACACACATTACAAAGTGATTTTGTGAAATTACACCTACTGCCCCTTAGAGGGCGAGGGGGGCAAAAAAACATGTATTCATGCATAACTCTGCAGTAAATTATCTTAGGAAGGACCTTTTTGATGTGTAGGTCAGTTACATGTATCTAACTCATAATATAAAGAGATTTTACATTTGCAAATTCCCCCTCCTCTTCTTTCCTTTAAATGGGGCTGAAAAGAGATTGGGGGTGGACAAAACACATTTTTAAACATAACTCTGCTTCAAATAACCTCGGGATCTCGATTTTTTTATGTGCCGGTTATGTATGTGTATGCAACATGAACTATAAAGAGATTTTGTAAAATTACTCTCCCCCCCCCCCTCTTAGTGGTGGGCAGGGCAAAAAACACGTTTTTAAGCTTAAATTTGCTCCAAATTACCTTAGAATGGCGAATTTTGGTGTGTAGGTTTTGATTAAATGTATATAATATGCACTTTGATGTGATTTTGCAAATCTTTCCACTTTACCCTCGAGGGAGGGGAAGTAAAATGCAGGCAAGGCACTACCGAAGGCATTGTTGTTCCAGACTCGAAGTGTGACATGTGGTTAACTTTAACTTAGATTTTGACTGATTTCAATGATTTTATTATTATTATTATTATTATTATGATATGGTATTTTGAGAATTCATTTCATTATAATGACCAGTGAAGCGGGCAAAGCCTGCTAGTATAATATAATTGTGGGAAAATTGTATCTGTTCTAAAAATAATGCAGACTATGTAAGCATATAACATTTTATTTATTTATTTATTATTATTATTTTTTTTTTATCTGTGATAAAGAAATTCAAAGAAAGATTAATTTTTCTGTGACTTCTATAAATTGGTTTATTATTTATAATAACCCTAATAGAAAACTCTTGATATAGTAAATTATAAGAAAGCACCACAGAGCTGGTGTGTAAAAGTAATAAAATAAATACAAAACTTTGAATAAACACCATAATATGCAAGAACTTGCAACGATTGTTTTGGGTTGAAAGAAAACACGACTCCTCTTTGTCAGGCAAACAAAGTAGGCGCAAGTGCTGCAGTGCAAAAGAAGCAGCAACACACAAAACTGATTAAAGTGAAGAGCAAAAACAAATAAAGTTGAATGTAAATAAAAGTACTGGTGTGACTAGAATTATAAAATGAAAGAAAAAATAAAATTAAAAAAATAAAACAAAATCTAAATGAAAACTGAAGTTATGTGAGTAATTTCCAAGCATCAGACAAGAACAGAGTTGAAGAAATATCATTAAGAAGATTTTTCGAATTTTGAAATATTTAAAAAGCTTCATGAAATATCCAAACAGGAATATGAGATAGAAGAGATGATGTTAGTTTTAGAAAAATCAAAACAATGACCATGAGCCCAGCATTGGACATTCCTTCAGTGCTCATTTATTCTATATTTCAAACACCTCTTAGTTTGACCAATATAACCTAAATTATACATAGAACAGGGTATTAAATAAATGCCAAATCGGTTTTCAGTGAGAATAGGATCTTTAACAGAAGTTGATTTAATTTTTTTTATGTGTTTGTAAATGACTGTAGAACCAAAAAGTGAAAGAATTTTAGAACTTTTAAAAGAAAGTGATGAATAAAAAGGTAAAACTAGTGGGATGAGACTGTGATCATTCAGTTTAGAAAAAGAAAGTTTCGGCTTTTTAAATTTATATAGAGCTTTATCAATGATAGAGGGATTATAGCCTCGAGAAAGAGCAAGATATCTATAATAATAAATGGAAAGGTTTGTCTGTCTGTCTGTCTGTCTGTCTGTCTGTCTGTTCTTTTATACGTTCAGCCCCTATTGAACGCAGAAGTACAAGAATTGACATACGGATGCTCTGGAGCCTTTCCGATGTTTTCCTCGAAACAGAATTTAAAAATCTTAATTAGTTTCGGAGATATTAATTAAAATGCTAACCCATATCGATCGCGAAAATGACCAAAAATCCTTATTGCTTAAAAAGAGGCATTCTATCAGCATTCAGCAGACGATTTTAACCGCTGTCTCTAACGGAAAAAAAACATGTGCAAGTCATTAATGTCACATGATCTTTAACTGGGGTTAAAAATTGCAACTTTCAAAGTGCTTCAAATTTTCTTTTTCGTACACAACACTTAATATACAACCTATTCAGCACAAAACCAACCTGCAGTTAAAATTTCATCAAATTTCATTAATAAACAAAGCAGTTACATTTTAATTCTAATTAAATTTTATTCTTACACGTAATCTATCTTTCAATAGACGATAGGAGTTTCCATAGCAACAAAATACATTTGAAGGAACTAAAAAATACTTTTTCTTTTTCTTTTTACTTCCATTACCCGACTACCGTGGTATATATATAGGTTTTGGCGAAATAAAAAATATTTATTTTTCTTTTTACTTCCAATTACTACCGTAGATAATGGAATTAGAGATTCCACGTGATTTACATGTTTTAGAATGGCCTGATTAGGTTTTCTTTTGTATCACAGCTACTAATTAAAATAATTTCATAAGTAACACATTATTTGAAAGCTTTGTTGATTTGGAATTGAATAGTAGATTACAGAAATTTCTACCGCCAGATATTTTAAAATTTCGATATTTCAAATTCCAATTAAATTATTTTTGATACATCATTCGAAAGATATTTTAAAGTTCTTTTAAATTATCGAAAGTTTTCACCAGATTTGCACGCTTTGAGGTCTCCTGAATTAGTTTTCTTTTGTATCTCAACTACTAATTAAAATAATTTCATGAGTAATGCATCATTAGAAAGCTTTTTTAGATTTGGAATCGAGCAGTGGAATACAGAAATTTGTACCACCAGATGGCGCTGTAATATATTAAAATTTCAAAATTTCAATTTCTAATTATGATTAAATTATTTTTAATACATCATTCAAAAGATATTTTAAAGTTCTTTTAAATTATCGAAAGTTTTCACCAGATTTACACGTTTTGAGGTGTCCTGAATCAGTTTTCTTTTATATCTCAGTTATTAATTAAAAAAATTTCATAAAAAATACATCATTTGAAAGCTTTGTTGACTTGATACATATTTTAAAGTATTTTACATTATCGAAAATGGAATTCGAGATTTCACCCGATTTACACGTTTTGAGGTGTCCAGATTAGGTTTTCTTTTGTATCTCAGCTACTAATTAAAATAATTTTATAAGTAATACATCATTAGAAAGCTATTTTGATTTGGAATCGAACAGTGGATTACAGAAATTTCTACCGCCAGATAGCGCTGTAATATTTTCAAATTTCAATATTTCAATTTCTAATTATGATTAAATTATTTTTAATGCATCATTCGAAAGATATTTTAAAGTTCTTTTATATTATCGACAGTTTTCACCAGATTTACACGTTTTGAGGTCTCCTGAATTAGTTTTCTTTTGTATCTCAGCTACTAATTAAAATAATTTCATAAGTAATACATCATTAGAAAGCTTTTTTGATTTGGAATCGAACAGTGGAATACAGAAATTTGTACCGCCAGATGGCGCTGTAATATTTTAAAATTTCAATATTTCAATTTCTAATTATGATTAAATTATTTCTAATACATCATTCGAAAGATATTTTAAAGTTCTTTTAAATTATCGAAAGTTTTCACCAGATTTACATGTTTTGAGGTGTCCTGAATCAGTTTTATTTTGTATCTCAGCTACTAATTAAAATAATTTCATAAGTAATACATCATTAGAAAGCTTTTTTGATTTGGAATCGAACAGTGGAATACAGAAATTTGTACCGCCAGATGGCGCTGTAATATTTTAAAATTTCAATATTTCAATTTCTAATTATGATTAAATTATTTGTAATACATCATTCGAAAGATATTTTAAAGTTCTTTTAAATTATCGAAAGTTTTCACCAGATTTACACGTTTTGAGGTGTCCTGAATCAGTTTTTTTTTGTATCTCAGTTATTAATTAAAAAAAGTTCATAGGTAATACATCATTTGAAAGCTTATTTTAGTTGATACACATTTTAAAGTACTTTTACATTATCGAAAAATGGAATTCGAGATTTCACCCGATTTACACGTTTTGAGGTGTCCTGATTAGGTTTTCTTTTGTATCTCATCTACTAATTAAAATCATTTCATGAGTAATACATCATTTGGAAGCTTTGTTAATCTGGAATGGAACAATAGATTACAGAAATTTCTACCGCCAGATACGGCTGTAATATTTTTAAATTTTAATATTTCATATTCTAATTATGATTAAATTATTTCTAATACATCATTCGAAAGATATTTTAAAGTTCTTTTACATTATCGAAAGTGGAATTCGAGATTTCACCTGATTTACAATTTAAAGTGTCCTGATCAGGTTTTCTTTTGCATCTCAGCTAATTGAGTAAGAATAAGTAACTGGAATGGAACAATAGATTACAGAAATTTCTACCGCCAGATGGCGCTGTAATATTGATCTAATATTCTAATTATGATTAAATTATTTCTAATACATCATTCGAAAGATATTTTAAAGTTTTTTTACATTATCGAAAGTGGAATTCGAGATTTCACCTGATTTACAATTTAAAGTGTCCTGATCAGGTTTTCTTTTGCATCTCAGCTAATTGAGTAAGAATAAGTAACTGGAATGGAACAATAGATTACAGAAATTTCTACCGCCAGATGTCGCTGTAATATTTTTAAATTTCAATTTTTCATATTCTAATTATGATTAAATTATTTCTAATACATCATTCGAAAGATATTTTAAAGTTCTTTTACATTATCGAAAGTGGAATTCGAGATTTCACCTGATTTACAATTTAAAGTGTCTTGATCAGGTTTTCTTTTGCATCTCAGCTAATTGAGTAAGACCGTTCAAAATTGGTATATGCAAGTTAATTAGGAGGGGCTGGAACGGTGGGGAAGGAATAGGCGCGCAGCGCGCATGGGTTTGGGACCCGGTGCGAGTTTTTACCCGATGATAAAAGATTTTTTTAAATTTTATTTTCTTAATAATAAAAGTTTTAGTTGAGAAGGAATATGCGTGTACAGTGCACGTATATCCTCAAGCGTGCGCGCGCAGCGCGCATGGGTCTGCGCTGCCGAAGGCAGTGGCGTCCCGGTGTGAGTTTTTACCCGATGCTAAATGACATATTTTTTAATTCCTTTTCTTGAGAATGAAAGTTTATGAGTAATAACATTGAATTTTGAGAAGTCATAAGGATAGTAAAGGAATACGTGCGTGCAGCGCACGGGTCTACGCTGCCGAAGGCAGTGGGGACCCGGTGCGACATTTTTCCCGATCAGAATTTTTTTTTCTCTCTTTTTATCACATGATACAAATTAATGCAATTTTGAGAATTCATTAATTATTGTGATTCATTTAAAAATAGTGACCAGCGAAGCGGGCGTAGCCTGCTAGTTTTAAATAATTTCTTTCAATAGACTAGGTAACAGAACAAATATGTAAGGCACGAAAAACATAAGTATAGAAAGCAGATATTTTCTGTTGAGGGGTGTGGTGAGAGAGAGCATTTGGCAGAAGAGAGACAGAGAAGGTTTTTCTAAAGACAGTTATTGAGAACTGATCCTTGTCTTTAGACACAAAAATGTCAAGAAAAGGCAAGGAGCAAGCCTTTTCAAACTGAAAAGGGAATTGAATGCAGGGATCAATCGAACTGAAAAAATCGACATCAGAGAGAACAAGAAAGAAAGTGTCATCAACATACCTAAATCAGTGAGGAAATTTATATACACTGATGAGTTTTTCTTCAAAATAGTGTATATAAATGTCACAAAGCAAAAAGAGAAAAGTGCTGATTGCCATGCCCTCATTTTGGGAATAATAAGTACCATTAAAAAATGAAAATACATAAATGAACTAAATTCACAAGCTCCTCAATTTCATTAACAGAATAATGGAATTCTCATAATCTCTCTATTCTTGGTGCTCTAATTTGTTTAGAGAGGAGATTACGCAAATTTCATTATTATTATTATTATTATTTTTATTTTTTTTACAAACCTGTGCAATTTACTTTTATAAAATGTTCTGGACTCTTATTTTCTGATGTGCTTTTTTATTTATCTGTCACATTTTCTCGCTTTCTCATACATGGTAAATCATTAATATAAGTTATGAAAGTAGGAAATATTTTTGCTTGTCATCTTTTGCTGAATGAAAATTTTTTAATGAGCAGGGTGTCTACTGGTCATTAAAGTCCTTAAAAAATTACTAAATTGGAAAATAGGTCCCCAAAGTTTCCAAAAAATGACTTAATTGAAAGAATAGTCCCCCCCCCTCTTCCCCCCCCCTCAAAAAAAAAAAAAAAAAAAAATCTATATGCATACTTTATACACAAAATTGCCTTTCTTTAAAAGTTGCTGTTATCTAACTAATACATAGAAAATGTACATCACCCACAGTTTTTGAAATTTTCCAGTATTTTGTACAATTAGAATTTGACTCCCTGAGGTTGCTTATCAACTTGTTTTTGCACCCCATTTTCATTTTTGATGCATATTTTATAGGCTATAATAGTACATCCACAACATCACTGACCAGAAACTTTTTTTAGGAAGTCCCCAAAAAATCAACAAATTTACTATCAAATACTCACTAGACATCCTGATTTTACTGAAACTGCTGTAACAATGTCTTTATGTTGAACTTCTATAAGTAAAGCATTTCAATTAAATAATAAACATATTTGATTTTGCGATTTTCTTCAAACTACATATTAAAAATAAATGGGCTAAATATTTATATTTTATTTAAATATACTCTGTTTTCCAGGTAGAGGAACCAGAGAAGAAAAAACAGCAGTCTAATCCTGTTGTATATTTAGATATTTCCATTGATGGAACTGAAATTGGTCGAATACAAATTATGCTAAGGAAAGATATAGTTCCTCTTACAGCAGGTACTTTTCTTTAATGCTACATTGATGAACAGAAATGTCTTTTAAACTACACTGGTGTTACAGTTTTAATAATTGTATATAATGAAATCAGGAATAAATAATAAATTGTTTTAGAAGTGTTTTGACAGTGTAAGTTAAATTCTAATGGAATTTATGTTACTATAATTTGAGAATTTTTAATCATCATAGCTAAATTAGGTTTTAATTTGTATTATATTTAAATTAGATTTTAGAGCTTGTTATCATAATCAAACTTCTGTATTAAGTACATAGAGTTTATATCAGGAGATTTTGTGAGAATTTCCTTATTTCTGATCTAATTTGAAACCCCTCTAAATCTTAACTTCTTAAACTATTGGAACTACTTATATCAAGTGACTTATATATACTTATTATACTTATATCAAGTGACAAATTTGTCACTTGATATAAGTATAATAACTGAATAAGTATAATAACTGCTTTAATGCAGACTCGCTGACCTTGCCAACGTATATTATGTGAGAAGTGCCGAGCTGGTTATCAGCCAGGACAGCTCAATGGTTTGAGAATCCGCACATTAAGCGGAAGGCCCGGGTTCGATTCCCGGCTCTGTTATTTTTCCCATATGTTGGTAAAAATCAGCCTTCCACTCCAATTGTCAGAAGTGAGTTTTCAGGGTTGAGGATTGAAATTACTAAATTAGTACTTCTTAATTGTAAATATTTGTTAAGAGGATTTATGAATTGTTTATTTTATTAACAAACAACAACGAAGTGTGAAGGCTAAAAATTGCAATAATTATATTTTAAATTTAGGGTATTCCAGTTACTGTATTTCTGTCAAGCACGCTTTCAGTACTGAAAATCAAATTGAAAATAAATTTTGAAACAGATTAAGTAATAGCTTAAGCAATTCTTTTTGCATTTTTTGATGAAAATTTAAATTTTGAATATTAAAGCAGTATCTGTTCTTAGCCACAAAATGGGAAAGAAAATAAATAAATAAATTTCTATTTTTAACATTTGATTTTTTTTCAATTGTTTAGTTTACAATTGTAATTCTCTAAAAAGAATTTGCAAAATGTGAATTATGTAATTTCTCACTTAAATTTAAAAGATCCCACTTAAATTTTTTATTAGAGTGGGAGAATCCCATTCAATATTTTTTTCCTAGTGCGAACCCTGTCTGAGGAAGATTTCATAAACAGTAATATTAGATTTCATACATAAGGAACATCTCCGAATGTGAAATTTTAGTTGTGTATAGAAAACAAGCAAAAAAAGGAAAAGTATGTATGATTTGGATTGGGGAAATAAGACTAGATAAAAATAAAAGCTTGTTAAATAATTTTTATTTAAATAATTAATATTGTTATATATTTTGTAAATTTAGGGTCTTTAATAATTTATTCATTTTATTTACTTTTTTCTCTTTAAGTATGCTTGTACAATTTTTAAAGTATTTCAAAATCTGGATCATTCCATGTCAAATCAACACAGCACACAACCTGACCAACCCAGATTTTTATGAATTTGGACTCATTTATTTGTTTGACAGAGAAATGAAAGTATACCAATTAATAAGTGCCTATCTCATCTTAGTCCCTAGTCATTAATGTCCCTATCTATCTTATAATGTTTGATATATAAGGCTGTAAAAAGGGTAAGTTTTCAAAATTCTTGTACTACAAATGTATCCATATTTTGTTCTCTGATTTAGGGACATAAGTTTGGTATCATTAGAAAGCATTTTATACAGGCTTTCAAATGATATATCACATGCACATATTTTTAAAAATTTTCATTTTTAAGTCAAACATTTTGATCTTCAATATATCAAAGAATTTAATTTTCTTTTAAAAATTATGTGTTGTTCCTATATTTATTATCTATAATTATTGTAATTTTCAACTTGGGAGTACCATGGGATTAGAGTCCTGCACGAACCTGACAGGTGAATTTTAAGTCAATCTGAAACCCGACCTGAACCTGAAAAAAAAATTTTAATTGACCTGAACCCGACTCAAAACCCGCATTCTTTTAACCGAACAGTTTCAGTGCGATATGGATGTTTATTTTACTATAATATTTTGGGTAAGCATATATTCGTTATGGGTATATATAGCAAACAAATTTCTGCTTATTAAAGTAAAATTTTTTTGAAAAATGTTCTTAAGTCAATCCAACTCGTTGAAAACTGAACCCAACCCAAATCTGATTTGCACAAAATTAAATCAGTCAACCTGACCTGCAAGAGAAAAAATTTAGTCATCTTGTCGGGTTACCCAATCCAATGCAGGACTCTACATGGGATGCTGAGTTATAAATTAAAATGCAACCCTTTATCATTATTTTCATACTGAAATTGTAGAACATTTAAAATTTCATTTGGGTGTGACAAATTAGCAGGGAAAATGGCTAATTACAATGCTTTTGTAATTAATAATTATTGTGTGATATTTAAAAGGAAAAAAAAATGAATGATGAAAGCTCTAAATTTGTTGTTTTGGAATGTTAATCTGATGGTATATCCTTTTCAATGTGCTAAGTGCAATAACCCAAGGATTAAATAGTATAGACCAGCTAGTATTGGTGTATTTGCAAGGGGGAGAGGGGGTCCTCTTCTGACCTCTGATTTTTAATAGATTGAAAATGTAAAATTTACAATTATGTTAAAAATCGGAATTTAAAATGGTTGCATAGTAAAATATCCTTTTTCCCATTTTGTCTTCTTTTCCAGTGTCCTTTCATAATTTATCAAAATAGGGAAGGCATATATATTAATAAAATATATTTAATTATTTACATAATAGTTTTGTCATTATTATTGATTGAGTATGTAAGTTTTGCAATATTAAGAAATAATGCAAGATTCAAAGGTACATTAAAAAGATTTATATATAATAAAAAAAAAAAAAAATTGTTGTTGTTTCTCATCCCCATCGGTCTAGTGGAGCTAGACCAGGTCCATGAGTCCATTCACCCTCAGAAAATCGAAAAACAAGACCGGGTCGCATAGGAAATCCTCCTTTGAAAAATCCACACAACTGAGCAGGTGGGCTGGACTAGCTGCACTGGAAGAATATTTATTGCCAGTAGGAAAGACTTTTTGGTGCTGCTCAAATTTCATGTACTTAAGGTGGCCACTGATAAATCTAGTGAATGCAGTCTGATCACCTCTAACACCTCTGAAGGACAGAGTGTGACCTGGCTCATCTCCAGAGTACCAGATATTAATTGGAGAGGTTTTCCAGACAAGCTGCACACTTCTCTTTCTAATGGAATGAATTTCCGAAAAGGTAAGTGTGATGTAAATACATCACCTCTTGTTTAATTCCTATGCCAAAATACATCGTTTTGCAGGCATCTCATCGCAACCGTTCGTTCCTGGCTCAACGCACCCTGTAAAGTTTGCTTCCCGCGACACTTGTCAACGGGAGAATCGGCGATTGTTTCTCTTGCGTGCGCGTACTGTTTAATTGGTTACTTTTGAAGTCCGATTAACGAATCCAAATCGCGTATCCGTGATTTTAGGTGTGCGGACCTGTTTTTTTCTTTAGGAGCGATTTTTGAAATTTAAAAATCAGTGAGTTGGTGTTCCACCTTGGGGTAGAGAAGAATGGCCGGGCACCTACGTCCCTACATTATATTTTACCGTTATTTTTATATATGTGGTCCCACACGGTTATTATGACTTGAAACTAAATTGTGACAGTGACCGGAGATGATTTTTTTATATAAATATTTTGTGAAGTATCTTGAATTTATTTTAAACAAGCATGGCTATGTATTAGAGATTTGAGATTTATAACAGTTGTCCGGATTCTGCATTCTTGAAGTGGGAAAGCAAATTAATCTTAATAAATACTATTAAATTGGAATTGAAGACTGCCTTTCCTTTTTTTCAAGACTGGGTATGTTTTATTGTAAACTTTAAAATATCTTAAAAAAAGTAAAAATTGAATTTATCTTATACTTGGTATGTACCCATGTATGATCAGATCGAAGCCTAGGGTAATTCATCATTATTTCATACGATCACAATTTGTTAACATATTTTGTTTTAAATTAAAGGCAACCTCTATCCACTATTAAATAAAATAAAAAAGTACCACCAATTAAATTCAGATCGGTCCTCGCGGTCTGATGGTCATAAACCGACATGTCAGTGGTGTTCTCGGGTTGGACACACTGCCCGATTTTGTTACAAATTAAAAGATTATCAGGGTGGCAGAAGATTTGACACAGATCGACAGGGATTCAAATCATGTGAAAGAAATAAAATTAGATCCAAATATAACCGTAGACATTCTCCTTCGGATGGACACTCCTCTCACACACACCCCTGGTCAGCACAGGCTCAATCGGAGTCAGCAACTTTTGAACATAAACGTAAAGGGCTCAACTACAAAAATCGTCAGTTTCATAAAGACTGACAAATTTCTGGGAGAGGTCAGTCCTGCACTTCCTCTCCCATTCATAATGAACATTCGAATGGTCTAAAAATTTGTGGTCAGGATATAATCCTAAGATCACCAAGCACTAGATTAAAATTTCCTATCTCATCAAAAAGATTGGTCAGTTCAGTAAGTACTCAAACCATTGTTCCTGCAAATATATCATCTAATGCTACATCCCAAACAGAAAATCAGCCTGATGAGGATGTTATTTTTATTCATTCATTAAGATTTCTATTGTACACTCAAGCTGCCAGTCCTCACTTACCTATTGTTAAGTTAAACATAAATAAGTCATTACAAAACTTTATTTTGGATTCAGGTGCGAGCATTTCAGTTTTAGCCAAAGGCTATTTCGATAAATTCAGAAATGAATTACACTTTAAAAGAGTCGCTACAAAAGTTAAAATTGCTACTGTCAATTCAGCGGTATTTTGTGCGGGATGTATCAATCTATCATTCAAAATTGGCAAATTTTTTTTCAGACATACATTTTTTCTCATAGATATTCCTACAGACTCAAAATTCATTGGTATATTGGGATTTGAATTTCTGAAAACCCATAGGGTCCTAATTGATTTAAAACAAAATCTCGTACAAATTAACGATTGTCATGTTGACATTTATAGCACAATTCCTGAAGATGAGTATGAGATTCCTGAATCCAAAATTAATTGCCTCCAAAATTTACCCGCTATTCCTGAGACCAGTACTTCTACCTCTAATCCTACTTTCGTAAACGATAAAAATTCTCAATTTGACTGTCAAGATGAAGTTAATAAATGTACACTCAAAAACAAAGTGATCATTCCACCGCTACAAACAGTTTATGTCTTTGTTATGTGCAAACAAATATATGCTGATAAACAGGTAATCTTTATTCCCACACTGAATAAAAACAAAGGTATAGGTTTGTACACTGCAATTGTCAACCTTGAAGAGGGTTCACATAGTAAAAATATTGAAGTAATGTCATTTTCAGTTCCGTTAACAAATTATTCTAAAGTAGATCAACATTTAAATAAAGGTACCAAGCTTGGAATAATTCACCAAATTGAAGAAATAGAGGAAATTAAACAAGAGCCCAGAGCACAAGTTAATCTGATTCAAGTATCGGATGAGATCATTCAACTCCGAAAATCTGAATTTAGTATTGATAATTTTTCCTTACACCATTTGTCTACCAAAGAAAGATTGACTATCCAGAAATTGCTTATGGAACATCAAGTGGTTTTTTCCTCATCACTTAAATCACTGGGACACACTGACCATGTGACCCCGCATATACAATTCACAAGTGATGTTCCTGTAAGAACGTTGCCTTATCCAGTTCCTGAAGCTATACAGGAGGAGATAAAGAAACAAATTGATGCTCTACAAGAGGCTGGCATCATTGAAAGGAGCATTTCTGAATGGGCGTGTCCCATGCTTGCTGTGAAGAAAAAACCCACATCTCCTGATGAAAAGCCATCTTTTCGCCTAGCCCTTGATCTGCGACTCATCAATGCCATGATAAGGAGTTCATCGTATCCATTGCCCCGAATTGATTATATCATTAATAACATTTCAAAGTATAAATACTTCACCACGCTGGACTTCCCGTCTGCATATCATCAAATACATCTCCCAAAGAAGTTCAGAAAAAGGTTATCATTCACAACTCAGTGGGGGACCTATTCATTTAGTCGTTTAATGTTTGGACTAAGATCTGCAGCAAGCAGTTTCCAAATGTTGATTGATGCGATAATTGAAGAAACAAAATGTCTTGGTATCTTTGCATACCAGGACGATATCATTGTAGGTAGCAATTCATTTCCAGAAATGTTAGAAAAACTGACTCAACTTTTCAAAATTTTACTAAAGTATAACATCACCTTATCTCCGAAGAATTCCCAATTTTTTAAGAAGGCTATTGATTACCTTGGATTTCATATACAAGACCATACTATAAGTCCCATATCATCAAACATCACCAAAATAACAGCATTTCCAACTCCCAAAACAAGAAAACATTTAAAGAGATTTTTGGGTTTATGTGGTTTTTACAGAAAAATTCTTCCAAATTATGCAAAACTTGTGGATCAACTAACACAGTTAACTTCAACGAAGATCCCGTTTAAATGGACACATCAACACACAGAAGTTTTTCAGAAAATTCAAAAGATATTTTTTACTAAACCATTTCTAAATTTACCTGATTTTGACAAGCCTTTCTTCCTGAATACCGATGCTAGCAATGTAGCTATAGCTGGGGTTCTGTTGCAAGAACGCAACAATGTATTACAACCAGTTAGCTATTTCAGCAAAACACTTTCTAATTCTGAGAAGCACTATACGGCACTCAAGAAAGAACTTATGGCAATTGTTAAATCAGTTCAAGCATTCAGGTTCTACTTATATAATAGACAATTTACAATTTTAAGTGATAGCAAACCCATAGAATTCTATCGCAGTACTACTTCACCTGTAGATCTTACTACAAAATGGCTAATAGAGTTGTACACATATGATTTTACATTTCAATACATTAAAGGTCAATCTAATGTTCTAGCAGATTATTTTTCACGTGATGACTTTTCAGAATCCACCCAAAATTTGACAACAAATCCAGAGTTAATAAATGATGAAAACATCTTACCTGTATCATCCAATTCACCCAGCATACAGTTGCACAATATAAATCACAGCAACCTAAACCTAACTAATAGAAAAAATAATGACCCAGAACTACAAGTTTCACAAGATACTTTATTTATTGAACAAAAACATGATGATAATTTATTGAAAATAGTACAAAATATTACGTCTGAAAATCCAAAACAGAAATTCAAAAATTATTTCATTCATCCAGATACAGGTCTATTGATGATAAGAAGAAAATTTAATAGCAAACAAGATAGTAATTCCTCCAAGATTCTTGTACCAAATTCACTAAAACCTAAAATTTTAAAGATAGCTCATATGCCACATTTTGGTATTTATAATACATACCGTAAAATCCTGAAGTCATATTACTGGAGAGGAATATACAGAGATACCAAGAATTACGTGCTTTCTTGTAAACTGTGTATCAGAAATAAGCCTCACAAAATTCCTGCAGCTCCCTTACAGGAAATGTTCATTCCAAATAAACCTGGTGAACTGGTATCTATGGATTTTGTTGGACCATTCTCCAACAAAATGTTTGTACTTACCTGTTTTGATCACTTCTCCAAATTCTTAGAACTTTTTCCAATTAAAAAACCCACGGCACAGTCTGTTGTAGACTCCCTAACAAAATATATCACATCATATGGACGTCCTGCAGCATTAATGTCTGACCTTGGACCTCAGTTTACAGCAGATATTTTCAACCATTTCACCAAAACCATGAAAATAAGCCTTGTTCATGCTTCGTCTGCACATCCACAGACGCAAGGATCTTCCGAAAGAATAAATACTAGCATCAAATCATCTATTGCTTCATTAGCAGGTGAAGGC